>JAROYE020000001.1:76724758-78052615 GCA_029619315.2 Dynastes maya
GTTTTAAAAATGTAAGCCTAAGCAGTTACTTACGAAATGAAGTACTTAAAAAAGAGTTGATATATAGTGTGTCCCTGGATTGAGGTAAGGCAGACAGGAAATTATTGAGTTGAATTTTCATCTTTTCGGAGTTCAGCTAGACTTACACACTAGGTACTAGCATAATTTATTATTCTGAACATTGTTTTTTAATAACCCTATTATCGTATCTCCTATAGAAAATACATTTTGCTAATCTAAAAAATTCGTCTTTTGTAAATGTCTAAGATATATTTGATTTTTCGGCAATAAAATTCTGGCATAAATTACTTACTATTTAAGCATGGCTGAACCCCAAAAGATGAAATTTCAACTCATTATTTTTTTGTCTGCCTTACCTCTCCATGCGTTAATCCGGGGACACGCTGTATATGATTTATATATGAAGTTAATAATAACGGAGTCGTTCTGGAGTGCAACATTTAGTGTGCAAAGAAAATGCAGAATAGCTTGTAAAAACGATTGCGCAAATGTATCGAGACGGAAGGAAGGAATTTCGAACATTACTGTAGATAGCTAAATAGGTAGATATGTATTAATTATTGTAATAAAACTTACAATGGAGATTGTTAAGTTTTGTTCATAGTGTATTTCAATTGTGTTACATGTTATTGTTTTCTTGCAATTTTTTTGTTTTGATTTGAAATTGATGCTGACATATGTTTGTTTACATCTGTATGAACTTTTATTAAAATGTTGCTTCCCTTGACTTTTTCGATAGTTACGCTATCACTGATATCATACAAACATCAATCTTTTTGGAAAATGGATATTTTGTGAATATCCATTTGATGACCTGTGGGTTATAATACCGCAAACTTATGGACGTCCTGTATATCCGAATCTGTACGTCCTTATTATGAACATAATTACGTTATGTGAAATGGGTAAATACCATACAAACAAAGAAATGTTGTAAACGAAATAGAAGATGACCAAATATGCACGATAACAACATTCCTCATGTAACAACATGCCTCGCAAACTTTAATTGCATATATTCACATAATTTTATGGGCTAAAACGGTGAATGTGATGAATCTACACGGTATCATAAAGTTTTATTGTATTAAACAAATAATAAAAAGTTGTTATCTCGTTTTCATGTTCTTTAGCTATGAAGTTACTACGTCTAGTTTATTTTTAATTCTAATATTTCATATACACGCAGAGAAACATTTACTTGTATCAAGACTGTCCAAGTAAATGGCCGTTATAAGACAAAACGATATTTTCTCAGGGATAGTAAATGGTTTTCTTAATTCCAAAAAACGTTTAGGTATTGTTCATAAATCAGTAGTTTCATTTTCTTAAAATAAAGCATTTATTTTCTTAGAATTCCTGAAATTCATATTATTTATATACATATTATTTATATCCACATTATTAACTGCATTTACCTTGACTAAAACAGTACGACATATCCGTACATAATGCATTAAATTATTCTCATTGCTTGTGATTTTAAAGGGGTTATCTGCAGAATAATGTTCAAACAAAAGTGAACTTAATGTCGAGGTACATATGAAAAGAGTACCTACAAACAATAACCAAGATAATGCTAATAAATAGCTCATGGTATTAACGGAATCATTCCCGGCAAAAACAACGTGAGAAGAGAAAAGCATTAACGCTTTTTGCTCCTGCCCACATTGTTGTTCATCTCTCAGTTTATGTCATTAGCTAATCTTCAAAAACAGAACTAAAATATTTCCTGGCGCCACCTACTGCCAAGAGATATAGTCATGCCGACCTAGATAATAACGACAGAAACCGGAATACAAATGCCATACCTACCCATACAATGATGTAACCTTTAACGTACAACGTTTCATAAATATTTTCAAAAGATACCGGTTAGTATATTTTTTTTCTTTTGATTTCTACTTACCACGTGTACTACATGGGCTGAAAAGTCTTTGGCCTGACACATAGATGGGGTCAGAAATCAAAAATCCATATGCGTGCCGGAGAGTGCCTCTGTTATTTTTGTTTATCATGGAAAAAAGTGAATTTCGTGTTTTGATAAAACATTGCTTCCTGATGGGAAAAAATACTGTTCAAGCAAAGCAATGGCTTAATAAGTGTTACGGAACATCTGCCCCAGCCAATTCAACCGTAAAGTATTGGTATGCTGAATTTCGTCGTGACCGTACCAGCACAAATGATGCACAACGTTCAGGAAGGCCAAATGAGGCAGTTACGCCAGAAAATATCAAAAAAAATCGTGAAATTGTGCTGAATGACCGCAAAGTGAAATTGAGTGAGCTAGCAAAGACCATAGGCATCTCAAAGGAACGTGTAGGTCATATCATTCATGAATGTTTACACATGAAGAAGCTTTGCGCGCGTTGGGTGCCGCGTTTCTTAACAATTGATCAAAAAGACCAACGTGCCAAACTTTCGAAGGAGAATCTGGCACTTATTACGCGCAATAAGAAGGATTTCTTGCGGCGCTTCGTGACAATGGATGAAACATGGATCTACCACTACACTCCTGACTCCAATCGGCAGTCGGCAGAGTGGTTATTGCCTGGTGAGAGTCGTCCGAGGCGCCCAAAGACGCAACAATCAGCCGGTAAAGTGTTGGTCAGTATTTTCTGGGACGCGCACGGTATAATATTTATAGACTACCTTAAACATGGTAAAACAATCAACAAACAATATTACTGTGCATTACTGGATCGATTGGACTTCGAATACAAGGCAAAACGACCGCACATGACGAAGAAGAAAATGCTCTTTCACCACGACAACGCCCCAGCTCATTCTGCTCGCGATACGACCGACAAATTGAAGGAATTGCGCTACGAATTGGTTCACCAGCCACCGTATTCGCCCGACCTAGCCCCCAGCGACTATTTCCTGTTTCCCCGATTGAAAATGTGGCTCTCTGGCAAAAGATTTCACTCAAATGAGGAAGTAGGGTTGGAAACAGACGCCTATTTTGAAGGACTTGACGCGCAGCACTACAAAAGCGGCATCGAAATGTTAGAAGACCGCTACAATAAGTGCATTACTCTAGATGGAGATTATGTCGAAGAATAAAACAGTTTTTTCATTTAAAATGTCGTTTTTGATTGGTAGGCCATGTAGTACTAATTTAACCATAGTTTTTTTTTTTAATATATAATAAATGATAATAATGAAAAAGGGATAAATAAACTTAAATATTAATTCATTAATTATTAAACTACATAAAAATAAGCTCTATTTAATTACATTATTAGAGAAATAATTTAATTATACTGTAACATATTTAAAAAAAGGTAGATTTTTTTTCCGTTATTGTAATTATTCTTTTATTAGATATACTTGTAGCTATCCTGATGATGTGTTTTTGGAACACTAAACCCGTCGCCTAGTTTCTCAATAAAACTTTGTGAGATCTGGACCACTTTTTCATTCCTACCTTTAATATGAATATGTTCTTAACTTAAAACTAAATCATTTACTTGAAAGAAACATTTTTATGCCTTGGATTTTCTTGATTTTCTAACCCTAAGAAAATATTTATTTAATACAAGTACAATTTCAAGAAAATTATTTTCTTATATTGTACATTTTTATATTCCTGAAATAAAATCTATTTTCTTGATGCAAGAAATCATTTCTCTGCATGTAGAATAAGACAAAGGAAAGCTTAGAACAATTGTTCTACAATATATTCGTATAAAGCTCTCTATTGACATTTTACGTAATCGTATTATTAACGGATTAAGCAAAAAAAATAAATATTAGTTTAAAAGACAGTTTAGTTTTATTCTCCAGTTCATAAACTGTTTCGAAAGTTAGAGTTTTATACATAGAATATGGTTATAATTTCTTGATTAAAAATATTTTAATTCTAGAGATCCTCTTGTTACAAGTTATTATTTGCTATACGATTACTTGTCGATATGCACTTAGATAAAACATTTCTAGTTATGCCATACTTTGCCAAAAAATTAGAAAGACATTTTTCCTAATATAGTCTAGTGCCAATAACTTGCTTAAAATTATAATATAAAAGATGATACCTAACAACAATTAAGATATATATTATCGTATAATAGAAATACTACTAAATTATTGTCAGTCTACAAAATTGGAGGCTCCGAAGCGTTTAGTTAAAGATTGGTAAAATTCGGTATGTTTGTATTGGCAATATATTTCCGAATTCTGAGCAACTAACGAGATATACCATTTTTGTCATCTAAGATTAAGAGATCAATAAAAAATTGACTCGTGTATATGTATACTCCCTAATGCAAACAAAATTCTGAATTAAATATAACGTTATTACTAAAAAAATTGTAACTGAATGTTATCATATAATTTATTTGATAATATGTATAGAATTTATGCAGGACATGAATTCAGTACTGTTTTAAACCTATTTTAACGCACGCTTACTTGCACAGGCAGCTTAGAAATAATGTTAGAATGTAGTTGCTCATTGTAGACCATTTTCATTGATTTAGTTCTTCTTTTATTAACGCCATAGATGACTCGATAAGAGAATTAAATTCAACATTTCGTATTTACTTATGTATCCTACGTTTAATATATTACTTTGCTTCTTGGCGTTTAATTTCGTAACTTTATGATTTATTAGAATTCACTTCCAATATCATTTTACCTGGCATTTTTACCTACCACTTTATATTAGCAAATGTCCAAACCTCCTTTAACGGTGATTTCACTTTCTATTGATGATGTCGACATGAATCGTGTTCTTGTGATGATATTAGTTCGAAAGATGGCGCCTCTATTGATTTAAAAAGTCTATCAGCAGCTCCTAAGAAAGCTGAAAATTACCACTCTCGGGAGACGCGAATTCTTGGACTCCGTCTTCTTCTCTCTAAATATTTAACAAAACATTGTTTCCTCATTCGTTAGAATGCAGTGCGGTCAGGCGGATAAACGTGCCCACCTTGAAAAAGATGAATCCCAAAAGCAAGATTTAATCCTGGTTTCATACCTGTACAGGACTGGATTTTTTATCTTTCTTCTTGTTCAAAAACGGTTCCGTAGTGCATTTCGGTCCTTCATCCGGACTGTAGGACCATTTCACTTTCTCTTTGAATGGTTTTTCCTCGGGAGTTTTAATTTTCCGAGTTTTTACAAACTCGGTAACCTTTTGTCACTGAATCTCGCAAAACGGAAGCTTCTGCGCATCCTTTGCTTCCATTTCAGTGTTGCTAAATTCATCGTACTTTGGGCTTTCGGCATTATTAGTGCCACCCTGACCCCCACTGAAAAAAAAATAAGGGCCACTTTATATTAGATACTCTAAGTTTTTGATTGAAATCAGGATATAATTCTAAGATAACACAAAACGCCTAAATGTTGAAAGTGCTAATGAAATTATAAAAAGGGCTCAATTGAGATGGTGGGGACATCTGAACAGACTGGACGAGGACAGACATGTAAGAATGGTTTGGAAAGCGGTGAAGATAGGAAACATTCGAAGAGGGAGGTCTAGAACAACTTGGAATAGTGAAATGGCGGACATACTGAAGGAAAAGGGATCGACATGGAGACAAGCAGTTGCGCTATCGAGTAAACCGTGAGGCGCGGTGTTGATCGACATTGTATCGCTTTGACAATGGATCGTTTCATTTGGTGTACATCATAACAGGTGATGAAACATGGGTACACTGCTATGAGAACGAATCGGCTCCAACGAAAGTTGTTCGTCAAAAAAAACGAAACAAAATGATGGTAGTCACATTTTTTGAAATGCTTTTGTATTACTTTACTAGACTCAACGAAAAGGGAACAGCCCTCGTATTATGTTTTAATAGGGGACACTGGGGTAAGTGACCAATAGGGGTAAAGTGGCCATTGGCGTCTATTCGCTGGAAACTACTTCAATCTGGTGGCGAAGTTGAGAACTAACTCATAGAGAAGCCAATAGTTTTCTGTAAAAGCGTCAGTGATCAGTTTCTCCAAACTGTTTGAGTTATAACAGATTTTCTCATTTTTCCAGTATTGATGTAAGGTAAGTGGTTAGTTTAATTTTCATCATTTCGTCATTAATTACTAGAGTAACCAAAACTTGCGGACTCGCATAGGCGTCGGTATTACGGGTTAATATAAGAATACGAAGAATTCATAAATAAACCTACTTGCTAATTATTCAACAAATTAGAGGCATCAGGATGTGAACTACTGTAAACTTACATCATTGCATATGTTTCCACAGTTACTTCTTTAAACCTTGTGCGTCGACAAGAAAAAATATTCTTATACATAGAAAACGATCTCTCCACATCTAAGGAAGTTACATTTACATGTAGAAACTGTTTTTCAAAATCACTTAAAAGTTCACTATTCTTACACTTATTATAAACTCTAAAGTATTAAAATCTGGATTTTTCCTTAAAACATCTGCCAACTTTTGACTAGCGCATAATCCTGGCGTATCATTTAATGTGTGTAATTTATTTTTTACACTCTCCACTATGTCTAATGATTCCTGCAATGACAATTCAGTACATTGTAGTTTTCTGATGGCATCTAGTAATACTGTATAATTGGTACATATTGTTGTTAAATCTTCTAAAAGTTGAGGAATTTGAAATTCTCGTTGACTTTCTCTAATTGCTTTGGATTCATTCCGATTAAATCGCATTATAACTGATTGAATTTGTGGAAAATGGATCAAATAGTAAGAAGCTGCTGTTAGCCAAGTACACCATCGCGTTAAAATTGGTTCAGGAGGTTCTGGAATACCTGGACAAAATTTTCGAAATTCTTTTAAACGTTTAGGAGATTTACGAAACACTGCTTTAGTACTTCCAATCATCCGATCAACGTTTCCGTAATGTTGTCGAACAACTTCACCAACTAAATGCAAAGCATGCAGCACGCAGGTTATATGTATTAAGTTAGGAAATATATGTTTTAAGGATCGCCCAACACTTAACATCGTTGCTGCACTATCTGTCACAATCATCACAACTTGATCTTGGGCAATTTTAAATTTTTTCAAAGCGTTCATTATCACTTTTTGAATATTTTCCGCGGTACATTGTTGAACACGTTTGCAAGCTAACAAATATCGAGATGCTGTGTTCTCGCTAGATAAAACGCGAGCTATTACATTCACAATACTGTTTTTCTTTATATCAGCCGTCTCATCCACGGTAATCCATATTTTTTTGGAACACAAGTCACGTTTACACACATTTTTTAGCATCTCTTCCATTCGCGGCAAATGATTCTGTAATTGTGATTGTGAGGGTAATGGGTACTTTGGAACGTATTGTCGCCAAAACGTTTTAAAAGCTGCTTTTCTCACTAACGACAACGGAAGATTACAAGAGGTAAACATAATTAATAAATGTATGAGGAATAGTGTATAAGGTATTTCAGTTCTTGCATTTCTCATATGCTTAATACCATTGACATGCCTCTGGCAATCAGTTCTGTCCAATGCAGCTAAACGAACATTGCATATTGAACAAAAAACTGCACTACCGTCATATTTTAAATGGGGAAAAAGTGACACATACTTATGTACATTAGTAGCAAATCTATTACGAGGCATTGTTTTCTTAGGTATGTAAATATTAGTTCTATATGAAACGATACACTAATTATGTACTTGGTATAATACTACAACACACAAAAAACACCAGCTATATTTTCAAAAGCGACACGTAAGTACATAACCTTGACCGTTCGACTAATCTCTGCAACAGCTCAACCCGTACTAAAACGAAATCTCGCGGTTTAACATGATTTATATTCAAGGACGACACTACATGCCTGCTTCTCTACCGGTTTAGTTTATTTATGAATTTTTCGTATTCTTATATTAACCCGTAATACCGACGCCTATGCGAGTCCGCAAGTTTAGGTTACTCTATTAATTACTGATACAATTTCCGAATTGAGATAGCTGAAAACTCTGTCTAATTACCTTTAAAATAATATTAGCATATGATGAATTAGAAAGTTCTGCCTTGCAGGCAATGGCGTCTAACGGGGTAAAGTGGCCTGTACTTTCGATCGCTGATCAACTTGAATTTTTAGATTATTTTAACATATTACATTAACTGCAAAGCTTTTATTTATTTCTTTATATTTAGGAAAACAAAAGTATTGCTTGAAATCATTACTTTATCTATAAATTTCTATATTTTTTTTTGTTTTTTTTTTCAATTTTTGTATTATTTCACAAGCAACAAGAAGAAGAAAGAAAAAAGGAGAGGACAATAAAAAATCTCCAGGTAAAAAACAAAACATCGAAAAGATTCAAAATACAAACTAAAACTCGACTAACAAGAGTTATTCAAAATCAGTAAACAAAGGATGGATACAATGTTCCGATTGTTACAAATAGGCTCATGAAGCGTGTACTGGATGTAACGATGATGATTTTGTTTGTGAATATTGCAAATAATTTTCTAAAACAAATTTTTTCTGCAAAAAAAAATATTTCGTATGCATCTATTTTAATTATGACATTAATATTGATTTATAATAATTAATAATATAAATATAGGTTGATTTTGTATGTAAACGTGTTTATCATTTCCAGATTTCTTTTCAGGCCATTTTGCCCCACTATGCGGGGTAAAGTGGCCACTTTATAGAAGTTAAAAGAAAAAACAAAAATTGCAAAAATACCTTTCAAGATATTCATGGTTTTTGATTCTGTACTAAAGAAACTATATGCTAACAACTTTTTAAAATGTATTTCCTTTTAAACGAGTAAGCTAAAAACATTTTGTCTTAGAATGGCCACTTTACCCCAGTCTCCCCTATTATTATCTTTGTGATATCTTTTGTTATTTTATAGCCAAGCCGAGGCGTGATGCGCAGTTGCATGATATATTGTTTACTTATACATGATCAAAAACCTTTGAATCTGCCTAGGACTAAGCGCCGCTGTTAGCAGATCGAATGAGTGACACGGTTAGATGAAGCACAATATGCACAACAATAACGGATTTGATAAGGACACTTCTTTTATATTCACCTGATAGAGCCAGGGGGGCACATTGATTGTCATCTCAACGCCAAAGTGGAAACCATTGGTGGTCTAGTGGGTTTATTTTCCAAAATTCTTTCTATTTCGGCCATCATATTATTGTTCAATTTAGGTACCAACTAAAAATAAACGTACCACGAAAGTAAGCATAACTCCAAGAATCACGTTTCGCTACCTGAAGAGATTGAATACTATCATACAGTTGGTCAACACTACTTGCTCCTAGCAGAAGACACTGAACGGACTCGTTTTTCAAAGACCATGCTATAGCTAATTGTACTAAGGTACATCCCATTCTTTCGACAAGAGCAGTTAGTTCCCTGATTCTTTCTGTTTGTCTTCTAGATTCTTCCGGCTGTAGCCTTTCCTTCATCCAACTATAACCCTGTGAGAGATAAAAATAAATGTTGATTCTCTCTAGATATCTGTTTCTCGATTTACCTCTTTATTAGCTGCCATAGTTTCATCTTCGGTCCAAGAGAAGGAACTATATTTACCTCTAATGCTTGGCTTCGAAAATAATATGCCTCCCTCGTCTTTACTTTGCGAAAGTCCCATGGATACCGGTGACCATGCCATCAGCCCTTAGAATGAAAAGAAGACGTAGTTACATTCTATATAAAATTTCCTAGTTTCTAACTTTGTCATATGGTTTTATGCTTACCTACACCAATTTTGTTATAAAGCTCAGGCATGTACAGCTCGGTTTTTTCTCTACAAAACATGTGGTATTCGGACTGTTCTACGATAGGTGTTACACAGTTAAACTGTCTACAGTTTGTGTAGGCCTCCATAACTTCTACAGGTGACCATCGGGCCGTGCCCCAATACATCGCCCAACCTTGGGATATCACGTAATGCATGGCACGAACAATTTCTGAAATTAAAAATATGTATATGAAATGTAGAGATAAACAACTAGTTTACTACGTAAAAAGTGTTTATGTGCTGTATGACATTACGTTTGAAATTTTTAACTAAATGCATCTTACAATAATAAATCGTGTTCAAACGTTATAATAATTTGTTAAGTTAAAAGAAAATATTGAACTTCTTTTAACATAAAATATGTCCTGTAGCAGATTCTATGGAAGTTCACGATAACTGCTCATAAATAATTGGAGTAGCTAGACTTATGCCGGTTGAAGCTTGATATAGTTCCATCCGTATTTTTCTAATTATTAGCGTGGACCTTGGCACCAGTGCCTAAGAGGATCTACCACAAAAACTCTAGTCCAGAATACTTGAATTTGCTTGGAGTTAAAGATGTCCGTGGCACTAGGTAATGCCCGAAAGTTCCCGCGCGTGAACGAGCGTAATTACAATCAAACGCCGTTACGTGAATTCGTGTACACTCTTTGTAAGTATGCCAAGTGGCGTCATTGTCAGTGAAAGCGTTCTTTGTTGAGAAACAATTTTTTTTTGCTATGTATGCTTGTGTTTGCGATTTTTCAATTGCCGACTTGAGGGAATAGCGTATATGTGCCAATTTCTGTTTTAGAGTTGGTAGGACTGCCGCGGAAATACACAAATGTTAAAGAAAGCATTCGGGAACGACGACTTGGGTTAAACAGAAATTTACGCCTGGTTTAAAAGTTTCAAAAATGACCGAAAATCGTACAACCACTTTTTTATATAGGTCGCAGTATTCTTTTAGTTTTTATGAAAAACCTTCTGTCAAAGATTAATTCTCTTTGCTACCTCTTTCGAAGCCTGAAGAACATTCTAACAACTCAACAGCTGCTAAGCATTTATCACGCGTATATAACAAGTAGACTGACCTATGGTATTAGCTTTTGGGGAAACTCAACACTGGCAAATAATATTTTTATAAGCCAAAAGAAGATTATCCGTTGTATTGCTGGGATTAAACCTACAGATTCTTGTAGGAATTCTTTTGTTAGCTATGATATCCTGACATTACCTTGTATATTCATTCAAGAATTAGCGATGTATGTTCATATAAATAGGCAGAATTATAGATCACATAGAGATTTTCACGACTATCAAACTAGATTCGGGGAGGATCTCCTCACTCCAAAATCCAGCTTGACTATGTATCAGCAGTCGCCCGAAATTCTAGCTATTAAGATCTACAACAAGCTTCCTTCACACTGGAAGAAGTTCAATTTATTGAAATTTAAACAGCAAGTCCAGCATATGTTGCGTAGCAATGGCTTTTATTCTATACAAGAGTTTTTGACAAGTAATGTTACTTGATTTTAATTATATCTAATTCTGTTGATGCTTTATCGTGTAAGCGCTCCGCCCAATTACCTTTTATTATTACCTTTGTAATTGTAGGCTTACTTAATGTATTTTTTTAGTGTTATTACTGTTGTATTTGTGTTTATATTGTGTGTGTCTTTGGACCATTTCCTATACTTTTGTAAATCGTTGGAAATAAATCGTTATTATTATTTTTATTATTATTATTATTATTATTATTATTATTATTATTATTATTATTATTATTATTATTATTATTATTATTATTATTATTATTATTATTATTATTATTATTATTATTATTATTATTATTATTATTATTATTATTATTATTATTATTATTATTATTTATGAATTATTTTAAGATTGTACACCTAGACTTTTCTTGCTGAGAGCTAGCGTTGGCATTTCTGTCCTTGACGACGTCGATGTGAACACCTTCGCGACTGTTCCCTGGTGTGTAATCTTAGAGATATTTCAAAAGTAGTATAGGCAGTATGAGTTATTTTATGGGTCCAAAGTTGTTAATGATTTGTCAGAGAGGTTTTTCTGAAATGAAGTTAATTTTGGAAAGCCCAAAAAATATTGATTGTTTTTGTGATGGTTAAATATAATTTTTTGCAGAATTGAACTAGCAACTTGCGATTAATTACATATATTACAATTGCTCACTTTATTTAATTTTACAGATGATTCAGACACAAAAGGTTCAAGCATAGAATGACACAAATAAATACAAAATATGAAAACAATCGCAATAATTGGTGCACACAGAAGGGACAATATTTGGTGTATCGCTAAATTAATACTTAAATGGAGCTTTATTCTCAATTAGGATTATTGAAGCAAATATAGTTTTAGATGCTTTTTAAAATGATACAAACTTTGGGAACAGGTGCCTATGCACCTCACCAACGACGAGTCAATGAGGTTGTTCACAAGTTTCAAAGTAAACAATTCAACAAAACACATGCGTTGCATCGGTTGTATAAGCTTATAGAATGAAGTGTCCGCTTTATAATTTACAAAATTCCCGTTTTTGAAAAAACGGCAATTCAAGCTCTTTAAGAATTTCCTTCGTACGAATTCTAAAGTGTTGATGTTCCTTTGATTGGGCAGACCCCAATTGTCGCATATTCTAAAACTAGTGTTACTATAATATTGTATATTGCAACGACTATTGATGCCGAAAATGTTTAGTAACCCAAAGGAAAAAACGAAGGCTTCTCCAAGCAAGTTTAATTATACTTTCAATGTGACCAGCGAATAATACTGTGGGGTCCAAAGCCACCGCCAAATTTCTTACTACCCGTACTCATGCTATGAAACCGAATCCTAAAAGCAACGTTTCCAAAAGATAGTGACAATTGATGGGAAAAACGGTATTAAGTCAGTTTGAATCAGCTCATTGGCAGTAAGAGAATGGTCAAGGTGAAGATCATCTGCATATAAAGAAGATTTGACAATTTTAAAACAAGATCCAATATGGTATCTGCAATTCATGGGATGTAAATTGTATAACAAAATGCCTAATAATATAAAACAAATTGAAAGGTTTAATATTTTGAAAAGCGAAATAAAAACACTTTTGTAAAGTATAAACTGCTGTTCAATTGAAGAATATCAATAGTAGTTTTTGAGATGAGATGAGATCTTAGAAGATATGAGTCGTAGTGTGTTTACGTCTTTTCCTTTCTTTCTACCTGTTTCACTAATATCGCTCTTGTATAAGATATTATCTGAAATAAAGTTACATTAATATTATTATTATGGTTATTATGGTTGATGTAACACTTTTAATTGATGATTTATAGTTATTCGTTGTGATAACCTGGTGCTTTCCACTCAGGTAAGAATCAGTAAGTTCCATCAAATGCCCGTGCATACCAAAGTTTTTCAGTGAATTTTTAGTGAAAGATTGTGAACTGTATGAAAAGCTTTCGAAAAATCAGTGTGCACGGTACAGATTGAAAGACCATCCTCCTACACCACTAGGATTTTCTGAACGAAGAACACCAAGTTAAACAAAATCGACCGTTTAGAAAAAAAGTTCCTAAAAAATTCGCGTTATAGAATCAAAAACTTTACGAAACTGATATAGCGGAAAGTGAACTGATTTTCAATTTCGACTCGCGGAGTAATGACCAAAACATTTTAAACAACATCTACCGAATTTTCTATTACTATATATGTCATTTTTCTAAAAAAATCGAATTAATGTGTAAGATGGTAAGTGTCGAAGTACTAACCTTCCATAGGGCACATAGGATCGGCTTTATGTACAATGACCACGTCGATATAGGACAGTTGTAACCGCTGCAAACTGGCTTTGACGCTTTCGATGATATGTTTTCGCGACAATCCCCGTTCCTCTGATCTGTAACCATAGAAATGATTTCATAAATCAGTAAGGATACTCCAAGTAAAGCTTTAGCATTAAAGGATACAATTCTTTTATAGAGAACGTAGAGTAGGTATTTTTCTTTAGACAACGAGAAATGTGCATTTATATATCACTCTAAAATAAGGATTATATGAAATACACTCTAAGATGAAAAGCTGAATTTCGAACTCCTATCACGTAATATATACATACAAAGCTCGAAAGACTGCAAACAAGATTACCGAAAAGAGTGCAGACATAATTTTGAATACCGAAAAAAGGACGAGTTGAAAAGTTATCCAATCTTTTTACCTGGTACTCCAATAAATTTTGGTTGTAACAATGTAACTGGTTCTTTTCCACGTTCTCCTCGATAAAATTCTTCCTAATTCAACTTCGGCTCTCGTACCTACGCCAGATAAAGATGTAAAAGTTTATGAAAAGTTTTCGTATATGATGGATGCTTCACCTGAATGTGCTTCTGACAGATCGAAGACATTTATGCCGCTATCTACCGCCAACACAATAATTTGTTCCGCTTGCTCTTCCGTCACGTTTGGGCTGAACGTGGGCCATGTTCCTAAAACAATTTATAAGAAGTATTCATCAACATATCGTATACTTGTTTCTTTTCTTTCAGAAAGATACACTTAAGATTCATTCACCATAACTCCCGTAATTGGGACTTTGTAGAAGTAGTAGATATATACATATTAAAATATAACAATGGGCACCATATTACCTCTTTTTTACTTTAATTAACAATATACAGGCTGATCATTTTCAACCCTCCATGAGAATCTCGCTTATTATTAGAAATACAGGGTAGGTTTAAATTTGACAAAGTTGTAAAATTTTGTGTTTTTGTTATGAACCTAAAGAGAAAATGGACCTGTGACAAATGACGTTCGAGATTTTATAAAAAAAAAAAAACAAAAAAGCTAATTTTCTTCTTTTACCTCTAGCACCTTTATTCGGAATTGCATGGAAAAACCAAAAACACATTCTCGAGACCATTTCCGATCTTCTATCTAGTGGTGTACTCCAAATTTTTATATGGCGTTTCGGTTCTTTCTTACCACCATCAACTTGCTTTTTTCTTATCAGTGTCATTTTGGATTTTGACACCGCCAGAAAGAGTTTTTTTTTCTGATTTCAGCTATGTATAATATGCTGACAAAGGTTTTGATATTATGCATTAATTGATGAAGAATACATTTAAGTCATAACATTTCAAACTGTTAAATGTTTCGATTATCGTTCAGTAATACGTCGTACACCAAGGAAGAGACGAGATATGGTGGGTATTTTTTATTGTTCTAACCGAAATATGACAAGGACAAGCCTTCGATTCCCTCGTGTATCTCCGTTGCATATCGTGTACATTGTGGTATGCACCAGCCGCTACTGGAACAAGATATTTACAACGTTATCTCCAACAACAGCCACATCGTATCATTCTTTCAGATCTTGGTAGAAACTTGGTCGAGAATGGATCGTTTACCAAGTCGCCTAATATTTATGTTTAACAGGAATTTGAATGGAAACAAACGGGATATTTTACAAATGATAAATTAAAGGCGTTGGAAAGTTTATACCTTATTAAACTCCGGTTTAGAAAGTTTAGTTTACCAGTAACGTTATTAAACCAATAAATAAATAAAACATTCGGAAGAAGAATAGAAAGCTCAAAAACGTAAAATACAGTGAGTTCCTAAAGTGTCCCTCCCATGCCAACTCTTGAACAGAAGCTAGAGTTTTCAGAAAGAATAAATCGATTACTATTTTCTGTGAACTAACTTTTGCCGTCATCGGTAGTTCAATTGTATTTCCGGTGTCACCGGAAGTGACATCAACTTTCTTATTTTAAATAGAACAGCCTGTATATCTTTACATTTTTGGAAAGTTAATCGAATGGCAAATCCAACGATATCACTTATGTTATACTATAATTTAAGAAATATGACGATATGCAACAATAAAGGTTTCCGTCATCTGTTTTTGTTCTTACGCAGTGGGTTAGAAAAGAGCGCCAAATTGTTCTTGTGACGCCAGACTGATCTAAGGAGCTCGTTGCCAAGGAGAGTAATCATAACAATTGTCAAACTGTCAAATCTCAATTCCAAAAGCGTAAATTATCCTTGTTGTTTATTGTTACTATATCCTGCATTTGTCATACGTTCCTTCTTTGTTCTCGTTATTATTTTCTCTCATTTTAACTTGTTTTATTAATTGTTGTTATTTCTTTACTTTATCGAACTTTATAACAATTAATTAATCATGATAAGCTTGTTTAAATGTGTTAATTTTTTGTTTTTTTGGATTTTTTTGTGTTGTTATTTCTTCGGCGCGAACCATGCAAAATTGCTGGGTCAATTTTAACACTATGTAAATCTGGCAACAATTATCATCTTATTTGCCATGGTTACAATTGTACAATAATTTAAATCATATTATCTTTGGTTAAAGCAGTTCACCCTATAAAATTTATAATATCTAACCTTAGCGAAAAGTAAAATTACGGTAAATATTCAAATAACTGGCCATTTTCATTCTTCTAGGAATTACGTCGAAGGCATTCTGCGGTCAATCTAAGTCTACCTCGAATTTCGTCATTTTTTTTGTGGGGCATCAACTCTATAAATATTATTTTTAACAACTCCCCATAAAAAGTAATCCGGATGACTTAAGTCAAGAGATCTCGCTAGCCATTCGACAACTCCACCTTATCTAATCCAACGGCTTGTAAAACATCCCGTTGGTTTTCATTTAATTCCTGATAAACATAAACATTACACGGCTTAATAGACGATCCGTTCCCGAGTTTTTATCAAGCTCTAGAGAAATGGTACGATCTCGTTGTTGTCGTTCTGGATACAATTGTAAATATCTTGCACTCACGGTTGTTGTATTTCAGTTTGATGATTAAAAAATGGTTATATATGTATTTCTATTTAACAATTATCAAAAATACTTAACATATCTCGTTTCTCTTCATTGATGTATGACATTTTCCTCAATTTTTCTATTACTAATGAACGAATCTTAAAATCTCGTCAATTAAAGTGCAATACCAAAAACTTTTGTCAACGTGTTATATATGATTGAAATCAGAAAAAAAATCTCTTTCTGACGGTGTCAAAATCCAATATGGCACCGATAGAAATAAGAAAGTTGTTGATGGCCAGAAAGAACCGAAACATATAAAAATTTCGATTACATCGTTAGAGAGAAGATTGAAGGTGTCCTCGAGAATGTTTTTAGTTATTCTTTGCAAGGCCAAATAAAGGTGTTAGAGGTAAAAGAAGAAAATTGGCTTTTTTTTTAAATCCCAAACGTCGTTTGTTACAGGTCCATTTTCTCTTCTGGTTCATAACAAACACAGAATTTAACAACTTTGTCAAATTTAAACGTACCCTCTATCTCCAATAATAAGCAAGATCTCCATGATATGGTCGAAAATGAATCAATAGGGGAGAATCATCAGTTACGAGTTATTTAATTATTATTATGAGGAAGCTTAACAATAACACAACTGTGTCGCTTTCAACGTAATTTGTTCTTTCAATACACTTTGCAATAAAAAAATTAAGCTTTATGTACCAACTATGGACGATTGTTATGCACGCTTTCATTTCTGCAGTTTTTACGTTGGTGTAAAAATAAGGTTTGACCGTAGACACTGCAAGAAACGTGATTTTGGGCCTGCTTAAGAGAAGTACCATGAGACTATCTCAATGTGATCCACAAGGCACTGTATTAAAATTATTCACACGCAATATACGAGGATGATGTAAGGAATACCCGTGTTTGGAGACGGATGACGCTTTGTGTCAAAATCTGCTGTGAATACTATTCTTTAAACGACGTCAGAATTTTGGAGAGATTCATCGAGCAGTGTTGTTTTGAGAGTTGTTGAAAGCGAGCAAGTTTATGTATTTATTATATCATGGAAAAAGAACAATAGCGGTCAGTGATTCGATTTCGTATGCAGAAATCAAAGGAAGTTGTATGCAGTTCATAAAGACCATGCATCTTCGATGACTACCATCAGATACTGGTTTAATGAATTTTAGCGTGGTTGAACATCCGTCTTTGATGAGGAGCGGCGGGGTCGTCCTATTGAGGTGACTACGGACGATATGATCTGTAACGTTCATGATATCGTATTAGCAGACCGCCGGGTGAAGATTAAAGAGATTTCTAATATGATAAATATCTCAATTGAAGGTGTGCAAAACATCCTTCAGGAAAACTGAGTATGAGAACGCTATCGGCGAGATGAGTTCCGTGCCTGCTGACGATTGATCAAAAACGAAACCGCGTGATAACCTCAAAGCAATGTTTAGACAAGTTTAAACGCAATAGGAGTGAGACATGGATACATCATTACACGCCAGTTACCAAAGATCAGTCGGCAAAAAGAGTTTTTCCCGGCGAACGTGCACCAAAGAAGACGAAAACGGTATACCTTCGTCTCAAATTTATAAAAATTATTTTCTAGACAAGTAAACCAGATATGTTGGTAGCAGTTATAAGGAAAGATATCACAAATGTGTTGGAGATTCCAAAAATCAAATAAAAAGGAGGGGATTCGTTTAAAAAAATTAAGTTAGGCAGCGCCACCTAATGGCGACGCATTTAATTAAAAAAAATTTTGCCATGAAATATGTGCTCCTAACGGACATTATTAACAATGTTTTCAAAATTTTAGAAACTGCGTTTATTCCCGAGATGTCGCGTTATCCCATTCCTCGCTGAACACGCTGTATACTTGTTATTAATTTTTCTTTTGATTTAAAACACCAGCTTTCAAAAAAATATCTGTGATTCAAATAATGAAACTCATAACCAGAGAACGGCAAAATTATATGGGATGACGTCAGTCGCAGCAAAGCCGTGTAGAGCATATAATGTACACGGTGATTATTTCAAGATCCAGGAATCAGTGAACGGTATGCAGTCATAGTAGTCGCGTTGAGCTCTCTCCTCAAGTTATTCTAGATATATTTACTATTATTATTATTTGTTATTGGGCTTTTTAAGGTATTTATTTTCCATATTAAACGCTTAAAAACGACGATACAATACTTCGAAAGTCGAAATATACAATTGAGAGACGGATTCAATACATTAAACGACGCAATCAATGAATTAAAAAGTGTTCCTGGTGATATTGGAAATAAACTTATTCCAAAAGTTGATACAGTGTTCAGCAGAAACCTCGATTTAAATACACTATACCAATCGTGTATAGGAGAAATACAAAACTCAAATACAGTGGTACCTCGGTTTACGGAATTAATTGGTTCGTAATCTGAAATTTCGTAACTGGAATCAAATGTTCTTATAAGGAACATGGTAATTGAACATATGGCGTTAGTAGGTTTCGTAGTAAAGTAAACCGTTAAAATATGGACACTGTTACAACATTTGCTCGCTGTGAAAGTAAAAGGGCCGTGGAGATGCGCGACGGAAATGCATCAGAATCAGTAACAATCCAACCGCTGTCAGAGGACCATCGCGCTAGACTCTAGTCATACATTATACACCTAGTTTATTTCTTTAATTGATCATTCTTGCCTTTCTCGATCTTTTCTCCTTGGTTATTTTTGATTTGCTTTGTTTGTGTGCAATAGTTTTCTTTTTAATTATGTTCTTATAAACTAAGAAGTCGTGAAATGGTGCCAAATTATTATCTATTATAATAATAGGTTCAACTGATTTTTTTCACATACAAATACGTTTCATTTTGACATAAAATGCCATTAATTAGATGTAGAAAATGTTTTCGTTTTGGAATTTGCATTTAAAAGTTTATGCACCTACCATCATTTAAACATTTAATGTATTGGATATTTGGAAATGCAAAAATTTAATCTAGTTATTTTATAATGAGAGGTTCTATTTAGTTTTGGAATTCATCATTTTTAGTTTTAAATTAAGAACGTTTCCTTTATTTCGTATACGACAATATTACATTTAAGTATTTATTTGAAAATAATCAAGGATTAAAGTCCATCAATAGGATAAAAATCAAATAAGATGTATTACGTATTTCCATAAATCTGTGTCGAGCAGATATCTCGAGCACGTGTACTAGGCAACTCATTTGCGACTGTGTGGAGTTGAGGGACACTGAGGAGTGGAGAGGGAGTTCTTAGCACAAGCGACAACGTTATTCGCTATATATATGGGACCAGCGCTTATAAATGAAACCTGACCTACCCTAGTATATAAGATAATGTTACGTAGAGAAATAGATAAGAACTCTTATGATTGAAATTAAAAAGAAATAACTTCACTTTCATACATTACTTTTAATAAAGATTCTTTTTAGC
The DNA here is from genome assembly GCA_029619315.2 of Dynastes maya. Lineage (NCBI taxonomy): Eukaryota > Metazoa > Arthropoda > Insecta > Coleoptera > Scarabaeidae > Dynastes > Dynastes maya. Next base: position 76,744,737 of record JAROYE020000001.1, read on the forward strand.
GTAGGGAAGACGGTGAGAGTGAGGTGGCTTTTTCATATATTTTACAATATCAGCGACGCAACCGATAATAAATTGTTTGACTGTAGGCTGTATTCTTTGAAAAAGATTTTATGTACACAAAGATAAAAGGATTTTCGGATAAAGTAAGAATAATATTAACTATGAATTCAAGTCAGATGCGAAACGGTTGAATAGTAGGAAGTTAGCCACACAAACCATCGCATTACATTGCACATAACTATCTCTTTCTATATAGTATGTACACGAGTCGCGCGGAAATTTTGCCGAATCTGTAAAAGTTGTAAGTCGCGTGTCGTATCCGGGAGCACCTTTCGGTTTTAGAAACAAAAATTCATCCCAATTTTCTTCTGTAACCCGGAAAATCCATAACAAGATATTATCGTAAACCGAGGTACCACTGTGTATGTATAAAACATAACTCTCTTATACCAGATTTTGCTTTTACTCCCCGTACAAGTTGTGAAGTTGAAAGAACGTTTTCAATACTAAAAAACGTACTTCAAAAAGAATTCGTAGAACATAGAAAAGTCTCTTGTGATAATAGCTAATTCCTTTTTCCTATTTCCTACTTGAAACAAATTTATTACATATGTACATATCTTTTATTTCGATTTACAATTAATATATGAATTTCGTTTAAATACGTTTATAAAAACTTAGCGTTTGAAATATGCAACATATACTTAGTGCGTCTCTGTATCATGTTTACGATGCGCGGCTCTGAGTCATATCCCTTACGATTTTGCCGTTCACTGCTCGTAACCGAAGATACCATGAAGAAAGTCAGCAAATGCTTCTTAATTTAATATAAATATATAATAAGTTAAAATGTAACCTCGGATTAAGTCATGTCAGGTAGAATTCGACAGCTTTTCTACTTAATTGACTGCAATTCTTACATTCTATCTGCCAGTTTAACTTAATTCTAATAACTAATAATTAACTTCAAAGATATTTCTATAAATTTAGGTATTTTCTTCTTTTTCAAAATTATATTAACGAATTACAATAAGAAGAAACACTCACCTAGTCCGATATTTGATACTCTTAAGCCACTTTTCCCCAAATTTCTATAACGTAAACCAGGTGTTATCGCAGTTTGCCTATTTAATTGAATGGGTTGTGCTGGAGCAGAATGCGTTAATCCACTAAGTAACAGTTGTTCTTTCGTAATTGTTCCATCGCTTTGCCGATCCCCTAGTGCACTTAGGCCGCTACCAGCACTGAACTCTTCCATACAGTCTAAACTAGCTATGGGTGCTCTACAACTAAAAGAACACAACAGTAATTGAAAATGAACGCAGATAACTTGGCAGGATATAAGCAAAGAACACGAAACACAAACATGGTTACTAAAATTTCTTATTACTTTGTGGAAAATGTGGTGATAAGGAAATTCTCCAATATCTTAAATGAGTTCATTTATTTTATATACGCTAACTAGAACGAAAAATACTCTTTATCCTTATAAATAATTTAAACGGTCACTCAAATTAAGCATAAAATATTTATAAAATTTACGCGATCAATTTTTAATTTCTTTGTTTCGTTATTTGCACGTACAACTTTATTATTACGTCATTAGAGAAATGTATGAACCTATTCTAAAATACGAAAATTACTGGATATATAGGTTACATACTCTACCTAAACCTAACATTTAGAAACGGTATATTATATCTGACTAAAATACTCGCGTAGGGTATGAAAGTATTCTAGTATTTCAATGTAGTATTAGTTCACATGCAAGTGAAAGTAGCAAAATCAATATCAAGACGGGAAAATGTACATATTTTCTATTCTATACGCAAGCTATATACAAAAGTATTAGATCTGAAGATACATATTTATGTTCGTAAAACAACTACATCCAAATTTAATAAATAAAATAAAAGTATAACTTGATAAATAAAACATGTTGGAATATATTTGAAAATAAATATTTTAAAATAACAAATGCCCCCCCCCCCCCTATTTATAACTTTCCTACTCTGTACAAACAGAATAGGTACAAAAAATATCGAATATTCATTCTAAATGAAAATAATATGCAAATAATATTTTATTGAATTTAAATAAAATTCTAGTATAATATATACAACATATACAGGCTGTCCCGACTTTCTCGAATTGTAAAATTTCACCTTTTGTGAAAACAGTAAGAAGCTAAAATTTGTTGACGGCATAATAGACCTCAGAGGATATTTTTCAAAAATATTTCCGTATGTATAGTTTATTTCAAATTATAAGAATATAACTGTAGACTTACAAGGCCTTTAATACTTTTATTGCACCTTCTGTGACGATAATAACCTGGCAATGCATATTGAATCTAGGGGCCGTATTGACTATAAATTACGGCCCTATAAGATAATTATATGTTTATGTATATATATTTTACAAACAGTATAAATTTACATAGTAAGAAATTCGATGTTACAAGTAATTAAAGAATTTGCAGATTAAATGAGATTTAAATGTACAATATATGGCGCTATATATAAAAAAAAAACGTTTCTAATGTTTGAATTTGGTAACGCTTGGTGTTCAATATCGAACGCCTGTATATCTCGAAGGTATTCTAACTCTATATCTGGATAGAGGCAAGTATGTAATTTAATCTCCTAAAAAACTACCCTAGTATGTATTTGTATTGTATTGTTACACAGTAGGCGCAATTTTACAATTTCAGAAGGCTGGGACACCTGTAGACACGAGGAACGTTCAGCAATTAACGAGACAAACTGCATTAGCGGAAAAACTGCTGAATATTATTAGATGAAACTGTCTGTGGGTCAAGTTGGCAACCTTGGCGGCAAATTCAGTCAGCTGTTTGAAAGAAATAAAAGCAAACGTAACCTCTTTTGCTCATTTCAAAATGTCGGCTCCTCTCGTAGTGTACGTGTACGGTGGAAGAGCAACGTTCAGTGATAAGATTTTTGTTATCTGAAGGTGTGAGACCAGCCAAAATTTACTCGAGAATGTTGAAACTGTATGGTGAAAAGTGTTTAAGCCGCGGAATCGCCTATATATGTAAGTGGATTGAACAGTTTAAATCGGGCAGAACAAGTGTCACCGATATTCATTGCTCCGGTTCGCGACCGGTTGAAGTATCGACCGGCGCGCTACAAAATCGCATAAATGACCTTATACTCGATGACAGGCGTATAAAAATCGTGACAATAGCTGATTTGTGTAATGTTAGTGTTGGAACTGTATGGGGTGTTCCCTCAAAAGGTGTGATTCTGCTGCACGATAACGCCCGCCCTTATACTGCCCAGAAAACGCGAGAGATTATCGAAAATTTGGGTTGGGGGGTGTTGCCACATCCTCCTTACAGTCCCTACCTTGCACCGTCCGATTTTCATCTGTTCGACTCGCTCAGGAAGTTTTTACGCGGCACCAAGTTCAAAGACAACGAAGCGGTCAAACGAGCTGTACACAAGTGGCTCGGACACCAAGGTCAAGAATTCTTCAGCACTGGAATTACAAAGCTCATAAAGCGACGGGAGAAGTGACAAAATGTTGGTGGGGACTTCATTGAAAAGTAGTGTAAATTTCATTTTCATGAATAAATTGTTTTTTCCTCCGCCATTTGTCTTGTTAATTACTGAACGTCCCTCGTATATATAAGCTAATTCATTTTCAACCCTCACCAGTGGGATCTCGTTTGGAGATAGAGGGTAAGTTTAAATTTGATAAAGTTGCCAAAATGCTGATATAATTCCTAGGAGAGCCATACAAAAGGCACTTTAAAATGCCGGAAAGTGTGGGCAATCATACATCAATGAAAACGGCCAGTTATTTGAACATCTACTGTAATTGTTGTTTATTGTTTTCTCTTCTATTATTATTACTTTTATTGTTATTTCCATAAACTGTTACAAATAAGGTGTAAAATTTGCATAAACTTCGCAAAAACACACCTACAATTTACCATTTATAAAATATCCCGTTGGTTTCTATTCAAATTCCTGTTAATATAAACATTACGCGGCTTTATAAACGATCTAATCTCGATCAAGATCTAGAAAAATGATATGTTGTGGATGCTGTCGTTCTGGATACAATTGTAAATATATATATAGAAGGTTCAAAAATGGAATATGTTGGTAATATAGAACACCAAGGTTTCTCAATAATGTATGTAACTACGTCTATCAAACGAGTCGTGAACTTTTAGCCTAGAATTACTATTAAGGTTACAGTCACCCATCAATAAATTTAGCATTTTCACCGTTTGACAGAAGTGATATTTTAATCTCCCTGCTTACAGGTAAGTGATTACTTGTTTTCGTAACTTGTTATTATTTAAATGTCTGCTACTATTGATTAGTACGTGAAATGGGTTTTACAAAAATACTACTGCCATTTATTATTTCTTGAAGCGGAACGAAATCTAATCCAAAATGTTAACAATGTAGGTTGTTGAGAATATGGAATACCATTATTCCATATTTGCACCGCAGCTTCTTCATATATGTTTTCTATGAAAGCTTTCCCTTTTCTGTCTGAGAATGCCAAGAAGAAGTCAACGTCGAGTTTATAAAAATAAAAGTAGTAGAGTGAAGAAAAAATTGGTCTGGCAATTACACACATCTTTTACTGGTATAAATTATGTTATTATTGCAATCATATCTGTAGGTTTTATAAATAAATAAATGTTATGTAGCAAATTTTCAGTGTATTTCATATTTGCACTCCAGTTCCTCAAGCAATATTTTTGGAATTTATTTTAAAAAATGTTTCTTTTTTCGAGAATGTCTAGGACTACAAGAAGTCCAAGTAATTGATCCATAACTGTTTTGAATGTATTCTAGTGAAATTTAACCTTGAGTAACTTGATTTACAATAAAGTTGTACTCGTAAAACAATGCAGTACGCCATATTTGCACCTTCTATTATACTAATGAACGATAATTGACAAATTTGATAGCTTGAAATGTCATGGCTGCCTTATTTAATCTTAAATTGTTTTTTTCGTCAATTAAAGCATAATATTGAAAACTTTTGTCAACCTGTTATATATAGTTGAAATCAGAAAAAAAACTATTTCTGCTGGTGTCAAAATCACATAGCACCGATAAGAAATAAGAAAGTTGATGATGACCAGAAAATTTCGAGTACACCATTTGATCGAAAATCGAAAATAGCCTTGAGAATGTGGTTTTAGTTTTTCTCTGCAAGGCCAAATAAAGGTGCTAGAGGTAAAACAAGAAAATAATTTTTTTGTTTTTTTTTACAAAATCTTAAAAACATTAAAATGCATACAAATTACACATCGAATGCATATTATTGTCCTAAGTACTTACTTATAAATATAAGCACACGAAATACAGATAATATAGGCATCTCAAGAGAAACGTAGCAACGATAATTACCAATACGGAGTAAGGGTCCATTAACAAAACAATCCAAATGAAATTGGAGAAATGAGTTCTGATAGAAGATTGAGTTTAGGGGAAATATAAAGCGTATACTTGATATTGTATATTTATTGTATTGCGTATAATATATGGCTAATGAATAGAAATGCTGTTATTTCGGCATAGACTGTGAAGAAGTCTGCTCTGTACAAATCAGTGTACAAATAGTTACACGACTTTTACAATGATTTACAGTTTTCTTAGGTCATTAACAATACTTCTATATTTTATAGTTCTTCGGAAATTCCTAAAAACAATCTACTTATTCGATATAGTTTTAACCACCGTAAAAACTGGTATAGTCAGATACTGCCACAAATATAGAAGACTTAACTATTTTATCTTTTCTAAGCCAAAGAATCGTTCAATTTAAGTTCACGCACAATTTACCTGAACCCCACGTTTTCCCAATCTAGCCTTATGCGATCGTTTTTAATAATCTCCTCTTGACTTTCCGACTGAAATCGCATTCCCTTCTTGGATTCGCCCACACACCCAATGCTCAGTTTCAAAGCAGCCGAGGCAGCAATAAAACTGTCCCATAAAACTTGAAAAAAACGACGGCGTTGGGACGATTCCAGTTCAAAAGCCAGGAGGAAATTCGGTTCCTTTGTTTACGATAATGTATTTCACCCAATAGTGTCTTTAAGACACGGATTTCAAAGAAATTCATCCCGGACTAGTATTAATTATAAAGTATTATGGTATGAACTAAACATTTACATATAGGTTGTATGATTTATTTAGCTACCAAATTCACTGGTAACAATTTACTGAAATGATTTTATATTCGCACACGCAGAGAAACGTTTACTTGTATTAAAGCTGTCCGCCTTTTTTTCCATTATTGTAATTTTTCTTTCATTAGTTATCCTTGTAGCTAGGCCTGATGATGTGTTTTTTTGAGCACGAAACTGGTCGCCTAATTTCTCAATAGAACTTTGTGAGATCTGGACCATTTTTTTATTCCTACCTTTAATGTGAATATTTTCCTAACTTAGAACTATGATTTACTTGAAAGAAACATTTTTCTTGGATTTTCTTGATTTTCAAACCCAAAGGAAATATTTATTTAATCCAAACACAATTTCAAGAAAATTATTTTCTTATGTTATACGAGTGCATCTTTATAGTCTTGAAATAAAAATATTTTCTTGAATAGAGAATGATTTTTGCAAGAAAATCTATTTTCTTGATGCAAGAGACCATTTATCTGCGTGTAGAGTGGTAGTAGATTTAGAGGAAATTACCTCGGAGTACAAGGGAACGGCCTAGTTTTTGTCATATAATCTCAAAACATGAGAAAAATCGAAACTGTACACATGAAGTGACAAAAACCGTTTTTAGTGATAAGTGACCTAATATTTGCAAACATTTCTCTTATGATTTATACCGTAGTAATTTCACCCATCCAGTTCTTATTGAAGATGTGTCTTAAGGCCTCTCAACATTTTAGTTTTTTTTTACATAATAAATTCATTACTTTATTTATTTTATTTTGTAAAATTGTCATTCTATTGTCTTATTTTATTAATTTAATATTTCATTCGTCTTACTTGTAAATTCATCATTTCATTTGTTTTATTCCTTACAAGCTCATATACAGTAAGGTCCTAATCATTCCTCAAGGCTTACCAAGATGTATAAAAATACACATGAAAAAATTCCTGGAAACAATAACCAAAATAATGCTAATATAACTCATAGTATTGATGGAATCGCTCCCGGCAATATGTGCATTTTTATACATCATGGTAAGCCTTGAGGAATTACATGTGCAGATACCGTAGCGCTCGAGAGTTGTTTTGACATCTATATTCCGGTTTCCGTCGCTACTTTCTAAGACAGCATGACTCTTGGCACTAGGTGGTGCCAGGAAATATTTCAGTGCCGTTTTTGGAAATTAGTGTCATAAACTGAGAGGCAAGCAGCGATGTGAGCAAGAGAAAAAGCGTTCGGACCAACGCTGATGACGGCAGGTATATTAATATATTAAGGCAATATTCGTTTTTGTAAAATCGAAACATGTCCAGAATTTACCGAATTACGCCACAGGACGGTATTATATGGAAGTACAGAATACACCAAGTATGCATTCATTATACATTATTCTGCAAGAAATTTTTCAATTTTAAATTTGCATAATAAGCACTATTCATTTTAGAACAAACATAGTCAATGTGCTTGTCCCAAGTCAGTTGTTTGTCCACGTACGTTCTTACCTAGGGCAGAGAAAATCAGCGATTCAGAGATAGAGCAACAACCATTCTGAATCTAAAGAACGTTTTGGTCACAAACCAGAGATGAATAACTACCAGGAAGTGGGAAAAACAATTGCAAATACCTATATACCATATGTTGCTGGAATCATGGACAGACTAAAGAAAGTCCTGGAACGTTCACTTTTTAATACCTGGTTGTTTTTTTATCTGCAAATATATCATATATATTTCGACAGACAATTTTTAATTCTTACATGCCAAGTACACTAATTAATTAATATATTTTGGCTTCCGTCGGTGAATTATAAAAATCTGTAATTTCCTTGGAATTTCCGCATGTTCCTGGCATCATGGTGTAGTGGTTAGCACACCCGACCGACAAGCGGGAGGTGCCAGGTTCGATTCCTTACCGGTAAGAGATTTTTTCAAGTATTCAATTACGTCGGAAATTCCAAGGAAATTACAGATTTTCATAATTCACCAACGGAAGCCAAAATATATTAATTAATTAGTGTACTTGGCATGTAAGAATTAAAAATTGTCTGTCGAAATATTGATATATTTGCAGATAAAATAACAACTACTATCGTTCCAGCGGATCTTTGCACTCACGTCATTATTTAACAGTACTAGCAGACACATACTACATATTCGTCGCATCAAAATTCTGTATGTTAGACAAAGACTACCAATAAAACATTTGTGTTCTAAGTTATGAAGTATGTTTCAATAATTCCACAATTTATGACAATGTGTTAGACAAAGAAGTACAATGAACGTTTATATTTATTCAGTTCCAATGACATCTGTGTTATTTCCGGCGTTTTGACAGCTGATTAGTACTACAAACTGTGTGGTTTAAAAATTCCGTTTGGTTTTCATAATTCTAATATTCTATTATATTTTGTTAATATCTCAGAATATATTTACTATGTTTAATTGACCTAAAAGTAAAAAGACAATTTACTATTGTAAAAAGATTTCTGAAAGTATAAAGATGGATAAACTATTGCATTCAAATACAGAAAGTAATGGGAGTCGCTCAGTATTTAATATATCTAGAAAAAGAAACCTCGGTTTTGTTTAATTCAAACGAACAAGACATTTACAAAATTCAAATATAAGTATTTAATTTTGATAATCAATAAAATATGTATTGCTGGTAAAAGGTTATGACATAACTAAGATTTCATCATTTTAAGGTTGGGTTCTTAGCTAAATTCATGAAAAGTAACTGCCATTTATATCAATTAAGTGCTAGGAAATGAAAATAGGGACAATTATACAAGATGTTTTATGTTATATAGTATTCTATTATTTAAACAATATTTTTGAACATTTAAAATGTAAGTAATTGTTTAATATAACGTCTTCTTATTATGCGAATATAGTACGTCTTTTGACCAAAAATAATTGATTGGATTCATACAGACAAAATTGATGACGTGAGTGTAAAGATCCGCTGGAACGATAATAGGTATTATAAAGTGAACGTTCCCGGTGGTATCAAGCTTCCCGTGGTGTAGTGGTTAGCACACTCGTCCGGCAGGCAGGAGGTGTCAGGTTCGATTAAGGAATCGAACCTGACCGGTAAGAGATTTTTTCAAGAATTTAATTACGTCGGAAATTCCAAGGAAATTACACATTATTAAAGCGTGACAAACGGTTGCACCCGCTGTGTTTACTATGTATGTATGTACATACAAGAAATTGAGTGGACGTTCGGTTATTATCGGTCGATCGGTGTACGTGTACTATTGTTCGCGCGTAATAGTACACGCATATACATATAATAATGTGACATTATTATATGTATATTTTGTCAATACCAATGAGATTTTTATATCAATGTCTATTAAAAAAAAAGGTCTGTTAACAATTCGAAAATTCAGAATAAAGATCCCAAACAACAACAAATCACGTGATAACTAGTAAATTTGCTATTAATATAGGAGACAGAAAGTCAATAAACTATTATGCTGTCAAATTAAGCGTATCTAACAGGCAATTATTATTATAGTAGAGTCTTGGTATACAATTAACATGAAAGCGGTTATATGTATATACCTATAGATACCTTAACATATATAAATTGACGCTTCGACTCGTTTGTTACAGATTGTGATTAGTGCTAGAACAGTGAACTAAAGTTCTGCTAAATTTGATAGCAAGATCATCATACGCTAGAAATACGGCACAGAATACATAATTTCGATGAAAGTGCTACACTACAGATAATTTTATGATCAGTTTTCAAGACCGATATATAAATATTTTCTACTCTTGCATAAAGTTCACATACTGTTTATGCAGATAGAACAAGATCGCGTTACCTGGTGGATTTTATAATATTCCTTCTCGTATGCTTACGAAATTCAAATTTAGTTCTTACCCACAACAAAGACCGCTATTTTAGTTTTATTAATTGCGTGACAATGTTCAAGTTATATTTGTGATAGCATAGTCCAATTTTATTAGACATAAGTGTCGGGGTAAGGATCCTTTTGAAATTTCATTATTACATTATAGAGGAGGTTGGAAGTTTTAACTACTTTCGTGTACCATCTTGCTAAAACATTAGAGGGACATATTTTTACAAGTTGGATGATTTAGGTCCACATAAAATACCATTATTAGTAAAGTTAAAATTTCACTTCATTACGAAGTTAGTCAACCGATTTTGGTTGACCTTCATGAAATTTGTCATTAATGGAAGCACGACCACGATGAAATTCTGTAAACCAGTTGTAAACAGTCTTTCCTGGTGGTGCTTCATTATCAAAAGTTGAACGAAGAGCCTCGATGCATTGTTAGGCCTTTACTAAAATCGTAAAAATCATCCACCTTCACGTGAAATTTTTTCAGAAAATTGCTTTTTTCGAACGCTCACAGTAAATGAAATTTAGTGACGCCATCTAGTGGTCGTACGCTATCCTCGTATCAATATTAAATAATTATAGATGAAAACTAACATGATGCAAAGGCCAACAGAAAAAATATATTCTGGAATTATTGACTGCCGAGAAAATGACGCAACACAGAAGCCATAGAAGCAAAAGAAATAGTTACAATGTTAAAAAGAGGATATCATCAGTAGAGTTGTTCACCAGCGCCAACGGGCAGTGGCCGAGGTTCGATACAACCCTCAGTATAACTGCGAGTCTCAACCAGATCTGTTGTGTATACATGTACACTGCCGTAAATACTATTTCGTAGTTCTACGTTTGTTTTCAAAATGTTGCTTACGTCGCGAAAACGACCAATGTTGGACAAAGTTACAGAATTTATAACAGAAATGTCTAACCTAAATTATGATGGCGTTAAAATTCAATGTGTAATATCCCTTTAGTGTGTTGGTCCAAAAGGGATTGTCTACGTCACGTAAATAGTAAACAGCATTCTTAAAAAAAAATTGCACACGACACTGACAAATTTAAATTTAATTTATGTTACCTTTATTGCATGTAATCTACCGTTTAATTTACTAGACAAGGAAGCATATGTCTTCTTTTGGAATAAATATTTGGACTGCAAATTTCCAAGTCGGGCATCGTTACAAAGAATTGTGCCATTTGCTCGTGAACATGTTAAAAAAAGAATTAAATCGGAGTTGAAAGATAAAAAACTGTGGTTATGTGTGGACGAAACAACAGATCGTAAAAAACATTCTGTGGTTAATGTAATGGTACGTACAATGGAACCACATCAATCGTCACCTTCAATTCTACTAGCTTCCAGACGGGTACAACAATGCACTGACGAAGTAATTTCAAAGTTAGTGTTAAATACATTGTACAAGTTTGATCTTTCAACAAACCAACGGTTGATGTTTATGAGTGATGGTGCCGCAAACATGCTTTCTGTAGGCCGGTCTCTTAAAAAACATTGTGCTAACTTGTTTCATATTACGTGTAAAATTCATGCTTTCAGTCATGTGGCAGATAGTATTAGAAAATGTTATCCTGAGGTAGACGCTTTAATAGCGCATACAAAAGCAGTGTTTGTCAAATCCCCAAAATATATTCGCAAATTTCAGACTGTGCCCCCGTATGCCTGAGCCACCAGAACTATTCTTACACGTTGGGGAACATGGTTACAGGCCGCGTTTTATTATTATAAATATTTTGAGAATATTAAGAACGTGGTTTTACAATTCGATCCAGAAGAAGCTGCGGCTATCAAGGAAAGCCAGTCGAAATTTCAAGATAGTCAGGTTAAAACGGATTTAAAAAGTATTCAGAACAATTACTTCGGACTAGTGGAGGCAATAGAAAAATTACAAAATCCTTCGGTGTCGTTGGTGAAATCTCTGCAAATAGTGCAGAAGACGCAAAAAATGTTTGTGTTCTAGAAAGGTTAGAAAATATTTTAGAGAAAGATTCTGATTTCGGCAACCGTTAAGTTGTTCCAAAGATTATTTTAATTACGCAAATATAACGTCATTAGATGTAGAACGTTCGTTTTCTGCATATAAACACACTTTTTCCTCACGCCGCACTCGGTTTGCCGAAACAACTGTAGAAACATATCTAATGTTGGAGATATTTAACAGACATTATTCACTTTGTGATTTCACGGAAGACTCTTAAGACGGTAAGTGTTTGAAGACGTATTATATTTTATTTCTGACCATTTATTTTGTGTAAACTTTTATGCGCCCGCCACTGGCTGTTGGCGCAAATTGAGCAACTCTAATCATCAGGATAAGGGAGAGATGTCAACAAATTTAGATGAAAATGCTTCTACCGGAAAGTGTTAGATGTCTAACTATACTCATACTTAAAAAAGGAAAATCACTGCGAACAAGAAAATTATGGAATATCAATCACTCGTCTAAATATGGCAAGGGAAATGTTTTAGAAAAGGGTTAAGGGAAATTGTTGATACAAAATTTAAAGAAAGCACAGACAAGGTTTCGTAAAGGAACAAAGTTCTATCTGGCATTCATGTAGATCTTGAAAAGGTCTTAGACAGAGTTCTGAATAGTTTGTGAAGCAAAGGTATTGACGTCAAGCCGCTCAACGCTATTTAAAGTTTGTATAAAAGAAGCAGGAATGTTGTAATAATAAAACTCTGTAATTCACAATTAGAACGGGATCAAGACTAAAAGGAACAAATTAAAGCATGGAAAGCTCATGAAAATTTTTTTACTAACGTCCTCACATGTCTAACACGTCCTTGGAATTTTGTTGTTTAGTTATATGATAACTAGGGATCTTTTTTTTTCATTTACAAAGTACTTTAAACTAGTCAAGTAAAACTAATGAAGATGAAACGTTTACGCACTGATACTGTTACGCCGTCTTGTTCTGATTGAACGATTCCATAAAGCACTAGATACAAAAAATATAGAAAAACATGACCATAAAACATCTTCAAGTTCATAAGCTTTTCGTAGTACTCGAGTTTATTATGGATAAAGTGAAGGTACTATAGGGGCTGGTATTTTAGAGGCCATTATAGAGTTAACAAGGTTCAAACAAACACAATAAACATTATTTTAAGTTAACCACGAAACTAAAGGTAAAGCGTTTTAACGTACTTACATGTCCCCGCTTCTACATATCCTCACCGTTATTATACTTAATTATAAGTTTCGCGTATTTCCACTTAAAATGTTAATATTATCAACCAAGGTAACTTCGTACTTACAATTATAGGCAAAATTGTATGCATATTTAAACAAGTACCGAGTTAGATATTGCAATGGTTTCTAAGTAATAAATATTCTTTTTATCTACCTTACCTGAGAATGGCGAAAGGTGACAGAAGTGAGGGAAGACTGAATACGATACTAAGATCTAAGGAGATTCAAAGAAAAGCAAAGTTTAGAATATATATGTCTATTATTAGACCTACTCTGATCTATAACTGCGAGACATGGATAACGAATAAAAAGACTGAACAAAGGCTGGAGGCGTGGGAGAGGAAAATATTGCGGAGAACTATGGGAGGGAAGAAAGTAGAAGATGGTTGGATCAGAAGGACAAATGATGATGTATACGAGCTATACGATCTAGAAGTGATAATAAACTTCATCAAAAAGACGACTTTAGTGGTTAAGGCATTTGCAAAGAAGCCATTTAATCCCATTGCCGTATTGCTGTCCTCCATTGCTTCCTTTTTTTGCCCTTTTCCTATCTCTCGTAAATCCACCATAACTGCTTCTCGTAATTTTCTTCTTGGTCGATCCTTTCTCCTTTTTCCTACCGGTGATTTCCAGCCTACTTCTTTAAGTAGTCCTTCGAGATTTTCGCGAATGAAATATATTTTTTCCAGGTGTTGATCCGCATAGGTAGCTGGTTCTCGACGTTTCGATGAAGTTTCTTTCATCTTCTTCCGGAGCGGGTCGTAACAGGAGTGTGTTGTGGCTGTGCGGACGCTTGTATTTCTAGCTCCGACGCAGAAGTGGGAGTGTTCTGTTGTCTCGTTCGGCTTCGCGTGATTGGTCCGGCGTTGGTGTTGGGGCGAGTTTAATGATGCGCTGTTCGAACAAGACAGGTTTCCATGTTATGGAGAGGCGTTGAGTATCGTCCCGTTTACTCATGCTCGATGTCGTTTGTCTATTTCTATAGCTTCCCTTGTAATTCGCGTTTGAAAGTTGTTATATTTGGCCATGGTCCTAATGTTGTCGAAATCTATAGAATATCCTGTCATCGTTACAGGTTGCGCTAAAGATGAAGTGGGTTGTCTGTTTTTTACTGCTAGCTAATGTTCGTCTCTACGTATTTCTATTCGTCTGTTGGTCTGACCGTTGCCTCTGATATATAACAAGGCCTAACCGCTCTGATGTCAGCAGGTTGTGACGTATATTGTATTAGGTGAACCATCAACTATAAACGCGTTTACACCTTCAGACCGTCTCTGCGTTTTGAATTGGTTTATCCAAATTATATTGGTTTTATTTTAAAAAATACTAAAGTGGCAGTAATATTTCGAAAATCAAAAATTTATTTCTAGTAATCTGTAAAAATAAAAAACTAATTTTTTTATTGTAAGTTATCATTCTATATTATAATGAAGACAGCGATGATAAAGAAATAAATAAATAAAAAAAAACGAAAAAATAAAAAACTATTTTATTTATTATAAACTACATAATCTCCTCCGTTTTCTACACACCTTTCCGCTCTATTCCTGAATTCCTTATAAACATTCCCTAAAGTTTCCAAGTTAACTTCTCTAACCGTTGGAGTTATTCGTTGTTTTAATATTTCTACATTGTTTCCTAGAGGTTCTTTGAAATCCAGTCTAAAAGCATGAGCGTGAATTTCAAGGGTATGTCTAAATTTTGGCTTAAATGGAAAAATTTTATTTCTTTTAAAAATTGTTTGTAATAAGGTGTGACTGACATTAAGCTCCGCTGCCCTCCGTCTCAATGATAAACGTGGATTGTCTTCAACGGACTGCAATGTCATAATAGTTACTGCATCATCCTCATTGTACATCTTTCTTATCTTCTTTTTGTCGACCACCGATCCTGTTTCGTCGAATTTTGCAATTAATTTCTTAAGAGCCACTTTTGTTACACCTACATCTGGATACTTTTAATGAAAGAAATTAATTGCGTACTGATATGATACATCGCCAATACCGTAACATTTAACTAAATAAATTCTTTGCTGTAACGTTAGCATTTTCGCAACGTCTGTTTAACAGCAGTAAACGTGAGTTTGAGGAAAACAATTTATCATCGCTATCCTCATTATAATGTAGAATGATAACTTACAATAAAAAAATGTTGTTTTTTATTTTTATAGATTACTAGAAATAAATTTTAGATTTTCGAGACATTGCTGGTACTTTCAAAGCACGTAAAAAAATATCATGAAGAATATATTTTTTTTTTAAATCGATATTAAAAAAAATTTCCTTCTTGTATACGCCATCGCTTTACACACTGTATAGATATTCTCAAAAATAGGGATTGCCATTTAAAGAAATTGAAATTCGTAGCTTCACATCTCACCGGCGTCGAATGAGAGATTTTTATTTGATTAATTGCATTTAATTACATCTATAATATCAAGGAAATATCGATTTTTCGGTATTTACATGTACATATATTACGAAAAAAAAAACAGTTTGGAAAATCTCTCTCTAAAGAGGCACAATATTCCAAGCCCGTGGAAATGACTCACTCTGTATATTCTACCGAAAACTTAAGAAAAAAATGGAGGATACAATTGGAATAAATCGATTTGGGGCAGTAAGAAACTGTTCAAATTGGGACTACTATAATGAATTTTACGTATAATATCGTCCCATTTTCGTTAGATTTTACTGCAACTTGTGTCCATTCATTTCCAAGTAAATATGTGAGAAAATATAAGTAAGTCAGCCTATATATTTAACTATATATTTATGTTCCTACGCTCACAAATATGAAGATCGCCTTGAGATACTTTTAAATCATTAGGAACCATGTCTAGAGTAAAGAATACGACTTAGCTGTTTAATATTATTTCCCTTTTTTCTGATATAAGTACTACAAATAACGTAAAAACTTCCTAAAAGTACATATTGTGTTATCTTTGTACACACGTAGAATATGTTCATATTCCATAAAACCTTTCATTGAAACAACCTAGCCTGGGTATAGGAAACACAAATAAATTTTCTGAGAGCCATGCTTCGAATAACAAAACATAGAAAATATTTCCCTTTTGTCTTTTTCAACTTTTAGTTAATTGGGAAGTTAGAAGCGGCTGTTCCCTTTACAGTGGAAGTAATTAGTGTAATGTATTCCGTTCGAAATTAATTAATTAATATCTTCCGCCCCTTTTTAATGTCAAAATAAGTATAAGATGAAAATATCTTTAAAAAATCTGCTTTATTTTTATGTTTATATACAGTGTGACCCATTTGAAATGGAAGCATCCCGTAGAACCTATTTTTTACACTAAAATGAAAACAATTATTCTGAATATATAGTGGATCATCAGGAATACTTCCACACAACATTTTTAAAATTCATCTAAATTTTCAAGGCATACTAGCATTATTTTCCGAGTTCGAAAATGGCAAAATTCAATTAGTGATTTTTTTTATAAAAATCTGACTACATCGCTGAATTCAGAAGGTACTGAAATGGTGTGAACCGAAATTTCATTCAAATATATTTACTAATAAAAAGTTATGAGAGATTTCCTTTCTTTTTTTTCTTTTAATGGAAAAATTATGCAGCAAACCGACAACTTTAAATACCAGGGATCAGTTTTAAGTCGCGGCGGGGAGCTGGAAGCAGAGATTGCGGGAAAGATCGCCAGTGCGACGAGGCTTTCCTGTACGCTGAACAGATCATTTATCCGGAAGAAAGAAGTGAGTCTGCGGACAAAGATGTGGATTTCTGTAAGTGCATATATTCCGGTCGTGACATACGGATGTCAAACATGGACGCTTGGTGATAGGGACAAAAGTAGACTGCAAGCATGCGAAATATTTGAGAGTAGCAGTGGGTGTAAGTAGGCTGGACCATATAAGCAATGAGAGTATCCGTAAGCATTGTTCTGTGAACCCCATGGTGGAGCAAATTGAAAAGAGACAACTTCAATGGTTCGGGCATTTGGTGCGAATGGATGAACGAAGAGGGGTCAAGCAGATCTGGCAAGCAAAAGTGGATCGAAAGCGGAAACGGGGGAGACCAAGGAAAACGTGGAACAACAGAATAGACGAGGTGCTACTAAAGAGAGGTCTGGACTGGCGGCAGGCGGAAAGGAGTGCGGGAGACAGACGACTGTGGAAGCAACTCAACTCCACCCCTCTCTTCACCGAAAAGTAGAAGAGGAAGGACTATGATGAAGTTATGAGAGAATCATTTTTCAAACATTATACTGCATTATTTTATAAATCCGCTTCTTACAACTTTATTGGCCAAGGTAGACCAAAATTAATAAAAAAAAAAACAACTAAAAATTAAGTAAACAAATGCAATTTCTTATTCAGATTTACTTCAACAATTATCTAACCTAGTTTGATTTCAATTATGATATTGAGGACTGTGGTATAGTATGGCAAACAACACAAAGTGTCGGCACACTCCTCGCCACATAAAATATTGATTAAAATAATCCGGAACAGCTGTTTCGAGGACTCCTGGGCAACCTCATTATCAACCGAATAACCGAATATATCTGATTTATTCGATCATAGTTTATTACATGTATTTTTTGTATGAAATAACATTTACTATTAACAATTGAAACATTTTTTTAGAGATACTGCAATATATAAATGCACTAAATAAAAGTAAAGCGAGATTACTTAAAAAACCAATGTAGCTAGTAGCCATTACTTATTTCTTTAAAATTTGTAATTTGGTAGATGTATTATATTCTCTTCTTTAATTGTAATTAGATTTTTTTTAATGGTTACTTGCAATTTGGTGGCAATTAATATTAAGTTTTGGTTGTTTTTCTTATAAATTTTGAACAGCTCAGTCAATAGATATTGTAAAAAGCAGATTTATGAAATATGTAATGCACGGTAAAATTTTAAAAATTATTCCCTCATAACTGTTTTATTAACAAACATATTTGAATGAAATTTTGGTTAAAACCATTTCAGGACATTCTGAATTCAGGTGAACTCAGATTTTTAATTAAAAAAAATCGCTAATAAAACGTTGTTATTTTCGACCTCGAAACACAATCATAGTGTGCATTTAAAATTTAGATGAATTTCTGAAATGTTGTATGGGAGTAGACTTTTTGATCCACTGTATATTCAAAACATTCGTTTCATTTCAATGAAAAACATAGGTTTTACAGGGGTGCTTCCATTTCTAATGGGACAACTGTAGCTAACCGCTAATTTTTCAATAAACGACTCCATACAATGGTGAAGAAGATTTCAAGCAATGTCATTAAAACAACGTTTACAAAATCCACATTTATTTCGAAATCAATAGTACACCATATAACCTTGGCATTTCGGCCCCTATTCAAGATGCAATTATCACGTTAAGCGAGAAGACACTAACAACAAAAAAGTTTCTAAATTTATTATTTGAGAGATATCCATTTATGCCAACTAAATTTATGTCATAAATTAACAAAATTCAGCAAGCGAATACCTTGAGTTGAACAAGAAACTATGTCACATGCAGTAGTCAACCGAATTTAAGCCATAAATTCAATGTCTTCCAACACTATGCTCCAGATATGTAATTGCATTAACGTTTTAGATGAATTATTAAGGAACTTATAAATTAAACCCACTTCTATAAAATGAATATCTACTGTACTCGTATCATTGTCTATTTCAGATGTATCTGTACACCTTTGTGCTTTAATATGATAATACTGCACTTTCTCTAACGTGATTCGATTTCTTTCTACGACAATGGCTTACACCTTTTGCACCTCCAACATTTTCGACGACGGTACACGCACAGAAATGGTTTCTTGCATCAAGAAAATAGATTTTCTTGCAAAAATCAGTCTCTATTCAAGAAAATATTTTTACTTTAAGACTATAAAAATGTATAATATAAGAAAATAATTTTCTTGAAATTTTATGTGGATAAATATATATATATAAATATTTTCTTAGGATTAGAAAATCAAGAAGATCCAAGACAGAAAAATGTTTCTTCCTAGTACATCATTTAGTTTTAAGTTAAGAAAATATTCATATTAAAGGTAGGAATGAAGAAATGGTCCAGATCTCACAAAGTTCTATTGAGAAATTAGGCGACCGGTTTCGTGTTCAAACAACACATCATCAGACCCAGCTACAAGGATATCCAATAAAAGAAAAATTACAATAATGGAAAAAAAAATTAATAATTAAAATTAGGAGCAAGAAAATGAGCTAATGAAAAAGTTTTTTTTTTATATGTTACAGTATAATTAAATTATTTCTTTAATAATGTAATTAAATAGGGATTATTTTTATGTTGTTTAATAATTAATGAGTTAATATTTAAGTTTATTTATCACTTTTTTATTATTACTATTTACTATATATTTTAAAAAACCATAGTTAAATTAGTACACGTGCTAAATACATAGTAATAAAAAGAAAAGATATTACATTAACCCATATCTTCTGAAAATGTTTATAAAACGTTGTACGTTAAAGGTTATATCATTGTATGGGTAAGTATGATATCTGTATTTCGGTTCCGTCGCTACTATCTAGGACGGCATGACTATATCTACTGGCACTAGGTGGCGCCAGGAAAAATTTTAGTTGCTGTTTTTGAAGATTAGTGACATCAATACCAGGAGCTATTTATTAGCATTATCTTGGTTATTGTTTCTAGGAACTTTTTTCATGAGTACTTCTACATTAAGTGCACTTTTGTTTGAACATTATTCTATAGATAACGTCTACCTTAGCCTTTTTAAAATCACAAACAATGTGAATAATTTATTGCATTGTGTACGGATATGTCGTACTGCTTTAAACAAGGTAAGCGCAATTAACCAAGTGCATATAAATAATATGCATTCCAAGAATTCTAAGTAAAAAATGCTTTATTTTAAGAATATGAAACTATTGATTTATGAACAATACCTAAATGCTTTCTGGAATTAAGAAAACTATTTATTATCCTTAAGAAAATATTGTTTTGTGTTATAACAGACATTTACTTATACTAAGAATCGCTTTCTTCAAATTTTCTGCGAGAAATACAATTATTTCATTACAAGTATATACTTCTTTTAAGCGGAGAAAGGGACGCTAAGAAAATATTTTAAAACAGTCAAGTTATTGTATTGCGAATAATTGAAACAGTAATTGTCTTGAATTAAGGCGGACATCTTTGATACAAGCAAACGTTTCTCTGCGTGTACCATACAGGGCACAGCGTTTTGAGCGTTTTGAGCTTAGGACAAAAGCATTTCAAGAAGTAGGTAGAATAAAAAATCAAAATTTTTCGAATGTAGATATTCGATTATTCAAACATTATTTAATATATTTTGAAGGCGCATTACTTCCGGTTATGCCGGAAGTGGATGTCAATTTCTATGCCTTCTTAAATTATAAAACAATATTGTATACAATTACGTATACCTAAATTTTACCATTTTGCAAGAACATCGATTTTTTCCAAAAAAATTACAGTTGCACTCTTAATTTTAACTACTTGTTTATTATATGTGTTATGTTGGTTATGAGTAGAGTAACCTAAACTTGCGGACTCGCATAGGCGTCGGTATTACGGGTTAATATAAGAATACGAAAAATTCATAAATAAACTAAACCGGTAGAGAAGCAGGCATGTAGTGTCGACCTTGAATATAAATCATGTTAAACCGCGCTGGGAGAGATTTCGTTTTAGTACCGGTTGAGCTGTTGCAGAGATTAGTCGAACGGTCAAGGTTATGTACTTACGTGTCGCTTTTGAAAATATAGCTGGTGTTTTTTTGTGTGTTGTAGTATTATACCAAGTACATAATTAGTGTATCGTTTCATATAGAACTAATATTTACATACCTAAGAAAACAATGCCTCATAATAGATTTGCTACTAATGTACATAAGTATGTGTCACTTTTTCTCCATTTAAAATATGACGGTAGTGCAGTTTTTTGCTTAATATGCAATGTTCGTTTGGCTGCATTGGACAGAACTGATTGCCAGAGGCATGTCAATGGTATTAAGCATATGAGAAATGCAAGAACTGAAATACCTTATACACTATTCCTCATACATTTATTAATTATGTTTACCTCTTGTAATCTCCCGTTGTCGTTGGTGAGAAAAGCAGCTTTTAAAACGTTTTGGCGACAATACGTTCCAAAGTACCCATTACCCTCACAAACACAATTACAGAATCGTTTGCCGCGAATAAAAGAGATGCTAGAAAATGTGTGTAAACGTGATGTGTGTTCCAAAAAAATATGGATTACCGTGGATGAGACGACCGATATAAAGAAAAACAGTATTGTGAATGTAATAGCTCGCGTTTTATCTAGCGAGAACACAGCATCTCGATATTTGTTAGCTTGTAAACGTGTTCAACAATGTACCGCGGAAAATATTCAAAAAGTGATAATGAACGCTTTGAAAAAATTTAAAATTGCCCAAGATCAAGTTGTGATGATTGTGACAGATAGTGCAGCAACGATTTTAAGTGTTGGGCGATCCTTAAAACATATATTTCCTAACTTAATACATATAACCTGCGTGCTGCATGCTTTGCATTTAGTTGGTGAAGTTGTTCGACAACATTACGGAAACGTTGATCGGATGATTGGAAGTACTAAAGCAGTGTTTCGTAAATCTCCTAAACGTTTAAAAGAATTTCGTAAATTTTGTCCAGGTATTCCAGAACCTCCCGAACCAATTTTAACGCGATGGGGTACTTGGCTAACAGCAGCTTCTTACTATTTGATCCATTTTCAACAAATTCAATCAGTTATAATGCGATTTAATCGTAATGAATCCAAAGCAATTAGAGAAAGTCAAAGAGAATTTCAAATTCCTCAACTTTTAGAAGATTTAACAACAATATATACCAATTATACAGTATTACTAGATGCCATCAGAAAACTACAATGTACTGAATTGTCATTGCAGGAATCATTAGACATAGTGGAGAGTGTAAAAAATAAATTACACACATTAAATGATACGCCAGGATTATGCGCTAGTCAAAAGTTGGCAGATGTTTTAAGGAAAAATCCCGATTTTAATACTTTAGAAGCCGTTTATAGTAAGTGTAAGAATAGTGAACTTTTAAGTGATTTTGAAAAACAGTTTCTACATGCAAATGTAACTTCCTTAGATGTGGAGAGATCGCTTTCTATGTATAAGAATATTTTTTCTTGTCGACGCACAAGGTTTAAAGAAGCAACTGTGGAAACATATGCAATGATGCAAGTTTACAGTAGTTCACATCCTGATGCCTCTAATTTGTTGAATAATTAGCAAGTAAGTTTATTTATGAATTTTTCGTATTCTTATATTAACCCGTAATACCGACGCCTATGCGAGTCCGCAAGTTTTGATTACTCTAGTTATGACCATTTACTCTACGGTTCAAATGAAATGTAGCCTCATTTAACATAACCATCGCAACATGTCGATTGTTTCCATCAGCGTTTCGCACATCAACATTCTGTTTAGGTAGTCCGTTTCCTTAAGTTTTTGCAAATATTGAGGTTTATATAGTTATAAGTTTCAGTATCTTCAGTATCCTGAAAACATTGTTCGTTAGAAAGTTTGACGTTTGTGATTTTGTTTACTCCTCTGTCAGTCATGGCACGCTAGATGTCTTGTTTCAATTTCTGATTTTATAATAGTATCTTCATAAACGTTTATCTCTGTTATTTCTCAACCGATTTTAATTTTGTAAATAACATATGAACGCTAAAAGTAGCGCCTTTGTTGCATTAAAAATAATTCAGTACTGGGTCTGCCATATTATGCCATTTTCATTTCCATTTTTATATAAAGAATGACATATTCATAAAATCCAGAAAAAAAACTTGAACTCGTATAAAATTCATTGGTGAAAACCGCATTTTAATACTTTATGTCGTTCGGAAAATATAAGCTTACAAAATCAGTTAAAATATAATGAGACACCCTGCATTTTAAGGAACGTTTATCCCTATGAAAAGTTCATTTTTTCAACTCGTTACAATATATTAAAATATTCCAGCAGTTATTAATAATTTCACATTTCAAGGATTAAACAACACAGTACATATTCCTGTAAAAAAACATTTTAAAAACGGATTAGAGGATATTTTTAATAAAAACAAAAATAAATACGGGAGCTAGTAGAGTAGTAAAAGTGAGGCGAGTCACAAGATATTTTAAGACCTTTTTAAATTTCGTAAGAGTATTTGTCTTGCCAAGAACGTTCTATATTGGTATCAATGTGTTATCATGCTTTTAGTGACATAACTAAGAAAAAATGATAAAGTTGTATTCGTAGTAATTATTAGGAAATTGTTTCTTTTTTACATTTTAGTGTTAAATCTGAAATACGTATCTGAATCTAAGAATTTATCTAAACTGTCTACTCTAATGTTATGCTAGATATGCTAAATATAGTTACTAATCAATCAAACTTCTGCCTGGCTATGGAAATATCTGCGTAAGTAAACCTGCAAGAAGGCTATTAATTTTGCTTGATTGATTATTAACGCGGGATTTAACCAAAGGGACAAGTGTATCTATAGAAACATTTATCAAATGTAAAGAGAGTCGATTCTGGAAAATCTAATAAATCAACGTCCAGCAACACAAGCACGGTAGCAAGACAGAAACAGCACACTCACGTTCCTTTTGCATATAAAAACCTCCGACCTCTTTGTTCCAATTGGCAATCTGCCTGGAAAACCTTACCCTTAACCTTACTACATATCGAACTTAAGCATGTGGAGAGCTATATATTATGTGTACATAATTAATATGTTAAATAATATTTTATAGTAATATATTTACCGATATATTGTCGGTGGCTGGTTTGAATCTTCGCTAGTATTATCCGTATTATTATTATTATCATTATTGCAGAATGCTAATTGTGACATTCTAGCTCTACGAGACACTCTACGCAAACTACACTATATTTAATTTATAAGGTTATTATTTTTTTCTCAACTTTTACAGTAATATAAATATATTTTATATTTAAATTGATGTTTATTTTATTTTATTGACTTAACTATTGCTGTACTCTAATAAAAAAGTAACTTTTTCAATGTGCGTTAGACAAATGCTAAAAGTAATATAGGCACTATCATATCATTGCGAATATTCGTAAGGCAAGCAGATTTTAATGAATTTATTGTTATTGTTGCTATCAAACCATTACTTTTAATTGCATCGAAATTTTAATTTTATGAGCAAACAGGAGAACTCTTATTGTTAGTAACAATGTTAGCTGCATTCAATTACAAATAACGGAAACACGCTATTGGCACTACATTCAAAACTATACCTTTTTTTTACTAAAATAAACTATTTTAACAACTCGCTTCTTTAACGGCAACTATTTAAATACGTATGGATTATATGCTATCGTATTAAAAACTTTTTTTCGCAACATACAAACGTTTAAATTATAAAAGTAATATCACACTCTCTTTAGGAAGATCTAATATATCGATTTAGTTATTATCGTTGTGTAATTTTATATATCTAGAGCTTCTAATTCTTTTACAATTGATGACCGTACACTTTCAACGATTAACTGCATTTATTTCCTGTTGTAATTTTAAACTACAACGACTGTTAGACGTGTTGTGGCAGGTGATTTAGGTTAACTTCGGTTTCGACACGGATAGTTTTATTATAATTATTTATTTATTTATTCACAACCTTTGAGTTCGACTTCTTTAACATTTTAAATTAAAATTAGACATATGTGTACATATTTTAAAACATAAGTCACAACATTATAACAATAAAATAACCCGTAGGGAGGACGTCGCGGTGCTAAACGTCCGGTTACGTCATTGCAGTGGAACGATTCGAAACGAACATCGGCGACCGGCGACGAATAAACTCCTGAATTTTAAAATATCACTTCTTGCTTTTATTTTTGTTTTTATCGTATCCTCTAGTTGATATTGATTGTTTACTAAAAATTTATTACTGGCATCTTTTTTCATGCGCCAAATTATGACAGAATTACGAGATTCGTACAGAATGCAATAGTGTAACAAAGAGTGGCTTTATAAAGGGCGTAAAGCTCCTTTTAAGTATTACAACTTACGAAAATATTCTAAAGTACATGTGTACACATAAGATGTAACTTTAATTAACATTTAAAAGTAAATTGAAATTGTATCTATTTTAGTTTGTAAAATTAATATATCACATCGTTTAAATTTGATTTGAAGGATGAAGCAGTATTCATAAAGTTTTCATATAACTTTTTTCCTTTGCACAGCTTATCTAAGTAGTGCGTGGGGGAGATAATTCCTTCCCTGAGTAATTTAGAGAAATGGTTTACGTATTTAACATATTTGAAGACAAGTACCGCACGAGCTAAAAAAAATTCAAGTATACAGGGTGTTCAGTATCCGCAGCGCTTGCTACAAGTTTGATTTTTTAAAGGGAACACCTGTTTATGATTACTAGAACTGGCCACGCGTGCCAACAGGCAGCGGCGTTGTTTCGATTAGGCCTCGGGTTCTACTACAGCTATTGTGTGTAGATGTTTGCTGTCGTAAATACTTTCGCGTAGTTGTTAAATAAAAATAAAGTAATGCGTGCTCAAACACTTACCATTTTAAGAGTCCTCCGTGAAATCGCAAAGTGAACAATGTCTGTTAAATATCTGCTACATTAGATACGTTTCAACAGTTGTTTCGACAGACCGAGTGCGGCGCAAGGAAAAAATGTGTTTATATGCAGAGAACGAACGTTCTACATCTAGTGACCTTATATTTGCGTAATTAAAATATTCTTTGAAACAACTTAACGGTTCTGTTGACGTACCTTCACAAATGTGTCTTAATGTGCCAAAATCGGAATCTTTCTCTAAAACACTTTTAAATTTTTCTAGAACACAAACATTTTTTGCGTCTTCTATCGCGCATAGCTGTGCGGGAACATGTTGCACTTGTAACTTTTCTATTGCCTCCGCTAGTCCGAAGTAATTATTGTGAATAGTTTTTAAATCCGTTTTAACCCGACTATCTTGAAATTTCGACTGGTTTTTCTTGATAGCGGCAGCTTCCTTTCGATCGAATTGTAAAACCACGTTCTTAATATTCTCATAATATTTATGATAATAAAACGCAGCATTTAACCAAGTTCCCCAACGTGTAAGAATAGGTTCTGGTGGCTTAGGTATACGGGGGACAGTCTGTGAAATTCGCGAATACGTTTCGGAGATTTGACAAACACTGCTTTTGTATGCGCTATTAAAGCGTCTACCTCAGGATAACATTTTCTGATACCATCTGCCACAAGATTGAGAGCATGAATTTTACACGTAATGTGTAACAAGTTAACAGAATGTTTTTTAAGAAACCGGCCTACAGAAACCATGTTTGCGGCACCATCACTCATAAACATCAACAGTTGGTTTGTTGAAAGTTCATACTTTTCCAATGTATTTAACACTAACTTTACAATTACTTCGGCAGTACATTGTTGTATTCGTCGGGAAGCTAATAGAATTGACGGTGACGATTGATGCGGTTCCATTTTACGTGCCATTATATTAACGACCGAATGTTTTTTACGATCTGTCGTTTTGTCCACACATAACCATATTTTTTCTTCTTTCAACTTCGATTTAATTCTTTTTTCAACATATTCACGAGCAGATGGCACTATCCTTCGTAACGATGTCCGACTTGGTAATTCCAAAACAAGACAAACGCTTCCTTGTCTAGTAAATCAAACGGTATATTACATACAATAAAAGTAACACATACATTAAATATAAATTTGTCATAGTCTCGTGTGCAAGTTTTTTTGAAGCATGCCGTTCACTGTTTACGTGCCGTAGAGAGTCCCTTTTGGACCAACTCATCAACGGGACATTACATACTACACATTCAATTTTAGCGCCATCATACGTTAAGTCAGGAATTTCGGCTGAAAATTCTCTAACTTGGTCCGCCTTGGGTCGTTTGCCCGACGTACGCAACATTTCTAAACAACACGTACCGCGCTAATGGAAGGTCGAAGCTACACTGAGGCTTGTATGTAACCGTATAGATACGACGCAGCTGCCTGTTGGCGCGCGTGGCCAACTGTAATGATTACGTTTTCAGATGCCTCTCTTTAAGTCACGTCAACGTTCATCAATGATCCCTATACCTATCTATCTTAGTCTTTGAGATAATTCAGATAATTTGAGATTTTTGTGAAATGCTGCTGTTTCTTTCACCTTTGGAATGCTTATATTTTTGAAAATACTCAGCATTGAGGGGTTAATTTAATCCCAAGTAAAAATACCGTGTGTCTCAGATTTAACGTAACAAGCGATATCTTCCTTATTCGTTGGGATATAAAATCGCGCAAAGTGTCGTCGAAAATGGTTTGCAGAATCCTAAACAATATATTTTTTAAAACTACAGTAAAACCCCTATTTTCGGCCACCTCTTAAAAGCGGTCACCTTTAAATACGGCCAGCTTTTCAAATTTACAAAACCAATTATATGGAATATCCGTAATAATGACCCTCCTAATAGCGGGCACCTTCATAAAACGGCCACTTCCATGAAAATTTTCTTGCAAAAATACCTGCAATTTTACCTCTCATTATCGGTCAATTCTGAAAAACGGTATTCGGCTTACCCACCTAAAAGACATGCCTTCCCGTAACTGGCGTTTATTCATTCAATTTAATACAGGTGGAACGATTCTAAGCAGATTTACCTTATTGCACATTTCTAAGATTTGGGGGAATTATGTACATAATATGTATGTATGGTTGTATATATCTAGCTGTTGTTGTTGTTGTTCTTTATTGATGTATTGAAGAATACAAATCATTGTTAATAATAATAATAATAAAGGCAGGTACTGGCAAATGATTATAAAAAAAAACATGAGTCAAATTTGCGTAAAAAACTTAAAAAATAGATAAATAAATAGATAAAATAGATAAAATGTACAAAATGAAAGTAAACAACAAAGACAATGTATAAACAATTAAACAGGCACTAAATAAAAACAAAGAACAAAACTAATAAAGTTGTACAAGAAAGAGGAGTCTCGTCTTCTACCAGCAATCCTCGAAGTACTTTGTGAGGGTGTAGTACTCCTTTTCCAGTAGTATTGCTTGAGTTGTCGTAGCAAATTTGTTAGCATCCAACTGTTTCAGTTGTTGTGGCAAATAGTTATACAACTTGATACCCCAGTAGTGCAGGTTGCGTTGAGTGGTCGCTAACCTGTGCTTAGGAACAGTCAAGTTATCACGTCCACGGGTGCCATACACGTGTTCTGTTCCATTGCGTTTGTAATCGTGAAAATGTGTATGGATATAGTTTAGCGCGTGATATATACATATGTATATATAGCGATGACAAGGTAAGTATATGTAACTGTTTAAAGCGACTCCTGCACGATTCTCTGCTGTTCAAATTGCACAATATTCGTATTGCCCTCTTTTGTAGGATGAAGATTCTCTCTACTGCAGTAGACGTGCCCCAGAAGAGAATGCCGTACGTAAGATGACAGCGGAACGTAGAATAGTAAGTCAGTACTGCTGCTTGTTGCGTAGCTATTATTTTTATCCGCCTGATGGCAAAAATTCCAGATGACAGTTTCTTTGCTAATTGATCTATTTGATTTTTCCACTTCATTCCAGAATCGATATTTAGGCCCACGAATTTCACAACGGTGTCATCTTCACTTTTAGTGCTGATAAGTAGATGTTGTGTCTTATCTGTATTAAGTTTTAGTTTATTTGCAGTAAACTATGTATTAGCGCTTTATAGGGCCAACTCAGACAGAGGAATTGATTCATCCTCTCTACTGCTTTTAACAGTGATGGAAGTATCGTCCGCGTATAAGCACTATTCCACATCCGGCAGAACACTGGGTAAGTCATTGATGTAGATAATAAATAACAAAGGACCTAACATAGATCCTTGTGGTACACCACAGGGGATATGCTCTACCTCTGACCTACACTCATTCCAGCTGACTATTTGTCGTCTATTAGATAGATATGACCTAAGTAGTTCATGTTGTTTGTAACTTTTCAGTCGATTCACTTCAAGCGCATTAGTTTCATAGGTTGTGAATTAGTTTTTGTTCGACTGTGCCTTTGTAACGATCATCATGTCGCTAAAACGAAAACGTTTGTCTCCTAGAGACAAAATTGATATTGTGGAAAGTGAAAAGTTCAGTACCAGTACTAGAAAGTTGGCTGAAAAGTTTAGTGTTGGAAAAACACAAGTTAATGAAATTATAGAAAGCAAATCCGACTTGAAGAAGCGTTTCGAAGGAGGTTCCAATTTAGACCAGAAGAGAGAAAGTTTCCCAAAACCGAAGGATCGGCGATTGACGAAGTAGTTGACAATTGGTTCTGTAAAGCCAGAAATAAAAATCTCCCTATATCTGGACCTTTAATAAAAGAACAAGTTTTTGAAAGTAGCCGAAAATTTAAAACTGACGAGTTTTCAAGCTTCAAATGGATGGCTAGAAAAATTTGGTAAAAGACGTAATATAGCCTTTAAAACAATTTGTGGTGAGTCGGCTGATGTTGACTTGGACAGTGTTGAAGCCTGGAAACCATAGCTACAAATAATATTAAAGGACTATTCATCAACAAATGTGTACAATGCTCACGAAACCGGACATTTTTGATCTTGCAATGCCCAATAGAACGTTCGCTCTAAAAACGATAAACGTGCCGGTAAAAAAACTGCAAAACAAAGTTTGACAATTTTATTTTGCGCAAATATGGAAAGTGACAAGGAAACCCCATTAATCATTGGGAAAAGTAAAAAGCCTCGTTGCTTTAAAGGATCTCATATCGACAAACTGCCCTTAGAATGGGTATCTAATAAAAAAAGCTTGGATGACAACAGAGATTATGACTTCCTAGCTAAAAAAAATGACAACAAAATTAGAAAAGAAAATAGAAAAGTCTTATTATTTCTGGATAACACCACGTCCCATCCAAAGGTGTCACTAGAAAATGTGAACATCATTTTCCTGCCTACAAACACCACTTCCCATTGTCAGCCATTCGATCAAGCGATTATCCATAAGTTTAAGATGAGCTATAGAAAATGTCTAATCAAAAGGGTACATTCACAAACCTCGAAAGTTCTTTTGAAGATGCAGAAAAAAGTATTAATTTAACCAGCGCTTTAATTTGGATATCAGCAGCTTGAAAAGACGTTTCGCCAAAATGTTTTACAAAAGCAGAATTCTCGGAAAATAACCAGCAAGGAAAGGGTTTCAATGAGGATGACGAAATTCCACTGGCCCAGCTTCTTCCTGTATTACGTGGTGTAAGCCTTGGAAATTATACATCTATTGATTGCAATGTTTTGACCGAAAATCCCAGTTTTAACGTTCAAGAAATAATCAGTGAATTAATTGACGATCAAGACTGTAATTCAAACAGTGACACTGGTGTGGAGGAATCTGACATTTGTAATTCAAACATTAAAGATACGGATGAAGTGTGTGAAAAACTAAGAGATGTACAAAGTTTCTTATTTTGTAATGATGAAAGTGAACTAGCTGTACAAATTGCTCAAATTTTAGCAAAATGTGAATCTCAGGTTTTACAAACAACAATGAAAAACTTAAAACAAACCTTAATTGAAAAATATTTGAAAAATGTATAATAATGGATGTAAAATATTTTTATTTTTTTTTTTATTATTTAAGCAAATTTTTAAATAATTTTTTTTAAATAAAGAAAACAAAAAAATAACTTTCCTTATTTATTCCTGACTATCTCTCAATAACGGCCATATATCAATAATGGCCATTTTTACAATAAATTTTTGTGGCCGTTAGGTAGAGGTTTTACTGTACCAACAGTAAATCACGAACTTAGACAATTTGAACTTAAGACTCGGCGTGCATGTAATTCCGTTACAATGAATATGATCACATCAGTAACTTCCAGGGAATCAATTGGTCGATTTGAATTTGTATTTAATGTTTAACTTCTTGTAGTGTAAGAATTTTTTTATTTTTTATTGATGCGATAATTTTGTATTAAATGCAATTTTCGTTTATACCGTTGTGTTCCAAACTCTTCGTACTTCAGTCATAGAGTCAAAAAGATGAGGGGTGCTATTTAAAAAAATTGGCTTGGAGGAGGTTTCTTAGAGGGTAGGTGAAGTAGAATACACAACTTGTATCAAATACCGCCACAAAAGATGTCCAGTAGGCTTGAGTTTGACGATCGAGCTGGCCATTGAATGGGGCCAGTAGTACCAATCCATTTATTGGATTATACGTTACCACCACAAATCATTACACTCTGCTAATGGAATATCTTCCATTAGCTCGGGGACGTCACTACGTAAGTAAATAGTGTGTAAATAACGTTGTTCTGTCAAAGTTCCTTCAAAGATGTATGGACCAATGACACCTCCATTAAATAATCCGCACCAAACGTTGACACCCCATATTATCTGAAAATGGGTCTCACGCATCCAATGAGGATTTTCTGGAGCTCAGTAATGGCAGTTATGGCAATTAGCCACCCCATTGTTATGAAATCGTCAGTCCATAAAATTTTACTGGCAATCGTGGAAACATCGTTTAACATTACTTGCATTACAGCAATGAATCCGTTCAAGATCTGTAGGCCTTAACGCTTGCAACAACTGAACTTTAAAAGGACGATGTTTGTGAAACTTTAGTATCCTCTGTACGGATGATTTACTTACTCCCATATCTTCCGACAGAGCTCTAACTGAAATATGTGAATTCAATCTAACACAAGCCAGTACATTTGTTTACATTTCTTCTGTTCTAACTGGTGTTACATGATGAGGATGTTTTAAATTTGATCGAAATGAGCTCGTTCGAATTTTAACTTCAACACGAGGAAATACCGAATGTGATGGTACCACTCTGTTAGGAAATCGCTCTCCATAAAATGTTGCTGCTTCACGAGAATTTTTATGACACTCTTCATAAAGTAATAACACATCGACACATTCATTTGGAGAGAAATTAGAAGGCATTTTAAAGATTTTATAACAACACCACTTCACTACCTCTTTAACTATGAGTACGTTCACCGTTTTCGCAAATCGAACTTTTTGTTCACAACAATTTCACAACAATTTATAATGTTTTTATTAGTAGCTATTTATTAAATGAAATTTTTGTTTATACCGTTGCATTGCTAAGGAAAAAAATTATCTTCCGTCCAGGCATTAGGTGAACACGCTGTATAGTAATCATACTTAATTTAAATTGGTGGAAGCGCCGGTTACTGAGTAAATAAAAACATTATTTACATTTATATAATGGACGTCACGTTTTCGACGCCTTTTTGAACAGGAAAAATAAATCTAAATGTGTCAAAGTAAAATCAACACTTTACAACTAAAATTCTCGCTAAATCGAATTCTAATTTATAGAAATGTCCGCTTCCGCATTTCGCAGTTTGCAACGAATTTCTTCTCAGCACAACGCTCGCCTTCTTATTTCCTATCCGTGAGCACTTCTTGAAGTGCCAACACTCCGCATAAGGAATTTCGAATAAGAAGTGGACGTGGTTTTCGTAAATGGTACGCTGCGATATTCTGCAAATTATGTAAATCTAATTTTATATTGAACATTAGCTCTAGCCATTTTTAACCCTTTTATTTTATTTAGTATTATATGTAAAAGGTACATACAAACACATATTTTCTATTTCGGAAAAGTCCTATAAATTCTGTTCTTTTTGTTAAGCATAAATATTACCCATTAAGAAATCTTTAATAGTGCTTGTCTTCAAATTTTTTATAATTGTACCTTTACTATTAGTAATAGGAAATTAGATCCCATACAAAAATCATAGATATACATTAGTAGCACACGCTAAAATTATTTTGACATATACAGGATGAACCAAATAAATGTAACATATCAAAGTTATGTTTTAAAACGGAACAGCCTGCATATCAGTACATATTTCGTTTATACTCGAGAGAGAAATCGATCTATTGTTGATGGTATTTTTCCTCATGTTCTGAAAGTCGCTCGGGTTATCCCTGTCTTTAAGGCAGGGGATAGTAGTATAATTGTTAATTACAGGCCAATATCTTTGCTATCGGCCGTCTCGAAGGTTCTAGAAAAGATTGTATCTGAAAACGCAATTGCCTTTTTAACCCGTACAGAATTTTTCAATGAATCACAGCATGGCTTTATAAAAAATAGATCTACAATTTCTGCAGTTACTCAATTCATTGACATCCTTTACAACAGTTTAAATAACGGTCTCAAATGTGCTAGTGTTTTTATGGATCTGAGTAAGGCCTTTGACATGGTCGATCATGATATTTTACTATATAAATTGTATAATTGTGGAATTCGCGGTACTGCGTACAAGTGGTTTAAGTCATATATTTCAAGCAGGGAGCAGGTAGTTGACATTCAAGATACACGATCCAATAAGCTTATATTAAAACGAGGTGTTCCACAAGGCTCAGTAATGGGACCATTACTGTTTATCATCTTTATTAACGATTTACCTACAAAATTCCCCAATCTAATTCTTTATGCAGATGATAGTACGTACATTAGTGGGAAGCCCAATAAAAACCTTCTACTGCAAGATATACAAGTAAACTTAAACAATTTCAATTCATGGTTTGTAAATAATAAATTATACTTGAATAAATTAAAAAACAACATTCATTAATTTTACACCAGGTGTCAACAAGTATAGTGAAAGCTACTTAATCAAAATAAATAACGATTCTATCAAACAAGTACCACATACTAAATTCTTAGGTTTACAAATTGATAATGGATTAAATTGGGAGACACATGTAAATCAGTTACAAACACAACTGGCATCTAGATGCTATGCTCTATATCGATTAAAAGCTTTAGTAACACAAAATATACTAATATCCTATTATTACTCGCATTTTGAATCTAGAATTAGATATGGGTTAATGTTTTGGGGTGCATCTACTTTTACAAAAAGGATTACTATATTGCAAAAGAGAGCTAAGGATTACTATATTGCAAAAGAGAGCTGTAAGAAACATAGTGGGTGCTTCTAGGATGGTCTCTTGTAGAACTATCTTCAAAGACCTAAGGTTACTTACTGTAACATCATTATATATTCTAGATGTACTGGTATACGTTAAATCAAATGAAGATGACTTCCTTAAAAACAGTGAAATACATCAATATAACACTAGAAATAGAAATATGCTAACTATTCCTCGACATAGCCTTACAGTTTACGAAAGATCGCCTCAATACATGGGAATAAAATTGTTCAATGCCCTTCCTTCAACGATAAGATCATTAAGTACTGTACGAAGTTTTAAAGCTGCAATAAGAACATTTTTGTTAAATGATCCGATTTATTCGTTAGAAGAATACTTTCAGGCCTGCACGTCCTCGACTCAAAACTAAAATTACTTTTATTATTTTATTTTTATTAATGTATGTTAAACGTAAACTAAGTTTGTATCAACCAATAACCTCCATGAATGTGATAGCTTATACCCTATCATACGGGTATAAGCTCTACAACAGTATTTCTTACCAAATAAAACCGAGTGCAGGTATTGCAATAAATAAGTTAACCTCTTTTAAGTTAATCTTTTGCCGTATAACATATATAACTATTGCATAGTTACTTTCGTACGCATTATGTATTTTTTTTTCTTTGTGACTTGTCTTATGCCATTGTATGGTCCAACAGACAATTTGTTTTGTTTCACACTTTGTACCATTTTTTTGTATTTCTGTGTGTTTCAAAATAAAGATTATTATTATTATTATTATTATTAATATAATTTTGTATAGAATTACCTATACCTAAACTCAATTGTTTTCGAAATATTTACGATTGCAAAAAAATTGTAGTTTGTATAATATTTGACATTTTGCTTTGCACATTGAGTATTAAATAGCCTATAAAGCTAGGAATATTTCTACTTAGAACGAGACAACTTCTTGATCATAGGCCATCTCTGACAACGCAGTGAAGATTTCATTCTTCGAGTCACGTTTTCGTCGTTATTTTAAATAGAACGCCTTGTACGATTTTTAATTTTTGAATTGCTGATAACATACGTTAATTATGTAAAGCTTTCCCTATACCTAAACTTAGTCGTTTTTTTTTACATTTGATATTTTACATCTTCGGTTTATTATCCCGATTCTAGGTATCAAAAATTTTAATTTTAACATAATTGCGTTCCTGTTTATGTATTATCTCTTCAAATATAGAGCTTTGAGCTTTTTAACACATGCACAATTATACTACCAGAATATTTTTGACGAGTATCTCCATGTTGAGGCTTGAAACTACCCTCGTATGTCACAAAACATGATATAGAAACTGTTTATAGATGAAACTGTCTACTGCATAAATTACAAGAAGATTCATGTTTATATTGTAGTTGTTTGGTAAGTTAACGTCATCACATTACATTACTTTATGTTAGGTTTCTCGTCTGGTAGAATACTTGCAAAAAAATCTTAAATATTTGATGTTTAATTAGTCAGAAACCAGTTCTAATATAAAACAGTTGTAAAAATGCTTGCAGGTAACCTCATCAATAAAGAAGAATAGTTGTAAATTCATTAGACCTTTTTTATTACAAACAATACCAAATTTCTGACTGTTACACTAGTTTAGCAAATTTTGTGAGAACGTCAACATATAAAAAACCAAATAAATTGAAAGAAACCCTATAATAAACCAATGACTAATGAAACTGCAACGATTTCATAGTTAATTTGCTGCAATGTCCATTTTAAAATTTACTTGATGACACGATAAAATACAAATAGAACTAAAATATACATTGATGATATCGAATTTAGAGTAGAACTTAGTGATGAACACGGTAGTCTAACCGCAACGCAGTTCATAAATACAATCAACAAAATATTATTAACCTAGAGAAACTAGATAAAATTAACTTGTGTACATGCGACATTCTATTAGTCTATTATGATAAATACACAACCTGCGTGGGAGGCGTTATTCCAAAGGAGTATTTTTAGTTTGAATACTTGGATCACCACAACAATGCTACATTTAAGAATCTTCAATCCAATTAGCTATATTAATACCTCGTATTGCATTATGTCACTAAGCAAGTTAGTGTTAGTAATGTCTAGGTTTGAAAGCTTGAAGTGTTTGTTACCTTTCTTTATAATGTACCCTGCGATATAAATAGTTTCCAAAAATAAAAGACAAATTTAGACTTCATTAGATATTTTCCGAGCATTACAGTACACAAGATTGGAGATTATTGCAAATGTACCATCGCTTTCATAAAAATCTGGGATAAGCGATACTATTATAACGTTACCCATTTTAAACATGTCCTTTATAGAATATTAAAAAATATGTCAAATTGTCTGTCAGTGTCATTGTCACAAGATTGAAAAACGTCAAAATGGGCTTATAAGAGTTGTCCCAGATTTTTATGAGTGATGGTACATAATAACATTGTAGGCTGATTCAGACCCTCACCACAGCGATCTCATTTATTATAGGAGATAGAGGGTAAAATTTAGAGAAGTTGCTAAATTTTGCGTCTGTTATGAACCCGAAATTGACCTGTAACAAATGACGTTCGAGATTTTCTAAAAAAACGAAAAAAGCTTATTCCCTACTATTATCTCTAGCGCCTTTATTTGGTCTTGCAGAAAAAAACTAAAAACACATTTTCAAAGCCACTTCCGGTCTTCTATCTAATGGTGTAGTCGAAATTTTTATATAACGTTTCGATACTTTCTGCCCATCATTAACAGACTTTCTTATTTTTTATCGGCGTCACATTGGATTTTGGCGTCAGAAACCATGTTGACAAAAGTGTTTTATACTATGCTTTAATTGACGAAAAATACATTTTAAAATTAAATAAAGTAGCCATGAAACTCCAAACATTTCAATTGTCTAATATATTGGCTTCCATCGGTGAATTATGAAAATCTGTAATTTCCTTGGAATTTCCGACGTAATTAAATCCTTGAAAAAATCTCGTCCCAGTTAGGAATCAAACCTGACACCTCCCGCTTGCCGGACGAGCGTGCTAACCACTACACCACGGGGACCTTGATGCCAGGAACGTTCACTTTATAATACCTAGTTGTTATTTTATTTGCAAATATATCATAATATTTCGATAGACAATGTTTAATTCTTACATATAAAGTACACTAGTTAATTAATATATTTTGGCTTCCATCGGTGAATTATAAAAATCTGTAATTTCCTTGAAATTTTCGATATAACTACATATTTGAAAAAATCTCATCCCGGTAGGGAATCGAACCTATCACCGTGGTGTAGTGGTTAGCACGCCCATCCGGCAAGCGGGAGGTGTCAGGTTCGATTCCTTAATTTAATTATGTTGGAAATTCCAAGGAAATTGCAGTTTTCAATTGTCGTTTGTTAGTAATAGGAACATGTCGTACACCAACAGAGAAATGAGATATGTTCAGCATTTTTTATTCATCGAATCGAAATACAATTACAGCGAGTAGAACATATTTACAATTATTGTATCCAGAATGACAACAGCCACATTGTATTTTTCTAGATCTTGATAAAAACTTGGTCGCGAATGAATCGTATACCGAGCCGCGGAATGTTTGCATTAATTTGAATGAAAATCAAAAAAATTAAATTAAAGTGTTTAATATTACCAATATTGATTAATTTTAAATATTGTATTTCATTATTTTAAAATAACTGCATTATGACTCACTCAACTATTATTGCAATAATGAGGCAGCATGTTCGACACCTCTCACAATTGAAAAATATTACAAGAATGGCTGTACATCAACAAATTACCAATTTTTTATATTTTTTATTTTTCTTTGACGCTCTATATGGGCAAAAGAAATATCCGGAAAGAAAAAGAGATTTTTTATCCTTTAGTGATTCCCCTAATCAATTGTGTTTTCATAAAAAATCCTATTATGGGGCCCAACATGGTTGAAATGATTTACAAAAAGTACTTGGAATCATCTACTCCAAGAATTTGAACAGCAAAATATTGGTCACCCTGAATATCATAGAAGATTTTTTCTTAGGACCGGAATATACGGGCAGCAACGGGCTGCTACAATTAATAGCTTCAAGCTGTCGCAGTTCGGCAGACCATTGTTTCGAATGCAACCGCGCACACGGACTGCAACCAGCTGCTGATCTAAGCAGTAGCTGTCAACTTGCTGCTCGACTCCGCCGTGCAATTGACAATTGTGCACCGCACACGACGTGCTTTAAGTTGTCGGATGCGTCGCCCGTCATCGCCAATTTTATAACATCTGTAACCTCATTTTTTACAATAGTACATCTATGTTACTAATTGTATGCATGAATTTATCTTATCAGTTATTTATGTTGATTAGGAATATGTAAAGTAAAAATTAAAATGACCAAAATCGCTTACTTCGGCGTAATATACAAAGTGCAGCTTTTTTTCGTTGTGATTAACGTTATAAAAATTTTAGATAAATTACATTCATATATTCATCCGTAGAAAGCTATTAATAGCTGCTGGTGTTGCTTATTTTATCCTTTGTTTTGCATATTGAAACACCCAATTCAATGTTATAACTAACGCTGGCCACGAGCGGTACCGCGCATCGGCGTAGAATCAGTTCGGACCGAAAGGAACGGTAGTATTACTTCGTCTGCGGAGCAGTACGGACATTTTCGCTGCCGGTCATTTGCGCAATTGTTTATCTGTCCTAGAAAAATTGTGATTTCGTCAGCAAAACGACCGCGGTCGGACAAACTTCGAAAATTTATTGCAGAAATTCCAGACTTAATATATGAAGGTGCTAAAATTAAATGTGTAATCTGTAAAATCCCGTTAATGTGTTGGTCCAGACAACATTGTCTACGACACGTAAATAGTGAAAAGCATGTCTCAAAAAGAAATTACGCACGAGACAATGAAAAATTTATATTTAATTTATGCGTTACGTTTATCGCATGTAATATACCGTTTAATTTACTAGACAAGGAACCACTTATCTGCTTTTGGAATAACTATTCGGTGTGCAAATTACCAAGTCGAACATCGTTACGAAGAATTGTGCCGTCTGCGCGCGAACATATTGAACAAAAAATAAAATCGGAGTTGAAAGATCAAAAATTGTGGTTATGTGTCGACGAAACAACAGATCGGAAGAAACATTCTGTTCTTAATGTAATGGCACGCAAATTGGAACCTCGTCAATCGGCACCTTCAATTCTATTAGTCTCCAAACGAATACAACAGTGTACTGCCGAAGTAATTTCAAAGTTAGTGTTGAATACATTGGACAAGTTTGAACTTTCAACAAACCAACTCTTGATGTTAGTGAGTGATGGTGCTGCAAACATGCTTTCTGTAGGCCGGCCTCTTAAAAAGCATTCTGCTAACTTGTTCCACATTACGTGTAAAATTCATGCTCTCAATCTTGTGGCGGATAGTATCAGAAAATGTTATCCTGAGGTAGACGCTTTAATAGCGCATACCAAAGCAGTATTTGTCAAATCACCGAAACGTATTCGCGAATTTCACAGACTGTGTCCCCGTATACCAGAGCCACCAGAACCTATTCTAACTCGTTGGGGAACATGGTTACAGGCCGCGTTTTATTATCATAAATATTTTGACAATATTAAGAACGTGGTTTTACAATTCGATACAAAGGAAGCTGCCGCTATCCAAAAAAGCCAGTCGAAATTTCAAGATAGTCAGGTTAAAATGGATTTAAAAATCATTCACAATTACTTCGGACTAGCAGATGCAATAGAAAAATTACAAAATCCTGCGGTGCCGTTAGAAGAACCTCTACAAATAGTGCAACATGTTCACGCACAGCTATGCGCGATTGAAGACGCAAAAAATGTTTCTGTTCTAGAAAAATGTGAAAGTGTTTTTGAGAGAAATTCTGATTTTGGCACATTAAGACACATTTGTGAAGGTGCGTCAACAGAATCGTTAAGTTATTTGAAAAATTATTTTACTTACGCAGATATTACGTCACTAGGTGTAGAACGTTCGTTCTCTGCATATAAACGCATTTTTTCCTCATGCCGTACTAGTTTTGCCGAAACAACAGTTGAAACATATCTAATGTTGCAGATATTTAACAGACATTATTCACTTTGTGATTTCACGGAGGACTCTTAAAATGGTAAGTGTTTGAGCACGTGTTATTTAATTTTTATTTAAAAGATGAGCGAAATTATTTGCGGCAGCAAACATCTCTATTAGCAGAATAACTCTAGTGGAACGCGAGGCCTGGTCGACTCTACGCTACTGCGCGGTACTGCTCGTGGCCAGCTTTAGTTATAACAATAAACATATACCATATATTGTATCTTAATTCATCTTACTCCACACCCAACAACTTTATTTATGCGAAAGGATACAACATTTCTATGTAGATACATGTGTAGGTAGCATTGCTTTTGTCGCTTTTGTTACTTTCTTTAATTATACACTGGGTAACACAACAAAGTGAAATGGAGATTTTTTCAAAATATTTTGTTATTATCAATGACAAGCGGAAATGTCGTTCGCTCCGGCAGCAAAATGCTGCTCGGTCTTGTAGGAACATGCTGCTCGACTTGGCAGCGTGAAGCTGCTGACAGCTGCTGCAGCTCGCCGATAGCAAATTGCTGCGGGCACCATCAATAAGAAATATGTTATATTACCTTCTTATCCAAGTTACAGGAAAGGTCTTCAAAAAAATCTTTTCTAAAATTGATCGTAAAATTGTTTTTTCTGCAAACAGTAAGCTCAAAAACCTTTTTGGAAGTTCCAAATGCCCACTAGATAACATGGATAAATCAGGAATTTACAAAATTTCATGTAAAGATTGTGATTAAGTGTATATTTAGTAGACAAAAGGATCAATCAAAGTTAGGTACAAAGAGCATTTGGCTCATCTCAAATTCAGAAGGTTTGATAAATCTAGTGTCGCCCTACATATGCTGGAAAATAATCATAGAGTTGATAACATAAAGTTAGTTAAGAACGTAAGAACCAGCGTTGGAAATTTACAAAAACAAACATAACACAGACATACATAATTCAAATTTAGAACCACTAAATTCCAGCCTTTATCCTTTATTATATCATGTACAGTTAATTAACCGCAACTAAGTTGGGATTTGCATATTTTATTGCTTGTTTTTAAAATTGCTTACTTTACATATTACATAATTTATTTTATTATATAAGGATAGTTTTCGTTTAGTCTGTTAGTTCAGCTTTTCTGCTGGTGATTGGCTATCGAAACGTGCGTCCAGTGCGAGTGTATTGTGGTAAAGGTTTTAGTAAAGTGTTTCAGTGTTCCAGTGTCCCTTCTGGATTCGGCAAAATTCTAGTAGTGTTGGCTAATAATCACAGTTATCGATGCTTAGAAGTGCGAGATGTATTCCGTAACCTCGTACTTCGCCTAATAATACAACAACAACTTTAGGCACTTACGGATTTATCAGACAACGTGTATGTTTCAATATAATTTTTAACCTTGTCCCCAATCGAACATCATAGCAAGAAAAAAGAAACCGTTTTGAAAAATCTCTATTCACACATCCAGGATTTTCCGAGATCGCAGAGGTGGCTCACCCTGTAACTTGCCTTGATTGATTGATTGATTGATTTTCTACCAGAGCAGGGCTGGTCTTTACATCCCTAACACTGAAGCTTAATAGCTTATTGTATTATTCCTGCTTCGGTTTTGTTTTACTTAAACAGGTTAGTTCCCGCAATCAGGTTTAACAGCCTATGTAGTAAATCTTTCTCCATTGGAACTTGCCTTAATGTTAGTGTGAATGATTTAAGTCAACCAAACCATGCGATGTTTTTTGAAGCAGTATAGTTTTACAATTAAACATTTTGTTTACCATTTAAAATACGTAGTATAATTCCCATGAAAATAAACGGTGTCCTTACATGTCTGTTAAAATTACATAAAATATATGTAGATGGGCACTGCATATACATGCATTTATAGCATCTATAAAAAACTGAATCGGAGAAAATATTTTCACCGTTGCCCGGTCCTTTAGAGATTTGGATCCGGGTTAAGAGGAATTGCTGTGACGTCACTACTTCCCGGATGACGTCAAAAACTCCATCGATATGCTGAAACGCGTCGCAGTGCAGTATGCAACACATACTACATCTGATATAGGCTTTAAATGACTTGTAGAGCGTTTCGTTGATGAAATTTCGTTTCGTCGCTACCTCCATATGGAAGCGGTAACTTCATTAGTATGATTAAATAATATGCAATGTCAGCAGAGAGAGCACGTGTATTTGATATCGGCAGCTTCCCTCTTCGAGTGACGTTTTCATTATTTTACTTTCATCTATTTGCGGAAACTCGGACTGTTCCATTTGCACATAAATTTCATAAAATAATATATATCACTGTAATTAAAATGTCAAGAATATTTTAATTATATTACAGGCCTGCGAAAAATTTGTGATTGGACAACTTGTGATATTCTATGTTGGTTTAAACGTATTGTAATAACTAAACCAATCGTCGTTTGTCTCTATCACACACTTACATTTTCTATACAATCATCATTAACCTAGGCAAATATGCGGTAACAGCCAGAGGCGTGGCGAGTGCATAAAAGTTTACACATAAAATAGAAGGTAAGAAATAAATTATAAAACGTGCTGAAACACTTACCGTTTTAAAAGTCTTCCGTGAAATCACAAACTGAGTAACATTTGTTAAATATTTGAATCATTAGATATGTGTCCACAGCTGTTTCAGTCAAGTGAGTACGACGTGCGGAATAAATGTTTTTTAATGCCGAAAACGACCGTTCGACATCTAGCGATGTTATATTTGCATATTTAAAATAATCTTTGAAACAACTTAGTGCATCTTCACATGCACCTTCACAAATTTGTCTTAATATCAGAAAATCTGAGTCTTTCTCTAAAACACTTTCAAGTTTTTGTATTACACACCAGTTTGTTTCGCCTTCTACAGGGAATAACTGTGCGTGAACATAATTCACAATTTGAACAGAATCCACTAGCGACATTGAAACATTTGTAATTTTTCTATTCCCTCCGCTAGTCTGGAGTAATTCTTGTGGATAGTATTCAGGTAGTTATTACCGCAGGTGGTGCAATAACAGAATTTAAGCCGTTCAAAGTTATATTCTTATAATTTGAAATAAACTATACCATTACATTAACCACAAGATGTGTTTGACGATCTGGTGTTTCGTCCACACACAACCACAGTTTTTATCTTTCAATTCCGTTTTCATTCTTTTTTCTATATGTTCACGAGCAAATGGCACTACATTTCGTATCGATGTCCGACTAGGTAATTTACAGTCCGCATATTTATTCCAGAAGGAGACAAATGCTTCGTTGTCTAGTAAGCGAAACGACAGGTTACATAAAATAAGAGTAACACATAAAGAGTCAATGCTGAAAGATTGTTTTAAATGCCTTAATTTTAATATTATTATGTTTAGTTTTGAAGTCAAATATTGACAATGAAGATCCCATTTCAGCGATGAAGCTAAAGTTACTCCCAACAACTTAGCTGAACTAGAATGATTGAT
This sequence comes from Dynastes maya, assembly GCA_029619315.2. Lineage (NCBI taxonomy): Eukaryota > Metazoa > Arthropoda > Insecta > Coleoptera > Scarabaeidae > Dynastes > Dynastes maya. Next base: position 76,788,577 of record JAROYE020000001.1, read on the forward strand.
AATGTTGCTTGAAATCTGTAAATTTGGAGAGGAATTAATTTTATTTTGGAAAATTTGGTGATCACGGGGTTCTCAGAATTTTTCTAGCGTCATGGCCGATGACGCAATCTGTCACAACGGCCCCTTACAACAGGTACCTGTTGCAAAGGGCCGCTGTGAACGGCTTTTGAACGGATTCTGAACGACTTTTGAACGGCTTCTGAACGGCTACTAAACAGCTTCTAAACGGCTACTGAACTGCTTCTGAACGGCTTTCGAACGCCTTTTGAACGGCTTCTGAACGGCTTTTGAACGGCTCCTGAACGGCTCCTGAACGGCTTCTGAACGGCTTCCGCTAATCAAAAAGTGCCTTTGGCATCGATTCCGCGAAATTACCCGCGGATTAAAAGCCCGAGCCGCTAATCAAACTTCGATTCCCTGAAATTGCCCACGGATTAAAAGCGTGAACCGCTAATCAAACTTCGATTCTCTGAAATTACCCGCGGATTAAAAGCGCGATCCGCTAATCAAAGCTCGATTAAAAGCTCGATTAAAGTGGCCCCGTACACAGATAGCTTACCTACTGACGTCGTCAATAAATAATGAAAATAAAACTGGTCCAATGACGGATCCCTGTACTACACCAATGTTGCTTGGTAAAAGAGAAGATTTAATTTTTTGTTTCGTGTTAAAATTTATTACATCTATTTCAACAAATTGTATTCTACTAGAGAGATAAGAAATGATCCAATTAGCCACGTTTCCCTTAAATCCCAAACAGTTAAGCTTGTATAACAACAAATTGTGTTGAACGCAATCGAAGGCTTTAGTTAGATCGCACAGGATACCCATCGGGCATAACCTACTCTCAATACTGCGAAGTATGTTTATATAAATATCTAATAGAGCGGTGATTGTGGATTTGCCAGCCCGGAAGCCGTGTTGAGAAGAGGATAAAATATCATATTTATTTATGCGATTGAGCATAGCGTATTCGAATAGCTTCGAAAGGGACGAGGAAAGTACAACAGGTCTGAAATTTGAGAGGTTGTTATCTCCCTTTTTCGGAACAAGTTTTACAGATATGATCTTAAGACACTCCGGGGAAAGTCCTTTATCAAAAGATTCATTAGTTAGGTACACTATGGCGTTACAAGTTCATATTTGAATTCCTTTAAGATGCAGGCAGGGATTCCAACAGAACCACATGTGAATTTATTCTTAATTTTATCGAAAATTGTAATCATTTCAGACTCTGAGTAAGGAAGTACATTGAATGTGAAACTTGCTTAATGTGATTGTTGGGGATTGAAATATTGGGAATAGAACGAGAGATAGTGATTGGAGCCTCTTGAAAGTATCTATTAAATCTGTCTTCTACAATACATGGAAAACTTATAGTATCATTGTCGAAAGAAGAAATGGTTGATGCAGGCATCCTTAGGCCACAAACCAGAGTTCAATATGATCCATCGGGACCGACACCTTAAAAGAAGAGTATTCTTCAGGGCGTCTTGATTGCTACTTTTCTATTTTTGGATTAGAAATTTTTTTCGTTTTAAGGTCATCTAATATATCTATTGACAATTAATGATCCAGTCGGAATATATGGAAATGCGCATATCTTGTAACTGCTTTTATAGTGCAATTCTTATCCGCCGTACTATATATGACATTAATTTTCCTATTATTAACTTTCCTATTCGGAAGGTCGGTTTTATCAGAAGTCAGCTTATTGTTGGCTTTATCGAAGGAAGGTGAAATATTTATTTTATCGGTTTCTATTGCAATCGGATTCTTATTCAGGTTTTTGTTGGAAGATACCTTGTCTGCGTAGGTGACCTTGCCACTCGATGTTGTCTTATTTTAACTTTGTAACAAGAAAGAAGAAAAAGAGGTTGTAACTTCTTCTTTCTTATTACAAAGTTTGCCTTCACTAACATTTTGGGATGTTAGCAATTTAATAAGTTCAATATTTGATTCTTTGATAACTTCAATTTCATTTCTAAGAGCAGTGATTTCATCTTGCAACGAAGATGTTTCTTTTTTAACAATATCACTAATGATTTCCATAAACTCCGAACTTTTTAAAAAAGTAATCACGGAATTTTTTCACCTGATCGTAGCCCGGGTGGCATTTTTGTAAAAATTAAATATACGATTAAATCGAATTTGTGTAAATAGATCGGAGAGCTCTCTCATCGCGTATACACGGTTCGCTCGCGTGCACGTAAAATAGGTAGTAATGTAATAATAGCACAGCTAAAACAGAAATGCAAATTAAAAAACCAAAGTTATAAAATAACATAGGTAATAAAGTATAAATGTTGTTCAAATTGTCTTCCTCTTGCCCCGACACAGGCCTCATACCGCCTAATCAAGCCTCATACCGCCTAATCAAACCTCATACCGCCTCTCGTACAAGAGGTTCGTACCATTTCAGGAGTTATACTTCGACAAACCTGAATGATTTTAAATTAGAAATCACGACGCCACAACATAAACAACATCTTTCACATAACCTAAAAAAATCGAGAGATGTCAGGTCTGGGGATCGAGCTGGCCATCTAAGGACCTCTGTTACCAATCCAAGAATCTTAGTGGGGCGTTTCCAATTACCTCTAAAAGCTCTGGCGAATTTTCGGTTAAGAAATTATATCTTTCACTAGTAAGCGTAACATTGTAAAAATATGGTCCATTTACACGGCCATTGAACATTGATTGGTACTGAAAGTGAACGGCATTTTTTTTCTGACCAAAAAATTAGATGATAGCTGATTAAATGACAAAAACGGTTGTTTGGTTTTTGGCAATGGTAGTCATAGCTAGTCTTAAAGAACGTTCAGCTGAGGTGTGTTTGTTGTTTCTCAAGAGCATCAAATATTTTGATAGTATTCAATGTTTGAAAGAGACGTAAATAAGTATATGGCACATGATTATAAAGCGAAAAATAAGGAGAGTCAGAATACCTAATAAAAAAATATGACATGCCATTTAAAAGACAATTTCTTTTTTATTGGGCCATTTTTTGCCATTTTTGTATTAATAATACAAGATGCACTTGAAAGCACATTTTTTTCTAAAAGATAATCTCCTATCTATCCAAATAATCATTATATTAGCTATGCAACAAAATCTGAAGCACCCGGTATTAGGTAAGAGGCTTATGCAAATGCACAATTTAAGCCACATTTACAGTTATATCTGAATAATGAAAATTATTGTTCCTTACTTGAATATTCTGCGCTACAGGATGATGGATCTGACTCTGAGCGTTGATATACTGCTATTTGTCAAATAATTGTATTGTCTAGTGTTATGGTATTAGCATCACACAATGGGTGCAAACACATTGTCATTTGTATTGTTGTTGTAATTGGTATAGCACTACTGTCATTGTTGTTAATTTCTACACCTCTGGTAATTTAAATATACAGTGTGTAACAAAAAGTACTCGTCAAATAGAAAACTTTGTTATTGTAAATATTTCAGAAAATTGTTATTAAAGGTAAAAGTTCCTGAATTTTGTAGAAACCAAATTTTAGCTGGCAATATGTAAAATTAGACTTCCGGTGTAGCTGAAATAGACGAAATTTTGAAATATTCGTCAAAGTCATTACCCTTATTTGTAAAAATATTGATTCAGGTTGTAGGTTCTCATTTTGTATACAAATATCAATTTTTCAAAAAGATTCCTATTAAAGAAAGCTATTCTTTCAAATAATTTGTTTGTTTTATGAGCCAAATAGTTTTGTGCGTTTTGTACGGGTGTAATTAGTACACATTGTTCACAGCAACCTTGTTATTTTATTTGAAAGAAGTATCTCCTATAGAATTATTAAGAATATATTCTTAATAATAGTCCTACACAGAAAAAAATGTTAGAATTATGGTTCTTGGCCTATTCCACTACGACCTTTTCAGATCTATTGTGGTTTCTCTATAATTAGATCAATTACCTTAGCATTGCCTTTTTCACCAGATCTAGCCTTTCTGAAAGCCGTATTCCTGCCAGTGTTGTACTCGTACAGTCGCACAGCACATGGACGGCAGTCTCTTCCTCCGCCTGGCAGATCTAGGCTGCTCATGTGTTTCCTGAGCATACAATGTATTGTTAGCAAGCTCACCGTTGTTCTAACGAAATTTCTGTCCCTTCTTAGTAGGGCAGCTGTAAATTCAAGCCACTGTCCAATCAGAAATTGTTTAGCTTGTCTCTGACCTGGAATACTCAGCTACCAGTCTTGAGATTTCTTATCATTCGATTGTTTAGTAGTAGCTTTAACTACCGTTTATGCTACGCCTACAGAGTGCTTTGGGTTTTTATCAGCAGTTGATGAGCCTATTCGGGCTAATTCGTGTGCTTTGACATTCTCTCGTCGACCTTCATGTCCTGGTGCCCAGACCAGGGTCAGCTTAGTTGGGCTCCTCAGCCTATTGAACGCATTCATGCAGTCCCCCAGTCGACTTCGCCTGCGTGGAGCCCAGTGCTTTTATCATAGCTTGACTGTCGGAATAAATAGCAATAGATCAGTAATTAACTTTTTCTTATCTAATTCTTCAAAACACCCCAGCACTACTGCAATTTCGGCTTGAAATATTGTGGCGCTTTGAATTAGGTTTAATGATTTACAAATAGTTATAGGATCCATGAAGCGGACAATTTGTATCAATTAGTGAAACAATATTGTAAGGAAACAAGAGTAGCGCAAAACTCACAGCATTTGCTAAAAATATGCAGGTTTATTGCATATTTTTCAGCAATTGTGTAAGTGTACGTATCGTTACTACATTAATCTAATGAATTCTTCTGGGAGTCATAGCACTTAATATGGCAATATTTACAACTTATTATTCGCTCAGGTAAACCACAAGATAATTGTAAAGAAATTCCGCTTCTCCAACAGTTTTTGTTATGTACAGGGGAAGTTTTGGGCGTCGGCTAAGTGATATTAACACCTGCACTCGTCAAGCGTCTTAAGGTGTTCACCTCTCAAGCACTCGCCAGAATTCGAAGGAATAAGATTAACTACGGAAGACCTTACTATGATGAAAAAGAGTTGCGGGTGCGGGCCTCGAAACTCAAAACTTCAATACCGATAGCTGGACATTACGCTGCCAGTGCCATTAATGATAAAAACGATTTGATTATAAAAACTAATCCTTAATTAAAGAAAAGAACGAAGTTTTCGTTGCGAAATCTGTTGGTGAATAACTACTACCTGAGTCTAAGGCAGGAAACATTTAGTTCATGCACTTAGGTACTCACCGATAATGAAATCGTGCGTACAAATAAATAATGATTTACTTGCAAACTCATTTTCTGTTATTTATTGTAAGGTAGTAAAATAAATAGATGAACATACAACCTCCACGATATAGCGTAATGTGATACAAGAACAGGAGTTGCCCCAAAAACGGGTGATTGGACACCTAAAAAATTACCACTAAGTATCAATTACCAATATTTCGTTGTAAGTAAGGATATTTAAAAATGTACATATAATAAAATTTAAAATTAAAAAAAAATCCACTCTTTCATAACAATAAAACAAGAAACATGTTTAACCCACTCGTTCAAAATTTTAAAATTAGCGAAAACATTAATTATTCATGTACTAATATTACTCCTGCATTGAGTTTCATTTTACAATTATAATTTTATTCCGTGAATACATACATAATGCATATTTGATTAAAATTTAACAAGGATATAAATAATACGTACATAGATACATTATCATGAGCAAGATATATTTTGATTTTGATGATCTACAGGATTTGCTACTCAGTCAGCAAAATAGCACGCAACCCTTCTATAAATCCTGTATGAGCTTTCATTCCAAGCCATGATAAACCGAGAGGGATCAAAAACGTTCTATCTTCTTCGAGTTTAGTTTAACACAGATTTAAAGCGTCTGAAAATATGAAATATGGTCCATAAGATGATTATCCTTTTTACTGCGCCTTTTCTCATGCAGATCTTTCCAACACATCCCGCTGCTACGCTTACTTACATATACGGTCGCTAACATTCGGATCGAAAAATTTAAGTTATCATGCTGTGTTATTTTCATGCAGTTATAGAATTTAGAGATCGTGCCCAGGATGGAACATTGTAAATATAGTCAAGTTTTATAAAGTAAAAAAATTCGGAAAGAACTAAATTTCTTTGGTACACTCTAAATCTATGGACCTTTGAACAATCCTCTAAAATCTATTTTTCCAGGAAATTACAAAATATTATTTTTCAAATTTTTGGGGAAAATGTCATTTGTTTCCTAGATAGATAAGTCATTTATTCAATAATGCATAAAGCGTAGAATACGTCAATCCAAATTAAAAATATATGTATAAATACATATATTTACTTAAAAAATTATAAAATAGTCATTAAAATTGCATATAACAATACAAACAACTATCACAGAATTAGAACAAAAATGTATACATGTATAGAAAACGGAAAACTAATGAAAATCAACAATTTAATGGCTTTTGAGAAAAACTCGTTATGCTGTACATGACATTGTTTTGAAGATAATGAAGCAAATGTCTTTTAAAGGCGATACTGTCTTTTTATTTCACTCCCGCAGGTAAGTGATTATAAATCTTTGTAATTTGCGTCACAATACTTTTGTTAATGAGGGTTTTAATAGTTTGTGGAGGTAGAAGACGCCCTGAATCTGTTGCACGCGTATTATACAGTGCGGGCAAAAGTGTATCTCCCGCCAACTTTTGAACGACAGAAGCTAGCGTTTTTAGAAAAAATAGGTCGATTTCTATTTTTTGGCAACTAACTTTTGCCGTTATCAGCATTTCGATTGTGTTTCCGGTTTCACCGACAGTGACGTCACCTTTCTTTTTTTAAATAGAACACTCTGTATATTTTTACGTTTTTGGAAAGGTAATCGAAAGACGAATCCAACATACATATGTTGTACTTTAACTTAAGAAATATGACGATATGCAGCAATAAAGGTTTTGGTAATTTGTTTTCGTTGTTATGCAAAGTTGGCTAGAAAAGAGCGCCATATTGTTTTTTGTGATACCAGACTGATCTAAAGAGCTCGTTAAGCAAAGAAATCATAACAATTCCCAAACTGTCAAATCTCAATTGCAGAAGCGTAAATTATTCCTGTTGTTTATTGTCATTATATTATTTATTTGTAATACTTTCGTTCTTTATTCTCGTTGTTATTTTCTCTCATTTTAACTTGTTCTGTTAATTGTTGTTTCTTCTTTACTTTATCGCACGCAATTAATTAATTATGTATGGTAGGTTTGTTTAAATCTGATTTGGATTTTCTGTGTTGTTTCTTTTATGATGGCTTCGGCACAAACCATGTAAAATTGCTGGGTCAATTTTAATATTATGCAAACCTGGCAACAATTATCACCTTACTTGCCGTGGTTGCGCAACAAATTGTGCAATAATTTAAATCATATCTTCTGTTTAAGCAGTTCGCTATGAAAATTTTGTACCATCCCTACTTATTGTTCAAATATTTCCGGTAAACTAGACTAGCTGTACAAGGGCAGTGTTCCTTATGTTACACTTTGTGTAGTTGTTGCCAAATTTACCGAATATAATAAAATTAGATACTTGATGTGATCTATGCCGAGGCCATAGTAACATCAACAACATAAAAAAAAAACTTAAGCACATTGTTTGTCAAAAACTAACAAATTTAAACAAACCTACTACAATTAATTAATACAATAAAGTTCGATAAAGCAAAGGAGGAACAACAATTAACAAACCATAATAAATAACAGGAATAATTTGCGCTTTTGGAATTGAGATTCGACAGTTTGACAATTGTTATGATTACTTTGCTTAGCAACGAGCTCTCTAGTTCAGTCTAGTGTCGCAAGAAACAATTTGACGCTCTTTTCTAGCCAATTTTGCGTAACAACGAAAACAGATTGCCAAAACCTTTATAGCTGTATATCGTCATATTTCTTAAGTTAGAGTATAACATATGTGGTATCGTTGGATTCTCCTTTCGATTACCTTTCCAAAAACGTAAAAATATACAGGGTGTTCTATTTAAAAAAAGAAATCTTACATCACTTGCGGTGAAACCGGAAATACAATTGAAATGCTGATAACGGCGAAAGTTAGTTTACAAAAAATAGAAATCGACCTATTTTTTCTAACAACGCTTCTGTCCTTCAAAAGTTAGGATGGTGAGGGCACACTAGGCCCTCACTGTATACATGTGTTAAAAAACTGATAATTTTCCTTCACAAACACCGTACTCTCTAAGATGTATTTGGCTGGAAGGGTAAGTATATTGTGATAGGAAAATAAGTCTCTACACGAATATTTTAGTCTTAGGTCGAAAATATTACGCAGGTAATCTGAAGATCCTTGGGCAATCAACGGATACACCCCAGAAAATGATTCCGTATTTGATTTTGCTGTATATATAAGTGTAGTAGGAACTTAATCTAGCGTCAATGCCAATTGTACGTACGTGCAATTACCCTTAGAGCATAGTTGAAAACAGACAACTTGGAACAAAGACGGTCGGTCAGCATGAGCTTTCAAGTTTAACTGGCTATCCACAAGTAAGATCAAGAAATGTTGAGCTCTTACAAGCAGTAAGTATGTATATCGTTATTGTAAGCGAATGACTGCGGCGCTCTTTTAAAATAACTGAATTGAAAAATAAATTTAAAGGGCTCGTTTACAATATTATAAGTAATTTCTTATAATTACAAATGCATATATTTTTCTAATTAATTAATGATCCTTAAACCGATAGCATATTCATAAGATATACTTTTAATATGCCAGAATAAATGTATCATCCATAACCAAAACTGAAAGTTTTGCCTATGTTATCATCTTGATTTATTACCGTCATGAATTATTTACAAGGTCTTATATAAAACGCGCCTAAAGTTTTGCTGCCCGAGAGCCGCATACCAATCGACGCTAAATATATTCAAATAGTTGCTTCACTCGCCAATAGATGACGATAATATCAACAACGGAAGCATGGTATTCATTTCTATTACTTTTCTTAATGTTATCTTTTGATATTTGCAAAAACATTTTTAGGGAACCCAAAATTGATTGAATAGAATAATAATTTGTAATTAAATTATGAGTATTAATTAATGTACCCGATAAAATTATGACTTGATTTTGTTGCATGTGGTGACGGCCTAGCAGGGTATATAAACTTAAAGCTTACCATAACCGGAAAAGCTTCTAGTGTGTAAATAGCGTGTGTAAAGTGTTCCGTTATGGAATCGCAGTCAATTTTTCCCCACCAGAAAACCATGTGTGTATATGATTACAAAATGATTAATTTATTACTTGATTAAAGATTGACTAAAACATTTGCAACACGCCCTCAAGTTAGCCGTTTTGTCGGAAGTTTTCGCTTGCGTTGTATAATACGAAGCAACAACAGTCAGTGTTTTATTGTAAACAGGTTGATCGATCAAAGTTATCGGGCCACTATTGCTAACTTTGTTATTATTGTAGCTACGATGTTTGTTAAATTAGGAAAGATGTAGTGATTTTTCCGCTGATCACAGTGGTGTTGAGAAAAAGCGAAACTCTACGTAAGATATCCTTATAGTACTATAGCTCTAAAATGAAAAATAAAAGAGATACGATGAAATTCATATTGGACAATTGAATCTGTAATAACTTCATTATTAGAACAGCTATTGAGATAGCCGAAACGTAATCTTTTCGGACCAATACAACGATGTAATAAAAAAAAATTGTGTATCGTATTTCAGCATTTGGTTAAATAACTCACTTTTTTTATTAAACTCCCTGTATATTTTTTCACTAATAGATAGAGAGTGACATTTTAAATAAATTACTCCTATAATGCTAAGGCCCCAAATTGAGAGACAAAATTTGATGGATTTTAAGATGAAAATTTAAAATATAAATCAAAGCAAGCTAGCGGTGCTTTTTTTGACCCTTTTGCAAGTCTTTCATTTGCAAATCTTGACTCTTGAACTTACGGAGGTTCTTCGATTTTACACCATTTGATGTACTCTTATTAAGTGGGACCTGGTTAAAACCAGCAAACCGTTTTCTCGTTTCGAATTATAAGATCCATAGATTTGACAGAGAGACCCGCACTGGTGGTGGTACCGCCATTGCCGTTTCGGCATTCTTTGTGTCATCGCCACACGCTTTGCGGTTTTTGGAGGCAACAGCAATCATTATCGATACTAGATAATTGGGAAGATCATCTCTGTTTATGCTTCTCCCAGTCGAAGGTTTGGGGCCGACGATTTTCGGTTGCTCATGCTGGCGGGCGATGCTGTTTACCTTAAACAGTGAGGTCCCAAAGTATCCACCTCCCTCCATATTAACTTTTGAATGACAGAAGCTAGCATTATCAGAAAAATTAGATCGATTTATATTTTTTGTGAGCCAACTTCTGCCGTTATCTGCAGTTCAATTGCATTTCCCCTGTAACCGAAAATGACGCCAACTTTCTTATTTTAGATTGGACATCCTGTATATTTTTACGTTTTTGGAAAGGTAATCGAAAGGCGAATCGAACGATATCACACATGTTATTCTTTAACTTAAGAAATATGACTAACGCTGGCCACGAGCGGTACCGCGCATCGGCGTAGAATCAGTTCGGACCGAGAGGAACGGTAGTATTACTTCGTCTGCGGAGCAGTACGGACATTTTCGCTGCCGGTCATTTGCGCAATTGTTTATCTGTCCTAGAAAAATTGTGATTTCGTCAGCAAAACGAACGCGGTCGGACAAACTTCGAAAATTTATTGCAGAAATTCCAGACATAATATATGAAGGTGCTAAAATTAAATGTGTAATCTGTAAAATTCCGTTAATGTGTTGGTCCAGACAACATTGTCTACGACACGTAAATAGTGAAAAGCATGTCTCAAAAAGAAATTGCGCACGAGACAATGAAAAATTTATATTTAATTTATGCGTTACGTTTATTGCATGTAATATACCGTTTAATTTACTAGACAAGGAACCATTTATCTGCTTTTGGAATAACTATTCGGAGTGCAAATTACCAAGTCGAACATCGTTACGAAAAATTATGCCATCTGCGCGCGAACATATTGAACAAAAAATAAAATCGGAGTTGAAAGATCAAAAATTGTGGTTATGTGTCGACGAAACAACAGATCGGAAGAAACATTCTGTTCTTAATGTAATGGCACGCAAATTGGAACCTCATCAATCGGCACCTTCAACTCTATTAGTCTCCAAACGAATACAACAGTGTACTGCCGAAGTAATTTCAAAGTTAGTGTTAAATACCTTGGACAAGTTTGAACTTTCAACAAACCAACTCTTGATGTTAGTGAGTGATGGTGCTGCAAACATGCTTTCTGTAGGCCGGTCTCTTAAAAAGCATTCTGCTAATTTGTTACACATTACGTGTAAAATTCATGCTCTCAATCTTGTGGCGGATAGTATCAGAAAATGTTATCCTGAGGTAGACGCTTTAATAGCGCATACCAAAGCAGTGTTTGTCAAATCACCGAAACGTGTTCGCGAATTTCACAGACTGTGCCCCCGTATACCAGAGCCACCAGAACCTATTCTAACTCGTTGGGGAACATGGTTACAGGCCGCGTTTTATTATCATAAATATTTTGACAATATTAAGAACGTGGTTTTACAATTCGATACAAAGGAAGCTGCCACTATCCAGAAAAACCAGTCGAAATTTCAAGATAGTCAGGTTAAAATGGATTTAAAAATCATTCACGACAATTACTTCGGGCTAGCAGATGCAATAGAAAAATTACAAAATCCTGCGGTGCCGTTAGAAGAATCTCTACAAATAGTGCAACATGTTCACGCATAGCTATGCGCGATTGAAGACGCAAAAGATGTTTCTGTTCTAGAAAAATTTGAAAGTGTTTTTGAGAAAAATTCTGATTTTGGCACATTAAGACACATTTGCGAAGGTGCGTCAACAGAATCGTTAAGTTATTTGAAAGATTATTTTACTTACGCAAATATTACGTCACTAGATGTAGAACGTTCGTTCTCTGCATATAAACGCATTTTTTCCTCATGCCGTACTAGTTTTGCCGAAACAACAGTTGAAACATATCTAATGTTGCAGATATTTAACAGACATTATTCACATTGTGATTTCACGGAGGACTCTTAAAATGGTAAGTGTTTGAGCACGTGTTATTTAATTTTTATTTAAAAGATGAGCGAAATTATTTGCGGCAGCAAACATCTCTATTAGCAGAATAACTCTAGTGGAACGCGAGGCCTGGTCGACTCTACGCTACTGCGCGGTACCGCTCGTGGCCAGCTTTAAATATGACGATATGCAGCAATAAAGGTTTTGATAATCTGTTTTTGTTGTTACACAAGGTTGGCTAGGAAAGAGCGGCAAATTATTTCTTGTGACGCCAGACTGCTCTAGAGTTCGTCGCTAAGTAAAGTAGTCATACTCTTCTAACGCTTTTAATGATCATTTTGTGAATATTGCTGATAATATCTTAAATGATTTACCGCCAACAAACACCAATCTCGACGAGTATCTCCGCAAGGCCATACCATCTAATGTAACATTTTCATTTCGTAGTGTCTTTCTTGGAGATTAGGGGTATTATTGCTAGTTTAAAGAATTCTTCTAGTAAAGACGTTTATAATTTAACTCAAAAATCATCAAAACTCTAATAAACATCATTATTTATCCATTCGTTAATTTAATAAATCAGTGTATTGAGGCCGCTTATTACCCTAAAGCCTTCAAGTTGCCAGTGATTGCGCCTATTTTCAAGAAGGGTGATCTTTGCGATATTAATTACTATCGCATCATATCTATTATACCAGTGTTCTCAAAAATATTTGAAAAAGCTTTAACATTTCAAATAACTAATTACTTCAATGATAATTCTTTATTTACTGATTGTCAATATGGCTTTAGAAGCTAGCTTTGAACCACTCTTGCCATCAATAATTTATCAAATTTAATCTTAAATAACTTTGAAGATAAATACTACACTTATGTCACCTTTTTTGACCTCACAAAGGCATTTGATTGTATTAGCCATTCTATTCTAGCAAGAAAGCTGACGCACTATAATTTGTCCAGTAATAGTATCAAAGTTATTACATCTTTCCTCAGTGATAGATTGCAGCTTGTAAATTTCAACAACGTTTTTTCAGATATTCTTACTATTAGTCACGGAGTACCTCAAGGATCTGTTCTTGGTCCCTGCTTATTTTTAATCTATATGATTTAGAATATTGTGATCACAATACAAATTTTATCCTTTTCGCAGACGATACAACTGGGATTAATTATAATCAATCATCTCAGAAATGAAACTGAAAATATGAATATAAATATTAAAAATTGGTTTTCTGCTAATAAACTTTGCATCTATCTAAATAAAATACAGACACAATTATTCACATGATGACCTTTCGAAAATGATTCATCAAAAGAACCTGTTAAATTTCTAAGCGTTTATCTGGATGAAATTCTCACTTGGGAAAGTCATGTTGATGCTTTATCCAAAAAACTGTCATCGACAATTTATTTGATACAATTTAAGTTCCAGATTAACAGTTAATTCTCTAAAATGTGTTTACTATGGTCTGTTTCAATCAAGTATGTCATATGCCATATTGAACTGGGGTCATTCATCTCACACTTTTAAGATATTCGCTCTACAACGTAGATGTATAAGAGTAATAGCTGGCATTGGATACATGGATGACTGCAGAGACTCGTTCAGATCGTTGGGAATTCTGACAGCCCCATGTCTGTACATTTTTGAATGTGTTAATTATGTAAGATCAAATTTAAATAAAGACACGCTTAGTTCTTCGATTCACGACCATTACACGAGACATAATGATCTAATTTTCATAGATTAGCAACAAGCAGAGACGGAATAAGCTACTATGCTATTAAATATTATAATATCATCCCAAACACTGTTAGGGATTTACCGATGTCTTCCTTTAAACGGGTAATTAAAAAATATCTAATTTCTGGAGCGTTCTATTCGGTCGATGAATATTTAAATAGTAGTAGTTGCAATATGTGTTTGTACATTCAAATTTATGCCTTTTCATTTGTGTTGACTTGTGTAAACACTATTGTTGCGAGCTCTTTTGATCAGTCTGACGTCACAAGGAACAATTTGACGCTCTTTCCTAGCCAACTTTGCGTTACAACAAAAACAGATTACCAAAACCTTTGTTGCTGCATATAGTCGTATTTCTTAAGTTAAAGGGTAAAATGTGTGGTATCATTGGATTCGCCTTTCGATTACCTTTCTACAAAAACTGAAGATATATAGGATGTTCTATTTAAAATAAGAAAGTTGACGTCACTTCCGGTGAAATACAATTGAGCTGCGGATAACGGCAGAAGTTGGTTCACAAAAAATAGAAATCGACAATTTTTTTTCTGAAAACGCTAGTCTCTGTCGTTCAAAAGTTAGCATGAGGGGACCTCACTGTATAACTAGTTAGCCAAATTATTAAAACAGCCAATATATAGAACCCTATATTGTAACGTGATATGCAAATTACATATTTCTCTTCAAGCCCCCTTCGTATATATTACGCTCAGATATTGTGAGCATTTGAATTTTAAAATAGCTAAGGCTGTAATATAATCCCAACAGCAACAGGTACACCAAATTGAAGACGCCAAAAAAAAGCTTAGGTCAGAGCTTCCCTAATTTTTTGCACGTTGAATACAAACAAGAGAAGCGAAGTTACACGTACGTATAAAAATTTGAAAAAGAAAAAAAAAACAAAATTGCTTGTATGTCAACCATATATTACCAAGCAAAATTTCATATCGTTCGTATGCATGAAGATATGAATTTTTCAACGTATCCTAGTTAATGGTCATTTGTATGTACACGATTAAAATCGCACATTTCACCTGTATATTTTACAAAGCAAATTTCATTAACCGGTTCATTGAACCGATCCACTCAAAGCGCTTTTGTTTGTGAAGCATTAAATTTTGTGTGTACACAGTTATCTCATATAAACACCGGAAAAGCTTTGTAATCGACTTGGAAGAAAATTAAACGAAAAGAATGCCGTGAACCTAGATAATTTATAAGGATAATAAAACCAAGTTAATATATAATGTTTTCTGCAATGTATATTTCAGCGTAATAGCCAATATAAAATAAAATTTTCCAATTTTATTAACTCAATAAACTTCTTAGGTGTGATAATTTCGATAATTACACAGTGTGTGTAAATTCCTACGAAGCCACTTAATTTTGTTTTTTTATATGTATTAGTTTCTATTATAAACATTTTTGTGGTGCCTGTATATAAATTTCATTTAAAATAGTTAAGCCACCTGCTTTGCCAGTTTGAATCTTTGGCATGGGATTTGTGTAATTTACTCCGATTTAGGGACTTCCCAAATTTTTAAATTACGAGGATGGTATGATAAATACCTGTGTTAAAGAAGACAACGCAATTATTTTACATTTAGTCAATTTATTTCTAGACATAATCTCCTTGTAGCTCTACAGTATGTCCACGGTTGGAGTGAATAAGAGGAAAAACTTTTTTATTTTATATTTTAGGGAAAAGGAGCATACTTGATAAAAAGCTTTGCTTGTATTTAAAATGAGATTGCCGTGGAGAACGTTAACGTTTCACATACTGGGTGTCCGGAAACTAAAAAAATACGAAAATGTCATAAGAGTAAACTACCATTATTTTTACTATTTCGAAAAGTATTAGGAAAAGTTTTTTGGAATTAAATGTTTTCAATTTATGGCCTTTTTCTCCTTTATCGTAAAGAAATATTTTTATCGAAAATTTTGCTTGTGATTTAAAATAATTATTATTTAATCCTTGGCGTTATTTCACTTTGCTTCAAATAGTAGGTGGTGACAAAAATGACATTTTATGTTTCACTTGTGTCACTGTACATCGTTAAAAATACCCAAGAATAATAATTATCAAAAAATGCTAACTCTAGAGCAAAAAAATTATTCAATACAGTGATAGGGTAAGGGTGATAACAGTTATCGCCAAGTAATTCAAGAATTTAATGAAAAATACCCCGGTGTGTATGTGCCACAGTCGTCATTACATAAAATAGTTCATAAATTTTTGAGGACAGGGTCGCTATTGAAAACACCGAGGCAAACGAAGAACTATAACGATAAAGGTGCCGCTACTGTACTAGTCTTACAGTCAGTGAATGAATATCCAAGGATGTCACTGAGCAGACGCTCGAAATACTTAGGAGTGGTGAAAAAGTCCCAAATACAAAAAATTTTAAAACAAAATAAAATTGTGCCATACAAACCAGTATTTAATCATAGTTTAGAGACAGGCGACGAAGTGAAACGTCTCGATTTTTGTCTGTGGATCGGAGGTATGGAAAGAAATTTTCACCAACAAATTATATTTTCGGATGAAACCACTTTTTCGACAAATGGCATTGTTGCATCGCAACATTCACGATATTGGGCAGCCAAGAATCCTCATTTTAGAATACCGTCGAGGCGACAATATTTCAAAAATGTAAATGTTTGGTGTCCCGTCTCCTTTTACAGAATAATAGGACCATACTTTTTTCAAGATACGTGCAACGGAAATAGCTACTTAAATATGCTCCAACGCACCGACGAATTGGAAAATTTACCATTGGCCTACCGAAATTCTTTGTATTTCCAGCAAGACGGTTGTCCAGCGCATACTGCTGTAAATGTTAGGACTTGGTTACAGGGTACATTTCCTAATCGCTGGATTGGCCTACATGGTCCACATCCATGGCCTCCGCGGAGTCCAGATTTAACGATCACGGAATTTTACTTAATTGATTAAAAATCTATGGCAAATCCCTAACAATCACAGTCTTAGAACGTCCACTGCATTCGTTTCATACGAGGTGTGGCAATTAAATAACCGAACTGGTGCTACTATCGGCAAACAGCGAGCACGCCACGGCAGGTTTGAACATGTCTGTGCTTGTAGATGCTTCCCCCACCCTGAGCTCGATACGCACGGTTGTACGTCGCTCAGTCTCGCTGTAGCAATCCTCCGTTCAACTCCTTACGCTAGCGTTGCGTCGGAAAAATGCAGAATGTTCAGATCGAGCAACGAGTTAAGTTTCTTGTGAAACTGGGAAAAACTGCTACAAACGAAGCAGCGAAGAGCAAATCCTGGATGGTCCACCAAGGCAATGCGCCAGCCCATTCCGCCTTGTCTGTGAAGGCGTTCTTTGCGAAATCCGGCATCACCGTATTGGACCACCCACCGTACTCGCCCGACCTGGCCCCCTGTGACTTTTTTTTTATTTCCTAAAGTTAAATCGGAGCTTAAAGGGAGAAGATTTGACAGTGTGGAAGCGGTGAAAGCGAAAGCGATGGAGGTTCTCAACAAGCTGACAGAAACGGATTTCTAGCACTGCTTTCGACAGTGGAAAATTCGTATGGAGCGTTGTAGGGATCGGCAAGGAGAGTACATTGAAGGGGATAAACTTTGTAATGTAATTGATGATCAATAAAATCTTTTGTAGCACCAGTCCGGTTATTTAATTACCACACCTCGTGTACCTTCTTCGATCCTATTAGAATAATTAAATCATTAAATTAACCAATTAGAATTAATTAAATAGAAAATATAAATAAAGAACAAAGATGCGCGTTATTATATTTAATTGCGTGGTGACGTTTCAATAAATTCAATAAACAGTGGCTGAATTCTACGAACTTTATGTTCGTATTCACTCCACATTACTTTTTTTTATTCCTTCAATGATATTACCGCCTTATCTGTAATAGAATTGTTTAAAGTTTACTCGAACATTCGTTTAAACATCTAAAACACTATTTATAAACATTTTTCGTTTTATAGACGCTAAAATTTCTAATTGGTTTACCATTCGATACTATTTTATCCGCCATAAAATCATACTCATCGCGAAGTGATTTGTTCTTCGGTGCGGAATAATATAAAACTTACAGCGATTGTAAACTTAATTCGTCCTGATCATCAGCCACCGACTGCCTTTGATCCGCTAATTCCTTTTGCTCTCGTTCTCGCTCCCTTTCCGATTGGCGCTGCTGCAGCAAGTCGTGGTCGAGTTGTCTGATTTCCCAATGTTCTCGTTGTGACCGTTGGTGTTCCTAAAATAAATAAATTATGTAACGTCTGGACTTGATGTTGACATGACATTCACCAAATTAACCAACTCATTTGTAGCATTTACTGGTGAGATAATTAAGATATTACATATACAGCGTGTCTACCTAAATAATTCCTTTCCTGAGCAATTTAAAAAATTTATCAAACAAAAAATATTCATGGACAAATGCTGCATAACACAAACTTTTATTCAAGTATACAGGTAAACACCCTGTATACTGTTACGTTTCTGGATGCTTTTCTTTGATTCATGTCAACTTTCTTTAATATTTCCTATGCCTAATGCCGTTGTTTTTTCAACGACTGATATCTTAAACGTCTTATGCGCTGGCGTAGTGATTCAAATTTTATTCGATTGAGTATACAATTAGTACAAAGTTCGCTTCGACTAGATGTTGAAATTGTATGCATAAATAAAATTTTACAGTTTATTTTTAATTGTCTTTAAAAAACAAAAATTTATAGTATTTCGTCGCAGTACTCTATACATTTTTGCAAAAAACTTATCTGCATAGCTTAATTCTTAATTTACTAAAGAACGATACATTTTAGTATAGGATTTAAATTCATTTAACGTACATAAATATAACAAAATCGCTCGCACACAAGCTGAGAATTGATGTAAAGCTGTATTCATACAAATAATCCCAACTTGGATACGCTATTATATTGCAAACCTCGAGATAAGACGCACGCTAAACAGAGGATCGCTGCAGTTGAGCATCAAACAGACAATCACCGCCGAAAGAGCAAGCCTAACGTGTCTTTACTTCGGAGTGTCAGAACTTCGTCGGAGAACGAATGCACGAACTGTCACAATTGCTATCCGTCGCTTCATCGCCCAGGTGCAATGCAGTGCTCGAACCCGCGCGATGTTTGGTCATTGGAATCTCCGCTTCTATAGGGGGGCAGTAGCGAGAGGAGCAATGCATACTAGATGTGGTATAGAAAAAAACACTAAATAACTAGGACATTTGGATAGTCATCTTCGGCTATATTCTGCTACTGTCTCCGCGGCCAGACGTTTGAACTCCGTCAAGGGTTTGGTGGTGGTCCTAATAAGGCATAATGCATACAAACGTTGCAACTTAATATACAAATAAGCGTTGCGATACTAAAGACATTTAAAGTAACAAAATGCCTGGCACGCGTACTAGGTGCGTTTAAAATTATACGTTGCGAATTTACGAAGGACATACAAACGTTGCGATTTAATATATACTGAGACACATTTATACAAATACACGCAGATATATGCCCACAAAATATGTACACAAACAAGTAAGGAAACCGCATTACAAAACGTATATAATACGAGGGTAAGTCAAATATTATCTACACTTTCGCCATAACAAGCTTTGAAGGTTATCGTAGTGGCGGCCGCTTGCGCATGCGTTGAGCTGGCACCTCTATGGTCATGTGTGTGGAATTTAATCGCGATCGCTTCATTTGTGTGCTAGCTACAACAGTAGTGATCAAATTTTTGTGGTCAGAGGGTGTGAAAGATGCTGAAATTC
Organism: Dynastes maya; assembly: GCA_029619315.2. Classification (NCBI taxonomy): domain Eukaryota; kingdom Metazoa; phylum Arthropoda; class Insecta; order Coleoptera; family Scarabaeidae; genus Dynastes; species Dynastes maya. The sequence continues at coordinate 76,808,236 of JAROYE020000001.1, forward strand.
AACGGAGACTTTTGTCACAATATGCTTTTATCTCGTAAAAGCGTTTCTTTGTGGATCGAAATATTTCAAAATGGCCACGCACAAACGTTTGGATATCTTCCAACGCTTACTGGTTCGCTTCAACGAGGAAGGCGACGCATTTTTCAACAGAATAGCGACCGCTGATGAAACGTGGGTTCATCACTACGAGCCCGAATCGAAACGCCAGAGTATGGAATGGAAACACCCAGGATCCCCTAGCACGAAAAAATTCAAGACTTCGCCATCGGCTGGGAAGGTGATGTTAACCGTGTTTTGGGGCGCAAAAGGCCCTATACTTGGATAGGGGGACTACCATAAATAGTGCGAGGTACAGTGATTTGTTGGCGAATAAGCTGAAACCAGCAATTCGAAAACGCCGTGGTCTACTCTCAAAGAAAGTATTGTTGTTGCAAGACAACGCCCGTCCGCACACGGCCCATAACACCACAGAAACTATCAACAGGTTGGGCTTTGAGACCCTAGAACACCCTCCCTACAGCCCTGATCTCGCTCACTCAGACTTTCATCTCTTTGGACCGCTCAAGGAAGCTTTGAGAGGTCGTCGATTTGCCTCAGACACAGACGTTCGGGATGCAGTGCAAAAGTGGCTTCACGACCAACCGAAAACCTTCTACCAGGAAGGCATACGGAAGCTTGTGGCTCGCTGGACCAAATGCATTGCTAAAGGTGGAGACTATATCGAAAAATAATGTATCTGTTGTACACCTATCTTTGTTTAATACAGTTGTAGAACTAAAAGTGTAAGTAATTTTTGACTTACCTTCGTACTAAGGTATATGCATATTTTTTTCTATATATTACAAGAAGGAAACCTCACATTTAAAAAAAAAATTATGTAATAATAAGGGGAACTGTTTTAATAATTTTTTTTATACGTACGTACTGTGTTTCATTCCGAGAGGTACTGAGCTATTGAACAAATAAGCAAGTATTTTATACATCTAAGCAAAAGCAATTGGTTCTCCCTCTTCGCAAGAAAGATACACCGAAGCAAACTACTAACGGCATTGTTCTTCAAACCAGGAGAACGTAACACTGCTCGAGCGTGTGAGCGGCTTAAAATATCAGCGCTTCAAGGAACAGTAGCATTTCGCAAAAACTTCAAATTATGTCGATTATTTCAAAAATTTAATAAATATCTAATGAAATATCACTGAGGAAGGATGTAATAAGTTAAATACTATTGCAGCAAAAATTATAGTAAGCTAGCTTTCATGCTAAAATAGAATTGATATCATCAAAAATCAAATGCCTTAGTGCGAGGTCAAAAAAGTAACATAAGTTGATATTTAATAGTATTGAAGTTATTTAAGACTAAATTTGACAAATTATTGAAAGCTTGCTTCTAAAGTTATATTGACAATCAGTAAATAAAGAATTAACCTTATAGTAATTGCTTATCTTAAATTTTAAGGCTTTTTCAAATATCTTTGAAAACACTGGTGTAATGGATATGGGGAGATAGTTACTATAATATCATCAAGATCACTTTTTTTTAAATTAGGCGCAACCACTGTTTATTAAACATTCCACCACGCACGAAGGCTATTTTTATGGTTAGTTATATAATTATCAAAGTTGGTTGCTCTAACTTTTCTTAATTCACGTCTATAATTGTTGCGTAAAGTTCTTAATTACTCGTTAGTAATTAATTAAGTTGGGATATTTAACATTTAACATTTTAACAGAAAAGTTGGGAACAGCTTGGCGAAAAAATAGAATTAAACAACAAAGATAATCAGAAGTTATTTTATAAAATATTGGAAAATACCAGGAAAGAAGCATCGACGTGTCAAGGAACTATTCTAGATAAAAAAGGAGAAATTATTACAGACGATAGAGGGATAATGAACAGATGGCAGCAATATTTCCAAGAACTATTGAGTAGTATGAATGATGACTGATGATAACAATATACCAACTGAAAATGTAGAAACGTCTGGAATAAATGATGATGAAAACTTGGAACCAATAACAAAAAAAGTAATTGACGCTATAAAGAGGCTAAAGAACGGAAAAGCATCAGGATATGACATGATAACTACAGAAATGCTAAAAGCTTTAGGCGAATATGGTCTAAAGCTAATGTTGAAAATATTCAAGAAGACGTAGGAAGACGAAATAATACCAAGTGATTGGAATATAGAACAAATAGTATCTATACACAAAAGAGGAAATGCAGGCGACTGCAGCAACTATAGAGGACTGACATTATTGAACACAGTAACAAAGACATATGAAAGGATATTGGAAAACAGATTAAGAAAATTTATAGGATGTACAATGGAAGAATCACAAAGCGCATTTAGAAAAGGCAGAAGTGTGATTATCACATATATATACAATAAAACGGCGTCATCAATATAAATCGTGTATATATTTGGTTTGAAAAGTACAATGGGCGGCTGATAAATTCGCGGCCTAAGGTACTTAATGAAAGAAAAGTAAGGTTTTATATTTTTTATTTTTCAATATAGTCTCCCTCGAGTGAGATACATTTTTCACATCGTGTGTACAAAGCTTTTATACCATTGAAAAAATATTCTTTGTTTTGCTCTTCAAAATGGCTTTTGACGGCCGCCGTCATCTCACTATCGTCGGAAAATCTTCGGCCCCGTAACTCCTTTTTCAACTTTGAAAAAAGGAAAAAGTCACTGGGGGCCAGGTCTGGACTATAGGGTGGGTGATCAATTTCTCAGAATCCTGAGCGGTGTGAACTGGCTCGTTGTCTTCCAAAAAACCGCACACTGCGCGCTAATTTGCCACGTCTCTTCATCGTAGTCCCTTTAGGCAGGTAATCAATTAATAAAAGACACACTGAAGAGATGTAAACATCGAAACGCGCGTCTGTGTATGGTGGATAGGTGTTGGATTTTTCGTTTCAATATAACAATTTTTATTTTTCAATATAATCTCTCCTAACTTTAGTACATTTATTACAACCATCAATTAATAATTCTATACTCTTATCTGAAGTTTTCCCTCAAAACGTCTTTCTGGAACGAGGTTCATCGGGTCGTTGCCATTCCATCGATTCCATTTTGGATAGAGGATCATAATACAGAACCATTGTTTCATCTCCTATGACAAAGGACTCCAAAATCGGTTTCGGGTTGTTTCCACACATGTTTAAAAAGGAGCGCGCACATTCGACCCGACATGCATGTTGGAGATCAGAAAGAAGATGCGGTACCCATCTTGTACTAATCTTATTCGTACCCAAATGGTTATGGAGAACACGAAGAATACTTGTTTCGGATGTTAGACATCACTACTTATTCCTTCACTTTCAAACGGCGATCTGTTAATACCATTTCTTCAATAATTTAAATGGTTTGAGACGTTATCAGTTAAATTTGCCGACGAGGGAGCTCATCATCTTCAAGGGATTCTTGCACGAAACGGAAACATTTTGCCCACCTTTTTACAATGGAATATGAAGGAGATAAATCACCATAAACGCCGTCTAAACGTTGTTTAATGTGTTAAAAAAATTAATTACCACGTGCCCAATTTTCGTTACCTGAGGCACTTTCATGCACTATTCACGTCTGGCTGGCTACTAAAAATTACTACTCTTCGAGTAATAATATATATCTTCGAGCCGTTATAGATATAGTGTGGGCCTCGAACATGTGCAACTATGACGCAACGAGTTTGAACACGATAGAACCTGTATGAGCCTGTCACGTCGAGAATTTATGGCGTCTATCTCATAACATTCAAATTGCAAGAATAGCGTATTCTTGCGGTAATTTTGATATCTTTGCTCATAAAGACCACCTATAATTCAATCTAATATAATCTAAAAGTGTACAGTTGAAACTTATAATAAGGTAATGCAAATAAATGGCACAGCCATAAAAACATAAAAGGAAATTATACTTGTCGGTCAAAGAATTTCATATTGCAGATTAGTGCCACACTGAGTAAAGCCTGTTACAGAGCTTATCTTTCTAAACCCAATAGCGTAATATTTCTCATGAAAGGAAACCATATCTACTCGAGATTTCTGCTTTTCGTTCCACGTTACAATAAGAATGCCAAATGCGAACTTCCTTTGACATGCACATACATCTCCCGAATTATATTACTAACCATTTCTCAAAAACAAACTTCGCGGTTGTCACCGCTAATTGGAAAGCTTTCTAAAATTTCAAGACGTTCGTATATTCATCTTCTTTGAGAACACGTGAATTAGGAAGGAACCTTTACAAACGATAAAGCAAATTGTAGCGCAATGGTAAGCAATAAGATACATTCTGCTTTTGAAATTACCTATTTCACTTAACCTACATATTTCAAATGTAATAATCTACACTATCATACCCAAGTTATTAAAATATAATCAATATTATACACATACACTATCGGCCATAACTATTTGCCCACCTATATTTCTGCTTGGATTTTAGAAAATCATTTATTTGCTGTTATTTAGAGGGTTCAATTTTTTACCTACAAGTAAAAGAAAAATATCAAAAGCAAAAGACTCCTCTAATGCTTAGCTATCGATTGAATCTTCCTAATCCGATAATTAGAGGTCCAGGTGGGGCCACTAAAAGACCTGAAATGTAATGCAATTACCCTCCACTAATAAATATTTAATGTAGTGCAGGTAAAGATGACAATTCCCTATTTACCCGCACTAGAATTGTGAATTTAGATTTAGTAGTTATTGTTCTTCTAAACAATGAATATGGTTAATAAAATTAGTATTAAAATGCTGAAAACAAGATAGTTGCCTTTAGAAACCCACACAATGATTGTTGCTTTACATAATCTTGGCCGAAATAACAAAGATATCCCAAGAAAATTGAAATTAAGTTACCGAACTGTTAACTATAACATTAACATATTTCAAGAGGCTGGCACATTATTAAATAGAAAACAAACAAACAGGACGACGGAAAGTGACAACATCTGCACCTGAAATAACGGCTGAAATAAATATTGAGCGTGAAAAACAAGTTAGAAGAAGCGAAGTGAGTTCAGTCTTGCTGCTGATGATGATAGCTTGGCTATCGAAACGTGCGTCCAGTACGAATTAAGTGTTGTGGTAAGGGTTTTAGTGAACTGTTTCAGCATTGAATAACATTAATTAATTATATCATTTTTTAAGTTCCACAGATTTAGAGTACCCGTTTAAGTTAGAAGAAGGTTAAGAGAAGTTGGTTTGTATGGGCAAATAAAATAAAATAAAACGGTTGCAGTGGGCTAGAAAGCATCAACATTGGAGAGTCGATGAGTTTTCGTTTTGTAGATGAGTCCAAATTTGAACTCTTCGGTTTCAAGAGAAGAACACTCGTTCGAAGGTGGAAAGGAGAACGAGCAGCAAAATCATGTGTAGTACCTACAGTCAAGGCTAGTGGTGGGTCTGTAATGGTTTGGGGTTGTTTTGGCGCCGCATCCGTAGGAGGCTTTATTTATGCGTATTTCTTTGGGTGGGCAAATAATTATGACCGGTAGTGTACCTAATACAGGATCCGGCAGAATGAAGTGTTTTAAATTTCAAATTACGTGGTTTTTATTAATTGTCAAATTTTTATTCAAAAATCAAACGAAAGGTTCCTGAGGAAACAGGGAAATTTTATTTTTTGTATATCACAGCAGTCAAATATGGCACTCTTGAAACCTAACACGAAAGGTTTGCATCGCACAAATGTTATTGATTTCAATTGGTATTGCCTTAATCTCTGTCCGATCTTATGTTTTAGTTGTTTCAAAGTTTGCGTCGATTAGAAAACACTTTTGACATTAAGCAGTCCCACAAAAGAAAATCGCATGCTGAGAGATTCGGTCAAATTTGACAAAGTTGACAACCCAAAGTAATATGCGCCATCTAACAATTGAAACTGGTACCTTCTATTTCTATGTAAAGGGAAGCGTTCAGACTGTTCCTATTAAAGTTGAACGGGTCCGTTCTTGATAACTGTCTTAAATTTCCATTTATCGCGAAAGCATGACGACTGCATTTGAATTTATATCTAATTGTATTATAAAACGAATTAACGTCATGGAACTGGTTTAGAAAAGGCTGCAAAAAGTTATTACGATATCTTTCTATGTTTACCGTTTCATGAGAAAAGTATAAACCAATAATTCTTCTCCGTGGAGCTACTATCCAAACACCAACCTTTTCAGCATGCAATGGTTTCTACATCATGACATGAGGATTTTCACTGGACCATATACACATGATTTGTTTGTTGACAAAACCATTAAGATGGAACCAAGCTTCATCTGTGAGAAAGGATTTGTCAGGGGTATTATCAACATTTATGTGATTTTTAAATCAATTGCAGGATTGCACTCTCAGTACGTGATCAATGCGGTTGAATTCTTGCACAACGCGATTTTTATGTGGATATTTTTGGAGATCTTTAATAAGAATATGTTGATAAATACTATATGACAAATTAGTTTTCTGTGAAACCTTTCTAATAAATTGACTTTTTACGTGAATTATCTCGACGCCTAGAGTCTATCACTGCAGAGTTTGCGACTTACTTCACCAGTTTCACGAAAATTAGCAGCGCAGCGAACAATCTATTGATACTGCAAAATGTGAACACTGAAGACAAAATTCATCCATATGTACTGAAATATCTTTCTCAGTGGTTTTTACTCAGATTTTGTTAAATTTTCTAATTTAACTCTAATTAATGAATTTTGTAGGTTCGGGGGTATCCCTAGATACCCTTGCGGCAATTTTAAATGAATTTGCAACTTAGTAAAATCAAATTAACGAATTTTAAGATTTTATAAATTAACTAACCTTTAAACTTTCGAACGACGCCAATGTATATAAACACTCTGTTTAAATACACACCACAGGAACTGCCTGTTCTGGATATGTAACCCTATTTACTTCTCTGATAATGACTTTGAATACACAACGAACACTTATCTTTGGATTGGATTCACGACAAACTTTGATTCAACCAAGGCCGAATAAAGATTGATGAAAATTTAGGGCGTCGTTCCTCTTTCATTTATTTTAAATCGCGAAAGACCGGTGATTGTTTTCTTTCACAGCCAATTTTGATAATTTACCCAAATAGAAACTAACTTTTCGATGACTTCCTATCAAATGATATTAGTATAAGAGAACGAATGCAGTGACTTAACCAGGAGGTCACCAACAAGCTTTAAAATAGAAAATCCACTGCTAATTTATAGAAACCTTTCAGATAAAGATTTAATTGATGAAATATTATCTGTTGTGCTTTGAAATTTACGCTGTTGCTTATTCCAGACGATTTTTACATTAATTTGGAAGAAATAATTGAATAGAAAACTTAATAAACGAGTAGATTTGTCCATGATACCTCACACTCGTCATTATCTGGACTTATAATTAAATTCTACCGTCCTCGCCACAAGGACGGTTGGCTGAGGGGGGATGGTACCGAAGAAATTTCCCATTATCCCCGCAAGAGGGATATTTGGTTGCCAACGAGTGGCCAGCCTGACATTTGGTCAGTACCGATGTGACAACCGAGAGAAGTTGTTGTCGTCGTAAATATAACGTTGAACGTAACATAACAGTACATAGTTGTATAGAATGAAACCATTCCCCGTTCTGTTGCTTTTGTCCATTACGAAAATAACTTTCAATGAGAAATGTTTGGTAAACTGCAGTAAACATTCTTTAAATTACCATCACTTGCACAAAAATCTGGGACAACTCTTATGAGCTCATTTTGACGCTTTTTCAATCGTGTGACAATGACTTGTTCACTTACAGACAATTTGACATATTTTTTCAATGTTTGTCGCTTGTCCCAGATTTTTATGCAAGTGATAGTACAAGATACGTGAATAAATATCAAATGTAATTTGAATTGTCAAACTTGTCAATAAATGCCAAACGTAATTTGAAATTTCAATCTTGGGCTTAACTGTCAGATGTAGTTGTAACCAACAGAAAAAATAATTAAAAAAAAACATGGCCGCCTCGATTACGTCCTTTATTATCATATTGTACAATGATAATTATACTAATTGTAAGTTGAATGTAAAGTGACAAGGCTATTACTATTAGTTCTTATTAGTAGAGTTGCAACTCTCGGCGGCGGTGGTATGTATATATCTATCATGCATCTCCGATCGGCGGTCGATGCTAATATTCGCTTCGCCCAATCTGTTTGTTGATACATACTTACTACGATCCTGGCACGCCGCCCGAAAGTTGTAACCCTATTGATTAGTAAACAAATTTACAAATCAATAAATAAATGGATCCAACTACAAAAAATATATAAATATATAATAAAACGGCTTTATTTAAAATAAAAAACAAGGGTAATTTGACATATTTGAAAGCAGTAAAACAAAAGAAATACGTGGCGCTAGGTACATATTTAATATGCCTGTTTTATAACCGGAACCGTGCCAAGTCTATTCCGTATGCGAAATTCTATTCTCTCTTAAAAATGTTTTAACACTTGTTTATATTGCAATATTTTACGCCGGTGAAGTTTCAACTGAACGCATTATTCCAGAAGCACAATCAGCATTGGTTATTCTCTGTTTTACGATTGCAATTAAAGAAGATTTATGGGGAGCACTTCGAGACGGACAATTTACTATTATTTCTTTGTTCCTAATGACAAAAGGCATTATTTCCCCGACGGCATTAACACCCGGAAGTTATAATCAATTTTAAAATTTGACTATGATTAGTAACGCTGGCCACGAGCGGTACCGCGCATCGGCGTAGAATCAGTTCGGACCGAGAGGAACGGCAGTATTACTTCGACTGCGGAGCAGTACGGACATTTTCGCTGCCGGTCATTTGCGCAATTGTTTATCTGTCCTAGAAAAATTATGATTTCGTCAGCAAAACGACCGCGGTCGGACAAACTTCGAAAATTTATTGCAGAAATTCCAGACTTAATATATGAAGGTGCTAAAATTAAATGTGTAATCTGTAAAATCCCGTTAATGTGTTGGTCCAGACAACATTGTCTACGACACGTAAATAGTGAAAAGCATGTCTCAAAAAGAAATTGCGCACGAGACAATGAAAAATTTATATTTAATTTATGCGTTACGTTTATCGCATGTAATATACCGTTTAATTTACTAGACAAGGAACCATTTATCTGCTTTTGGAATAACTATTCCAAGTGCAAATTACCAAGTCGAACATCGTTACGAAGAATTGTGCCATCTGCGCGCGAACATATTGAACAAAAAATAAAATCGGAGTTGAAAGATCAAAAATTGCGGTTATGTGTCGACGAAACAACAGATCGGAAGAAACATTCTGTTCTCAATGTAATGGCACGCAAATTGGAACCTCATCAATCGGCACCTTCAATTCTATTAGTCTCCAAACGAATGCAACAGTGTACTGCCGAAGTAATTTCAAAGTTAGTGTTAAATACATTGGACAAGTTTGAACTTTCAACAAACCAACTCTTGATGTTAGTGAGTGATGGTGCTGCAAACATGCTTTCTGTAGGCCGGTCTCTTAAAAAGCATTCTGCTAATTTGTTACACATTACGTGTAAAATTCACGCTCTCAATCTTGTGGCGGATAGTATCAGAAAATGTTATCCTGAGGTAGACGCTTTAATAGCGCATACCAAAGCAGTATTTGTCAAATCACCGAAACGTATTCGCGAATTTCACAGACTATGCCCCCGTATACCAGAGCCACCAGAACCTATTCTAACTCGTTGGGGAACATGGTTGCAGGCAGCGTTTTATTATCATAAATATTTTGACAATATTAAGAACGTGGTTTTACAATTCGATACAAAGGAAGTTGCCGCTATCCAGAAAAGCCAGTCGAAATTTCAAGATAGTCAGGTTAAAATGGATTTAAAAATCATTCACGACAATTACTTCGGGCTAGCAGATCCAATAGAAAAATTACAAAATCCTGCGGTGCCGTTAGAAGAACCTCTACAAATAGTGCAACATGTTCACGCACAGCTATGCGCGATTGAAGACGCAAAAAATGTTTCTGTTCTAGAAAGTGTTTTTGAGAAAAATTCTGATTTTGGCACATTAAGACACATTTGTGAAGGTGCGTCAACAGAATCGTTAAGTTATTTGAAAGATTATTTTACTTACGCAAATATTACGTCACTAGATGTAGAACGTTCGTTCTCTGCATATAAACGCATTTTTTCCTCATGCCGTACTAGTTTTGCCGAAACAACAATTGAAACATATCTAATGTTGCAGATATTTAACAGATATTATTCACTTTGTGATTTCACGGAGGACTCTTAAAATGGTAAGTGTTTGAGCACGTGTTATTTAATTTTATTTAAAAGATGAGCGAAATTATTTGCGGCAGCAAACATCTCTATTAGCAGAATAACTCTAGTGGAACGCGAGGCCTGGTCAACTCTACGGTACTGCGCGGTACCGCTTATGGCCAGCTTTAGTTATAAGTAAAGCTGGCCAGTGCGTTTTAGAAAAGTTCGAGAGTGTGCTACAAAAAGATCCCGATTTTAACGCACTACATTTCGTATCGATGTTCGACTAGGTAATTTACAGTCCGCATATTTATTCCAGAAGGAGACAAATGCTTCTTTGTCTAGTAAACGAAACGATATATTACATAAAATAAGAGTAACACATAAATCAAATGTAAATTTTTCTTGGTCTCGTATGCCACTTTTTTCAGAAGAATGCTGTTTGCTTTCGATATGACGTTGACAATGGAAACCTACGTATCAGATCTTTATAGGTACTTTCTATTGTACAACACGACAATGTATATACCAAGTGATTCAATAAAAATGTCCATTACCTCCCGTAATTTCTCAATTTTATGTTTGACGATCCACAATGGGTCCTTACTTTGTAACGTCTTGACCTTGTTCATTTTTAAATTTCTAAAAATTATATTTTTAAAAGCGCCGTTATAAAAAATATGATCCCATAAAAACCGAATGGTCGAACGCATGGTCAATAAAAACTCAATAATGTAAATTATAAACGACTTGGCTAATATCGTTATATTCGTTAATATTTGATTTAATATTAGATAACAAAAAATAATAGGATTTTATGCAGACATTTGCAAATTGTAAGAAGATATATTGTCGTTGATACTTCAATAGTTTAAGCTCATAAAGGGAGCCTTCTTACCCCATTGTTGCTATGAACACTAATTTGTTATTAACAATTGCATAACTGTAGGCTTACATTTAAGAAAGTCAAAACAGCATGTTCCTATATACGTCCTATTACAGTATAAACGACGATATATTCAATCATAAAAGCTAGTCTAAATTAAGTAATCTATCTTGTGTATTTTTCAAAAATTTAAAAGACAATGTGTAATATAAAAGTTTGAATAAAGCAAGGTCATAAAACAAGTTATATAAAAGATATAGGATACCTTAATTTTCCTGAAAGATAGCGAGATTTATAGTAGGTCTCCTATACTTTAAACTAAAATAAATACTGTAGCCTTCGAAAGCGCAATAAATAAACATATTTAGCACAGATTTTCCTGGTATTTAGTTGTTGAAAGTACTTTTTATTTTCCAAAGCAGTTCGGAAATTCTAATAGGTATAGTAAATAAAATATCTTACACATTCCTATTTTTCAGTTGTTTGAACTAGGTTCTCGAAACACCTTGTAGATTCTTGACACTAGTTGAAGATTATAAATTGTTATCTATGTATACACTACCGGCCATAGTTATTTGCCCACACAAAGAAATACGCATAAATAACGGAAGTGCTAACTAAAAAATTGTAGTTTTGCACTTAATAAAGTACTCTTAAAACAAAGAAATTGAAAATTTATTTGACACAAAACACTCGCGGCATTCTCTCTATCAATTTCGTCAGGATAGCGGGTTCTATTTTAAGCCAGGCTTCTTGTAGTTGTCCCCACAACAATTTCTTGGAAGTTGGAGGATTTATTTTCACTTGCTTACCGAGTTCCTCCCACAAAAGCTCTATGGGATTAGGATCTCGACTTTGAAGAGGCTATTTCATTATTTTGATATTGCTTTCGCGTTCCACCGATTCTAAATATTCCATCTATTTTAACCAAGTCTCTTATGGATGCGGCGCCAAAACAACCTCAAACCATTACAGAGCCGCCACCATCCTTGACTGAAGGTACTACACATGTTTCTACTGCTCGTTCTCCTTTTGACCTTCGAACGAATGTTCTCTTGGAACCGAAGTGTTCAAATTTGGACTCATCGGTCTACAAAACATTCTTCCACTCATCAACTGTCCAATGTTGATGCTCTCTAGCCCACTGCATCCATTATATTTTATTTTGCTTGCGTAGGAGTGGTTTACGCAACGCGATTCGACCAAATAAACCACCCTCTCTTAACTTCCTTTACACGGTGGTTAAACTAACTCGTTTATTCCGCTGAATATTTAATTCAGCTGTTATTTCAGGTGCAGCTTTTCGTCCATATTATTAGACAATCTTCCGCTGGTGTTGTCACTCTTCGTCGTCCTGTTCGTTTTTTATTTAATAATGTACCAGCCTTATACTACTTAATTTCAATTTTCTTGCGATATCTCTATTACTTTGGCCAAGATTATGTCAAGCAACAAACATTGTGCAAATTTCTAAATGCACTATGTTCCAGTAAAAAGCATTTTTAACAATTGATTAAGTGAAATATATTTGACAAGAAATTATGTAAGAACAAGGCAAGAAAAACCAAAAATTGTTTGAAACAACCCTAGGCCTTGGGCAGGAATGTATCCTGAGTCCACTACTGTTCCCTTTTGTCCTAGATGAAGCAATAAAAGAAGGGAAAAAAGAGACATATGAAATTAGATACTGCAAGATGAGAAGAATAGCGATAAGTGAACTTTGTTATGCGAACGACATGGTTATTATGGCGACAAATCAAAGAATCCTCAGTAATAAGATATAGATCTACAAGTGAGTTTTGGAAAAAATCAACATGAAAATTACCAAAGAAAAGGCACAACTATGACAATTGGAAACACAAAACAGTAAAAGGGAGTACAAATAGATGAAAGGGAACTAGAATAAGTACGGAAATTTAAATATCTAGGATCAATGAAATCAGAGGATGAAAGGTTGAATGAAGAAATAACAGAATCACTGACAGCAGGAAAAATTTACAATAGCATAAAAGCTACCTTTCTGGAAAAGAAAAGACATCAAGGTTTAAATATTCAAAAACGGTATAACACCTGTATTAACATTCGGAGCAGAAACATGGACAATGGCGGAAACAAACCGAGTAAGAATAACAGCAACAGAGATGAGATTCTTAAGAAGAATTGAGAACGAAACGAAAAGGGATAGAATCAGGAGTAATCTGGAAGTGAAACCCATAGTGGAAGTCATCGAGGAAGCGCAAATGAGATGGTGTGGTCACGTGGAGAGAATGCAAGATAGTGGAATAGTAAGACAAGTTCTAGAAGCCAGGGTAAATAAGAAAACAAAAGGAAGACCTAGAAGCACATCGTTGGAGGATATAACATTAGCACTAGTAAAGAGGGAAGAAAACTGGGAGAATACACAACAGACTTCATAAGAGAGGAAGAGACGACGGGAAATATATAAGAAGAGCATAAGCTAACAGCCCAACTCCACAATGCCTTACATCCGATAAGGCTAGATAGGCAAAAGGATTAATAAGTAAGTGTTTTTGATACTTTAAAAAGGTATAGTTAAGTTGGCTTTTTCTCTGAAACTGGCACTTTGTATAATGGCATTTATGGTTAAATAAGTTCCAAACCGACTCACCTACCATCTCCTTTTAGATATACGTCGGTGAACCAAACACCCTGTACATTATATTCATGTTCAAATAGAATTTGTGCGAATTTCCGAATAGGACACATAGATTTTTCGTTTAACATTTCTTAAGCATGTGAATGCAAAGATGTGAATTTTAAATGTTGAGATTTGGCGTCCAACTCTGATATCAGCTCATAAAAGTAGGTATAGCAATTAGTAAATCCACTTCACCGAAGAAAATTGCCACATATTTGAAAATGTGAGAATAGGAAGAAGAATTAAGGAAGTATTAGACTTCCATCTTTGTGTACCGTCTTAATACGTTTCATTATCTTTGGATTGTGTCCAACTGTTAGACAAATACATAAATATACGTGTTCTATTTTAACGTTGCCCGCAGTCCTTTTAACAATTCTATTCTCAAGTTTCGGTAGGGAGTGATATATTATCGAGAATACGGGATTATGAAATCAAGATTTCGAATAAATACGACAAAAATAGTTGTTATCGTTTATGGTATTAAGCGTGGTTATACGCACATAAATAACTTAAAGATAACAATTAGATTAAGAATGTGGACAAATTTAGAAAAAAATGGATTATTTGATGTATGTGTTATTATTTTTTGTATTATCATCATTTGTAATTTTACAAATGTAAACAAATTTTCAGAAATAAAATCACAGATTATAATTGCAGACGCGTTCGATTTTAATTAATGTGATGACTACTCTTGATGTATTGATACTCTTTTTTTAATAGTTGGCCTAAAATTGCTTAACATAATTTTTAAATCACCTCGTTTAAAAATATTCAACCTGTTTCTTGTTTTCCGTAGTAAGTTATTGACTTAACTAAAGCCTGCTTCCGTTAGCTACTGATCACAGTCTTTTTTATCGTAAAGTGTAATGTTCCATGTCAACTAATCATCCGTGCATATTCGGCTATCGACCTCCAATCGACCCCATGTTCACCATTGACCCTCTTTAAAATTTCACCGACCCCCTTTAAAATTTCATCGACCTCCAAGGTCAAGGTTAGGAACCCCTGATGTAGACAGTCAAGATATGCAAACAATAGTATACACGTCGGTCCAGATACGAACGGGATATTGCCTTTGTGAATGGCAACAGAGCATTCGAGTCTCACTGAGAGATCGGTACGCACACTTGTCCGCTCAATCACCTAGTGTTATAATTAGATTTTGTTAAAAAGGTGGTACCGGATGGCAGTAGCGTAGCTGTAGCGGCTTTAGTAGGGGTAATTTTCAACTCGTAGTCGATCTCGACAGTACCGCGAGAGAGTTCAAAGCGACAGTACGTTGCATACTGCACGCCAAATAAGTACGCGGAGATGGGACGCCCAAAGGGTGTGACGTTCCCTTCGAATGTGAATAAATATCTCAGGCATTTCCCTGGGTTAGAATATAGAAGTCCGCATATTTATTGCACAATATGCTATAGCAAATTGCTAAGTCGCGATAGGTTTGAATGTAGAAAACATTGTAAAAGTAAGCATGTATTAAATTTAAGAAACAGTATTCTGGCAATTTTTATATGATTTTATTTTTATGTTAAGTGTGTGCAACATCCCACAACATCTAGTATCTAATGAACACTTTCGTCTTTTTTTGGCTAAGTACTTTCCCTTATGGAAGCTGCCAACAGTTATGCAATTTCGATACAATTTGCCACGTGTGCAAGGTACAGTAAAGGAATGTAGGAATGAGTTGAGAAATAAGAAAATCTGCCTATGTGTGGATAAAACAACTGATGCCCAGAAACACAGCGTCATTCATGTTGTAGCGCGTCCTTGAAAACGTGATGGTCCACCAGCTTCATTGTTGTTATCCAGTAAAAGGATTCAGAAAACTAATGCAGAAACCGTTGTCAAGATAATAAAAGATTCGTTGAGAGAATTTTGTATCACAGGAACCCAAGTCACAATGTTCGTTACTAACGGAGCCGCAACAATGCTGAGAGTTGGTAGGATGTTGAAAATATGCTTTCCGACTCTTCTTCACATAACATGCCTCATACACGCATGTCACCTCGTAGCAGAAACCATTCGAAAGAAGTATCCGATGGTGGATAAGTTAATAGCATCTACCAAAAAAGTGTTCATCAAATCTCCCAAACACATCCGTGTATTCCAACAATTGTCTCCGAAATTACCACCACCACCTCAGCCTATAATAACGCCATGGGGAACATGGTTCCAGGCAGTATCTTACTATCAGAAATATTTTTAACAAGTGAAAAATGTCATCTTGAAACTTGATTCAAATGATTCTGCAGCAGTTCGAGATAGTCAGCAACTTTTTTCCAATTCGGACGTTCAATAACAAATAGATGAAATTTCCATGAACTATTCTGAAGTTGCACAAGCTATTGAGCAATTAGAAAACAGTCACTTATCTGCACGAGACGCATTAAATTGCATAAACAATTTACAAGCCGCTCTAGAAAACTTGACGAACACTATAGGAGTCGACGTTGCTCAAAAATTTGGTGCAATTTTAACGAAAAATCCCGATTTACAAAAGGTTCGGTCTACAACTGAAAATCAAGAGTGCCCAGATGAGGAAAAGGAATATCAGACATTTGCAAATCTTACTTCACTGGATGTCGAACGATCATTTTTGAAGTATACGACAACGTATTCACAACACCGTCGACGGCTGAATGAATCGACAATGGAAGCGTTGCTGATGTTGCAATTCTACGCAGCTTACCAGGGCGGTTGCCAAAAGGTAATAATATTATTTTTCACTAATATTGTATATTACGTACCTACTTTTATGCGGTGCGCCACTGCCGGTACCACCGTTTTAACAAACTCTAATTATAATTCAACGCCTAATTTTGCTGTATTCTCAGATTATGTTAGAAATTACAGTTTCTTATATTCATTTTGTCGCTGCTATACGATGTAGGAGAAAAATAATTCTAAGTGGGAAAATAAACAACGATTCTTATAAAATTAAACTAAACCAAAACAAATTCGATAATTATATAAAATAAATTGAAATTCTAACAACGTTACTTTATTAAGGGGAAAAATCTCCTGGCAATATTCAACCTTGTAACTTTTGTATTTATTGCATATCAAAATACGTTTCACAGTACTTCTACTAATACCGATTTCGTCTGAAATTTACCGGCTAAAGCAAGGTTCGCCCATTTCAACTAACGAACAAGCCCTCACTTCTCTCTCCTCCCGCTCGGGATGCGTTAGAGGGATTTGAGGATGTTCGTCTATTTGTTGGCATTTACGGCAATTCACAAAATACCATTTAATGATCTGTACCATCTCTGCGGTTGTATAAACCAACATAATGTATTCAAAATCCACGATCTCTTGTTAGAACCTTACGAGCGCACAGAATGACAAAAAGTGCGTGCGTCAGATAGGCTACAGCAGTTGCGCGTGACGAGGTTGTCCGGCGGGGATAAATGCAAGTATGCCAGATCGCGCTGCGTATAATATCTCTCGCACCCCGATGAAATGTGGACCAACGTGCATATTGGTCTTTCTCACGTTGATTAATAATCAGTGAACGAAAAAAATTAAATACGCATTCCTAAGAGAATCCAAATGTTAGTAATTTTTTTAATGAATAGACTATATGTCAACAAATTTTCCAATGATAATTTAGAGAAGGCTATCTGTCCATTTTAAACTAAAACAAATGTGATTTAACTAAATCAGAATTTTTGTTACTATGAATTTTAATTAGACACTATTGTAAGTTTTTAATTCACTGTAACTTATATTTTAACAGTCTTTGATATCAATTCCATCAAATAAAATCATTTTTTACACTCTGCATGTAAAAAAAAAAATTGGGGTTGATTAAAGTTCAAAAATATATCTTTTTGATATCAAACTTTCATTAGTAAGCCATGAGTAACCAAAAATTATAATACAAGGTACATTCAGATATGTCTAAAAACTTCCGGGATATCTACCCTTTCTGTTGAAGTATCACGCTCTAATTATTACCCGCAAATTTTCAAAACGAAAAAAGTATTTGAAGACAAAGCGACAAAATGTTTTTGAACAACAAATTACAAAGGTAAATTAAATATTTATTTGAAACAAGATACAAATATAAATTAAATATTTATTTGAAACAAAATATAAAAATTTAATATTTATTTACTAATTTTCGTTCTCGAAATGTATACCACTGTTTCTAATACAGGCTCCGGCACTTATAATAATCGACGGTGGTTAAATCTGGTGATCGGGCAGGTCACAATATTGGCCCATTTCGCCCTATTAGGTAATCGATCATTAAAAAAAATCCCTAACAGCAATCCCATAGTGGGCGGGGCATCCAACATTTTTCGAAAAGTCTAATTAGTCACCTTGATTTGAACTATAGTCAAATTCTGCCATGCGCCGTTGGTCTGGCATTTGACTATAGTTCATCATTTTGCTTTTGTAAAAATTCAATTTTGGGGTATATTTTTACTGTATGTTTTAAATATTATAAAAGAATGTCAAGGTTTTCAGGGTTAAGTGGTAGAGCAGATTCACTTAACTTCGCCCTGTGATTGTGGTATTACTTCTTTGAACTTAGTATTACATACATATATAGGTTTAGTTGTTTTATTTATCACTAGAGTAACCTAAACTTGCGGACTCGCATAGGCGTCGGTATTACGGGTTAATATAAGAATACGAAAAATTCATAAACAAACTAAACCGGTAGAGAAGCAGGCATGTAGTGTCGACCTTGAATATAAATCATGTTAAACCGCGCTGAGAGATATTTCGTTTTAGTACCGGTTGAGCTATTGCAGAGATTAGTCGAACGGTCAAGGTTATGTACTTACGTGTCGCTTTTAAAAATATAGCTGGTGTTTTTTGTGTGTTGTAGTATTATACCAAGTACATAATTAGTGTATCGTTTCATATAGAACTAATATTTATATACCTAAGAAAACAATGCCTCGTGATAGATTTGCTACTAATGTACATAAGTATGTGTCACTTTTTCCCCATTTAAAATATAACGGTAGTGCTGTTTTTTGCTTAATATGCAATGTTCGTTTAGCTGCATTGGACAGAACTGATTGCCAGAGGCATGTCAATGGTATTAACCATATGAGAAATGCAAGAACTGAAATACCTTATACACTATTCCTCATACATTTATTAATTATGTTTACCTCTTGTAATCTTCCGTTGTCGTTGGTGAGAAAAGCAGCTTTTAAAACGTTTTGGCGACAATACGTTCAAAAGTACCCATTACCCTCACAAACACAATTACAGAATCATTTGCCGCGAATGAAAGAGATGCTAGAAAATGTATGTAAACGTGATTTGTATTCCAAAAAAATATGGATTACCGTGGATGAGACGACCGATATAAAGAAAAACAGTATTGTGAATGTAATAGCTCGCGTTTTATCTAGCGAGAACACAGCATCTCGATATTTGTTAGCTTGCAAACGTGTTCAACAATGTACCGCGGAAAATATTCAAAAAGTGATAATGAACGCTTTGAAAAAATGTAAAATTGCCCAAGATCAAGTTGTGATGATTGTGACAGATACTGCAGCAACGATGTTAAGTGTTGGGCGATCCTTAAAACATATATTTCCTAACTTCATACATATAACCTGCGTGCTGCATGCTTTGCATTTAGTTGGTGAAGTTGTTCGATAACATTACGGAAACGTTGATCGGATGATTGGAAGTACTAAAGCAGTGTTTCGTAAATCTCCTAAACGTTTAAAAGAATTTCGTAAATTTTGTCCAGGTATTCCAGAACCTCCTGAACCAATTTTAACGCGATGGGGTACTTGGCTAACAGCAGCTTCTTACTATTTGATCCATTTTCAACAAATTCAATCAGTTACAATGCGATTTAATCGGAATGAATCCAAAGCAATTAGAGAAAGTCAAAGAGAATTTCAAATTCCTCAACTTTTAGAAGATTTAACAACAATATGTACCAATTATACAGTATTACTACATGCCATCAGAAAACTACAATGTACTGAATTGTCATTGCAGGAATCATTAGACATAGTGGAGAGTGTAAAAAATAAATTACACACATTAAATGATACGCCAGGATTATGCGCTAGTCAAAAGTTGGCAGATGTTTTAAGAAAAAATCCCGATTTTAATACTTTAGAGGCCGTTTATAATAAGTGTAGGAATAGTGAACTTTTAAGTGATTTTGAAAAACAGTTTCTACATGCAAATGTAACTTCCTTAGATGTGGAGAGATCGTTGTCTATATATAAGAATATTTTTTCTTGTCGACGCACAAGGTTTAAAGAAGTAACTGTGGAAACATATGCGATGATGCAAGTTTACAGTAGTTCACATCCTGATGCCTCTAATTTGTTGAATAATTAGCAAGTAAGTTTATTTATGAATTTTTCGTATTCTTATATTAACTCGTAACACCGACGCCTATGCAAGTCCGCAAGTTTTGGTTACTCTAATCATCAGTAATCATTAATAATGCGGTTTCGGAGCTATATCCCTTGCGAAAACCCGACTGTTCGGTTGGTAACATATTTCTTAAAGGAATATATTAATTTATTTGAAAAGCAACACATTTTTCAAAAATTTTGGACAACGTACTAAGTATACTAATAGGCCTTAAGTCCTTTAGTTCATGTAGTTGGTTGCTCTTCGGCAGTGGATGAACAATTCCACTACCCCAACAATCCGGAAAAACACCTTCCATTAAACAAATATTGACTAAATTAATTATATAAGGAATTATTAAAGGACAACAAAATTTAATCATAGTAATACTAATACGATCGAAATCTGTTGCTGTTGAAGTAATGCTTGAAATAATCTTATTAATGAAGGTATCTTCTACGGGATAAAATGAAAATTCTGAAGTAAATCTGCGGTTTGTAGAATAATAAGAAGATAACTCCCAAACATCCACATCGCTGCTGACAGAAGAAAACTATTCAAATGCTTCCATAAAATCTTCTGATCTCCACCCCGGGATAGGTTATCGAAGTAAGCCTTCCTTTCCAACTCAGTCGTCTTTGTGGTTAAATTAAGCCAATGCTGATCCAAGTGTAGCCCAAGCAATTTTATATTCTTGCCTTCAGAAAATGGACGTATTGTAAAGGTAAGTTGTAGACTTTTTTTTTCATTTTCACTTTTAGTTTATTGCAGTCGAACCACTTTTCTGCTTGCCCCACAGCCTTTTCTATGTTATGACTCAAATCTAAGGAAGTTTCTCCTTTTGTCAATAACGAGCTGTCATCCGCATACAAGCAAACACTAACTTCGTCAATATTTAGTGATAGGTCATTGATGTATATGATGAACAATAGGGGGCCTAGAGTAGACCCCTGAGGAACACCCTGTTGACTACTGCTCTTTATAGATGATATTTTATTATGACTTACATATTGTGTCCTGTCACTTAAATATGATTTCATTAATTGATGACCATTGCTTCTGACTCCGTAATACAGCAATAATCTCGTATATCCCATAATATTTTGTAATTTCACTTGAAGAGATTGTAGTTTTAAACAACTGAAGTACGCGCCCAATTGAATTACTTTTCGTGTGAATGAAAAATGTCACGGAGCCATTATTCCATCAGAATGGAGGTGCAGATAACTTTCGAAATATATTTTTATAACCACTCCGAGCAAAAATAGAGCTTCCCGAATTATTGTGCACTACGAACACATGCTTAAATTCACAAAAGTATCAAAACATCACAGCAATTCGACTATAGTTCAAAAGGAATAATAAAACGTATATGGAAATACATGTAAAATACACCAAGCGGAGAAAAGCATTTAATAAAACGTTCAATGAAAACGAAATATTACAAATACCACAAGTAATACACTCATTCAAATGTGTTTTGGATCCGTTTCAAACGCTCATTATTGTAGTTGTAAAGAGCACACTTCAAAGAAAATGTTATGATGTTTACTGGGGATTAAGCGCAGCAAACTGAAATAAATCAATTTCGTACTACTTTAATACGTTGTTGAAGATCGTCAGTCAATGCTTTATTGGCGCTTTTCCGTTAAGAGTTTACAAATAAAGTGCGGCTTTATGTTATTTACACAGTCATGTGCTGGGTTTTGACGGTAGTAGCTTATTTTTACAACGTATTTATATGTAATATAAATAAGAGCGTTTATATTTACTTCTAATTCTTTAGTATGATTCCGTAAATCTAAATGTATCTGTGCAATATATGTATTTATTTCAAGCTGGTTTCTGTTAGGAATAAGTAAATTGTTGATATGTATTTATACACATCTTTTTTTTTTTTTATTTAAACCTTCCCAGTAAAATTGTCTGTGTAAGAAATATACTAACTACTTGCGTTCACTATACTGTCGTGATTATTAAAGCTGGCCACGAGCGGTATCGCGCAGTAGCGTAGAGTCGACCAGGCCTCGCGTTCCACTAGAGTTATTCTGCTAATAGAGCTGTTTGCTGCCGCAAATAATTTCGCTTACCTTTTAAATAAAAATTAAATAACACGTGCTCAAACACTTACCATTTTAAGAGTCCTCCGTGAAATCACAAAGTGAATAATGTCTGTTAAATATCTGCAACATTAGATATGTTTCAACTGTTGTTTCGGCAAAACTAGTACGGCATGAGGAAAAAATGCGTTTATATGCAGAGAACGAACGTTCTACATCTAGTGACGTAATATTTGTAAGTAAAATAATCTTTCAAATAACTTAACGATTCTGTTGACGCACCTTCACAAATGTGTCTTAATGTGCCAAAATCAGAATTTTTCTCAAAAACACTTTTTCTAGAACAGAAACATTTTTTGCGTCTTCAATCGCGCATAGCTGTGCGTGAACATGTTGCACTATTTGTAGAGATTCTTCTAACGGCACCGCAGGATTTTGTAATTTTTCTATTGGATCTGCTAGCCCGAAGTAATTGTCGTGAATGATTTTTAAATCCATTTTAACCTGACTATCTTGAAATTTCGACTGGCTTTTCTGGATAGCGGCAGCTTCCTTTGTATCGAATTGTAAAACCACATACAACCATATTATCAAAATATTTATGATAATAAAACGCGGCCTGTAACCATGTTCCCCAACGAGTTAGAATAGGTTCTGGTGGCTCTGGTATACGGGGTCGTCTCACCTCAGGATAACATTTTCTGATACTATCCGCCACAAGATTGAGAGCATGAATTTTACACGTAATGTGTAACAAATTAGCAGAATGCTTTTTAAGAGACCGGCCTACAGAAAGCATGTTTGCAGCACCATCACTCACTAACATCAAGAGTTGGTTTGTTGAAAGTTCAAACTTGTCCAATGTATTTAACACTAACTTTGAAATTACTTCAGCAGTACACTGTTGTATTCGTTTGGAGACTAATAGAATTGAAGGTGCCGATTGATGAGGTTCCAATTTGCGTGCCATTACATTAAGAACAGAAGGTTTCTTCCGATCTGTTGTTTCGTTGACACATAACCACAATTTTTGATCTTTCAACTCCGATTTTATTTTTTGTTCAATATGTTCGCGCGCAGATGGCACAATTCTTCGTAACAATGTTCGACTTGGCAATTTGCACTCCGAATAGTTATTCCAAAAGCAGATAAATGGTTCCTTGTCTAGTAAATTAAACGGTATATTACATGCGATAAACGTAACGCATAAATTAAATATAAATTTTTCATTGTCTCGTGCGCAATTTCTTTTTGAGACATGCTTTTCACTATTTACGTGTCGTAGACAATGTTGTCTGGACCAACACATTAACGGCATTTTACAGATTACACATTTAATTTTAGCACCTTCATATATTAAGTCTGGAATTTCTGCAATAAATTCTCGAAGTTTGTCCGACCGCGGTCGTTTTGCTGACGAAATTATAATTTTTCTAGGACAGATAAACAATTGCGCAAAAGACCGGCAGCGAAAATGTCCGTACTGCTCCGCAGACGAAGTAATGCTACCGTTCCTCTCGGTCCGAACTGATTCTACGCCGATGCGCGGTACCGCTCGTGGCCAGCGTTAGTGATTATTCACCCACAGTAGTATTTAAGTTTTGTGAATATATGAATTCTATGTTTTATGCACATGTGGTATATTGATATTCCTGTAAAACAGACAACATCGAAGATGGCATTATAGACGCAGATTATGAACGAAATGTGACGAAAATATTCACGAAGGAGAAGTGAAGAAACCAGTATCAAAAAGAACAAAAAAGTATCAAAGAATGTCACAATTCCGTAAATGGTGTAACATTGTCGATAAATAATCATATTCTAGTGCCCCATAAGACGGTTTTGAGAGGTAAGAATAATCATGCGTGGCCCACCACACATCCTACTGTACAAACAACACCTAGCAGAAATATTACAAGATTCAAAATTGGACCCAGAGTAGCAGCAAAGAATGTTTTCAACATTATTGGTAGTAAATTTTTCGATAGAAAATATTGAATCTGAATATCAACGAAGGAAGTATAATTCTTCACAAAACTGGACTCATGATATAAATGTTGTAGAATTAGAAGCTTTTCTTGGGTTACTGTATATCGGTGGCGCTAGGAAAGATAACCATATTCCAACTAAGTTCTTATGGAATACGGTTTCCGATCAAATTTATTCAACAGTTACGTTGTGGAAGATTTAGTTTTATCACCAACTGCATACGATTTAACGATAAGTGCACAAGAGATGCGCGGAAATCGGATGATCCATTTACTAGTACGAGGGTCACGCTATATATTTTGAGATACAAGAAAAGTCTTTTTACGAAAATGATTCTATTTATGTTCAAAATAATCTCCTCCTGCATCAATGCACTTTTGTAACCGAAGTTTCCACAACGTAAAATCGTGAAGCCAGTCATCTCTTGGAATGCTCTCAAAAAATAGATGAATTGCTTCATCTATCTCATCCTCCGTCGTGAAACGTCGACCACGTAAATGTTTCTTTAGGTTGAAGAACAACCAGAAATCAACACATGGCCAAATCAGGCGAATAGGGTGGACGTTCAATGACTTTTACCTTATTTTCACGTAAAAATTCAACTGTCTGTTGTGCACTGTGTGACGATGCATTGTCGTGATGCAACATTAACCCGCGAATGTTGGCTGACTCAAGAGCTGCAGGTAAACATTTTGTGGTGTACCAGTTTGCTGTGACTGTACGTTGATTTTCCAACTTCATTGCTTTTACTAATCCGGTACTACGGAAGAAAACTGCCTACATAACTTTCTTGACAGCCCTTTTCCTTTTGGCCATTGTTGGTGTTGGTGCGTCTTCGTGGATTCACACGCGGCTCTCCTGGCGGGTAGGAATATCGTAAAATGGGATGTAAGTTTCATCACCTGTTACTATTTTTGATAGAATGCGATGTCCACAATTATTTAACATTTCCAATGTTTCCCGAGCGATTCTTACTCGCTCTGCTTTTTGGAAATCGGTAAGCGTGTGTGGCACCCAACGAGTAACAATTTTTTTCATCCGAAGATGATCATGTAAAATTGAATTTACTGTTGCGGATCCAACACCAAGAGTTGCCTCAATCACTTAATAGGTGCATCTTGGATCTTCGTCGATCATACGTCTCACACTCTCAATGTTTCCAGGGCTAACTGTAGAACAGGGCCTACCGGGACGTCCCTCATCACCCAGCGATATCCGTCCTCTTTTAAATTCACTATACCAGCGAAACACAGTTGCACGTGAAGGACTTTCATTACCAAATGCGAGTTGCAATCGTTCAAGACTTTGTTGTTCACTTAAACCGACCTGAAAATCGTAGTAAATCATTGCGTGTACATGTTCTCTTGACAAGTCCATGTTTCGATGACAAATCGTACCTACCACGTTTACTCTATGACAGCAGCGACTCAACTGACAGTCAGAGTTTACTACTTAAGGATGGTGGTATTTAGAAATGCAGTGTTGCCAGCTCTAACTTCTCTACTTTTGTGGCACCTCAAAATATATAGCGTGTCCCTCGTATTAGGTTCATTTGGGATAATTTATTTTTCCATAGCAAGGAAAATTATACACCTTCTTCTGAATGAATTGATGAACAGTTATTGGTTTTTCGTGGAAGGTCGAAGTTTCGCGTGTACATTCCCAATATTCCAGAGAAATATAGTATAAAATTAGTTTATTTATGTGATTTTAACTCTCGATACCTAGTGTTGGGCATACCATATGTAGGAAAAGCGACAAATACCAATGATGAACTCCCGGATCAATACTTACAAGGGAACATCCCGAACCCGAAAATTCAAAAAAAATTGAAACTTTGTAAACAAGTAATCCACAACCAAGGACGTTCGAAAGAATTTTCCTTATCGGCCCAATCTCGTTTTAAGAAAGTGAAACCAATTATTTGTATATACGCACATACATACATGTATACATAAGGTATATTTTAGGAAGTATGCCATGTAACATGTATTTTGTATGTCATTCAGTCTTATATACAGTGAATTTCAGATAACACCGACCATAGGTATTTACATAGTAAAACCTGTATATGATGTTAATGGTTTTCCTACGAGGAATGTTTGATTTATTTTTTGTTCATATCCATTTTTTTTCCAGCTATTGGCAATATTCCTGTAAACGGGAGGATTATTTACAAACACGATAGGGCACCACCACATAACACCAGAGAAATTACAAAATTTTTGAATAATGAATTTCCAAATGGATGGGTAGGTCATCATGGGCTGCTGAAGTGGCGAGCAAGAGGCCCTCATTTAAGCCCGTTAGACTTTTTTGTTTGGGGTTACGTTGCAAGGAGGGTTTTTGACAATATTCGATATAGACCCTCGAAACATCAGCGAATTAAGGCAGAGAATAGTGGAAGCATTTATAGAAATAACAGTAAGAAATCTTCAAAATGTGAAACGTCACTTTCAAGAAAGATTAAGACAGTTTGAAGAGTTGCTTAACTTACTTCAGCAAAAAACGTGGACATTTTTAAATTTAAAAAAATCGAAAGTGCGGGCGGCCAATTTGGCGTACCCCACATAAGTATGTATGTTTATTCCAAAAAATATGTGCAGTAATCAGTAAAAAAAGATGATTGGATGAAGTACCGCAATTCTTAACTGAAGTACTAGTACTGAATACTTGTTCCCAAAATATATTTGATTTTCCCGGAATTTATTTAATTGCAGTCCATTACAATATTATTTTGTCTGCTCATGAACCAGCGGCTTACTTAATAAGAAACGTATCATAAGAAAAGTTAGAGAAAAGTAAGGGAAAGCGTCCGCTTGTTACATAACTTTAGGCAGCACAGCTGTTTCCCATTCGCGCTTCTAAGTTTAGATCTAGCTTCTCAATAAATAAAAACTCTACACAAAAAGGTTTCATAAACGATTACGATAAATTGATTACGTTCAATGTATAGTCACGTGAACAATTTCCCTGCATACGAATCAAAGCGGTAATTCTCACAACAGCTGCTGTTTATCACATCACATTAGCACCAATATATTTGTAAGACTAGCAACTACCGAAAATTTACGAAAAAATATGGGAATACAATTTGTAAAAGTAACATGGGTATGTGGAGAGAAGAGTTATTCATGCAGGAGTTGTTATAGGACGACATAATGTTATGTACAATACTGCCCTAATTTCACCAGATTTTACTGCAACTTCTTATTAAAATTAGCTACCGAGTAAACACCTGGAAACGCATATCAGCCCACATGCTAGGCTCCTGTGACTATGACAAGCTTAACAGCTTAAAAACCTTGTTGGACCACTCTCCACATATACAAAAAAGGAATACAAGAATACAGATGGCGAATACAAAAATAGAGATGCCATGTTGAACGTATAACAAAAATTACAATTCAAAAAAAAAATCGGCAAAGTGGTAAGACGAGCCAAATGCAATAGCTACTAACGCAGATCGTGTGGCTTACATTAAACTGAAAGCTTTCAAATATGGCAACTACTATCAGAGTTGACCCAGATACATCCACAAGTTACATCAGAAAGATTTCTTGCAACTTCACGCTGTACACGCGACGCAGATATACGGCAAAAACGTATCTCCGTCTGTTCAGCGAACGTACTGACAAAGGGAGTAATTAAGAATGGAGTAGCAGTAGGTATTTATTCGTAACCAGAATGCATTCAGCATTTCAGAAAAGCCTTTCGTAATGGTCGACGTTCTTTGTATCACAAAAATTATTGCGCTAGTTTTTAGTCTATTTGTTCTAAAAGATAAAATAGATAAAATAACAGAAATTTTACCTTTTCGACGTTTTATTATTATATTTTTTATTATATTATTATAACGTATTAATTGATAAGCGAGATACTTGAAACTCCATAACGTAATAAATAAAGTATTCTCAACTAGAAATTTCAAATAATTTAGTATAGTTTCCACTACAATATTGTTTCACCACACTATTTCATTATTTCATCAGGTAGATGAATATCAAGGAACAACGAGAAATAATAAACTAGGACGATGATTGCATGTTTATTGACATGTTTGCATGTCTCTCCACTATTTTCCTTAAGCTTGTAATTACCCTCCTAGTTTATAAATTGTGTTACATTTTCTTACTCCTTGATCAGTGTTACAATAATAATATATCAGTTTATTGTCCAACTAATAGTAGGACAAAAATAAACATAAATGTATATATATGTTTGTTGTAATAATTGATTTACATTATTAAAAAATGTATCATAATAATGAAAATCCGCTGCCCGGCACATTGTAGCGAGTGGTGAGGCATGCAAAATATTGGTTATAGAATGTAGCAAGGAAAAGCGAGAGGAGAATAAATTAAGAGAAGAAAGAAGGTCAAGACTATCAATAGATACATTAACTAGTTTCCGTACAAAGTGGACTCCTTGACATTCACATCGCGACGATAGTGATGCCAAATTTATGTTATCTGGTATGTAGGCTTCCGCGGTCGTCAATAACACTATACTCTTGGCTTCCGGGTTGGAACCGCGTCGTTGTCACAGCTTTTGCTGACATTTCGTCCACACTCCTGTGAGACATCTTCAGTGCTGTTATGAATGTAATGAATCAATGAAGTGTGGCGGTTGCTAGGAGGTTTGGTTAGTTAGGATTTCCACGTGATGTAAGGGGTAGTCATCTTTGCGATTTAAATCGCTGGGATGTTTAAAAATCTCTATTGATTCACGGATTTTTCTACTATAATAGTGAGGGTAGAGTTAAATTGGATTTGGTGGCCAGTTTATAGTCTATGCTTAACCAGCTCGGACCCGACTACATGCAACAACCGCGTACAACGCCCGTGCTCAGTAACACGAGTGTTGACCGATCGCTTTGTTTCACCGATGTACACACTACCGCATGATCATGGAACCTGATAGACACCAGGCTTCCAAATGATTAAGGTATTTGATGGGAAACTAGTCTGAGGTTGAAATTGGGTTTGAAGATGGTTTTTAAGTTGTTCCTGAAGATAATCTTGCTGATGGGATCGGTGACACCATGAATGCAAGGTAGATACACTTGGTTACGGAAATAAGGGTTAGATGAGGGGAGTTGCTGTGAAGAAGGGTTGGTGAATAATTATTATTACGGATCAGAGTTTCAGTGATGTGGTTTAGTTCTTGAGAAAGCGAATTGGGTTCAGATAGAGAAATGGCCCTTTGAATTAAAGAATTGATGACAGTTTTCGGGCTAAATGATGGTGCAAGAGCCCATTAACATATCTATTCGTGTGCGTGGGTTTTCGATAAAATTAATGTCCCAGCGCACCGTCAGGACGACGGTGTACGAGAATATCTAGAAAAGGAAGGCAACCGTCCAATTCGATCTCCATAGTGAAACAAACGGAATCATGTTAGGAATTCAGAAACGATAGCAAAATAGCAAAAGTAAGTTTAGCTACCTACATTCTTTTGTCGCGGTTTAAGTAGTTGCATCAAAATATAGCATCTAACGCTCTAATTGAAGAAAAAAATACATAGTATATTTCAAAATAAATTCCTAAAGACTAAGTACATGCAGAGAAACGTTTACTTGTATCAAAGCTGTCCAACTTAATTCAAGACAATTACTGTTTCAATTATCCACAACACAATAACTGTTTTAAATCAAAAGAAATATTTTCTTAGCGTTTCTTTCTCCACTTAAAAGGAGTATATACTTGTAATGAAATAATTGTATTTCTTTGTTCAAGACATTTGTTGACCTGATTCAAGAAAATCTTGCAGAAAATTTAAAGAAAGCGATTCTTAGTATAATTAAATGGCCATTATAACACAAAACAATATTTTCTTAAGGATAGTAAATAGTTTTCTGAATTCCAGAAAGCGTTTAGGTATTGTTCATAAATCAAATCTTAAAATAAAGCATTTTTTACTTAGAATTCTTGAAATGCATATTATTTATATGCACATTATTAATTGCGCTTACCTTGTTTAAAACAGTACGACATATCCGTACATAATGCAACAAACTATTCTCATTGCTTGTGATTTAAAAAAGGCTAAGGTAGAGGTTATCAACAGAATAATGTTTAAACAAACTTAATGTAGAAGTACACATGAAAAAAGTGCCCAGAAACAATAATCAACATAATGCTAATAAATAGCTCCTGGTATTGATGGAATCATTACCGGCAAAAACAGTATGAAAAGAGAAAAGCATTAAAGCTTCTTACTCCTTTCCACATTCCATAGAACTTCAGCCTTCCTCAGTGCTGAGCGCGAGCCCTTTGCCCCACAATCCTTCCCTGTGCAGCACTTTCACGCTACAGACATTTTTGTTTGCTGTTCGTCACCAACGAGGTCTCTTCTTATCAGATCATCTAGTATTTGCTTTTTGTTTCACCGGTGTCATCCTCCCGGCTCCAGGATCTCTCACACTCGTCGGACCCGAACTAGAGATGGTGGACGGTCTTGAAGCTAAATCAATGCCGCCACCAACGGGTGGCCAGACTCCGCAGCTCGTTTCCAGGTTTGCGCCGCCAATCCCCTCAGTAGTAGGCTTCTGGCCCGCGCGTATTTAGCTCTCGTGTTTGAAAAGTGCTTCTTCCACATTAATCGTTTATCAATTGTGAGACATATATATTTCGCCTCTTTACTCCACGATAGTTCTGTGTTTCCCACAATTATGTTGCTTTAAGCTTTGCTAGTTTTATATGTATATCTGACTGCGATGCACTTTTCTTCATTAATTTTCAATCTCCATCTGGAGGCCCATCTCAACAATGTATTTGCCGCGCTTTGCCCTTGCCACATTGCTCTTACATCTCGCAGTTTATGCCACTAATCTTCAAAAACAGCAACTGAAATATTTCCTGGCGCCACCTAGTGCCAGCAGTTATTGTCATGCCATCCTAGATAGTAGCGACGGAACTGGAATACAGATACCATTCTTACCCATACAATGATATAATCTTTAACGCACAACGTTTCATAAACATTTTCAAAAGATACCAGTTAACGTAATATTTTTTTAATTCCTACCATTTTTTCATTCCTACCTTTAATATAAATATTTTCTTAACTTAGAACTAAATGATTTACTTGGAAGAAACATTTTTCTGTCTTGGATTTTCTTGATTTTCTAACCCTAAGAAAATATTCATTTAATCCAAATAAAATTTCAAGAAAATCATTTTCTTATATTATACATTTTTGTAGTCTTGAAATAAAAATATTTTCTTGAATAGAGACTGATTTTTGCAAGAATATCTATTTTCTTGATGCAAGAAACCATTTCTCTGCGTGTATAATGTCTTTGCTTTAATTAAATTTAGTTAAGTTTTCTGTTAATAACACTTACTGGGGTATGCATGACCCCACTTCACTACTTATGTTAAAAGTTAAGCACCTCACCAATTAAGGGTTAATAAGAAAACTTTGAGTAAAGTATTAACTTGAAAATGAGTTACTTCATTTCAAGTAGGGAGAAATAAAACGTTCTTTTCAGTTTTCTGAAAACTAGGCTTTCCGCAAATGGATCATTATTGCACCAAGATCTTCAATTATAGAAGTAATAAATCCCAAATCGTATCGAATACAATCTAAGAACATTTAGAAACACCAAAAATCTAAAGACAGAAAAGTATTAAGTGCACATAAATATTTTTGGTGGAATTTTTTTACTCATACATTAGTTGTAATATCTTAATGTGTATCCCACTAAAATCTCTTTTATGACTTCAAATTTTAAACATGTTTTAAAACAGCGTCTCTAATTAGCGCTGTTGAAACCTTGTGTTTGACGTTAACTGGACGAACTTTCCGCTAAATACATTACAACAAAAGTTTACCAGTCTAAAGCTTTTAACGATGCCCTACAACATTATATGAACTTGTAAAGCAAGAATAAAGTCTTTAAAAGCCGCATATTCCGCGAGTCGACTTCTGAATAGCTGAACATATGGAATATCAAACCTTTACTGCCGCGTCGTAATCAAGCTGTCGTTGTTCGCGTGATGAACCGCGTTTTTCTTCTTCTATCTGAGTTTGTTTGTCTTTCTCCTTCTCTTTCGAACTCGTGGAGCTTCCCGCCCCCGGCGGCGGGTATGATATCCAAAATTGGTGGGCCAGTTTGTCACAGTGGCTGGGAACTCTTTTATCGCAGCTTCACCTAAAAATAGACATTTTCAATCTCCTTTTTTGCGATAAAATATGAACGAGTTTAATTAATATTTCACTTTTACTTTTTAATGCTTTCACATGCAGTTAACAATCAGTATTAAGTTAAGAACAAGTTAAGTAGGGGAGAGTCAGGTACATTCGGACATGGGGCACATTCCGACATTCTAAAAAAGCCACCTAAATATTGCCATAGCTCGCAGCGAAGCTTACGCCATATTGCTAATATAAAGTGCTATTGCACCACAAAGTTGTTGTGTTTTACTGCAGCAAATAACGTGTTTTTTCCAGGAAAATTTATTCTACAAACCTCTGTAATAATATTTGATGTAAGTGACATAAGATTTCGTGTTATCTTTTAAGTGTGGTCTGTGGTATATGTAAATTAACAAATACCATACATAACCTATAGGTACATAACAGTTTGGCGGCATCTAACTCACAGGGAACTATTTTGTATAATTTTAAAAATAAAATATACATGTGGGGCACATTTGGACGAATCGGCTGGGGCACATTCGGACGAATAGACTGGAGCACATTCGAACTGTCCGAATCTGCCCCCATGAAAAATATTTAGCGATTAATATTTTATTTGTTCAGAGAAAATGGTTCGTACCTACAGGGAAAAACTAACAGATGAGAAGTTTCTGAATCTAGTTTAAAAGAAGCGGCAATAAAAGTCATGAAAAAAGAAGAGACGATACGAGAAGCAGCTTTAGAATACAATATAAAAACGTCTACAGTCTTCAACAGAGTTAAAATTATTAAACAAAAATATGGCGATACATATGATTCTGGAAATGAGGAGAAAGAAGAAACTGCCAACGCTTATAAAAGCAAATATGTTACAAGACAAATATTTACCATAGAAGAAGAAAACGAATTAGCTGAATACTTGCAGTCATTATCTAAAATGCATTTCGGACTAACTGTGAGAGGTACACAAAAACTTGCTTTTGAATTTGGTATTCAACTGAAGAAATCGACACCTTCCTCTTGGCGTGAAAAAGGGCGTTACGGTTTCATACGCAGACATAAGTATTTATCATTGAGAAAGCCAAAAAATGCCAGCTTAGCAAGAGCTACATCATTTAATAGATACAATGTCGAAACTTTCTTCAGGAATCTCTAAGTTCAGTGAAAATATAATTTGACTCCTCAGAAAATAATTAATATAAATGAAATAGGTATATCCACAGTCTTGCAGTCTCCCAAAGTAATTGCGACCACTGGCCAAAAACAAATAGGTCAAACAGTATCAGGGGAGCGTGGGACGTTAGTAACTTTCTGTGGGATAATTACTGCTGCAGGAATGAGTAGTCCCTCGATATACGTTTTTCCCAGACAAAGAATAAGGGAAGATTACTTGTATGGGTCAGCACCTGGTGCTGTCGCATTTGGCTCAAAAACTGGACGAATGACCACAGAGTTAGTTCCGTTTGTACTGAAACATATTAAAAAGAATATGAACTGTAATAAGGAAAATCCGATTCTTATAATAGATAATAACAAGACACATATCTCTTTGGAGGCAATCAACTATAGCCGAGAAAACGGTATTGTGTTACTATCGCTACCGCTTCATTCCACGCATCATATGCAACCACTTGATATATCTACCTATCTTTAACGATCACATGTGCAGTAATCCTGGCAAGACAATAAGAATTCACAATATCCCAAAAATTACTAAGGATCCTTATTTACAATCTTTCACACCAGCAAACATCACAAAGGGGAGTAAAGCAGGAATTTAGCCAATAAATGGCTTAGCGTTTACTGATAATGATGCAGCTAGTGTGACTAATCAACTATGCTCCAGTTCATTATCGTCGTATGATTTATCTCAGTTTGACCTAGACTTAGAAAGTTCCACTACCATCAAAGAATCTCTAGATACACTTACTGCAATTATAGACAGTATTTTAGTTTCAGTTTTTAAAAACACTAGAAATTGCAAAGAAACACTTCAGGAACTAAAACCGTTTCCCAAGGCTATGTTTCGCCAAAGAACCGAAAACAGAAAAATAAAGACCTGTTCGAAAATATATACTTATTCAGAAGAAAAAATCAAATAGAAGCACAAGAAATTGAGAGAAGAAAAGTGTTGTAGCTGTCAAGTGAAGGAACAAGTCTTTCAGACGAAGCGAGTTAAGAAGCATAAGGATAAAGCTCAATCTTCAAGTGATTCGTCTATTTTCAAGGACCCTGTAGATAAGAAAAAATGCTCACAATATTTCATGATTCAGATGTGGATAGTGTTTTTAATGAAGAGGGACATCCTTTCCAAGGTATACTGGATGATACAGAAATATCTGTAGGAAACTACATTCTGGTCAAATTTCCTATGAAGAGAACGGTAAAATACTTTGTTGGGGTAGTTCAAGAGGTGATTATGGACGACATACAATTAACTTATGAGTAGAGCCCGATAACTGAAGAGCAATCGCAGCGGCGGTGTGACTGTGTTTAGGTGGGCGGGGAGGGCTGGTCTGCGGTAGAACAATTACAAAATAGAGGGTTGTCATTAGTGGAATCACTTCAAATAATGGACGAAGTACATACACTACTACGCACTATACATGACGCAAAATATAATCGCGTTTTAGGAAAATTCGAGAGTGTGTTCAAGAAAGATTCCGATTTTATCACATTAAAACAAATTTGTTATGGTGCATCGACTAATCCATTAACTGAATTCAAAAAGTGTTTTAATCATGCATGTATTACATCCGTAGATGTCGAACGATCTTTTTCAAAATATAAAAACATTTTTTCACCACGGCGAACATCGTTTAACGAGACAACTATGGAAACATATCTAATGCTGTCAACTTTTTACGACTGTTATCCAGTGTGGTAATAATGATAATGGTGCTTCTACTTTTAATGTTACTTAAGAGGGTGAGTGTTTCACAACTTTTCAGATATTATAATTTTTTATTGGTTCTATTATTATTATTCGATTTATTACTTATTTTTTTGTATTGTACTTACTGAAGGAAGTGCACGCCTATACCGCGCAGAGACATTACCTCGCTTTATGCATAGCATAAAATTATATTCAAGTATACAGGGCGCATGATACAAGTTTGGTTTTTTAAATGGAACATCTTGCATATTATTACGTTTTTAGATACCTCCCTTCAATTTATGGCAATATTCCTATCTTAGTTTTTGAGATAATTAACATTTTGTCGCTGTTTCTTTAACGGCCGATAACTTAAACGCCCTACATGCTAAGATGGTGATTAAAATTTTATTCGATTAAGTATTTCTTGGAGTTTTTGGCAAGACGAAGATTTTTTATATCAACCGACGGGAATGTGGCACGCCACCCTGTATGTTATCTATCTATTTTTTAGTATATATTATTAGCATTATAAGTTTTTACAATGCTAAATAAAAGAAACTTAGAATATTCGTACCCAGGATGTCACCTCTGTAGGCTCCGAAGCTTGTGCTTTTATGCATAGGGGTTTTCCAGAATGTTTTTTTTTTCTTGTTAGGAAGTCTGCTTGTGGGCGTGGTTTAAAATGCTATTAAAACCTACAGGTGTCTTACACGTTCGTAGCCACCCAAAATTGTATTTTTTGAAATGGAATATGCTATATATTATCACATTTTTGGAATCTTCGTTAAATTCTAAGGCAAAATATAATAAGGTACTATTATTCCTTTGAAAAGTCCGCAATTTACAGAAACCGTTCTTTCTTCAAAAGTGAGCATATTCCATCAAAAAGAAAATACAACTTTAGGTAGCCACGAACTTATGAATAACATGGGCAAATTTGCGGCAATAGCCAGAGACGTGGCGAGCGCATAAAAGTTTACACATAAAATAGAAGGTAAGAAATAAATTATAAAACGTGCTGAAACACTTACCGTTTTAAAAGTCTTCCGTGAAATCACAAACTGGGTAACATCAGTTAAATATTTGAATCATTAGATATGTTTCCACAGTTCTTTCAGTCAAGTGAGTACGACGTGCGGAATAAACGTTTTTTAATGCCGAAAACGACCGTTCGACATCTAGCGATGTTATATTTGCATATTTAAAACAATCTTTGAAACAACTTAATGCATCTTCACACGCACCTTCACAAATTTGTCTCAATATAAGAAAATCGGTGTCTTCCTCTAAAACACTTTCAAATTTTCGTGTTACACACCAATTTGTTTCCCCTTCTACAGCGCATAACTGTGCGTGAACATCATTCACAATTTGAACAGAATCCACTAGCGACATCGAAACATTTTGTAATTTTTCTATTCCCTCCGCTAGTCCGAAGTAATTGTTGTGAATAGTTTGTAAATCTCTTTTAACCTGACTATCTTGAAATATTTCCTAGCTTTTCTCGATTGCAGCTTCTGTCATATTTAATTTTAAAACTACCTTCTTTACTTGATCAAAGTATTTGTTGTAGTAAAACGCAGCCTGCAACCATGTTCCCCAACGTGTAACAATCGGCTGTGGTGGTTCAGGTAAATCAAGACACAGTTTAGAAATAGTCGGGTACGTTTCGGGGACTTTAGAAACACTGCCTTTGTACTAGCAATCAATGCATTTACTAGTGGAAAACATGTGTTATATGTAAGAAGTTACTACTGTGTTCTCTAAGATATCGGCCCAAAGAACACATGTTTGCAGCACCATCACTCATAAACATTAAAAGTTGCTTAGTTGAAACTTCAAATTTGTTCAATGAGTTCAACACCACCTTTAAAATCTCATCGGCAGTACAATTTAACTCTTTTGGAAGCAAGCAAGAAGGAGGATGACGGTCGATGTGGTTCCATTGTACGTACCATTACATTAACCACAGAATGTTTTTGACGATCTGTTGTTTCGTCCACACACAACCACAGTTTTTTATCTTTCAATTCCGTTTTCATCCTTTTTTCTATATGTTCACGAGCAAATGGCACTACATTTCGTATCGATGTCCGACTAGGTAATTTACAGTCCGCATATTTATTCCAGAAGGAGACAAATGCTTCTTTGTCTAGTAAACGAAAGGATAGATTACATAAAATAAGAGTAACACATAAATCAAATGTAAATTTTTCTTGGTCTCGTATGCTACTTTTTGCAGAAGATTGATGTTTGCTTTCGATGTGACGTTGACAATGGCTTCTGGACCAACAGATTAAAGGGATTTTACAAACTAGACATTGAATTTTAGCGCCATCAAAAATTAAGTCCGGCACGTCCACTATAAAGTTTTTAACTGTGTCTGCCATTGGTCGTTTTCGCGACGTACCTAACTGCGACATTTTTAAAGCAAACATAAGCGTACAATTACGAAATAAGTTACGACAGCCTACATATATAGTACTGACGCTGTAAACGCGTGAAATAAATAATCGCCGACTCCGCACCATATATCTACTACACTGACTGTTACCGCTGTTTGCCCAGACTACTTATGCAGCATCCTGTAAGTTTAAATATAATTTTAAACTATGCCCATAATCAGATCTCATAACAAAAAAAAAAACATTTTGAAATATCTCTATCCACAAAAACACAAGCTTCCAATTCGTATTCAAAATTAAATTACATCTGAATCGAACAAAAATTGTTATTTCAGACTCAAAACCCTGCTATACTGCTTCAGGCATGTAAATCGATGGTATGTATGCATGTTCCTTGAACACGATCTCATATTATATTTGCTTCTGTTTTCCTTATGTAACGAAGAAAAATACTTGATATTTTAACTGCACCTACGAATCAATACTAATTCTAAACGTGCACGTCTAAGTATTAATTTTTTATGAAATTACATGCAGCCCAAATATGTTTAGGAAACGTTCTTATTTACTAAAAAGCGTTGAAACGTCTTAACAAGGCAATCATGATCGCATATTTGGGTTATAATATGCTGGAATATATAATTTAGATCTGTCTATACTTACGTAAATCATTTAGAAATCAATATCATACGAATAACAGAAGATTCACTAACATACTAGAATTGTGTATCTAATTTCCATATTATAAGCATCCCTAATTGTTCGGAAACAGCACGGCACAACTTCCGTTTCGCTTACAGTACTATAACTATGGAGATCGCGGAAAGATAGCACACCGCAAGCCAGACAATTCAAGATTGAAAACTCCGCCTAAATTTGGCAAAGACAAATCGATTTCATAATATTTAGTTCAACTTTTTAAGCTATGATAATCTATCAAAGTGTTTGTGTTAATGTTAAACATCTGAGACATAACCTACGATGTAAGTACTTTAAATGTCTTTCATGTGAGTCCATAGAAACGACAAACTCTAAACATGAAAACATGAAGTAATATATCCAGCGTACAATACATATACATATTGATTTCTCTTTGAGCTTACGATTTCGAATTCTTTATTCATATTATTTTATAATGCATACTACGTACAATAAAGTCCTGGACAAAATTAACGCACCACCAAAACTTGTTACTTTCTAATTTTTCGAATATTTAAATTATTAAACATTTTTATGTAAAGTACAGTTCAGTCTTGCTGCTGATGATGATAGCTTTTCTATCGAAACGTGCGTCCAGTACGAATTAAGTGTTGTGATAAGGGTTTTAGTGAACTGTTTCATTTTTATGTAGGTGGCTTAGGATATCCTCTGTCACTACTAATAAACAACTGCAATTGTTTAACAGATGTGAAGTAACATTTTGCTCGTCAATAAGACATTTAAATGTAAAATGCAATAAATTCAGTTTTGTTGGTGTATTTTTAAAACTAATGTCATTAAGTAACAATCTGTAGATAGTGAACAGGAAGAAACTAAAAACGAATCCGTTAAAACACCGCGAGGTAGACGGAAATTTTATTGGGGAAAAGACAAGTTTACAAAATGGGCTCTGGGTTGCCCTCCTCGTAACATACGTACTAAACGTTGCAATATAATAACACATCTTCCAGGAGTTAAAGACATAGCTAAAAACACTACAACTTCTTCCCAATGTTCGCATTATTCTTGAAAGATACATTAATTGAAAAAAATGTGGCATGCACAAATATGTATATTGCGAAATTAGATGGTGCTTTTTCGCGTGATAGGGATTGCAAAGAGACAGATATAATTGAAATGAAAGCGTTTGTATTTTATATACGGCTGGATTAAAAACAATGAACTATTTAAATTTAAAGGAGATATGGATTGAGGATAAAACTGCTCCAGATATTTTCAGAGCGTCAATGCCAATGAAGCGATTTTTATTTTTACTTCGTGTTATTCGATTTGATGATATTGAATCTCGTTCGATCAGAAGAGAAACAGATAATTTGGCGGCCTTTCGTGAAGTGTTTGAAGAATTTAATGGCTGCTGTGCGGATTATTATATTCCTGGTAAATACTACACAATTGACGAAATGTTGGAATATTTTAGAGGCCGATATAAGTTCCCAGTTTATATTGCTAATAAGCCGGCTAAATATGGGCTAAAGATAAACGCATTGGTTGACTCAAGGACGTTTTACACTTGCAAAATGGAAATTTATGGTGGCAAACAGCCACCTGGTCCTTATCAGCTTGATAATTCACCTGCCAGTATCGTCAAAAGAATCGCTACACCAATCTTGAATACAGGCAGAAATTTTAGTATGGACAATTACATTATGTGCATACCATTAGTTGATGAGCTATATAAAGAATACAGAACAACTGCCGTGGGAACGGTCAGAAAAAATAAAAATTGAAGTTCCTCCACAATTTATTTCGACAAAAGGAAGGCTAGTACCACATACGATATTTGGGTTTGGCTAAAACAAGCTTCTTGTGTCATACATTCCAAAAAAAAGGCAAAGAAAGTTGTACTTATATTATCCTCTCTTTATGAGGACAACAGAATTGATTATGAAACAGGTGATAAAGCAAAACCCGAAGTTATAACATTTTATAATAAAACAAAAAATGGGGTAGACACTGTAGACCAAATGAAAGGAACGTTTTCGGTTTCTAGAATAATTGTAAAAAAGAGCTGCATGGGCCATCTGCATGTAGGCCCATGCAGCTCTTTTTTACAATTATTGATATTGCTGGCATAAATGCGCAAATTATTTATAAATCAAATACTCAGTATTTAATTCAGAGAAGGTCATTTTTGAAGGAAATGATTCTAGAGCTCATAAGACCACATATTTTACGCCGCCAGACCATTAAAACTGTACCAAACGAATTGAAGGAAGTAATGAGTCGTATTGTGTCTATCAGCGATTCACCAAACCTATCTGAACCTAACGGTTTTTGTGCATTATGTCCAAGACGAAAAAATAGGCGAACTAAAAAAGTGTGTTCTTTCTATAAACAATTACTTTGTACCGAACATATAAGGTCTACATGCCCAACTTGCTTCGAAAACAACTTGAACAAAGATATGATCAAACACTGATTTTTTCTATTGTAATGTTTTTATTTGTTGCTATACAATTTTTTATTAATGAACTACGGTATCGAAACGATATATGTTGTTTTTTTCTTTATTTTATGCTTAAATGAATTATTTATGTTTGTATGCACTTACTGAATATATTTTTAAAACACTAAAGGTTTACTTATGTTACCTTACTTAATTTGCAACGATACCAATGTATAAAGACCAAATATTTATTCATGTAAGTAATGTGAGCTAAATGCTCACACGCGCCAATCCGCATCTCTCTGCAAGGCGCGCCCTTCTCGAGGGTTAACAATGTGAATATAAATAATATGCGTTTCAAGGATTCTAAGTAAATAAATGCTTTATTTTAAGAAAATGAAACTATTGATTTATGAACAATATCTAAACGCTTTCTGGAATTAAGAAAACTATTTACTGTCCTTAAGAAAATATTGTTTTGTGTTATAACGGCCATTTACTTATATCAAGAATCCTTTTCTTCAAATTTTCTGCAAGATTTTCTTTAATCAAGTTAACATATGTCTTAAACAAAGAAATACAATTATTTCATTGCAAGTACAAGGTCCGGCAAAAAAAACTCCCTAATTTTAAAAGAAACAATTTACAAAGAAACTAAGAAAGATACAGGAAAGATACTTTTATTTGTGAACAATGAATACTATGCCATTTTACATTACTTGGTT
The DNA here is from genome assembly GCA_029619315.2 of Dynastes maya. Lineage (NCBI taxonomy): Eukaryota > Metazoa > Arthropoda > Insecta > Coleoptera > Scarabaeidae > Dynastes > Dynastes maya. The sequence goes on from JAROYE020000001.1 coordinate 76,849,717, forward strand.
TTAAAAATTATATCCGGTAAATGACGTCCTCCATTGTTGACACATTGACGAAGTCTTTCCCGGAAGTTGTCTATAGTTTTTCGTGACATTTCTCTTGGAATGACTGCCACTTCCTGGGTGGTTGCCTCCTTAAGTGCTTGCAGAGTTGTGGGACGATGTTTGTACACTTGAGCCTTTAAGTGTCCAAAAGAAAAAAATCACAAGGTGATAAATCAGGCGACCTTGGGGGCCAGGTGATTTCCCCTCGCAAAGAGACAAGACGTCCAGGAAACAACTCTCTCAACATTTCCAGAGAACACCGAGACGTGTGAACTGTGGCTCCGCCTTGCTGGAACCAGACTTCTTGCTCTTCATGGTCTACAAAAAACTGGTTCAACCTAGGTCGGAGGAAGGTCTCTATCATGTGACAGTAACGATTTGAATTAACCGTTACCGTTAGGCCACCTTCTTCGAAAAAAAAAAACGGTCCCCACACACCAAATTCGGCAACGGCGCACCAAACTGTCACATGGGGGCTGTGTAGTGGTCGTTGATGAAGTTCCCGAGGGTTCTCTGCAGCCCAGTAGCGAAAATTCTGTTTGTTTACAGTACCTGACAAGTGAAAGTGGGCCTCATCAGAAGAAATAAACAAAGCGCCAGGGGGAATGTTCTGAAGAATTTCTTCACACACAGCTCTGCGAGTTTCAAAATCTCTATTACTTAATTCCTAGGTAACCATCATTTTGTAGGAGTGCATATGAAGTTCTCTATACAGAATTCTCCATCCCAGGGCAGCTGAATGTTTAAGTACTGAACGCTTTGGGGATTGTTGGACGGACGCTTTCACACGCACCACATTTTCCGGCGTTGTTGCAGTCCAAAGTCGGCCAGATTGTCTAAAGTTTGACACCCAAACTGTGATAGTTTTCCTATCAGGAATACGATCATGTCGGCCAAGTTGGAATCGAATCCGAAACGCTCACTGCGTAGTAATCACAGAACCACCGTTACGAATAAATTCCTCCACAACAAACGCACGATGCTCACCGAGCCATGTCATTGCGCACACAGAAAATGGCACGTACACCACTTTCAAACAATACCCCCTCCACATCAATACCCCCACTACAACTTATACAGCGACTTCTTCAAATACGGGAATTTTTTTTTGCTGGACCCTGTATGTACTTCTCTTAAGCAGAGAAAAAAACGCTAAGAAAATATTTCTTTTGATTTAAAACAGTAATTGCATTGTGGATAACTGAAACGGCAATTGTCTTGAATTGAGGCGGACTGTCTTGATACAAGTAAACATTTCTCTGCGTGTGCCCTAAAAAAATATTTGAATTTCTATTTTGTAATTTTGCAGTTCAAAATCGATTATAGTTTTTAATGTGAATTTATTTTAATTCCGTTCTATCTTCATCGTCAGTCAATCATCAATGAATTTGCAGTTTTGTAAATATGTTCGAAACTTTGAAGTCTCCCGTTGCTTGGCTTAATATATACTCTAAAACTAGGCTACAACTAACTACAACATGCGTTAACATTTTTTGCTCGTAAGTACGATGTTTATCGCGGATTTCATCAAAAATTCCCGTGTGGTTTCATAAATCGTTTTAATTATAACATTTACTCCTTTAATATTACCGTAATACTTGTATTATTTTAATTTGTATATTCCTTATTATAATTTAAACAATTTTGTTTTTCAAAATTATATCCATATAAAATCAAACAAACATTTTTTTTGCTCTTTACTTCTACGCTTACTTAAAATGTAAATGGCATAATAACGATAACTTAATTAAAAGGCAAACCTTTAAAGCCGCTAGGGGATTTCTAATTAGAGGTAAGCTTCATTTAATGGAAATAAATATTGTTTTTGCGGAATTAATTTTAAACGTAATTATTATTTCTCATTAAGTACTTAGGTTCAAGATTAATTCAGTTCTTCTAAGATTGTTTATCTCAATATCAAAGTTGAATTCCAGATAAATACTGGAATGAGTTCTACTTTTACTTGAAGAAAAAACAATAAAACCTGTTTCACAGATCGTTCTAATGATTTAATTTGTTTAAAAGTTTCTGTAATGTCTAGATACTTTTGCTAAAAAATCGAATTAACAGTGCTTATTATATTCATGTATTTTAGCAAATATAAAAGGTTATAATTATATATGGAATCACTACAGAAGTATTTAAAAAAGGCGGATCTATTATCCAAAATAAAATAGCTAGGTTAGTTAAACAAATATGGCAAAAAGGTGAAATGCCACAAGCTTGAAACTTATCGCTGTTGTGTCCTATATACAAAAAAGGTGATAAAACCTTATGTGAGAATTACAGAGGAATAGCACTGTTAAACGTAATTTATAAGATTTTAGTAAGGGTGGTAAGAAATAAACTGGAACAGTACCAAGAAAGATTAGTAGGAGAATATCAAGCGAGATTTAGAAAAGGACGATCAACGGTAGACCAAATATTTGTGATGAAACAGCTTATAAATAACGCTTTCGAACAACATTTAAAGTTGCATCTGTTACTGGTGGATTATAAGCAAACGTATGACTCAATCATCAGAAGTAAACTGCACCAAGCAATGCACAAGCAGGGGATACCAGCAAAGATTGTAAATTTGATAAAAATGATTCTTCGTTACATAAGTAGTGAAGTGGGGATAGAAGGACTTATATCAAAAAGATTTGAGATTGAAACGGGATTGAAACAGGGGAATCTCCTGACTACGGTCCTATTTAACTTTATACTTGAAAGGGTTCTAAGAGAATGTGAAATACAAATAAATGGTGTAATTATTAACAACAAGTGTGGGTTAATAATAAACCAAAAGAAAGCTAAATATATAGAAATGTTGGGCGGAATAAGGGGAAAAGAAAATATGATAACATTTTTTGGAGAATGAGGTGAAGATTACTGCTTTGAACATGTAACTAATTGCGAGTATCTAGGAGTAATCATAACAAATACTAATCAGGAAGAAAAAGAAATAATTAAAAAATTAGCAGTGTGGTAGGAGCCTTTAGAACAACGGTGAAATCTAAGACCGTATCTAGAAAAACAAAGTTCCTTAACAAACAAATGGAGACAAAAGTGGAAATATGGAAAAGGAGAATTCTGAGGAAGATTCTAGGAGGAGTAAGAGTTGTTGGAGCAGATTGGAGAAGATAAACAACCCGAAAAGTAATGCACTTGTATGAAAAACCGAAGATATCGCAAATAATCAAGGCCCAGAGGTTGAGATACTTAGGACATATGATACGAATGCCAGAAAGTATCCAAAGAAAGGAGTTGTTAGATCTAGAATAAAGTGGATGACAGCAGTGAAGAAATACCTAGCACACTTACGTGTTAAGGACTGACAAGAGATATCATGTGACAGGAAAAAATTCGAGAAAGTAGTGAAGAAATGTGAAGCCATGGCCCTATAAGGCCAGCAGAACCATAACTACTCGATGTATAGAATACTGTATTAGATAACAAGTTTCATAAAATGACATTTTGTCGCACGTATCCGAAAACGGACAAGCGCTTCAGAAGCCATCTTATCAAATGAGTTTTCTATACTGTATTTTCTACATTGCGTTTCAATTACTTAAAAAATGTATTATTATGTAGGTATTTTTTGACAACTATTAGAGACATTAAGTTTGTATGATATAAAAGTTGGTCACATTGACCAACAATGACATTGAATAAAGATGCATCGCAATGACTTTGTTTAAATTCAAAATGGGCAAATTTGCAATCATAACTGGTACATGGATTGGTTTAGTAAAAAAGTATGCTGATTTACGACCAAAAATACTATTCATTCAACGTTTCTTTCTTACATATTGCAATAGTTATTACATATCTCCTCCCATAGGGATTAATACAATTAGAAAATTACCTAAAGTGATTGCAATTTTTCTCAGACTGCCAAATTCTGAACTATATATTGAACATCGTGTTCGACGTTTCCGTGTTTCGCATTTAGGCAATACAAGTAGCGATTTTATCTCAATAAAGCCCCATGAAGGATGGAAATCATCTGCTGTAGCCGAGGGTTACATTGATACCTCCTCGATGAAGAGAAAAATCGAAGCTGCGCATATGTTTTCGTCCCAGCCGGGTACATCAAGTACGAGGTAGGCGCCATAAATTCTCGGCCTGACTCGAAGAGTAGTGGTTTTTAGTAACCATCTAGACAATGTGACTAGTGCATGAAAATGTCTCAGATAACGAAAATTGAGTACCGCGCGGTCATCAAATTTTTCACAAAAGAAGCCTAATCACATGTAGAAGGCGAAACAAATTGGTGTGCAATACGAAAATTTGAAAGTGTTTTAGAGAAAGACTCCGATTTCCTTATATTAAGACAAATTTGTGAAGGTGCGTGTGAAGATGCATTAAGTTGTTTCAAAGATTATTTTAAATATGCTAATATAACATCGCTAGATGTCGAACGATCGTTTTCGGCATTAAAAAACGTTTATTCCGCACGTCGTACTCACATGACTGAAACACCTGTGGAAACATATCTAATGACTCAAATATTTAACAGATCTTACCCAGTTTGTGATTTTACGGAAGACTTTTAAAACGGTAAGTGTTTCAGCACGTTTTATAATTTATTTCTTACCTTCTATTTTATGTGTAAACTTTTATACGCTCGCCACGCCTCTGGCTGTTACCGCATATTTGCCCCGGTTAATTATAACACTAAATTTAATTTGAACTAACAATAAGACATTTTCGGGCGAAACTTTGATCATATACTATCGATTTGAAACGATAATGATATATTCCTAAAATTTGTATGTGTCTATGTACACGGTTTATTTTAAATTTAAAATTATAATTACTAAAGATTAAAATTTCAATTTATTAACTCCACTAACGGATAAAGACATTATAAATTTTCCGGAGGTAATAAAGTTTTAATAAATATTTATAAAAATATGTAAAAACACAGTGTGCAGATATATTGAAGATTATCAGGGAATTATTTCCAGCCGGTGCTAGATGAAAGAAAGTTTATTTATATGATGTTTATATAAATAGAACTTAGAGAATATAAACTTATACGCGTTATATTAATCGCTAATAAAACCATCAAGAGTTAGCGTTCAATCGGCATATATCATAATTTATGTCTTTCATTGTTACAAATACGTTCATATGCGTAACATATTCATCATCAATGTCGATATAATAAAAATTAATAACCAACGCGAAAGTTAATAACGTGTAAAATGTTTATATGAGCAGAAAATGTGAAACGACAGCGTAGTAAAGTAAACAGACGAAAGGTATTTGGCGCTATCCTTCGCGAAAATAACTTATTTCCACTCGAACACAATGAGATAACGTTATTCTCGATTCACGTCAGAATAATTATTTGAACTCAGGTTTCCTAGCACCCTAATCAATTATCGTGTACGATTAACATCCTGCGGCAAAGGGTTATCTACGTAATTCTACATACGTAACTACTCCGGAATTACCGAGGGTTAATGTCCACCACACTCCTGAGATGCGGAGCGCATTAACAATCAGAATTTTTGATATGTTCACGGGAAGACATACAAATCCCTAGACAAAATTAACGCAGCAGCAAAACTTCTCATTATTACTTGTAAGTTTTAAATCATTAAATGTTTTATGTAGGTGCGTTTCTTAGGGTGCCTATTGATAAACAATTCCAATTATTTGACAGATGTCAAATAGCATGCTGCAATTGAAGATCTCGCTGCAAAAAATGTTTCAGGAGAAGGTAAAAACTATTTTACTTTTGAAAGTTTTAACTCATTTTTCTAAGTTGTTAGTCATCCCGATAGACCCCGGGATGTGAAATGTGTATCCCTGTTGATCCCTCAAGTTTTTCAAAGTCGATCTCTACATAGTAGTCACAACATCGAGGCATATGGGCTATGATCCCGAGATGCCAAATAATAAAAAAAAAAAACTCACTTTTCTTCAAGCATTATGGTGTAGTTTAGTAAAAAAAAACACATAATTTGTGAAAATTTCACATTCTCAAATAAATTAATTACAGTAGAAAATTATCAAAAATGTTGAGGAGCTATCTCCTTTCTGCACTGGGAAATAATATTAAATGCAGTAGTATCCAAAAAATATTGCATTAAACAGTAAACTCAGCAGTTTTATTTAGAGAAGCATGACACTAATAATGTTTTCTTATTATAACAAGCTAAGTATCTGTGAAGGTATCTTCAGATTGATTGTAAGCTGCTCTTCTCCTTGACACGTTAGCTTCTCCTCACGGAAAAAATATATATAAATAGAGCCCGGTATCTGGAGAGCAATCGCAGCGGCGGTGTGACTGTGTTTAAGTGGGCGGGGAGGGCTGGTCGATTATGATATGACACGACAAATCATCATCACTCAGTTCAGTTTAGCATTGGATAGCGTATAGGGGGTGTTGATTTTATTGATATAGACGTAGTTATTAATTATATTTTTAGTGAACATGTCGTAGGCTAAAAAACGACCCTTTCAAGACGTAGTAAATAAGTTTATTTTTGACTTTCCCGATTTGTTTTACAACGTGAGTAAGATAGTTTGTAAAGTGTGCGAAATACATTTGATGTCAAATAAGAAGTGGAACTGTACAAGACAGGTAAATTCCGCACAGCATAGAAAACGAAAATTGGGCATGCCACCGAGAAGTGCATTTTTTTGTTATATAATTCTTATGTTGATAAACTGTAATTTGCCATTAGGCTTATTCGATAAACAACCGTTTAAGGACTTTTGGGACAAATACAATCCCGAGTTGCAGTTGCCAACGGAGAAAACGGCACGTAAGCATGTTGCATTTGTACGCGATGACGTGTAAAAGAAAATGAAACGCATATTGAAAAAACAGTTTCTTTGGTTATGTGTTGACGAGACAACAGACTGTAAAAAAAATTCAATTGTAAATATTATGGTACGCATACTAGATCCTAGTAAACCTACATTACCACTGTTACTAGCTAGCCGAAGACTACATGAGTGTACTGCTGCAGCAATAACGAAGGTTGTACTTAGTACGTTGGAAAAATTTCAAATTTCAAATGATAAAGTGTTGATGTTTATGAGCGATGGCGCAGCGATAATGCGTTCGGTAGGCCGTTCTCTTCTTGAACATGGTTGCAAGTGTATACATGTTACGTGTAAAGTGCATGCTTTACATCTTGTGGCAGAAACCATTCGACAATGCTCTCCCGAGGTAGATGCATTAATAGCAAGCACAAAAAAAGTATTTTTGAAATCTCCCAAACGCCTGCGATCATTTCACACAGAGTGTCCTGGTATTCGTCAACCACCGGAGCCAATTCTTACACGTTGGGGAACATGGTTGCAGGCAGCTTTTTAATATGCTGCACATTTTAAAATAGTAAAAGCTGTTGTGGCACAATTCAATCCTGCCGAAGCTGCAGCTATTAAGGAGAGCCAGTCGAAATTTCAAGATATTTCCGTTGAAACAGATTTAAAAAATATTCGTAGCTACTATAAAGGATTAGCTGACGCAATAGACCAATTAGAAAATAGATGGTTATCATTATTGGAGTCTCTGCAAATTAAGGACGGAGTGCATACACAGCTACTGACTGTACATGACGCAAAATATAATCGCATTTTAGAAAAGTTCGAGAGTGTGCTACAGAAAGATCTCGATTTTAGCACACTAAAATAAATTTGTGATGGTGTATCGAATAATCCACTGATTAAGTGCAAAGAGTATTTTAATCATGCATGTATAACATCGGTTGATATTGAACGCTCTTTTTCAAAATATAAACTCATTTTCTCACCACGGCGAACATCGATCACCGAGACAACTGTGGAAACCCATCTAATGGTGTCAACTTTTTGCCACTCTTATCCATATAATGTTAATACTGATAATGGTGCTTCTAGTTTTACTGTTCCGTAGCCAAGGCCGCTTAAAAGGGTGAGTGTTTCATTACTTTTCACATATTATAATTATGTATTAGTTCTGTTATTTGTTTCTATTTTCTTACTATTGTTTTTGTATACTAGGCAAGTACGGCCATGGCACGGCTCCCCGTTACCGGGCTCTAGTTATAAATAAGTAGGTCGGGCACAGAGAGCTTCGCGTCAGGTTAGAAGTGAGGCTGCCGCGCCCACAACGCGAAGTATGTATGCAGATAAATCGGCATATCGCGTTTTAGTCTTCATTATAATTTTATTATAATGATGATTTATTGTGATTTGAATTATTTATATGTTCATTATTAGTTATTACATACTGCTTTAATCTTGTTGTCAATTATACCATTGCTATTATTTTTTACTAGATTTCATTAACTAAAAATGAATTTCTCGAAAGAAGAGTTCATAGACATCGTAGTTGTTCTTGGCGCTTGCAACAGAAATCCAATCTTAGTATCAAGAATGTCAGCGGAATACCCCTGGTGATGATTTTCTATGTCTGTTTACACGACACCTCCTGCAATGGCACAAAACATATAGCAGCAAGTAAGAAACACCTTTCTTCAATTAAACAAAGACAACTTGACTCAAAATGTAAGCCAGTCCATATAGAGACGGTTAAGAGTATGCACAGAGCAGAATGAAGACATATTTGAGCACCTTCTGAATTCAGATTGTTTTATTACGAAAAAATCTAAAAGTGTCATTGCTTTATAGAAACTGAAAATAATAATGGTTTTGTATTACGTACAGTTTCTTATTACTTGAACATCATCCAAAACCAAATTAAAGAAACGTGGTATTTAATTATTGCGTTTTACGCTATACGGTGATACATATTAAAATTGTGATACCTTAGAACGTATTGGGAATAAATATAGCAATGTAATATCTTTTATGGTAAATGTAAGATAATAAATGCGCGTAATATCAAATGGACCATTTGATATTTGTTTTTGTTTGAAAATCATGGTCATCTAGCTGTATCAAATGCCCACATATCAGATATTACAAACGTATTTTTCATAAAAGTGCAAATCTTCGAAAATACTGAAAATAAGTATTACGTTATTGGTACCGTTTTAAAGGTAATTTTACAAGGAAATTGCTGGCAATATCAAAAATATAGGTTCTATTTAAAAAAATCGAAAAATGAGCGTCTGAATTTCGATAAATGTTGTACGACATATTTAACACCCGGTATATATTTTTACATTATACCACCTTGAAGTGTTAAAGTGTTAGCCCCTAAATTGATTGCAAAAGAATAACTCGCGACACTATATCTGTTTTTAGGCTATGTCTTAAAATGTCAGAGTTCTGTAACTGTCAAAATTTTAACAAAATTTGCAGTATAGCCAAAAGTAATTATCGAAAATGCACATAACCCAATATCACCGCAAAGGTAATGTAAGTGGCTATCAAAAGGATCAATAAAAAATATAGTAATCCATTTAAAATAACAAAGTTGAAAGCGATTGCCTAAATTTGGAACACCTTATGTATTTGTAGATAATTTTACAAAATGCGCTGTGATATACTATATAGAGTGTCCAAAAAGGATTTTTTGCGATTTAAAAAAAATCATAGTTCATTAAGTTTTACGTTTATTAACATTTTTGTATTTTCGAAATAAACTACAAGCTATGGAAATTTATTTGTGAAAGATTACTCCATCAAGATGCTGCCCTCCTCTGCGAACTGTTTCATCTAAAGAACCCCTAAGATGAGTGAACACGCGGTGACAGAGCTGAATATGGAATTGCTTGAATTTCATCGCGAATTCTTTGCTTCAATTGATTCAAATTTGCCGGCATTGGGTTGAAAACTTTTGATTTTAGGTAACCCCATAAAAAAAATCCATGGGGGTTAAATCGGGGCTTCTAGGGGGGATAATTGACATTTCCCTTCTTCGATATGACCTTTCCTGGAAACATCCTTTGAACGACTTCCATGGTAAGATTTGCAATTTTGCAGATTTTGCAGGCGCCCCATCTTGCTGGAACCATGTGTTTCGGTTGAATCCCCTAAATTGTTTCAATTCTGGTTCAAGAAAATTTTCCAGCATTGCCCTATAGTGCTCAGAGGTAACGGTGACTGTGCCATGATTTCCATCTTTAAAGAAGTAGGGGCCAATAATTCCATGTGCGGACATTGCCGCCCAAACTGTAACTTTCGGACTCTGTAGGGGTTGCTGATGTTTCTGGTGTGGGTTGTCATCGTCCCAATATCGGCAATTTTGCTTATTTACCGCTCCGTTCAAATGAAAATGTGCCTCATCACTGAACAGGATGTTATTGAAATTGTTGTTCTGCAATATGTGCTGGGCACATTCAAGTCGAATAGGATAATCTTCAAGTCCTTTTTTAAGATCGTGTGAACGGTGGATTTCCTTAAATTGAAGGCAGCAGCTTGTTTTCTGTAGTATATAACACATGAAATTTGCAAAAAAATAAGTGGTTGGGACATTGTTTTCCTAAACAAATATTTGTTATATGGAAAATATTTACGCTATCGTTAAGAGCATGTAAAACAGTTTAAATCTTGTCTTAACTTTTTTTCATATTTCTTATAATTTCTGGGTTATTGAGTTAAAGAGCGAAGGGTAGTGTCGTGCTTAGGGTGCCTTAAAGCTCGCCAGTGTGCGATTGGGCAAACCGTTGTTCCTACACGACATCGGTCCATAAACACACAAAGTGTCATTTCAATCGATGAAATGCACTTACCTGTGCACCCTAGTGAGGCAACAAAGCATATAGCTGAAACATGCTTTGTTGTCTCAGTATAGAACTCGATAATAAAACAACATACTATAGTACTATTATTACGTATGTTTTGCGAATGTTTCGAAATAATAAACAGTTCCTTATCAACATTCCAAATGCGCAGTACAATAAATTAGGTAAAAAAATCGCGAATGGATTGTATAAATAATTCATGTTTATTGGATTGAGAAACTGAAAACAGTACAAGTGATTATACATAAATTGGTTATGTTCTTGTTTAGCAAGTCTTACATATATGTTATTTATATTTTGGCTTTTAGTTTTAATAAGATGCAATTTGATAAGACTGGGTCTCCTGTCTTTACTTCCTCCTAGAAAGAAAAAAATGTCGATGATGTATATACGTTGTATTACAGTTTTCTATGATAATGAAGATCGCGCTTTGCTTTTGCAAATTTCTCTGGGGCCAATAGATTCTTGTGTTAAGATACCATATAAATATGTACTATAAATCAAATATGATTCTAGTCTGTTGCTGTTTCATAAATTCCATTACTATAAAGATTATTCAAAATTATCACCATTTGTTTGTGTGCACAATCTTGTTCAACGTAGCCATAAGACTGTATTTACGGAGAACACGAAATCTCGTTGTCTACGAACAGTTTCACAACCATTTTTATGCATTGTTGTAGATCCTGCAGGTTATTCACTTCCCCAATGCAATAAGCTAAGTATTTTAGATGGCCCCAAAGGAAAAAAGTAACATCTTCTAGTAATTGTGGCAGTGCATTGAAGCAAATCTAAATAATATTCACCTGTCATTCTGGATGGAAGGAAGTATGGCCCAATAAGCATGCCATTTAGTAGACCAGCCAAAACGCGAATAATTGAAAATCTATGTTGAGAATCGATTTTTCCTCACAGCATTCGGATTTTCTAGTGTTGTTATGGAAATTGTTCACTCTACTTCTTTGTAAATGTAGCTTCGTGGCCAACCAAAATAAACTTGTAATGAATAATTTTTCATTTCTATGGCACAATTGTAAAACCCACTGACAAAATTCAACTCTTATGGGACGATCTTGTGCTTGTAACGCTTTGATAATAATTCCAATAAGATTGTTCTTATCGTATAGTATTGCATACGAGGGTAGTTTGAAAAGTTTCCAGCCTAATACAGAAACAAGTATTGCTTTTGTCGAACTCCTCCATCCCCTTAATCTGTTCAAATAGTAGTTGGCATTTTGTTCTGCAAAATAGGCATTTACGAATATGATATCTGATGACTAAAGCAAAGTAATGTCTCTGCGTGGCATAGGCGGGCGCTTCCTTCAGTAAGCACATTACAAAAAAATAAGTGATTGAGACAGAGTCGATCGAGAATTATAATATTTGAAAAGTTGTGAAACACTCACTCTATTAAGCAGCGATATCGAGTAGGTTGGCGAACTGCATCGGAATTACCGCACATTAAAAGTAGAAGCACCATTATCACCACTGGATAAGAGTCGTAAAAAGTTGACAGCATTAGATATGTTCCACAGTTGTCTCATTGAACGATGTTCGCCGTGGTGAAAAAATGTGCTATATTTTGAAACAGATCGATCGACATCTGCGGATATAATACATGCATGATTAAAACACTTTTGAATTCAGTTAATGGATTAGTCGATGCACCATCACAAATTTGTTTTGATGTGATCAGAATCCTTCTTTAAGACACTCTCGAACTTTTCTAAAACGACATTATGTTTTGCGTCATGTATAGTGCGTAGCAGTGTACGTACTTCGACCACTATTTGCAGTGACTCCATTAACAACAACGTCCTATCTTGTAATAGTTCTATTGCGTTATGTAATCCTTTATAGTTGTTACGAATAGTTTGTAACTCTGTTTCAACGGAAATATCTTGAAATTTTGTCTGGTTCTCCTTAATAGCTACAGCTTCGGCAGGATTGAATTGTAGAATAACAGCTTTTACTTGTTTGAAATATTCAGCATAATAAAGATGTTCCCCAACGTATAAGAATCGGCTGTGGTGGTTTACGAATACCCGGACACTATGCGAGAAATGATCGAAGAGGCTTTGGAGGTTTGAGAAACACTTCTTTTGTACTTACTATTAATGCATCTACCTTGTCGAACATTGTCGAATAGTTTATGTCACAAGATGTAAAGCATGCACTTTACACGTAACATGTAAACAGTTGCAATCGTGTTCAAGAAGAGAACGGTTTACCGAATGCATTGTCGCGGCACCATCGCTCATAAGCATCAACACTTGACGTGGTGAGACTTGAAAATTCTCTAACGTACTATCACCCTCACAATTGCTGCACCAATATACCTTCTCAGTCTCTTTCTAGCTAGCAACGAACTAGTCCACTACACGTGCTACAGCATTTAAAATAGAATTTCTTTTACAATCTGTTGTCTTGTTAACACATAACCAAAGCAACTGATTTTTTAATGTACATTTGATTTTCTTTTCCACGTCTTCTTTTGTTCAACTTCAACTCGGGGTTGTACTTATACCAAAAGTTCCGAAACGGTTCTTTTTCGAGTAAGCGATGTGACAAATTACAAGTTCTCATTGGCGCGCTCTTTTTTCTATTTCTATATTCTTCGGTATTTACATGTTACAGTCCGCCTTGTCCCAGTTCATCAAATGTTTCTCGCACACTTTACAAACTTGATTTAGCACCGTCATAGAATAAATCCGGAAGCTCGTAGGTAAACTTATTTACTGTGCCAGCAAAGGGGCAAATGGTTGTTTTTTAGCTTTATTCACATTACACATTTATTTATAACGAATAACATGTAACACAAAACACAACGCACACTCTCGTTTCCTGAACTGAACGAAAAATAAACAAGGGGACGCTGACAAAGCGAGAATCGATTTTTGCACACAGCCCGCTACTCCGATGAAATGCGTATGTATTGCTCTCGTTCTACTAATGATCTCCTCATTCTCTTCCGAGCGCAACTTTGAGCCCAGGAAACAGAAAAAATCGCGGTAGGCGAGATCTGGATGGTCTGTCAAACCCCAATTCGTTAATTTGTGCGTTATCTTGGTAGGACAAATTCTTTTTCTTCAAATGCGGCCATTTTTCCGCAATTTCTGCCTTCAGCTTGCCAAGTAATGATACATAGTATGCCTCCGTTATTGTTTTTCCTTTTTCAAGATAGTCGAACATAACTCCTTGACTATCCCAAAAAAATTCAATTTGACATACATGACAACATGACGTAATACCATACTTAGCGACCTCAAAAACCCCCCAAAACACCTCTTTTCAGCCTTGAGGGGGAAACTTTGTAAATTAATGAATTAATTTAAGCATTGATAGATTTATGTTCTCTATTGAAAGTAGTCAATAACGAAATAATTTGCCGAAATGACACGTATCCTTGATATGTGGAAACTAAACTCAAACATGAATTATTATCAAACAATAATTTACACAATTCTACTCGAATGTGAGATACATATATAGGTGCGATGAATGATGAATGTCGATTGTGAGTGACACGAAACAACCCTGAAAATTTGCAACTGTTTATAAATGTCAAGCGGATATACGTAATTTACTCTCGATATTAGCGTTTGAAAATGCATGTATCGTACGTAAAGGCGCAGCTAATTAATATTGACAAAATATGTACGTAATCTGTTTAAGTACAATTGAGTTCCTAATTGTAATCATATTTTGTGGAGAACCAAATAGGCATGCGAACGTTAATACATACATATATGTGTATAGGTGGGAGACTATGCGATACTGTACAAGCATTTATGCGCAAGATCGTGCAGATCAATTACCCCCAAGTACGTCAAATAATTAAGTTACGTGAAAAGTCTATTTCTGTTTCGTGTTATAAATTTGGTCGATGTAGCATGCGATCTTTTTGTAATTTATTGTCGCGTATTATTTCCATTTAAAGATAACGATGTATTAGTTATGCAGTCACCTTAAATATTTTCGTTATTGTCTTTCTTTCGAAACCAGTTAATTATTATACAGAGAATTTTACGAGGGCGTATTGATAACTAATGCCTCTATGACCATAACTTTTATAATGATAGGCCAGACAGCGTCAAAAGCGGTTTGCCATTTACCTTAACTCTTGGGAGCGCACTGCACCGGCCTATTTTGACGGCCCGGCCCACCCGTGGCCCGTTACAGCATGGAGTAGGCCCGTCCGGCCCGCCCGTTGTGTTCATTACCTCGGCAGAAGGCCCGCCCGGTCCGGCCCGTTAGGAAATTTAGGCCCGTTTGGCCCGTCTACATTATTTTAGCCTGTTTAAATAATTATATCTGCACCGTCTACTTTTAAACATTTTTTAAATACTACATTAAAATAAGTAGAATGAAACATTTATCTAGTTTGTTTTTGTATACTATATTATATGAAACCAAAAGAAAACGTAATATATACAAAAAATAAATGGAATAACGACATAACAGCCTGGAAAAAGAACAAGTAAATTAATGATTAAGCAAAGTAAGTGTTGATTAAGAATTTAGATAACTGAGCCGCCAGGAATCCAATTCCTGTTTGTTGGTTATCAAACAATAAACGATGTGCAAGCGACTTAACTTAGACTGTGTTGGATGGCTCATAAACATTTAGTGAATTCAATATTGTGTCGTGTTTTAATACGTATTGTTACTCGTGTTTGACACATAGCACAAAAGACTTTTCTATGATGCGCTTCCCGCATCATAGAAAAAAGATTGATGGAAAAATCTGCAATGCTGCAACAACAAATTTATCATCTCAAAAATGTTATATATGCCACGCAACACCAAAAGAGATGAATGATTTAAATAAAGTATCAACAAAGGTCACAGATGAAGGTACATTTCGTTTTGGTTTATCCACATTGCACGCCTGGATACATTTTCTTGAATGTATTCTACATATTTCTTATCGACTGGATTTTAAGAAATGGCAGGCTAGAGGCAAATTTTTGAACAAGTTGAAGGAAAAGAAAGTCTCTGTCCAAACGCGACTTAGAGAAGAATTAGGACTCATAGTTGATCAAGTGCAGCCAGAAGGATTGGAACCTCTAACGACGGAAACACCGCACGTCGTTTCTTTCAAAATTATAAAAAAAAACAGCTGAAATCACTGGAGTCAATGAAGAACTAATAAAGTAATAAGGCGCTTTGGCGTCATTTTACAAATTTTAGCCTCTGGATTTAAGATTAAGATAAGAGAATTTGATAAATACTGTAAAGAAACCGCCCAACTTTACGTAAAAGAATACTGTTGGTTTTACATGCCCGCCAGTATACACAAAATTCTCTTGCATGGGTCCTGTTATATCTAGTTTTTTACTGCCAATTGGGCAATTATCACAGGAAGCCCAAGAAGCTAGAAATAAAGACCTCAAAGTCTTCAGAACACATTTCACACGAAAAACATCTAGGGTGGCTACAAATACAAATCTGTTACATTTACTTCTTGTGTCTTCGGATCCACTTATTAGCAGTCTACGTTCCCCTCGTTTAAAAATAAATAATAGCCTCTCTGTTGAAGCCTCTAGTTTGCTGGATCAACCGGGCATTCCGTCCACAGCGACAGTAGATAACGTCGTCGCTTCAGATGAAGAAGACCTTAGTGATAAAAATGATTAAATGATTAGCACGAATTGTTAATTGATGCTATTTTTCAGTAATAATAATTTTTGTTTCGTTTATTTTAAAAATGGGTGTCGTTAGAATTTTGGTCGCGTTTTCGTCACTTCGTCCCACTGTGCATTGTGATAAACTACTTCTACTCGTTGGCGGCTGGTGGTGACGGAAGTGGGAGGTTAATGACAGGACTTCGATTCCTGCGTGTATTTGCGTTGCATATCGTGTACATTGTACTTGACAAGAAAATACGCAAGCAAATAGAAGCGTTGTAATTGACCTCCCATTTATTTCTTGAAAGAAAATGGATTCCATTGTAACCTAAATTTGCTTTATCGGAACAGCAAAAGGCAGAGTTTTGCAATCGGATTATGAGATTAGCTAATATTGGTTACCTTCTTACCACTAAAATATTGAGATTATGTGTTTATAAGTACTGTATAAAATGCAAAATAAATCATCAGTTTTCCGATATTAAGCAGTGCGCAAGTTCCAAATGGGTTAAAAGATTTTTACGCGCCAATCCTGAAATTTCAATTCCAAAATCTCAAAACCTCAATCCAGCAAGAGCACAAAAACTCAATCACCTTATTGTTGATGATCATTTTGAAAAGCTGAGTACTCTATTTGATCAGTATAACAATTTTGGAAAACCGGAGAGGCTGTATAATATGGCTGAAAAGGAGTGTAGGTTTAATCTACATAAAGAACCTAAAGTTCTAGCCAAGAAAGGAGCCAGGAGGGTCCACGTAATTGGAAATCAACACGGTGTAAGTGTCACTGGTTTTGTACAAGGGAAAACGCATGAAACCGGAGTTTGCAGATAACTTACCACCAGGTTCTGTTTGCTGTATGACTGAAAAGGGTTCTATGACTACAAAGCATTTTGTCGACTGACTTCATCACTTCGGCAACCACAAGCCTACTAGGCCAATTATTCTTATTTTTTATGGTGCAAAAAGACATTTGGACTATGAGATAACCGAACAGTGCCAAATTGTATTGTACTGCCTTCTGTCAAACACAACGCATGAACTCCAACCATTAGACAAAGCAGTCTTTCGTTCGTTTGAACACCATTGGGATCAAGAGTTGAAGTTGTTCTGGCAAAATAGCGATAATAGAATTTTAACGATGCAGCGTTTTGGAAACGTTTTTACCAAAATGTGGGACAAATGTATGACGCCTGAGAACATAAAATCAGGGTTCAGGGCCACGGGACTTTATCCGTTTGATCCAACGGTAGTTTCTAAAGAAGCCTTCGCACCCAGTAGTAGCTTCAACAGCTGTATATATCTCAAACCCACAACCTGGTACGTCAGGGATAACAATCAAATCAAACGTACATATCTTGGCAGAACAAATTAATGATACTGTTGAAGAAAAACATGAGAGTGTTGAAGGAGCCTCTTTCCGAGAACTACTGCCTACTCCAAAAAAAAAGCACCAACTGTTAAACGAAAACCTACCATCAATAGTAGAGGGATTTTTTTTCTCAAGGTCCGATCTAAAGTTTAAAGCAACCTGTAAAGAAATCTAAAGCAACGAACAAGAGAGCTAAAGTAACTAAAGCGAAGACAGAGTCCTGGTTTTGCGAAATATGCGAGGTAGACATGGTGAAAGATATGAGAAGATGTGATTTTTGCGGAAAGTACGTACATGAAGAATGTATTGGTTTGACCAAAGATGACAAGGGCCCGTTTGTTTTCCCGAAATGTGAAATTTAATTCTTTTTTTAACTATAAGTTTGCTTTTTAGCCAAATTATTTCTGTTTTTCTTTTCTCTTATGATTAACTAATATTTAACAGTAAAATAAATATTCTTGTTTAAAAGAAATAGTTATTTTGTGTTTTTCCTGGCAAAAAAAACATATATATATAAATCGGCCATATTGGGTCACCTATGATTCAATATGGCCTAAACGAGCAACTTTAGTAAATAATTAACTAGGTCACTATTAATGTAAGAATTTGGGCAAACATTTTTAGGTTAATTTGTCAAAGGTTACTACTTTTGAATGTGACATTGACAATTCAAATTTTCTTATCCAGAAAAATTACAGTAATAATCAAAGCTTAGATAGGCCATCTTGGGTACAGTTACCTTTAATAATGTTTTTTTTTTTAATAATAATAATAATAATACTATACTCTTGGTTTCCGGGTTGGAACCGCGTCGTTGTCGTAGCTTCTGCCAACGAGAAACCATGATTATAAAACATTGTTTTAGGTTCACAAAATTCCAGAAAATTTTAGAATTTACATTCATATTGTTTTCCGTGAACGAGAGGTAGCATTTGTAATCGTTGGTAAAGCTACACTTACATAAGGCACGATGGTTTTTGTAGGGGTTATAATATGACATATTATTACTATTTTTCGCATATTGAAGTAAAGGTGCGAATATTTCTATTTTGATGTGAAGAACCTAAATTAAAAAAATAACAAACCATTTCTTTACCTTTATTGTTTCTTCCATCATTTATACATGGTTGAGAAGATATTTCTTACGTTGTATATAAAGCCAACCAACTTGAAATTTACGCTACTCAAATTTCAGGGTAAATCATTAAATATTTAAATGGAAATATCCAAATATGTGTTTGGTATTTAAGTATACACAAATATACAACTTTAAAAATCAAAATTATTTATTATTATTATATTTATTTGACCTAAATTTTATATTCGTCTTTATTTTCAATAATTGCGTCGCATAATCGGGGCATTCTTGCAATTAATTTTAACTATGTTTCCGGAGTTATTCGAGCCTTTTACTTCCCGATCGAGTTCTTCCCATAATAATTCGATGGGATTCAAGTCCGGCCTTTGGGGTGGCCATTTCATGATTGTTAGTGTCCCTTCCTCTTCCAACTGTTCTAAATATTGCTTGCATAATTCTGAAGTGTTTTTTGGGTCATTGTCTTGTTGGAATACAAAATTCTTACATCAGAGGGTATTGCAATTTCCTCTAAGATGCGTTTGTATTGCTCTTTTTTCATTATGCCTTAAATTTTTGCGAGACCACCCGCGGATGTACCAGCAAAACAGCCTCAAATCATTACCGAACCACCGCCGTGTTTGACGTTAGAGACTGCGCATTGCTCTAGTGCACGTTTACCTACAGATCTTCTTACAAACACTAGTCTTCGCGAACGAAAATTGTCAAATTTGGATTTGTCGGCCCACAATACCTTGCTCCAATCTTCTACCGTCTAATTTATATGTTCACGTATTATTAATTTGGAGAAGCAAGGGCTTTCGCATCGCAATTCGTCCGTGAAGGCCGGCTTTTTGCAGATGGCGTTTAACTGTGGTCGCACTAATCGGCTTTGGAAGTACAGTATTGAATTCTGCAGCGATTTCTAGAACTGTTTTTCTTCTATTTCACTTGCTGGACACCACGATTGCAATACCTTGAGCTGATGTTGTCGTCCTTGGTCTACCACTTCGTACTTTATTTAGAAAACTGCCACTTTCACTGTGTTTCTTGATGTTATAATCAACAGTAGGTGGATTTAAATGTAATTTTCTAGCAATTTGACGATTTCTTATGCCTAAGTTATGTTGTGTTGCTATCAGAGCACGCGTTCCAACACTAATTTCGTTCCTTTTTGACATATTTTAAAATCTTAAACGAAATTATAAACACTATTCGTTAAAAGTAAAATAGTATTTCAAATGGCTTTATTATAGCTTAAAGATTCATAGTAAAATTACCAACTATTACATTTTTCTTGGAATTTCAAGAAATACGCTCTTTGTTGCTACTACATGCGCTTTTATGACGGTATTATTTAATGAATTTAAATGAATCTTAACTGATTATTAGCACACTATTCAATAATGCTGGAATGTATTTCCTAAATACATTCTTTGCATACAAAAATCTAAAATCCAAGGGTGGCCAAATACTTATGAGCGGTAGTGTACATTTCTAGTATCTCAATTGTCAATGACGTAGCAACTTGGCCACGTGACTGATAAGTTCGAACGAACCAACTGTATATCTATACAAAGATTGAAATTATAATAGCGTAGATCTAGTGTTACAGAAAGTTTACACATTTACGTGCACATAACAATCCTCATTAGAAGATATAGCCCGTGCCATTCACACTACTTAGAACCTTATTTAAACAACAACCATGCATAAGAATTGTAGCAATAAGCGCGCCTCAAAAAGAGCGTACTAAAAAATAATATTCCCAAATGTATACGACACATTCTATTATTAATTAGTCGCTAAAACGCATGAAATAAAGAAAATATACAGAACTCTGTTAAAATTTAGCCAAAATATGATCCAAAAAACATGGAAATAAGAATAAAATGGGCCAAAAGGGGCATCAATTTAGACATGATTGTTTGTGAAATAGAAAACTTGTAATTACCCGCATAGAACATCCAACTGAAAGCAGTATGCCCCGTACCCTACAAAAGCAATATGCGTTTTACTGCGATTTTAAATACTCTTTAGATCTTTCTCTTTTTCACAAGATTCCGTACGATGGTTTTCAGAAGAAAATTGAGGAAGAAGGAGATATTTTAAACAAATGCATATTTGATTTAATTTATTGTTTCAAATGCTAATTCACTTAATAATATTGAAAGTATACAGTTAGCCAAACTACTATACAAATATTAAAAACAAAAATTACAGTAACATGTTTACATCTACGTATGTATAGGTACTCTGCAAACGATACAAGATCAAGTATTCAACGCACAACATAAACAAATCAAAAACGGGATGCAAAAAATAATATTTAATAAGAAATTCGCATATATTAAAATCCACATGCTGGTTAATAATTACCATTTAATAAATTGATTAATGCAAAGACATAACATTGACCTCTGAAGATAAAGACGGGCAGATAAAAAACGTACTTTTTCAGTTCTAAAACAAAAGTATTAATAGTACGAAAAGGAAAACGTGTACGAAGTAATAAGTACAAGATTAAGTAGATAAAATTAATTCAAACATCAAAAGAAAAACACGAAACATCGAACTACCTTTTCTTTTAAATAAAAATATCCATCGCAATTTTTTTAGGTTAGAAATCACAGGTCGCAGGAGGTCAAGGTTAAAATAAATAAACACAAATTACTTAAGGGTTGTTATAGTTCACAGCAGTTTAATTCACACATGTGTTTGTTTTTTTCCGACATTGTGGTTGGGTTAGTTTAATGGTAAATATTTAAAACAGTCTACACCGACGGGGAGTTCAAAAATAACTACTTTTTATTTTGCATCCTGTCGCTAGAGAACGATCTCTCCTGAGATGCGAGAGTTACACCTCTATTGGAAAGTAGCCTACTAACAAATGTGAAACTTTATCGGCTCTACAACCTGAACTAGATTCCTGTTGCCTTCATCGAGATGTAATCCAAGCCCAATATGTAGAAATCTACAAGTAAAGAATAGAACAACAGATGGCATACATACTAAGCCATATACAGGTCTCGCGTTGTAGGATGGCGTGTGCCGGCGCTCTCCGAAGGTACTGTCGGACATCGTTCGGGAAAATTCAAGTTTGAATGCAACATGTAGTGGCGTAGCCCGACTTATTTTTTAAATTATGTTAGCATAATAAAAAACGACTATAAAATAAAGTCTTGTATTTCCACCGCGCATCTGAAGCGTTCGCCATCTTATAACGCACAAACTGTACATACCATCTCCACGTTGCTGCAACTTGCCTATTTAGAACATCCTGGAAAATGTCATAAATTTTACAACCATTCTGTATTTTTAGGTTTGTTCGTTTGTCTTGCTCGCGTTAGTTCTAAAGTGTGATAGGATTATGATCGCGTGATCGTTTTGATTACTCAGAACTACTCTAAATGGGTACAAACGAACAGTACAAATTGGTATTTATACAGTATACATAACCTAAAAGGTTGAGAATGGTGGCAATTAGCAATCACGATAGCATTAAAAAATCCTTATTATTTATTAATTGTTGTACTTCACTTTCAATGATTACAACGGATGTCATTTTGTATGAATATTAAGTAAAGTTGGGTTAGGCAAATAATGGAATGACAGCTGCACTGAACTGCACAAACTTACTCCACCTCCTGAGGAAGTGTAAGTTTGTACAGTTCAAAACTGTCGGAAGCTGCCCAACATATACAAACGAACATCGGATTGCCAGTTTTTTTTTATAAACAAACGCGCAATTTAAAACTGGCAATCCGATGTTCGTTTGTATTATTAAAAATATAACGATATTTTGTCCGGATATTTTTTGTGCCGTATAGTCGTCAAATAATATGAGCGGAACGATATTATCTCCCAACATTACACAAACACGCTTGAACAAGAACAAATTCCTTAATTAATTATTATCATCTTTTTTTAAAGACTTTTATAGGCAAGAATTTTTATAGGATCAGTAGGTTGTTTTATATTAAACCAAGAGTCTTTTCATTTAAGAATACGATTTACGATTTTCCCCCAACAAAAATTGATTAGATTACATAATACATAATAATAACACTACGAATATTATAATTTAAACAAACCTTTGCTAACACATCCGTAGCAGAAACACTTGCATCGGAAAATGTTCATAAACTTTGTAGATAGGAGCAGCAAAGCAGTTCTATTATACAGCCTAATGAGACTGATAATTGTAGCCAGGTTTACATAATATTAAAATTGTCTCAGCAATTTTGTATGGCTCGTGCCGAAGCCATCATAAAAATAACACAAAAAGCCTAAAAAACAGACATGTTGTCTACTAAAAACTAACATTCAAACAAACGCACCATAATTAATTAACTGCAATAAAGTTTGATAAAGTAAAGAAATAACAATTAGCAGAACAAGTTACAATGAGAGAAAATAATAACGAGAACAACGAAGGAACGTATGACAAATGCAGGATATAGTAACAATAAACAACAAGAATAATTTACGCTTTTGGAATTGAGATTTGACAGTTTGGTAGTTGTTATAATTACTTTGTTTAGCAACGAGATCTTTAGATCAGTCTGGCGCCACAAGAAACAATTTGGCGCTCTTTCCTAGCCAACTTCGCGTAACAACAAAAACAGATTACCAAAACTTTATTTCTGCATACCGTCATATTTCTTAAATTAAAGTACAACATATGTGGTATCGTTGAATTCGCCTTTCGATGACCTTTCCAGAAACGTAAAAATATACAGGCTGTTCTATTTAAAATAAGAAAGTTGATGTCACTTCCGGTGAAACCAGAAATACAATTGAAATGCCGATAACCAGCAAGTGATACTGCAAAATAACGAAAAGATAAGGAAAGTCATAAAAGTAAATGTAAAGAAAGAGTACTAAAAGTTCAGATTCACTTAAAGAAACTGTTCAATATGATGAGCATTCTGATCCACACACTTTTGACTTCTTATTCTAACAGAATTACAAACTTTACGAAGTATATTTCCGTTTAATGATCGCAGCATATCCAGCGCTTTTTGTTCTAAAATTTTCTGAGTTTTCAGAATCTGGCGGTTGCAAACGTCGCTCTTAGTGTTAGCTCACAAATAAAAGTCAAAGGGGGTAAGCTCGAGTATCGGGATTTCATACCAATTAAAGCGTACCGGACCAATGTAATTTTCAGTAAACCTTTAGATACGCGTATTGAACACACTGAAGCTGTAAATTATTTACAGTCTCTTGCCATCCAATTATTTGATTACATATAACATACAAGTAAGTATAATTTGAACATATATTTACTAATATTTAGCTATATTTACCTTTTTATTATTTTTTTCAATTTCGTCGCTCTTTTGCCGTACATCTTCAATATGTTTCCTTTGTAGTTGAGTTTCGTGTATTCACGATATTTTTCGACATTCCACGCATTTTCAATTGGGTTTATGTCTGGTGAATTGTCTGGCCAAGATAGTACATGCAGATTTTTAGATTCAAGGTATCGCATTACATTTTTTGCCTTATGATACCATGCATTGTCCTGCATGAAAGTATATGGTCCTTGAGTCGGATCCAATGAACCAATATAAGGTATTATATATTGTTTTTGTTCCATTGTTCCGTTTACGAAATATAGTGGTCCCGGTCCTTCTGTCGTAATACACGACCAAACCATTAGAGGTGGGAATGTTTAATAGATGTGTGCGTGTGTTTTTTGTATTGCGCATGTACTGGACGGTAAATTTACGGTTTTCGGAGTGTGTTGGAACAAGCCTTATATTTAATAAATGTTCTTATAAATTTAATATTTCTCAAGTGGTCCTGTTTCCATGGCCAAGGACTCTAGAGTCTGAACTAAGAACTACAATAGATCTGAAAAGGTCGCAGTGGTACAGGCCATGATCGTCTTATAATTTCTTGTTATTTGAACATTTTTTAAATGCTAAAATCTATTAAAATTGAATAGAATAAAAATAAAATTGAATAAAATGAAATAAAACAAAAAGATAAAGAGTTAATTGAATAAAATAAATAAGAAAAACTTCTAGAAGATAAGTTTATTAGTAGACATTTAGTTTTCGTTAATGATACATTGCAGAATTTAAATAGGTGTGAATAAACACAATGTTATATACAACACTTATGTATGTAACAACTACAAGATTAAGACATATGTAGTACGTACGGAGTATACAGGGTATTTCACGAAATTCGTTAGAAGTTTTAATGATGTTATGAATGAAATTCTGAAATGTTGGAATAGGTAGTTATAGCATCGGACCTATTAATTTAAAATATTTTCGCCTACGAAACACTTCTGGTTGACCCGGAAGTGGTTACCAACTTTCTTATTTCAAACGCAATGGCATACTTTTTATCAGCTTCAGCGATTGTACTCATCCCATGTAATTAATTTGTATTAGGGCATCTTACCCCTAAAGTCAACTGTTTTCCAGATATTTACGATTATGTTATGGAATTTTAGCATTTGCACCCCTCTTGTTGAAATTAAATATTTGAGAATGTGATTAAGATTTCGGTATTTACTTTTGTGGAACGAAATGGAAGGTCATGTGTACCACACCTTATCGTTATCGTTACTAAATTTTATACAGGGTGTTCATAAACTATTTCCAAACATATATATTTTTCAAGGAAAAAAAATCCTTTTTTTCAAATGGATCATGGTATTTTTAACTGCACCATTGGATTGGATTCCGGTTCAAGTGTTTTGGGGGCGCAAATATTTGTAATTAATAGCTCCAATACTATAACTACCTCTTCCGAAATTTCAGAGTTTCATTCGTAATAGCATCCGTAAAATTTAAAACTAACGAGTTTCGTGGAATACTCTGCATATTAACATGCAATTTGATATAAAACAACCACAATTAATTTTCACGTTGGCAAACTTTTAAGTCGGCAAAATCTAATCTCTCGAATACTTTGCGAACGAAAGTGAGGTTGTTGAAGCAGCAAACATGTACGCCAGGTATCGATATTTCGGTATCTTTCAATAGCGCCGTAATTAAATCACTCACATATTTGATCGAGTAATTCGTAATTTCTTCTTCGTCGTTTTGATAACGTTCCATCGACGCTAAATAATTTGGAGGAACGACTTTGCAAAAATTCATCAAATTTTTCAACACCGCGTATGAGTTGATTGCGTACACTGCTGGAATAATTGGCACGTCTATGTGTTGTTGTCGACATCTTTTGTAGAAATCTTTGAAAGTTTGCAGGTCGAATACGCCTTGACACATTACAAAATCGGCACCTACATCAACCTGAAAAAGAAATATTGCTAAAATTAACTACTTGGTACTAAGATATCAATTTTTTTAACTTCAGATGCGTACACGCAGAGAAATGGTTTCTTGCACCAAGAAAATAGATTTTTTTGCAAAAATCAGCCTCTATTCAAGAAAATATTTTCATTTCAAGACTACAAAAATTTATGATATAAGAAAATAATTTTCTTGAAATTTTATTTGGATTAAATAAATGTTTTCTTAGGGTTAGAAAATCAAGAAAATCCAATGTTTCTTCCAAGTATGTAAATCAAGGTTAAGAAAATATTCATATTAAAGGTAGGAATGAAAAAATGGTTCAGATCTCACAAAGTTCTATTCAGAAATCAGGCGACCGGTTTCGTATCTAAGCCAGCTGCTACAAGAATATCGAATAAAAGAAAAATTACAGTAAAAAAAAACCTAAAGTTAATAAAATATTTAAAATTAGGAGCAAGTGAATGAACTATTGAAAAAAAATTTTTATATGTTACAGTATGACTAAATTACTTCTTTGATAATGTACTTAAATATAGATTAATTAATGAGTTAATATTTAAGTTTATTTATCCCCTTTTTTATTACTATTATTATAAAAAGAAAAAAAATATTACATTAACCGGTATCTTTTGAAAATGTTTATTAATCGTTGTATGTTAAAGATTATATCATTGTATGGGTAAGTATAGTGTCTGTATTTCGGTTCCGTCGCTACAATCTAGGACGGCATGAGCAAAAAGCGTTAGTGCTTTTCTCTTCTCACATAGTTTTTGCCGGTAGTGATTCCATCAATACCATGAACTATTTATATTAGCATTATCTTGGTTATTGTTTCTAGGCACTCTTTTCATGTTTACTTCTACATTAAGTTCACTGTTTTCACTTGTTTTAACATTATTCTGTAGATAACCTCTACCTTTACCTTTTTTAAAATCACAAGCAATGAGAATAATTTACTGCATTATGTACGGTTATATCGTACTGTTTTAAACAAGATAAGTGCAATCAATAATATGGATATAAATAATCCACCTTTCATGAATTCTAATTCAAAGCGCCACAGTATTTCAAGTCGAAATAGCAGCAGTGCTGGGGTGTATCTAAGAACTAGACACGCAAGACTATCGATTTATTGCTATCTATTCAGACAGTCGAGCAGTGATAAAATCACTGGGCTCCACACAGGTAAAGTCGAAACTAGTGTGGGAATATATGAATGCCCTCAATAGGCTGGGCAGCCGATCTTAGGTGACCCTTGTCTGGGTACCAAGACACGAAGGTCATAGAGGGAATGTTAAGGCAAATGAATTAGCCCGAGCAGGCTAACCAAATGCCGATAGAAACCCAAAATATTCGGTGGGCATAGCATATACGGTAATTAAAGCAACTACTAAACAATGGAAAAATCAGAAATCTCATGACTGGTGGAAGAGTATTCTAGGTCAGAGACAGGCCAAGCAATTTCTGATTGGACACAGACCTAAATTTACAGCAGATCGACTAAGCAAGGACAGAAAGTCTGTCAGAACAATAGTAGGCCTGTTAACAGGACACTATGCTCAAGAAACATATGAGCAACTTAGACCTGACAGAGGAAACAGCATGTAGATTCTGCCAGGCGGAAGAAGAGGCTGCCGTCCACGTGCTGTGCCATTGTACAGCACTAGCAGGAATACGGCTCTTAAAAGTGGGATCGGAATATCCAAAAGTTGAAACCTACGTAGAGGGATCACTCACAAGGCTGCTAAGTCTGGTGAAAAATGCAAAGCCGGCGTAATTGATCTAACGGTGGAAGAACCACAATATATCTGAAAAGATCGCAGTGGAATAGGTCAAGAACCACCTCAATACTAAATCTAAGCTAAATCTAATCAAGAATTCAAGTAAATAAATGCTTTATTTTAAGAAAATGGAAGTATTGATTTAAGAACAATACCTAAACATTTTCTGGAATTAAGAAAACTATTTACTATCCGTAAGAAAATATTGTTTTGTTTTATACTGACCATTTACTAATAATAAGAATGGCTTTCTTCAAATTTTCTTGAATTAATTATTTAATTACAAGTGTATACTTCTCTTAAGAGGAGAAAAGAACACTACGAAAATATTTCTATTGATTTAAAACAGTATTGTGGATAATTGAAACAGTAATTGTTTTGAATTGAGGCGGACAGCCTTGATGCAAATAAACGTTTCTCTGCATGTATAATTACTGTTTATTGGGTACTAGACTATCAGGAAAAAAATTACGGTGAGGTTCTAAAGAATTCCGCCTATACCATCTTTCGAACAATAAAACCTAGCGCTATTGAAGAAAACGGGCCGAAATCACGGATTTTCACATTTCACCGACGGAAGTCAATATAAACAGCGTGTTCAAAAAAGTATACAACAAATGGGAAACTTTTTTTATTGGTTTCTCAAAAACTTTTATTTTTGATTCGTGCATTTATCCAAATCTACAGCGAATATAACAGATCTCATGTAAGGTTAATAACATAACAGCGCTAACAGCATTTCTTTGAAAACCTCCCAAGGGTAAAGCATCCTTATTTTTAAAGATACGCACAAATTTTATTAGGAAGACTTGTTTGTAATTTAGAGGTTTTTGTTGATTACTCCCTAACGATACGCCACTGACCCATTCAGACTTTCTCCGTTAATTAGAGACAATTTGCCGATTAGGTTGCTGCTGGTAACGGATACAACACTAATTGTACTAATTGTTTATAACTGTTTTCCATTTCGGTGTTGAACGCTTTGTTGCACACCATTTTAAGAGCGTGCAAAATGTTATTGTGGTGAAGTATAGTTTAATGAACGTTGCACACGTTCAAATGAGATGTTTACCATATTAGCAATCTCTCTAATCTTCACCCGGCGATCTGTTAACACGATATCATGAATTTTATTGATCATGCCGTCCGTAGTCACTTAATGGGGCGACTTGGCCGCTCCTCATCAAAGACGGATTGTTCGGCCACGCTTAAATTCATTAAACCAGTGCCTCATGGTGGTCATTGAAAGTGCGTGGTCCTTATAAATTGCATGCAACTTCTCTTTGATTTCTACACACGTTTTACCATCCAAAAAAGTAATCGAATTACTGACCGGTATTGTTCTTTTTCCATCATTCCACTATCCAATTTAAGCACTTATCCATTTAAAATGCCTTACAAAACCTGAAATTTTTTGCCATGGGTTTCCAGAAGCGTGAATCGTTTATTCAAAAAATTAAGGGTAATGTCCAGAATATAATTGAAAAAGTTAATTTTAAATTTATTCTTCTCCATTTAAGGGCTCAGCGACAGCTTCTTCATAATCAAATCGACACTTTTTCCTTCTGGCTCTAACTTTTTGGCAGGAAATTCTGTACTGCATTTAAGATTCTCTGCTATCTCATTAGCAGCGATTTTCATCTGATCATATTTAGATTGTGTATAAATTTCACTTTTTCGATGGTTTCTGATAGCATCCTTACACAATCTGACAATTTTATAATTACAGCTTCGAGACTGAATTTATTTCAAATCAAATATCATGCCAAATAATTGCACCGCATATAAACCTGTAATTTTTAATATTTTTTGCTAACCGTCTACTTTTTGCCAACTATCTTGCTTTAACTTTGGTTTCTGCATCTCTATTGACGTCTTCTATTATTCGGAATAACGTATCATAGATTTCACAAAGTTGAAATCGTAAGGGTTTTAACGCATCTACTCTTGACCAATGGTTCTAAAGTTAATTATAAAACATATTCTTTTAGCACTTCCCTACGCTTTGTAAAATCAGAAAGAAAATGTACAACAGATTAGCATAGAAAAGCGTTGCGTAAAGATTATTCATTATTGAATAGTTCAAATTGTAATTTGATTTCGCTGTATATGTCGCCCCCTTACGGTGCCGCCTCCCTGCATACAAGCGCCCTGAAGGTAAGGGAAGTATCATTGGCATATTGAGACACACAAGCGTTGATAATGAGCATATGAAGATCTTTAAAAAAATTAGCCAAATTTTGTTATTTCGTCTATTGACACCGCCCGACAAGCGTTAATCATGGATTGAGGATCGTTCAAATTTATGTATTTGGTAAACTATATGCCTATTTTTTAGTTTCTTTAAGTTGTTACTTGTACGATGGTCTTTGTACGAACTAAACTTCATTCATTGTAAGACTGCAGCGATAAAATAGATAGGCGAAAAATTCCTGGCTTGTGATTGGCTAATAGACGAGGCGAATTCACATACACAAAAAACATTTTATTCAGTGGTATTCAGTAAATGAAATTAACTTGGATAAAACGAAATATCACCGATATCTAATGTCATTTGTCAAACATCTTTGTTGGCTTTGGTTTTGTATTTATTGCTTTTTATTGTCGTTCGGCCTGTTTTTATAAGCAAATTGTCGCAAAATAGTTCTTTTTACAGCTCTACTTGCTACTGTTGAACATTTGAAGGTATCCTTGTAATAATTATATAAAATGATACTGATAACATAGTATTTGTTACAACAGTTTTGGTATGGCTGATAAAGAAGTATTTAACCCACCAGCAGGGCCATAAAAAAATCCTCCGGGAAAGCATGTTAGCAGTAAGCAAAGGTTTATAGCTTATAATTTGTATCTGGACCATAAGCAAGACAATTCTAAGTCGGCAGCTGTTAAACTGGCTGCAAAGCAGCTTGGGCTAGGTGAAAGAACAATGTGGGATATTGTAAAAGAAATGGATATCACGGGACTTGTTAGTTCACCCCCTAAAAAACGACTTCGTCATACAATATATGATTCTTCGGATGAAACGCAAGAGTCAATAATTAGAAGACACGTGCATTCCTTTTTCTTCAAGAACGAATTACCAACATGCACAAAAATATTGAGTGTAAATATAATATATACATTTATCTTACACTTATATCACCTTATTAAATCTTATAGCTTGTTAATGCAGACGATACTTTGCCCACATTGAAAAGAACAACATTATGGAAGATCTTCAAGAAGTTGGGGTTTAAGTGGATGAAGCGAAGTCGAAACAGTGTTTTAATCGAACGGCAAGATATTGTATTATGGAGACGTCGATATTTAACCAATATCGGGAAATTTCGTGCAGATGGTAGAAAGATATATTACTTAGACAAAACTTGGATCAACGCAGGTCATACAAAATGAAAAATATGGGAAGACACCACAGTACTTACAGCAAGACAAGCATTTGTAGAAGGGGTTACCACGGGACTTAGAAATCCTGCAGGAAAAGGGAAACGTTTAATTATATTGCATATTGGTAACGATGATGGTTTCGTTGAAAATGGTCTCCTCTTTTTCGAATCGAAGAAAACAGGAGATTACCATGATGACATGAACAGCGAAATGTTCACTGAGTGGATGGGACGTATACTACCTTTTCTTGAACCAAACTCTGTTATTGTCATGGACAATGCTCCTTACCACTCAGTCAGAACCGAAAAATTGCCTACCTCTGCCTGGAAGAAACAAGAATTGATTGAATGGCTTCTTGCGAAAGAAATTGGTGCTGACAATACTTTACTAAAGGTTGAGTTACTTGAACTTGCAAAAAAATATATTGTTGATAATCCTATTACATATGTTATCGATCAAATGGTATTAGACAGTGGTCGTACAATTTTAAGATTGCTTCCATATCACTACAACCTAAACCCCATTGAGCTTATATGGGCACAAGTGAAACATTATGTCGCTGCTAATAACAAAACTTTTAAATTATCCAAGGTCAAAACGTTGCTAATTGAGGGGCTAAACACTGTGGATAGTGATGCATGGAGAAATTGTATCAAACATGTTATCAAAGAAGAGAATAAGATGTATCAACTGGATAATATCATTGAAGATATGATTGAAGAATTTATCATAACAGCAAATACATCATCGTTAGACCTGTCATCAGAATCTGAATAATCATTCGTATGTGTATTAAGTTAATCACATTTGCATAATAAATTGAAATTATCTGTTCATCTTGTTCATACTATCACATTTATATATTTATTTTATGTATACATCAGCTATTTTATAAATAAAATGCTGAAACTAAACAAATCTTTTTTTATTAATGTTAATTCAAATATTAAGGGGTGAAAACTATATTAATTTGTAATACGTGCAAAAGTTTATTCAATTAACGCCAAATGTAATCCCATTTATTTACTAATACAATTAAACAAGCTCCAACTATTCCATCAAATCAAACAACCGAAAGATGTATTTACCCGAGTACCCGATTAGATGTATTTATATTGAAATTGATTTCAGAGATGTGTTCACTTGTTTTATTTTATCACGTCATAATATAACCATAACATATTGCACATAAAATACGAAGAACTATAATTTCATACGATATTACACTTTGCTATTTACTACAGAATGTTGATAACCAAACTTTTAACGCTTACGACGCTGTCAATTAACAATTCGAATTCACCGCTGTTTTCCTATCCGGTATATTTCCTCGGTGTAATATGGACGCCGATCGTAGCGCTATCTACTGCACTCTTAACGTGAATGAAGTATAGGCGAAACAAACTTGAGTCAATTTTACTATTCGGTTAATCTACCGAGCCAGTTATTACCTTGGTAGAAAGTTTTATCGCAACCTAACCCAAATTAAATATTTGAAATCGGAATAAACACAGTCAAACTGTTACAATTGTATCCTTATCTTTATTAAGTATTTGACGTCTTTAGCTTTTAGGTTCATTACGTAGAAAATTACCAAATTCTACGAAAAGAAACTAAAATATTCTATCTTTATTGCAAATGTAGTCGCAGACTTCAATAATTCATCCAAATAGTGTTGAGTTATAGAAAATATATTTCAATGTGACTAAATGACTATACGGAATTTATTTCAGATATATTTTATTAGTCATCGTCTTCCCCTTTTCTCAGAATGGGCTTGGGATTCACAAATAGATATGTTATCACAAATGCATACATCTAATGGCAATATTGAAATCGATAGATGCACAGCTAAGTGTTTAGATCTGCCATTAAAATTTAAAAAAATTAACATTATGAAAATAGCTCTCAAGAATGCTTTCGTAATGATTTTAAAAGCAAAACAAACTGATAGTGTTTTTTATGGTAAAAATGCTATTAATATACTACTTTTAATTATTTTATTGCCGAAATACAAAACTAATACGTAATATCTCAAAATCATTGAATAAAACTACCGTAGCATTGTTCACTTGACTGTACTGGCATGGGTATTGGCTGAAACTGGTACTACCCAAGTTTATCATATGTGAGAATATACTGTGATTGAGCGATCGACCGACATGATAATAATGCACTGCGGCAATACTTACACTAACAATTATTTGTAATTGATATAGTACGTTTAATTAACTAAAAATGTTAACAATCTCAATAGAAATCAGACTAGTACATAATGGTATAAGTAAAAGCAATTTGCTACAATAAATGAAACAAATTCATTACGAACGCTGCCGCTTACCAAAAGTGACTGATTAAGTGATTATAGCAGCATTTCGCACGCGGTTATGTATTTATCATTTTACTGTTATCTGTTGATGGATATTATTCGTTTTATAATTATATATTTCAATAAATATTCAGAGACTTCTGACTTGAGTTTTCGTATACGTATCATACTCGTATTTCGTTCTATTACTAATTTAAAAAACACTTTTGAAAGAAACATTTCTAGAATAGATTTTCTTGTTTATTTGAATGCATATTTTAGTGGGCATTTTTCAAATCATGCATGACTTTAATATTTACTTGTTTTAATAGTAGCTTGACGAATGAAATCTGTTACAAGTAATTATTGCAAAATCTTAATAATATTACGTCACACATGTAAATATTTGTGTAAACATCTTATAGCGTTGTGTACATTACAAAAATAGTATTTTCCCGGAGAAAACACTTATGCCTACGAATAAATTAAATCAATTCTTTCAATATAGTACTACATACATTTTTCATCTTAAAAGTTATCGTCGCGGTGTGCGTCACCCATGCTCCCACCCGTACTCCGTTTCATATATTTACGTAGCAGCTTGAGCAGTACGGTATATTATACTAAACCCAGCAGACCACAATCCCTACCAACGGCCCCGTCCGTATTTCCCACCTACCTATGCGTATAATTGGAGCAGCAAATTTTCATATTTCGTATCTCGGGGGTGGGCAGAAATCGCATCCTTGATAATAAAGAAGTGATCACTTCAATTTTTCTGTGCCCTAAAAGGTATTGTTACTAGAGAGGCGCACATTTTAGGTGATCTTGAAAAAAATGTCGGTTTATGTTGATCCTGTACACGAACTATAACATGTATAATAGAATTTTTTTTTTACAATCTGTTGTCTCGTCAACACACAACCAAAGCAACTGATTTTTTAATGTAGATATGATTTTATTTTCTACAAATAAAACATGCTTACGTGCTGTTGTCGTAGTTGGCAACTTCAACTCCGGGTTGTATTTGTTCCAAAAGTTCTTAAACGATTTCTTATCCAGTATGTTAAGTAAAAAATTACATATTATCATCATGACAAGTAAATCGAACATAAAGTCATTTCTATTTGACGCGCCGTTTTTTCTATTCCTGTGTTTTGCATCAAAGTTTTCTTGCACACTTTACAACCTATTTTAGCACCGTCGTGCAACAAATCTGGAAACTCACATATAAAGTTTTTTACTTTATCAGCAAAGGGTCGTTGTTTAGTCTAGCGCATACTGGACATTTTTCATTAAAAATTTCCTTGAATAACTAGCATTCCGCTCGCCTGATTTAATTCACACGCACACGCCGCGCTAGTGATGATGAATATGTACGAATATGAACTGCTTTGCCACCCGGCAGATGCTTACGCATCGCACCAGACAGGCGCGCGCCGAGTTCCGTTGATTGCTCCAGTTGTTACAGCTATGCTGGGAGGACACGATTATCTTACCTTAATAATAACTGTAAATAGCGACCTTTTAGTAACATAATATCTAATTAATTAACGTTTTAATAGTTGATTTAAATTGCTGTACTTAATTTATAAAATACGAAACAAAACGGCGTGCCACAGGCGCTACGTTATCTTTTCTTTATTGACGAAAATTCAAACTACATACACTCGCCCAGCTGAGGAATCACAGTTGCAATCGGTATAGATGTATGTGTCGTTCACTTGGGTTACTACATTTCATCTCCCCCTGAATTTACCCGATATACGAGCTCTTGTCGCTAAATATAAATGAAATTTGTATATATTTATTTGAATTGATCTACACATATTTCAGTTATATCCTCGTACAGTAAGCAATACCGGCCACGTAAAATATGCGCCTCTCTAATAATAACTACCAATTTGATTACCTTACTATTAAATCTTTTGTTTGGAAACAAATTATGGTGTTGCCAAGTGTACAAGTTTACATTTGTCAATTACCTTCTTCTTTAAATAACCAATATCTTTTATTGGATCTTCAGAGGTTGGATGACCAATAGGATAGCCACTGGTACCAAAACTAAAGTCATCGCCAAATTCCGCTTTCAGGAACTGTAGAAACTCTAAGCCGTAAGGAAAATCGCATTTAGAATCATCCTTTTCGACGACAGTACCTGTAATTACAGAAGTTACATAAGGCATGACAAAATAAAAACATAAAATTGTTGACAACATATACGTACCAATAAATTATCATATCTACTGCTCAAAACGTAGGATTCTAAAGTATTAGAGGCGTCAGTTTTTACTTTTTAGTATCATGCTGTCTAATTGAATTAAGTATTTTTAAACTTTATTACAGTAATAAAGAGCTTGGAAATAACGAAATATTGATAAAAATTTTCTCTGTTATTGTAAATTCCTTTCCCCCAGGCACAAATGTATATATATATATATATTTATAACTAAATATAGAAAAGTAAATTAATGAATTCCCACGTGTCAAGAGCAAGTAACAGTGATGATGTCAATTTCTATATATGTATACATACTAGATGCATTTACTCAAGTAGAGATCTTCTTGCATAATGCTTGCATGGATACAATTGAGAGAATTGCTAATCTGGTAATAAGTGTATTTGTTACATACAGAAAAAGACAATCTATGCGTCTATGTACGGATTAAATATCTTTTAGGGTGCATGTCCACAGTCTCGCCACCCCCGGATTTTGAAATTTCCCATACGCATCATTTTGTGCCTCGAAAAGAAAATATTATCATATGGAAAATTTCAAAATCCGGGGATGACATGCACCAATTTTTTTATCCTAAAAATAAATAATAATAAAAAAATAATAAACCTTATATTGTATTAATAATGCAAAGGGCCTTCTGTCATAATTGTTAAATAAAAAATCCTATCAAATCCTACTAGAAAAATATAAAATTATTTCACAATTTCCTGCTAGGGATTTTAAATACCAAAGTGCAAGGAACCACGTACATTATACTAACGTATCTGAAAATTAATTTCCTTCCCAATTGTAGAACACTAGATCTTCCTGTATAAATCAATAAAATAATTCAAATCTGCCACAGCTAGTCCAAAGTATTCCAGGAGCAATGGTCTTATAGAGAGGTATATACAAGTATTTAAAAACTTTAATAGGAAACCCAACAGAAGAAAGTATTTATACCCTGATGCGAATATATTTTCTACACCAAAAGAAAATCTTCCTTCGCCAGTAGAAACTTTATTGGGGTGAACAATTAATTCTATCCAGGACCTGCATTAAATTCTCTCGTGGACACTAAACAGAGTGTCATAAATTCTTTGTTCTACATCTATTCACATATACCGTTTTGTAGTTTTGTACCCTCGATTCTAGAGTGTTTTTAGTGCATTTCGGTTTATTGTAACAGTTAGCGATGCAGCCTTGTTCGTACATGTTATATACCTATGTATGTATATACCTATGTATGTATATACATACGTAGTTAAGGCAACGAAAGGATGTTATAATCTTAGAATTAGTATGTCAAGGAGTCTATGTGCATTAAAGCAAAAAAGGTGGTGCAACAAAACGTCAACCTTTATAAATAGAAATCCATAAAATTCATTTTTAACGGTTTTATTCCTTTTAGACTTGCATGTGTTATACCTGAAACGTAGTACCCACACATCACAATACGTGTGACTAAGAAGTTTTAGCATTCTTTCTTTGATATTATAATGCACATCCAACATCTTATTATAACATTTAAACTCAAATATACCTTATTGAAATTTAATAATGTAAGTATATAGCTGTAAATACCGGATTTTCTCTGGATGTGCAGTAGATAATATAAAGTTGTTAGGGTTATAAAGCCGTAATTTGTTAATTCTGAGTGGTTGGACCAGTGAACTAGTAGAGCAGTCCCAATTAGGGAAGTACATAATACGTCACATGCGCAGAAGCCTCTCTTTAGTCAGGCGAGTCGATTATCACTCGTCAAGGGGTGAACTGTACTTCAGTAGTTTACCGTTACTGTTTCCGAGGATGTTAGAGGTGTTTAGAGAAATTGGATATAGTTCTAATTAAATAATTATTAAATACAAAATTTAATATCTCTTATCATTGCATTTATTTATTATATTTGCTTTTATTACATTCTATATATTACAAAAGTTTAAAATCGCTCTTTTTTTACTTTTTAGGTATCCCCATTCCGTTCAAAATATCTATGGCAATGACAAATTTTGTTTGCGCAGATAATGATGACGTAATGTTATCTAATTGGAACTGCTCTACTTTTTTATAGAATTCGTAATTCCAGCAATGCCTTGTTCGAACAGTGTTCTTGTTAATAACTATGTAGTATAGAGAGTTGTTCAAAACTCTGTATTCGAACAAACCAAAGATCTGCATCATGCTCTTAACTACAAAAAATCCAACATTTTTTAGATATCTAATAATTCCATCAAAGTTCCTTCATAAATCCATTTTTAATAAAAAGTTTTATTATACAACGTGATTACCATTTTCAGCTATGACAACTATTAGAATTATAAAAGATGGAATTTTTTCAATATTCAATACCCTTAGTATTACTGTAAAGGCTTCTACAATAAAGTTGGGATAACAATAAAGTATTTAAGAACGATATCCTCATTAGAATAAATGTTATAGAAATTTCAATTTATTCTAATAGCCAACAATAAAATCATTAGAAACATGTCTATAAATGAAAGAATAGATCCAAGGAGTCATAACATTTTACTTGCGTGTCTCCGATTACGGAGTCATTCTTATCATACTCGCTGTGAATCAGTCTATTAGTAAACCAATTTTGATACGGATATTCGGTTGCACATTAAACGAGGAAGGATATTCCGTGCGTGTTATTACAAGAGAATGACAACGCGCGCCGAAGATCGATGCCTTACAGTGCTAAGCAAACGAAACCGGCGACTGACGGCGCTCGAAATCGCAGCAGAACTCAACAAGGGACGCGAACAAACGATTTCTGTAACCACCAAAAAGGACTACAGCGGATCGAAAATTATCGGAATTGGACAGAAGCGCGCAGAGTTCGTGAAACGAAGGAAAGACGAAAGTATGTTGCGCGATTGCCTCGTTCCCACAGTAAAACACGGTGGTGGTTCAGCAATGGTTTGGGGTTGTTTTTACGGTGCGAGGACCGAAGATCTACTAAAAATCGACGGTATTATGCGCAAAGAAAATTCCAGACGAATACCAGAAGAGAACACTCTGACATCCGGATTGCAGTTAATTG
This sequence comes from Dynastes maya, assembly GCA_029619315.2. Classification (NCBI taxonomy): domain Eukaryota; kingdom Metazoa; phylum Arthropoda; class Insecta; order Coleoptera; family Scarabaeidae; genus Dynastes; species Dynastes maya. Next base: position 76,888,497 of record JAROYE020000001.1, read on the forward strand.
GGGAAAACATTGTGTTTGCGCATGATAAGGACCCCAAACATGCTGCATGAATCTGTAGATTATCTAACGTCTCAAGCAGAAGAGAAGGTTTTGCAAATCATGCCCAGACCCCGCAGAGTTCGGATTCGAACCCCCTTGAATTTCTATGGGATAAGCTCGATAGGCGGACACGAAAAGTCTGTCCAACTTCGAACGCGAAACAACATTTCCGGTGAAACTCTAACCAAACTAACAGAACGAATGGTCCGGGGAGTATTACAGGCTAAAGGAGGCTATTTCGATGAGCAAAAGATATAGCCGAATATTTTAATGAGAATGTTTTTTTTATTTTTTATTTGTTTCTATTTTTATTTCTAGCAATAAATTCTTATTTTCTTTTGCATTATTACCGCTTTCATTCACGTTTGCAGTAATACACTAATTGTTCTGACTTCAATGCCCAGTAGCGTAAATTCCAAAAACTGCATTTGGACTATTCAATGCAGAGCAACTCATACATTCTGTACAGAGCCAATTCGTTCTCGTTCATGTGATAATCTACTCCATATAGAACTGCTCTTCAATTCATTTAAGAAAAAAATTACTCTTAAAGATAGATTGTACAACGCTTTGCCCTTTCGGAAGACACTTCCAAAAGAACGATTGTACTTGAGGTTTGTTCCTGCTGCAAGGATTCACCCTTCTTATAGCACGATACTTCTAGCAAGATTATGCCTGCGGTGCAAGGTCGCAAAACTTGCCTGTGTCTGTTTTCGTCATTTTGCTGTATGCCACGAAACACGTTAACATTTTTTTTATTACCCTTTCACTGTTCCGCAAGACTTAACACATCAGTAATCATCCCCAAACAAGGATTTGGTCCTGGAATTATCCGTAACTGGAAGATTGAATTCTGTCGCAAAAATTTGCGAAACGCGAGTTGAGAAGCTCCGCTATAACTGAATAAAATCAAAACCATCCACTCGGATGTTTTCGGCTACACTAATATGCAAAAGAGTACTCTTTTGTGTTATGTGTACTTGGTCTACTACTAGGGTAGAAGTGCTTTAAAATTGAGCGTAAAGGTGGTAGGACCGCAAGTACATTCTGTCCTTCCGATAGGACCCCGAGGATCGTTAAGTAATAGACGAATTTCTCACATACAGTTGGTTATACTCTAACCAGAACTTTAGCATGAACGTAAAAAATTTACGCTGAATAGACTTGGATCTACTCTAATCTAAGTTAAGCATTTAACAGCACGCATTATAATTTTCCTCCATTATATTTAACTTTTACACTCACCTCCCTTTAGAGCTAATATATTCTTGATTCCCATCCTTTTTATGGTGTTCATAATGACCGTAGCCTTTTCTCGCGACAAGTTCCTTCCGCCAACATGCATTATTGTATTTATCGAGTTTGCTTCCAGATTCTTTGCGAATGTAATACCAGGTAAGGCGTCCACCTTCGATAGATCTCCGTGGCTCCATGTCAACGAGCAAAACGGCGGATTAATAGTCTTGTAAAGCTCCAAATCGGCTTCGATATGCGAATAAAATTCCACAGAAAGCAACTTTTTATTCGAGGCGGCAGCGTGGCTAAATATAAATTTAACGCATCGTTGTTTCGACATTTTACAAAAAACTAGTATTATCTAACACGTATTACTCACGCGCAATGTTTGCAAATAAATAGTAACAAGAAATACTGCTTTGCGCGGTACGACCTGCTGCTTATATATCTCACGTTTGTTTATCAGCCGCACGATAGTCTAATTAGTAGTGGTAGTTGCAATTATCATTCAGTGAATATAGGCACATAAAATCAATGAAATTATCATCTTCCTTAGCACGTATTGTTGACAAACAGTATCTAAAGTTATACGTTAAGTTTTATGTCGAAAAATCCATATATGTTTTACAGATAAAACTGGAATACACACAGATCGACATATTATACCGATTAGTCCGATTGGATTACCATTGCTCATAAGCTAGGTGGGGGATTAATAGCCGCTTAAGTATCTTCGTTCACTGAATTAGCTCTTTTAACGTATGTTATTAAAAAAGAGTTGAACTTTTCTCTTATCTAGAAAGAAATACATGTAAAAAATTGGTTGAAAATTACATACCGTATAATGCAAAGGCACAACATTTTTAACCCTTAACTGGTGAGGTACTTTTAAGTGGTGTCGTGGGATCAGGCATACCCCGGTAAGTATTATTAACAAAAAACTTACAAACTTAAAGTAATGACATTATACTTACGTCTTAGGAATTTCTTCAATTACAGCGTTAGAAGTTGATTTTGATGTAAATACTTTAACCACGGCAAAAGAATGTAGGTAGTAACCAAAAAACGTGTTCTGACGTAAAAACTGCAAAGAATCGTTCTAACTAATATTGGCCACAGTCCTTGAAAATGCAGGCAGTACATTCTACACAAACAGGCTTCTCGTAACGTTCGCGTCTTCTCTTTTCTTATTTTCAGTACGGCCTATGACCGGCATTGGCAATTTTGTCACTCTTGTTATAGCTACACGAACTTCTCGAGGTATTCTATCGTTTTACAGACGGCGTTGAAGGTGAGGTAAAACGAGTTGAAAAGCCAATCCTTTTACGCGAAGCGGTATCGACAGTCGGAAAACAATTAAACAGGATATAAGAATTTACATTAGCTGTGTTTTTTACAAAACCCTTCAAAAATGGAAGATGACTTCCTAACAGGAGTTTGGGGCGCAGCGGCTAACTATTTGAATCTATTTTTGTGATAATACGATTTACTGACTCCAGAAGCTTATCCAGATGTTTCTTCATCTGTTACATAATCACCTTGTAGGATACCTGCGTCGGTATTTGAAGTATACTTCTTACTCTCTGTTTCGGGTTCTCCATCTTCACTAGCTTCGTTGTCAGTACTGTATTTACCTCATTCGTCAAAGTCGTTTTCCCCTTCATCACTTTCTATCGATTCATACCACTGTAGTAAAGTACTTAAAAAGTCTGGACTGCTGTAGCTTACACTTTGCTTCGGATAAACCATAACGTATATAAAATACAAATTGCTACACTACTGGTGAGGTGGGGTATTAGTTACCCTAAAGCAATTATACGGCGGGATATTTGCAAAACATCACAAGATCACAACAATGACTGACATGTACTGCGCAGCTATAGAGAGACTCAAGGTTGTACGCGCACGCATAAGCTTTAGATATCAATATAAGGAATGTATAGTGTCTTCAATACTCCTACATCACCAGTTAAAAGTTAAAGTAATTCTATTGGCTTATGTATTGGGTATTGCCTCTCAGCTTATGTTATTAATCTCTAAAAACAGCAACAAATACGTTTCATCTAGTGCCAAGAGATATAGCTATGCTGTCTAGAAGCCAGCGTCAAAGAGGCAGGTACAGATACCAAATTAACTCTCCAGCAATTCCTAGGCTGCTAGTCCCGAGAGCTTAGGACAAGCTCATCTTGCGTATCGTAGCTACAATAGTAAGGCTATTGCTAAATATAATACTTAAATAATGATATTGATTTACAATTATCTAACCACCAGTACATTCGGCGTTAAATTAACAGTAACATATTGGTAGATACTGTAATATTAAAAATAACACTATTTATAATTGGTATGATTAGTGCGTGGTTAACGTTGTTCAGCCACATGCAATGACGTATATTCAGGTAACGGCAACGCTCTACCAACGCCTAATGTGATGTAGTACTACCTTATACAGAGTCCCTTCGTTTTTAGTCCCCTCGTTCTATTCCGGGTGTTTTATTGAGTAAATATATCTCCAGCCAATCACAATCCCGGAAAAACGGGAACATAATTCATCTTCGTCCTTAATGTTCAGATTTAAAACAACGTCAACCGAAAACATGTACGGAAGAATTTTATTTAGTAAAACAATCTTTCTCGAACTAAATATTATTTCGTGCTACTTAACAAATCGTCAGTTTCCCTAGGGCACAAGGTCAACCATATGCAACGATGACACTTTGCGATGACGCTAGACGGTAAGCCCTAGAATAACATTACAGCCTGGAAAGAATTTCAAATCATTTGCATAAATTAGGTGTTAAGAACAATATGTTTAAATAGAAATGGTCCTTATTGGTTGAAAATTAACAAATGCTATCGAAAACAGTTGAGCGAACAGACGAAGACAATCGTGGACTTCAGCGCTGGTAATCGTACAAAGCAGATATATTCAGAAGGGAGTTGTATCGGAAAGCGGTTTAATTTTGTGAGTTTGATGGTTAAAAAATATTGATTTTGATGTAGTAAGGTGCACAAATGAATTTGTTTGCGCAATTTTGTCAAGCAAATGACATTCCACAGTGACATTCAACACAGCACACGTTTAGATGCGCTGAGTTCGTGTAAAATTGGGTGATTATAGTACGCTCGCTCGTACGGTATAAGTTGTAATAAAATTGCACTTACTATATCTTTCGTCTTAAAATATAAAAGAAATATACAGGATGAGTCGGGAGGAACGGACCAAACTCAAAGGGTGTATGGTACACGTGAAGATAACGTAAAAAACTATGTTCTTATCCGATTTTTATTTGTTTTCCAGTTATAGCGTAATAAAAAGATTTTAACTAGCGTTCTTGTAAATGGTCCAAATTTTCGCTGGTTTTCGAGTCTTAAATAAAATAAATATATTCTTGCATTGACTACCCACGTAAATAAAAAGTCGACATTAAATGTTTAATATTAGAAACACTGCAGCCGATATTAAGGAAAAAGATGAAGCAGTCAGGCGCCCTTCGTGGACGAAGCATAAAATGTTTAGAGGTCATTAGCGGTATTTTTGAACATTTACTAAAACAACCCTACGATTAAAAAAATGTTAACGTATGAAATTGTGTTTATTTGTAATTACGCTATTTACTTAAAAACAAATGAAAATCGGAAGAACATATGAGTTTTTTTACATTATTTTGACGTGTACAATACACTCCTGGAGTTTGCTTCGTTTCTCCCGACTCATCCTGTAGAAATAATTTCGAGTTATTCTGGTGAGATCAAAAATGCACGTCATTGGAATTGTAAAGAAACACGTCATATAGCTGACACTACGCTCCAGCTATATTTAATATTTCCCTGTATACAAATATAATTAAATATGGAAGGAAATTTGTTTTTATTCCAAATCTAGCTTTAACAGTCACTGCATAATCTATCATCACTTCATCAAGATTTCCGTTTTTAGCGATAATACGTAACACGTTTTAGTTATTTCATCATATTATTATCTATCGCGAAATACAAGGACGTATTTTGTTTTTTGCTGTATCATCTTGTTACTACTACTACATGAAAATGAAATTAACCTATGAGTAATGTAATAGTGACAATGACAAAATGTAATATTCTAGAAAGGCCAAAAGTGTTTAGAATAACCAATTAACTGCACTTATGTTCTATGTATTGAATGCATTTTCTTCTTTTTCATTGTGTACCTTTCTTTCTTGGTTGAAGAATACCTTCAACATTATTATTTGCTTGCAGTGATTCGTCATTTGTTGCAAAAATCATGAATCATGATGGATAAATTGAAGAATTACATATTGGCAATTAAACTTTGCTGTGAATGTATTCACAAAAAGCCTTCAGTGAGCGGTATCTCCTTTATCACTAAAACAATGTGAGAAAATTCTTGAGATAAATGAATATTACAAATGTTTGCGAGGGAGTAATTTTGTAATACACTCTTATCAAGCTTATTAAACAAATTATGTACGATAATTGCAGTAAACGCTCCACATGTTGTTTTTTATCATTATTTTAACATGTGTGTAGAAAATTTACTAGATTTATTTTTATTAAGGTAAGAATATCTCTTTATCCTGACCTACACTGCATGTACATAACGCAATTCACAAAATTCTGTATAAACTAAATGCGAATGAATTACACTAACTTATTATTAGAGGTGTAACCATTACTGATGAGTAATGCAACATGTGCATATATACTTTTGTTTCAGAAAGAATGTACAATTTATTATCTTTAAGTACATTTACGTGTTCGCTGCATAATAATAAGATATGCTACAAAATTCTCTAAATATATAGGTCAGAGAATAACTTACCACATCAAAATACCACAAGAAACTTAAAAAATCAAAATAGAATGATAAAATGCTAACAAAGAACAGTTCCGAACGGATATTCCTGCATTACTTTTACTTATTTATTTGTTACGTTGACCTCGCTTTTGAATGCATTTTCCTTTAATAATACTACATTCAACATTCTACAGATTTAATTTAATTTTTTGTAATCCAGAACAAGCACTCAAACGCAAACAATATTTGACAATCCAGATCAACTTGGGAACTGTTTGGTTACCGATTTAAATAAAACAGCAGTTTTCTAAACTATTATGAATTCCACATTTAAATAAGCAGTATTTGTCCCAAAACACCCTATTGTAAGATTACGTTCAAAGCAATTTAACTAACAGTAAACATGACACTCAGGCTGTAGTAGATTATAGGATGAAATTGGAGTAGAGCACTGCATGGGCCTATTTTTCACGGTCCGGCCCCCCCGTTGCGTTCATTACCTCGACACAAGGCCTTCCCAGCTCGCCCGTTAGGAAATTTAGGCCCGTTTGGCACATTTAAATTATTTTAGCCTATTTAAGTAATTATATCTGCATCGTCTATTTCTAAACATTTTTTAATTACTACATTATAATGAATAGAATGAAACATTTATTTTGTTTGTTTTTGTATACTATATTGAATGAAACCAAACGAAAACGTAACATAACATTGCATATATTAAAATTGTTAGTACAAACAACAGCGTAAAAACTAAATAGCATTTATTGCATACGTTATATCCATTGGATGTATTTCATTCTCGGCCCGTTAGGCCCTTACAAATTTAGGCCCGGCCCGGCCTGCTTTGAAAAGGGAAGAGGCCCGCCCGCTCAGGCCGGGTTTTCCTAGCCTGTACAGTGCTGTAGTATGCAGTATACACACAAAAATGTGTTTTTAATTTTTATATTTCTCTGCGCATCTTTAGAGGTACGAGTGTGGGGTGGAATTATATTAACATCAAAAATCCATTTTACTCTGCTGAAGAGAGCTTGAAAAACAAAACTACGTGATATATAAGCTTTATTTTTATTATTGAAAGGTCGATTTTGCAGATGTTTACAACATACATCTGTAATATAATACATCTCTAGTATATAGCAGCGGTCAACAACCTTTTTTACCTTGTAATCCATAAAATACGGCTGAAAAATCACGCGAGCCATGTATAAAAACTGTTACCAGGTCAACAAGTAAAAGAATCTTGGTTTTAAAGATGGGAGATATATGGTCACTACGAATCCTTACTACTGCTCCAGCCAGTTATCGTTATTATCAAAAGGGCTTGGTATTAAATTTAAGTTCTTTTAAGGAGCATGAAGACAACGAATTTCATAAATAAAATACTGAGAGCTAGAGTTAAATAAAAAAAATACATTTATTGGTGAAGCAAAGAAAAGATTAACATACATTTGTTAAATTAGCACAAAATATTAATTTAATACTTGTAAATGTACTGAAGCGCCATCTATTGGGCGAAAGTATGGAGGAGTGTTGCAATAGAAACAAAATATAGTAAGTCGTGTAGAAGCTGTACAAGAAGAATTAGACTGTTGCTGAAGTTATGGTTTGCACACGCACGTATTCTTCATGACGGCGCGGCGATAATCCGATATTCGAACTCCTGGGTAACACGACGATAATAAATGGGGCAGCCACTGAATGCAAGTCGGTCGCCTTGCTGGATGGTCAAAATTTCCTTAAGAACCATTCAGAGTTTTCGGGGAGAGGTAAGAAGGGATCGTACGTGTAGTATATGGTTTTAAAATACAAAATGTTTAACAAGTTTAAAATTGATTAAACGGAAAATATAAATTGTTAAAAATAAATGTAAAATTCGCAAAGTGAAAAATGACTATTAACGGCAATGACCAAAAATATGAGTAAATTATTCTGCAATAGTAGCGTTAGGCGTAACTTTAATTTTCTTAACTAAATATATAATATATAACTACTCAATCGAGCATGCATTAGAATGATACGAACTGTAATTAAGGAGCATACACAACTAGAAATGGCAACAAATAGCCGTACTACGCGGCTCAAACTAACAAATGATCTGAACTATAGCTCGTGACGTTATACAAAAAATAAAAACTTAAATAAACAAAGGAGTGATTGACACTCTGCTCGGCTCGATTGATAAGTTAACGGATTCAGTCGGTTGGAAGTACTTTCGACGACGATAAGCTCGGAACTATTGCGGGGTGCTAATCGGGATCCACGATGAAGACCAATATCATATCCGTATCATAGTACGTATTCTAGACGATCTGTTCAAACTTCCAAGAATCTCAAACCAAAAAAGATCGACAGGGAAGATGCCTTGAATACTATATATCACAGTTATGCCATTAGGTAAATACGTAGCACGCAAAGGCTATAGGCCTCTAAGCAACTCTGCCCGCTTACGGACGCTACTAACAACCAACAAGGGTCTAGACAAATATACGAATAACCGTTTCGAAGCGAAAACTTCGTTCCTTGTAAAGATTCTTTTCCAAATGAAATGCGTTTGATATTACGTATAGCCTATTGTGCGTGAATAAGAGGATTAACGTGATTAGCTGCAGATAAAATTCAGCTTAAATATCGTAGAGTAAGATGATTACTATCATTTAAGTGCGTATGATTTGTTCCTGGATGAAACTTCTAATTAATTAATATTTTATTGAATTATGAATGTAATTTGTAATGTTTTAATGTTGGTACCACGGGATCAAGATGTCTACTTTATGTATGTAATGTGCATGTCCGTTAATAAATCTTTATGTTACGATTACGCTAATGTTATTAATCGAACCCGTATAAATACACAGCATATTTGGCGACGAGGATTACGAAGACTGATTGCGAGGATGACCGGAAATAGTCTAACGGCATTGAAGTAAAATAATAGAGGTATTTATTAATAGTATATGCAAAAGCGTGACAACTGTCAAGTCCGTATCAAAAATGGCGCTGATCGGGTCAATTGAACAAATAAGTTTAAAAGCTACAGATATCGAGTGTTATCTGGAGAGAATGGATCATTTATTGAAGTGCAATAAGGTAGATTCAGAAGGGGAAGTGGATATATTTGTTACGTTAATAGGCGGTGAAGCATACAGACTCTTAAAAACCTGTGTGAAACCAGAAACTGTTACATCAAAGTCGTATGAGCAGTTAAAACAGATTTTACTTTCTAGGTTAGCACCAAAAAAGTCAGTAATTGTAGAAACGTACAAATTCTACAAGATTGTTCAAGGAGAGATGAGTATCTCGGAATACATAGGTCGGTTAAAAAACCAAGCAGATGTCTGTGAATTTAATACATTTTTAGACAGGGCATTAAGGGATAAATTTGTATGTGGATTGTCAAATAAGAAAATCCAAGATAGATTATTGGGTGAGAAGGAGTTGTCATTTACCAAAGCGTGTGAGATTGCACTCGCTCAAGAAGTTGTACAGGCAGAAAGTCAAGAACTACAACAAGTTAATGTGAATGCTGTCAAGTCAAATAAGAAGCAAAAGAAGTTTGAAAGTCATAGGAATAGTGATGTTCATAGAAATAAAACCTCAGAAGGAAAGAAACCGTGTTATCGTTGTGGAAGATTACACAATCCGAACACTTGTCCAGCAAAATACTGGGAGTGCTTTTCTTGCAAAAAGAAGGGGCACACATCCAAAATGTGCAATAGTAAGTTAGTGAATTTGGCAGAAGAGTCAGAAAGTCAAAATAGTGAGTCATCAGTCGAAGATAAAGAAGAGTATAAATTAAATAGTGTTTCTATTGTGCAAGATGAAGAGTTATTAGTAAATGCAGTGAAATGTGAGCCAGTTCAAATGAAAGTGCAAATAGAAGGTATTCCTATAACAATGGAGGTAGACACTGGTGCAAAAGTGAGTCTTGTTAGTTTTAATGACTTTAAGCAATATTTTAATAATAAATTAAAATTACAACCATCGTCAAAGCGGTTGAAAACCATATCTGGTAAGATTGAGTTAGCTGGAGAGGTAGATGTAGTAGTATATAGTAATAATTCTAGCTTTAAGTTACCATTGGTTGTAGTTAAATCTAGTGAACCATTTATGCCTTTATTAGGTAGGTTGTGGTTAGATCACATTCAGCCAAATTGGAGAGCTATCCTCAACACATTCCCTAATCCTGTTATCAGTCCAGAACTCAATAAAATAGGAGACGTAAGGGAGGAAATGAAAATGAAACTTCCCTGTGTGTTTTCGCAAAATCCTAACCAAAGGATAGTAGGATTTACTGTCAAATTGGTACTGAAGGATGAAGCAAAGTTTGTAGTTCACAAACCATATTCGTTACCATATGCGTTACGAGATAAGGTTAGTAGTGAAATTAAACGTCTAGAGTCAGAAAAAATACTAGTACCTACAACTCAAGCGGAAATGGCTAGCCCGATTGTAGTGGTTCCCAAAAAGGACGGGGGTATCCGTATTTGTGTGGACTTTAAGAGGACATTAAATCCAAATCTAAGAACTGACTATTATCCATTACCGGATGCGCAAGATATATTTCATAGTCTTAGAGGAGCAAATGTGTTTACTATTCTAGATCTAAGCAGTGCATATTTACAGTTACCTGTAGATGAAGCATGCCAAGGATTGCTCACAATAAGTACACATATAGGGTTATATAAATATACTACATTACCATTTGGAGTGTCTAGCGCTCCTGCACTGTTTCAATCAACGATGGAACAAGTCCTGGGTGGCCTGACGAATGTATCTGTTTATATTGATGATGTAATTATTTCAGGTAGAAATTATGAAGAATGCAAAGAAAATGTATATAAGGTCTTAGGACGGTTGAATAAATATCAAATTAGAATAAACATGAATAAGTCAGTCTTTTTCAACACACAAGTTAATTTTTTAGGTCATACCATTAGTCAAAATGGAATACAACCACAGGAAGCGAAAGTAGAAGCTATACAAAAAGCTCGCACTCCGACAAATATCACAGAGCTAAGAGCTTATTTGGGATTACTCAATTACTACTCTAAATACATCCCAATGTTATCCACAGAAGTGTATCCGTTATATGAACTTCTGAATAAAGATACCAAATTTGCTTGGGACAAAAGAAGAGAAAGAGCTTTCAAAAGAAGTAAGGAATTGCTTATCAATAGCAAAGCATTGACCTTATATGACCCATCAAAACAACTGATTGTAACAGCCGATTCTTCCAGTTATGGTATAGGGGCCGTACTAAGTCAACTAGAAAATGGCGAGGAAAAAGCAATATTTTTCGCATCTTGTACCTTAAGCAAAAGGGAGCAAAACTATGCTCAGGTGCATAAGGAGGCTTTAGCACTTATTTTCGCAGTGAGGAAATTCCATAAGTTTATATATGGACGGAAATTTTTGCTACAAACAGATCATGAACCCTTACGAACCATATTTGGACAGAAAAACGGAATTCCAACTCTAGCCCATGCTAGATTACAAAGGTACGCAATAATTTTGTCAGCGTATAACTATGACATAAAATATAAAAAAGGAAATGAAATAAGCAATGCTGATGGCTTATCAAGGTTGCCTTTAGAAGAACCTACTCTTGATGAAGTGATAACCTTTTCAGAAGATGACGAAATGCCATTAGTAGCGAACGATATAGTTAAGGAGACGAAAAGAGACAGCTTACTTCAAAAAGCCATAGAACTTACGAAGTATGGATGGCCAACTAAATGCAAGGACGAGCAATTACAACCATTTTTCCGCAGAAGAAATGAGCTTAGTATAGAGGAAGATATGTTGATGTGGGGAAGAAGAATAGTCATACCTCAAAATTGCCAAGAAGAAGTCCTATCACTGTTGCATGATCAACATCCAGGTATCGTCAGAATGAAACTGTTAGCACGAAGTTATGTATGGTGGCCGAATGTAGATAGTGATATTGAACGAACAACAAAAACCTGTGAGAGTTGCCTAACTCTCAGTCCAAGGCAAAAAGAAATGAAGTTGACACCATGGACACCTACACATAAAAATTGGTCGAGAATTCATATCGATTTCTGTAAAATCTTCCAAACAAACTTACTAATAGTTTTTGATACCACAACAAAATGGATTGAAGTTGTTATAATGACGAATAGTACTGACGCATGCCACACAATAGGTAAATTAAGGCAGGTCTTTTCGTGTTTTGGGTTGCCAGAAGTTATTGTAAGTGATAATGGTCCTCCATTTAATAGCAGAGAATTTAAAACTTTTTGTATATCAAATGGAATTAAACATGCGAATTCTCCGCCGTACCACCCACCTTCTAATGGAAGTGCCGAAAGAGCCGTACAAACGGTTAAGTTGTCTCTAAGGAAAGCGTTACTCAATCAACGTGGAAGTGGAAAAGAAAAGTTGGAACATGTTATTCAAAATTTCTTATTTGCATATCGCAATACACCATCTTCAACTACTCAGAAGTCACCAGCCGAAATTATGTTTCGTCAACTACCAAGAAACAAACTGTCCCTGCTAAAGAAACGTCAAAAGGAAGGAAGGAATATAGACATACACCAAAAGGATAAAGGTAGAAAAGTAAGGATATTTTCAGAAGGACAGAATGTATTAGTCTACAACGTTCCCGACAAACAGTGGAAACGTGGGAAGGTAATTAAAACCATTAGTGACTCTACATATCTAGTGTTTTGTGAAAACAAAATAAGATTTGTTCATGCTTCGGAGTTGAAAGAATCCTTATTGCAAGGACCAACAAATGAGGAAATATGTAAACAATTCCCGTATGCACTAGAAACGACCAAAGAGACGGAAGCGAGGGAGGAATATCCTAGCATACTCAAAGAAAGGAATAATGAATGTATAGTAGAACCAGTTGAAAGTGGCTTAAGCAAGGAGCTTAAAGAAGTAGCCGAGGAAAGAAGGGGAAGTGAGACAAAACTTGAAATTAGTACCGGCGCACAAGAGACGATTGAAGTCCCCATTAAACCAAAAGTACCTATCCCTACTAAAGAGCTTTCATTCAATTACCCTAGAAGATCCACTCGATCCATAAAAGCCCCTCAAAGATTAAATTTATAAATACAACATATTCTGTACAATTACTATAAGCCATACTTGGTTATTGTAAACAACACTTAGTAAGGGAGAGAGAAATGTAATGTTTTAATGTTGGTACCACGGGATCAAGATGTCTACTTTATGTATGTAATGTGCATGTCCGTTAATAAATCTTTATGTTACGATTACGCTAATGTTATTAATCGAACCCGTATAAATACACAGCAAATATAAATTAACTGTTATAATGTGTGAGAATAGACTAGTACGATGGTATTTAGCCGGGCGTAATTCTGAAAAATACCAATATCAAGTACTTTATTTAAGAATAAACAGCGGGATGAAGCACATCCTGCACGTAAATACTCTGATTCATGGACGTACTCTTATACATCAGCCGAATGCAGTTAAGATTTGGAAATCCGTTAAAATAGTTTATGCGCTAAAATAATACTGTTATAGGCATTTTTGATGGGATTGCAAATTAAAGTGAAACATCCTTCTGCTGTAAGATTATAACCCATTGGCCCCTCCTCTTGTTAATCCTTTAAACGAATATGTCATAAAAGAAGTTGCATAGTTGCATGAATATCTAAAGGAAGAATTTCCCATGACCAATTTCTCAAAATTCGCGACTCAATGGTTGCCGTCCACTGGTCTAAAGCACTGCCACATGCACGCTCGGTAGTCAGTCCATTTCGTTATGGAATCAATTAATCTCAGAGTAGAAATATAGAATCGTTAAAAACGTTGTGAAAAACAGTAGCGAAGTGTAGCGATTAAAAGAAATATCAAAAAATATGTTGTTTATTTGCAGACATAATCTATTGAAACGGAACCGTGGCAAAAAATTAAAATGAAAGAAATTACAGAGCTCAAGATATTATAGACGCTTTTTTCTTTAAAAACTCGACACCTTATTTTGTATTGTCCCTTACAGCACGTAGAAAATGAAAAACTACCAAAACAAGGTATTGTTGTGTATGAGAATAAGCAGGAAGACATGTAGATGAAAAGTTCTGGAACAAGAGAGAATGGAGATGAAGCATCAGACATCGAACGATTTTATGTATAATAATCACCTACTACAATAATGACAATATATGACTAGAACATAAAGAAATCCCCATTACATTTTGATTATGATAGAAAACAAATAATTTCGTTCAAATGAAAAATAGGAACTTCCAAGCATACCTACGCTTTTCAAAAATTACGCTACGTTAAAATAGGAGCCAAGCAATCAATTTTTGCGGGGTATCGAATCAAAGCATTTACCGCACTGATGAAATGTACTACATCCACTTATCTTACCTTTTGTATAGGTGTGAACAAGTAGCAAGCGTACATTTTAATAAAATTTGGAATAGAAGATGACAAAATGTCTAATGACAAAAAACTTTCTACTAACTGCTACTAACAAACCTAGTTAGAACGACGTGATATTACGATTGTAACTGACATGTTAAAGTCAATTTACGGAATGTGAAATGGTGGAAGGAAACAGGAATTGTGATGAATATGTTCAAATAATAAACAAAATATATCAATTTTAAATATTTTATTTTTGTCTGTACTATCACTTGCATCGAAATCTGGGACAAGCGACATTACCCATTTTAAACATGTCTTTTGTAAACTATGAAAAAATGTCAAATTGTCTGTCAGTGTCAATCGTAAATGGACAAGTCATTGTCACACGATTGAAAAGACGTCAAAATGAGCCCATAACAGTTGTCCCAGATTTTTGTGCAAGTGATGGTACATCAACATCCATCTCGCTATCCTAAGGTCGCAAAGCAAATTTTGTATTTTCCTAAAAAATTAATTTGTTCAGCACTTTTTCTAAGGTATCCAAATCATTTAAGGTAAATATGTGAACACACTGAACACCTAAGTCATTACTACTGAAGAAATTCTCCAATATATTTACAACACTGGAAATTCCATATTCTTCCACGATCTCCTTATTGTTTTTATGTTCTTCCAAAAATTTCATTATATCATCAGGTAGATGCAATTTGCAGAATTTCACCATATTCATCAAGGATGAATATGAATTAATAATGAATAAACCTGGTAAAATGGGTACATTGATCTCTAGATCGCGACATCGCGTATAAAAATTACGAAATGTGTCAATGTCAAAAATCGCCTGCGTAATGATGAAATCAGCCCCAGCGCTCACCTACAACATAGGAAACATGTAAGTATCTAACAGTAGAAAACAGTATGGATGAGAAAATATTCTTATACCTAGTCACCATCTTACCTTTCATGTATTTATACAGATTTGGCTGAAATTCCACGCGACTCGTGTAGGGACAATTCACAGTTAATATTATCGATACTTTATACGAAAATCGTTTGATATTTTTGCGAAATCTATTTCTTTATCAAATCACAAAGCCGGAAGTTCTACAATTACTATCAAACAGTTTATTTAGCGATGCGCCGCTAATATTGTAACATAAACAAGAAAATCATAAATCAAAATAAAAACCGATTACATGCATCATCCATTCGTCGGCAATTTTACACAACAGCGGAGCCTCCTTATTCCACACACGAATTAGGGCTGTCGCAACTAGCATCCACCAAATCTGTATATGCGTTTACACACAATTGGATCAAACAATATTGGAAAAGTATAGGATTCGTCTGGAAAATGCAGGAAAATGAAAGCAATGAAATTAGATCGCGTATGAGAATTGTTCTTTATGTAGTAAGTGCTGAGTAAGTTCTCCCTCTGTATTTCTACAGTCTACAGACGTTATCAATAAATTTTTACTTTCATGCTCTGTTTTAGATAACAATGTTAGATATAATAATAAATAAAAATAAAAGAATAAATAAAAATAAAAGAATAAATAAAAACAACTGTTAAGTGGTCAATTGCATTTGTATGAATGACCGCCAAAAGATGTTGAAATAAATGAATCGTTGAAGGAACTAAAACGCGTACCTTTTCTTTCAAGCGAAGCAAATCCTCATTTAAACTTGCACTTCTTGGGTGCCCCGAGGGATAGCCAGTGACACCAATACAAAAATAATCATTAAATTTTTGTCTGATGAATTCTACCAGGTTACAAGCATATGGAAAATCATCTTTGCTTTCTCCTAATGACTTTTCTATAAATTAATATCTATTATTAATTCCTAAATATTTCCTTGCAGCCATTATACAGTATGCCCTAAATTGAGTAAGCCAAGTACGTGCCTCCAGACGAAGTATTATGGTAAGGGTGATTGAAACGTGCGTCTAGAGTTATTGAAATATTGTGCTAAAGGTGATAATGTAGTGTTTCAACGCCATCGTCTATTTAATATTTTTTGAAATCAAACATAAGTTGATATATCATTGAAAAGAGAAAGAAAAATAGAGTTCGATTAAAATCGGAAGACATCAATCTGCCGAACTGCGTAACATGAGTATGTTTAGACCGTCTTGAAAATATTGAGGAAAGAAACATACGTTAAGGCAAGTGCGCGCCGCCGAGAGTTATAACTGTACTGATCACAGTTTACGGCGCGTTGTTTCTACCGAGCGTTAGACTATGATAAGATGCCTGGATGACCGGTCATTCTGCTTGTTGGCGAGTGTACATATGTATTGTGTCAAGTTTCAAGCAAGAACTCTTCAGAGTACATCTGATGTAAAAATACAATTTTACGAACGCAATTTTCACATTACTAAAAAAAATTGTTCAATTGCTGCTACCAAACAATGTGTATGAAATAATTTTAATAACATATCCACTTTCACATTGAAAATTCAACAATATAACAGCAATTATACAATTATAACTCGTACGAAAATTATTATAATTGTTATAACAAATCTCAATTTATTTATTGCTTATAGAGGTAAACATTGATAGTCATAAATTTTCTACACTGCAAAATACCTGCTGCCAATAACAATTCAAATTTGCACTCAAATTGTTGCGAGCTACTTTTAGTTAGGTACAGAACTTAAATTTAAACTTCATAAATAAAACACGAATGAGAATTACTAAGAAACAAATTATTAAACCTGAGAAATTGTGATTAATGCATCCATTGTTTGTGAATTGCTTTCCATAAGCGAGCAAGAGATGTATTTAAAGGATTGGTATTTGTAACCGATCCATATTTCAAACATTTACTTCTTTTTACACTGGTATACTAACCTCCTTGCACAACTAAAATATTTTTGACCCCTGTTTCCTTTATAGTTCTTAAAATTTCCAACATTTCAACTTTACTATATATTCTTCCAGGCAAATGTATCAATACGTTGATATCATTCTCGATAAGTTCTTGTGATAGTTGAAGAGTTGGGTGCATATTGATATTATCAATTTTATTGTCAAGCCATGTCACAGAACAAAAAGGAGGAGACATTTCCTTGACTTTTTGCATGTTCAACTTATGGTTTGTACATAATTCCAGTGATAATCGTCTGCTTTTTGCTTCAACTGTTTTAAAAAACATTGTTAAGTGATGTGGTTTCATCTGTAAGTAATGTTGATTATCGCAATATATAAAAAGGGAAACATATACATACTACCATATTTTATACATCTACAATCAGTGGTTATAATAATTTTAATAACAAATTCGATTTAGTATTTTTGTGCTTTATATACTAAATTCAAGTAATTCCATACTTACTTTTCTGCTTTATTATACACTTGTGTTGCTGCAATTTAGAGCTGAATAAAATTTCAAAAATCAAAAATACAACAGAATATACTAAATTGAGATTATGTATAGGTTATGCATATTGTACAAAGGACTTTAATTTTAATGTATTTAAGAATCAAACATTAAAAGCATATGTAAGTGATTATGCTAGAGCAAAATATATTTTAAAATTTTGGAATATGATATCACTAAATAAAGTACGTATTAGAAATATTTATCAAAACGTTAGAATTTAATTTATAATTGCATAAACTAGGGTTATTTGTGTTTATCTTATATGCAAATTGAAGGAATTCAAATGCGAGATATAAAGTAGGAAATAAACTTCGTATAAAACAAGATGTAATATGTAATGTAAAGTAAAATAAAACTGGAGGTTTTCTACTTTGACCGTATTTCATAGGATTTTGAATGTTGATCCGCGTACGTCACACAACCAGCACTCTTAATGCAACCAAAAATTGTACTAGTGCTGCCATCTGACCCTCCTTTCAGGAACTGTATCAGTATTGAGTCAATGTTTTACTGCAGCGATGGCGCTGAACAAAATCGAATCGTGCATTCTCGGTACAATTCGAGAAAACTTGGCAATGAAATTCAAAATTTAAATTTTTTCGGGTTAGGTGTGTAGAATCGTATGATACTCGATAGATACGTTGTTTTATTATAGTTTGGTTTATTTATTATTGTAAGCGCAGTAGTTAATAATTAATAATGTCACGAGTTACAAAAGGTACAGTATATCATGTTGTTTTATCTATTTCTATAACTTTATTATTCCAAATAATATACGTCGTATTATACGTATTAGTTCCTTAATTATAATATTAATATACTAATTTTTATTCGACCTTTTTCAATCTACCTATAAATCAAATTCTTATCTGCTATATATTTAGTTATACCACGTTAGTAAGTTCCGTAGTAAAGTGAACCGCTAAAATATATGGACAGTGTTA
Source organism: Dynastes maya (assembly GCA_029619315.2). NCBI lineage: Eukaryota > Metazoa > Arthropoda > Insecta > Coleoptera > Scarabaeidae > Dynastes > Dynastes maya. The sequence goes on from JAROYE020000001.1 coordinate 76,907,283, forward strand.
CAACGTTTGCCCGCTATGAAAGTATAAGGTGGGGAGCCGCGCGAAGCGAATCGGGGACGCTCCTAGCACAAGCGCCAACATTATTCGCTATATGTATGGGACTCGCGCCTATAAATGTTACTTTATTCTTTTTTTTTAATAGTTTTCGTTTTAGGTTTATTTAGATTAGTGTAGTATAGTATAGTAATTTTTTATTAATGTGTTTCCGACTTACATTTTTCTTTCAAATTCACTATGTTTTCTTTATTATTTACTTTGAGTTTGTCCTTTTTTGCACATTGTTTTATATTGTGTAATTAATAAAGGTTAACATTATTATGTATTTCTATATTCTTAAAATGTTGAATTACCTATGAAATGTTACAATGCTTTCTGCTATGCGAATATATCTACAGCAATGCTAGTTATATTTACTTATTCCTTTATTGTTTCATTTTAACTAATTTCGGTAGATATATATTCACATTCTAGTAATGTACAAGATTAAACATTAAAATTTCAATACAATATCCTACTGGTTTATTGAGCACTTGTGAATTAAAATAATAATACATTTATACATTTATTCAAAAATTATGTACATTGGGAAAAGAGCTGCTTTTTCAATTATTTATGTACTAAAAAATTTTCAATTTAAAATTTGACATCTACTAGTTATCTTGGTTCTGCTTTTACAGAAATCCTTTTGTCTCTTGGAATTGCCTGCATAGTTTGTGAAGAGAGGTACCCAAGCAAGCTTTCAAAAATTTTCTGAGTGGCTATTCTCTTCTCCGGCGTACGTTAAGTTGCATATAGCATGCATTGAGTATGCAATACAAACTACAGGAATTAAAAAAGCAGCCAAATCTCAAATTGCATTCCATTTACCGCGCGAGAACTTTTACGATTCTATTAAAAATTGTAACTATTTTCATTCCTTTTTTCACCTGATCTAGATTTCAACAATTTATCTTATTTATTAAGCATGTTTTACACATTGAACAAGTTGATCTTCGATTTTATTGTAATGTGTAAAAGTAAACCAGTAACAATCGTACGATTTCTTGAGCAGTTTATCGTACAATTAAGTAAATCGAATAGAACATGCCAGGGGCTGGGAACTATTGGAATCCAGTGAGAAAACTATTTTTAACCCTTTCGTAGATATACCGCAACTAACCTATATATAATTGGTTTGTAACTAGGGTTTCGAAGCTTGAATGTTTTTGTGATCATAGTAACAGTGATTGAAAATGTTGTTCCTCAAGTGAATGCCTCGTTCCTGTTCAGTTTTGTGCGTTTGTCTGTAGTTTTTAGTGAATTATAATGGATTTGTTTATTTCGTACTTATTTAGTTTTGTTCTTTGAAGTTTTATTTCAAAAATCAGTCTTCAACGCTGCCTGTACGGACAAATTTAACAATTGCAAGTACCTACGAATTTTGTTTAGTGATTTTAAAGTAAAGTGGGAATAAATTTCGAAAGTATAGGACGATTATGATGTAATGGATAATTTGAATTAACTAACCGAAACAGAAGTATCTTAAGCTATATCTGCCTATACCAAAACTGGTGAAACATTGGACAAAAGCAGATTTCCAATCTATTTTTATAAGCAGATGAAAATTTTCTATTTACTAATCTCCCCCGATTCTCCCGTTCAACTATTAACAAAACTGAACAAGTATACAGGATCGTTTAAAAATTGTCCAATTTATTATAGAATGTAAAACAGTTATAACAGCATACTTACACTGATTTTGCCAATAAATCGCGACGTGTAAAACAGGCTTTAACAATTTTGACAATGAGCTCATTTGAGGTGCACTAAATAGCATATTTACTTACATACATAAAGTTTTTTAATATTAAGTTGTAGGTATTCTTTACTATTTTATTATATTTGATCCTTTTAAGATAATTTTATTTTTTTAGTACGATAAATTAAAATTTTTTAAAGCTTCTTTAATGGCGAGTAAATCAATAAAATTACAAAAAATAGCGTAAATATAATAAATACAGGTTGCGTATTACCAAATCTTCACTGGATTCAAACTCGTCAATTTTCAGGTTGCCAAATCTTTAAATCTTCAAAATCTAATTTTTCGAATATGTCATTGACTAAGGTAAAGTTATTAAAGCAAAATACATGCACTCCCGGAACTGATATCTCTTTCTCCTTCAATATCAAGCAGATTAACTCGCTGACGTAATCAATGGAATAATTGTTTATAGCGGTGTTATCCTTATGTAATTTCTCCATAGTTTTAAGGTATTCGTCTGGCACTACCTTGCAAAATCCCATTACATTTTTTAAGACTTCGTACGAATTTATTGCGTATACTGCAGGAAGAATGGGCACCTTAATTTCTTCTTGGCGACATCGGTTGTAGAAATCCTTAAAAGTTTTCAGATCAAATACTCCTTGGCACATGACAAAATCGGCTCCGGCCTCAACCTAAAACCAATCACGCTATTTTCAGAGAAACTGAATTAGAAAATTATAGCAGTGCTGTAAAAGTAGAAATTAAATTGTTAAATCTAATGTGAATATTTATAGCCCATCTTATGTAATGATAGATGGCGTCTCCAATTTCTGTTTATGTAGCAACAGCAACGAAATCTGATTAAGAAAAAACGGTGTTGAAACTATTTTATGGATTCATATAAAATACTCTTGATCGTTGAATGGTATGAAATGGAGAAATAAAACAAAAAGTAAAAGAAAAAAATTAAAATGATCGGCACAAGTAAGTAGGGCTGTTATTAAAACAGTAAAACGTGTCCTCTTTACTACTTCTATCGATTAGTATAATAGAAACTAAAACTTAATATAAGCGTTTCAGTTGTTGCCATTATCATACCAGTACGTAAGAAAGGAAATTACAACGTAGAGAACTATAGACCTATTAGTCATCTAACCATTTTCGCAAAAATTTTTGAGGCAATAGTCTCAGAGCAGGTGTACTCGTTTTTCGCAAAACATAACCTCTTTAATACAAATCAACATGGTTACATTTCCGGAAAAAGTACTAGCACGGCATTATTTGAATATACAGAGTGGATACCATCTCAACTAGAAAATAATAACTTAGTATGTGGTCTTTTTCTAGACCTATCAAAAGCATTTGACACAATATCGCACTTTATTTTGCTTGCGAAGTTGGAACGTTGTGGTATCAGGGGCATAGCTAATGACTGGTTCAGATCATATCTAGTTGATAGAAAACAAACTGTAAAACTACATAGTATTAGTGATTCGGCATGCTCATATACAGCAACAAGAAATATTGGCGTACCACAAGGTAGTATCCTATTCAAAGTGAAGGGTTTATTGACACTATTCGGAATTTATGTGTATGAATGTGTTATCTTTAATTTCAAAAATAAAATAAATTTCAAAGAGAATGAAAAAGTGCATGAATACGGTACTAGGTTCAAAGCTAATTATAATATTCCAAAACACAGATTGACAAAATTTACAAAAGGTGTGCAATACAATAGCATAATGCTCTTTAACAAATTGCCCGACAATATAAAATCTGAAACAAATTTTAAAAAATTTAAAAGGATGACACATTCATATATATGTGATATTGAACCATATTCGCTGAAAGAATATATTAATTATTAAATTTATTATGAAATGTGATATATGTACATATCTCACTTAACTACATTTCTGTTTGACGCCGGTTTCTACTTCTGTGCTTTTTTCTTGTAAGGTTACATTTCAGTAGAAATAAAGAACATTATTATTATTTTTATTATTGGAAGAGGACTGATAGAAACCAATTTGGGCGATAGGGCACCAAGAAGAAAAGCGCAACTTTTTAATAAAAAACATAAAATTAGTAGATATTACAAATATGATCCAACGCAACGAAGATAAGAGTTATTTTGTAATAAAATCGATAAATATTACGTTAAACGATCTGTAAACGCAAAATTTCTTCCACAGTGCGCTAAAAAAACTGTCAACCACTGTCACACTTTAATTTGGAATCCCATCAAAAATACCCATAACAGTATTATTTTAGCGTATAACAATATTATTTTAACGTATTTCCATATCCAAACCTCCTTCAACTGACGGTTAACAGTATACGCCCATGAATCCTCTTCTTTACATACAAGTGCTCCATCTCAATGTTCATTCTCAAATAAAATACATAAAATTAGTATTTTTCAAAATTACGCGCTGCTAATACCTTCATAACAGTTTATTCTCACATATTATCTGGGCTAATTTGATTTACATTCATAATCCAATAAAATATTTACCTATTAATCAATCGCAGAGTTTCTGTATCGCTGGAAATCCATATTTTTCGCGTTTTACAAATTACACGCGATCTACTAATAGTAATCATCTTATTCTGCCATATTATGCTGTTTAAGTTGAATTCCATCCACTGGTAAACACGTTCATTAACAATTACTCTCCTCATCCACGCACAAATCTCAGGTTAATACGCATTAATCGTCACCACTTCCATTCTCGCATTTCAAAGGTAAGGATATAAGAAACGTTTTTTTTCCGCTTTGGACGGTCATTCGTATACTCTCTGGACCCTTCTTGATTGTTAGTAGCATTCAGGCAAAGTTGCCCGAAGACCTGCAGCCATTGCGTACTGCGCATTTGCCAAGTGGATGTTTTATGTCGATTTTTTTGTTGGAGATTCTTTGAAGTCTGAGCCGATCGTTTAGAATACGTACCGTGGTACGGATATGTTACTGGTTTTCATCCTGGATTTCGATTAGCACCCCTCAATAGTTCCGAGCCCACCGTCAACAAGGACATTTCCACCCGCCCGAACGAAAATTTTCCGACTAAACTCCGTGAACTGTTCTGAATCCCGTTGAGCAGCGTGTCAACCGCATTTTTGTTAATATCAGTTAGTCTTAAGGCCTTGTTTCTTTGTATAATACCACGAACTATAATTGAGATCGTTTATTGTTAGTTTGTACGGCTTGTATGGCTATTTGGTATCATTTTTAGCTGCGTATGATCTTTAATTTAATCATTTAGTGCAAGCTCGATCGAGTAGTTAGTTGTGTAATTAATTAAGAGAATTAAAATTACTCCTAACGCTACTACCGCAAAATAATTTACATTGGAACCAAATACACATATCCGTCATTGCAATTAATATTTACATTTCACTGGGATAATACACATATATTTTTAACAATTCACATCTGCCATTTGATCTGTCAAAAACTTGTTGAATATTTTGGATTTAAAACCATACTACACATAAGATCCCTTCTTACTTCTCCGTGGAAACTCTAAATGGTTCTTGAGGAGCTTTTTGCCGTCCAGCGAGGCGACTGATTTGCACTCAGAGGCTGCTCAATCTACCATCGTCTCATTATTACCCACGAATTGGTATACCGGGTCGTTACCGTCGTGAAGAATCCATGCGTGTGTAGACCACGCCTCTAGCGAAAACTTAATAAAATTATAACTACGTTGTTTTATTAAATCCCTGCTTCACCTAGATCGTACCGTCATATTCAAAAATATAATTACCATTTATCATGAACTATATTTAAGACTGAGTTTGCCTGTTCGATAATAATCGTAATCCAAATCAGGAACGGTAACACCACTTCATTGTTGCTGCGGGGATACTTTTCATGGTCTTGGGTTGGGTCAATTAGCAGAATAAACGAAATTATGACAATAGAATGTCTCACTACATTGAGAGAATGCACATAATGTAGCATATAGAAGATCAGGTATCAATTTATTGGTGGTACATGCTTAACAATAAGCCAAAGGCTACAGTCAGAAGGGTTAAGAGCCGATTAAAACATCGTTATATTAATAACTTATTTTGCTCAAAGACATTCTTGAATATCTTTAGATAGACGTTAAGAAATGCGTTCAAGATGTAAAACTGAGGATTATGGGAGTCGGTTCAAAATACTTGCAAACCCATTTCAGCGGAAAAAATGCAAACACCTATTGGAATCTTTGCCAGGCCAAATGCATGAAGTCATTAATAACAAAGATCACACGACAAAGTGTTCATTAAAAGTTCTTTTCAGGGGGTGTCCTGTCAATCCACAAAATTCACTGTTAGGACGTCTAATATGATTCTAAACAAAATATTTTAATAAACCTGTGTCCGCAGATGATCCATTTTTGAGTTACAAGTAAAAACAGAAATTATTCCAATATTCTTTGTAAATTAGCAATTTCTTCTGATTTTAGGTGGGCTGTGGACTAAACTAGGTTTGAATTCGAGGGTCGTGAAGAATACGATTGAAGAGTTATTCCGTTGCATGGGTAGCGATATTCTGATGTTTTTACAGCCCATGAAGAACAAATGACGCAAAAAAATCCGTACATTGTTATTTCTTGACAATATCGAAAAATGTTCATTCAAAAAAAGTAATAGATGTATGTTGTCTCTTACCTTTTTCTTTAAATAACATATATCTTTTATAGGGTCCGGTGAAGTTGGATGGCCAATAGGGTATCCAGTGGTTGCAATGTTGAAATAATTTCCAAATTCTTTCTTCAAAAATCGAAGAAATTCTAATGCATATGGAAACTCGCATTTCGAATCATCCGGTTCAAGCATATTGGCTAAAAAACAACAATAACTATAATTTGAAATTTCATCAGTTACAGAATGTCTACCTTCGTACATATTTCGTACTTAATCTTAATAACATCGTTTTATATTCTACTGAAAACACTGACCACACTGACACATGTCAAATCAATACTACTTTTTTGGCAGCGAAATTAAATTGGTTTTAATGGCTTCAATTTTACTTTTACAAACTTACCTCCTTTTAGGGCCAGTATATTCTTGACACCCATATCCTTTATCTTGTTCATAACAGTTACAGCTTCGTCTCTCTTAAAATTTCTTCCGCCAACATGCATTATCATATTGATGCAATTTTCATGCAGTTTTTTACCCAACGCAATCGTGGGTATACAATCGAAATCTTTGAAATCGTGATGAACCCATATTAATGCACAAAATGATGGATTTATGGATTTATAGAGTTCCAAATCGTACGGTAAATTTGATATAAATTCAATAGATAATAATTTTTTACCAATGGAAGCAGCATTCTTGAATATCGCTTTTATTTGCATTTGCTTTGCCATGTCAAGGAATTTTGCAGTAATAACTGCGCGCTGAAATACTGAATACACACAAACTAGATGGGTTTGTTTAACCTTTTTCTAATACGTCAATGTATACAATGAAAATGTTGTATACATTGGAAAACGTAGGCACAGGTGACTTGCGGTTTTTCCTGCTATTTTATAAATAGAAAATGGCAATTTCTAAGAAGTAAGAAGATATAAGACGATTAATTGAAAACGCACAGTGAGTATCACTGGAATAGTACATTTTTAGCTAATAAACGTCTAATCTGAAGTCGACAGCCGTAGAAGTGCGTAGTATCAAAACAATTTTTTTTTTCTAATGTATATTTAGTGATAAATATAATAAGTAGGTATAATTAAAAATAGTACGAATAACATTTTTCCAAGTATTCTTCAACTTATTTCCAAAAGTCTGCAGTTACCGTCTTTTTAAAATTTGCAGATTATGTCAACGCAATTCTAGAACGCCCCAGATAAATTTAACCAAACAATTTTTGATCAATACTACGACTCAAGTTGTTACCAACGATATACACAAGACCTAAGCGCTTTGACGTCAGCAGGCTGTGACGTATTTTGAACTAGGCCGTCGATCATCCACACGCTCAGATCGTTTCTTGCGTTTTGAAGTGGTTTATCCCAATTATATTGGTTTTATTTAAAAAAATACTGTGTAGTGATATTTCCGTACTTTGTTGGTGATACTTGTAATGTTTTTCTAGTGTTGTATAAGCGATAAAACCTTTTCTGAAGCGATAAAAACGGGGTAACCTAACTTAACATGACGTCGGCTGTTTTGTATGTTTTATTTGTGAATTACACTTTATAAAAGAAGATTATTTATTTTTTAACAGTTACAGCTTCGAGGACCGGGGAAACCATAACTGTAAGTTTAAAAAATCCTAGACTTAAAAAAAATGCCATTCTAACTGAATTTCCTAACTGTCCGTTGTATTTGACAAAAAACGTGAAAATATAATTGTTCAAACAGTTTTAAATTCTTACGTTATATTTAACAAAATTATTTTTTAACACAGAGATGTTTTTAAATGTGTGTAGTAAACGTTCTGTTTTAATACAATATATTTTAACTGATATCACGGAACGTAACCATTTTGGATAGATATATGTAAATTTCATATTCACAGCAGTGAACGTATTGCAACAATTATAATAACTTGTTCTACAAATACCCTACTTAAAAATGATTGTGGGAAAAGTAATGATAGATTAGGTAAAACACCATACATACAATAGGAAAGATAGATTAGGTAAAACACCACATAATAGGAAATTAAAGACCCTGGTTAAATAGCATGTCAGTAAATTTTCTCGTGAAATTGAACAAAATTTCACATAAAATTGCAATTACTGTATCATTTCAACCTTAGTTTCGTCCAAATAAATGTACAATTACAAATAATAATTAGCCGAGTAAATACCAACTACAAATACATCTTTCACGAAAACTGTGATAGGTTCCGTGTTTGGTTTTTGTTTTGAAACTTCGTTTTTCCAAAATAAAATTGAATGGGATGCGAAGAAGGGCTAAGTTGACGACTGGCACCCTCTTTAAACCGGAAGCCCTTTAAAAGAAATGCAAAAAAACGATTCCTTTACCACTTAGGCAAATATCGTGCATGGCGGTACATCACCAACCCAGCGACATTGAAGAGCGCTCAGGGTTTGTTACAGCGTAGATAACGCTCAAGTTTCACTCTGTCACGCATGCACATTGGTCGAAAATGCACTGGTCTGCAGACATTTGTTTCTACAGGCTGTTGCGTTTGGTATTTCATGTTGCTTTCAGAATAGCAAGTTCGTTCGGATCCGAGTTTAAATCTAAATGGAAATCAAGGCCTACATCTTCCCTCTGTGACACTTAATATCTTAAAAGATCGATTTTATTGATAACCAAATAATACTCGTGTACATTCTTCTGTTGTTGATGTTTACGAGAACATGGTGTAAACGTCAATTTTCCATTATTGACGTTTACGCCATATTTTCAAATATTATTCGCGCTGGAAACCATTAATAATAATAACATTTAGGGCCAATCGTAATTTCTTTATTATATAGTCAAAAGATGTTCAACGTTGAACGGCGTTCATTAATGGTTTAACACAACGCTTGTGTTGTACAAAGCCAACTCGTAGTTCAACATTCGATTTAAACATCGATTTATTGAACGTCAACTGGCGGTTGTTCAACAGTCGATCAAGTAAACCGCCTATCATTTTTCCACAAATCCAGCTATTATAGATATTATCTGATTTATGTTCTACCAATAAAACAATCCACCATTTAAATTATTGATTTGTGTACACTACAGATAAGCATAGTACACTTTTTCGCCAATGACGTTTATGAGAATATGACGTAAACGTCATCTTTCTGCTACTGACGTTTATGCCATATTTTCGAATGATATTACCCATGCCGGAAACCATTAATGTGTAACATTACCCACAGGCGTCTTCTTTTTGTCCTATTAACTCAATATTGATTCATAATGTCCATATAATTTTTACCCTAATAGTGTTCCATTAGCAAATATTCAGTTTCGGTTCAATTGCAAAGATACTGAATAAGTCCAAATCGTAATCATTTATTTTGTCGGTGTTCCTTTTTCATCTAATCACTTCAATTTCAGTTGAGTTGGTTCATTTTCTAATCACTTGCAAATCATTTCAGTTTATAATCACTTAGTTATTTTGCAAAAGGAGGACGCTTCAGGGTCCATATGACTACGGTGTTATAAATTCTTTTAGTTCTACTGAATTTACTAACAAATGTGCCCTCTAAAAATCGGAGTGGAATTGATAGCCAAGATAGGAATCTGCATATATGGGACATGCCATAGCAAATATTTGATTTGACATTTTATTTTTAACTTACCATCGCTTTCATAAAAATCTGGGACAAGCGATACTACTATGACATTATCCATTTTAAACGTCTTGTAAAATATGACAATTAAATAATTTAATGTCAAATTGTCTGTCACTGTCAATCGTAAATCGACAAGTGTTGGGCAGCACGTAATTATTGAAGTATAATAATAATGCCCTATCAACGTAATGTGGTTTTCAATAAAAATGTTTATATTTAAATATAATCTATGATATATTTTCTGCTAAAAGCTAACAGTTTTTAAAATAAACGAGTATAACGTATAACTTTTAGGTTAAATACACAATATTGTCATTTTTAAAGTCATTGTCACAACACTTAAAAAAACGTCACGATGAGCTCGTGAGTTGTTCCAGACTTTTATGAAAGCGATAGTACATATACAGCGTGTTTCCGGATTAACGCATGGATAGGTAAGGCAGACAGAAAATTATTGAGTTGAAATTTCATCTTTTGGGGTTCAGCCATGCTTGAATAGTAACTCATGCCATAATTTTATTGCCGATAAATCAAGTATATCTTGGAAATTTACAAAAAAGGAATTTTTTCAATTAGTAAAATGTATTTTCTGTGGGAGATACGATGAAATGGTTATTAAAAAACGATGTTTAGGGTAATAAATTATGTTAGTACTTAGTGTGTAAGCATAGCCGAACCCCAAAAGATGAAAATTTAACTCAATAATTTCCTCTCTGCCGTATCTATTCATGCGTTAATCCAGGGACACACTGTATGACTTGAAATTAATGCGTAATGTCGCACCGCGAACTTCAAAAATGTAATACGTAGGTAATAGAATATAATACAATAGAGTGCTAGTACGTGAAGGGAATGACGAAAAAAGACTTGTGCTCTTCCGGTTTTCTTCGATTAAAGTGAAAATATACGGAGCTCAGCTAGTTCCAGTTGTTGAATGGAAAACCACAGCTATACAGTGATTAATTCCTATATGCGTTGTACTGAATTTTTCTTTATACAACGCGCTTCTTATTAAACTGCGTTCATCCTTGATTTGTCGATCAGTTTAATCTAAACTTGAACGTCCTTTAGTACAATCGGCTGGCACTTAGTAGTATTTTAAGGCTGCATGCACGGTCATTAACATTTGATAGCTTTTGTTCTTGGCCACAGAGGAGGAAAGTTGGTATTCTTGACGAAATTTATTATATCGTCTAATTTTTTTCACTAGAAAAAAATTAGACAATAAATAAAATAAAACCGTTGTTTTCTTTGATTTCCATTCCACCTATTAATCTTATTTTGAATTGCTTTCTTGTAGACTACACGTATCATTATTAATATGGTTTCGGTTTAACAGTAGACTATGTTTGATTATAAAAAGCTGTCCTTTCATATTTATCTTCTGGATCCGCACCTTTATCACTTTATCACACTTTACGTACTAATGTTCGCACAAACGTACATTACATTGGCTACACAAGAGATGATTTCAAATAAATTCAATTTCAAAAATTATAAAATTTATTCAAATACAGAATATGTTAGATAGCCATTATATATATCCAATGATAGTTTCAAAACAAATATAAATATAATTTGCCAATATTATGGATAATATAACAAAGACAGTAGTATAGGTATGTATATAAAACTTAATTAAGAATTACTATTTTTAGTCAGAAACTTGTCAATAGTTAGTTGAACTAATGGCGTCTGCTTTTTCCGATGTAATACCTTGTAACAAGCAATACTACTACGAAGATTACGGATTACATTGTTGCTTCTTTCCAAATCAGGATCCGGATTATCTACCAACTCCACAATCTCTTCAACCTTGCTCAAAATTTCAGCCATTGTTTGAAGTTTCAGCGATTCCGATGGTTCCTTGCTCCTGTTTTAAACATTTAATTCCTTCATACTTTGCTGCTGTAGTTCAATTAAATCGTATGTATTTAATTCTTCTCCGTGGGATTCTACCAATTCAATTATCTTTTCTGTATTCATATCTAAACCAAGTTTTCTACCCGTTTCGACAACTTCTAAAATAGCTTCTTTGTCATTAATCACTTCTATAATATCTTTACCAGAAACAAAATTTGGACATAACTTTCTCCAGGCGTTTTTTATTGTCGTTGGTTTAATTTCCAACCAACTTGTATTAATATTTCTTATTGTATGAAGTATATTATAGGTTTTCCAGAATGTCTTTACACATTCTACATTTTCTTCGTCGATTGCTCTTATCATCCCTGCCATAGTTGCTTTTAAATAATACTTTTTGAAAGTTGCAATTACGGTTTGATCCATTGGCTGAAGTAATGACGTTGTGTTCGGCGGCAAGAAAACTACTTTTATGTTTGGGTTCAATTCGTTTAAAGTTATTGGATGACCCGGGGCATTGTCCAAAATTAATAATGCTTTAAAGTTAAGGTTCATCTTGCTTAGGGCAGCAACATGTCTATTAACAGGACATGGCTGTTTGAGAGGCCACTTGCATAAGATGGGGATCTATAAAGATGAGCCCTTATGTAGACTTTGCAATGAGGAGGAGGAAACAGCCTCTCATATTATTTTCGAATGTGCAGCGTTAGCTCAACGCAGATTCGCTATGCGAAGCACAATTGAACTACCAATGGAGAAAGATTTACTACATAGGCTGTTAAACCTGATTGCGGGAACTAACCTGTTTAAGTAAAACAAAACCGAAGCAGGAATAATACAATAAGCTACTAAGCTTCAGTGTTAGGGATGTAAAGACCAGCCCTGCTCTGGTAGAAAATCAATCAATCAATAAGGTTCATCTTCAAACAAAAGTTTCGAACTGATGGTATAAAATGGTTCTTAAACCAATCTTCAAATAATGTAACTGTTACCTATGCTCTACGATTGAACTTCCATATAACGGGTAATGATGATTTTATAATTCCTTGTGCCCTCGGATTTTCGCTATGGTAAACAAGCATGGGTTTCAGCTTAAAATCTCCTGCTGCATTACCCCCTAATAATAACGTAAGACGATCTTTTGCAGCTTTGTATCTAGCCATATGAATTTCTTCTTTTAAGTAAGTGTTCGTTGGCATTTTTTTCCAAAAAGTCACGCCTCGTCGACGTTAAACACTTGTTTGAGCTGTCTTGGGAATTCTTTTGCTGCATTAATATTAGCACTAGCAGCCTCTCCTGATATTTGAATATTATGCAGATTAGCTCGATTTTTAAATCTTCGAAACCATCTCCAACTTGCGTTGAAGGCCTCGACAATTGAACTTTCTCCCATATTTTCTTTTAAGTGTGCATGAAGCTGCTTAGCCTTTTCTTGAATAATGGAAAGGCTTGATGGCACATTACGCTGATATTAGTCATCTATCCAAAGTTTTAAAAGCCGTTCCATTTCTTCTATTATACTAGACCGAACGCGAGTTGAGGAATTGTGCTGCTTAGAGTCGCCACCTTTAATGCGGGTCTTTATTTTTTCTTCGTCTTTCACTATTGTATTTACTGTAGAACTACTAAAATTAAATTTACGTCCTATTGCTGGTATTTTTTCACCATTCTCAGCGTCTCTAATAATTTCGAGTTTTTGCTCAAAAGTAATTGTTCTCCTTTTTTTCGGAATTCTTTGTGTTTCATTCATGTCAATCACTTTATTTACGACACTTAATAAACTATATATTCTCCGCAAATATTAAAATATTTTAACTAGAATCCCCGACTAAATAAATAAATAAACGTGCATCAAACGACGCGTATACGATAACCTAGAGTGCGATGAATTTTATACTATGGGGAATCCCCGGCGCACAAATATTGTATAAAAAAGGGGGAGCGAATCTACTGTACATTCGTGCGAATAAATTAACGCTCGTGTGAACAAGATCCCGAAAAATACCGAGTGGTCCCGACAAATTGAAATTACATGCATTTATCTAGGAATACACCGTCCGGTTAACGTACGTTCGCTTAATATACAAGAAATTGGGAACGCATCGTGTACGTTAAGCGAGCGCTCACTGTATAGCAAATCTTAGCGACGAATACAGTGCACACTTCCACCAGATCTATTGCGTAGGTATCGAAAGAAGGTAACCAAAGTAAAGCTCTGTTATGCTAGGAAGAGTAACAGCTCCAGATATTAATTAAAGAAAGAAAAGCAATTATTCCTCTTATAATACAATTAAACTCCATAACTATACAACACAAACTTAAGCTAATTAGAGCATTGTACTGGTATCAAAACAAACGTTTATAAATCCTCTCCTAAACACTGTAAATTATTTCCTGGATTTATTGGGGTAAATTTTATTTATTGGTTGATAAAAAAGACGTTGGTAGAAATAATGAGACAGCTGGTTAGCTTAGGTACGGTATATGCTATTTATTTACAATCAGTTTTTTTTATGATTCGCAAAAATAAACAATATACATAAATATTTTATAAATTGTAGTAAATGATCTATATACATATGGTATAGTCGGAAAAATCACTTAATTGTAGTCAGTGTATTTTGGTATAATGTTAGCCAATTAAAGAAAAAGACTCATTTCCAAAAATAAACACATATCATTCACCGAAGAAATATCACGATGCAACTAAATCGTATTTAGTAAGTTATTTTTAGGAATGAGTTAAAATGCTAATTCGTATGCGTACATATATACAATCCAACGGGCACAACCTTTTATTTATAATTCTCAATATGAGAAAGCAGTCACTTGGTTCTTCCTTTTCGATTACAATGGTATGACTTATGATTAAATTTAAAATTAACAATATTAGGTAACTAACGGTATTAGTGTTGTCATTTTTTCTTTAATCTACTGACAATCCATTCCAACCCTTGGTACAATCTGAAAAAGATTAACGAAATTAAAATAGTATCTTAAATCTTAATGGAATTTACATAGTTTTACATAATTAATGGTTTCCATTGTATTTAAATGGCTTATAAGTAAATAAACACTTAATGTATACTTCTCATTGGCTTGCCCTGACATGCCGCGATTTTCGTATATGTTATGAACGGATATGTCGCAGTTTGAATTTAAAACTAGATTTAACGCATACATTTGGATACCCTTTATCACGATTTTAAATTGAAATGTTAGTAAAAATGCGTAGAAGTTAGTAACGAATCGAGTGATTGTTCCTAATTTAATAATTCAAAAATACCTGTTTTAATTGCACTGGTTCAATGGAATGTTGAAAATAGTAACAATCGAAACTGTAAACATGTATGGTTTCTATGGTGTTAATGTGAGCTGTTTAAATAGGTCTATTACTATGCCAATTTAAAACAAACACAAAATTATTTAAGGCCTTTTCGCAAACCATGTTCGGGTTGTAGATCGAGTTTTTAAAACCGCGAGGGCAAGATAACCAATTCCAAAAAAAGGAAAGGTGTTGTATGTTACTTTAAGAACGTTTGTGTAACTTCAACCGTGGTTATACAAGTTCGTGGATTTCAATTCTGTACCCCAATATTTTAAATAAATATCTTAAATTATTTACTATGTTAATTTATACGCATTACTCTTTATTATTCTTAAACATAAAACTAATTCAAATATTAATTATTGACGACTGGATTCACAAAAATGGTGTTTTACAATTTTAGAAAGTCTAAAATTAATTCAATAAAACTGCTCTGCTGAAAAATTCAGTAGACGAATTTCTATTAAGAAATGAACTGTGATGCCTATAGTATTGTTTATATTCAAATGTGAGTTTTTGTCTCATTATTAGTTTACTTTGTATATACAATGTCCTTTGTCTTTTACATATTTTATCTATTTTATTTATTTTATGACTTTCTAGTAATTGTTGCTATTATTACTCAGAAATTATACTCAGAATTACTCGGAAAAAATACAGTCTCTGGCCATCAAATTAGGATCACTTCAAAATATTATGATTTTGGGGTGAAATTTTAAAAAACAATTGGTAATGTTAGCAGTATCATTATTTAATTACATATAACATGCAAGTAAGTATAATTTGAACATATATTTACTAATATTTGTTTGTTCCTCCGCGTTTTATTATTTCCTCAATCCGTTTTGGTATACTGCCAACGCAGTCTTTTGTTTTTTTTTTTAATTTCGTCGCTATTATGCCATACATCTTCAATATGTTGTTATAATTCTTCGTTTGTAGTTGAGTTTCGTGTACTTATGATGTTTTTCAAGACATTCCACATATTTTCAATTATAATTCAAAGGGTTTTAATTTTATTTATATGCGTCTATTTTCGCGGTCAATTATTATCACAATGGGAAAGAAGGATACAACCACAAAGGAAAAAGCACGAATTTCTGCTCTTCTAGAGACGGGAGAGTTCTCTCAACGTGAAGTTGCACAAAAGGAGGGTGTATCACATGAAACTGTTCCGAGGATCGCGAAATTAATTAAGGAGAATATTTCTAGTACGAGTAATGGCAGAACATACTGTGCCGGCAAACGCAAAACAACTGTAAGAGATGATCGTCGTATAGTAAAAGAAGCTATAAAACATCGTTTTTTATCCACTAAGAGTGTTCATTAAATTCTTAGTGGAGAGGGTATACAAATATCAGCCCGAACAGTCCGTAGACGTCTTCATGAAGCAGGCTTGAAATGCAGACGTCCGGTAAAGAAGCCAAGACTCACATCTAAAATGAAAGTGACACGATTTCAATCGGCTAAAGAATATAAAAAATATACGGTTGAAGATTTGGGAAAGGTAAGTTTCATTTATCATTTGTATTTTTGGTCAAATTCATCCTCATACTTCGCTTAATGGTTCTCTACATTTTTTACTTTTTCCTAGATTATTTATAGTGACGAATCACGGCTAGAAGTGCTAACGGAGAGAAGCCATTTTGTTCGTCGACGTCCTTCAGAGCGTTATAAAGAAACATGTACTATCAAATCTATTAAACACCCCCCACCTCTAATGGTTTGGTCGTGTGTTACGACAGAAGGACCGGGACCACTCTATTTCGTTAACGGAACAATGGAACAAAAACAATATAATAGAGTTTTACAAAACTATTTAATACCTTATATTGGGTTCATTGGATCCGACTCAAGGACCATATACTTTCATGCAAGACAATGCACCGTATCATAAGGCAAAAAGTGTCAAAAATGAATCTAAAAATCTGCGTGTACTACTTTGGCCAAGCAATTCACCAGATATAAACCCAATTGAAAATGTGTGTAACGTCTTGACAAACATCGTAAGTACCCAAAACTCAACTACAAAGGAAGAATTACAACAACCTATTGAAGATGTATGACATAATAGCGACGAAATTAAAAAAAAAACAATAAAATGCTGCATTGGCAGTATTCCAAAAAGGATTGAGGAAATAATAAAACACAGAGGAGGAACAAGCAAATATTAGTAAATATATATTCAAACTATACTTACTTGCATGTTATATATAATTAAATAATAATATTGCCATTATAAACTGTTTTTTTTTTTAAATTTTACCCCAGAATCATATTTGCAGTGGTCCTAATTCGATGGGCAGGGAGTGTATATTATTGAGTTTTTGGATTTAACATAGTCTGGTTCTGAGGTACAGAATTGAATATAGGGAATGGAAACTGCTAGCACCTCTTATCGTCCATTTTTGCAATTTAACATCAATCTTAGATATTAAATAGTTAAAAAAAAAACACTCTTATAGTCACTGCTCCTGCTCGTGCGGAGCACGATGGTTTAGTATTTACTCGCAATGAGCGACGAGTTTGACTGTTTTGCATCCTTTGCTTGCGAAGAGAACATCCTTTGTAGGTAACTTCTCTTTATAGAAATTGAAGTAAATACAATGGGAGCGATTTAATAATATATTTAACAGCAGAAAATGTACATTTTCAAGTATTTTGTAAGATGTCTCCAAAAGACTTTGAAAACCTTCTGAATAATGTTAATTCAATAATTTATAAAAAAACACAACATATCGAAAAGCGATTCCTGTTAAGTAGAGATTACCAGTAACATTGCGATATTTAGCGTCCGGTGACTCATATTCTAGTTTGAGATATTTTTTTCAATTTTTCCAAACAACTTATTTCTGGTGTAATTCCTAAAATATACTGCAATTGTTGAATATTAGAAGCAAGAAGTAAAGACCTCGGCTCTTTCACTCGTTACAAAATATACAAAGGGAAATTCCAACCCAAACATGAAAAAAAAAGAAACAATTCAGTCAAAATAACAAATATAAAAAAAATATAGAAAATTCTAGCACTAAGTTGAAAAATAACATTAGTGTACGGTAATGCGTCCCAATTATTACTTTGTAACATTCACTAGTAGTGTCCCACAACAAAAGTTTATTTTCATACAATCTTATGAATTGTACTATTAATTCATCACTCCAATCCATTTCTACAATGTTTTACGAGCACGGGTATGATCTAACTTTTTTCTTGTCCACAACGCTTGCGAGTATAATGATTTTTTTTGAGGTATCAACTCTGGCAGAGCCGCGCATGCCTTGGCTCGCGTGACTTGTGAGGCTTGCGCCCACATTATAAAAAGTTTTATTGCAATTATAAAAACATAAACTTACTAAAAATTACGGTGCCTGATTTGTAACACGAAAATCTATAATTTTCGAAAATAAACGGTATTAGTGACGTCGTACATTGAAAATTTGTAGTTTCTTTCTAATATTGATATATTTTGCACTAGAGAAACTCATATATTATAAAGGAAAATATATATGAATAGGGAATGTTATTTTTACCATGGTGGTCATCCTGGGTTAACAAACATCGATGTTGCCGGCTTCAATTGGCCGTAAACTGTAATGTAATCGAAACGTGATCAGCTGGTCACTGTTTACTTATTTTACTTGCAGTTTTATTAATCGATTTTGTTGTAGAGTTTTGTTAGTTCTTTTTAGAATTGTAATTTAAATTGTTTCACTTCCTTCAGATACTTTAAAAATATCTGTCCTTTCTTACTAATAGTATTTTATGTACAATTTTGCACTTAATGGTATTCTAACCTAATATTAATCCACTTAACGCAAACAACAGCTGTCATAAACAATGCGACAAGACAACATCTAAACATCTGACGTCATTCGTTGTTGATGACGTGCATTCATTGCTTAATTATTTATACTATACATATGTAGTACAGCGTAGAACACTTGAGCGATTGGCTGTTTCATTATATTACTAATTATAGTAAAGTTTAATAATTTCATCTTTATTTTGTTAACAATGGAAAAATTAAAGTGTGTTTTCTGGAGAAAATGAAATAAATTAATAATTGAAAATAGAAAATCCGAATATTTGTTTTTGGAATTATAGCTTTAATTAGAAATCTTCACGTCTGGCTCCTTTTTTATATTTTTCTAGAGACTCTATTGAAGATAAAAATACCAAGAAAAAAGACTATGAAATGATTTAATAAAGTTATTTTGTTCTCATGTTTGTACTACTTATTATTTATAAAAAGCAGCAATTTGGATGTCTGCCTTCCATACATCTGACCTGTATAGTGCCTTTAATACAATATATCAATGGCTGACACGATGACATAATTTACAACAGTTACTTTTTTATTTCCATTTCAAAATTCCAAAAGTCCAACTCTCATCTTTTCTAAACCACACAGATGTAAACTACATTACGTTTTGCTATCAACGACTACATCTAAATTGCCACCAGCTCCCTAATTATTAAAAATCAATAACTGTAAATCCAAAAATTAAATATGTTGGTATTCCCATTTGTCAGAAAAAAAAAAAAATTGTCACCCCGTAATATTCATGTTGCACATACTAAATTAAAAGATAAAATACCAATAAATAAACAAACATACCGTATTTATAAAATCCCATGTAACATTTAAGCGAACGAATCAAGGATCATACCATAAATATCAAAATAACATTACAACTTTAAAAAAATATACAGCAAACACATGTCAGATTGTTAATTTCAGTTTTTAATGTAAAAAATTACAATACCACTTCTACCAACGTTATATAATTAAAAGGTTTACACGGCCCGGTGACGTCAGAAAAACGCCAGCCAAAAGCGCGCAAGTTCCACCTTGTTTCTGAATCTTTGCGATGGAAATAGAATGTTAATATCAGTTTATCATATATCAAAATTCTTCGTTTTTAATGTACTTTTTTATTATTATAAAATTGAAAAACGTGCAAATTCTTTCTTGTAAATACTGACTGAAAAGCTAATTTATAGTCGTGATTTAATAAAAATGATAACAAAACATTATTTTGGATTATCACTCATTTAAGTATGGTGTAAAATATAATCAACTATAATCAAACCCCATTAATCCATATCACATTTATCTAATCAGTATAAATAGACTAAAGAGACACAAGCATACATAGGTCTTCCATAAATAAATTGAAAAATTAATAATGAGTTTTCTTCATATTAAGCATATTTAATACAATATTTGGAACTCCAAAAGAAACAAAAGGATGTATTTTTCATTACTTAAAAAGCTGAAGAATCTTAATTGTATTTAGCCCTCTATTAGATAGATAGAAAATTTGAAATTAAAGGGATAGCTTGATATATATACAGCGCAATTAAATTTGTATAACATAAAGTAACAAACACAATTGAAGGATTTAATATCAAAATACAATAACTCACCCTTCACCAGTTAATGCACAACACGATTGTATATGCCATTGTTGTTGTTTTATGGAAGTTAAATCTAATTGCCTTGAGATTTCGGAAGCATTCATCGATCCTTTCAAGTCTTGTTTATTTGCATAAATAAGAACACCTGCTTTACACAGTTCTTCATTCGATAGCATTTTATATAGCTCCTCTCTTATAACCATTAATCTTTCTCTATCTGTAGAATCTATAACTACTATTATGAACTAAAATAATGAGTTTAATAACAATCATCAACACCTTTTTATCGCTACTTACTTCGGTATTAGTATAATATGTACTCCAAGCTGCCCTTAACGACTGCTGACCACCCAAGTCCCACATTATGAAATGAATGTTTCTCCACACAACTTCCTCAACATTAGATCCTATTGTGGGGCTTGTATGTACTACTTCGTTCATTAGGAATTGATATAAAATTGTTGTTTTTCCTGCATTGTCAAGTCCTACTATCACAATTTTGTGTTCTAAAAATATCTATATTTTGTACACAATAGTTAAACAAACATCGCATATTTTACCTTCGTTTCCAAAAAAGCTCCATAATTTAGAAAACAATAAACCCATATTAACTTCACAAAACTCTGCGCTTAACTGAAAAATGTTAACCTTATTGTTAATAGTTTATCTACATATAAGCCAATTAACCACAATGTGAACTACAGTTTTCTCAACATATTCGCGTAACGTCACTGTCATCAATATTTTGCAGAAAGAATGAAAATGAATCACTTAAAGTTCTTAGCATGCCATTTACTCATGTAAAACTTCTTTATTCTAGGGAAAGCTCCAATTAATCTCAAATCATATGGAATGACGCTATCATTAGAATGACGTCAAGTACTTTCCAATTTACGACACATATTTTTTATTTCTTTCTAAAGTAAAACAGTTCCTGAACATTTATATATAAATCATACCCGAAAATAATGCAATTTTAACCTTTCACTTCTTATAAAAAATTGTGTTATAAATACGTACATTTAAATACTATTCATTGATACCACTGTTTTAAATCTTAAAATGAGTTTAGGATTTTGTGGGGCATAGAACCCCAGGATTGTTTTTTTGACGAAAATTTGCTGTAATAATATCACAGAAAATTATAGTAGATTCCAGTGTGCTTTAATAGATGCCGCCATTAATTTTAAAGGTTTTTGATTTCTGTAAGTATGCGTATGGTTCCCGCAAGTAGAAATCTAGAAATATGAGTCGGAGTCGATAACATAGATAACTGTAGAATTGTAGATTCTAAAACTCTTTAAACCTGCATCTTATTTTTATAATTATAAAAATAATAATGCATAACACCTTGCGGGAAATAATATAAAAATAAAATCGCAATAGATTTTATTTTTATGTAATAAGAAGTGACCAAAGACCTAATAGATTTGTTTACGCTAGTTATAGCTGTTTACAATCAACTAGCCACTATAAAATATGTGTTCCCATTGTGTTCCTAACTTATTACAACTTTTTATGCACCGTACTAGCAACATTGGCTGCGTACCGTAAATATAAAACGATCACCAAATGGTTGGGCCATGCTTGTTTATTTTTACTTACCAAGGTTAAACAAGACATTAATTACAGATTAAATAATAGAAAGATGATGCCAAACTGACTGTCGGCGCCTTTGATCTTAAGCTGGGTCCTTAGCGAACATATTCGCACAGCTCGGCTACAAAATTAACGAGAAACACAGAGAGAATCACAGCACGGCAAATAATCACGTGTTCGGCAGAGCGCAGCGCAGCTACGAAAGTTGGTCAAATCGAACTTTTGTAGCCGAAGGAGCTGTTCGAGTACCGTAAATGTCAAAGATTTCAATAACATAACCTCAGGCTGTGTTGATGTTTGTGTCGCTTGACTGTTGTGAAAAATTGATGAAAGATTCTGTTTCGTGAAGTCGCATTTGTGTACTTAAATTATTAAATGCGCTTTCCACCTCCCTTTCCACCTCCCTATTTCTAATAAATAATTTTGTGCGTTTTCGCTTTTTTAAAAACTTATAATATAAATAAATATAGCACACTACTTTCTTTCGTTGTCGTACGAAAAGTACGGAAATATAACTACACAGTATTTTTTAAAATAAAACAATAATTTGTCTCAGTGTGTAAACGCGTTTATATGACCTAAATAAAAATACGCCACAGCCTGCTGACGTCAAAGCGCGTAGGCCCTCTTTATGTCGTAATGCTGCTCGTCGAATATTAAGACCATATACAGAAAACAAATCGAGCTAAGGTAAACGAGCTTTGCAAAGCCGCTAAGATGCACCTTAATGTTTACATTTATGATTTTGTTTGTTTTGTTTGTTGCAAGTTATTAGTTTCAGTTTTATTAACATATAACTAATTAATAATTTGTAACAGAAATACTACTCTGAAGTGTAATCTTTTTATTTCTATTTTAATAATGAAATGGTTATACAAAGATTGAGGACATGAATAATTTGACATAATATTAATATGCAACAATGAAAGTTATAGAATTTTGCATTCTTATTTTTTTGTGGCTTCTCACATTCTTGCAGTTACATATTTAAAAATATCTTTATAATTGCTGGTACACGTACATACACATAATGCAACTATTATGAATAGTCTGGGCAAACAGCGGTAACAGTTAGTGTAGTAGATATGTGGTGCGAAGTCGGCGATTATTTATTTCACGCGTTCACAGCGTCAGTACTAAATCGATGCTGTATGCGAGTAGTTCTGTGTATATGTAGGCTGTCGTAACTTATTTCGTAATTGTATGTATGTATGTTTGCTTTAAAAATGTCGCAGTTAGGTACGTGACGAAAACGACCAATGGCAGACACAGTTAAAAACTTTATAGTGGACATGCCGGACTTAATTTTTGATGGTGCTAAAATTCAATGTCTAGTTTGTAAAATCCCTTTAATGTGTTGGTCCAGAAGCCATTGTCAACGTCACATCGAAAGCAAACAGCATTCTTCTGCAAAAAGTGGCATACGAGACCAAGAAAAATTTACATTTGATTTATGTGTTACTCTTATTTTATGTAATCTATCGTTTCGTTTACTAGACAAAAAAGCATTTGTCTCCTTCTGGAATAAATATGCGGACTGTAAATTACCTAGTCGGACATCGATACGAAATGTAGTGCCATTTGTTCGTGAACATATAGAAAAAAGAATGAAAACGGAATTGAAAGATAAAAAACTGGTTGCAGTCTAAATTTTGCTTTAATGTGAAGTTCTCTATTCAACATTAATGGAAATTGTAAGTCCCAATGCAATTTTGCAGTAAAATGTATTGTATTATGGTGTCATTCTGATAACGCAGTAAATCACTGCGACAGTTTGTCGACAGAAACTTGAGTTTTCTCATCGATTCAATTGGCCGTTTCGCCTATAATTTTTTCGAAAGAGCACACCCATATCAATTTCTAAAGAATTTAATGTTTACTTTCTTCCTTGTTTATTAACATTTCCTTTACTCTTGCGCTTACTCTCTATTCTCTTCCTATTTAATTCATGTCATACCTTCAATACCGCATCCTATTTTGGAGTATATTGAGCTATGATCCGATGTATTGACCTATGAGTTACGCTGCTTCCAATCTTATGCAATAAAACCGTTTGTGGCACTACCCCTTTTTAAGAAAATATGATTTTCAGTACTTTTTCATATTTACAAAAACCGTGATTGTTTTCAATGCAGTTGACGAAACAAGGAAAGGACTAGGCCGTGGCAAAGGAATTGTGTATTTAGTTCAAAAGGAGAAGGATAACGAGAATCATCCACATGCAGTTGCGGAGAACACCACGGGAGCACAGGTTAAAAATTATGTTCCACACAACAATTCAGCATCCAGCAAAGTCAACGAAATGCCAACATTTATTGAAGAGGGATATGAAAATGTGTCTGCTCAGAATTGGCAAAATTATATTAATCATATAATGAAAGGCATAAGTTTTATTTCGTTGTTATTACGTTTTCCTGTAAATGTCTTTATCTTAGTTGATGTTGTGGAGGCTCGATGAGTTACAAGATAACCCGAAGAAATTTATTATTCACCTGTGATATGGATCGT
Organism: Dynastes maya; assembly: GCA_029619315.2. Taxonomy (NCBI): domain Eukaryota; kingdom Metazoa; phylum Arthropoda; class Insecta; order Coleoptera; family Scarabaeidae; genus Dynastes; species Dynastes maya. Next base: position 76,932,019 of record JAROYE020000001.1, read on the forward strand.
CTTGTTCAACTTGGTCATCAGATACAATGTAAGTTTCATGAATTTCTCCATTTAAAATTGATATGTGATATAAGTTATTGTAAATATATGTATTTGCACTGATACCTGTAAATAATGTATCAGCTGTACCTGTTTTTTCTTATAATAAAGAGAATAAATGACGAACAAGTCAGAAGAATATCTATCTTCTGATTTGTTCGTTAGCCACAATGCCAGATATGGGCAATCTATTATATGTTAATTACATTTATGTGTAAATAAGAAATTTAAATTTTAATAGAACTACTTTATTAAAAGAAATATATTACATAGGTAGATAAGCGTATTTCGCCCGATAGCCGTTTTCATCCGCAGTTTACTCCACAAATACTTTTCCTCCATCAGATGTTGTGTATCGGATGCTACCACTTACTACAATGGGATGCGTCTACAATTTTTTGGACGGATGATCGGATTCTGAACGTTCCGTGCTTGTAGTCCAAAAACTAAATATTGGAATTAAGTTAAAATTAAATCGTGTATCTAAACATAAACATAAACACAAACACAAACACAACAAACATCATTAATGAAATGCATTGACCAATGATGCAGAATATCAATTCAATTTAAAATTTTAATTTCACCAGAAAAAGTTATTCCAGAAAATATAGTTTGGATCCACACCGGTGCAGTACCCAACACCCGTATGGAACACCACACTGATGGACAGTAGTAGAAGACTGTTATGGCCCATTTGTAATTGCTGCTGATATTTTGGGTAACAGATTCATGGCATGCGGTGACCATAATGCGAAATACCCATGCTGGGGATCAAGATCATTCATATTTACATCACAAGGACGGCGGCTGTATCAAATCGTGCCAAAAAAAAATATTACCACCGCTATCTACAGGGGATTCGGTATACTGGCCAGGTGTCAGTCGAAAAATCCTAAGTTAATAGATTTCTGTGCGACGAAAAACATTGCTGCAAGTTTATTCTAATATCTGACCAAGAAATAACAGGAACAGGAATCACCTAGCGAAGTACGTTAACAACGACATTTGAAGGATTACTGATAAGAGAATTGCGTTAACTTGCCAGTAAACTATCTACTATGAGTGGTAGTAGAAAACCATAGCTGAGGGAAAGAACCTCCAATTCTGAAATTTACTTTAGTAACATAATTTTCTTGCTAACAAAGGTACATAGTAGAGGTAAATGATTTGTTTAAGATAAGAATCATGAATAATTAGTAGCAATGATAAGTTTAAACTACGTTTAACCAAGAACAAAAGAATAGTAAAGTCGGATTGCATCTCAATTAAATTACGAAATAAAAAATGTTGCAAGTTAAGATCGCCTTCATATATACTGCATTGCATAGAAAAGCATCACACAGAAGGAAATTTTATTCCGCAAATGTGCGACCATAGGGCTACAAATCGGCACCGTCAGGTTGGCGAAATTTCGACTTTAATTTTTAGGCCATTCAAAAATTTCATCACTTTGGGTAGAAATGTTTAGGGCTCTCTTGTATCTCGACATCTGACCGACCTAGGAGGCTAGGTTTGGTTCCGTTCGAAAGCTCTCGGCGAGCGCTATAAAACTAAAAAAGGTCAACTCTCTAGCTCTAACCGTTCCGACGCTAGGGCGTTTCAAATTTAAGAAAAGAAGATTCCTTTTTTTAAGCTTGAAGCGCAATGAAATTTGGTGAAAATTTTTATTGAAAAGTCAGTAGTAAATGATTACGGTTTAAAAAAAAATGATGAACAGAATCAGGTGTTCTGGGACTGACTCTGGTTTTAAGTCAGTTTCATGTTATTCGTATCGATTACTGGTGACAATTACCTCTTCTGTTATTGCAAATTTTTTGTTTCAGAGAGCATTTGCAATGCCTGGAATAAGAAGACATCGATAATTTCGACAATTAACAGAATTTGAAAGAGGAAGGATTGTTGGTCTTCACGAAGCTGGAATTTCGTTTTGGGAAATTGCCAGAAGATTGAAGAGGCATGGATCAGTAGATGTTATCTTGTGTAGACAGAGGAAGGTCGACAACGATGTCGTCGCGGCACTGGACCCCAAAGAAGAATCACCGAACGGCAAGATCGGTTTCTTCGAATATCAGCGCTTCGAGACCGATTTACGACAACAAGGAGGATAGCGGATGTTTGGTTCGATGTTATGGGGAGGCAAGTGTCGATATCAACCATATATCGTAGGATTCGGTCATTTGGACTACATTCATACCGTCCTTTCTTAGTGCTTCCATTAACTTTGGAACTTAAATCCCAGCGTTTGCAATGGTGTCGTGACCGAATACAATGGGATCACGACTGGGGCTCAGTTGTTTTCAGTGACGAATCACAATTTTGTTTGGTAGCCAATGATGGACGACAGAGAGTCAGAAGACATCGTGGTGAGAGGCGTACGTTACAACATCCTATAGAACGTTCTGTTGCGCGTACTCTAGGGTTGATGGTATGGGGTGCCATCAGTATTGGAAGCAGGTCCCCCCCTAGTATTCATTCAGGGCACTATGACAGCTGAGCGCTATGTCAGTGATGTCAATTCCTTAAGATGATTACCTCATCAGAAGCATCCCCAGGCGAATACTAGAGTGTATACGGCAGCGAGGGAGTTCCACACAGTATTAATTTTTCTCAGTAAATTTAAGAGATTTTTTTGGAAACTGTGATCATTTACTACTGACTTATCAATAAATATTTTCACCAAATTTCATTGACCTACCCCCTCTCCCTCTGGGTGATGCTTTTTCTATGCAATGCAGTGTATATTCTATCGGATGACCACAACTCTTAAATAAATCTATATGTGCGTATACACTCAAAGTTACCTACCTAAATTTGTAAGGACCGGCGTTGAATTCGGATTCATCATCTGGTTTGAATTCTTTCAATTCACATCCATCATCTCCAATATCTAATATCTTATATTGTCCAATGCGTGTACGGATCCTTGAAATTTAAAAAGCGAATTAAAAAAATGAATCGAAATGGTCTGAATTACGGTAGTGGTTCCACTTGTAATAAATTTCCAAATTCTTTGATGTCGATATGTCGACAGAGTACCTGCAATACTTCGCGAGCCTATATTTTAATCAATAATCAATTCTTTTGTTTCAGTCGTATTATAGGGGAGACACTTTAGTCATCTGGTACAAACTGAAGGAAGGAACCTCCTGCAAAGTTATTCTGAAATTTACTTTAGCAAAATAATTTTCTTGTTAAAAATGGGGATATAGTGGAGGTAAATGATTTAAGATACGAAATGATTTTGTGCGATAATATAAAGAAAGGTTGCTCCTGCATAAGCTTCCTTTATGTAACTAAAAAATTATTGAGTTTTCATTTGTTAATCATGAATAATTGGTAACAATGATAATTTTAAACCATGTTTAACGAAGGACAAGAGAATATTAAAATCAGATTGCACCATAAAATTAAATTAACGAAATAGAAAATATTGTTGCAAGTTAAGATCGCCTTGGATTCATATGTATTTTATCGGACGACAGTAACATTTGAATAAATCTATATACCTATACACTTAAAGTTACCTACCTGAATTTGTGAGAACCGTCTGAAATGGATCCTTTTTTAAGCTTATAAGAAATAAGCTTACATCTACCATCTTCAATATCTAACTCAAACATACCAATAGGTGTATGGAACCTTAAAATTTAAAATACGAATTAAAAATATCAATTGAAGAGGTCTGAACTACGGTAGTTTACTAATGCTAAAATATTTTAACAGAATTGGTCCCACTTATGTCAAAAAATCTCCAAATTCTCTGATGTATGCTTTCCGACATGTCGATAGAGGAACTGCATGTGCAATGTATGGTTATTCAAAGAAACAGGTTGCTGTTTAAGAAGTTTTTTAATGGTAGAACGGCTCACAAAAAGGTTCACAAGTTACAGGACAGCTTACAACGTATTATTGTGTTAACACGTTATATCTCTTAGAGAGTGTGTTCACAAAGCATACGCAATTGTATGCAATATGAGAATTGTTTTTCAACGTTATTGCCAACACACCCCCTCAATTCTTATATATATGTATCTCTAATATGAAATGTGAAATTACAAAAAACTTGTTTAAACTAATTGTTAACAACGCATACACCTAACTTATCTCTAAAATATTTTAGTTTTGGCGCAGCTAGAGATTTTGTGAATAAATCTGCAATTTGTTCTGTAGTTGACACATATTGTAGCTTTATCTTATTGTTGTTGATACATTCTCTAATAAAGTGATGCTTAACATCTATGTGTTACTGCGCTTTGTCTCTAGAGCAGTGGTCGCCAACCTTTTCAATGTGTTGAGCTACTTTGATAATTTTGGAACAAACAGTGAGCTACCTAGTCGTAAGCGACGTAAGCCAACCTAAATGAAATAATGCACAGTTATATTCGACATACATGTTTTTATTTTACTAATACATACTAATATAAATAAACTAATAACTAATACATACTACATAACTAAATCCATACCTACCAATCGTAGGTAAAAATAAACAACATGTGTTGCACAGTATTTAAAACACAAAATTTAAAAACAAGAATTACCTTACTGCGTTACAAATTCACGCACAAACACAATAACTTCACAAAATATACTAACAGCTAGGTGGTACAATAATAAAGATTTTTTTAACGCTTTAAACACAAGAATATACAGACCACAATAGTTTAAATCGGTGACTCACACAAGATTTCCGGAAACGTCAGGTGTTTGAGTTGCATAAAGTGAATGAGGCAACTGCTTCTTTAATTGGGGCGTCTGTTTTACATCTGCAATCGAAAACTCTACAGCGCAAACGATAATCCATATCTGAAACACATTCACTGTCTGCTCAATGAAAAATACTTCAGCATACCGCTATATTCAGACAACGTGCCCAGAATATACTTTATTTAATTAAAATGCTATACAGTCAAAATGTATCTGGCGAAAGAAATCCTTTTCCATCTTTTGCCCTGTGGATACTGTGAAATTGATATACAATGACATGGAAATTGCAGCAGCAAGAAGGGAAGCGAAGTTTTTGACCAAACTTGGTAGAAACGTATAACTATTCAAAAGTAATAATTGATTATAATTTCAAAAAGAACAAAAAATTAACACAATTTAATTTTATTTTTATCCCCTCTTAGTTTCACATTCCCTCACTCTTCGCGACATTGCCGGAGAGCTACCAGTGTTTGCGGAGGATTCGCTAGGTTCATCAGTTTTCTTCCCTGAATGTCCTATACGTGTTCGACTGGTGAGAGGTTGGGAGATCTGGGTGACTATGGCAAGATATTATGGGCCTCTTCGAACCGGTTAAGAGAAGCTCTCGCTACGTGGGGACGGGCATTACCCTGCTGGAAAAGTGGGTCTTCGAGCCGCTGAATATTTGGAAGAATATGGTTTCCAACACTTCATCAACGTGACGCTGGGCGTTCAAGGTGCCTCGGATGAACATCAACTCAGATCGGCTCGGGGCACACCCCTTTCAACAGTAAATTGAATATCATCATGCATCCTTATACAAACTCAAGATTCATCACTGAACACCACTCTATGCCGCACCACGTTACAGTGCATTCGCAACCAACACCACTACAAACGTTGCTGCCGCTGTTCAGCGGTAAGTGGTAACACAAGATGTAGCCGATAGGGTCGTAAGGCGAAAGCCCTGATTCGGCGATAAACGGTTCGAAGGGTCACGGGAGGACCTTTATTACCTAATCATAGATAACCAATTGACCTGGTACTGGAGAATCGGTCTCTTAGTGCCATTAGGCGAAGATGGCGGTCTTGCACCTCATTAGTTCTTTTTCGGCCCCTGGTTCCTTTTCGCCGACTTTCCTGGCTCTCCGTAGCCAATGACTGGATTGGTTTAGGTTAAAGCGATTTGCAATTTCCCTAAACGAAAAACCATCTTCGCGTAAGCCATCAACTCGACCTCTGTCGAATTTGCTCAACTGGCGGTAATTTCGGCATTGCCGCACTCTAGGCATAAACAAACCTCCAAAACACTCTAAGCAAAAGTATGACAAGAGAAAACGGTGAAAATTGAATCAAAACTTGCAAGAAATACAACTGACATTAATGTCAGAAAAGACTGCATGAAGTGTCAAATATGCCATGACCACTTGATCCATCGCAACAAAATTATAATCACTTGTTACCTTCGAATAGTTATACGTTTCTGCCAAGTTTGGTCAAAAAATTGGCACCCCTTCTTGGTGTTGTAATTTGTATGTCATGTAACATATTTTCTTAAAATTCTTCGTAGATAATAATTTTCCAAATTTTAGAGTTCTATATCAAATGAGTTTTTGTAGAAAAAGTCAATTAAACGCTTATTTGAGTAAAACTTTCTATTTTTAAACACGTTAATAAACTGTGATAATTATCTTACAGTGAAAAATTCCCAATTTCCCTTACTTCACTTGTTTTTACTTGAATCCAATGTCAATTTCCCAATTAGATAAAGTAATCAGCACAACGTTTCTAGTTCGTACTCCGAAAAGCTTGCGTACCCACAACGACACAGATCAATTTTGATGTGTAGGAAGTATACCATGGCTTCCTTTTTAAATTTAAGTTTCAAATAACGTATGTAAGTTGAAATGTTTGCAAAATCACAAAATATATTTAATGAATTTTATAAAAAGCGATATAATTTTGTTAGGCGAGAGTAAAATTTCAATTTGCACGATATTTGTGGCTGAGCTAGGAAAATTTCGAGGGAAGGTCCGCCAACAACTTCACCTCTCAAACTTGTAACTGGTCGTAATAGAAATGTAAACAAAAGCGAACTCAAGTAACAGGACACATTCTCAATAAGCACAGTAAAACGATTATTTTAGTTAGAATATTGTCTATAGGCGCGATAGACTACGATTTGTAATTGCCCAGCGGTGTGGTATATTTTTTGTGCTTATTATGAAGTTACTTAATGTAATTTGACGAATAGGTAGGAACCATTGGTACATTACAGTAAAATTTACTGTTTACTAGTTGAAGTAAGAGATTGCGAGCTATTTTTGTACGTACTATATGATTAACGAACGTAAAGAGCAGATTTTAGTGATGAATGTACGAAACAATAAAATGTTCATTGCTTACCTGTATCAGCATGCCCATGTTGGATCTATACCTGCGTCGTGTAAGTGTTACAACTTATAGTGACAATAAACAACTGTTATTTTATGCGATGAAGAAGAAATATAATGTATTGTAGGGGGGATTTCTAGTTTTAGCGAAGATCATATAATAAATAATACCAGAAGATGTAAGAACATCTGCGTAATACCAAGGTTATTGCTATACGAATGCGCGAGGATTTGTTTCGGTACTTTTGCAATAATAATAACATTAACAAAAAAAAATTCTCACTGTAAGTACTAGATGAATAAGATATCTGAACGCTAAACTTAGAGTGTGTATGCTATAGAAGTAACAACATACCCTACGAGCTATTTTTCTAAAATCGATAAATTAAATTATATTGATAAACTTCACAAACCCATTTTTCTCCACAAACTTTAGATAAAATTCTCATATTTTCACTCAAAAAATTAGATCTATTGTATCATGAAGATGAAAAACCTGACACAATTTATAAACCCGTCGATTTCAGAAACGCCTCTTCCAAAGCCAAACATACCCTTTCCAAGTTTAACATTATATCCGCATATAATAATAATAATAATAATAATAGGTTTATTGTCCAACAGCATAGGCCAAATTAAGGACAAAGAAAAAACGTGACAAACAATGTATGATCATAAATGTTAAATTCTAAATTCTACACCCAACCCGATTACATCTATTTCTTTGATAAATAAGCATCACATAGCTCTCGTACACTAGAATTAAAAATATCACAATCCATACAAATGTAGTTGTAGCATCTACACATGAAACCAACGGGAGACCTAAGCGTTAAATTTGTTCTAGCGATTGGAATTTGAAATGTTGAGATATGACGAGCTGGTGAACGCGGAACTAAAAAGTTTAGACTGTACAAAACATGTGAACATCGGATTCTGGCATGTATTACCCCATGCAATACCCGTAATGCGAAGTGCGACCGCCTGCACTGCAAAGAGATCACATTAAACCTATCAAGATAATAGTCTTGCGGTAGATCTCTAGGTGGATACACACCATCCGACCTAAAAGCCAGATACTTGAGCAGCTTGCGCTGAACGTTCTCTATAGCTAATGTATGTACCTCATATACTGGGTTCCAAATAATGCTTTCGTACTCAAGTTTTGAACGTACCAATGTGTTATATAACGTGATAAATGTTGTGAGATCGTAGAACTTACTGCATGCTCGTAGAATAAAACCCAACATTCTATTAGCACTAGATATGATTTTGAATAGGTGTTCACGAAATGATAGACCACAATCAAATACTATGCCCAAATCCCTAACAGTGTGACAGCGCTGAAGGGTGGCATCATCCACAAGACATCCATACGTAATTGGGGATAGTTTACGTGTAAATGAAATCGCATTACATTTAGATATATTCAAATCTAATTTATTTGTAACACTCCATTCATAGATATTATCCACATTACTTTGTAGCATCTCGCAATCCGCAATCGATGATATGTTTGCGAATAGCTTAAGATCGTCGGCGAACAATAATATTCTACAGTTCACGCAACTCACAATGTCGTTGATATACGCTAAGAAAAGTAGTGGTCCCAAATTCGACCCTTGCGGGACCCCTGAAGTTGCCATATACGTATTAGATGTAAATCCACTATACGATACAGAGAAACATCTGTCCGATAAGTAGGAGCGTAAAAAGGTCAACAGTCCAAAACTCTATCCGAGAATATCTAACTTTTGCAATAATATATAATGATCCAGACGGTCAAAAGCTTTCGGAAAATCCGTATAGATCACATCCACTTGACCACGCTTATCTACAAGAGGCACAATATACTCCATAAAACTCATTAAGTTAGTAATCGTAGAGCGGCCACCAATAAACCCATGTTGTAAATCGGTTATGGAGGGCAAAATTTTTGCATGGATGTGTTTGTATATAATGCGCTCAAATACCTTCGAAAAATTCGGGAGTAAAGAAATCGGTCTATAATTTCGAATGTCGAAGTATATAAAAGCATATAAAACCAATACAAAAATTTGACAACTTACAAATAACTAAAAAAAAACGAACTGGTAAACAATTGCAGAAAAAAATACAAGAGCATAAAACTCAAATTTAAAGAAGGCGAAAGAGTGCAGCACGCTACCTTCTTGCGTGACAGGCTTTGCTGAGGTGGTTTACATTAAAAAGGAGTGAAAATGTACCAATTTCCGGGTTAGTTTTGCAGCAAAAAGCAAGCCATTTTGCACAATCAAAAAAGGGGTTATGTGTGGACGAAGCGACAGATCGTAAAAAACATTCGGTTGTTAATATAATGGCACGTAAAATGGAACCGCATCAATCGTCACCTTCAATTCTATTAGCTTTCAGACGAATACAACAATGTACTGCCGAAGTAATTCTAAAGTTAGTGTTAAATACATTGGAAAAGTATGAACTTTCAACAAACCAACTGTTGATGTTTATGAGTGATGGTGCCGCAAACATGGTTTCTGTAGGCCGGTCTCTTAAAAAGCATTCTTCTAACTTGTTAGACATTACCTGTAAAATGCATGCTCTCAATCTTGTGGCAGATGGAGAATATTAAGAACGTGGTTTTACAATTCGATGTAAAGGAAGCTGTCGCTATCAAGAAAAGCCAGTCGAAATTTCAACATAGTCGGATTAAAACGGATTTAAAAATTATTCACAACAATTACTTCGGACTAGCGGAGGCAATAAAAAGTTGCAAGATCCTTCGGTGTCGTTAGTGGAATCTGTGCAAATAGTGTAACGTGTTCACGCACAGCTATGCGCGATAGAAGACGCAAAAAATGGTTGTGTTCTAGAAAAATATGAAAATGTTTTAGAGAAAGATTCTGATTTAACAGAACCGTTAAGTTGTTCCAAAGATTATTTTAATTACGCAAATATAACGTCACTAGATGTAGAACGTTCGTTCTCTGCATATAAACACATTTTTTCCTCGCACCGCACTCGGTCTGTCGAAACAACTGTTGAAACATATCTAATGTTGCAGATATTTAACAGACATTATTCACTTTGCGATTTCACAGAAGACTCTTAAAATGGTAAGTGTTTGAGCACGCATTATTTTATTTTTATTTAACAACTACGCGAAAGTATTTACGACAGCAAACATCTACACATAATAGCTCTAGTGGAACTCGAGGCCTAATCAAAACAACGCCGCTACCCGTTGGCGCACGTGGCCAACTCTAGTTATGATGATGATAGAATTTGTTCCGTTTGTTTATTCTTATTAAAGCCGTGCTGTTTCTGTAAAGTCCACTGACAAGCTCTCTCGCTTAGTGGCTAACGTGTACTCACTTTAAGTACGACGTGTACTCACTTTAAGTACAACGTGTACTCACTTTAAGTTCTTAGCTTTGTCAACTGGCTTAGCTTCCTGCGATATAATTTATATGAATTTTGAGAATTAATGGTTGGGGAACTGCGCGGGCGGCGCTGATGGAGCAGATTCTGTTGGCGTGGCCGGTTTTGGGTCCCACGTGAGGATCCCGGGGATGGAGTGCGAAGGATTGTCTTTTTGTGCTCCATTGTTGGATCAGCTGACGGGGTGGAGGAAGAAATTTAAAAAAAAAAAAAAAATTATCATTATTATTATTATTATTATCTTTGTAAGTATCAAAAATAATAAATAGATTGTCACCCAATTTAATGCTTTTAATTGTTTTAAAACATCTCAATATATATGTACACAAAAAAAGGAGTAGAATTTTATAGAAAAATGTCATTTAAGTATCCACTAAATTCAACAAATGTTCTTAACAATATTTATACTTTCTAAATGGAATTCTAATAGTGGACAGTCATTTCCAGCCACTATACTTCAGGAAACATATTCTTCCTCCATAAGATCCGTAAGGAGCAAGATACTGGAAAGTGTCAGGGACAACTAAGGGATCTGCTTGCAATCCATTAATTGGGTAGGTGGATGTATCAACAATTATATTGTTGGGCGATTGGAACCTAAAATATAAAAGTACTATTAAATGTCTTTTATATGACGTATGGTTATTTTATCCTTGTATGCAAAATAATTCGCGATATAAGTTCTAGCGGTGTTCTCTCAGTACATAATTTAATGTAAACTGACAATTGAACTTTATGCATCATAGACTGCAGATGGACGACATCCATTCAGCGCTTATAGAAAATGCTGAATGTTATGCATGTTATAAGGTTAATTTATTCATATTAACTAAAACATATTCTAGATTATCTCCTGTGAAATGTGGTCTGGAGTTCCCCAGAGTTCCCACCAGACAATCACTTCCAGGAATAAAGGACTAGTTATGCACAATCTCCAGAATGTTATTGAGGATTTTACCGATGGGCAGCTAAATGAAGGGTATGTATTAACGAAAACAAATCTATTATGGTTTGATTTATCTATGAAAGGAGATTCCCAGACAATAACATCTTTACCTACAACCAATTGTTGCTCTGGGATAAAACTATGCAATAGGGCAGACCCGCCTAAGAGTACGCGATCGTCATTACCGCGGTCCGCTATCTGGGAACTGCTATCGTTACTAGGGTCAGTTTGAAGAACCTTGAACCCTTTTGTCCTTTTATGCTAAAGCTGGCTCATTTCGCGCAGCTTGGAATTGAGTGAAGTAAAGAGAAGGGTGTACACATATGGGGTCCTCGCTTTATTTTAGAAGGGAAAACTAGGGCATAGCCCGAGGTCATGTGTGGTCATCTAGAGCTATTGCGCGGCCAGGTTTTCGTTTTCGCGGGCCCTTGCCCATGCCGAGTTAAGTGTCCTCTCCAGATCCTCGTGAATCGTGGAAATGTCCAGATCTCGACGAATCTGGTCATTCCTGACAAACTATGGGGCGTCGGCGATGATGCGTAGAGTCCTGTTTTGAAGGCCTTCCAGGTCCTTGAGGTGCGACGAGGTCCGCTGATGACAAGGCCATGGCACCGTAGGTTAGCGACGGTCGAAGTGTCGTCTTGTAGAATAGTAGCTTGCTGCCCAGGTGAAGGGAAATCCTTCGACCCAGGCGAGGGAGCAGCAAGTTGCGGGCAGTCGAGAAACGGGAGCGAAGATCTCTCATGTGAGAGGCAAAGGTGAGCCACGTGTTCATGCGTATGCCTAGATACTTGACGTCAGGGCTCCACGGCAGCTGAACTTGCCCCACGTGGATGTTACACCAGGGGTCGCGCAAGCTACTCATGAATCTAACTGCGACGCATTTAGACTCGTTCACGCCGAGCCTCCACCTAGTTGCCCAGCCCAGGAAACTGTCAGTTGCGGCTTGAAGTCGCTGTCTGACGAGTTTCTCGCTTCTGCTTCTAGCGTAGATGACTGTGTCATCCGCGTAGATAGTAATGCTAGTGCCGGGTGACCGGGGAAGGTCCCCCATGAACAGGAGCAAAAGGCGCGGTTCCAGGAGTGACCCCTGTGGTACTCCGGACAGTATTCCGCGGGTGCGCGGTCCGCTGATGCCTCAGTATAAAATAAATATGGCGAGAAGTGGCCATGCTTACACGTGTTCTTTAAATAGAATTGTGTTTTTAGTACCTTTTTTTATTACTAAAATAATGGTAAGTAGAAGGAAATATTGTATTTCGTTGTAAATTTTTATTATAAGTATGTAAGCTTTTAAAAATACGTGTGGTATTCGTTTGTTATAATAATTATTTTGTAATAATATTCATTAATTAGGTATTCAACCAGGTACACTTATGTTGATATTGGGTTATCTAGATTTTAGTTAGGGTAGTATTAAAGTTTTCGCGGTGTTGGATTAAGTAGGTACGCACCGAATGTTTGGCAAAGAGTACGCGCGTATTCTTGTAATGCGTACTCTTTATAAAGGTGTAGGTTGTAAATTAAGGTATTTTTACAGGTTATTGTATTAGTTGGAAAATGGGTATACCAACGAAAATCCACCCGAACGCTAAAATTTACCGAAGAGCTCCTAAGTGAAGCCAGTGAAAGAATAAACAGGGGAGAGAGCAAAACGTTCCATAGCTGCTTCGTTAGGAATAAATGAATACACTTTGAGAAAGCGTTTAAGAATGGGTAATATTCATGTGTCTTTGGAAAACTTTTAGCCTGTGTTTAACCCCAATCAAGAAAAGGAGTTAGCAGACCATGTAAGAGATTTGGATAATAGATTTTGTGGTATAAGAATGAAAGATGTTAATCGCTTGCATTCCAGCATGCTGAATTGAACAAAATACCACACAGATTTAACCAAGAAAATAAAATGGCTGGTCCACATTGGGTAAAAGATTTTGTTGCAAGAAATAACTTATCTTTTAGAATACCAGGAAAGTGCAGCTTGGCAAGAGCGAACTTTTTGTTCAGTGCCTGGAGCATTTCCAAAATTTTGTGAAGTCATCGGAAGCAGTTCTTTTGATACTAGATAATTATATATCACACTGTTCGCTTCAAGCAATTCTTTACTGCAGAGAACGCTTTATGGCTCTTCTGTCACTTCCACCACATAGAAGCCATAAAGTTCAACCTTTGGACAGGTGTTTCTTTTATCCACTTAAAACTCCTTTTGCGTCTGAATGTGATAAATGGATGGTCTCCAATGCTGGTAAACCAATTACACTGAAGCAAATGTTCACTTTGTTTCATGCAGCATATTCTAAAACCGCAACCATCGAAATTTATGAAAAAGCTTTTATCACTACAGTAATCAAGTAGCAGAAGAAAGATAGTCTTTACGTTAAAGGTTACATCATTGTATGGGTAATTAGAAAATTTGCTTGACTTTTACCGCGCTGAATTTACTAATGTTATGGTCAGAGATGATTATCGAGAGTTTATCGAACTTTCTATCGTATTTTTAGGTGGAAATGCAGAAAAAAAATAATAAAATTAGGCCTCCGGGTGCCATGCACCAAGCTCGATGGATGGCCCGAGCGATTTATTTTCAAAAAATATCGTTATTTAGTTCTCAGCTGAAATTAAACACCAAGGATAAGGCAGCACTTATGGTATTTGACTGACGAAATAGCAGTCTTAGCACTTTTTGATGATGACGAAGAAACAAAATTAAAAATGGTGGCAAATTTAGATAGAGAAAATTTCTGGACCCATGAGAAAAGATACATTCCATCGAAGGAAGAACTTTGTGGTTCATTGTATGGTGTATTTGATATATTGATATTGTACTTGTTTATTTATTTATTTATTTATATCATGCAATTGTTACCTGTTATTTTATTTTTTTTTACAGAGAAAAGCATCGATGATTTCATATCAGTCAAAAACCAGTCATTGTTTTCTAGACTCAAAATTGATGATAGTTTTCTCAACGAGAGTCCTTCCTCATGGACGAATAACGCTTCGTTTCTAGACGCGAAAAAGACGGTCTCAATGCTTAGAGCAGTGAACGATACAGCCGAAAGAGCGGTGAAAATGATGCAGGACTTTCATGGTTTAATAACGGTTGAGGAGAAATAAAAATAATTTTTGTTACGTTGCGTACAAGGACACATGAAGATCTATCCTGACTGTAAAAAGCAAACATTGAAGCGAAAATATGTACCGTAATGTTTCGTTTATTGTAATATGGTAATAAATATCTGCTTTGAATAAATTGGTGTCTTATGTACCAAAGAAACATAGATTTCACAATCATTCCATAGTATTCCCAGTACAAGATTTCACATTCAAATTTGACCTCAAGTCGGCACGGGTTATCGTTATCTTATTGTAATAATACGTTTTATTTATGCAACTGAGGTGAAATAGAAAAAAAATAGAGGGTATGCGTATTCGATTTCGCAAAAAAATATTTTCCCTTGTATCTTGGAACACCTAGCGGACAGTTTTGTTACAAGTAAACGTTTCTCTGCGTGTACTCACTCGATCTATGTCCTAGTGATTTTTGTTTATTTCCAAAACTAAAAGAAAGTATTCTGGGAGTAAAATTTAACAGCGACAACGACGTTATGACAGCAGTTGAAGAGTTTTTCTCTAATCAAAACCGTGAATTTTTTTTTAAATGTGTAAATAATGTGTTTAATATGTTAGAGACAACAAATACTGTACAGCACTCGTAAGTAAAATTACACAAGCAGGTTTAAATAAAACAATGTATATAAAAATATAAATCTACTTACGTGTGTATATAGAAATCATCAGGATTGTAATATATCGGAATACCATATCTAGGGAACTGATTGTAGTTTGGTACAAGCCTTTAACATGCAAAACAACCATTTATTAGCTAAATCGTAAACGGTGCTCATCAGACGAAAGCTCATGCAATAGACCTTGTTCTTTCTCGTGTTGGTATTTATTTTAAATTATGTGCCTTTAGGGCAAATTTGTACATGTTGCAACATGTGTTGGTATCGGTGCCTCAAAAAATTCCTATCCTATCTTTCAACATTTCTTCGTCAATTAATACTAGACTAATTAGTGTGTCGCGAAACCATAAGAAATAATAATAGGCCCAAAGTGTGTAACATTAACAACAGTAAGGAGCTGCGCACTATTAAAAGTTTAAGAAACCCACAATCTAACAAACAAAATATATACGGCACACTCCGCACAACACAAATTATTAATTAACTCGGGAAGGCCTTTGCTAAGAAACTTGGGTCATCATCAGCCACATACCGATTGATGTGAGAGAACATATATTAAATCTAACGAACCCGCTCCGTCCCTTCTTTTCAAGAAAAAATATATATGTACAAATATATATATTCAAGTACCTGCTTTTACCGTTTAAGCTAGAAAACAAGGAGTTTCTGACATAAAGCCTATGTTGGACTATGTTAGAAAGTCTAACATAGGCTTTATGTCAGAAACTTCACGACCTAAATCCCAACGGGACCCCCCGATAAGAAATTTGTGAAACTTTCCTTCCATAGAGCATCGAAAGATATTGGTAAGGTTTTTAAGGAACAAGAGATGAACGTGTGTTTCAGTTCACGAAATACATACACTGAAAAACCTTCTTGGCAATACAAAATGTAAACCTGAAATGAGAGAAAGGTCGAGAATTTACAAACGTGCATGTGGTGATTGTGATAAAGCCTATATTGGTCAAACGAAACGAGCGATAAATGCTAGGTTTAATAAACACATCAGGTGTTACAGGTACGGGAAGATAGAAGCGTCAAGTGTCGCACAACACATAAACGATACAGGCAATAGTATTAAATTAGAAAACCTAAAATTAATTAATCCGCGTGAGCTGGACGCCTATGAGACTATTTACATAAATAAGAATGCAAACCTAATCAATAAAGAGAAGGGACCTCTGCACTTCCCATGTCTTTTCGGTTTATTACGGTAGAGGCCTCTTTGATTTATGGTTGTACTATAACAGAGACGTCGATCCTCCCGTACATTCAACATGCATCTTTAGTTTTAAGTGAGAGAAGGTAAGAACACAGATTTGATGAATAGAAAGGAGATAACCGTTGTCTCACTCGAATTTTATTAGGGTATGATGACCATATGTCTGGGTTCGTGATGACAAATCTTTTCCGCTTTTCTCTCCTTATTTAACTTGTTTTCTAGCCTAAACGGCAAAAGCAGGTATAGATATACATTTTTTCTTGAAAAGAAGGGATGGAGCGGGTTCGTTAGATTTAACATATGCATGTTCTCTGACATCAATCGGAACGTGGCTGATGATGTTGACCCAAGTGTCTTCGAAAAGGCCTTCCCGAGTTAATTAATAATTTGTGTGGTGCCGAGTGTGCTATGAATATTTTGCTTGCCATACTATCCCACAGTCCTCGCCATCATTATTCCCATAATCTAAATTACATATTTTATTATTATATTTTTTTAATAATGTTAATTGTTTTTTTTTAAATCTTGATCTTATTTATAAATTTTTCCATTTGTTTCGTTTAGGATGTAAATAAAAAATAACTGTTTTTGTGGATGACACCTCCATCCCATTGTAAAGCGACTCTTTGCCAGAGATCTATAAGTTATTTAATTTACTTAAAATATAATGGGATTCCATTAAGCAAAATTACTAAATAAAAGGTCTATGAAAAAATGAGCTACTATTTTGCTCTTATGCGTATCTATTATCCCGAAAACTTTTTTGCATTCATGCTTATTTATTGGATCGATGATAGAAAAACCCGCAAAAATTACATTACTTTGTAACGGATTCATTAGTTACGTTTAAGTTATATCTGCGTTTGCAAGTTAATTTCGAATTCATGAACATACAAATTCAAAATCCTTAACGATAATAATTTAAAGCAAGTCTCCGTGCGACTAAAGTAGTGTTCACATAGGGTGGCGCTGGGGTAAGGTAGGAATTAAGTTCGCACAGTGCAATTAAATACAACCGTTCACACAGCGGTGTAAGGCAGACTAATAATTAAAGCGTGACAAACGGTTGTATGTACGTATGTGGATGCAGAGTTCAGTAATGCGGTAGACATTGAGGAGTTCGGTTATTTATCGGATTCTCATTGTGTGTTTTCGAAAACATGGGACGTAAGCCTGGTGTACCTCTTGCATCGCATGTGAAGAAATATATATGGCGTTTCCCTGGTTTGGAATTTACAAGTTCGCACGTTCGTTGCAAATTTTGCGGTATGCGGTTGCTAGGTCGCACGACATTTGAATGTAGAACTCATATTAAAAGTAAACGTCATGCATTGAATTTAAGAAACAATATACCGTATTGGCAATTCTTGTATGACTTTATTTTCATGTTGAGCACGTAGAACATCCCATAACACCTAGTAATATGATAATGAAAACTTTCGTATTTTTTTGGGATAAATATGTTCCATCATGGAAGCTACCAACAAAAAGACAATTGCGGTACAATTTACTACATGTGCAAAGTACAGTAAAAGACTGTATAAAAGACGAGCTGAGAAATCAAAAAACCTGGCTCATTGTGGACGAAACTACTGATGCTCAGAAACACAGCGTGATTCATAATGTGGTGCGTTCTTTAAAACGTAATGGTCCAGCAGCTTCTTTGTTGTTAGCCAGTAAAAGGATTGAAAGAACTGATGCCGAAACCGTTGTAAACATAATAAAAAATATGTTAAGAGAATTTTGTATCGTAGGAGCCCAAATCACCATGTTAGTTTCTGACGGAGCCGCAACAATGTTGAAAGCTGGTAGGATGTTAAAAGTATGCTTTCCGACTCCTCTTCACATAACATGCCTCATACACGCATGTCATCTCGTAGCAGAAACAAGTCGAAGCAAGTATCCTAGGGTGAATGATTTAACATCATCTACCAAAAAAGTGTTTGTGAAATTTCCCAAACATATCCGCGTTTTCAAGCAATTGTATCCGCAAATTCCGCTACCACCTCAGTTTGTATTGACGCGATGGGGAACATGGATCGAGGCAGTATCTTACTATCGTAAATATTATTCCCAAGTGAAAAATGTCATTTTCAAACATAATTCTTCTAATTCTCAAGCGGTTCGCGAGAGTCAGCAAATTTTTTTCCGATTCGGACGTTCAAAAAGAAATAGATGACATTTCCATAAACTATTCTGTAGTGACACAAACTATTTCGCAGTTAGAAAATATTCACTTATCTCCTATATGACCTAAGATCCTATAAGACTAGATGTCGCGCAAAAATTTCGTGCAGTTTTAAATAAAAATCCGGATTTAGAAAAGGTTCGATCTATATCTGGAATTCAATACTGCACAGAAGAGATACAGGAGTATTGGAATTGTGTCTACTTTTGCGCGATACGCCCCGGACGGTTCCACTAGTTTCTCGAACATTATAAATAGTACACGCACACCAATCAACCGATAATAACCGAACGTCCACTCGATTCCTTGTATGTGCATCGTCTTTCACGGCGCCTCTGCGGGTGCAACCGTTTGTCATGCTTTACTAATAATTGGTGTACGGCAAAACTATACACGCGTTAAATTATGGCGCTACCACGGCGTATATATACAACCGACAAATCACGATTCCTGTCAATTTGTGTACATACCTTTGAGGTTACGATATTCTCTTGATTAATTTTGAACTTTTAATTTACCTGTAATAAAACAGCACCTCTATCAGATACAAGTGAATTCTGAAACTAGAATGGTCACAGAAGCTCAGGAAGAAGATTTAAAACTATTTGATGTAATTATATATATATATATATATATATATATATATATATATATATATATATATATATATTCCTGGTGATTTAAATATTTCATTCAACTATGTGACATTGTTATCTCCTGAATTAGCATTGAATGTAAAGTTTCACGCAGAACACAAAGATGCAAAGTTAGGTATGTATTTGCTTTAAATCTGTATTTCTTGGGACCAAAGATATATGAATACATAAGCAATGTATTATATTTACCAAATATGAGGATATTAACACGAATGATTGTTTCAGATGGCATATACAACTTTAAATATTCATCTATGTAAAGAGGAAGCTCGAGCATGTATATTGTGTGTAGTTGAAGTAAAGCTAATTTGTTTTGCATCAGTAAAGATGGAATCGTAGTGTTTCATAAGATACAAGTATACGATATTAACCTTAAAAATTTGCTGTGTTGCTTTTCGTAAAAAGCATCGATATAAATTGGAAAGAACCTGAATGGGATATGTTTTCGAAACATAACGCTTGCTCTGGAAAAAGATTTAGTGGTGTTGGACAACACAATTAATGCCCTATGTAGTGTTAATCTATACATCAGAGCTTTGGTGACTTTCTAATCCACCATGCATAGCTTGTTAGAGAAATATTTATTAAAATTCTTCATATGATTTAGAATTTTCTATCAATTAAAATTTCATAAAAGAGAGTTAACATTACAAATGAAAAGGATGCGAAGATTGCTACTTCAAGACATTTGTAATTTTTGATTTGTTTCAAATATATAGTTTGTAGGATTAACAGCATTAGCATGTAGGTATGTACATTGTATTATGCATTTTACAAAGGAACTGTATCAAAATATACGGAGATGTAAGAGTAACAATTGAATTTAGAAGCAATGTAATAGGTATATAGAAACATTTGCTAACTATATCACTTAAGAAAGAATAAAATGTTATAATTCTTTGACATCTTTTTGATTTGACTTTCGAATTGTGGACATAGTATTCTTTCTTGCAACTTCCATTTATACCTTTACGATGAAGATAAATAGAATAACATGCACAGGGGCATATCGGGCAATGAAATTGCAGACCAGCTAGCGAGGGAAGGCTCAAAAATGAATTATATAGGCCCTGAACCGGGTTTAGGTATTACCAAGAGTGCAGTGCGTGATACAATTAATGAGTGGATCATAACACAACACCAATTAAACTGGAAACATGTAGCTGGACAAAAGCACAGCAAACGGATGATGGGAAGACCGTCGCAACATCTGACTGCTGACCTGCTTGAATTAAACAAGATACAGCTTAGGGCAGCAACATGTCTATTATATGGATATGGCTGTTTGAGAGGCCACTTGCATAAGATGGGGATCTACAAAGATGAGCCCTTATGTAGACTTTGCAATGAGGAGGAGGAAACAGCTCCTTATATTATTTTCGAATGTGCAGCGCTAGCTCAACGCAGATTCGCTATGCGAAGCGCAATTGAACTACCAATGGAGAAAGATTTACTACATAGGCTCTTAAACCTGATTGCGGGAACTAACCTGTTCAAGTAATACAAAACTGAAGCAGGAATAATACAATAGGCTATTAAGCCTCAGTGTTAGGGATGTAAAGACCAGCCCTGTTTGGTAGGAAAATCAATCAATCAATCAATCAATCAAATAATTCCTTTCTATGTTAATGTACTATGAAACAAAAATCATATTGAAAATGTTTCCTTTACATCGTTGTAATATATGTAGCTTGGTTGAACTTTTATTTTTTGCTATTCATTCCTCCATCATAGATTCATAGGATCCTGTATTCACACATACAAATTTACAATTTGCACTTGTGCAATTAATACTAAATAAAATACTAAAATGTTTCTTATAATTGTAATATAAAGAGTCAGAATTGTTAGGTTGTTTTACACGAATGTGCATGTGTACTGTACCTCCTATCGCACCTATGCATTTAGGAGACTGCCAGTTATTCAAGAAGCCTTTAGCATTTGTACCACAATTTGTATATATGCCTTGTAATTGGTGAATAGACAGTTTGTAGTACAGTCCGCAGTGCTTCAAATGTTTCCGAAATATTTGACAGACCGTTGATACAGTATGTAACATTTTTGTCATTCCATCTCTTACAAAAGAAATTATTAACAGATAAATTAAGGTTATGATACGACAAAGTAAACCGAGAAGTCAGTTACCATTATGTCACGAAATTATTTTAAGAATTACAGAATATTGCAAATAATTTTGCGCTAATCCTAGCGATAATTTCACGCTACCCTATGTGAACGCACCTTAAGACTGTCATGCGTTTCTCTCACCCAATTCATCTTAAGACCATGCGCTAGCCGCCGCCGGCTGGGATATATGCGCACTACGGACGCCGATGCGGGCAAAGTGTACCGGCATTGCCGTTGGTCACTTGCTCGTCGGTTATCCTGCAAGCGCGCTGCCACTACCGTTGGCCGCTTTCCCGATAAGACGCGTCGGCATTACCGATAACCGTCTTTCTTTTGGCAGTTGGCTATTCTTTTCATCACGTGCAGTCTTCACTACCGTTGAACGTTTCTCGACTTTTGTCCGATTGATACCCTACCATTGCAGTTGGCTATCGATCCGTGACATTTGTCGTACCCCGCTAATTGAATGAGGGATCAATTACCCGCAGTGGCATAGTCGTCATTACCGTTGACATGCCATTAATCGTAGATTAATTGATCTGTTAATAAATTAATCCCGTGATCCTATTGATACGCCGTCACCACAGTTGGTTATCAATCCGTGACATTTGTTTTAACCCGTTAATGAATTGAGAAATTAATTATATGCTTTGGCATAGTCATATTTCTTTTTTGCCCCGTTAAGCAAATGCAGTTATCAGTAGTCTGGGCAAATAGCGGTAACAGTCAGTATAGTAGATATGTGGTCAGTACTAAATCGATGCTGTATGCGAGTAGTTCTGTGTATATGTAAGCTGCCGTAACTTATTTCGTAATTGTATGCTTATGTTTGCTTTAAAAATGTCGCAGTTAGGTACGTCGCGAGACCGACCAATGCCAGACACAGTTAAAGACTTTATAGTGGACATGTCGGACCTAATTTTTGATGGCGCTAAAATTCAATGTCTAGTTTGTAAAATCCCTTTAATGTGTTGGTCCAGAAGCCATTGTCAACGTCACATCGAAAGCAAACAGCATTTTTCTGCAAAAAGTGACATACGAGACCAAGAAAAATTTACATTTGATTTATGTGTTACTCTTATTTTATGTAATCTATCGTTTTGTTTACTAGACAAAGAAGCATTTGTCTCCTTCTGGAATAAATATGCGTACTGTAAATTACCTAGTCGGATATCGATACGAAATGTAGTGCCATTTGCTCGTGAACATATAGAAAAAAGAATGAAAACGGAATTGAAAGGTAAATAGCTGTGGTTGTGTGTGGACGAAACAACAGATTGTCAAAAACATTCTGTGGTTAATGTAATGGTACGCACAATGGAACCACATCGACCGTCATCCTCCTTCTTACTTGCTTTGAAAAGAGTTATAAATTGTACTGCCGATGAGATTTTAAAGGTGGTGTTGAACTCATTGAACAAATTTGAAGTTTCAACTAAGCAACTTTCAATGTTAAATCTTGCGTCACAAATGATTCTTACATGTTTTCCACTAGTAAATGCATTGATTGCTAGTACAAAGGCAGTGTTTCTAAAGTCCCCGAAACGTACCCGACTATTTCACAAACTGTGTCCTGATTTACCTGAACCACCAGAGCCGATTGTTACACGTTGGGGAACATGGTTGCAGGCGCGTTTTACTACAACAAATATTTTGATCAAGTAAAGAAGGTAGTTTCAAAATTCAATCCGACAGAAGCTGCAGCAATCAAGAAAAGCTAGGAAATATTTCAAGATAGTCAGGTTAAAAGAGATTTACAAACTGTTCACAACAATTACTTCGAACTAACGGAGGAAATAGAAAAATTACAAAATGTTTCGATGTCGCTAGTGGATTCTGTTCAAATTGTGAATGATGTTCATGCACAGTTATGCGCTGTAGAAGAAAATTTGAGAGTGTTTTAGAGAAAAACTCCGATTTTCTTATATTAAGACAAATTTGTGAAGGTGTGTGTGAAGATGCATTAAGTTGTTTCAAAGATTATTTTAAAAATGCAAATATAACATCGTTAGATGTCGAACGGTCGTTTTCGGCATTAAAAATCATTTATTCCGCACGTCGTACTCACTTGACCGAAACAGCTGTGGAAACATATCTAATGATTCAAATATTTAACAGATGTTACCCAGTTGGTGACTTTTAAAATGGTAAGTGTTTCAGCATGTTTTATAATTTATTCCTTCTATTTTATGTGTAAACTTTTATGCGCTCGCCACGCGTCTGGCTGTTACTGCATATTTGCCCAGGTTACCTATCAGAGAAGATATTTAATGCTATATACGCGCCGTGTTCGTTTATTTGCCCCGTAAATTCCACTTTATTTTTACCGAAATATTATATATTTCTGTTTGTGATATCTGAATTTGATTATTTTCTTTGTTTATCTAAGAACAACTGCTTTCATTTATTTTATTAAAATAAACGTGATTAAACTTATTGAATAACTTTTATTTGTAATACGCTTAAAAGACCGACACCAGCAAAAGCAGTCTGAAGTTAAAAATAAGTCACAGATGTACCCACAAGAAAAGTACCGTATTTCCAAGAAACTACGTGACAACTTAATTGTTTAAATTATTTAATCAAAGAGTTTCGAATGTGAGGGTGTGACTTTGATTGAATTCGATGTACGAACAAACATCTAAATAAAAGTCTTACGCAAAAGCGACGGAGGCGGGCAGTGGAGGAACTAGTTGGCGTGTAGTGTCTACACCTCTCGACGCTAATGCACCAGTATATGCTACCCCAGTACCAATATAATTTTTTAATTGTCCCGTTTGGGTGATACCCGCAAGCGCAAATTCCACTACACACAAGATGAACCATACCTGAAATAGATATTTTTATTATTTGCTTTGTGAGGGTGCAAGCACAAAAGAATATAGTTGCAGTAGTAAATAAAAGATCACCCAACACCTATTTACTTATAATTAGTTCTTACTATTTATTATGTATACAATGTGGAAACTGTTTATGGAGTAACATTCAGAATTGTGTTATTAAATGCTTGGAGAGTTCAATTAAATTTTTTAAAACCGTTAATCTTTTCTCGTAAAACAATTATTCATGAACGTCGTTTATTTTTCTGTTTAGAAAGCTCCAACTTTAATTTAAGCGACATGTAGCTACAAAGATAGCGAAGAACTTTAGCTACGGTGCAGAGAGACACGGGTAGTCTGAAAAGTTTCTAGTTTAACACGGATACAAGTATTTTTTTGTCAGATTCAATTTTATTTCTCAATAGGAGACTTCCTTGGAAGTCTATACATTTTTCCCAGCGATGCTCCCATCTATTTAATGCGCCCAAATAGTGGCTCGCATGTGAAATAGACGTTTACGAATGTGATCGTAAACGTCTCCTCATTCGATGAACAACCTTCGAGCGAAACTTTGAGCCTAGAAAACAGAAAAAAGCCGCTGGGAATCAAATCTGGTGAATAGGGCAAGTGGTTTATCAATTCGAACCCTAATTCGTGAATTTTTACCGTGGCGGCCACTGAAGTGTGAGACGGTGTGTTATCTTGGTGGAACAACACCTTCATTTTCTTCAAATGCGGTCGTTTTTCGGAATTTCTTCAGCTTGCCAAGTAATGATGCGCAGTATGCCTCCGTTATTGTTTTTCCTGTTTCAAGGTATTCGATTAGCACAACTCTCTGACTATCCCAAAAAACAGTCGCTATCACTTTCCCGGTCGATGGAACAGTCTTCGCCTTTTTCGGAGTCGATTCACACTTCGCAGCCCATTATTTTGTCTGTGCTTGGGTTTCAGGAATGTACTCGTGTATCCAAGTTTCATCTACAGTTATTAATCGACATAAAAACTTCGAATTATTTAAACTACTTCAACAGGGTTTGCTTTTTCATGTCCAAATCTTCAGTCAATAAAAGACAAACACATTCTTTCGAGATGCTCACAGTATCGGGTGCATGTCGCCAGCCCCGCCAACCCCGGACTTTGAAATTTCCTATAGGCTATAATTTTGTGCTCATTTTGTGCCGTTTTGTGCCGCAAAAAGATAATTTTGTGCTTTAATATTAAAGGAGTTATGACTGTTTCTTTTTGGCAGGGCTGGGGACATGCCAGCCCTGCCACCTCAGCATTTTAACATTTCGTATACGATATAATTTTGTGCTCGTTTTGTGCTGCAAAAAGAAAATATGCTTTAATATTAACGGAGTTATAATGTTTAGAATTTTGGGCATGGCATCTCCCCAGCCCCGCCACCACTGGATTTTCAAATTTCGTATACGCTATCATTTTGTGCTACTTTTTTGCCGTAAGAAGAAAATTTTGTGCTTCAATATTAACCGAGTTATAAGGTTTTGAATTTCGGGCTTGGCGTCTTCCCGCCCCCGCTGCTACTAAATTTTAAAATTTCGTATACGCTATGATTTTGTGTCGCGAAATGCTTGTGGACATGCTACTCTTGTGGCATGTAATTTTCGACTGTAATTTCTTACTAAAAAATATGTTTCGAAAGCAAATCACTACTCACTATTTAAAAGTAAGAATCGTTTGAAATGGGCGCATTTTGCAATAACAGTCAAACGTTCACGGGATAGTTCTTAAAAGTGAATTTACTCAATTTACATCGAATTTTGTAGCAGATTGGCCAACCAAACACATATTAAATTCAAACGATCCAATGCGACTCTGTGTGAGTAATTCATAACTGGGGAAAGTAAAATAAAAGTCTACTTCTCACAATAACTCTGCTTTAATGCACGTTTATTGAAACAAAGTTATTGTGGGAAGTAGACTTTTATTTTACCTTATCCAGTTATACATTAAATTGACATTTTTTGTTTGGAAATTTAGCTAGTAACTAAGGTACTCTGTTATACAAGAGCGTCGTGTGCATATCTGAAAGAAAAATTATTATTTTTAAGAAATAAATAGATAGATTTAAAGTATACTAAAAGCACTATTACGCATTTGCTCAATAAGTCATCCGGTCTCCATTATTGTCGAGAATTCGTTGGCACCGATTTGGCAGACTTTCTATAAGATTTTCCGCATATTGTTGTGGCAACGACCGCCAGATAGCTCGGACATGGCGACACAACTGCTTTAAAGTAAACACACGCTTTCCTTGAAGCTTCCTCTTAATAATGGACCACATATTTTCAATTGGATTCGCATCAGGCGACTACGCAAGCCAATCCAAAGTCTGAGTATCATTTTCGGCTTTCCATACAGTACACAAGCGGCTACGGTGTTTCGGGTCATTGTCCTTTTGCAGTATCCACGATTGATTATCCAATCCAAACCACTTCTCAGCAGACTTTAACAATGCTCGCCTATAGATATGGAGCATCTTTTCAGCATTTAGATTGTGAGTAAACAAGTACGAAGTGTCAAAACCTTGAAGACTGAAACATCCCCGAACATGGACCTTAACTGGATGTTTACCAAAGCGCTGCAAAGGCGATTTTCTCGGAAAAGACCAAGCATGTTTGGCGGAAACCCATGTGTAAAAAGACGCTTTGTCAGTAAAAATTACATTACTCTAATCACGATTCAAATTTTGCATAGCCCACAAGCGTCGCTTTTCGACATGCTCCGGTTTGAGGAGTTTCAGCATCGTACTACGCCAAGAAATGTTCGCTTCGTTTAACCGCCTTCTCAGAGATATTATACTAAAATTAACTTCCTTTTAAACCAATAACTTTTGATTTTATCTCCTTTTTCAGACGTCTTTCGCGTTTTTCCTCTCCCGGGACAATCGTCGACGTTTTTTTTTATCTTTATATCGCATCATCCACTTCCGTACGAAGTCTTCTGACTTGTGTATATATTTAGCAGCAGCTTTATAAGTAGTCTGGGCAAACAGCGGTAACAGTCAGTCTAGTAGATATGTGGTGCGGAGTCGGTTATTTCACGCGTTCACAGCGTCAGTACTAAATCGGTGCTGTATGCGAGTAGTTCTGTGTAAATGTAGGCTGTCGTAACTTATTTCGTAATTGTACGCTTATGTTTGCTTTAAAAATGTCGCAGTTAAGTACGTTGCGAAAACAACCAATGACAGACACGGTTAAAAACTTTATAGTGAACATGCCGGACTTAATTTTTGATGGCGCTAAAATTCAATGTCTAGTTTGTAAAATCCCTTTAATGTGTTGGTCCAGAAGTCATTGTCAACGTCACATCGAAAGCAAACAGCATTCCTCTGCAAAAAGTGGCATACGAGACCAAGAAAAATTTACATTTGATTTATGTGTTACTCTTATTTTATGTAATCTATGCGGACTGAAAATTACCTAGTCGGACATCGATACGAAATGTAGTGCCATTTGCTCGTGAACATATAGAAAAAAGAATGAAAACGGAATTGAGAGTAACTCGCGACATTACAACTGTTTTCAGGCAAGGTCTACAAACGTCAGACTCTTCAACTGTCAAAATTTTAACAAAATTTGCAATATAGCCAAAAGTAATTATCGTACAGTACACATGGTTATTTATCATTGGAAAGGTAATTTAAGTGGGTATCAAAATGTTTAATAAAAAATATAGCAATCCATTTAAAATAAAGTTTAAGGCTGTTGCGGAAATTTGGAACAACCTGTATATTTATAAATAATTTTACAGAGTATGCCATGGTATACTATACACGTGCAAAAAATCTGAGTTCTTCATCTTTGGCAGTTTTCACGCTAAATTCCGCCGACACACCGATGGCTCACTCGGTATATTTCGTTGTTAATTTAAATGGAACAACCCACTCTTTAAAATTTTTAATTATTATTGATAATGTTTTGCGTTTTCATTCCAGTACAGTCACGTTACTATTTATCTATTATCTCTTAAAATGTACAGTCTTCAGCTGTTTTAGAAATTTCTAAAGATTTAATGTTCCTTTAATCCTGTTAGTTATGGATTTTTCCCCTTTAAATATTTTCATCATACTTGGAATGTTATTTTAATTTGCAGTTGATCATGCGATTGTAAACAAATGAGCTTATCACTGGTTAGTTAATTAATATCAAAATCCACGTGAATGTTGCCATGTTATAATTATTTATCACTTACCTGCTTGAACATTTTCTTATTAATATATCTATAGCACTTCTTGTCGTCTTCTAATTGGTACTACTTCTAAGTTTACAAAAATGAATAGATATATATGAAAAAATTAAGGCCTATGCGAGAGGGGATTCGAATATGTAAAATATTGTCGTAATATGAATTACATAACCTACATGGTTTGGTTTTTAGGCAGCTGTGGAAAAAGATTGTTATATTGCCATTACGCAATTAGGCTTGTTAGAAACAATCGCTCCTGGAAACCAGACACCCATTCAATCAAGCAGATTCCAATAATATTCCAGATATCTCTACAGTCGGAACCAGAACCGCATGTTAAACAACATAGTCAGAAGATGATTTTTGACCTACATCTCTACGCAATTCTAAATGTTAATTGCATGTTACAAGAATTTTGACAGAAAATATAAATAAATATTGAAATATAGACATTTTCACAATCTCTTTCACCTGCTATTGCAAGAATAATATTAAGCACTCGACTATAGCTATCTATGGATAGCATAAATTATTTATTATTTGTAACCATAATTATGACTATATTAACAATAATAATCTCTTCAAAGATTAAAGATAGGCTACCGAAATATTACATTTTGTATGCTCTATTATTAGTCACAATTGTCTTAGTCTTCACTGTATTTAATTTAAGTTTATTTACTTGCAACTCGTTTGCGATTGAATGTCTCTACAGCTACATTTGCTTCACTGAACAAGGAACAACAGCGGCCCTAAGATAGAACCCTGTAGTATTCCTAATGAAATTTTATAGGTGCCAAATCGTCAAATTGAAATATTTGCAACCTTTCGCTTAAGTAATCCTTTAGCCGTTCTAATATTTTGGCCATCATCCCAATACGGTAGAATCCCAATTATTCGAAATTGGGCTATCCGAAACTCCGCTTTATCCGAAATCAAATGTCGAATTTTAACTACCGCTTTATCTGAAATAACGGTCAAAACGCTCCCGATTATCCAAAATGATCTGTTTCGAAGCGAAAATGGAGCGCTTCTTTTACAACCTTGTGAAAACACGTGGCGGCGCTAATCGGGTTGCTCCGATCAGCGGTTAATTCGATTTTGCATTGCATGCGGGTTGGTTATGTAAAACTTTAACGAGAAAGAAGTTTCTGCGCCTAGTTATAAAAAATGTAAAGATTGGGTGATTATTTTCGCTAGCTGCAAGTATTGTGGACATCATAAAATTCACCTCATGTGTATAGGAAAATCAGAAAAGACAAGGGCATTTAAAAATCTAACTCCTAACGTAATGCCGTTGTACTATAAACATCAAAAAAGTTCATGGATGAATTCGAAATTGTTTACAAACTGGTTTTTTCAAGAGTTTGTTACATCGATCGGTTACAAATTTTCTTAAGAAAAATGGACTACCTATTAAAGCTTTGTTGCTAGTGAATAATGCACCTTCTCATTTGCCTGAAGACGAACTTAGGTTTGGAGAAGTTAAAGTTCAATTCTTACCACCAAATGTCACCTCTTTACTTCAGCCGATGGATCAAAGTGTTTTGGAAAACATGAAAAGAAACTACCGGAAAAAAATTATTGCAATTTGTATTGGAAAAAGAGAACGAAGGGAACGACTTGAGAAATTGTTTGAAAAATATTAACCTAAAAAATGTAATATATTGGATTGCCTAGAACAGTATAAAGCAGTCGACCATAAAAGACGTGGAACAAAATTATTTATAATCCAAATGAGCCAATAGAACCGAGCCAACATATAAGTGAAGAAGATGTAGATCTTGCGACTAAGATACATGGCTTTAAGGGTGTTACTCCAGAAGATATTGATGCATGAGTTCAGTTAGAAAAGGAAGATGGCTAACAATTGTCAAACTTAGACCTAATTAATCTAACTAATGACAATGAAGATTCTTATGACGAGGAGGAAAATAGTGAGGCAGAAGGAAACCCAACGCAAAATATTTCACACCGGAAAGCAGTAGAGTGTTTAGACAAGGCATTAATTCATATCGAGCAACAACCGGTGACAAACACGACTGATATTTTTTTAATTAAAATGTGGAGAGACATTATGGCAAAAAATCAATACTTATGCAAGTCCAACCAATTAAAAATGGATTCTTTTGTAAACCACTATTAAATTTTTAATAATAATAAATGTTAGAAGAAATAAATGTTTTTAATAAATAGGCACAAAACTACTGTGTAAAGTTTTAAAAGAAATTCTGTAGTAAGAGGTATCTAAATGTACACACATAAATGTAAAATTATTTTCAGCTCCATACTGTATTACTAAATTTTCATAGTAATCGATTTCTGTCGATTTTGTCGAAGGCTCCTTTTAAATCCAGTCATGGGCCTACGACTTTGTTCTCTTTTTCAGTTACTTCTTTCCAATTTTCTAATGCCAAATTCATTTAGGTTAGTTTTGACTATTATATTCGATCTTATACATTAATACATTAACGAACATATATACATTATGTAAGTATATCTCATGGATTTCGTATCTTTTTGAAATTAAATTCGAATCGAAGCTCCACAAATTTTTGATTAATTATGCAATCGAAGTTCCACAAATCTTCTTATAAGGATATGAGAAATAATAGCATACACTCAAATATTAATAATTATTTACGAGAAATTCGAAATTACGCATCGCTAGATATGCAGTACTACACTGAGAGAAGAAAAAGTTTGAGCCAACCAAAAATTGGTTGACTTAACCAATCTGTTTGTTAAATGTACTCAACTGGTTTAAAACAACAGCTAGTGTGTTCTGTTAGGTTGCAAGGTGATTGGAATAATTCGCTAAAGTGTTGGATGAACATATTTTTAGTTGAATGAACACAAATGTGCAACACTTCGTGGTTTGTTGGATGAACCAATTCCTTTCTCTCAGTATAGCGATGCTTGTGGAACTTACATGATTTCAAAAAGATGGTACATACATTAAAACAAAAGGAAAAGAGACTTCATAGAAATGTTTTATTCGCTTACTGGATACAACAAATTTATGTAAAATTATTTAAATTTCCTGCAGTATTAAAACTCGTATTCTAAGTTCTAAACAAATTGTCTTTATTGTTCACCACATCGTTCGAACTTAGTTCGTACATAATACTTATATATGTGATTTTTGCTCAGTTATTAAGAATTAAGAGACTATTACCTTAAAACCAGGTCAAGAAGATATCAAAAGAGAAACTTTAAAAACAAAAATAATATGTTACGAATTGAAACAAACTAGTCTGAAAGACATGTGAAACAATTTTAAAAACGCAATGACAAAAGCTGCACGAGGAAGCTGTGGTACTACCAAAATAGTCAATAGAAATACCAACCCAATGGTGGTCAGACAAACTAAAGATAGCAACAAAAGAAAAGAACAGAAAAAGTACAAAACATGAAGACAATTATGAAGAACATAAGGAGAAAAGAAAAATAACCAAGAAAATAAGAAAGGAGGAAAAATAAAAACCTTGGAAGAACTTTGGAGAAAGATTGAACAACAGCATACGGACAACATCAAAAGCTATTGTGTGGAACACTAAATAAGAGTAGTATAGGTGAAGTAACAAAAGAAAAAGAAAAGACAATGAACAGATGGAGGGAATACTTTAAGGACCTGCTTTCCTAAGAAAGAAAGATATAACGCAATAGATTAGAACGGAAATATTTACGAAAACAGTTATGGCGATATTGACATACGGTGCAGAATAATCGGCATTTGCAAAAATGCAAAATAGAGCTAATGGAAATAAGATATCTAACAATGATAGAAGGTAGAACAATAATGGAGGTTAAATATAAAACTCATTTCAGAAATATTAGAGGAAAACCAATTACGATGGTTGGGTCATGTAAAAAGGTTTGAGGAAGCAAGAACAACCAGAAGAGTTAACGAGAAAAAGAAATATACAGGCAAATCAAGGAGAACCCGGCAAGACGAAGTTAGAGAATAGAAAATAGAGAAGGAAATTTTTTTTTTTAATAAAAGTCATTTAAAGAGTGGAAAACGTAAATTTTATTATTAACAAAAAGTAAATGCTGTTATCCAGTAAATGAAATGATTGTTTCCTCTAAATCAAATTCCATAAACCGGTCTCTTGGCGTCAGGACTAATTTAACTTTATTTTACTACTTTCTCATAATTTTACTATGAATAATGGCATTTATCTTTGCTTTCAGCTGTTAATAACATTTGTTTTCCACTCTCTGAATGATTTATTCGAACATTTTATTGTGTGAGGTACTAAAATTTGGATGGTACCACTTAGACAAATTAAATGATTTATCGAAATAGACGCATGAACAATGATCATGATTACTAAAAACCCGCAAACCGGAAGTAATGATGAAATATTTCTAGGATTGAGAATATGTAAAAATACATTTACAAAGAAAGGACTAATGGATTTAAGGAAAAATTAAAATTCCTGATAGCCGTTACGGACCAGATATACACATATTTATTTCATAACAACACTTAGATATATACATGGCAGCTAGAATTTATAATAGATTTAACATTTTGTCAATCACAGTCCTATGTCATGCCCAAAACGTCCATTTCATTTGTTCGTCTAGAATGTCTTTTCTGGTGGAGCTGGATGAGCGGCAATCCAGTCTAAGGCGCGAGCGATGTAAGCAGGGATTGGCGGTGATGTCGGTGCAACAGGTAAATGTGCGCCCTGTGGCTGGAAGCCATTCTCGTCAGCTACGTACTGAATGGAGTATGGTACTCCATCGGTGCCAGTGTATTTGAAACTGCCGGCTGAAACAACTGGATTCTCCGGAAGATTTGATGGACGACCAGTTTCTTCTACACTGATACCATTTTCTGCTTCATAGCTACGAGAATACACGATTATATTGCAGCTACATTTGTAACTTGGTAAATTTGCTGATTTACAACCAATAGGTTTAATCAATTTTCTCATGTGGGTGTGCATTGAATGAAGATCATGTGTTGATTTGCTTGTTATCATCCTCTTTAAATTGAGAAGCGCTAAGAATTTACCGCTTGGTTTTTTTTACAACTCTAAATCACGGCGCCATCTATGTTAATTCAATAGAAGCATAAGAAAGTAATATGTCAAGGTTAATGTGGAATGTTGCTTTTCGAGAATGCTTAAAGTATGCGACATTTAGCTTAATACGAGGCGAATATTTAAATGTTTTTGAAAAGAAATTTTGCGTTACTAGCCAACGGCAAACTCATCTGCATAGTTGTATGGTATCTACAATACCATGCCTGGGATTAAATTAAGTTATAAATTACACGGCAAAATTCTATACGTTCGATTCCGAAACACGCTTTATATTTAAATTTTAATCTTACCAATTAGAATACAATTATGTGATATTAATCAATTGTAAAGAAAAAATGTAGTAACACAATATTAGAATTTGCTTTAAATGAATTTATTGGACATTCTATTTCTTGCTCTCTATTCAAATTATTAAACTATTTTTACTCTGGTTTTAATCTTTAAAAATTATTTCAACGCTGTATTGAGTTGTTGTGTCATCTAGATAGTTTTTGTTACTAACAAAGCAAGCAGGATGAGTAGCGCAGTGCAGTTAAATCTTTGGTTGCAAAATTAAAATATGATTCTCAGGAATATGTATTTTTCGGTTTCTTATTTAAGGTAGATCACAGTAAAAGAAATGTTAGTGTAAAAGTTATTTCAGGTTGTAAATAGTTAAGTTACATCAAGTATATGGTACATAGTATAAGGAAATAAGAACGAGTGAAAATTTTTGAGTGACATACTTTACTTTGCATTTTTGACCTTTAAATGTCATGAAATGTGTTCAAGTTCGAATGTGCAACCTTTGTAAGTTATTACTGGCAAATACAATTAATGTGGGGGGAGTGTTTGATTAATTCTTTGTCCACACGTTATTGCGACGATTTTCAATGTAACCCCAAACAAAAAGGTTCAACGGGCTTAAATCAGAGCTTTTTGTCGGCCACTTCACCGGCCCATGAGGATCTATCCTTCCATCTGGAAACTCATTATTCAAAAATTCTGTAATTTTCCTAGTGCTACGAGTTGGTGCTCCATCTTGCTGGTAAATAGTCCTGCCGTTTACAGGATTATTGCCAGTAGCTGGAAGAATTGTGTCTCTCAGCAATTCCAAACACTCTTGGGCATTCAGTGAACTATCGATAAAAAACCGGACCAACAATGTGATTACCCAGAATACCGGCCCACACGTTGACCTTCTGAGGAGTTTAAGTATGGGTTTCTAGAGAAAAGTATGGATTTTCTCGTTTTTTTTTTTATTTCCCACGTTCGCATAAAATGTCTCAAAACTTCATAAAAATCGTTCCAACTAGGTATGGACAAAATATAATTCTGAATTACAAGACTCTTTGTAGTGAATTGCTTGAATAATACTAGCTGTGCCTTTGATTAATACAACACGGACTGAGATTTCCAACTGTAAAATTGATTCTCATTATCTCTGCTAAAAATTCTTAAAATTGCCGTTAAAGCTGCTACTTTTTTTTCTTTAATTTCGACTTTACTCCTTTGTTTTAAGAAATAAAACGTCTTAAAACCTTATGAAAATCGTTCCAACTACGTGTGGACAAAAAATAAAGCACACATTCCCCGTAGGAAAGCCATTAACCTCACATAAAGGTTTTACTATGTAAATACATACGGCTAGCGTTATCTGAAATACACTGTATATATTTGTTTGGGCATTGTAATAATTTATTATAACTTTTGCAGGTATAACATACACGTCTAGATTATTACTTATAGCATAAACGTTTTCCTATTTTTATATTTATTTTTCTACCACTTTCCAAACCATGTAACCGCTTTTTAACTTTAATGTTACTTGGTTTATGTATTTCGTTTTTAATATAAATAAATAAATTTTAATTGGTAGTGCCTTTAATTTTCCCTCTGCAATGTACAAAATATAAAAACTATTTTAGGCTATCTCACCCAGAACAACCGTATATTCATACTATAGTTAAAATATATTCTATATAGAGCTGATTCATTCCCCATTCATGTGTAACAACATACAGAAATATTTTTCCATTCGTTAAAGAAAAAATTACTGAAAAACCTTGATGAAAAGTGTACTTCATAGTTGGTTTACCAAATTTACTAAACTTACATGCGACCGGTTTCGGGTAAAAGCCTTCTTCAGACACTAAAATTTAATAGTCTAAAAACATGTCAAAATTGAAAATTGCGGAATTTGTAAAAGAAAAATTCCCAAAAAAGATTTACAAATTTTACAAATTTCACAATTTTCAATTTTAACATACTTTTAGACTATTACATTTTAGTGTCTGAAGAAGGCTTTTACCCGAAACCGGTCGCATGTAAATTTGGTAAATGAATTCAAGGAAGTACACTTTTCATCAAGGTTTTTTTTTATTTCACACCTAATTATGGACATAAACATTATTGATAACATGACTCCTAAGTAATAGACAACTTTCTCAAGCAAGAGGTAACAATTTCACTATACAGGCTGAGTCGGGAGGAACAGACCAAACTTCAGGAGTGTATTGTACATGTGAAAATAATGTAAAAAACACATATGTTCTTATACGATTTCCATTTGTTTTCATGTTATAAATAAACAAAATTTCATACATTAGCATTATTTGAATCAGCGTTCTTTTAATAAATATTCAAAAACACCGCTATGGACTTCTGTGTGGCATTTTCCAACAAAATAATGTACAAATTCAAAAATAAACGTTAAATCACGGTCACAATAAGCTGACACTGACACATATTAGAATAACAAAATTATTGAAACGATTTTGTGCATCGAAAGGATTGATTCAGATAGCAGGTACGTCATATGTGATAAGAAACGAAAAAAACTGTTGATGTCGAACGTACCTGACTTCCTGTTTTACATGGGTAATTAATGCAAGAATATTTTATTTTATTTATGATGTATTAATTTGAAATCAAGGGAAAATTTGGACCATTTACAAGAAGGTGAGTTAATTAAAAATTAATTACGGTATAACTTGAAAATAAATGAAAATCGGATCAGAACATATGAGCTTTCTTACATTATATTCACGTGCACGATGTACTCCTGGAGTTTGTGTGTCTAAAGCTACTTGCACGCGACCAGAAAATTGACGGTCGGGGATTTCGCCGACTAGGAGAAATGTTGTCCTACATGCAAGATTATGATGCTTTGCACACGGAGAAATTGCTTTGCGTGCGCAAAACATCATAAACTTGCTTGTATTTCTCCCGGTCAGCGGTTTCGCTGGTCGTGTGCAAGTAGCCTCAGTACCGTCTCTAGAACTCTCTCCCAAGGTAAAACTGTAAATTAATAAATGTGTATATAATTATTGAAATTCAAGAGATAGTGTATTGATAAGAATTTAAACGTAAATATCCAAAACACAATGAGCCCAACTAGATTGATCTTCCATATACCGAGTTTTATTAATTTAAAATGTAGTACGAGGAACACGTTTTCAAAACGCAACAAGTCCATTTTTATGTAAGATTTAAGGTAGCGTTTTAAGGTAGCTTCAATATGCGACTTTCACAGCAATGTGTTTTAAATTTTTGAAAACACAACAGGTCCCATGTTATAAAGCTTTTAAAAGCAATAGCCACTTTCAAAATTACTTAAGTGTAAAAGACGTAACAAGTGAATCTTAATGGGAAAAAGGCCATGGTGTATTGTGGACGTAAGTAGGCAATTGTTTCTGATTAAGCAGATTAGAAATGGATGATTTTGAAAAGTATGCTACTAATAGAAATCCTGAAAAATAAGGTATTTCCCTTTTGAAAATCAGGCGTCCTAACACTCATATTATGGAACAAAATAAGTTCTAATCATACCTGGAAAAATTAATTTAGATTTCAAAGGCCAACGATATAACTTACACATATACTTAGATAACAGTGATTTATCTCTTTCTTAAAAAGAGAAAAAGGGGCGTTGTTGCATTTTGAAGATGAGTCCCCTATCTTGCACATTAACTATTAATTTTGAACCTGATTTTAATGTATTACTTGTTAAGAACTTATCGAAGTAGTTTTAAATTACTACGCTATACAGATGTTATGTTTTTATTTGCCATATATCCTTTTAATAAATACTTATCAGAAAAAATATGATGTGCACCTAAGATCTTAGAGGTGTAAATATTAAATGAAATGAATATAAAATGAAATGAACCCTTATGAAAATCTACCTTACATAATATTTTGTTTGATGAAAGCTTAAGATCTTTACCTATAAAAATCATTTCGGATTGTTTAAAAAAAAAGAGTTTAAAACGTATATAAAAGTTAGATTCGTTAATATTTTTATACAATAGTATTAAAAAAATTAAAGAATACGAATTCTAGTAAATAATGATATCAAGGACTGTGGAGTAGTATGGCAAACAACACGAAGTATCGGCACATTCCTCACCACACAAAATATTAATTAAATTAATTCGAAACAGCTGTTTCGAGGGCTCCTAAGCAACCTCAATATCAACCGAATGAATCTGTAAAGCTGTTCCGGATTAACTTAATTAATATTTTGTATGGTGAGGAGTGTCCCGATACTTCGTGTTGTTTGACAAATTCTAGTAATGTTAATAAATTGAATGATATCCGTAACTTAATAAATAGATTACCTATATTGATATGAACCATCAGGACTGACATCGCTGGCTTGTTTGACAATACCGACGACCTGTCCTGGAGTTGGGAGGACTGCAGCTGTTGAAAGTGCAATAGCACCGACGAACACGATCTAGAGAATCAGTAGTAAAATAACTCTTTCCCTGTAATTAACAAGACGAGATATTGCGCGACAACTTACCAGGAATTTCATGTTTTGTACTGTCCAAGATTCACTAATCAACTAATCAGCTTCCGAAATTAGAAGAATATTTATACTATTTCCTGCATGGTCAAGGTAACCTCTCAAATTTTTGGCATAAGTTGTCCGCCTGACCTTTCAGTGAGGTATACTTTTATGATGAAGTTAAATGTATATTTGATTGGAATAGATTTACTGATAATAAATTATTCTATTGATTCTATTTGTATAGCTCCATCATTAATATATGGAAATTATTGGCAAAAATTGAGATCTTACAAATTTTTATCTAGATTTATAGCGTTCATAATGTATTTGTTGAAGCTAAAAATTTTGTAAAATTTCGCGCACGATTTAGGTTCATGATTCTGAACATGAATATGTTCCTTAATTGACGGAATTACTAATTTAAATCGTGCATGAAATTTAAAAAATGTTTAGTGGGTAACAAATTTATTCAGACGTGCAGGTAACGCAATGCAGATATTTCAAGAATTTCTCATCTCAAAACTCACTTGGCGATTAGAATCATATACAAGGTGGCGCGCCACATTCCCGTCGGTTTACACGAAAAACGGCAAAATATTTTTGAAATATTTATGTTAAGAGCTATGTAGGTTCATTGGGAGCAAGTTTTAACATTGTTTCGGTATATACAGGGTGACTCAAAAGGAAGTTACACACCAAAGATGTGAAAATTTAAATGGAATATCTTGTATATCACATATGTTGATAGTGCGGGCTATTTTGAGACATTTAAGTAAGTATTCTCGAAAATGTAGACCAAAATTTAAGAGGCGCACCTGCCTTACGTATTTAAGCCAGAATTTTCTAATTCTATTTATTTTTAGTTGAAGCATTAGATTTGATGATAAAATAAAAATGATCTCCAAAAATTATAAAGGCTGGGCGAAAATGTACTTTCGATTTGGACTATCGTTAAACTCAAATAACTTTCTTATATTTAATGGAACACCCTATATTCATTATCGTATATAGATTCTAATTCTAACCATTTACAAAATTTCTTTCTTAGTAATTTAGCATTTTCAACACTTCAACTGTTTTTTTTTAATACTAATTGAAAAGAGACAAACTATAAATAGCAAGTACATACTTTTTTGAACAAATAAACTTAAATGTAAAAAAAATTATGTTTGAACAACTGTTCAAAATGATGTCCATCATTTTCAATGCATAAGCGAACTCTTTTTTAAAATGTTTCACTTTAAACAAATTATCTGGCGTTATAGAACGAAACGCTGTTCTTATTCGGTCTTTTATATTGTCGGATGTGGTAGACGGTATATCATAAACAATATTTTTGATATATCCCCCCAAGGAAAAATCGAGACTCGATAGGTTTGGGGACCTTGCTGACCAATTTTGTGACCTCCGCGTCCTATCCACCTATTGGGATATTGCCTACCTAATTCTCTTTCGGATATTAAGCGGTATATTGTCCAAAAGTACAGGTAAATTGCCTTTTATAAATCCAGAAAAGCATAGACCTACCATACGCATTCCATTATTTCACCCCAAACATTAGCGAACCATCTGTGCTGACGATCGGGGGTTCTAGGGATTCTCATCACTGTAATAATGAAAATTATGTCTGTTAACCAATCCGTTATTATAGAAAGTTGACTCATCTGAAAAGAGTACAAAATCTAAGAAATGATCTCCCAACTTTTCTAGAATCCATAAACAAAATTCAAGGTTGTCGGTCGTAATCTTGTAAGTGGAGTTTCAATTAGAGATTCCATAACTAAAAGTTAATTTTCTTCTTTTCCGGTAAATAGCTTTTAGCGCTCCATTTTTTTTTACAAGACACACCTATTATTCGGAAAACGTAAGCAGTAATAATAACGTTAGTTCTGTCAAAGCCTACTTTCGTGAAGTATATGGCAAGAACTGAATATTCAAAATTGAAAATGCTAAATTGCTAAGAAAATATAAGATATAAGTATAGGAAACCTAAATACATTTTTATAAATGGTTAAAATTGCAATCTAAATACGATAGGATA
Source organism: Dynastes maya (assembly GCA_029619315.2). NCBI lineage: Eukaryota > Metazoa > Arthropoda > Insecta > Coleoptera > Scarabaeidae > Dynastes > Dynastes maya. The sequence continues at coordinate 76,972,348 of JAROYE020000001.1, forward strand.
TTCCATTTAAAATAAGAAAGTTATTAGACTTTAATGATAGTCCAAATTAAAAGTGTATTGTCGTCCACTCTGTATAATTTTTTGGGATAATTTTTATTTTATCTAGTCTAATGCTTTGACCAAAAATAAATACAATTAGAGATATCTAGCTTAGATACGTAAGACGGGCGTGCCACTTAAATTTTGGTCTACATTTTCAAGAATGGTTAAATATCTCAAAAACGGTTTGAGTTAGATATAGAAAACATAACAGAAACTTGTTTTTATTTAGCCCGCACTAGCAAAATATGCAATAACACACAGGGTGTTTCATTTAAACCTACCCTAATCGGCCCGCAATAAATCAATCTTGTCTAAGCGAACTAAAAAAATGAAAGGCAGCCAGCACAAAAATAGCTGTTGGTGGTAATAAGGCTCTGGATATTCTAATTGACCTATAAGATAATTCAACCCGGCCGCAGTATGTGCTACCAAGCACTCAATTTAGTTAAAAGCGAAAGGATTCGTCCTTTCAAGATTCACCTAGTTCAAGAACTGACAGAAGATGGCTCCGATAGACGAACAGATGATTTATGATGAAGCTACCTTCATGCTTAATGGCACCGTTAATAGGCATAACTATGCATATGTATTGGTCTGCAGTTAATCCTGGGTGGATGGCCGAAGTACACACGCAAAGACCAGAAAAAAATAATGTTTTTGTGGTTATTGTGGGCGGTAACATGTTTTATTAATGGGACCCCTACGTCCACACTTTACTTGAAGTTATTGCGCGAACAGATTATTCAACAATTAGAAAAGCTTTATCCAGACCGAAAAAACAGGATGGCGTTTCCATGCATTTTGGTTCAGAGTTACGTTAACTATTCAACCAAAGATTTCCAAATCAGTGGATAGGGAGCAGAGGCGAAATTGAGTAGTCCACCAGATCCACAGACCTCACTCCTTTATACTTCTATTTGTGGGGTGATTTAAAGGATATGGTTTAACAAAAATAGACCGCTTAATATTGAAGATTAGAAGGTTCGAATTAGAAATCAGATACGTGAAACTCGATGGGATACATTTAACCATATTTTACGGGAATTTAGGGACAGCTTTGGCTATTGTCTAGCTAGCACTGGCAGAAATAAAGTGGTATTTGCCCAACTTTCAGGCATTTCATATTTTGTCTTCTCGTTCATTTATATAAAATTTGCGTTCCTGTATCATTTTAACAAGTAAATCCATTACATTATATCGTTGAATTTATCTTTCAAAGGCCTATTAGAATCCTCAAAAATTTAAAATAAAGGAGTTGGAGGACTCATCCTGTACAGTTACAGAAACAGTTTTACACACCATTTTTAGCTACATCGATAAACCAGTTTAGAAAACAAAACATATAGTAGTTTTCCGAATATTTACAATATTCCGGCCTTTTTTGATAGTATCGAAATTTGTTGAAAACGATTGGCATAATAACTAAGCCTGGCATAATCGGTCTTCCCAACAGAATCGGATCAGTCGCATGAGCCGCGTATTATACATAAAGAGTACATGTGTGAAATGAAATTTATTTGTTTGAAAACGGCATTTGTTATGTGTGTAATGCAATAACCGTAAAAAGTAAACAAAATAGTTTCTTAAAAAATTTGTAGTACTTAATACCGTAAATGTAGGAATAGCTATAGGTATTTATGTAGTAGAAACACTTTTGTTTTTCAAAGGTAACGAATATATGTTGTATTTACATTGATTGCTTTTTAAAATGAAGATTATGTTAATTTTAATACGCTACATAAGAAGTTCACTTCAATAAATAATATAATATAATAAATAGACCTAACTTCTTAGCGTGGGTAAGATTGATGAAAAACTTGCAACATCAGGTATGTTTCCGCATTTCTCTCGGTGAAAAATGTTCACTGTGATGAAAAAAATGTTCCTATATTTCGAGAAAGACCGCTCAACATCTATGGAAGTAACCCAGGCATAATTAAAATAATTTCGAATTTAATATTTATGTCTCTGTTCCAGCACATTAAAAAATCCGGACATTCACTGATTAATTTAGTGCCTTTGTCAGACAACCGTCGTTTATTTTTCTTGCGTGCATACTTATTTACGTATTTTTCTCTTAAATATTTACATCGTCAAGCCCAGCTGTAACTCTAGCACGTACAGGGTATTCAGTATGGCCACTCGATAGAAATGAAATTCCCTCTGGCGGATATTAGTTATTTTTCGGAAACCCCCTTTCTTCCCCGAGCCTCCGATCTTCGGAGTGGGGGTACTAAATTATTTATCTAAATCTAGCCAACGACAAATGTGGGGTAACGTGGACAAAACTCCTCTCCTTTTCATTCTCATTGTTTCGTAAATCCTTAAATTTAATGAAAAATTCTCCTAAAACGAACAACAGCATAAATTCGGGGATATTTCTAACATTAGTTCGTATATTAATTATGTTTCGTTAAAATCATTTATGTCAGGAAGTTTTCGTATTTTTGGGTTGTCGCTGAGGTTTTGTGTCACAGAATCGTCTATTTTGAGTCATCTAGTAGCGCCCCTACAGTCATTCGATAATGCTATTTCTAAAAATAACTTTATTTATTAAAATTCCTCGTCAAATTATATTTGGATAAAAATTAGTGTTGGACATAATCGATATATTTCAATAATCGAATGAATCGAAATAATCGTTTAAAATAATCGAATGATCATTCGAAATCATCATTCGAAATTTACTAACGATTTCGATTATTTTGAGTGACGAGTGAATTATTTCGAAACTCGAAACCTCGAAGTTTCGAATACAGATCTCGAATCGTAATCCGTTTGTGTGCACCTGCGCAGTCGAAACAAGTAATGAATGATTTCTGAACCATAATCGAAGGATCGATTATACGGGTATAATCGATATATCTCAATTATATCATTCATAATCGCCCAACACTAATAAAAATCATCCAAATTTCCTGTGGATAAAACAATCATTATCGCGATTAAAATAAAGCAGAAGAGGAACGCTAATTAAATTTTTCGCTTCTGGTCAAGCTTTCATCAAGTTATCTAGTATTTTGGCTGCGCTCCCAGTTTAAAGTCTCTAATATTGAAATCATAGAATAAATTCAAGGTAGAAGAGAAGGCAGGAGGTTAGAATAGGCAGGTTCTCTGTGAATGTCATAAAGAACATAGAGTTTATATAAAATCAAGGTTAGTTTACATTTTTTTCAATTTTACCTTTTGTTAATTTCCATTTACTGATATCAAACTTCGTTTAAAATTGCCGATGGAGCGTGTAAGAATACTCCCGAATCCCACAGTTCATTTAAAAATTCAATCCATCTGCAAAAATTCCAATTTCTTTGAATAATTTCCCTGGATTAAAACATTTCAGTATATTTATCTTTATTATTACGTGCAACGCTACGAAAGTTTGAGGAGAAACTGTTGCAATAAATCAATAATTTCATTCGCTGAGGTAGCTCATGCCGATTTATCTGCATACATACGTCGCGTTGTGGACCGGGCAACTTTGCTTCCACCCTGGCGCGAAGGATCCTGTACATATGTACGTGTTTCAAAAAAAAGTATCGTTTATAAATTCGAACGGTTGTAACCATATATGCTTTATAACGTAAACATCAGCTTTTTTCGTATAACCTTTTTAATATCGCTGAATTTTCACACACACACACACAATACCTACAAATAGTCATATCAGTAACAAAAAAAATCAATAAAATTAATCGTAAAGTTCAGAGATTCACATTTAATAATCAATGCATGTATAATTTATTAGTTGCAAATAGTTGTCCATATATTGTAACCTAAAAACGCATAAGTAAAAAGTTTCTATTTTTACATGATCTTTCACGAGTTTGTTTCCTTGCTTTTTAAGTTAGAATTATTTTGAGGTAAAATTATATTTTAAATAATTACCCAAACATTCCGTTTATAGTAGAGTTACCTACAGCCTGTTCTGGGTGAAATATTCTTATGCAATTTACAAAGTTCCCGGATAAAAATTAGAAATAGGTAATTTTATTTCCTATATCGCATTATAGTTTGTGTGCACAATAGTCGCAACTATAGTGCTTCTCCGTATGAAGTATACATCTTAGCGGAATTCTATTCACGGTTGTTAAATACGTAATCGTAATAATAATAATAATAAACGTCTTTATTAATCTCAAAAATGTCTATAGAAAGCAAAACAAAAAAAAGACATTTAGGGCGAAGTTCAGACCAATAGTGGCTTTGTTCTTCCAATTAACCCTTAACATCCAATAAATAAAAGAGAACGTAACAAAATGTAATACGAGGGATAATCGTAAAATAAGGTTCCCAAAGTCCTACAGCAGCAACAAGACGTGTTAGGCGAAATCCGACAACATTGGAGTGTGCAGCACCTCTCCCACTCTATATACGTACCACTCCCGCCTCGCTACGCCGCTCAGTGTTGGCTAAGCAGCCGTCCGAGATGGAACTCCCGATCGCCGCTACCGCCAGGTGCGAAATTCGCGCTGTGATACGTTTTTTAAACGCGAAAGGGGTTTCACCTATAGACATTCATCGTCAATTAACCCAAGTTTATGGAGAAAAGTGTATAGCTGTTCAATACATCCGCAAATGGTGTAGGGAATTCACTGGAGGTCGGACGGAAATTCGCGATGAAGAGCGAAGCGGAAGACCATCAGTTTCAGAGGATATCGTTGAAAAGGTCGAGAGCATACTGCTTGAAGATCGGAGGGTTGCCATTCGTCAACTCGCTCTTGGAATTCCTGAGATTTCCAATACCACAATTGAGGTTATTCGATTCTTGAAAGGACTGGCGGCAGAATTTTACGACATTGGGATACAGAAGTTGGAACACCGTCTGCAAAAATGCTTGGATAGAAATGGCGATTATGTCGAAAAATAGCTTAAGTTTTTACCTTTAAAACGATGTATAATGTTAAGGAAATAAAGAATGCTGTCTATTTTTTAAAAATATGGGAACCTTATTTTACGATCATCCCTCGTACAATAATGTTTGAAGATGAAAATAAAGGAAAATAAATCGAGTCCCCTGCACTAATATTGCTACCAATTCATAATCTATTGGGTTGCAGCAAACTGACGTGCTGTTAAGATATTTTGCATTTCAGCTTTTGTGTGTTCAGAATATTTAAAGCGAAAGGAATGTTCTTACATATCAATATTATTTGATAACTGATATGACCTGTGATACGGCTCAGTATGATGAAGAGGTGGAGTTAGCAGGCCCCTAAACCGCAGATCAAACACATGTACATATGTACATACGTATGTTCTGTATTTGATCTTATTAGTCAAGTACGTTGGATAAGAAGCTTATCAATAGCTGTAAATCGCATCACAATAATTAAATTTGGATAAAACCAGTGAATCACAGATATATATCTGACTCCATAATCACTCCCAGATCCACAGGTTCTTCCACAAAGAGAGTAGGACAACCGTCAACACTCACACTAATGTAGCTTTTGTATATGAAAATTTCACGCCTTTGCCCAAATAACATAACTTTTGGTTTTGCAGGATTTAGAAATGGACAGTGATTTTTTGCATTTTTTTTTTAAACGGACAGTCGTACAAACTCATCGTTGATTAAATTCATTGATTGAAAGTTGGGTATCTTCTGCGTAAAAATACACTTTAAAGAATGTAAAAGTTTCAGAAGGGACGATATATGTATTGAAATGTTTTAAGTGGTAAATTGTTGAAAAAAAATTAAATTTTCAAAAATTAATTGATTAATTATTTGAACTGAGGATTCGGAAGTTTTCTAAAACACTTTTTCGGCAATTTAGATGAATTTTAGTATCAATTAAGAGGATTTTAACGAAATTTAAAACTAAAACATGAGAACTAACCTGAATTTTATTACGATGTCAATATAAACTGGGATCACAGCCAAAACACCTCGTCCCTCTTCTGCTTTATTTTCATCGCAATGGCGATTGTTTCATCCACAGCAACATGTGATAATTCCTTTTTAAACATTGATGTTGAATTTCCGATTAATAATGTTATTTATTTTAAAGTAGCATAATGGAATATGTAGTGACGCAACTAGATGACTGAATTCATACTACTCTGTCATACAGAAAATCATCGACAATCCAACAACAATAAAACTTACTGACGTTCTGCATAAAAACTTTACGAAAGATATTTAATTTACGAAATAATGCTAGAAATACCTCCGAATTTACGTTGTCATCTGTTTTAGGAAGATATTTCACTAATATTGAGGATTTTCGAAGTTAAGAAAATTTTAGCACCAGAAACAAAACCGATATAATCACCAAGATGAGCTAATACAAAATGAAGTCCAAAACCAGTCGGTGATTTCAAATCAGTCAATGCTTAGTCCTCGTATAAAAACTTGTCGACTGTTTTGAATAATAGTGTCTGTCCACTTTTTATTTACTACTTGCCCTGTATTCACCCATGATTCATCTGAAAGTATTATAATTAGAGCGGGCCAAGAGCGCCACGCGCCAGGTTCGCAATCAGGCTGCCGGGCGCATATATGTATGTAAACATAGGTAATTTAAATATGTAATTATTAGGACGAGGACCAAAACCACTGTCTATTACGTCGTGAAGACGCGCAAATATACACCTGCAGTTTGGGTGTTCGTTGATAAATAGGGCGTTGTTCACAGTGGGCCACTACAAAAAAAAAGTTCATTCATCGACGGCTACGAACTAACAGCGCGCTTATTCATTTACGGATGACGCGCTCTATTCATCAACAAATGACGAGTCTGCAGATGTTACGTTTGCACCACTTCGTGGCATACTAGAAACAAGCGTCGGTGTGCTCGCTTTAGTGATTATGTCTAACGTAACTATTAAAAATAAACGGCCATTACCTACGAAAGTTAATAAATTTCTTAGTGAATTTGTGGATTTACACTACAATGGGAGTACAATTTTCTGTAAAGTTTGTAAAAAGAAACTACTGTGCTGGAGCAAACGTGATTGTGAAAGACATATAAATAGCGCACACCACAGAAATAAAAGAAATGGTGTGTCACAACAACGTCAATTTCAATTAGAATTGCTTTTAACGTTTATGGTATGTGGTCTACCACTTCGTATACTTGATAAAAAAGCATTTCGAAAATTCTGGGGTACATACAATACCGAGTGCATACTACCATCTCGGACAGCGTTACGGAGAGATATTCCACAAATATGTGAGGACATTGAAAATCGAATTAAAGCCGAATTAAAAGATATACAGCTGTGGCTATGTCTTGATGAGACGACAGATTGCAAAAAAAATTCTATTTTGAATATAATAGTGCGCGTATTAGATCCTATTAAACCAAATTTTGCAATTCTATTAGCCAGCAGAAGATTAAAACAGTGTACTAGTAAAGCAATTACGGCCGTAGTTCTCGAAACGTTACAAAAATTTCAAGTGTCAACCAGTCAACTGTTGTTGTTCATGAGCGATGGTGCAGCAACAATGTGTAGTGTAGGCCGTTCCCTTAAAGAAAAGTGCGAAAGACTTTTACATGTTACGTGTAAAGTCCATGCTTTACATCTTGTGGCACAAACTATTCGAGAGTGTTATCCGGAGGTGGATGCATTAATAACAAACACAAAAAAAGTGTTTCTCAAAAGTCCTAAGAGGACTAGGGCATTCCACAGGTTATGCCCTGGTATTCGAGAACCACCACAGCCCATTCTTACGCGTTGGGGAACGTGGTTAAAAGCCGCTTTTTATTATAATGAACATTTTCAAGAAGTCAAATCCGTTATTTTGCAATTCGTCCCTGCCGAAGCTAGAGCTATTAGGATGAGCCAGAAGGGATTTCTCAATATTTCTGTTGAAACACATCTAAAGAATATTAGCAACAATTACAAAGGGTTAGTAGACGCGATAGAAAATTTGCAAAATTCTGGATTGTCGTTGGTAGAATCAGTGCAAGTCGTGGACGAAGTTAGTATATTGTTACACAGTATAAACGATGCAACAAGTGGACGAGTTTTAGCTAAGTTCGATAGTGTTTTAAAAAAGAATCCGGACTACACGAGATTAAGACAAATGTGCGATGGGGCATCTGCAGATTCCTTGACTAAGTCTAAAGATTATTTTAATTACGCCTGTCTTACTTCGGTAGACGTGGAACGGTCGTTTTCGAAATATAAGAACATTTTTTCAACTTTTTAAACAAGCCTATCCGCATTATTAAGAAGGATAGAATTTATTTATTATATCTTTATTTACAGTTACATTATTAAGTACAACAGAATAAAAAAAGCGTTCAGTTTCTCAGTTATTTCCTTATTACATCCCATTTACAACGCATACCGTTTTCAATCAAATAAAAAATCATAATGAAAATAAAAACACCTCAGCGTGTACATATATATATATATATATATATATATATATATATATATATATATATATATATATATATATATATGTATATCCGAGTATCCGTTTTTTATATATGTATATATATATATGTATATATATCCGCTCTAATTACTAAACATTATTATTGCGTCAGCTTTTATTTTTTTACTCTTGTGTATTAATTTCGAAATATCACATATCTGCTGTGACTCACATATACGCTATTTACAATAAGCGGCCGTTGCGCCTGATTCCGATTCTGTTGGATGGCGTAATTTGGCCCGCTCTAATTATAATTCGAAGCTGGGAAAGCATTGTTATCCGCATAGCAATAGATAGACGCATCGTAGCAGTGGGGTGCTAAAGTATCGCTCTCCATCTCTAATAACTTTTGAACGAGAGAAACTAGTGTTTTTAGGAGAAATGTTGATTTTTATATTTTTCGTGTGCTAACTTTTGGTGTTATCGACAGTTCAGTTGCATTTCCGAAAAGAAAATGTTAAGGGAATACAAAAAAAATACTGCAAAGACTGGTATGCAATTTTTAATCGATACTAGAAGTAATTACGAGCAACTAAAGTAAATAGAATTTTTCCACTCAACAATAATAACATTACATTAAATCTATTGTAGATAAAAGTTTATATTGCACGGAATGCAGAAATACATTTTGATCGTGTTGAGGATTGGGTTGGGGCGGGCTGTAACAATAAATCATGTCAATATATCGATTATTTAGCCATTTTTGTAAGATAATGTCTAGGTTAGAATAAAGTGGTTATTACACTACAAATCATTGTTTTAACGTATGGTATTATTGTTTTAGAATGTACAATACATACGTGTTTCTAATGATAATCTTATTTTGCATTTGCAAAGTTCAACAAATATTAGACTATAGATCATTGTTATATAACCTATTCAATAACCACGCAGTACCTGGTTCAGTCTTAAGGAGAAAATGAATTATTTATTACTATAAACAATAAATAATGCAAAAATGGAGGTGTAATTGTCAAATTGAAGCAAATATTACTTTATATGTGTAACAAAAGACAACAAAAAGGTGAACACAATAGCGATCGAAAACCTGCCATGCATAAATGGATCCTGTTTGATAGTTAGAGTTTGTTAAAAAGGTGGTACCGGATGGCAGTAGCGTAGCGGTAGCGGCGTGGGTAGGGGTAATTTTCAACCCGTAGGCGGTCTCGGCAGTACCGCGAGAGAGTTCAATGTGATAGTACGTTGCACGCTGCACGCCAAATAAGTACGCGGAGATGGGACGCCCAGAGGGTGTAACGTTCCCTTCGAATGCGAATAAATATTTCAGGCATTTCCCTGGATTAGAATATAGAAGTCCGCATATTTATTGCACAATATGCAATAGCGGATTGCTAAGTCGCGATAGGTTTGAATGTAGAAAACATTGTAAAAGTAAACGTCATGTATTGAATTTAAGAAACGGTATTCCATACTGGTAATTTTTATATGATTTTATTTTTATGTTAAGTGTGTGCAACATACCACAACATCTAGTATCTAATGAACACTTTCGTCTTTTTTGGGCTAAGTATGTTCCCTCATGGAAGCTGCCAACATCTATGTAATTACAATACAATTTGCCACGTGTGCAAGGTACAGTAAAGGAATGTATAAAAGACGAGTTGAGAAATAAGAAAATCTGCCTATGTGTGGGTGAAACAACTGATGTTCAGAAACACAGCGTCATTTATGTTGTAGCGCGTCCTTTAAAACGTGATGATCCACCAGCTTCATTGTTGTTATCCAGTAAAAGGATTCAGAAAACTAATGCAGAAACCGTTGTCAAGATAATAAGATTCGTTGAGAGAATTTTGTATCACAGGAACTCAAGTCACAATGTTCGTTACTGACGGAGCCGCAACAATGCTGAGAGTTGGTAGGATGTTGAAAATACGCTTTCCGACTCTTCTTCACATAACATGCCTCATACACGCATGTCACCCCGTAGCAAAAATCATTCGAAAAAAGTATCCAATGGTGGATAGGTTAATAGCAACTACCAAAAAAGTGTTCATCAAATCTCCCCAACATATCCGTGTATTCAAATTGTGTCCGAAATTACCACCACCACCTCAGCCTGTAATAACGCGATGGGGAGCATGGCTCTGGGCACTATCTTACTATCAGAAATATTTTTCACAGATGAAAAATGTCATCTTGAAACTTGATTCAAATGATTCTGCAGCAGTTCGAGATAGTCAACAACTTTTTTCCAATTCGGACGTCGAACAACAAATAGATGAAATCTGCATGAACTATTCTGAAGTTGCACAAGCTATTGAGCAATTGGAAAACAGTCACTTATCTGCATGAGACGCATTAAATTGCATAAACAATTTACAAGCCGCTCTAGAAAACTTGACGAACACTATAGGAGTCGATGTTGCTCAAAAATTTGGTGCAATTTTAATGAAAAATCTCGATTTACAAAAGGTTCGGTCTAAAACTGAAAATCAAGAGTGCCCAGATGAGGAAAAGGAATATCTGACATTTGCAAATCTTACTTCACTGGATGTCGAACGGTCATTTTCGAACCGTCGATGGCTGAATGAATCGACAATGGAAGCGTTGCTGATGTTGCAATTCTACGCAGCTTACCAGGGCGGTTGCCAATTGCCACAGTGGACATCAAGACGACAGGAAAAGGTAACAATATTATTTTTCACTGATATAGTATATTACGTACCTACTTTTGTGCGGTGCGCCACTGCCGGTACCACCTTTTTAACAAGCTCTATTGATAATACTTACCTGTTGTAAGTGTTTTATGGTAGTCAATGGTAACTGTAGACGTGGAGGTAGTTTTGGTGGCCTTGGTGGAGGTGGGGTTGGTGGCAGTGGAGTGGGCCTTACTGCAATTGTCATTCGTGGAGGTGTAGGTGGTGGAAGTGATACTGCAGCACCAATAATTAGAGCCAAAATAACCTGCAATCACAAAATTTTAAATATATATTTAAAATTATAAAAAGAAGTGATAGGTTCTTTGGTTCGATACAATAAGCAATATTATAAAAGCACTTACCAGCGTCTTCATCATCTATTGTATAGCACGACTAACAACGAAGTGTGTAAAAAATGCGAGATTAGTGCTTACTTATTAGAAATATATGTGTACAGATCAATCGAGGCAATGGAACCACCTCTAGGTGCTTTCAATCGCGTCAAGAGCAGCTTATTCGCTCATTCCACAATTAAAACTGGTACCTGATGCGTAAGGCTTCCAGTGTTACTATTTATAGACATATACCAATAAAACCGTAATTCATTTGCAGGTGTAGATTTTAGAATGTACTCTGGACATGCTATTTTCTAATATTATTTTATCTGTCAGATATGAAAATTAGCAGGCCTTCGGAAACGTGTTGTTACATTGTCAAATCGTATGTCTATAAATTGTTAACATGTTTTTTTCGTATATCAACGAAATTCACAAAAGGCAACAACAGCAGACTGTATATCGCAGGTGTATTTGAATATAGCTGGTTTAAGCGTAGGTATTGTTTTTATTTATTTAATTATTGAACCAGCTCCTACTTATTTCTAACGAAATGCCTTAATTAACTTACTTTTGGGCTAGGTTTATTTTAAACTAGATTTTTTCATGAAATAAAAGCGTTGTGTGTTTTGCTGGTGAGCAGAAAAACTTAACTCTGACAGTTGTTGCCGGAGCGGAATCGGCTGAATGTCACTCCTCATGGAGCTGATGACATCAACTTGTTGTATTTTGAATACAACAAGACATGAAAAAATCTGAAATAATTACTGGTTATCAAATGACAAGGTAAGCATAATGTCATTTTGAAGGAACTACCATATAACAAACGCCATTTTTTATTTCTTTCGTGTCTCAAACTTAATAAATAAGCTAACCATAAAGTTTTCTTCAGTACCATACACGAACATTAAATAATTGCAATGTTATTGCAAATAGTGTAATATATTATTATAAACCAGTATAAGAAGAGTCAAGGGAATCGCTATGGCAGACAGAATCAGAAATAACACAGTGAGAAAGGAACTAGAAGTAGAGACAATTTCAGAAATAATTGAACGAAACCAGTTAAAGTGGTTCGGTCACATCTGCAGAATGAGTGACAAAAGACAAGTCAAAAGAGTGTGGGAGGCAACGGTTCAGAAGAAAGCTGCACGAGGAAGACCGAAGAAAACCTGGAACGACGAGGTGGCAACCATCTTGAAAAAGAAAAATGTAACATGGAGAGAAGCAAGAACGAAAGCTAGAAATAAAAAAGAATGGACTAAGTTTGCACATGTTGTTATGTAATATTTATGGTTTATAGAATAGTTTAAACACTTTGCATCTTAGAGTATAAAGGGTTTTGATTATATATATGCCTTTCTTATATATATAAACTAGTATAATGATTGTGCCGATATAGTTGCTGCAAATTTAAGCGATTGGTACAACGAAAGTATTGTATCAAGAATATATTTGTTGTTCTACTGATAATTCCTATTATCACTCGGAGCAAGAAAGGCATCAATAAGACGAACAGAAGTATCTTGCATATTCTAACAGTACACTCACATGTTTGACTTCATAATATATAGTATTGCAAAAAAAAACAAAGAACGGGGATAAATACGAGCGTAAGTCAAATATTATCTACACTTTCGCCATAACAAGCTTTGAAGGTTATCGTAGTGACGGCTGCTTGCGCGTGCGTTGAGTTGGCGCCTCTGTGGTCGGAATTTAATTACGATCGCGTCATTTGTCTGCTAGCTACAACAGCTGTCAGCTCCGCTATTAGTTTGCACCAAAGAGGAACAACGAGCAGAGATCCGATTTTTGTGGTCAGAGGGTGACTTTTGTTATAATACGGGGACATTGCTTTATCTCGTAAAAGCGTTTTTTTTTTGTGGATCAAAATGTTTCAAAGTGGCCACACGAGCGTAACACAAAAAGAGGGAGCTGGACGGCCGTCAACCTCTACCACCGACAACAACATTCAGCAAGCTCGAGACATGGTTGCAGCAAATAGGCGAGTTGCCATAGATGAGGTTGCATCTTCTTTAAACATCAGTCACTATTCTGCTAAAAAATGCGTCGCCTTCCGCGTTGAAGTAATCCAGTAAGCGTTGGCAAATGTCCAAACGTTTGGTTTTGTTGTCTGCGGTAAGCATTCGTGGTACCTATCGCGCACACACTTTACGAAATTTGAGTTCATCGCGGATAATTTGATAGGCAGAACCGTGACTGATGTTTAATGAAGATGCAACCTCATCTATGGTAACTCGCCTATTTGCTGTAACCATCTCTCGAGCTTGCTGAATGTTGTCGTCGGTGGTCGAGGTTGACGGGCGTCCAGCTCCCTCTTTTTGTGTTACGCTCGCGTGGCCACTTTGAAACATTTCGATCCACAAAAAAACGCTTTTACGAGATAAATCACTGTCCACCTATTGTGACAAAAGTCTCCGGTGAATTTCAGCATCTTTCACACCCTTTGACCACAAAAATCGGATCACTGCTCGTTGTTCCTCTTTGGTGCAAACTAATAGCGGAGCGGACATACTTATGCTGTTGTAGCTAGCAGACAAATGACGCGATCGTGATTAAATTCAATTAAAATCAAAGCTTGTTATGACGACAGTGTATATAATATTTGACTTACCCTCGTATGAAAGAAAATCATGGAAGCCAGTGGCGAGTGAATATATAAAATTACGAAAATAAACTAATAAGTTGCTTCTTCAACGTTTAGAGGTTGAGGAAATAAAAAGAATACTGCAATGAATGTAATCTTTAATAAATCAAACATCATTTTTCCATTCGTGGATCTATTATAATATGTAGCTAAATATATTGTAAATGAAATTTTACATTGCACAAATTTCAAAAATATTTTCATCCTGTTGGGGATTTAGGTCGTGGCGGGCTGAAACAATAAATTACATAATTATGTATCTGAAATACCCTACTCTATTTTAATGTAAAGTAAGTGGCGTTTACGTAGGGTAGTGCGAAATTAGTGCAATGTGAAACTAGGCACACGTCAAACTTTAACATTATTTTCTACATTAAGTTTTGAATTTGTGTGCCATGATTGCTGCAGAAATTGCTGATAAACATACCGTGTAACATTTCTCTGAAATTCTGTATTACAAAAGCAATTTTTAATATTAACAGATACATTGAGGTTAGGTTATGACAAAGCAAACCATTGGTCTCAGTTGTCAAATTCTTACACTAATTTCGCATTATCCTATGTGGACGCAGCCAATGTTTTAATGGAGCATGTCCACCTAGTGCTCCACAGTGTAAAATTATATATAAGCACACAGTTTAGTTTCCGCAGCGCACCATACCTCTTGTTTTTTTAATGGAACGCCCTGTATATTACTACGTTTTTTGATTCCTCTTTTCAACTCTTGTCATTTTTCATCAATATTCCTTATCTTTCGCGAAACAAAAGTTTATAGTTAAATATAACTGTAGGCTTTTACGGCTTGTGTCTGAATTCGCACTAACAGTGCGTGTTTCCGGGCTGGTAGGCTGTGGTTTTCGATCTGTAGAAGTCGATGTTTCAAGCTATTCAATTTGCTCACGAAATGTGCGGAATCCTTAATACAAGATGGTGTCAGTCCTGTATGCGGCTGCAAGACCCGAAGTAAGATACTTTGCTAGTTGTTCTGTAGGTGAGTCTATTGTGCCTACTGTAGGTCTGAGAGGAGGCCCTTCTTTGTAGACTTTTGATAAACCGTAGAGATGTGGCGGTAGTGCCTCACTATTGATGAGTTTCTTCTTGACCTCTTCAGTGAAAGAGCTCTTTGATCACTGAAATTTATCTGCATAGAGCTTCATATTTAACTTGCTATAGAGCGACACATACGTGCAGGGAAATGTTTATAAGAGCAATTCTAGAAGAGTTTCTCTATCAGATTCTAGAAAAATATGCAGGATGTTTCATAAAAAAAAGATCAAATGGCATGAGTAAGACCGCAATGGTTTCGATGGTCACCTTGCAGGCGCTGGTTGATATAAAAGAAAATTCGATGTATTAACGAAAACTCCCGAAAATACTCAATCGAATAAAATTTCAATCACTACTCCAGCGTGTGAGACATTTAAAACATCGGCCGGGAATGAAACAACAGAATTTCGCAAAAATCTCGTCTGATGAACCACTCATCAGACGACCAGTGAAGACTAATAATCGTCCTGAAGATGCCGACCGCAGTGTTTGGTGAAACGTCGACTTCGACACATCAAAGACCACGGCCCATCAGCCCGGAAATATGTACTGCTAGTACAAATTCAATTATTTATAGTTTAAGATGGCCGTTAAAGAAACAGTGAAATTTCAAATTATCTCAATTGTCTCAATGATCTCAATTATACCGATTATCTCAATTATCTCAAAAATTAAGATAGGTAGGTATAGGAAATATTGAGGAAAATTGACACCCGCGAACGTAATAATATACAGAGTCCATTTAAAAACCCAAACATGTATCGTTTGTAGCCGAAACTCGGTATACCTAGGCATAATCTTATGATATATAAAACTTTTCCTTAAATTGCTCAAGAAAGGTAATATCTTTCGTTCACGCACTACGGCTTAGTAATTTCTTGTCTCGAATTGTGCAAAAATTCGAAACAAAAATAACATGTTTTAATAAAAATATGTCATATATTAACGCAATTTTACGCGCATTTGATTATGAATTCAGATTCACATAAGCACATATATTAGCTCCTTTTATACCCAATTTAGGTACCGAAAATCACGTCTGTTTGATATACGCTTCGTGAGAAGTAACGATTTCTGTAAATGTGGTCATGTTCGAAAAAAACCTTAATAATTCTGAAACCCTTGGTTTTAGGACAATATCTTTTTACATTTTGCATCAGAATTTAATGAAGATTCCAAAAATCCAATAATATGTAGCACGTTCCATTAAAGAAATACAACTTTGGAAAGCTACGAACTTATGAGACATCCTGTAGGTTTTAATATAATTTTAAACAGAGCCCACAACCAGACCTCATAATGTGAAAGAAACCGTGTTGAAAAAAGTTCATTCACAAAGCCGCAATCTTCCAGTCCCGCGGGCATGAGCCTGTATATAAAAATAAAAAAAATTACTCAATAGCGATCCAAAACGGTCTATGTTCAATTGGGCCCAATCTGATTGTACTCACCTCCTGGAAATGCTTCATAGTAGTCGATGGTAATTATAAAGGTGGAGGTGGTTTTGGCGCTTTTGGTTGGGTTTTATGTAGAAGTGCTTGCGGCGGTGTTGGTAACGGTGGAGGTGGGTTTGTTGATCCTGGATACATTGCAGGAGGTGGAGGTGGTGGAGGCGATATTGCAACACCAATAATTAAAACCAAAATGATCTGTAATCAAAAAATTATATTAAAAATTTAATTATTTGTTTAACATTATAAAAAAGGGGATAGGTTGTTTGGTTCAGTATAATAATGAAAGCTAAGAAAGCACTTACCAGTGTCTTCATCGTCTGTAGTACACCACAACTATTAACGAAGTGTGTAAGAAACTCGTGACTAAGTCTTTTATAATGAAAATGTAAGCGAACATGAGAATCAAGGCAATGGAGCCGGTTCCAGTTGTTTACAATCGTGTTAAAAGCAACTTATTTGTTTACCCTGCAATTAAAACAGCTACCTGATGGGCCTGATGGCTATGGTTTCCACCGTTGCTATTTATAGGCATGTAATAATACAATCGTAATTTATTTTCAGGTGTACATTCTATAATAAGTAATAAGCATTAAAATGTCTTCTCTGACCAGTTAGTACTACTTAACCTGTCAAGTAAAGAGACTTTCAAAGAAATGTTACATTGTCAAGTCGTAAACTCGTAAGATTGCTATCTGCTCTATTAAGCATATCGACATAAACGAAATGCTGATGTTAGTGACATTGAGTTTAATTTTAAAACAGATTATAAAATACATTTGTCGTCATTATTTTAATAATCATTAAGCTCAATTATAGAAAGTTTCGTTATTCTCTCAGAACTCCAGTAATTAATATCTAATATAAAATTATTATGAGGGTACACCAAGTATTAAATTTAACGGCAGATTAAGCAAGTTGTTATGTTGCTCTAAATCAACATTCACTAATACTAGATAATTATTCGTAATTTTTTTTTGGTTGGTGTCATTCTAGAAATAAATCAATTTTCGTATCCCTTTTTTGTTTCGTTTCAATATCTTTCATAGTTGCACAAAAAAAAATATTTCGATGTCAGGGGTTGCCAGCCCCATTTGCCTTACTAGCGATCTTTACATTAATATTATTTTTCGCTGTTTCCCCAAATGAATCTTGTAATTTTTATATGTAATAGCTAACAAATGGATGATAATTCTGGATTTTTTTAGCGAAGTTAGGCTGGAAAGCGGCCCACAAAAATATAACATTGTTGTCCTCTTCAGAATTGAGCTAAAATTATGAAAAAAGATATACTGCCTGTCCCAACCTTCTAGAAAAGTAAAATTGCACCTATTGTGTAAATAGTAAAACACTGACATCTTCTAATAACATAATAAACGTCATAGAGCATTCTCTAAGAAAATATTTCCGTATGTTTGATGACCGGTAGCGAACCAGGCACTTACTTTTGTTATTTTGAATGGAACACTCTGTAAAGCGAACACAATATTCACGGCACACCTTCCCGAGTTAATTAATAATTTGTGTGGTGCGGAGTGTGCTGTGAATATTATGTTTGCCATACTACCCCACAGTTCGTGCTATCATTATGGAACACTCTGTGTATTATTACCTTCTTCCCCTTCTAGAAATAAACTAATATAATATAGATTTCGTATGTCTATTTCAAATAGATTTCAAGATATTTAAAATCTTGTTTTCAATTGTCTAAATGTGAAGATATCTATTTCCTTCACTCGAAATGCAAACTCATCTTTGCATAAATTTGTACGATACTAAATTATACTTGACTCTAGCTAGATATGGTGTCAGAACGCCTTCGAAATATACAGAGTGTTCAGTATTGGACAACAAACTCTGCCAAATTCAAACACCAGAATCTCTAACCTTTTTGTATAATGATGCATATATCTAATATTCAAAGTAAAAGAGATATTTACATTTAAGCGCGGGTCCTGCATTTGGATATTACATGCAAGTGGTTTCTGGTATTAGTGCTAATAATATTATTGATTCCAACCTTCCGATTGGAGAACTGCCGCGGCCAACATTAACTACTGTTTAAGCTATCTGCAACGGGTGTCGGTTGATCGTTGCTTATCTATTATTCTTGACAAATCTACTTCAATTCGTTTTAGTAGTTAGAAAATTTGTGATAATTTTTCAGAAGTTTTTAACGTTGAAATTAATCAAATTAAACTATCTCTTGTAAATGGTGTTAAAAGACTTGGACTAATTTTAGATAATACCCAGATATTCGTAACGCTTACATAAACCATAAGAAACCATATCTCTATAGACATGTTTTTAATGATGACATAAAAAAGGTGGGCGAAACATTTGTTCTCTCTCAGTTTTCAGATTGTATACCTAGAAGTAGGCGCCATAAATTCTTGGCCTGATATAGAAAAAATAAACTTGGTAAAACCTCCCCAAATTTCAATACATTTGCTACAACGATCAATTCATAATTCTAGACCCTTGTAAAAATAATCTAAAGTTTTTCCCTCAAAATGTTGCACACAGCTGCTTGCATCTCACTATCGTCCTTAAAACGACGTCCCTTAAGGTCTTTCTTTAAGTGAGAAAATAAATAATAATCACTTGGAGCTATGTTCGGACTATACGGAGGATGTTCCAATTCTTGAAAGCATCATTCGCGGATGGCAGCTTGTGAAATGGCGGCAGTATGGACGGGTGCATTGTCGTGCAATAATCGAACACTTTTGTCAATTTTTCTCGACATTTTGCACGAATATCGTTCCTCAATTTATGCAGTAAAGACACACAATATGTACGGTTGTATTGCGCTCTTTAAAATCAATAAGTAAAATACCCTCACAATTCTAGAATATTGTGGCCATCACCTTTTTCGTTGATTGAACGACTTTCGCTTTCTAGGATGAATTTCGTCTAATCGCCGCCATTCCATCGATTCCTTTTTGGATAGAGTATCATAATACAGAACCATTGCTTCATGTCCTGTGACAATGGACCCCAAAATTTAATGACCGCGCGGTACTCAATTTTCGTTAGCTGAGACATTTTCATGCACTAGTCACGTTGTCTGGTCGGCTACTAAACTAAAAACTACAATTCTTCGAGCCGTAATATGTACCATGTAGGCCTCGCACATGTGCAACTATGAAGCAACCGAGTTTGAACACGCTCGAACCTGCATAAGCCTGTAAGGCCAAGAATTTATAGCGCCTATCTCGTATATATCATTCTGCACTGGATAGTATTACCAGCGGTCGTATTCAAAAATTGCTATATAAGATACATTTATGGCAAACGTAAATTTGAGTATATTTCACACAAATTAGCTTGCACTCAGCGGCTGAATGTATGTAACAGAAGAAGGTTTTGATGTTTTTATCATAGAATTATACACTCTAAATCGCCTCCTTAGTTCTGTCATAAGATTACATTTAGAATAGAATAAATGATCCATGAATCAATGGAATTCCATTCCAGATATGTTGACGACATATTCATTATATGGTCTGGTAGTGTTTTAAATCTAGAGGACTTCTTGTTTTTTGCTAATTCATTATACCTTACAATTAATTTTATCTTCGAAAGAGGAAAAGAAAAAAAATAACTTTTTAGACCGTACTAGATTAGATGGAAAATTAGAATTTGAAATTTACAGAAATTCCACTCATAATGGCATCACCATAGATAACTCCTCAAATCATCCTCATACACACAAATTAGCTTCATTTCATAGTTATTTACATAGATTAGTCAACAACAAAATATAATTGAGTAATAATTATAGAGCAACGCAACTGCGCTGAAAGCCAGTGGCGGACGCATAAAAGTTTACACAAAATAAATTAAATGTGATACGTGCTCAAACACTTACCGTTTTAATAGTCTTCCGAGAAATCACAAAGTGAATAATGTCTATTTAATATTTGTAACATTAGATATGTTTCCAAAGTTGTTTCGGCAAAGTGAGTGCGGCGTGAAGTAAAAGTGTTTTTGTATGCCGAAAACGAACGTTCTACATTTAGTGACGTTATATTTGCGTAAGTAAAATAATCTTTCAAATAGCTTAACGGTTCTGTTGACGCACCTTCACAAATTTGCCTTAATGTGCCAAAATCAGGGTCTTTATCTAAAACACTTTCAAACCTTTCTAAAACACAAACATTTCTTGCGTCTTCTATCACGCATAGCTGTGCGTGAACATGTTGCACTATTTGCAAAGATTCCATTAACGACACCGAAGAATTTTGTAGTTTTTCTATCGCATCCGCTAGTCCAACGTAATTGTTCTGAATAATTTCCAAATCTGTTTTAACTTGACTATCCTGAAATTTCAAGCGACTTACCTTGACAGCCGCAGCTTCCTTTGGGTCGAATTCTAAAATCACGTTCTTTATATTCTCAAAATATTTAAGATAATAAAATGCAGCCTCTAACCATGTTTCCCAACGAGTAAGAATAGGGTGTGGTGGTTCAGGAATACCGGGGCATAGTCTATGAAATTCCCGAGTACGCTTTGGGGATTTTACAAACACAGCTTTTGTATGTGCTATTAGAGCGTCTACCTCGGGATAACATTTTCTGCTACTATCTGCTACGAGACTGAGAGTATGAATTTTACATGTAATATGCAACAAGTTAGCACAATGTTTTTTTAAGAGATCGACCTACAGCAAGCATGTTTGCGGCACCATCACTCATAAACATCAACAGTTGATTTGTTGAAAGTTCAAACTTTTCCAATGTATTTAACACCAACATTGAAATTACTTCGGCAGTGCATTGTTGTATTCGTCTGGAAGCTAGTAAAATTGAGGGTGACGGTCGATGTGGTTCCATTGTGTGTACCATTACATTAACCACAGAATGTTTTTTACGATGTGTTGTTTCGTCCACACATAACCACAGTTTTTTATCTTGCAACTCCGATTTAATTCTTTTATCGACATGCTCACGAGCAGACGGCACAACTCTCTATATTGTTCTCTCACTTGGTAACTTAAAGTCCGAATATTCATTCCAAAACGAGATGTATGCCGTCTTCCTTAGTAAATGAAATGGTAAATTACATGCAATAAACACATAAATTAAATTTAAATTTGTCATAATTTCGTGTGGAATTTTTTTTTGAAACATGCCCTGCATTATTTACGTGATGTAGACGATCACTTTTCGACCAACACATTAAATCTATTTTACACACTAGATATTGAATTTTAGCGCCATCACACTTTAAATCAGGCATTTCTGCAATAAATTCTCTTATTGTGTCCAACTTTGGTCGTTTTCGCGACGTAGGAAACATTTTCAAAACAAACGTAGAACTACGATATAGTATACGACAGCGTAGATGCATACACAACAGATCGGCTTTGGAGTCGTAGTTATACTGACGCTTATACCGAATTGTCCCAGCCGTGTTTATTTTGTGTAAACTTTTATGCGTCAGCCACTGGCTTTCAGCGCAGTTTGCGTTGCTCTAGTAATAAACCTTAAATTTTGTCTTGTTTTTGATTTGTATCATGCATTTTATATTTTGTCAATATTTCTAGGTAGTCATCATTTATTTACAGTTTATTTTGTGATACAGGGCTAAGTTGTAAAGTGGTTTATGTGAACTTCACCTTGATTGCGGCTTCTGAGGTTTTACAATATTTTGGATGTATACATATGTATTTTTCTTTTCAAGTTCGCAATAAAGACACTATTAATATCATTATTATCGTCAATAATTAGTAACAAAAGAATCTGTAATTGTTCTCAAGATTATTTAAAACACAAACTTAAAACTATAAAAAATTGTCATTTTCTGGATCAATATAAGAGGAAATGTTACAAAAGCACTTACCAACGTCTTCATCGTCTATAGTATAGCACGGTTAATAACGAAGTGTGCAGAAAATATGTGATTATTGCTTATTTAGTGGAGATAGGTATACATATCTACGCAGCAATCAAGGTAACGGAACCACTTTTAATTGTTTTCAATCGTGTCAAGGGTAACTTAATTTTTCTTACCGCAATTAAGATGGACAGGGCTAAGGTTTTCAGTGTTGCTGTTTATCGGTATATGTATACGCTAACGAAACCGTTATTTCTTTATAGATGTAGGTTCAACAATATGCATTAAAACGTTGCATTCTTTGATAGACTGGTATTATTTTATCTGCGAGATACGAAAATTATCCGACTTTCGAAAAGGTATTGTTACATTATCAAATCATATACCTATAAATTGCTTGTCTTTTTCGCAAGGGTTATTAACGAAATCTTTAGGTCAACAGCACACTGCGTATCCGCAGGTGTCTTTAATAGTTAGATTTTATAGTTGGATTAGGAATATCGAGATAGTATGTCTGTTTTTACTTGGATTATTCGGAGTGACGTTTATTTACCTTTTAACTTTACTTTAAGTAGATTCTTGCAAAATAAATTCATTGTGCTCTTTGGTGTTTATAAAACTTTACAGTATTCAGTTGTAGTATTGTAATAACTTATTACAATGCTAACGTAACATAGCTTATTACTAATAAGCTATGTTACGTTCTCCTGGTTTGAAGAGCAATGCCGCTAGTTGTGTGCTTCGGTGTGAAGAGGGAGGATCAATTGCTTTTGCTTATTCCTAAATAGTGCTTATATATTTGTTCGCTTATTCGGTTGCTCTCTAAATTAAACACAGTACGTAGGTAAAAAACATAAATTTATTATATGTATAAACAGTCCCTTTGTACAAAAAATGTAAAAACAAAAGTACTGTGTAATATATTAATTACATAATTTCTTTCCGTGTGCGCATTTATATCTCAACGTTTCTAAATGCTCGGTCCACCACCATAACTCTCCGGAGCCTGAGCGTCTGGTCGGGTGACAGCAGCAAAGAAAAAGCCGATCACTACCGCAAAAATATGATATACATGTCACGGCTTCCCAGACACCCGTGTTATTATATGTATTTATAAGATACGCCACCTCTAGTATCTATTGCTCCGGCTGCTGTCCCCATACATGTGAAAAAGTGAGAAACCAAAGATTGTGTGATGAATAGACGCTATGTTATGCGCAAGCAAAGGAGCGAGGATTGACAATGGTGGTATTATGTTTTCCTCTTCGGCGGCAAATACATATCGAGCGCTCGTTCATCCTGGAGATATATAAGTGACTATTAACACATCTTTAATTTACGCGTTGATGATTTCGATAATATTTACGTATATTATAAGAAATTAAATATATTTTTACATTAAATGCGTACACGTTAAAGTTTGAATAAATACAAATGTACATCGTGCGCGAGAGCATGTATCAACTGTATGTTTCTCAAAATTGGGCACGTAAATGTAAGATCACTCGCGGCACACTTCCGTGACTTAAAGAACTTCCTTTTGAGGGAGAATCTCAATATTCTGGCTATCTCGGAAACGTGGCTAAATCAGGACATTTCCTCATCCGCTTACAGTATAGACAGTTACAGGTTGCTCAGGAATGATCGTTCTTCCAGGGATGGTGGGGTTGCATTATAAACGAAAACTTGGATTAAAATATGTGTGATGACAATATACTTGATTTAATTTTTGCAAATCATTGTGGCGAACTCACTATTTCCCGCGAAGATTTTCCTTTAGTCCCTGAAGATAATTATCATCCTGCTTTAGTGATGAGTATCCAACTCGTTGGTCACAATAAACCAGACTTATTTCCGTCTGCACAAAATATGCGTTACAATTTTCGAAAAGCAAATTTTGCCCAATTATTTGAAGATCTAGCTCAATGTGATTGGTCATTCATTGAGGATGCATCAACCATTGATCAAGCCGTCGATGAATTTTATAATGTTCTGTACAAGGTAATTAACCGTTCAGTTCCTCTATACAGTCAGAATAGTTCTTCTCATCCTCCGTGGTTTACTACAACAATTCGAGAAAACCTAAAAACTAAAACCTTCTATCATAGAAAATGGATACAAACTAAAAGTGAAGTTTTTTACATGAGGTTTACAGATATCAGGAGATTAGTTAAGCAACAGATTCAAGAAGCTTACAACGCTTACATGTCAAGAATACAAAACACAATTAAGCAAAATCCGAAAGAGCTGTGGCGGTATAGTAATAGACTAAAGGGTGTTTCACGCATACCAAATACAATCACTGATGGGGATGTGGTATATCAGGATCTCCAGGAAATTGTTGATGCCTTTGCTAGTAAATTTTCTTCTGTTTATCTGCCACACTCCAACAGAGTAATCGAAAATGTATTCAGCAACATACCATCTTTTGACGTCAAGCCTGTGAGTGAGACTGACCTGCTAACTACAATGAGTCACCTAGCAAATACGGACACAGCTGGTGATAACCTCATCCCTAGTTTTTTAGTGAAGGAAGCACGCATAGTACTTGTCAAACCACTCTTGCTTCTTGTCAACATTTCTTTGAGATCTTCTACCTTTCCTAGGCGCTGGAAACGAGTAAGAGTTACGCCAGTTCTTAAGAAGGGAAGCAGCACTGATGTGACTAACTATCGTCCTATATCTATTTTATCTAATTTCGCCAAGGTATATGAACAACTTTTATATTTTTCTATATTCAACAATGTACAGCCGTATATATCTGCGAAGCAACATGGTTTTATACCTAAAAGATCTACAACAACTAACTTAGCGACAGTTACACAGTTTATAAGTGATACACTGGATGATGGAGGGCAAGTCGATGTTATATACACGGATTTTTCTAAGGCCTTTGACAGAATTGACCATGATATTATGCTCTTTAAATTAAGTTCGTTTGGCATGTCACCTCGCCTTCGAGATCTGATGGAGTCCTACTTAAAAAAGGGATCATGTTATGTTTTCTATAACGGCTTCAGTTCATGTGAATATGCTATTACGTCAGGTGTTCCACAAGGATCCAATTTAGGACCTTTGCTCTTTGTGCTTTTCCTCGACGATCTGCTGGAAGCGTTGACCTGTGATACCCTAGCTTATGCAGATGATGTAAAGGTGTACGCAAGAATTGATTCCATTAATGATATGGTTAATCTGCAAATGAGTATTGATTACGTATTTTACTGGTGCCAAGAAAATAGTCTTATGTTAAATGAAGCAAAATGCACGTATGTAACATATACTCGCAAAGTAAAAGGCTTGCCTACTACGTACAGTTTAAGCGGTTACCCGCTGCAGAGGAGCGAGACCATAAAAGACCTAGGAGTTATCTTTGATAGTCAACTACCCTTTAAACAGCATGTTTCGCAGACGTGTTCCTCGGCCGCAGCCATGTTAGGATTCATCATACGATCTTCGAAATACTTCACGAATCAACATCTTCTGAAAACGCTGTATAGAGCATTTGTCTTAAGTCGGCTAGAGTATGCTTCCATTGTATGGTATCCTTACTATCAATCCTACGAGGATTCTATTGAGAGAGTACAGCGAAGGTTCCTGAAATTCCTATATTTTAGGATCGACGGTATATATCCGGTGAGGGGTATAGACTATGCCACATTATTGGAACGACATGCGGTCCAGAGTATTTCAGAAAGAAGGCAAATTTGCAGTGCGCGGTTTCTCTACAAACTTATTGACAATCAAATCGATTGCGCATATCTGCTGTCAAAAATGAATTTGAACGTTCCTCGTTTGTCTTCGCGTAGTGTTCAATCGTTTCGGCCTTTAGCTGCAAGAACTAATGTGCTTCTGAAATCGCCAGTTCAAAACATGTGTGTGAATGCAAATAAATATTATGCAGATATTTTTGTCGGTGACGCGATGCATTAATCGGTGGAGTATATATATATTATTTTTTTTTCTATTATTTTTCAGTTATCTTTTATTAAGTATTATATTTTATTTTTCTCTTTGTATTATGTGCACATGTATTCGTATTATTATTTCGTCCTGTAATTGGGGTATACTGTTGGGCGAATAAAGTTTATTATTATTATTATTATTATTATTATTATTATTATTATTATTATAAGAGATGCCCACCGCTTCCTCAATTTAACGCACTTTTATTCGGCGATTTGCCAAAACCATGTCCATGTTATCCACAATTTCTGGCGTGGTAAGCAGTACACACTTTTAGATTCGAAACAAGCTACTTTTTGCATATGGGCAATGTGTGTAAATGATTACTGAATAAATTCTCAAAGAAAGTGTAATTTTTGCATGATTTTCATTTATTTCTTATACATAAATACTTCAACATTTCAAAATTATTTTGTTAGTCCTTTGTATGGATGCGTTGCAGACCATTCTAAAGCACGTGCAATTTGGAGAGGTATTGGAGGAGGCGTGGGTAGGTGTTCTCCTGTTGGTTGGAATCCAAGTTCGTCAGCAACGTATTTGACACTATAGAGTACTCCATCCGGGGCTGTGTATTCGAAACTACCTTGGGCAATAGTACCAGGTTCTGGAGCATTACTCAGCTGACCTTGCTCTTGGACAATGATGCCATTTTGAGTTTCAAAACTGGAAAAGCGAAAACGTTATTCCTTATAAAATATACTTATGAGGATATACGGAAGTATAATCCAACTAAATATTTGTATTTGTAAACCACTAAAACTTTAATAGTTTTTGGCGTGCTCGGTTATTTTATCAAATGTAACTGAACAATTTTTCATGTAAAATAATTTAGTTTTATTAAGGAAAACACCTTACCGTGCTTTGCCACACGGTATCCTTTGGTTTACTATATACATCCTTGCTTACTGGTTTCTATCTCGAAACCTAATAACGCCGTTGCTTTGGGTAAAAGAATTACATACGTGTGGGTGAAAGGCCACTCAGATATTCGCAATAATGAAATAGTGGATTTATTAGCTAAAAGTGCCTGCAATGGAACTCCAAAAGATGGCATACAAATTCCATATACTGACTTTTTACTAAAAATCCGGCAACTACAACAACAACGCTGGCAAGATAGATATGATGGAATAAATAATAATAGACCCACGAATTTCTACAGAATTTACTCGAACGTCATCAGTAAAAGATGGTATGATAGTGGATACATTAAGAAGCAGATGTTCTCACAAATTATGAGACTTTCTTTTAATCATGGCAGATTTCCATCGCATCTCCATAAAATAAATTTGGCCGACAATGATTTATGCGATCCCTGTAATGTAATAGGAGACATGAATCACATCATATTAGGATGCATGAAGCACAGTGCAGACAGATTGGTAACAGAACTTAGAAATATGGGATTGCAGTTACCGTTAAACGTTAATTCTTGGACTGCTGGTTTCGAGATGGCGCAGCGCATGAGCGCTTTGGTAGCTGCACATGCTAGAAGGTATATTATTTGCTGTTTCGGAGGGCAATGACCTAGAAAAAGAGAAGAACAGAAAGGCCACTCTCCTTTTCTAGCTGGTTATGAGCGTTAGAGTCATCTAGAGGTGAGCTGTGGTTTTAACCTGTAATTAAAGTTTGTAACATGGCGAAAAGAAGTTTCTATATTGGCAAAATGCGCTTTTTAAGTTCTAGCATCCAATACATTCGCATGCTTTTTTATGAATTATGTTTGGTTTTGTAGTATAACTTGCACATCTTACTTTTACCAACAATTTGGAAGTAAAAGTGCAAATAAATTATACAGCAAAATCACACATTACAATAATCTTAATTTCGAAAATCTATAAAAGCATAATTGTTGTTTAAGTAATACCCTAATACATTATGTCCACAGATAATTGGTGGTTATAACAATAATGCTTAGAGGTGCAAAAAATCGATTATCCACCTGCTATGAATCACGCCTCTTGCCATTCGTACGTGTATTTCGTATATTTCAAAGAGTTTTAATTTTGTTTGTGTGCGTCTATCTTCGCGGTCAATTATTATCATAATGGGAAAGAAGGAAGATATAACCACAGAGAAAAAGCATGAACTTCTTTCAACGTGAAGTTACACAAAAAGTGGGTGTATCACATTCAAACTGTTTTGAGAATCGCGAAATTAATTAAGGAGAATATTCCTAGTGCACGTAGCAAAACATACTGTGCCGGCAAACGCAAAGCAATTGTAAGAGATGACCGTCGTATAGTAAAAGTAGCTACAGAACATCGTTTTTTATCTAGTACATGTGTTCATAAAATTCTTAGTGGACAAGGTATACAAATATCAACCCGAACAGTCCGTAGACGTCTTCATGAAGCAGGCTTGAAATGCAGACGTCCGACAAAGAAGCCAAGACTAACATTTAGAATGAAAGTTACACGGTTTCAATGGGCTAAAGAATATAAAAAATATACAGTTGAAGAATCACACCTAGAAGTGCTAATGGAGAGAAGCCAATTTGTTCGTCGACGTTCTTCAGAGCGTTATAAAAAAGCATGTATGGTCGAATCTGTTAAATAGCCCCCATCTCTAATAGTTTGGTCGTGTGCTACCACAAATGACCGGCACCACTATATTTCGTTAACGGAACAATGGAACAAAAACAATATAAAAAAGTTTTCCAAAACTGTTTAATACCTTACATTGATTCAATGGATCCGACTCAAGGACCATATGCCTTCATGCAAGGCAATGCACCGTGTCATAAGACAAAAAGTATAATGCGATACCTTCAATCCAAAAATCTGCGTGTACTACCAGGCAATTCACCAGACATAAACCCAATTGAAAATGTGTGGAATGTCTTGAAAAAGATCGTAAGTACACGAAACTCAACTACAAATGAAGAATTACAACATATTTAAGATGTATGGCATAATAGCGACGAGATTAAAAAGACAATAAAAAGCTGCATTGGCGGTGTATCAAAAGGGATTGAGGAAATAATAAAACACAGAGGAGGAACAAGCAAATATTAGTAAATATATGTTCAAATTATACTTACTTGCATGTTATATGTAATTAAATAATAATTTTTTAAACTTTACCCCAAAATCATAATATTTTTAAATAGTCCTCATTCGATGGCCAGGATTACTTCGAAAGGATTATATATTATCTTTGGGAGCTGCAAGCGTTTTTTGGCGATTGTGGTTAGGAGTGAATTTGATACGGTTATAAAGAGTTTGCTATTTTGGGGATAAATTGGTGATGCCATTTTAAACCTGGTTAACTTCGGTTGGTTAAGCTTATTAACCGATGTGGTAAACGGAGTTTGAAGTGGTTTAAACTTTAGAAGGTTATGTTTATGTAGTCAGTAAATGTTTGTATGAGAAGTGATAATCAGTAACTGGTAATTGTGTACCTATATTTGTAATACGGGCATTAATACACGCTTTCATAATGTTGTATATGATACAGAGGAGCCCATTGTAGCTTATGAAGAAGGCGAAATATTGTTATTTATTGTATTATTAGTAAATATTGTTTTTGTGCTTCGGCATTACATTAACATAACCTATATGACAATATGACTATTTGCACTTAACCCAAACAAATTTCTATAAAAACTCTTTTTGTTTTAATTTTGCAGTGAGAGCTACATTGCAAAACTAAAACAAAAAGCAATCCGAAACTGCTCTACAGTAACATAAGATGGTTATTTTAGCGAATATCCAAATAGGGAACCAATTACTCAATCTGTTATCTGTTGGTGTGATAACCTATGTCGCACGATATATACCCAATCGTTCAAATAATAGTTCAAAATTACGAGAGTTATTAAAGAAAAATGGGGACTGGAATTGGATCAATGAACATATACACAGTTTTAATAGGATTAAAAGTATATCGACAACAAGTCTAGTTTTACAATATTATGATGTAAATAAACCATGTGTATTGTGGGTGGATGCCAGCAAAGATGGATCGGGTGCTTGTTTATTGCAAAACAATTTGCCAGTGTGTTATAATTCTAAAGCATTAACTCGTTCATAGCAGTTATATGCGCAAATACAAAAAGAAATGCTAGCAATTGTGCATGGTTGTGTTAGATTTCATCAATATATTTACGCAAAGAAAGTCAAAGTAAGAACAGATCACCGACCATTAGAAGGCATATTAAAAAAAAATACTTTCAGATTGCCCGTTGGATTTGCAAAAAATGAGATTACAAATTCAACAATAAGATTTAGAAGTATGCTATAAATCTGGAAAGGAACAGCGGTAACAGTTAGTGTAGTAGATATGTGGTGTGGAGTCGGCGATTATTTATTTCACGCGTTCACAGCGTCAGTACTAAATTAACGCTGTATGCGAGTAGTTCTGTGTATATGTAGGCTGTCGTAACTTATTTCGTAATTGTACGCTTATGTTTGCTTTAAAAATGTCGCAGTTAGGTACGTCGCGAAAACGACCAATGGCAGACACTATTAAAAACTTTATAGTGGACATACCGGACTTAATTCTTGATGGCGCTAAAATTCAATGTCTAGTTTGTAAAATCCCTTTAATGCGTTGGTCCAGAAGTCATTGTCAACGTCACATCGAAAGCAAACAGCATTCTTCTGCAAACAGTGGCATACGAGACCAAGAAAAATTTACATTTGATTTATGTGTTACTCTTATTTTATGTAATCTATCGTTTCGTTTACTAGACAAAGAAGCATTTGTCTCCTTCTGGAATAAATATGCGTACTGTAAATTACCTAGTCGGACATCGATACGAAATGTAGTGCCATTTGCTCGTGAACATATAGAAAATAGAATGAAAACGGAATTGAAAGATAAAAAACTGTGGTTGTGTGTGGACGAAACAACAGATCGTCAAAAACATTCTGTGGTTAATGTAATGGTACGCACAATGGAACCACATCGACCGTCATCCTCCTTCTTACTTGCTTCCAAAAGAGTTATAAATTGTACTGCCGATGAGATTTTAAAGGTGGTGTTAAACTTATTGAACAAATTTGAAGTTTCAACTAAGCAACTTTTAATGTTTATGAGTAATGGTGCCGCAAACATGCGTTCTTTGGGCCGATCTCTTAAACAACACAATGGTAACTTCTTACATGTAACGTGTAAAATCCATACTCTAACTCTTGCGGCACAAACGATTCCTACATGTTTTCCACTAGTAAATGCATTGATTGCTAGTACAAAGGCAGTGTTTCTAAAGTCCCGAAACGTACCCGACTATTTCACAAACTGTGACCTGATTTACCTGAACCACCACAGCCGATTGTTACACGTTGGGGAACATGGTTGCGTGTGAAGATGCATTAAGTTGTTTCAAAGATTATTTTAATATGCAAGTATAACATCGCTAGATGTCGAACGGTCGTTTTCGGCATTAAAAAACATTTATTCCGCACGTCGTATTTACTTGATTGAAACAGCTGTGGAAACATATCTAATGATTCAAATATTTAACAGATGTTACCCAGTTTGTGATTTCACGGAAGACTTTTAAAACGGTAAGTGTTTCAGCAAAAGAGGAACATGACAAAATATTAATCTATCATTCAGTTCAGTTCAGACAGATTTGTAGAATTCAATTCCATGCCATTTTTTAAGAGTCTTTAATTTCGAATTGTTTTCAAAAATAGAAACTGCTTCGGGACTAGATAACATAACTTTAATTGGGCATGAGAGTGGCTTTGTGGGATTATACTTCCCTAGTTTGATAGGTTTTAAGGCATGAAGGTCAATACCAATAGCTGTATTATCCGACTCTAAATCAGAAAGTACATTTTTAACCAATTTAGTATCAACATTTTGACGATCCTGCTTTGAACCCATGTCAATGCTCATATTAAACCAGAAGTGTGGTTTATAAAAAGTTTTGTCAAATATGTTTACGATAATTACAGCTCGTTTAATATAAAGCTTCACAGGAAGCAAAATAACATTTCCAATAAAATAAGCTTACTTGTACTGATAGGATCCATCCGGATTTACATCACTGGATTGTTTCACAATAGCGACTGGCGATAGTGATTGTGCACGAACTGCTGCTAGAGTGATAGCTAGGACAATTACCTGTAAATAATCAAAGTATTCCTTAGAGAATGAAGAGGATGCACTTCAGAGGTGTTTTTCTTCACTTACGAACTTCATCTTGTCGATGTTCTTTCTTAATTGGATGCAGATGCATTCGACAACACCATATTTATACCCAAATTGTATAGGGTCAAACAAGCATTGCTATTACACCTGATTAACGTCCAAATAAAGAAAAAAACGACCTTGATTTTTTTTTCATTAAAATCCAAAAAGAATCGATACATGCTAGCAATTCTTACTTCGTTTTCATTGGGGTATATTTCAGAAAATTATGTCAAATTAATAATACTAAGATTACTCTTTATGGTGAAAAGGGTAATTGGGATAAATAGTATGTAAAAATTAATTCGCAATAAAGGTTTTATTAACATACCTCACCTCTAACTACGGTGAAGTTTTTATTAAAATCAGTAAGGTCAAGGTTGTTTATATTTTATGTATTTGACAAAATACCGTAGTAATAAATTTCCTAAATGACCTTTTCTAAACAAAACGTTGGTGTGATTTGCATATAATGCACGTCTTAAAGTTTCTCAGATTGTCTTTCGAAGAATTACATCATTCATGTTATAGTCATCTGTTTATTTTGTTTTATGAGTATATTTTCGTTGTAAATAGAGTTATTTAAAGTTCAATTTCACTAGAATATACTCAAAACAGTTGCGGACCAAGTCCTACACATTCAGGAAAAAAAATTTTCTTGAAAACAATTCCAAAATTATTACTTGAGGAACTGGAATACACAGAAAACTTTACATAACACTTATTTATTCATACAACCTACATATATTATGATTCCAATAATAACATAATTATTTGCACCCTTTGCATCCTTTTTTTTTCTGACTGCTGTATCTGCCAGACTAATTTTTTTCTTCACTGTACTGCTTTCTTTTATTTCTACAAACTCGACGTTGACTTCTTGGCATTCTAAGATAGTAAAGGGAAAACTCTCTTAGAAAACATATTTAGATTTCGTTACATATTAAAAAATAATAAATGGCAGTAGTGTTTTTGTAAAACTAAGAATACACTTTTTACTCTTCTTCTATCAGCCGTATGCAAAAAATATAAAATATCTCAACGTTAATGTAAGTCCAAAAAATGTTACCTCAAAATTCACTAATGGTAGTAAATAGTAATCAAAGCTGTAATTATATTACAAGATATATTTGTAGTTAGGAGTTCCAATAAACTACAAAAGTTGAGTAGATCTGTTTTCTAAACAACGCCAGAAGTCAAAACGATTGCAATGAAACCTTATTCGTGCGATTAAGAAGAAGCTAGCTATAAATACTTATTGAAAGGCATTACGATTCGTCCCCTCGCACTCGGCAGATCCAGATCTTTATCTTACGCAGTTATTTGCCACTCGACTTATATCATTGCACTTCGAAACAGCAAACATATCTTATAGCGCCATCCACTGTCAAGAGATACACCCCTGTCGTCTAGAAAGTACAAGCCAACTCTCGAGCAATTCTTAGACTGCTGGTTTCGAGATGGCGCAGCGCATGAGCGCTTTGGTAGCTGCACATGCTAGAAGGTATATTGTTTGCTGTTTCGGAGGGCAGTGACCTAGAAAAAGAGAAGAACAGAAAGGCCACTCTCCTTTTCTAGCTGGTTATGAGCGTTAGAGTCATCTAGAGGTGAGCTGTGGTTTTAACCTGTAATTAAAGTTTGTAACATGGCGAAAACAAGTTTCTATATTGGCAAAATGCGCTTTTTAAGTTCTAGCATCCAATACATTTGAATGCTTTTTTATGAATTATGTTTGGTTTTGTAGTATAACTTGCACATTTTATTTTTACCAACAATTTGGAAGTAAAAGTGCAAATAAATTATACAGCAAAATCACACATTACAATAATCTAAAGAACAGGAATGCTATAGGTAGCAATTTGATTGATGGAAAAATGTGTATTTAAATCAAACATATATTGAAAAAATGATTGTTACACTGATTACTAGAGTAACCTAAACTTGCGGACTTGCATAGGCGTCGGTATTACGGGTTAATATAAGAATACGAAAAATTCATAAATAAACTAAACCGGTAGAGAAGCAGGCATGTAGTGTCGACCTTGAATATAAATCATGTTAAACCGCGCTGAGAGAGATTTCGTTTTAGTACCGGTTGAGCTGTTGCAGAGATTAGTCGAACGGTCAAGGTTATGTATTTACGTGTCGCTTTTGAAAATATAGCTGGTGTTTTTTGGGTGTTGTAGTATTATACCAAGTACATAATTAGTGTATCGTTTCATATAGAAATAATATTTACATACCTAAGAAAACAATGCCTCGTAATAGATTTGCTACTAATGTACATAAGTATGTGTCACTTTTTCCCCATTTAAAATACGACGGCAGTGCAGTTTTTTGCTTAATATGCAATGTTCGTTTGGCTACATTGGACAGAACTGATTGCCAGAGGCATGGCAATGGTATTAAGCATATGAGAAATGCAAGAACTGAAATACCTTATACACTATTCCTCATACATTTATTAATTATGTTTACCTCTTGTAATCTTCCGTTGTCGTTAGTGAGAAAAGCAGCTTTTAAAACGTTTTGGCGACAATACGTTCCAAAGTACCCATTACCCTCACAAATACAATTACAGAATCATTTGCCGCGAATGAAAGAGATGCCAGAAAATGTGTGTAAACGTGATTTGTGTTCCAAAAAAATATGGATTACCGTGGATGAGACAACCGATATAAAGAAAAACAGTATTGTTAATGTAATAGCTCGCGTTTTATCTAGCGAGAACACAGCATCTCGATATTTGTTAGCTTGCAAACGTGTTCAACAATGTACCGCGGAAAATATTCAAAAAGTGATAATGAACGCTTTGAAAAAATTTAAAATTGCCCAAGATCAAGTTGTGATGATTGTGACAGATAGTGCAGCAACGATGTTAAGTGTTGGGCGATCCTTAAAACATATATTTCCTAAGTTAATACATATAACCTGCGTGCTGCATGCTTTGCATTTAGTTGGTGAAGTTGTTCGACAACATTACGGAAACGTTGATCGGATGATTGGAAGTACTAAAGCAGTGTTTCGTAAATCTCCTAAACGTTTAAAAGAATTTCGTAAATTTTGTCCAGGTATTCCAGAACCTCCTGAACCAATTTTAACGCGATGGGGTACTTGGCTAACAGCAGCTTCTTACTATTTGATCCATTTTCAACAAATTCAATCAGTTACAATGCGATTTAATCGGAATGAATCCAAAGCAATTAGAGAAAGTCCAAGAGAATTTCAAATTCCTCAACTTTTAGAAGATTTAACAACAATATGTACCAATTATACAGTATTACTAGATGCCATCAGAAAACTACAATGTACTGAATTGTCATTGCAGGAATCATTAGACATAGTGGAGAGTGTAAAAAATAAATTACACACATTAAATGATACGCCAGAATTATGCGCTAGTCAAAAGTTGGCAGATGTTTTAAGGAAAAATCCTGATTTTAATACTTTAGAGGCCGTTTATAATAAGTGTAAGAATAGTGAACTTTAAGTGATTTTGAAAAACAGTTTCTACATGCAAATGTAACTTCCTTAGATGTGGAGAGATCGTTTTCTATGTATAAGAATATTTTTTCTTGTCGACGCACAAGGTTTAAAGAAGTAACTGTGGAAACATATGCAATGATGCAAGTTTACAGTAGTTCACATCCTGATGCCTCTAATTTGTTGAATAATTAGCAAGTAAGTTTATTTATGAATTTTTCGTATTCTTATATTAACCCGTAATACCGACGCCTATGCGAGTCCGCAAGTTTTGGTTACTTTACTGATTACTAAGGTTCGACAATCGCATGCTACGGCAGAGCCGCCGAGAGGGGATTTAGGTAGTAAATCGACAATGGAAGCGTTGCTTACGTTGCAGTTTTACGCGGCTTACCGGGGCAGTAGTATTTTGTCGCAGTGGACTTCAGGACGTCAATAGAAGGTAACAATATATTATGTTTTAATAATACTGTATCTCACGAACCTACTTTTGCGCGATACGCCTCTGACGTTGCACTCGTTTGTCGATTCTTACTGATGACAACATAATGTAGAGTTTGTAAATCAAATACAATCTGATATATAAACGATAATTAATAGAGAAGTAACAATACAAATTTTTGAGTTTTGTTCTAATGCATAACAATACAGTAAGATTCGAAAGAGATTTATTTTTTCCTTTTAATACATTTTTGTCCCACCATTATTTTAATTGGATCGCTATATTCTTTTTCTTGGCAGTGTTCGTCTGTTCCATTTAAAATTCAATTAATTCGTTTTATTCAGTGAAATATATTTAGTAATGGGCTCTACTTTCTTTATATTTGTCTGGATGATCTCGATATGGGGGTAAAATTGATTGTACTTAACACATCATTACAAATAATATTACTGATAGCATTGTTTAAGCACATGTTCGGCAATAATTATACAATAGACTGACAACAATTACAAAACATATGCATAAACTTCATTGAAGGCAAGAGCAAAGGCTTATGTGAAATCCTGCGAACAGCTATGATATGTGACGATTACATTCATTGGTTGTTAAATTGCATATGCATACAAATTTTACATTTTCCAACTTCCCGAAAGAGTTTCTTCTTGCAATGCATCCTACAACTTGATTCCAAATATAATGAGGGTTTGTCTAGTGTGCTTTGTATATTTAATGTTGCTAAGTTTTTAACAGGTTGTTCAGGTATCTTTGTTTGCAATAAATTTCAAGCGCATATAATTTGCTACCTACATATGTCGAGTGCCACATTTTAATCTTAACAGAGGAATAAAAATCCTGCGAAAAAATTCGTCATACCATTGTTTGCCTCATCGGGAGCCACAAAATGACGATTTTAGTTTCAACGTAGACGGCGCTGTAATCGGTGGAAATAGGAAAGCTTTATTTTTGTTAATGGAAACCCCTATTTTTTTATAACATATTGCAATTTTACGCCAAAAAGTAAGTAACCTTTGTTTGAAACATTCTTTTGTTAACTTTGTAGGAGCGTTACAAAACATGTTTTGCGCATGCGCTATAGCCACAGTGCACCGTTAGATGGAGCTGAAACATGAGTGTTTTAAATTTCCCATGGTGGCTTCTCCATGAGCAATGATATAAGCCCATAGGCAAATAGCGCTCTGAGGCAGATAAGCACTCGGAGCAACGCTGATGACGACGAGTGGGCAGAAACATGTCAGTTGGTTGGAAATAATTTATTATATGTTACCGAATAACTAACTGACAATAATTAAAAAGAAAACATTGAACGTTGGAAAATATCAAATATTCTGTGGTGTGCAATCAATATTTAATCTAAATTTTATAAAAAATTATGTCTATATCCTATATTTAATGCTTTATTCCCATTTATTCTTATCCGGTATTCTTCTTTGTTTTATTTCATTTGTTTTAAATCAAAACATGTTTGAATATAATTAAAGAAAGCAGAAAGGAAAGGTCCAGCCATTTATTTATAAGAAAATAAAAAACATAGTATTGAGAAGATACATAGAAGGTACATGAAAACACATACATATTATGTAATATCACTACCTTACAGATAATCTTTCAAACAAAAACAAAGGTACAAGTCGAGAACCGTATTGACTTATCGTTTTGTTATATAGACAATCGCCTACTTTATACTTCAGAAATAGTCAAGTACTATATATTAGCTATAATGTATATACATTTTTACACAGAGTATTTACATATCATATTGTCTTTTATTATTTTTCCGACATTTAATCCGAAGTACAAAGCAGACTTAAATTATATTTCGCTATACGTATATTTAAAATCTTCCTCCTGGTCTTTGCTGTTGTTGCGGTTCAGGATGAGCTGCTATCCAATCCAGAGCGCGAGCGATCGCTTCTGGAATTGGCGGTGCTACTGGCAAATGAGCTCCTTGCGGTTGGAATCCATTCTCGTTAGCGACGTACGACAATTGGATCGGAGTGCCATCTGGTGCCGTGTATTGGAAGCCGCCTTGAGCCTCGATGGCTGGATCTGGACTGTTAGGTACGTTTTTCAGTTGACCTTGTTCCTGGGCTGAGATGCCGTTTTCTGTTTCATAACTGAAAATGAAAATAACAGTGAAAGGATTGATGTAAAT
The DNA here is from genome assembly GCA_029619315.2 of Dynastes maya. Taxonomy (NCBI): domain Eukaryota; kingdom Metazoa; phylum Arthropoda; class Insecta; order Coleoptera; family Scarabaeidae; genus Dynastes; species Dynastes maya. The sequence goes on from JAROYE020000001.1 coordinate 77,010,987, forward strand.
TTTGAGGAAGTTAGTGTTATGACTTTTACCTCCATTGGTATGATCCATCTGGGTTTACATCACTTTGTTGTCTTAGGATGGCAATATGTTGACCTGGGCTGGGGTTTGGAACTGGACGGTAACGACCACCTCCTTGTGCCGCCACGCAACTAACTACAGCGACTAAAACAATCTGTAAAGAAATTGAAAAAAAATTACCAACGAGATACTAACTTTAATAATGTAAATAACTGTTTTATCTCCATAAATATCTGCTCTGCTTATTCTCAGAATGTACTACAAACACTCATAAAGTAAAAGCCAAGTTAAGCCAAGTTTGAGTACGATCGCCCAATAACACCAACAATATATTATCTACATTGAAGCACCTCAAAAATGTACATATATAACTCGGAGTCCAAGTGGGTATTATTGTTACTTACACTGAAAATTTTTCGTTGAATAAAAATTACAATAGTATTTAACGTTACTAGCATGGTGAAAGGATTTTTTTCTGGAGCCAGTAAAACCCGTTACCTTGCGTGTATTGTTGAATATTTTATTTCTTCCTCATTTGTAAATAATTATTTTCTAATTTTTTTTTAAGTCAGTTTTTATTTGGTATTTGTAGATTTAAATTTGGCTGTCATTTCAAATTATAGTAGTACAAAATATATGAGCACAGGTGTAAAATTTTACTGACTAGCCAGTAAAATTTTTACAAGCTAGCTAGTTAAGAGACATTTTCAAGGTAAATACAGTGACTTGATAAATTAATGTTTACAAGTGAGGAACAATTAAAAATGTTGTTTTCAAAGTAGTTCATTTCAACAGCATTTGGTACCTTTTCGAACGACTACTCAAAGCACTACAAAAACTATGCTTTTGATAACTCTTCGAAACAGCGAGAAGATTCTTCTTCTTCGTAGCTTCATATGCTTTACTAAAAGTACTCTCACGCATTTGCATTATAATTATCAGGAAGATTGTTATCTAATGACTACTTGTGTTCGTCAGTGTGACACCAGTTTCAGTGTTTTTCTATATTGTTTATAGTGTATCAAACAACAGAAATAAACAGAAACTAGTCACAATATAACAACTTTGAAGTCTACGGAATATGTGGCAAAAATTGATCAACGGATGCATACGAAAGAACTATAATGTTGATAGCAGTATAGGTTGGGACAACGATCAACTTTGTTATAGTCAAATTTCACAGGCGTGCGAAAAATTTCTGATTAGACCATTTGTGATTTTCTAAGTTAGTTTTGATGTACTAACAAGCAAACCAATCGTCGTTTGTCTCTATCACACACAGTTTTCTTTTCTATACATTCATCGTAGTTTTTATTATTTTAGGTCTACCTTTAGGTTAGCAATCTGGATTTACGAAATATCCATTTTTTTAGGTAAGTGGAATAGTGGAGCTAGAGACCAACACTGGTTAAAGAGCAATTAGCTACCAAAAAAACATTTAACACCTTGCAACAAGAATGTACTGCGTGAAAGTCTAGTTGATTCTGCAAAAGCATTACTACTTCCATTCCACATTAAACTTGGTCTAGTAAAGCAATTTGATAAAGCGTTGGACGAAACAAGTCGATGTTTCAAATTCTTGTGTGAAAAATTTCCTGCTTACCAGAAGCTAAGAATAAAGAACATTTCTTTGTTGGTCCTCAAATTATAACCCTAATGAAAACTGATGAGTTTGAAGCGGTAATGAACATCACCGAAAAAAGTGGGTGGAAAGGAAGTTGGAACGAAATTTCCGGGAAATACTAAAGACCCAAATTATGTGGACATTGCGGGGAACATGCTGGACAAAGACAAAGCATTAGGTTGCAATATGAACGTTAGAATTCACTATATTCTTAGTTTCCGAGTTGGAACCGCGTCGTTGTCGTAGCTTTTGCCGACGTTTCGTCCACACTTTTATGAGGCATCTTCAGGACTGTTATTGCACACCGACGACACCTATTGACGACCGCGGAAGCCTACGTACCAGATTGGAATTCACTTTTTACACGCACGTTTGGGCTATTTTTTTAGAGAGTAGGATGAAGAGTAGGATAAGAGATTTCACCAGGATATTAAAGAAATGGAGAAAAGGTATCAGAAACGATGGGACAGCAACATGATAGCGGACTATTTACTGGATATTCCTATGCCCAAGTATAAAGAAAAGACCAACAAACGGAGCTTTTTGGACAAAAGAAAGGGATTTTCTAAGAAGCACAAGGAATAGTTCGTGTTTCTTTTGCTATGTGTTTGGTATTCTTTTTATTAATACTGTGAGTTTTTATATACAGTGAGGTCCTAAAGTCTCCCCCCCCATGCTAACTTTTGGACGAGAGAAACTAGCGTTTTTAGAAAAAATAGGTCGATTTATATTTTTCATGGACTAATTTCTGCCGTTATCGGCAATTCAATTGTATTTCCGGTGTCATCGGGAGTGACGTCAACTTTCTTATTTTAAATAAAACACCCAGAATATTTTTAATTTGGAAAGGTGATCGAAAAGCGAATCCAACAACACCACGTATGTTATACTTTAACTTAAGCAATATGACGATATTTAGCAATAAAGGTTTTGGTAATCTGTTTTTGTTGTTACGCAAAGTTGGCTAGGAAAGAGCGCCAAATTGTTTCTTCTGCCAAAATGTCAAATCTAAATTCCACTTGCACTTGCCATACGTTCGTTCTCGGGGGGGGCTATAGGACCGCACTGTATTTTCTGTTGACACCAAACCTTACGTGGTACAACAACACTAAGTACAGATTTTAAATCAGGGACACAGTATGATGATTACCATAAATCCGCTATGACGAAAGAATCCTGTAACCACTCTTTCATCTTACCACATCCAGACTACACAAATCTGGGATCCTATGACTATTTTCTCTTCTCAACCATTAAAATCAAATTTGTTGAAGGATTTCTAACGATGCAGGTGAAAGTGTGCAGGAACTTTGTCACTGTTTTGAAAAGTAGCCAATGAATTGCTTTTACTATGTTTTGAAACAACTTTCTTCGAAAGAATAAGGAAATGTATGAAACCTTTACTTGTAAAACGTGATAACCAATTAATAAAACAAAAATTTATAACTGAACATGCGAAAAGTGGTAATATTTATCATCTGCGAGTGGTAGAACTCTTTCAAGTTTGCCCATTTGACTCATAACAATAATAAGATTCCAAAAGACGCAATTACAGCTAAAAAAGGGCCTGAAAATGTTATTATTATTATAGTGTTGGTTCCCTATAATAATTTTAAAATATCTTTCGAATATTTCTATTGAAGTAAAATGTTGTAAAAATTGTTATAGTAGAAGTCTTAATACTTTCGCACGAAATAATTATATGAAGCAAAAGCTTCACTTTTAAACTAATCAACTATATACAACTCAATTCCATTTGTACATATCTACCACGTACTAAAATATTTTAAAACAGGGAAGTTGTTCAAAGAAATGGAATTTTTGTAAATTAATTAAATAATTAGATGAACTGGGGGTTCGGAAGCGTTCTTACACACTCTTTCGGCAATTCTAAACGAATCAGTAAATGGAAATTAACGAAAAATTAAAACTGAAAAATGCAATCTAACCTGAATTTCTAAGACGATGTTATATAAACTTTATGCTTATATGGGATTCACGGTGAACTGCCAATACTCAAACTCTAACCTTCATTTCTGCCTTGAATTTTTACTATGATTTGAATATTATACACTTTGAAACTTGGAACATAGTCAAAATACGAGTTGCCTCGATAAAACCAAATGTAACCAAATTAATTGGCGGCCTTTCACTCCATTATTTTAATCGCAATGGCGATTGTTTTATCCACAGCAAATTTTGATAATACTTTCCTAATATAATATGACGATGAAATTTCGAATAAACCTATATTTGATGAAATGACTAGTGACTCGACTGGATGACTCAAAATGTATTATTCTATGACCTAAAATACCACTGACAACCCAATAATGACAAAACATACTGACGCTCTACTTAATAACTTTATGGTAGATATTTAATTTACGAAACCCTGCTAGAAATAGAATTTGCCCTATTGTTTGTTGTAGGAACGTTTTGCATTAAATTTCACGATTTACGAAATGGACAAATTTGTACAGAAGAGGAGTTTCGTTCCAGTTACTCCATATTTGTCGTTGGCTAGACTTAAATTAAGTATTTAGTACGCACCCTCCGAGAATCGGAGGCTCGGGAAGGAAAGCAGGCTTCCGAAAAAGAACTAATATCCGCCAGAGGGAATTTCACATTGACTGAGTAGTCATACTAAATACACTATATGTTTTTGAATGATAATTGCGTGTGCACGATGTAAATATACACCACTACAGTACTTATGTAAAAACAGATATATATGTTTTTGAAAGCCGCAAGAAGAATCTTCCGAATGTTAAATTTATGCAACCACCACCAAATGAAAAAAAGCTGATTACCACGCTGTAACTACTACACGTAAGTAAAACCGCAAAGTTTTTACTACATAATAAATGCAGCTTCTCACACAAGAAGGCGTAACATATACTTATATCGTTAAAAACGGTAGTGTAACCCCGGTAAAAACCCGCAAAAAAAGTCATTTACATTTGCGGATAAGTGCTGCACGCAAAAGCTATTACGTCGTTCGATCATGCAGATACAAGATAAAAGTTGAATGGATAACTATACGTTGAAAACTACTCGAAAAGTTCAGTTTAAGAAGGAAGATTACTGACCTGTTGCGAGTGTACAATTAACTAACTAAAGTAATCTTAAATAAGATGTCACACGCAAGCTTGTTGTCACATCAAGGAAATGTATGTATGTATTAAGAAAACGGCAAAAATAGAAGGAGCATTGTATACCTACAGAAATCTAGGGAGGTGTTAATGATGGCTGTAAACAAAACATGTAATTTTGATGTACAAGAACAATTAAAACAAATAATATTTAACCGTAAGAGTGAGATTTATAAACGTTTATGCATTAATTTATAATTTGTCTTAGTAATGTAATAATTATAGTTCTAAGCTGTTACAAAACAAATGTTTTCTTTCATTTTATTAACTTAACTTTAATTTCAATTTCAGGATTTTTTTTGACTTATTTCAATAAGCCAACACACTGTAATTTTTAGGGGGTTTCGTAAGAATTTTTTTACCAAATACTTCATTCTAACAGTCCATAATTTTGTTAAAGAAAGAAAAATTATTTAATTTAAGACGTTAACGTCATCTAATAATTCAAAGTTTAATTGTAAAAATAGCATTAAAATTTGCTTAATTGGTTTTGAGTTAAAAAGTAATTTCGTTCTAGAAAATTAAAAATAGTTATAAACTTATTCCTTCAATAAGTGAATAGAAATATATAGGTTGGCCTCGGTTTGATGCAATTGCAAGTATTTCCAAAAAGTAGTAATCAAATGTTGGAGATTGGTTGGTTGGACTCGGTTGTATACAAATGGCTAAAACTTTTTGGTCTATCTATTGCCTCCAACTAAAGTCGATACTAACTTGTTTATTTTTAAGTGATGATATTTTTGAAGTCTATTAAAAAAATTAAACAATTAACAAAAACTACTTTAACTTTTATCGTATAATACAAAAACAAAAAAAAAAATAATAGCTTTTACTCAATAGATTTAACTTTGCGACGTTGTTTCAGATCAATTTATCGTAAGATATAAGATATTAAGAGCAAATATAAATTTTTCAATGCATAAATATTTCAAGTATCCTTCAATATCTCTTCATACATTATATAGAATTTATAGAAAACAACTAGATGGTAGAATATCAAATTTTATTTATTTATATAAAATATTAAACAATATTTACGTGTTCTCCTCCTAAGTCAAGGAGTTACTGTAATAATCGTAAATCGCATATTTATTGGACAACCCCGGTATATATTGTAATGTTATAAATAATAAAAAAAATCATAATTTTTTAAGGTTGTAGGTTATCTAAACACTATTTCGGCAATTTAAAAATGGTAAAATTGAAACAATAGCGGTTTCGAAAATTAAATGAATGGAATAAAAACTCTAACATCAGAATTTGACATTTACGCAACCTCTCTCTGGCAACGCGTCACGCAATAAAACCCCGCGTTCGTTTGAATAACCCAACTTGAATTAATCTTGTACTCGGAATAAAATCTGAATACTACTACACTTAAATTTACTTCTCTCAAAGACAACTGCGACTAAACAGATAGATTGTCGTGGCGTCTTTTAGTTCCTTTGTTACGGATAGCATTTGTCAAAAAACACGGCCATTTACGATACACGTATAGACAATACTTTTGATATACTTACTAATTAAATTTCAGTCTCCTCTTTAAAAATACCATATTAAAGCCTGTAATATGCCATACGAGTTCACGATCTAATGTCTAGCGATGTGACATTAGCGAGTATGGATAACCGCAAAATATAGGTATTTCTTACCGAACGACTTGACAAATTTGCGAAATTATGATAAAGACGTTAAAAACGAATATTTAGGACGTGAAGAAGATAGAGCGAAGACGAGTTACATTGCCGGTTCTCCGAAATTTTCGTTCGCTGGAGATATAAATTGTCATAATAAAACGGCAGGAACAAGGTGATGGGACCCGAAGCTATACAGGATCTTTCGCAACTAGCACGACACATTTAGACAGGAGAAAGTTCACATGAAATAGAAGTTATAATTATAGAGAAACAATCTCCTCAAGGCAAAGACAAATGAAAGAATAATTTTTGAAGTTTTGTAGAAAACCGTTTGGGAACTGCTAGTATTGACTATTTAATGCAATGGATTGTGTCTACGTTGCAATAAAATCTGCCTGTGTGGTGTGTGTCGTAGGTAAGTTTTAAAGGAACGTTCTAAGTGTCTCGGCTCGAAGATAAGATGAATTACGTGCGAAGGTCAATAACACCGCACTGCTAGCGTCATCGCCAGATGTTTGACGAACAAATAGTTGTATCTCTTTAGTCGCTAGCGCACCCAAAATGAAGGTAAAAAAAAATTCATTAAAAGAAAATTTGTTTCTTCCATTTTTGGTATTTATTTAGCTAGACCGTTATTTGTAGCACGTACTTTCATATATTAAGCGTTAGCGTGGTAGTTGCGAAAGACCCTGTATAAGCCGCTGAAAAAACCGTAAACGGATTAAACATAGGTAGTCGGACCGCACTTGGGTGAACGTACGAACTCCACATGGTGCTAATCACAGCAACGTTTCTTTTTTAAGACAATACCCCGGTATATACGGCGCTGGTGTTTTGTTTCAGCGGCCATTTTTAGAACTGTCAGGCTAGCGTTTATGTCTATGTTGAAAATTGCAGGGTCTCCGAAAGAAAATCGTATCTTCGCAAAAATAAACCCGATTGAAATCGTACCACATAAAAGAGCAAGGTTCCGAGCATGCATGACCTACTCCGTCATGCATATGCACAGCAATAGCGTTTCCGTTTACCGAATTTTTCGTGTACTTATCTATTAGTCAAAGCGAAATGAATAATTGAATGGAGTTACCGGTCTTCATTCGTATAAAGCAAGTAATAGGAGAACTATTGTTGCAAATAAAAAGAAAATATAGCGGACAAAAGGATTTAATACAACGTTGTATTTTGCTTAATTGAAATCCTTTATTTTAGTAATCATAAATTTAGCAGTTTTTAGTCTAAAACCCAGTAGCCTTTCTGAGAATAAATTAAGTACAGAACGAATAGATCAAGGAGCAAAGTAAGTAAATATTGCATTCGCACGAAAACACTTTTATAACATTAATACCAAAAGATGTAACAAATTTATTTTATGCTCACTTTCCAGCAAGTAGGTTGTCATTATGTAACGAAACTGTGAATTAAAATTGCTAACAGCCATGTAATACCAATAAAACAAGCGGCTAAGACACTTGAAAGAGTCGAATTGATATTTAAGATTTTTTTACTAAACTTTACAGAAAGGTGCTCCCCGCCAATAGACGATGCATCATCTAACCAAGATCGCCGCTTTATTTGGTTCTAGACGTGATAATTTTAAAGGTCACGTTCTTCGAAGTGAAAGACATTTATTTAGTATTAAGGATATCTGGGCAAAGCCTTTTTTTTTTTTCGTACCGACGTGGAATCATCGGATATATCTTTTATGTAACAGTTTTATTATGTCAGTATTGTTCATTGAATACATTGACGTGTAATAAAACTAATTAGCATGTAGGCAACATAATAAACTACGGGTATTTATCTGGAATATGATTACATTAGGAAAAAGAGAAATCCGTTACGAATATGTTTGTTCATGAGAATCCAATCGAAATTCAAAAGTCAAGATCATGTAATAAATTGAAATGTAAAATTACTATTTATAAATCCTATTTGAAAATGTCGAAACAATTGTTTTACTTTTTATGAGTTCCTAAATTTAATTATTTTCATCTAAACGAAGTTAAGAGTTTTCTTACAAAAAACAGTCTCTATTCAAGAAAATATTTTTATTTCACGACTATAAAAATGTATAAGATAAGAAAATAATTTTTTTGAAATTTTATTTGAATAAATACTTTCTTAGGGTTAGAAAACTAAGAAAATCTAAGGCAGAAAAACGTTTATTAAAAGTAAATCATTTAGGTTTAAGGGAAGAAAATATTCATATTAAAGTTAGGAATGAAGAAACGGTCCAGATCTCACAAAGTTCTAGTTAAGACATTAGGCGACCGGTTTCGCCAGACCAGCTACAAGGATAACCAATAAAAGAAAAATTACAATAATGAAAAAAAAACGGCAATTCATAATTAAAATTAGGAGAAATTGCATTTTTTTTTATGTTACAGTATAATTAAATTATTTCTTTAATAATGAGATTAAATAGGGATTATTTTTATGTAGTTTAATAATTAATGAGTTAATATTTAAGTTTATCTATCCCTTTTTTATTATTATTATTTATTATATATCTAAAAAAACTATAGTTAAATTAGTACACGCGGTAAATAGTAATAAAAAGAAAAAATATTACATTAACCGGTATCTTTTTAAAATGTTTACGAAACGTTGTGCGTTAAAGGTTATTGTATGGGTAAGTATGGTTTTTGTATTTCGGTTCCGTCGCTACTATCTAGAACGGCATGACTATAACTACTGGCACTAGGTGGCGCCAGGAAATATTTTAGTTGCTGTTTTTGAAGATTAGTGGCATAAACTGAGGGATGTAAGAGCAATGTGGTCAGGAGTAAAGTTTTAGTGCTTTTCTCTTCTCACAGTCTTTTTGCCGGGAGTGATTCCATCAATACAATGAGCTATTTATTAGCACTATCTTGGTTATTGCTTCTAAGCACTTTTTTCATGTGAACTCCTACATTAGGTTCACTTTCGTTTGAACATTATTCTGCAGATAACCTCTACTTTAGCCATTTTAAAATCACAAGCAATGTGAATAATTTTCTACATTATGCACGGATATGTAGTATTATTTTAAACAAGGTAAAGTGCAATTAATAATGTGCATATAAATATTATGCATTTCAAGAATCCTAAGTTTATTTTAAGAAAGTGAAACTATTGATTTATGAACAACACCTAAACGCTTTCTGGAATTAAGAAAACTATTTGCTATCCATAAGAAAACGTTGTTTTGTATTATAACGGCCATTTACTTATACAAAGGATCGCTTTCTTCGAATTTTCTGCAATCAAAAAATTTTCTTGAATCAAGGTAACAAATGTCTTAAACAAAGAAATACAATTATTTCATTACAAGTATATACCTCTCTTAAACAGAGAAAAAACGCTAAGAAAATATTTCTTTCGATTTAAAACAGTTATTGCACTGTGGATAATTGAAACAGTAATTGTCTCGAATTGAGGCGGACAGCCTTGATCCATGATTGCTCTGCGTGCAAATGGAACATTTTTCTGACAATAGACATTTTAGACTATTATTCATCTAGAAATTCAATTTAAAATAATATCTAAAAGTATTAGAAAGTGTTAAAAGTAAACGAAAACATCTTGAAGAAAAATAACTAAGGAAATTTAATCGAAGAAACTAAGAAAACGTTTGGTGGGGATTTACTACAAAAGGATTTCAAGTGTTAACTGAAAAAGAAGAAAATAGGATTGAAAAGAACTTAAATCGATATACTCACATATCACACATTACTGTAAGTAAATCAGAATTATTTTGTAAGTGGAGAATTCAAAATAATAAACAGGACTTGCTTATTATTTAATTTGATATTTCATTGTAGAAAACATCTCAATATTTATCGACACGTTAATTTAATTTCATTTTGTTTTTCTTAAAACATAAAACTGGAGTGCTAAAACCAGGAAATTTGATTTAGCGATTTAAACAGCCAAGGAATTATTTCTAATTTCAATTATATTTGTAAGTAACGTAAAGGGAAATTGGTCAAAGTAAAAGAATCATAATAGAAACAGAAAAGAATTGTAAAATAATTAACGTAATCAAAGATATAAAACCAGTTATTTATGTGTGCGTATACTTATATACCCACCGTCAAATTTATTACCAATAAACATGTTCATTCAAGCATTTTACAAAGGTTTAATTTCTTTCACTTGTTATAAAAGAAAAAAACCTGTGCATTACAATTGCCAACAGTCATACAACATGTATGTGTTTACCTGTTTTTCTATTAAAGCCAATAAGAAATTGCCCCCCAAAAAAGACCTCACGGGAAGAATTAATTTAGACGTTAAATCTGACACTAATTTGAATTGTTAATCCAGACGAAAATTTATGGACTTAGTAAGTAAAAAACAACAAGGAAATATTTGAAAGAAGCGTGGAATATATTTCCAGTTTTATATTCTGCTTCATTAGTATTTAGCCTTTAATAAATGCTTACTTCGGGACAAATATTTTTGTATCTGGTGTATATTTTATACACATAAGGTTTATTATATTTGCGCGAATGATTAACACAAAATAATGTCCTTCTCGCGTGATTTAAAATTATAATATGAGGTTACCTTATGCTTTTGTTAGGTGGAAGTTGCTGAAATGTGCTGTACTGTATAATTATTTAAAAAGAAAACGTATTCTATTTTATTTTTCGTACTGTATTTTAAATATAACGAAAATTGTGAACGAACCTTCATGCTGAAAATGTAAACAATTCTTTAATTAATGCAAAAAATAAATATATATCTTTCCAGTAGACCCGAGGTGTCAAATAAATAAAATATAACCTCAATAAATACTCGATACTTGCACAGCTATTCCTTATGCTATAAAGAAATAAAATTACACTGAAGTGATATGTGATAAATGCACGGGAATATCTTCTATCGCAAACGGTGGAAGGTTTAATATTCAAGAAGATTTACATACAGCAAATCATAAAAAGCAGATATTGTTACTTCTTTTATCAAACTCTTGACTGAATTTTTTAAAGACCAACATATTTAACGAAGCAGCAAGGAAAAGTGCTACAATTGAATTCGATTCTATAGTTTTATTTTAGAATAATATTACTAATTTCAATTATATTTGTATACGAAAGCAAGTAATGTAAAGGGAAATTGGATATAGTAAAAGAATCATAATAGAAACAGAAAAGAATTGTAAAATAATTAACGTAATCAAAGGTATAAAACCAGCTATTTATGTGTGCGTATACTTATATACCCACCGTCAAATTTATTACCAATAAAAATGTTCATTCAAGCATTTTACAAAGGTTTAATTTGTTTCACTTGCTATAATAAAAAAAAAACATGTGAATTACAATTGCCAACAGTCATATACTGATGCAACATGTATGTGTTTACCAGTTTTTCTATTAAAGCCAATAAGAAATTACCCCCCAAAAAAGACCTCCCAGGAAGAATTAATTTAGACGTCAAATCTTACACTAATTTGAATTGTTAATCCAGACGAACATTTATGGACTTAGTAAGTAAAAAACAACAAGGAAATATTTGAAAGAAGCGTGGAATATATTTCCAGTTTTATATTCTGCTTCATTAGTATTTAGCCTTTAACAAATGCTTACTTCAGGACAAATATTTTTGTATCTGGTGTATATTTTATACAGATAAGGATTATTATATTTGCGCGAATGATTAACACAAAATAATGTCCTCCTGGAGTCATTTAAAATTATAATATGAGGTTACCTTATGTTTTTGTTAGGTGGAAGTTGCTGAAGTGTGCTGTACTGTATAATTATTTAAAAAGAAAACGTATTGTATTTTATTTTTCGTACTGTATTTTAAATGCAACGAAAATTGGATTGAATATAAATTTTAGAAGTTGAAAATGTGAACGAACCTTCACGCTGAAAATGTAAACAATTCTTTTATTAATGCAAAAAATAAATATATATCTTTCCAGTAGACCCGAGATGTCAAATAAATAAAATATAACCTCAATAAATACTCGATACTTGCACAGCTATTCCTTGTGCTATAAAGAAATAAAATTATACTGAAGTGATATGTGATAAATGCACGGGAATATCTTCTATCGCAAATGGTGGAAGGTTTAATATTCAAGGAGATTTACATACAGCAAATCATAAAAAGCAGATATTGCTACTTCTTTTGTCAAACTTTTGACTGAATTTTTTAAAGACCAAAATATTTAACGAAGAAGCAAGGAAAAGTGCCACAATTGAATACTTTTTTATAGTTTTATTTTAGAATAGAATTTTAATATTGTTAAAAATAAAATAAATATTCAAGTTTTAAGTTTTGTTTAAACGTCATTAGCACTAATTGTTTGCCCAGTTCTAGTGCAACTTCTTTCAATGGATTTTCAAATAAATTTCTTACGCGATGTCATTCATTCATAAAACCCGGGATATGTCTGATGTGTCTTACAATACAATTTAATTAATTCATTTTCTTGTACTGTATTTTTCTTTAGAAATAACGGTTATTTTAGTAGTACTAAAAGATAAATTACGTTTTGAGGTTAACAAATAACATAGGTTACGTAAGTCATATTATAAATATTATAATTTGATTTAACTTCTAAACTGCAGGTTTTAAATTATTTAAATTCCAAAATAGTGTAAGTAACTATGTAATTTTTTGATGCTAACTTTGCAATCCAATAGATATTATAATCCTACGTAAGGAAATGCGCTCGTTACCTTCGACAATCAGTTTCAAACAGTTCTACAACAGTTCGGAACATTTTTTAACGATGTTGCCTTTGTAAAGTATAGAAACCAAATCAAAAGTAAGGTGAAAATACATAAATTACAACAGACAATTAATAAAGCATTCTCTGAATATAAATACTTCATTGCAATCGTTTTTATACGTACCAAGAAATTCATGATGTGTAAATGATGAGTACTTGTAGATGTTAGAAGACACTTCAAAGACGCACTGATCTGCCATGGGGCGATCTTCGTTTATATAGCGTCAGGACACGGTCAGGGGGCATGTATGGTACCGATACATGCACCTTCCCTATCTTAGATCATCCTAGATTTTAGGCGGTGGCATATACAGAAATGACGATCTTAAGAATGGAATTCTCGTCCGGTCAGTACACTAATAATTCTCACATTGTTCAATTAAGCGGTTTGCATGCGGCACGTAACACGTCGGAATGGTATAAGATTGCAATTTTGTGGGCGTAATTAGAGACGGATTATAACAAAAACGTTGGTTTTTTCATGCGGTCAATTATTGATTTAAAAGGTTAATATGTAATTGTTTATAACATAAGCAGAGAGGTTTTCGTCGCTTCTTTGTCTAGTATTTTCAACGTATTCTTTTTTTTCTAAATTATGTCTAGGCAAATATACTGCAAATTGAATAGGTATGCAATTTTTTTAATAATTCTTAATATTTCTCTATAAAAACTTGATAAACACTAGCTAGCAGCCGCAGCACCCACTTCAAACACTATTTAAGACACTTTTTAACTGTCAAAATGTCTAGCTCTAAAAATAAACACAAGGCGCACTGAATATCTTTTCGATTATCGACCACAAGTATCAATCTACACCATGTCGCAATTCCAGAGTTTTAAAAGTACAAATAAAGATGAAACAACTAATTGGTCGAATTTTTTGCACCTGAGTGTACTGTGTGCACACAAATTTAACTTGTTTGCATGAAACCAATGATGGGTGCGATTAATTTCACGGTTGCCTCTACTTCATTTAAACTGATGTTTTCAATAATCAATAGAGTAGTGACATCAGCATAATCTCTGAACATTTAGCTGTAAAAGTGAATTATTTAGCTTGTTTTTTCCGTTTTCCAAAACGTGTTTTGTCCCAAGATTAAGTGTTTAATTTTTATTTTACTATTATTAGGAACAAAGATAACGTATTTCGTTTTAACACAGTCCCAGGTTAATTTGTAATACCTTAGTACGATTACCGGTGTAAGTTTTAATGAAAGCTGTTAACATTTCTCCAAAAAACACCACACTAATAAAATCGTATACCATTTGTGAAGGTTTGTCTTGTCACATTTGTTCAGGTGTGAAATTCTTAAACTATTAAAATGTCTTGATTGGGCATCGCCACGATATGGCTGATTTTGAACAATTGAGGGATAAGATATATGCACAAATATAAAAACAACGAACTGATTCCTGTCTGAAAAAAAATCAATTAAAGCGCTAGACCGAATAAGCAGCTGAGAAATTATGCTACTAAAAGGCAAGCGTCAGCGTAATTTGAAACACTTTACATATCATTAGATTGTTTATAAGATAATTTTTTGCAACTGACGCTACATAATTTTTTTATTTTGCCATTCCTCAATCTATTCCAAAATTTGTCTCTAAGTCTATACCTGTATTAAAGAAATTTGGCGTATGCCTATCCATTTTGCAATAAATTTAACTTCCTACACAAATGTAATAAAAGCGTTGTACAAAATATGCATAATTGATACGGTTGAGAGCTAGTGAGGAAAACTTTATGACTTAGCACTTATAAAGTAGCGTTTTTTCTTAAAGCAACGCATCATATACTAACATAATTTTTCCTGGAAGTGTTTTTTTCTCTTATAAGATCTACGTTCCGTCTGACAAGTTTAGTAATTATTCTATTTAACTTTAGATAGAACAAATGGTGGTAATTTGTATGGATCATCTAATTTAACTTCCGACAACAAATAGAAATGTAATAAACATAGCAGTAAGTCATATGTCTATTCAAAACGGTGCGCTTGCAGCAGTAAATATTTCTCACTTATTAATGCTGCTGTGTAGGAAGCTTTCGTATTGTGGAGGTAGATTGTTTAACGCAGCATTAATACCTCCATCATTTTCCCTTTATAGAGGAAAACTCTGTGATGTTTTTTGCCAAATAAGGTAACAATTAAATCACGTATCACAACACTTCACTAACACTGGAGTCTGGATGCTGGACTAAGTACTACTACAGTTTCACTACTGAAGATAATAGCTTAGCTATTGAAGCGTGCGTCCAGTGTTAGTGACGTGTTGTGGTAAAGATGATAGTGTGTTTCAAGATAAAAAATTAATTTGAAAGCTATATTTACTTGGTTTTATAATTTATGTTTGTGTATTTATATTTATATCCGAATAACATTTAATGGGAAATCTTTTTAGTTACCGACTTAGTAGGTTTCTGATCTCTCAACTAAGTACCTATTCAACCATTATTTCGTGTCGAAAGATCTTTGATACTTCGGAAAAGTTAACCTTATGAAATTTATTCTAACATTTCTAGCAACTCACTTTTCTTTTGGCAAGTTTACCTGTGTATCAACATCAACAACCTATCAAACACTCGGTTAATTTAATGTAGTTGAGTACATTAGCAATTACACATAGGATTCCAACCCATTCCTCCTTATTAACATTTATCTGTCAAGAAATAACACACATTTTTATTATATTAATAATATTACCTGGGTAATGTCCAAAAATCAAATAATATGTATATTAGAAAATAAATTTCATAAGATGGCAGTTTTTTTGGTATGTGTTAGTTTTTTATTCAGCTGATATCATCTTATCTGCCTGGGATAAGTGAATATGACTTTTACAAAAAACGGTCTTTCATCTGATGTGTTCTCTATATCCTCAGGTGTGCCCCAGGGTTCAAACTTGGTCCTTTTGCTATATGGCATCTACGTAAATGACCTCTTATCCGGTTTGATCTGTAACATTTTTTACAGACAATCTGAAGGCTTACAATTCCATTGACTCAATTAGTGACTGCATTCTTTTACAAAGCATTGTACGTGTTATTGACGATTGGTGTAAACGGAATAGAATTTCCCTAAACGTTCGCAGATGTCTTGCGATTTCCTACAGCAAACGTTCTAATCTTCTCTCCCACAACTACTCAATATGCTTCGAGTCGATTGCTAGAGATGACAAAATAAAGAATTTAGGAGTTTTGACTCCGAGCTTAGTTTCTCCGAACATGTTTCGTCCATATGTTTATCTGCATCTAAAAATCTTGGCTTTGTTGTTAGATCCTGTAAAAACTTGAATACGCTTCTTCGATATGATATCTTCCCTACACTTATCAAGGTTTGGCTATTGAAAAACTGCGAAAAAGGCTTGTAAGGTTCTTAACATATAAGGTTAATGGTGCTTACCCCGATCACAAAACTGACTACGCTTGCTCACTAGATGCTTATAACTTTAGAAGCCTCTCTGAACGAAGAAATACACACAGCGCAAAATTTTTGCTAAATTTGATCTTTAATAGGATTATCTCCCTTTTGCTTCTTGTTGCTTTTAATTTCTCTATTCCAATTATTAGTACTCGTTCTCACACAGCATTTAGAGTGTCTAAAGCTAAGACTAATATCAGGTTCAAATTGCCGGCATACCACATGTCCAAAAATGTTAATAGTTTCGTTTAGGTAGTTACCTTTTGTATTGCTCTTTAGTTTTTTTTTTTAATTATTTGTTTCTTTCTCTTTATTTTTGTCTCAGATATCATAGATATATTTTGTTAAATAAAAACTTATTTTTACTATCTTGTCTGTTGCTCCATTTATAGGGCCTAATTTCATTTTTATGGACGAAAGCGCGTGTCCACACCGTGCTTGGATCGTCAACGAATATAGATATAGATTAGGTCGGGATTGTGCGTATGAATTCGCCAGTTTACAGTCCCGACCTCAATCCAATAGAACATTTCTGGGACAGACTACTCAATTGGATCAAAATGATGTTCAAAATGTAATTAACCCCATACCGAGACGTACATATGCAAGCTGTCAGAAGGACCCGAGATGGAAATACTCGATATTAATAATAAGTACTATAAAATTTTGTTATCACTGTTTTTTTTTTATTAATGAAACACTTTTAATGTTCTGAATTCCCAAATCTAATGTAATTTAATAAATTAATTTGTTTCTTTCTTGGAAATGTGCTTTTTATTCAATTTTATCTGTTCCTTTTAAATTTATCGCCAACCTTCCGATTATCGAATTTTTGCACCTGAGTGTAATTGTCCAATAGCACAGGATCATAAAGCAAAGTTTCTCGCAATTTATACGCTGCATAACCCACTACGGAACAAAAATTGCAACAAATTAGCTAGCTTACCTCATAGTAAAATTTCCTTAGGAAACTCCCCATTGTTAAAGTCCTTAATATAATATAAAACTTTATGGGGTACTTCGACGTTGTGTCTTGCTTATTTTCTTTCTGTCCTTTTGGGGTCTGTGACTGATTCCATTATCTTATGATACTTTGAATCAATAAACATTGTATTATTTATGACACGCTGGATCAAAGTCAATTCGCCAGGAATGCATACGATACTTTTACTGTCTTGTTCAATTCTGAGTCGGCAACTGCAGGATCATATACATAACCGCCATCTCTTTAGCCTACTGATCTATTATCCATCAAGGATCATAATAAATTATGGTCATCAATACAAATTAGAATATCATCACACTCTGAAATCTGGTCTGATGGGTCGTTTTCGTGATAGTATGGTAAACACTGTAAACTGAGTTTGATGCAATAACTACATGCATTTCTGAAATCTGATTGTACCTTAATCGCGTTTGAGAACCTTTAAAATTAGCACTGCTTCTGTAGTGAAGTCGGCAATCGTCCAACTCAAACTTGAACTTTTTCCGCACCTGTTCGCTGTTATTGGGTATAAATATCTAACAATTTTTAAATTAAATAATTATTCTTTTTCATTGTTTAAATCCGCGCAACACGTCCCTGAAATTTGTCCGTTGCATTTTAGTCATGTCTTGCTTAGTATAAGTCACCAGCTATATGAGAAATTAAAGGCATACGAAGTAGCATAAACATAGATACTTCTGAAACTACTGTCGTAGTTTTCCATACACGCACATACTTCTAGTTTCTCGAATGTAATATTTACAGTAACGATTTACACTGTAATTAGGATAACTAGCTATTACATCTATCCATAATAATATGTACAAATATTGCGTTTAGATGCTCCTAGCGAAATATCAATGCTTTCCATTGACTCTTAATTTAGTTAATTGAGGATAATTGGGCATAATAATAAAATATGGCATATATCGGTCCTATAATTTAAAAAATTTCGGTGCTAAATGTTATGTATCTTAATAGATGTACATCAAAGCACTAAATTCACGCCTTTCTTGTTTACCTTTTATCTATTTCCATGCATAAAATGCTGCATTATCTTTATATTATATTGTATTACGATTATAACGCCTTTAATTAAATATATTTTAGAGAAAAAAGCTGAAATAGGATAAAATGCCTGTTAATGTGACGTGAAAATGCAAATGTAAAACGTTTCAATACTTTATTAAGTAAAGTTCGCAGAATCAGTCCAATGACCTATTATGCATAAAAACAGAGACAGCTCGCCACGAAGGTATGATGATAATTTGACCTTTTATATAAACTTACATATTAATAAATAGTTTTATGACGTGTAATATTTTCACGTCATCATTAAGTTAATTAATACATAATTTTCATCAGATTGTTAAATCTTACCGTAAACATGCGTTCAGTGTCTGTAGTTTCCTTTATTGAATTTTAAGTAGATATGCATATTGTAAATTTTTGTGGATATCTTGTTCTCTCGAGGGTTTGTCTTCCAGACACAATAATTAATAAAAGTAAAAATGAAATTATTCTATATAATTGGTTTGTTGACGAACTTAAGAAAATGCGAAAGCTAAGTGATATTTATGTGTTCCACCAGATTAGATTATATTCATTCTCGAGGTGGTTCTTGACCTATCCCACTGCGACCTTTTCAGATCTATTGCGGTTCCTCTATCATTAGATCAAATACGCCAGCTTTACCTTTTTCACGAGACCTAGCAACCTTATGAGTGATTCCTCTACGTAGGTTTCGACCTTTGGATATTCCGGTCCCATTTCTAAGAGCCGTATTCCTGCCAGTGCTGTACAGTCGCACAGCACGGTGGACACTTTTTCCGCCTTGCAGAATCTACATGCTGTTTCCTCTGTCAGGCCTAGGTTGGTCATATGTTTCTTGAGCATACAGTATCCTGTTAGCAGGCCTACTATTGTTCTAACAGACTTTCTGTCCCTGCTTAGTAGGTCTGCTGTAAATTTAGGCCTGTGTCCAATTAGAAATTGCTTGGCCTGTTTCTGAACTTGGGATACTCTTCCACCAGTCTTGAGATTTCTCATTTTTCCATTGTTTAGCAGTTGCTCTAACTACTGTATATGTTATGTCCACCGAATGTTTTGCGTTTTGGTCAGCTTTTGACGAGTCTGCTCGGACTAATTCGTTTACCTTAACACTCCCTCGATGACCTAGGTGTCCTGGTACCCAGACCAGGGTCACCTTAGTTCGGCTGCCCAGCCTATTGAGTGCATTCATGCATTCCCATACTAGCTTCGACTTTGCCTATGTGGAGTCCAGTGCTTTTATCACTGCTTGACTGTCTGAATAGATAGCAATAGATCGATAGTTACTTTCTTGGTTTTCCAATTCTTCAATACACCCCAGCACTGGCTGCTATTTCGGCTTGAAATACTGTGGCGCTTTGAATGAGGCTTAGTGACTTAATTATTTTTGGTCTAATCCCGGCTCCGATTTAAGTTTCCGCCTTTAAGTCGTCTGTGTACCAGATGGATTCGGCTTTGATAGGTGGGCCTTTTTTTCCATTCTTCTCCTATAGGGTATTACCGTTTTATAATACTTATCGAAGCGGTATTTGGGACTAATGGCGTCACTGGGTCCGCTTGTTCCTTTAACAGTTTCTGATGATCTGCACCATGCGGTCTAATTATGGCAGGTTGACC
Organism: Dynastes maya; assembly: GCA_029619315.2. NCBI lineage: Eukaryota > Metazoa > Arthropoda > Insecta > Coleoptera > Scarabaeidae > Dynastes > Dynastes maya. The sequence goes on from JAROYE020000001.1 coordinate 77,031,225, forward strand.
ATTCGCTAGTCTGTAGCTTGTTAGCCTGGCCTCTCCTTGAAAATGTACATGGAGTGTTTCTAGATTAAGGATGACATCTAGAGCAGCTGTCGGCGTGGTTTCCATGGCTCCCGTGGCATACAGACATTTTAGTCTTTGTATGCCACCTAGTCGCCTTATTACCTTCACCTGCAATGTCTTTGTCCACCACACCACCGAGCTATATGTTATCATTGGTCTGATGAGTCTCATGTATAACCACACCATCATTTTTGGGCTTAGTTCCCACGTTATCCTGCATAACTTCCTATATCTGCCTAAGGCAATGTTAGATTTGTTGATGGTTTTATTGATGTGAGGATTCCATCTAAGTCTTTGATCAAACCATACACCAAGGTATTTCGTTTCTTTGACCACTTGAATCTCTACTCCTTCTAGCAAATTGGCTTTAAGCCTCGAATTATGCGTTTCTTTGTGAATACGATGATTTGTGTCTTTTGGCCATTGACTGTAAGTCTTTCCTTTTTACACCAGTTATCTACTATATTTTACATTCTTTCTGATATTATCCCGACATGTAAATGGAAATGCAAATTGGTGATGGCAGGATAGCAAGATTTAATTAATAACAATACATTAATTAAATCAAACTTCTTGGGTGAAACGACGGTGTAGAATGTCACAGACAAGTATAGGATAAATAAAAAATTTAAAATTAACCACACGGATTTTTAACCACATTGTTAATACACCAAACCAAATTTTAAACACCTTGAAGGTATTTAATATAAGTTATAGTACTAACGATTTTAATAAGAGTTTTTGTACTAGTAGTAACTCATTTGCCTTCAAGTCCATTAGCTTTGTGCTGTGGAATATCAATCCTTTCCGAAACAAAAGTGCTTTTTCTGTCACTATTAGAAAGAAAAAATAATTTAATATCAGCTGACCAAATACGTTGCGGTTTTTTAATATATCAGATTGCCATGAATATTTTTTAAGATGTTGATCGATAGCACAGGTTTGTTACCTGTTATCTACTTTAGTATTAATCCTTCTTTTATTGGATACATACACTTTTGGTGACAATTGTTTAATTTACATTTTAAGATAATTTAAAATGGCAACAAACAAATCTTTAAGTAAAAGTTGTTTACTCTATCCAGCTAGTACTATCTCAGCACCAAAGCTGCAGCGGCATTCGGAGATGATGCTGTAAGTGATCGAACAGCACAAAAGTAGTTCAAGAAATTTTCTTCAGGAGCTTTCAGCTTGACCGATGAAGTACGCTCTGGGAGACCGAAGATCATTAATAACAAGGTTATTGAACAGGTTGTGGAGGCAAATTCCAGTACAGCGTGCTTAGAGATTGCAGAAAGGTTCAATGCGAGCGATGAAACCATTCGTTTGCACCTTCACCAGCTAGGAAAGACGTAAAAGTTAAGCAAATGGGTCCTACATGAATTGTCAGATGATAATAAATTCAGCTGTCTTACCATTTGTTCGGTAAACATTTCACGCAACGATCATAAACATTTTCTTGATCGGTTGTTAACTTGCGACGAACAGTGGATGTAGTACTCAAATTCTAAGCGTCCATCATGAGTTTTTGGAAACGGGTCAAACCATCACTGATAACTTATAGTGTGAACAGCTTCAGCGGGTACAAGCAGCAATCATCCAGAAACAGCCTTCTTTGATCAATTGAAAGAAAGTGCTATTCTTACAGGACAATGCCAGACCTCACATCGCAAGAGTGACTCGACAAAAAATTTCTGAACTTGGCTGGGAAACTCGCAAACTCGAGTTGATGCAATAAATGTAGTCCGTCAATTTTGTGATTTAAAATCCGTAGAGTTCCATAATACCGGCATACAAAAATTGGTGTCACGTTGGCAAAAGATCATTGACTGTGATGGCAATTACTTCGATGCATATTATTGCATATTATTGTTTCTTAATAAATATTTATTTTATCATCAAAACCCCCACGAACTTATTTGATTACCTGGTAATTGATGCATTAACTAAACAAATTTTGTCATTAACCAAAGTGAATATCCTGATGCCTTAAAAGTTGTTGCAATACCCGTTTCCAAAAAAATGGAAATGAGAGTGATTTGGCCAAACTATATCACTGCTATTTTCTAAAATTATTGAAAAAGCATCAAACATCCTCAAGGTATCTGTAGATGTAGTCGAATATGGGAACAAAGACATAATTTTTTTGGTAATTTTTATGGAAGTTTTTGCCTATAATAAACACATTAATTTTTGCTGCAATATCAGCAAGATAGGCTGATAATTTCAGTGTGCCTGCACATAGAACTGCAACTTTTGAAATGGGATCGGGGACCGGAGTGTATGGTACAATGCAATTCCAAACTATACATGTAAAACAAATAAACAATTTGTTTGTTGTTTTAAATCTTGATTGAAGGATTACACAAGTTTACAAATTCCGATCAACTTTTGGACCCGAGCAGATGAGAACGAGTTTTAACGTAATTTGATGCGCTGAATCTGAATCTTCAATCCGTTTGTCAAGATTGGTTTAGGTTTTCGAGTTCTCGCATGTTGGCAGCATTGCGCTGTCAAAGCGACTGTTAGTTCACGGCGTCGCTAGAAAAATCATATCGCTCGAACTTTTTACAAAGATTTGTACCTAAAGTCAGAAAAACTTTAGTTATGTTATCCCCAATTTTGTAATAATCTTTTAATAATGTGTTACACCCTTGTCCCTATAGCAATTCAGAACAGCCGTTAGAAAATTTCTTCCAAATAAAGCTTTTTAATCTTACGGAGAAATTATGAATTTAAATCATTATTATTAAATACAACAAATTTAACATCTACCATTCAAGCATCTTTGTATGTCAACAAATTTTATTGCAATTTTTGATTGCATTTAATATTTCCTTATTTTATAAATGTATACATATGTACATTTTGTAAGTTTGTACTACTATTTTTTGCACCTAATTTGTAAACACTTCGAGTTGGGACACCAATACAGATTATTACTATTTAATATGAAAAGCGTGTTAGATATTTTTTCACCTAAAGTTGCTATGTCTTTAATGCAGTTTAGTCTTCTCAATGTTCTCAATGTCCTACTTTATGAAAGTTTTAAATAATATTCTCCCGATTGAAATCAACTATACACGCCACATCGTGAGTGTATTGTAGCTTCTATTAATAATACACATTCTATTACAAACCATCACAAAATTATCTCACTCCATTCGATTTTGTAAGCATATATACAACACACATATTACAATTTCTGTTTTTATACCGTTACATATTGCGTCATCTTACTATTTAGTACCTCTTCATCCGCTATATGACCTATCACATTTTCAAATAAAGAGTCCTTTAATAAACCACTTTTTGTTTCTATCCTCGTAAGTAGATGTAGAATATATTTAAACGCATACATTTTACGACATTTAATTTCCAATGTTGCAATGAATAATAAGGAAATGTCAAAATATTCTATTAAATCAACTCGTTAGAAATGTGTTAATTAGTACTCTATTAACAGTGGATGGATACGTATGTAGGTATATATGTGAAAACACACATTTACACATTTCGAGTTTTGTGGTTAGCGCAGCTGTCAAGATTTCGCGATAATATTCATTACCTTAGCGTTTTCTATACGACTTTGAATTTTGTTTATATCAATATACCGCGGCATTACGTAAAGGTCTTGACAGAATAGAATTCTTTCGAAGAAAATGGGTTGTTGAAATCGACGACCTTGACAAGTTCTTTTATTTCGGTGATTCGTATATATGTATGCAACATTAAATAGTATGATTACAAAATTGTATGTTGTATCAATATATAATATTTCCATGTAAATTCGATTACAAATGTTCTGCGGGTAGAGTTGTTTGAGTAAAATGAATATTCTAATGTCTAAAATAAATAATCTATGGGAAGATTAATAGAGGGGATTTTTATTATTTGTAAAATATAACCAACTGTTTCGAAATTAAATTTTACTTACTACGAATAATATACCTGTAGAATATGATTCTAGGAAAAAAATGTGAAAAACATAACTTGAATTTTTGTCCCATAGGAAGTGACAATTTTCGATTACTACTTTACTTTTTATTTTGGAGAAAATTGGTTTGAATAAAAATTCTTTAGATCAAAGCACTACATAATCTAAACATATTTGCGACTCTACAGAGCGTTTAGAGAGTAGGTGAACGCGTACTTACCTTCATATTTTAAATGGAACACCATGGAACATATACAGTCTTGACCATGTGTTACCAATGTTGATTGTCTGAATTATCGTATTAAAATGATGTACTGGGTATAAAAGTTACACTTTAGAGTGTATATTATACATATTTGGTGTGAATGTGATGTTTTCGTGTGTAAATCTTACTCATACCGAAACTTTGTCGCAAATTAGAAAAGAGGAATAAAGATATCCCGCATAAATAAGCTAGCCAAAAAGAACTTATCTGTTTCGATATATTGTTATATCTAGTCATCCCATCTTTCACTTTACAAATTTCACTTTCGCTTAAGATGTTAGTGCAAATATAATCGACATTTTCTACACCTAACCTCAAATCTACACCTTAACAACGCGCTGTTAAAACTGATCGATAACAGTGAGGGACTAATACAACTACAGCCTAGACCAAACGATGATGGCCTATGAATAAGCAGTAACACTTAAAGCCAATTACAAAATTGAGGCATTACTTAAGATCAATCCTTTTCACACTGAATGGCAAGTGCTGTAGTTTCAAATTTATTTCAAGCACAAGGTTAACTCAAGTTCGGTCATTTGAGTTTCCTACGTGACGCGCTAACACAGAGAGGGCACGTAGACGTCAATGTCTTGAGGTTAGTTTTTTTTATAGTCAATTCATCTTTTGTAAACGTTATTATTATGCTGAATATTTCAAAATAGTAAAAGCTGCTGTTGCACAATTCAATCCTGCCGAAGCTGCAGCTATTAAGGAGAGCCAGTCGAAATTTTAAGATATTTCCGTTGAAACAGATTTAAAAAATATTCGTAGCTACTATAAAGGATTAGCTGACGAAATAGACCAATTACAAAATAGATCGTTATCATTATTGGAGTGTTTGCAAATTATGGACGGAGTGCATACACAGCTACTGACGCAAAATATAATCGCGTTTTAAAAAAGTTCGAGAGTGTGCTACAGAAAGATTCCGATTTTAGCACACTAAAACAAATTTGTGATGGTGTACGTATAACATCGGTAGATGTTGAACGCTCTTTTTCAAAATATAAACTCATTTTCTCACCACGGCGAACATCGCTCACCGAGACAACTGTGGAAACACATCTAAGGGTGTCAACTTTTTGCCACTCTTATCTATATGACGTTAATACTGATAATGGTGCTTCTAGTTTTACTGTTCCGTAGCCAAGGCTGCTTAAAAGGCCGAGTGTTTCACAATTTTTCACATATTATAATTATGTATTAGTTTCTGTTGTTCTTTTTCTATTTTCTTACTATTGGTTTTGCATACTAGACAGGTACGGCTATGGCACGGCTCCCTGTTACCGGGCTCTAGATATGACTTAACGATGGTTTTAAATTGTTCTTTCCATAAGTTGGGCATTATTGAAAGAATTAATATTTATATAAATATACTTCAATTTAATTATTAGGTTCGTATACTGGAGATCCATAAAGTCCGAATCGAAGAATGAGAGAATAATAAGACCTTTATAGGCTCGTACGAAACATGTCTCGGAAATGTCAAGCAATGAATCATGAAGACAGGTTCTTAGTGACCCACAATTCTTCAAAAGAATTCTACGTTATACTTGAAGTTTCTTCGAAATGTCATCTCAAAGATGATATAAAAGATTTTTCTTTTTTCAAATTAATTCGAGCATAATGACTTTTTAAGATAAGCTACAAGATACAAGATTACCATTTTATTGCAACTAAAAAAGCTATTTAGATGATAACAAGTGTTCTTCTAATTATTTTCAGCAGTGTATTTTCAATTTTTTGACATTAAAATAGCTGTTCAAAAAAACACACCAATAATAAGCTTCACAATGTTTGATTATTTGTTCAAGGCATCAGAGCTAATAGAAGTTTTAGATAATGAAAATACATACGGACGTGGAAATCTTTTCTACTTACACAATATAGTAGAAAGAGACATGACAAACAAATTTAAATATTACTAGTATTTGTAACAAACTTTAGTTCATTGACATTAATTGTATTTCCTGCAAGAATGTAAGAGAAAAAAAACTAGTGTAGGTGTTGACTTATTCTATTTATATCACTTCATTGATAAATTCGTGACATACAGCCGATCTATCAAGAGCAAACTGAAAATTCTAACGTGCGCATACACACACATCGATAATTGTAACATTAACCTCGAACTTGGAACAGTTCTCCGCGCTTGAAATTCCATTCATGCTGGCGTACACCTCGTGTTACATAACACTGCTCTCATTCATAAAATGTAGCTCGAACCTACATACAAACCTATGAGCGTTAAAACGTTTCGTAGATAATAATAAACCGTATCAGGTGCATTATCGTTAGCGAGGGATTACATCGCCTTAAAAAACCTTGAATGAATCTACAACCGACCGGCGATCAGCGAAAATGTAACTTTCACTTGAATCTACCACGGGTCCGAGCTTCCTCTACAGTTGATACACCTACATCGGCATACTTGGTTTGGGATTGCGCAAGAAGTATTTCAAGGTCTCTAACAATGAAGTCGTTTGATATGTTCCCCTTTCTTTGTTTTATAGAATCGTTTCGCTACATCAATTACCTCCGTTTTCGATTTCGCCGAGATGCAAACGGTGACTGAATGTTCGCGAAGATCTTCGCTGTTTCAGGGTTAAGTATGCCACCAGAAATCACTAAGGCAAAAATAGAAGAAATGTGTACTTCGCCGTGATTGCTAAAAAAAAGGCATTCTTGAAATCTGTCTGTGTCTTTTGAAGATGTATCCTATAATCATATTTTACCAAATCCGTAGCGAGTCAAATTTTATCAATCGCAATTAAAATTAACAATGTCATTACGTAATCTGCATCTAAATCTTAGTGGATTTTGTTTTAATTTTACTTCTACATGAAGCAACAACATTTTCTTTATTCCGTTTCCTTTTTAATAAAATGTCATTCCGTATTAATTTGTTTTCTTTTAATCTCTTGCTCCATCAATTCAATTTTTTTTTATAAAAATCCTCTTTAATTGGAAAGCAGAGCTTTTTACTTATCAATGTTTTTAATTTCAATTAATTAACCATGGCTGTTATTGTCAGCAGTCGAGGCCTGCTGCCGCGTTAGAATTTGGAACAGTATGATTTGTTCAATTGTGCAGGAACGTTTGTAGCAATTATTTCGACGAAGCATGCAAAGAAAATAAGAATTAGATATTTCTCATGCGCGCATGTTAACAAGCAATGACCTCGTTCAAGGAATAACTCCAAATGACACAAAACAAAAATTCACGTCAATTCACATGTGAAGTCGATAGAACGTTAGCTCAATAATAGTTTAGAGGTCGGATTAAAAAGATAATGCGCCAAAACTAGCCATTAGCTTAATTCTCCATTAAGACCGCCAATTAATTTAAAAATTGATTATGAAATAGGATTTTTTTAATGGCGGCATTAAATTTTAATGGAGGATTACATTTTATTATGAAGTCGGTCCTAAATCTATGTATTTCCACTATTGTTTGTATTTTGTTGTTATGTAATTTTTAAAATTTCGTGTAAGAACCTGTTGGAAATAAATGATATTATTATTATCATATTTTGTCGATTGATACCTATTACTTCTAGTTTCTGTTTATTTGTGCACACTCACCTTTTGCAGTTTATTTTTTACCTTTTGAATATAATTCTGTTCTATATGGACCATTTAGAGCAGGTATGGGCAACCTTTGCTTAGATGAGGGCGTAATTTCGGGACTTAATCAGGTCGCGGGCCGTAGGTAAGAAATAAAAAGGCGATAAAAATTCACACATTTTCTTATTTATTCGAATTATAATAGCATAATCAAACATATAAAAAGCAAATTAACAAAAAAAGATAGAAAAATCAAATGAAAATCAATGAGAGGCTTGAGTTTGAAGCTGAGAAACAAGGTGATCAATATTGGGGTCAATATCACTGGTACATAGGCGCAAAGTGTTTTCTAAATTAACATCTGTAAGCCGAGTACGATGCTTATTTTTATTAATTTTCATGATTGAAAAAAAATGCTCACATTTATACGTGCTTCCGAATGTGCAAATTATTTTTCTTGCGAAAACTCTCAGCTGTGGATACTTTTCTTCGGAAAGGTATGTTCTGTAAAATACTCCATTTGTAGGTGAAGCGGAGCATCTTCCACATTACACTTACACGGATTTGCAAAAATATTGAAAGTGCTATCCATATTCCTAAAATCGGAAAACCGATTAGTGAATTGCTGTGACAGTAGTTTCAGTTCTTCAGCATAGCGACCGTAGTCAATGTTTTCGTGACTGGATAATATTACAAAATGAAAACAGTTTTTACTTCTCATTTGTGTTTCCCATAAGCGAATTTTGTTTTGAAAAGCTTTAAGATGAGTGTACAGCTGATTTATCAATTGCCCTTGTTTTTGAAGCTTCAAGTTCAGGTCGTTTAAGTGTCCTGTGATGTCTACCAGAAATGCCAAGTCACAAAGCCATGTTGGATCACAAATTTGCGGCAATGTTTTCTCTTTCATTTCCATAAAATCAGCCATTTCTTTTCTAAGGTCATAAAATCTTTTTAGCATTTTGCCTTTGCTTAGCCACCTTACTTCGCAATAGTATGTCCCATCACCGTGTTCTGAAGAGAGTTCATCCAAAAATGCTTTAAACTGGCGATGGTTAAGACCGCGGGGTCTAATAAAATTTATGGTATTTTCTACCACATCCATAACGTTCTTCAGTCGAATGGACTTAGAGCACAAGTTTTGTTGGTGAATAATGCAATGCAGAATTATTAAATCACATTCTTGCACATTCATAGCGGTTGTTCTTTCCTTCAGAATTCCGATAAAATCTTTTCGTGGACCGACCATTGAAGGTGCACCATCTGTGCACACTCCAACTAATTTACACCACTGCAAACCATATTGCTCAAAAGTACTTTGCACCTTTGCAAAAATATCTTTTCCAGTAGTGAGTTCTTGTAGCGGCTGTAAAGCCAGTAATTCCTCTGTCACTACAAATTCTTCATCAACACCTCGTACAAAAATATCTAACTGGGCTGTGTCAGATAAATCTGTACTCTCATCCAAAGCAATCGAAAATGCTTGAAAACCAGCCACTTTCTCAAACTCTTTTTTCTTTTCTGGACACAAAAGTTCTGCAACATCTACTAGGCACTCTTTAACAAACTCTCCCTCAGAATATGACTTCGATGTTTTCGCTATTTTGGAACTAACTATAAAACTAGCTTTAACAACACTGTCTAGATTTGATCTTTGTGAATGGAACATTTCTTGCTGTTTCCCTAAATCGGTAATGAGTTTTTTAATTTTATCCTTTCTTAACTGGCTCGTAAGTAATTTATATTGAGCGAAATGCTTGCTGGAGTAATGCCGCTTCATATTGTGTTCTTTTAAAACAGAAATTGTTTCATTGCACAGCAAACACATAGGTTTACCACTGTGCATGATAAAAAAGTATTCTTCAGTCCATTTGTTTTGGAACTGACGACATTCTGTGTCCACTTTCCGCTTTTTTAAACCACACATCTTGATAGATTTTTTTTCTTCTGAGCTGAATTTGCTTGAATATTTCTCGCGTCTTTTCTTATCAGTTGTTAAGAAGTAATGAGTTAACACGCGCGCTGAGCGGTTTATATATTACCCGCAATAAGCAACTAGAATACTCTCGATCGTACGCGAATATGCGATGCTAGCCGCGTTATGAATAACAGTCGGCTCTGGAGCGCTTCGAGGTCATCGGGCGGCTTCCCGAATGTTTATCTGTTTGTCTCTTTCTAACGACTATTTCTGACTCGATCTATGGCGTTCCATTGCGTACGCTTAATAATATTACTTATCGATTTTAGTCTTTATGATTTCAATAAATACAGTTTTAGGTTGGTTGACGGTAATTACAAATAAACTATGTGTGCTAAATCTTTAACTTTTTTGGCGCATTATTTGGCGGCCGGGGGTTGCCCATACATGATTTAGAGAATAGCAGTCCAATTGTCCGTCGCCAGGAATAGCGTTCAATACTTAATAAAAAGAAACAACGACAAAAATAATACGTAACAGTTAAACGGCTAACATTTAATACTAAGGCATATATATTGTAAATTCATTCAACATTCAACAATACGATTCATTATAACTACTCTTACATACATAAATAAGCGTTATACGTACTTCAGAATCTTCAATAGATTGATGCAGGTAAGTTGGCAACTTGAAGAGGGGAAAAACTTAATTCATACTGTAACAATGTTTGGGATACTAATACAATAGCTTTTACGCAAGTTGATTTTTCGTGCGTATTATAAATAAACGGTCAGAATTTAGTTTATATTAATATAAAGGAATGAACATGCTGCGACAAATGAAGCTAGTCACTATCGTGAAGCATAATTGATATACAATGCCGTTATTAATTTAAAGCGATGGACAGTTGAATGGAGAAGGAAGAATCTTAACCACGTATCCTGACAAGCATTGGGTTGCGAATTTTTGTATCTTATATCTAAATATTCAATCTCTAATAACCTCATACATAACGAAATAAGTCTTTGATAAATTAAAAATCCTATTCATAAAAGCCAAAAAGGATTGCAAATAATAAATCAATACAGAAATATTAACTTGTAAGCTATTAAACACTGATGACATTTCTACATGAAAGGGAAAGTTCTTTGGGATTTTATGTTACATAGAAGAATCTAAAATATCCATTAAAAGAGAAAAAACTTAATTTTTCATTTCTTTTAAATGTGAACCCTGCTTTAACGCAATAGTGAAGGTAGTATTATTGTACGATATTCTATTTTAACAGTTAATTATCATAAATTTTGGAAAGTACCTATGTGCTAGACTCAAAAAAATAGAATATCAGGTATAAGAAATATATTACTATGTAATTTATTTTACCTTTCATTGCCTAAGGACAGCAAGGCATTTTAATAAGAGGTATAACAATATATTGTAACGATATAATTTCTAAATATAAGGGGCAGTCAAATGAAAATGAGATGGAAAAAAGTAAGTAAACTCTTTATTATTTCAAATGTACTCACCATAACTGTTAATACATTTCGTCCACTGTGACACAAGACGGTGAATGCCTTCATGGAAAAATGTTTGCGGTTGCCTACGGAACCATGATTGTATCCAGGCGTGCACCTCTTCGTCCGAAGCAAATCGACGACCATGAATGTCTTTCTTCAGGGCTCCAAAAATATGGAAATCGCATGGGGAGAGATCTGGACTGTAACACGGCGCCACAATTAATACACAGCAGTACGTGGAAACATTGCAAAAATTGTAGCGCGCCATCAAGGCCAAACGCCCAGGAATGTTGACGGTCGGCATCATTCTGTGGCAGGATAATACCCGCCCACATGTTGCCAGGGTTGTTTCAACTACGCTGCAGAAGTTTCGCTGGGAAGCCTTCACACATCCTCCATACAGTCCAGATCTCTCCCCATGCGATTTTCATATTTTTGGAGACCTGAAGAAAGACATTCGTGGCCGTCGATTTGCTTCGGACAGAGGGGTGCATGCCTGGGTACAATCATGGTTTCGTAGGCAACCGCAAACATTTTTCCATGAAGGCATTGACCGTCTTGTCTCACAGTGGAATAAATGTATTAACAGTTATGGTGATTACTTTTGAAATAATAAACAGTTTACTTACTTTTTTCCATTTGTCTCGTTTTCATTTCACTGCCCCTTATAAAAGAATTAAATATTTCAGTGTCAACGTTTTAGAAAATAACCACGCTTTGTACTAATTGAAAATGAATGAAAAAATTGAAACAATTTTTAATGTTGGGAAGAGACGGTATTTTATATTTTGAATTTAGAATAATTAAATTTCTTTTAGATAAACTATGCATTTTTAGACAAAGAACTTAACGTAATCCCTAACCGACAGCTATTAAAATGTTATTGTATTTACTTGAATTTTTAAATTTTAAAAATAATTAATTAAATTGAATTTTCTTTTTATTTGATTATTTGGCCAAACATTAAATTTTGGTACCTGCACATTGACATTCTTCGCAGAGTGGCAGTATTGTGTTCGTTCTTGATATTTTGGGCCCGTAGCAGCACATAGTGTGCTATGTCGACGATGCTGTTCTGATATCGGACAGTGAAGATAACCTCCAGCGACTGTTATACAACTTTCACAAACAAGCAAATAAGTTCAACATGAGAATAAACACACAGAAAAAAACAAATGTGCGGTGATGGCGAAGGAGTCTATAAGAAGTAAGCTGGAAATGAATGGAGAGATAATAGAACAAGTCAACAAGTTCATATACCTAGGATCAGAATTAACCAGTATTGGAGACCTATAAAACTGCAGTATGACCAGTACTTACCTATGCAGCAGAGATGAGAGCGGACACGTCGAGGACAACCCAAATGATGGGAGCAACAAAAATGAAAGTAATACGAGACAGACATGGGAAAACACTATTAGACCGAGTAAAAATGAAGAACTCCTTCAGATGAGTAACATACAAAACGTAACAAAGTGGGTCAGAAGAAGAAGAAAGGAATTGAGCAAACATATGGATAGGAGAGATGACAATAGCATTCTAAATAAAGCGAAACTTTGGAACCCCGTGGGTAGAAGATTCCAAGGAAGGCCGCTAAAGAGATGGAAGGAGTGCTGGATATCCACATCGGGGGAGGCAGAATAGGATAAAACAGGTCTTAGCTAACTTATATAGAAATATATAAGAAAAAAGAAGAAGAAGAAGCGACACCCGATTTATATATAACTCATGAGTAGAGCCCGGTAACTGGAGAGTTACCGGTGACGAGACAACAGACTGTAAAAAAAAATTAATTGTAAATATTATGGTACGCATACTAGACCCTAGTAAACCTACATTACCACTGTTACTAGCTAGCCGAAGACTACAAGAGTGTACTGCTGTAGCAATTACGAAGGTTGTACTTAGTACGTTGGAAACATTTCAAATTTCAAAAGATAAAGTGTTGATGTTTATGAGCGACAATGCTCTCCCGAGGTAGATGCATTAGTAGCAAGCAAAAAAAAGTATTTTTGAAATCTCCCAAACGCCTACGATCATTTCACACAAAGTGTCCTGGTATTCGTCAACCACCGGAGCCAATTCTTATACGTTGGGGAACATGGTTGCAGGCAGCTTTTTATTATGCTGAACATTTCAAAATAGTAAAAGCTGTTGTTGCACAATTCAATCCTGCCGAAGCTGCAGCTACTAAGGAGAACCAGTCGAAATTTGAAGATATTTCCGTTGAAACAGATTTAAAAAATATTCGTAGCTACTATAAAGGATTAGCTGACGCAATAGACCAATTACAAAATATATCGTTATCATTACTGGAGTCTCTGCAAATTATGGACGGAGTGCATACACAGCTACTGACTATACATGACGCAAAATATAATCGCGTTTAAAAAAAGTTCGAGAGTGTGCTACAGAAAGATCCCGATTTTAGCATACTAAAACAAATTTGTGATGGTGTATCGCATAATCCACTGACTAAGTACAAAGAGTATTTTAATCATGCATGTATGTATAACATCGGTAGATGTTGAGTGCTCTTTTTCAAAATATAAACTCATTTTCTCACCACGGCGAACATCGCTCACCGAGACAACTGTGAAAACACATCTAATGGCCACTCTTATGATGTTAATACTGATAATGGTGCTTCTAGTTTTACTGTTCCGTAGCCAAGGCTGCTTAAAAGGGTGAGTGTTTCACTACTTTTCACATATTATAATTATGTATTAGTTCTGTTATCTTTTTTCTATTTTCTTACTATTGTTTTTGTACACTAGTCAGGTACGGCTATGGCACGGCTCCCTGGTACCGGGCTCTATTTATAACTAAATATTTCTTTCTTCAAATCTTCTCCCGTGAATAGCAATTTTGATGTTAAATGGTTGAAAAGGATTTATTTATTGACGTTCTTTAGTTTTTCATGGAAATAGTATTTTTCTATTCAGAACCCCAGTTTAGTATCTGAATTATACATCAATCTTGACTTTTAAATCCATTGAAAATTCCTTTTGCTTCCATGCTGTCTAAATTTGCAGGTACGGTAGTGTCAGCTGCTTAATTTCATAACTGCATATGAATAGCAGTATGTTTGTCCGAGTACGATACAATAACATAATGTTGATAGAGAGAAATATAATTAGTGTTTCTGTTAGTAAATTTCGTTTCTAACATTATAGGTTATTTACTGGACTCTTTTTTTGTTAACCAAAATACTTCTTGTCTACATGTGTAAGACAAAAAAGAAAAATTAAACTGGGGAAAATTGAAGGGAAGAGGTCAACAATACTGATTCGCCTCGTTATAAAATGGAACTAAATGTAGTTTAACTGTCAAAATACAACATTTTCTAACGTGAATACGTAAAAAAGCATGTGTCAGATATTAAAAGGTAACATAATGTTAATAAAGCTTATTAACATGGTGATAAAGCTTATCGGCTCATTTCTATTATCTATTTTTTTAAGTGTAGGTAAGCCTTATTAAATTAACCAGTTTCCTTCAAAAAACTTATATTGCATAATTAGAACTAAAATTAACGTTAATTATTATAATAACATTTTCGCTCATCCTTGGCATTTATTATTTAACATGCTTTTGTGTGTCAATCTATTCCTAGCGTTGCATCCAAAACAATAAACAGATCCAGCAAAAAATGTTAAGATGTTCACGAAACCGACCATAAAGCAATAAATCACGTAAAATCTGTACTGAATTATCTGTCATTATCATCCTTGAACGTTTTTTTTTCCTTAACGCGTAAAGAAGTTACCATAGTTTGTTAGTTTGCGATGTGTAAAGGAAAACGTGATGATGATAACTGAACGAGCGCAGTACCGTTTCGGTAAAGTGAAAATGTCAGTGTAAAGGTCAGAGAATTCATATAATTTTCGTCTTAATTAAATTTTTTCGAATTATTACGGTTGACCGTGATGAATATCTTTTTTCTGCTTTTTATCTATGCTATATAGATGAGAAAATAATTAATACTTACGTATACGCTTATAGACTGTACGTAAGTTGCTGAATGTAGGAGATTTTGTTCTTAATACAATTTCCTCAGAGAGACCGTATATATATATATATATATCATACTTATGTGATTACTAGAGTTTGTTAAAAAGGTGGTATCGGATGGCAGTAGCGTAGCGGTAGCGGCGTCGGTAGGGGTAATTTTCAACCCGTAGTCGATCTCGACAGTACCGCGAGAGAGTTCAAAGCGACAGTACGTTGCACGCCAAATAAGTACGCGTAGATGGGACGCCCAAAGGGTGTAACGTTCCCTTCGAATATGAATAAATATCTCAGGAATTTCCCTGGATTAGAATATAGAAGTCCGAATATTTATTGCACAATATGCAATAGCGGATTGCTAAGTCGCGATAGGTTTGAATGTAGAAAACATTGTAAAAGTAAACGTCATGTATTGAATTTAAGAAACAGCATTCCATACTGGTAATTTTTATATGATTTTATTTGTATGTTAAATGTGTGCAACTTCCCACGACATCTAGTATCTAATGAACACTTTCGTCTTTTTTGGGTTAAGTACGCTCCCTCATGGAAGCTGCCAATATCTATGCAATTACGATACAATTTGCCACGTGTGCAAGGTACAGTAAAGGAATATATAAAAGACGAATTGAGAAATAAGAAAATCTGCCTATGTGTGGATGAAACAACTGATGCTCAGAACCACAGCGTGATTCATGTTGTAGCGCGTCCTTTAAAATGTGATGGTTCACCAGCTTCATTGTTGTTATCCAGTAAAAGGATTCCGAAAACTAATGTAGAAACCGTTCTCAAGATAATAAAAGATTCGTTGATAAAATTTTGTATCACAGGAACCCAAGTCACAATGTTCGTTACTGACGGAGCCGCAACAACGCTGAGAGTTGGTAGGATATTGAAAATATGCTTTCCGACTCTTCTTCGCATAACATGCCTCATACACGCGTGTCATCTCGTAGCAGAAACCATTCGAAAAAAGTATCCGATGGTGGATAAGTTAATAGCATCTACCAAAAAAGTGTTCACCAAATCTCCCAAACACATCCGTGTATTGAAACAATTGTGTCCGAAATTACTACCACCGCTTCAGCCTATAATAACGCGATGGCGAACATGGCTCCAGGCAGTATCTTACTATCAGAAATATTTTTCGCAAGTGAAAAATGTCATCTTGAAACTTGATTCAAATGATTCTGCAGCAGTTCGAGATAGTCAGCAACTTTTTTCCAATTCGGACGTTCAACAACAAATAGATGAAATTTCCATGAACTATTCTGAAGTTGCACAAGCTATTGAGCAATTAGAAAACAGTCACTTATCTGCACGAGACGCATTAAATTGCATAAAAAATTTACAAGCCGCTCTAGAAAACTTGACGAACACTATAGAAGTCGATGTTGCTCAAAAATTTGGTGCAATTTGAACGAAAAATCCCGATTCACAAAAGGTTCGGTCTATAATTGAAAATCAAGAGTGCCCAGATGAGGAAAAGGAATATCTGACATTTGCAAATCTTACTTCACTGGATGTCGAACGATCATTTTCGAAGTACACGCCAACGTATTCACAACGCCGTCAACGGCTGAATGAATCCACAATGGAAGCGTTGTTGATGTTGCAATTCTACGCAGCTTACCAGGGCGGTTGCCAATTGCCACAGTGGACATCAAGACGACAGGAAAAGGTAACAATATTATTTTTTCACTAATATTGTATACTACGTACCTACTTTTATACGGTGCGTCACTGCCGGTAGCACCTTTTTAACAAACTCTAGTGATTACATGTTATTTTCACGCCATATACATATACCTTGAGCGTAAAAATTATGGAATAAAATTCATATTTTCTTAACGATTTATATTTGCCAAAATCCTCGGACAGGTCAATTTTTGTACAGTGTGACCCATTTGAAATGGAAGCATCGCTGTGGAACCTATATTTTACACTAGCATTAAACCATTTTTTTAATACACAGTGGGTCAAAAACCAAAATGTCATTCAAATGTATTGATTAATAAAAAAGAGGATCATTTTTCAAACCAAAGTAAAACAAAATTTATTAAAAAAAACTGAAAAGTAAACAATTCGTTATTCAGATTTACTTCAACAGTCTATCAACCCCTAAAATATCAATGAAGTTAATGAACAGTTATGTAGTAGCTGTCAATGTCACAACCTGCATTTGACTTCATTTATAAATTACTAATTTTGACGCCATAGCCTACTTTGGATTTTTCTTAAATTACGTGTGAATGAAATGAGAATTACTATTAACAATTGAAGCCCTTTTTTTTCTGTAATATAAAAATGCACTAAATAAAAGTAAAGCGAGATAATGTAATATAAAACTGCACTAAATAAAAGTAAAGCGAGATTATTTAAAAAATAACAATGTATGTAGCTAGTAGGAATTGCCTATTTCTTTAAAATTTGTGATTTGGCAGATGTATTATTTACATTCACTTTTGTAATTGTAGTTAGATTTAAAAAAAAAGGTTATTTGTAATTTTGTGACGTTTAATAATAGGTTTGGTTAATTTTTAGTTGTAAATTTTGTTCCACCTTGGTCAGCAGATGCTGTGAGAAGCAGATTTATGAAATAATGCACTGTAAAGTTTCAAAAATGATTCACTCATAACTCCTTTATTAATAAATATATTTGAATGAAATCTTGGTTAATACCATTTTAGGATCTTCCGAATTAGAGTTATGTAGTCAGATTTTTAATAAAAAAATCCCTAATAAAATTTTGCTATTTTCGACATTGAAAATTCAGATGAACTTCGCAAATTTTGTGTGGAAATAGACTTTTTGATCCACTATGTATTCCAAAAAAAATAGTTTCATTTTAATGTAAAATACAGCTTTTACAGGGATGCTTCCATTTCAAATGCGTCACACTGTACATTATTCGGTAACTTTTTCCCAAAAACAGTGAGTTGTTTACCCTATTACTGTCGAAGTAATGAGGTCACCATCAATTTGTTTAAATAGGACCCTCATAATTTGGCACCAAGGATAAAAAGTCAATTTGCTTCTGAATTCAGTTATATTCCATAATAGAGTAAATTGTTTATCTGCTATGAGGCGCTAAAATTCCAAAATGACAATTAAGACAGAAGAAAGAAATTAACTCACAAACTTACCAGTTATTCATCAAAATGGATGTTCGAAAAATAAAGGTGGTTATGAAATTCTGGTAATACATTGTCTCTAGTGGCCTGGCTAATTTGTCGACATTACAAAGTTATGCGCTCCTGTAATTCTTCGAGAGTCTTAGGTCGCTGGATGTATACTCGTGACTTTAGATATCCCCAAAAAGAAAATTTTAATGGAATTAGATCGACCGGTCGCGCCAGCCATTCGAGTATAATGAAGTGGGGCACCGTCTTGCTGTTACCAAAGAGACGCATTAGATACATTTGGATCTTCTTCATTTGGAAACTACGCAGCAATGCTAGGTATAAGGTCGACACGAGGAAACTACAGATACATTTCACCATTCAATGAACCAACTAAGAAATGTGGTCCCCAAATATGCCTTTTGATAAAATTCGCCCATACAGGGTGTTAAAAAAAACGTTTAAATATTTAAGGGACATATATTACGATCGAAAACAAGTAAGAAAGCCCTAATGAACATAGGTCCGGAAAAGAACCGTTTACGAGATAAGTGCAATTGTTCTTTTTTTATTTATTTTTTTTGCATTTTTTAGCGTTTAGCGCTACAGAATACGATAATCACAGATGTTCGAGACGTCCTCCTTCCATTTCATCACAGGATATACATCGTCTTAAGAAGGAACTGCGCACCCTTTCCAAAAAGCCCGGTTTTGCTTGAATTGTTTGACAACATTGTTCAATTCGCTGTTGCAACTCGGCAAGACTATTTACTGGTGTTTCGTACACTAAACTTTTCAAGTAACCCCAAATACAAAAATCTAAGGGATTTAGGTAGGGAGACCTAACAGGCCATGGAATGGGACCCCCTCGACCTATCCATCTCCTATGAAATGTTTCGTTCAGGTGCTCCCTAACAACAAGCGTAAAATGCGGCGGTGCCCCACTTTGCATAAACCAAACATTCAATCTCCGATTTAGAGGGATATCTTCCAAAAGTTCGGGCAAGGTGTTTACCAGAAAGTTAAGGTATGCAGGGTTTGTTAAACGTTGTGGCAAAACAACCGGTCCTAAAATGCCTAGCCAGATATTCAGACTGCAACGCTGTTGATGTCTGTATTCAAGAACAGCATGCGGATTTTCGTACGACCAAACGTGATTATTGTGGCAGTTGAAAATTCCATCTTTAGTGAAACCGGCTTCATCACTGAAAAGGATGTTCAGGCATACACACTGACCCTGGACATCCGCTTTCGTAAGCGCGTGTTTTGAACGAACCACTATCCCTCAACCGCTGGTAAACGTTTCCACATGCAAAAGGCGACGTGGTTCCAAAGCATTCCCACCGGCACGACCATACATGAAAGCCATGTTGGCCATTTCAGCATTTGAATAATGCATTGCAAATCGGAAACTAATTTCCCTTGCGTCGAAAATAAATTCACTACCAGAAAACAGCTTATGAATTGACAGCGAACTGATTAATAACACAAATGTCATATGAAACCAAAATGTTTTACTTAAAGTTGTTGTTTTTTTTATTAAATCGCATTTATTTGGAAAACAGGGTATGCATAGCACTGTGAACTGATAATAAAGTTTATGAAAACAATTGTTTTACTTTAGAGAAAGTCGTAGTTTCTATGACTAAAGCAACAAAAAAAAAATACTAAACTGATAATGGAAATTGTGGCTTTCGTTGATTTTCAAAAAATACAAATGCACTTATCACGAAAACGGTTGATTTGCGTAATATATGCTCCTTAAATATTTAAACGTTTTTTTTTTTAATATCCTGTATATTCAATGTTTTTGGACGTTATGTATGGCACTCTTGCATCCATTGAGGATTTCTTTCAGTGCAATATCTGTAATTGTGCCTGTACACTTCTCCATATAGTGAAAAAGTCGATTCGTCGCTGAAGAGGATGTTATTCAATAAATCCGGTTGGTTTGCTAATGCTTCAAGCATATTTTCGCAAAAGTGAAGTCTCCAATCGCAGTCATCCTCATTGAGTTCCTGTACATGGACAATTTTATAATGGACGAAACTTTTCTCACTCAATATTCAAAACCGTTCGCTGATAAATATTTATTTCGTACCTCTAGTAGCACATCCAACTAATGCTGTCCATGATCTTCATGTAGCTGCTCACTCTGTTCCCATTGCGAAGCACCTCGAAATGCATTGCAGTACCGTCAGAAGGACCATAAAAAGGCAGGAGGAGATTGGAGAAACTGGAGACAGGCCAAGATCAAGAAGTCCACGTACAGCTACTACCCCCAAGAACGTCAAAAGACTACAAACCCCAGAGGAGCATGGGAAAGATGGCCAAGCATATTCTGTTCCGAAAGATGGATCCTACAAGATGATCAAAAGGCATCAGTTCATTCGGCGTATAAAGCAAGAAAATATATTTTGTCGCGGAAATAGGCAAAGGTAACGCGAGCTAACCTTAAATTGTCCATACTATATCCAAAGTGCACAGCCTTTTTTTAATTGCTTTGCTTATCACTCTCTTGCTTAATTGTCTTAATATTCTACTACCAGTAATATTGTCTTGTGCACAGATCTACATTTATGAAAATACCCGAACTGCACGTGAAAGAAAAACCAAAACACCGAAAGCGATACAAATAGAAATTTAATTTCTAAAACAGCAATCTTAGAACTCCGATAAATCTAAGGTTAAGTGTGTGTAAGTGTGTGTACTGCTATTATTTAAGTTATATAAGTACATCAATTTCATAACAAATGTAACCTCTAATACTGATTTATAGCTGTCTATATTTACTCAGTACCTGCTTCATCAATTTACAGCTTAACACATGCAAATGAGAATATTGTCCAGATCAAGAAAATGCGCCTTTTATTTCTTCAAAATCAGTGAAAGCTAAATTAAGAAGCGTTACGTTGTATAGATCTCCATATGTCCTACATAAACTATCTTCAAGAGCGGCACAGAGTATATGTACATATTATTTTAAAACGTAAACGAAAAGTTATATCACATGAATTATTAGGAAATTATCGAACAACAAAACAAAATATTATTCTTATTGATAATTTTACATTAAATTCCGTAAAGAGTATATTTTTTTTAATAGTCTCTCCAAGAACATCATACCTTAAAAGTGAATTAAGTTCTTGAAATAGTAAATAAATTACAAACTTAATATTATTAGTATTCCTTGTTAACTCTTTCACCTATATTAACTACGTCTTTTCATTTTTACAGTTCTCACAACGAATATCGCTGAAATTTAAACAAACGCGTATTTTTGTAACGTATAAACACTAACATTCACAATAATATCAACAATACAAACGAATTAGTTATTACAAATGCGTGTAAAGTTGCTATTAAAATGATCAGTATCTCTATTTTGAATTCCTTTTCTAACCGGACTCCAAATATGGTATAGATCAAAATGATTTAGTTGGAATTAATAATCGATCTGACATTGACATTTAATTTCTAAGTTCATCATAAGTTTGCAAGGATGAATGTTACAAAAGAAGAGATATATATTATTGATACGTGTTGTTAAATACCACGTTTGCATTGTTTGCATTTTACTAGAACCGGTAATTTAGATGTACAGTTGTAACTTATCTAGTTGAAATTAATGGTCTTGTAAAAATATAATCGCCAAAAGCAATAAAGCTTATTTTACAATCTAGTTGTTATCACTAAAGCTGGCCACGAGCGGTACCGCGCAGTAGCGTAGAGTCGACCAGGCCTCGCGTTCCACTAGAGTTATTCTGCTAATAGAGATGTTTGCTGCCGCAAATAATTTCGCTCATCTTTTAAATAAAAATTAAATAACACGTGCTCAAACACTTACCATTTTAAGAGTCCTCCGTGAAATCACAAAGTGAATAATGTCTATTAAATATCTGCAACATTAGATATGTTTCAACTGTTGTTTCGGCAAAACTAGTACGGCATGAGGAAAAAATGCGTTTATAGGCAGAGAACGAACGTTCTACATCTAGTGACGTAATATTTGCGTAAGTAAAATAATCTTTCAAATAACTTAACGATTCTGTTGACGCACCTTCACAAATATGTCTTAATGTGCCAAAATCAGAATTTTTCTCAAAAACACTTTCAAATTTTTCTAGAACAGAAACATTTTTTGCGTCTTCAATCGCGCATAGCTGTGCGTGAACATGTTGCACTATTAGCCCGAAGTAATTATATATAGCCCGAAGTAATTGTCGTGAATGATTTTTAAATCCATTTTAACCTGACTATCTTGAAATTCCGACTGGCTTTTCTGGATAGCGGCAGCTTCCTTTGTATCGAACTGTAAAACCACGTTCTTAATATTGTCAAAATATTTATGATAATAAAACGCGGCCTGTAACCATGTTCCCCAACGAGTTAGAATAGGTTCTGGTGGCTCTGGTATATGGTGCCACAGTCTGTGAAATTCGCGAACACGTTTCGGTGATTTGACAAATACTGCTTTGGTATGCGCTATTAAAGCGCCTACCTCAGGATAACATTATCTGATACTATCCGCCACAAGATTGAGAGCATGAATTTTACACGTAATGTGTAACAAATTAGCAGAATGCTTTTTAAGAGACCGGCCTACAGAAAGCATGTTTGCAGCACCATCACTCACTAACATCAAGAGTTGGTTTGTTGAGAGTTCAAACTTGTCCAATGTATTTAATACTAACTTTGAAATTACTTTGGCAGTACACTGTTGTATTCGTTTGGAGATTAATAGAATTGAAGGTGCCGATTGATGAGGTTCCAATTTGCGTGCCATTACATTAAGAACAGAATGTTTCTTCCGATCTGTCGTTTCGTCGACACATAACCACAATTTTTGATCTTTCAACTCCGATTTTATTTTTTGTTCAATATGTTCGCGCGCAGATGACACAATTCTTCGTAACGATGTTCGACTTAGTAATTAGCACCCCGAATAGTTATTCCAAAAGCAGATAAATGGTTCCTTGTCTAGTAAATTAAACGGTATATTACATGCAATAAACGTAACGCATAAATTAAATATAAAGTTTTCATTGTCTCGTGCGCAATTTCTTTTTGAGACATGCTTTTCACTATTTACGTGTCGTAGACAATGTTGTCTGGACCAACACATTAACGGGATTTTACAGATTACACGTTTAATTTTAGCACCTTCATATATTAAGTCTGGAATTTCTGCAATAAATTTTCGAAGTTTGTCCGACCGCGGTCGTTTTGCTGACGAAATCATAATTTTTCTAGGACAGATAAACAATTGCGCAAATGACCGGCAGCGAAAATGTCCGTACTGCACCGCAGACGAAGTAATACTACCGTTCCTCTCGGTCCGAACTGATTCTAAGCCGATGCGCGGTACCGCTTGTGGCCAGCGTTAGTTATTATGCAATGTAAAAAACATTTACTCCCATACAAACATATGCATAGTATACGTGCACTACGTCTACACCGAAGCAGACGACTAGCGGCATTGTTCTTCAAACCAGGAGAACGCAACAAAACCTAAGATGCCTTTTTTAATCACTAATACCTTTCGATCTTGTTGCTAAGTAATATCATTAGTGATTTACAATCTGACAGTTTGAAGTCTACTTGTTAAAGTGAAAATATTACGTTCAAGCGAAAAAGAAAGGATTGAATTACTGATCACAGTGGGGTGTGGTGATAGGTTGCGAAGCCATGAAGGAACGTCCGCATTCTTTAACAGGGAGTACCCCGAGAAACGTCCAATAACTCGTCCCTCGGTAAGCAAACCTTTCATGAAACGGGTAGTGTTAAGAATTGACAAAGTCTGGTGGTCCCTCATTAAATAGAAATGAGCAGGTAAACATCTTGTTAGAAGATAATCCCCACATTTGATTCATGAATGCGCTAATGCGACGATGTGATAATGACCCTGATGTTTTGTTCAATATTTTTTTCTAACGAGGCAACTTCTTATTTAGATGGTACGGTAAATCGACATAATTTCCGTTATTAGTCACGAAGCAATCCACAATGGACTTAGGAACTACATTCAGCGACCTCAAAAAATTATTGTTTGAGCAAGAAATATAAGCCATTAAATTATTGGCCCTTATTTCTTTGAAAGAAATCTTACTGCTGAATCCTATTTAAACTTTCATCAAAACGAATTACCGCCGGTATTAGCTGTTATGTTTCCAAATCAAAATAGCATTAACATTCCGAGAGATAATCTATGGTGTCAGCAGGACGGCGCACCTCCATATTTCGGTGTAGCAGTTCATCGCTGGCTTATTGATACTTTTCATAAGAGATGGATAAGCGGCAGAGGAGTTATTGAACGGCCACCTAGATCCCCCCGGGGCAATTTAAAAAGTAAGGTGTGCACAAACCGACCTAATACAACAGACGATTTGAAAACAAGGAAACGAGCTTATAAATAGCGTTGCAACTCTCGGCGGCGCAACAGGGTCGGATCCATTATTGTGCGTAGATGTATGTACATATACATGATATGTATATATCCATCATGCATCTCCGATCAGTGGTCGATGTTAACATTCGCTTCGCCCAGTCGGCTATCTGTTTGTGGGTACGTACGTATATACATTTATACTTACTAAGATTCTGGTGCGGCGCCCGAAAGTTACAACTCTACTTATAATGCATGCTAAATTGATTCAATGTTACTAAATACTGTTTTATAAACATCAGATTTTATTCTAGGGTTAATTTATTTAAGCAAAATTTTAGGCTTTACATGTCATCAACCATAAAGTTCCATTGCTACTTGCTGTTTCCAAAGAAAAGACCAATAAATAATCGTTTCATAGATTACTTATTGATTGAGACTAGACTATAATTCATGTAATGCTGTAAGATAAGTTGCCTAAGATTTGAAATTACAAACTGCATCCTGGAAATTAGCAGATGGAGCTTACATACAACCAAGCTACACTATTTATAAACAATGAATATACTAGCAATACGATCACTTCAAACTAGAGGGAGCTATTGTGCATTTCGTTAGAGCCTAGAATTACTAATTTTTCATATAATTAATACTCCATTTGATTTCATTGATATTTGTGGGTAATAATATGAATAATGTTTTACTGGAATTTAATTCCTATTTTAAAATATGAAACAGCTTTACTATAACAATAACGTCTATAATATAATAATAATAAATGGTATATTACCCATACGTAAAAGTACTAGTAGGATTTTTTATTTAGTCGTCTAGGAATTCCCACATTTGTTTTAGTTTCAACAGCATCCAGGGAGCGTTCGGGCAGAGTTTTATATCTAGTGCGAATTTAGAAACTTTGAAAACAAATAAATAAAATTTCGAGTCCTTGCCCAGTAAGATTTCGCATACAATTTAAGCTGTTAATTCCAGCAATAAAGAACATATTCGTTAATTTCTTAGCGTAATGCATGATGTTTATAGGGGGCTGCATATTGTTATTGTTGTTGTATATTGTTATAGAAAAAAAAACTTGCTTGATTGGTTATACCGTTTACTTATCTTGTTCGTTATCATACTTGAACAGTGTTGCCAGATTAGAAAATGAGAAATTCGTGAGCTTGCTTACAGAAAATCGTGAGATATCGTGAGAAATGATTTTTTTACATATAAATACGATTTAATTCGTTTTAGTAATGGGAAAACTAAGGAAGTTTGTAAAAGCAACATTTTAGTACTTTAAAATAAACACAAATTGTACAAAATGTAGTTACAAATACACCTAAATGTAGGCAATTAGCTATTAACGACTTCGACAAAAAGATATTTTGTTCGGAATCTGTACCGGTGTCTTCTTTTAACATATACATTAATTGAAATTAAGTTTTTCTATAAGGTTTGAATTAATTTTAAAATCATAGCAATTGCCACTATGTAAAACTAAATTTTTTGTGAATAGTAATCCTTCCAATGTGTCGCTTTTAAATCTAGTTTTCTGTAGATTGATTTGTGAGAAAACTTTCCACGGCAGCACTGGGGTGCCGCAAACATAGTAAATTGAATACGAAAGGAAATTTATTTTCACCATTTCTTTTACATCGGCTATTAAATAGAAATATAACATGTAGGTATTGGTACATTTACGCATGTTCAAAGAAAAGGCGGCAAATTTAAAATAAATAATATTAATAACACCGTAATTCAAGATTATTAATTATAGATGGTGTTGAAATATAATGATATTTACAGTGACCTTTGCTAAATGTAAGTTTAAAAAAATATTCGCCCTATAATGGAATAATTTTCTTTTAAATATTGAAAATCGAAAAGGTTCGAATTGTGAGATCGTGAGATTTTATGTAAAATCGTGAAATCTCACGATGTATCGTGAAGTTTGGCATCACTGTACTTGAATCTAGTTAGGTTACATGAAATAGTCACGGCAGGCTTGCCAACTTAAATCTAGTTACATATAAAAAACATTTTAAAAATGTAATAAAAATGGTAACAGGTATTGGAGTCCCAACACACGGGAATATGATCTTTATTGCCGAAAAAATTTCGAGTACACCATTAGACAGAAGATCGAACATGGCCTTGGAAATGTGTTTTTAGTTTTTCTCTACAAGGCCAAATAAAGGCGCTAGATGTAAAAGAAGAAAATGAACATTTTTCGTTTGTTAAAAAATCTCGAACATCATTTGTCACAGGTCTATCTTTTCTTCGGGTTCATAACAAATACAAAATTTAGCAACTTTGCTAAATTTAAACCTACCTGTTACGTATTGTTACGTAATAATGCTAGTAATAAAACACTGATAACTGTTAGTCATTTATTAGGTTACACGTGTTCGTTTGTGTCGGTGTCAACTACTGTATAGGTATCGCTTACAATGCGCATGTGCGGTAGTATACATAACACTATCCCCTACCTCCAGTAATAAGCGAAACCCCATGATGAAGGTAGAAAATGAGTCAGCCTTTATAGTTTGTTGTTTGATTTGATTTGAAATAGATTTTATTTTTTGAAATATGTGTCTACATAATATACGTATTTTTACATATGTATACTTTTTACATATAATATTGCTGTGCCCTCTGTCTTCGCCTCGAGAGTGGGTTGTTGTCCGTCTCGGGTTAATGGTATCGACGGCTGTTCGGTTGATTTTTCTATGTCGCTCTTCTTGGTTTTTTTCCTTCTTATGTTCGCGTTCGTGTTTTATATTTAGATGTTGTTTTTTTAAATCCTTTGTTTTATGGTTTTTTTGAAGTTGGTGTAGTTTCTGTTTTTTATCTGTGGTTCTACTTTGTTGTATTGTTTTATTGTTTCTGTTGTGAGGTTTTGTGTGTATTTCTTCTGTCTTGTTCTTTCTGTTCTTAGGTGCAAATGTTGTCTGGTGTTGTGTGTGTGGATTTGTTTGCTTGTTGAGAATTTGATATTGCTTTTTATTAGTTTGTTTCTTATTTTGTATAATAAGAGTAAGTTATTTAGTGTTATCATTTGTTGTATGTTAGGTTCTTGTGTCTTGTTGTATACTTCATTGGTTGGGTTTATTTTTATGGGAATCAACAGGTTGCAATATAATTGGTAACGTTTTAGAAAATGGTCTTTATCTTTAAGTCTCAAACCCGACAAGGCATTGAATGATAAGACTTCATTCCTAAATCTACTGGCAATATTCACATTTGATAGGCTACTTTGAATAATGTTTTGTCTATTGTTTATTTAGAATTATAGTAACTCAAATAATATAGGATAACTACAGTCCCTGGCCATCGAACTAGGACCACTTAAGAATATGATTTTGGGATAGAATTAGAAAAAAAAACAATTAGTAATGTTGGCAATATTATTATTTAATTACATTATGTTATATGTAACACGCAACTAAGTGTAATTTGAACGTATATTTACTAATATTTACTTGTTCCTTCTATGTATTTTATTATTTCCTCAATCCTTTTTAGCATACTGCCAATGCAGCTTTTTATTGTTTTTTTTTAAATTTCGTCGCAATTATGCCATCTTCAATATAATTCTTCCTTTGTGGTTGAGTTTCGTGTACTTATGATGGTTTTCAAGACATTCCACACATTTTCAATCATATAGTTTTAATTTTATTTGTGTGCGCGAATTTCTGCTCTTCTAGAGACAGGGGAGTTCTCTCAACGTGAAGTTGCACAAAAAGAGGGTGTATCACATCAAACTGTTCTGAGAACCGCGAAATTAATTAAAGAGAATATTCCTAGTACAAGTAGTGGCAGTAAGAGATGATCGTCGTATAGTAAAAGTGGCTGCAGAACATCGTTTTTTTATCCACTAAAGATGTTCATAAAATCCTTAGTGGAGAAGGTGTACAAATATCAGCCCGAACATGAAGCAGGCTTGAAATGCGGACGTCCGGCAAAGAAGCCAAGACTAACATCTAAAATGAAAGTGACACGATTTTAATGGGCTAAAGAATATAAGAAACATACAGTTGAAAATTGGGGAAAGGTAAGTTTCATTTATTATCTGCATTTTTGTTCAAATTCATAGTTCGCTTAATGGTTCCCTACATTTTTTACTTTTTCCTAGATTATTTATAGCGATGAATCACGTTTGAATCACAGTTGAAGAATCACGGCTAGAAGTCCTAACGGAG
This sequence comes from Dynastes maya, assembly GCA_029619315.2. Classification (NCBI taxonomy): domain Eukaryota; kingdom Metazoa; phylum Arthropoda; class Insecta; order Coleoptera; family Scarabaeidae; genus Dynastes; species Dynastes maya. Next base: position 77,060,214 of record JAROYE020000001.1, read on the forward strand.
AGAAGCCGATTTGTTCATCGACGTCCTTCAGAGCGTTATAAAGAAGCATGTACGATTAAATCTATTAAACACCCCCCATCTCTAGTGGTTTGGTCGTGTATTACGGCAGAAGGACCGGGACCACTATATTTCGTTAACGGAACAATGGAATAAAAACAATATAAAAAAAGTGCTGCTGTGAGCTGGACCTGTTGACGTACATTTTATAATTTACACTTTACTTTCATTTGTTATATTTTAATTATTCTAAAGCTACATTTTTTGAATGATAATGAAACAAATGTATTAATCTTACAATTTATTTTATTTGTTTTCATTTTTATCTTTTATCTATGAAAGAAATAGACAACCAGTTTTATATAAAAAAGTATTAACCTTGTTTTTGCAATTTATTGTCTAAGGAAATAACATTTTACAAGCTTGTTGAAAGCATTGGAAAGCAAATATTATGTTAGGGCTTTCAGAACAAACATAGAAACATGTAATGCTGAGATCAACAATGTCAAATAACCACAATCAACTGTTACCATCATTTTATCAATATCTTAAACGTGTTTTAAACGCCCACTGGTGGGCACTATAAATTGGCAGTAAAACATTACCAAGGCCTTAACCTTCAATCTTTGTTTTTGTACTTGATTGTTTGTTTCCGAAGCTTCTAACAAAATGTCAAAATGTTATTCCTTCGCAGATTATATTCGAATATGCACACATGTACAAAATTTAAATTAAAAAACCTAACAATTACACTTAAAACTAATACTCGCTTCCGGTCTTTATTTATAATAGCAACCATTACGGTTTCTATCTCGTTTGCTGTTCATCATTGCTAGCTGGCAGGGTTGCTAGCACTTCGAGCGCTCTTTGGATTGCAGCGGGAATTGGTGGAGGTGTCGGGATGTGATCGCCTTGTGGTTGGAATCCATTTTCGTCGGCGATGTAAGATAATTGGATGAGTTGTCCATCAGGGTCGGTGTAGTGGTACTGACCTTGAGCTACTTGCGCTTCTTCATCCGGTTGACCAGCGTTCTTGAGGAATCCTTGTTCTTCTGCCGCAATTCCATTAGCGGTTTCATAACTTATTAAAAAAATATTAGGGAGTAATATACGAATATAAATAATGGAAACATTATAATGAAGATGAATATCTCCCTTATTTCACGGTACATTCTTCGGTAATTTTAATACATTCCGCTCATTAGATTAGCGACAGTCTAATGACCGATTTCATATATACTTTCTTCAAATTAACAAAGTAATTCTACATTTTAGTCCCCACAAAATGTGCCACTAGGTAGATTCTAACAAATCAGTCTGTCAAGAACAAATTAAGTAATATCTTAGATTCTAGAATGGAATAAAATAAAATTCTTTTTTATTTAACTGACAAATGAGAGTGTATACAGGATGATGTTAATTTGAATAACAATGTTTGTTACGGAGTCACGGAGTTTGCTTGCCTTATACAAGGAATAACATAAAAAAATGAATGAATGAATTAGATGTGAAAATCGAAGAAGAACAGCAACAAATGAAGCCAATAGAATAGGTGTATTAGCAAGTATTGCTTACAATTCTCACACGTCTGTGAGATCTACTGCTGAAAATTATGCTATATCAGTTAGTTCAATTCATAAGATATAAACTCCCAATAAATACAAACCATTCAAAATTCATTTGGTGTATGAGCTTTACGATGGCGATGAAACTCGTAGACTTAATTTAATCACGGAAGATTTTACAAATTCTAAATTTCTTAGCTCATATTCTGTGATCTGATGAGAGCAACTTTTCAAACAACGGTATAGTCGATCATCATAATTAACATTACTGGTCGTCTGAATCCACATTGGATCAGAGAAACTAATTTCTAAAGAGGGTGGAGCATAAATATCTGGTGTGGAATATTGATTGGTCCGTATTTTTTTAACGGCATCTTAACAGGACCGCAATATCTGGATTTACTAATACATCAATTACCTTAAACAGGACAGCGCCCCTGCTCATAACAGTAACATAGTAAGTGACCATTTGAACGGGGTACTTCCGAGGCGATAGATAGGTACTGATGGTCCTATAAGATGGCCAGATTGTTCTCTTGATTTTAGTCCTTTGCACTACTTGCTTTTGGAACATTTGAAAAGTGTAATTTACGATACACCTTCCATAAATGTCGAAGAATTAAAAGAGTTTATTAGGATCTCTTATCCCAGCACAGCGCCAAAAACTTTACGTAACCATCACAGCTTTAATTAACCGTCACCAAAAATGTGTAGGATGTGATGGAGGAGTTTTGAGTACTTACTTTTTTTAATTTTGCTTTTGCTTTGAGGGATTTTGTTTTCATATTTGTTTTTCATGTTTTGAGCACTTAAAGTAACATGTTCAATTTGACTTAGAGGTATGTTTTTGTGTCCTTCAAGTTTTATTGAAATTTTGTGTAAATAAATCTTTGCTTATTATCCCTACAGAATACAATCTTTTACATCTTCGTGTTAATTTTATAAAATGTATTTTCAAAAGTCTTCTCACTGGATACAAAATTTAATTTGCCAGACGTCTGCATTTATCGTTTACCGCTAAATATTGAATCGGTGAGGGAGATTTCGTTCTAAAGAGCATAGCGGATCTTCCGAATAAACAAACTGCTAGAGACGATATAATTCCAAGTTATCTAATCAAAGACTAAAAGTTCATTTTGGTTAAACCACTCACATTTATCTTCAACTTGTCTCTAGCTTCTGATGTCTGCCCTACAGCTTGGAAAAAAAAACAAGGATAGTGCCTATTCGTAAGAAAGGAGATACCTCTGACATTCTCAACTATCGACCCATCGCATTGTATGTAACTTCGCTAAAGTGTTCGAACATCTTCTCTACGCTTATACATATATACTCTAGCACACCCTACATTCCACCTTTCCAGCACTGTTTCGCGGCTAGACCAACTACCATCACCAACTTATCGACAATTTTCCAGCTCATCTGTGAAAATATAGATAGAAAGATTCAAATCGACGTAATCTACACCGATCTTTCCAAAGCATTTGGACTCTCTTGATCATAGCATTTTACTTCAGAAATTCAGCTGCTTTGGATATTCACCAAGCCTGTTGAGGATAATGCGTTCTTATTTGGATGGAAAGATTAATTATGTATTTTATAATGGATATGGGTCATACGAATTCGTGTCTACGGCGGGCATTGCACAGGGCTCAAAATTGAGACCGCTACCTTCATAAACAACCTCCTTAAGAGCCTTACTTGTCCGGTTTTGGCATAAGCGAATGATGTGAAAATATATTGTGCAATTAATGGAATTGATGACAACTCACTTTTGCTAAGTAATCTGCTCGCAATTATGGAGTGGTGTAAGACAAACACTCTTCGGTGCGAGATCTTGGCCTGGTGTTCGACGTTCGTACGAGCTTTGCTGGCCACATCGAAGAATTTTGCTTAACAGCCAATAAGCATTTCCTGTACAGATCGACCAAACATTTCATGGATTCAGATGTCCTTAAAACACTATACCGTGCTTTCGTCCTTAGCAAACTGGAATACGCTAGTCTTATATGAAATCCCATCTACATTGGTCGTGCCCTCAGTTTTGATTGTTTCTATAGAAAATTTTTGATACTATTGTCGTTCAGGATTGGTGGAGTTTACCCACCGAAGAATGCTTTTTTTATTGCGTCGACATGGAATGGAACCTTTGTCCCAGCGACGTGATAATTAACACGCAAGATTTTTGTTGAACATTCTTCATAATCGAATCGACTGCGAATTTTTACCATCTCGCGTTTCATTCAATGTCCCTCATTTAGCGTCCAGGCATCCTGCGACGTCCTTCATCCCAACTGCTCGCACAAATATACTTTCGCAATCTGCAATTTTGGCAATGTTCAGGAACGCAAATAAGATTTATGAAGATATCTTTGTGGGAAGCTAGTTTATGTCTTTTCTCTCTCTAAACCTGATGTTTCTTTCCTATTTCTGTTTGTAATTTGTAGCTGAATTTATAGTATGTTAAATGTAATGTCTTGTAATTGGGTGCTACTCGTTGGGCCAATAGATATATTATTATTATAAAAGTTATTACTTTCCCAAACAGTACAACAGATAAGTTAGTGACAGTTATAAGGAAAGTTATCACAAATGCGTTGCAGATCCCAAAAATTGAATAAAATGTAGGGGTCCATTAAACAAAATTAAGTTAGGTACCGCCACCGAGCGGTAAGGCATTTAATTTAAATAAAAAGAATTATCACAAAATGTGCACCCCTGCTGCTCATTTATAGCAAAGTTTTTAGAATTCTAAAATCTTCATTCGCTTTCGAGATATCGCGTTGTTCCATTCCTCCCTGAAAACTCTGTATATCGAGTTTTTATGCTACCAAGGACTTGCGCAGATGGCGTACCTGCCGAAATTAATTGTGAAAAAGAGGGAATAAAAATTTGTATTAATTTTTATTTTTGTGCTTTCGAATCTTTCCATATTAAAATATATATATTAAAATCCTTCTTAACACTCAGCAAGAATCTGTTTATCGTTCTCAATTTTTGGACAAAAAATATTAATTGTTTATTAACGGACCAAGTTGTGAAACGAACCTATTGTTTCTGCGACCAATTCTGTACCACTCTCGGTTGGGGGATTAACAAAGAGTAGAAACTAAGAACAAGGGAAAGGCGAAATGTTTGAAAAATCAAATTTGGTACTTACCAAATTATATTTTAAGAAGTCTTACCTCCATTTATACGACCCATCAGGGTTGACTTCCTGTTCCTGCCTCAAAATAGGAACAGGTTCTGTATTGGGCTGTTGTGGGGCAGCGAACGCTACGGCGAAAAGTGCGCTGATGATCTGAAATAATTTCATTTCACATATTATTGTTCATAGCAGACTTTATACTTGATGTTCTCGTAGTTTATGTTTAATTAACAATAATAATTAATGATCATAATGGCCATACAGCCAAATATGATTTAATTCTTTTCTATATCAAATAAAACCGTTCACAAAACATCCTGTATGTAAGCTTCCTATTGTAGAACATAGTTTTTCAGCGTATTAGAAACCGTATGTTTGGGTTCCTTATATTAACACGACAACGACCTTGAAGCAATCCAAAAGAAACGCTTTTCAATTAACCTAATAGCTTCCTTGCATCACAGTATATGTCCCTAATCAATTTGACTTGGATAATTTTGCAATTAACTAATCGGAACGGGTAATTTATAAAATCGCGTGAGATTTTGAACCTAATCGGGTATCTCAATGTATTACATATATTTTACGAACATTATTTCAAGTGAAAACTGCGGATGTTCACATAATTTGGCAATTGCTTCCTACGGAGAAGGTTCTAACAATTTTTTTTTACAAAATCAATATATATTTTATATTTTGCTAATATAAAAAGAATAAACATTCTCCCAAAAGAAAAAAATCAGAACATCAAGTTACAGGTGTTATTACAGCTTTATCTGCTAATAAGATCCAATGAATGTGAAAAGCTTCAAACATATAATAAATAAAGGTTGCACTCTGCGCGCCGCTACAGGGTCGGATCCGTTGCTGTGTGTAGATACCCAGTGGGAACCTAAAGTGTCCCACTCACCATGCTAACTTTTGAATGACAGAAGCTAGTTATTGTTGTGATTACTTTGCCTAGTAACCAGCTCTTCAGATCAGTCCGGCGTCAGAAGAAACAATCTGACGTTCTTTTCTAGCCAACTTTGCGTAAGAACAAAAACAGATTACCAAAACCTTTATTGCTGCATATCATCATATTTCTTATGTTAAAGTATAATATGTGTGGTATCTTTGAATTCGCCTTTCGATTACCTTTCCAGAAATGCAAAAATATACAGGATGTTCTATTTAAAATAAGAAAGTTGACGTCACTTCCGGTGACACTGGAAATACAATTAAACTGCCGATAACGGCAATAATTAGCTCACAAAAAATAGAAATCAATCCAATTTTTCTAAAAACATTAACTTCTGTCGTTCAAAAGTTAACATGGGGGGGACACTTTAGGTCCGGACTGTATATACGTGGTATATATGCATCTTCATTCCGCGGTCGATGCTAGTATTCGCCTCGCACAGACGGCTCGCTGTTTGTTGATTCGTATATACTTACTACGACGCTGGCACGCCACCCGAAAGTGTTTACTAATAAATCATCTTTTTTCTAATTCTTTTAAGAACAGACAATATTAGTAAAAAAAACATTAATATATTGCTTAAATGTTCTGAATAAGTTCCTTAGACTACTACGAACATATTATTGATAATTGAAACTGTAATGACTTCATTATTAGAGTAACTATTAAGATAGTGGAAAAAAATGTGTAATTTATTCCGCCCAATAAAATGGTGCAATTAAAAAAAATTGCGCATCGTATTTCAGCGTTTGATTAAATAACTCCCCTTTTTATTAAACACCCTGAATGTTTTTTCACAAATCGATAGAGAGTAATATTTCAAATAAATTATTCTTATAACGCTAAGGTCCCAAAATGAGAGACAAAAGAGATTTGATGGGTTTTAAGATGAAAGATTTAACATATAAATCAAAGCGAGCAAGCCTTGTTCTTTTTTGCAAATCTTATAAGGATATTTTACCCAGAGTTTTATTTGCAATTGAATAATTGAAAAGTATACAAGGTGTTCAATTAAAAAAATATAAACAATTCAAGTTAACGCTGAAATACGTTCTGCAATTTTCGCTTAGGCGCTACGCCATCTTGCGTTAGGCAGCCCATGAACTGCTCGATAAGTGGTGGACATCTGCATTCCAGGTTTCAGTCGTTGCTTTCTAGACCGCATGACTATATCTCTTAGCGCCAGGTGGCGCCAAGAAGTATATTTTGGTGCTGTTTGTGGAGAGTAATAACATAAACCCGAGAGGTGAAAAACATTGGCGAGAAAGGGTCGTGTTCGAAGCCATGCTGATGACGCCGGATTGGCAGAAACATGTCCGTCGGCTAACTTTTCTCGTCTTTGTTTTTTGTCGGGAATGATCCCACCAATACCATACGCTTATATTAGCATTAATTTTTGGTTATTGTTACTAGGTATTTTTTCATGTGCACTTATTATACTTTTAATGTATTTGTTTACATTGTTGAATTTTGAACTACGAGGGCATTCCAGGAAATAGTACCCGTTTAGTCATGCAGATGGCGCTATTGATCCAATTAAAAGCAAAGTGATGCAGATCTCAACAGTAACATCGTAGCTTTGCGGGAAAAAAGAGTTGAAGTTCTTCCGGTGCGTGGTGTAAGTTTTATGACTGTTTACAATGGTGTATAAGATAATCCCGCGAAATGCGAAGTGCGATCCGTGATCCATTTTTTGAATGCAGAAAACATCCGTCCAAGCGAAATTCATCGCAGGACTACTGAAGTGTATGGTACGGGAACAATGGATGAGTCATCTATAAGGCGCTGGGTTCGAAATTTCAATGAGGGAAGAGATAATGTCCACGATGAAGAGCAGTCAGGTCGCCCGTCCCTTATCACCGACGATCTGAAGAAACGTGTCGATGATTTCATCTGCGCAGATCGACGCGTAAAACTAAAAGAAATGAGTAAGCAATTTCCTAAAATTTCACAATCATTGCTCCATGAAATCGTGACGGACCATCTGAATTACAGAAAAATTTGCGCAGGATGGGAGCCCAAAATGCTTACCGACGAGCACGAAGACCAACCGCATGGGTGCAGCGTTGACGTTTTTGACCCGTTACGAGCAACAGGGCGATGCATTCCTTGACCAAATTGTTACTGTGGATGAAACTTTGATGTGCCATTTCACACCTAAGACAAAAGTCCATGGAATGGCACCATCCACGATCTCCAACAAGGCCGCGCAAGTTTAAGCAGTCGTTTTCCACGAGAAAGGTTATGGCCTCAATGTTCTGGGACCGAAAAGGTCTGTTGTTGGTTGATTTCATGTCCCAAGGGACGACCATCAATGCGGACGCATACCGTGAAACACTTTAGAAGCAGCATAGGGTCATCCAAAACAAGAGTCGGAAAATGCTGACAAGTGGCATTGTTCTTCTGCATGACAATGTTCGTCCCCACACGGCTCGAGAGACCACTGACCTTTTTTGGAAGTTCAAGTGGGAGGTTTCTGACCACCCTGCGTATAGCCTCGACTTGGCTCCAAATGATCATTTATTCAGTAAACTCAAGGATTTCTTGTCAGGAGAACGTTTCCAAAATGATAATGACTTAAAAGCAGGTGTACAACATTGGCTGGCTACTTTGACGGTAGAGGTTTACGCGGAAGGCATAAACAAACTGGTTTCAAGATACAACAAATGTCTCAACAACGGCGGCGACTACATTGAAAATGAATAAATGTATTACTTACATTTAAATAAAATCATTATTTACTTTCCTTCATTTTTCTTTCAATTATATGTAAACGGGCACTATTTTCTGGAATGCTCTCGTATTTCCTTGATTTAAAATGAATTAATTTATATTATTTTAAAAACTAGTTAGTGTTCTGAAATTTAAAAAATGTTATCTTGCAACATCTTGTGCATGTTTTACTCTAACATAATTTGCGTAAATTAACATTAATTCTATTACAATGCATGATGTCAGAAAATCTATGCAGAAGATTTATTTCGAAACCCTTAGCAATTCACAAGATCGTTAATTAATAAAAAACAGATTTCGAAACGTGAACTTTAATAATAAAAAAAAAACATGTGAATAAACTACAACTATTCTTCACACATATCTATGAATAGGTATTATTGTTACATACGCCAATACCATAATGTGTGCAAGGATAACGTAGAGTGTTGTAATGGATATACATATATTGGATAAATAGATATAACGGGCAATTTTTCTAGGGTAGGTACGTATAAAAGTACAATATTTAATTACATGCAATATCTTCGTCTTCTAACCACTAGGCTTCTTATTGCTTATTGAATTAGTAAATAGCTCTTTTAACAGGTGAAGAAAACAATTTGTACAGCTAAGAATCACATAAGTGTTATTAATTATAACTACAAATACAATATAAGGCATATTCCAAGAAAATCAACAATAATTAATGTTCCCAATAAGTATTTCGAAGGACGCTAAAGCTACGTATAAGAAATTTGTAATTTTATAAATGTACAGATGTGTGTACAGATAGAACACATTGATTAATATCATGTGTATCGTACTTTCTCTGCCGTAAATGAGACACACACATAACTAGATACATGCATGTCTTGTTACGCGATCTTTGAATTGATGTTTTGAGAAAGATCTCGGCATCTTACGTCCCATCTCTTCATGCATAATATAATGGGAGTACCGACACCTACTAAATACAAATTATGGAGATGTTACGAAACGACTGTCTGATGGCATTTTTATGAAATATCAGGTAGTCTCTGAGTAAAGTAAATAATAAAAGTCGCGTTTGTAAGTAGAATGAATAGGATTTCTATATATTGAGTGTTTCATACGCAAGATTTTAATTTAGTTAGTACATATTACCAAAGCATTTTTTATTGTACGAATACATAGTTTGCTTTTCCTGTGGTAACATTTTATTCAATAAAACATTGTAAAATTAATTTTATTTGTATGAGATTTGTTATAAATCTGGGACATGATTATATGCATATACATATACAGGATGAGTCAACTCCGCGTGCTCGGAAGATTGTGCCTTTGTGAAAACTTTTCAAAACAGCTTTTTTTCTCAAATATTAAATAACTTATGTTATCAATTATACTTGGCACATAAAGATATGCCTGTCGAGATGTTGCATCGAACATCTAGGTATTAAAAAGGATTTGTTCCTAGAGAGACTCTGTAGTGTAGTGGCAGCTCGCTCGTCCGGCAAACGGGGGTCATAGGTTCGAGTCCTAGCGTTGTCTTGAGATTTTTATTTCATTAATTAAAGGTAATTATATCGGAAAATCAATAAAAATCAATTTTTCAGTATTCGCTGTTGGAAGACAATATATTCATCAGTTCGTCTAATTGTGGCTTACCTACAGGGTGCGTCATAAGTTCGTAGCTACCGAATGTTGTATTATTTCAAACGAAACATGCTATATATTATGGCATTTTTGAATCCTCATTAAATGCGGTATTTAGCTTTAAAGGATAACTTGTGTATGCATAATTTCAATTGTCTATTTGACTCTCTTCCCCATACACTTTTATCTTCAAGCTCAGCCTGTATATAAGCATGTCAAATGTGATACATATTGTAATGGGATATTGGGGTGAAGTGAAGTTACACCCAAATTCATTAATTTATAAAATTATATTTTGAATTTTCAATAATTATCAAAATTCATTTTATATTTACAGAATTTGAATTATTTTATTACTATTTGAATTCTAGCATTTTGATAATTTGTATTATTAATTCTTTGTTTCTTAAAAAAAGGACTCCATCAATACTATTAACTCTGCTGTTTTGTAATATGGCAATACTAGTTTATATACACGGATCGAGATGGTATAAATTGAATTGTTCCATAACAGTTTGAACTATTCTTGAATTATTCTTGAAGTATTCTTGACTTATTTTGAACTATTCTTGAACTATTTTTGAATTATTTTTGAACTATTCTGGAAGTATTCTTAACTTATTTTAAATTATTCTTGAAATATTCTTGAACTATTATTGAACTGTTCTTGAACTATTCTTGGGGTATTCTTGACTTATTTTGAACTATTCTTGAATTATTTGAACTATTCTTGAACTATTTTTGAACTGTTCTTAAACTATTCTGAACTATTTTGAACTAATTTTGAATTATTTTTAAACTGCTCTTGCACTATTCTTGAACAATTTTTGAACAAATCTTAAACTACTCTTGAACTGTTCAGCTTTTACAGTTAGTTCTGAGGGAGTCAGCTAAAGCGCAAGTGATTTTCGAAAATATGTTTGTTTTTATATTGCTTTTGTTATACACGTTATGTAAATAAAAGGAACAAATTATTAATATACGATATGCTTACGTGCGTAGTGTATTATTTTGTGATAGTTACCAGAAAAGTTTTTACGTGTATCTTTATAAACAAATATTTTAGTTGTTGCACTTTATCCTCTTTATACAGGCTGTCCATGGATGGGGTTACAAAGAGGAAAAGCTTTTTTAATATGCATTTTACTGGAAAAAGTTATTCTTTATAAAAAATTCTGCTTTCCTCAAAATGTCCAAAAATTTGACTACATACATACACTTACTTATAAATTCAATTATTGCAATTCATACTTTTATTTTTCAATTAAATAACAATCACTCTTTCAAATAAACAAGTAAATAAGTATTAATTCTTAACTTAAAACAGATCTAACAATCACTACTCAATATATATACTCCAACCCAACTCTTTTAATAAATTCATTCTGTATCGTTTGTGTATCGTAGCGGGCATATTAATCTCATCTACCGCATCACTTGTCGCTTGTTTTAATTGAACTGAATTATGTTCCATACAACGAGCATATACTTTTTTTGCTAATGCTCCCAAAAAAAATCCGTTGGTGTAATATCAGCTGACCTAGCAAGCCATTCAACTGGGCCATTTCTGCCAATCCATTTCCCAGGAAATTGGCGATTTAAAAAATATTTTATCAACACAGTTAAATGAGCCGCACATCCATCTTGTTGCCAATAAATGTTTCTTCGTATGTCAGAGTTAATGTTGAGCAACTGAGGCAATGCAAACATTTCTACCAAATCCAAATAAACGTATTGAGTTAAATTTTGTTCTAGAAAATATGAACCAACAATACTACCATAGAAAATATCACACCATACGTTTACTTTTTTATAACGTTGGCTTCTTGATTGAATTTTAAATTGTGGATTCATCGCAACCCAATGTCTTGTGTTCTGAGAAGAAACGTGACCGTTAGTTGAAAATATTGCTTCCTCAGCAAAGAAAATTTTTCTATGAAAGGTTCTATCGAACTTCTCTCCAACCCATAAACAAGAGTTTAACCTTCTTGCGTCATCTCTATCTCTAAGTGTACGGATTATTCTGGGTTTATAAGATTTTATTACATATATAAATTTTTTGTTGGCAAACTTTTAACTCTCGCGAGCGTTTCCTCAAAGACAATCTCGGATATTCCTCCACCGAATTCATTGCTAATAATGTAGCAGCGTCATTTCGTCATACTTCTTATGTTCTTTTTTTAAATCTATTACTGATCCAGTTTCGTCAAACTTATTTAAAAGTTTACGTAAACCTACGTGTGATACAGATGCATTGGGAAACCTTTGATTAAGTAAATGAGCGACATATCTGTGTGAGACTTGTTCAATACCAAAGCATTTAACCAGATAGATACGTTCTTTGGTGAGCATTTTGGAAGTTAAATTTCAAGTATTTGACACAGTCTAAAACTAATTTAATGACAGTGCAAAGTCTACTATGTACTTTATTTTAATAAGATAAATTGCTAGACAATTAAACCGAGTACGCAGTTGTGTACCACTGCGTTCCGATGTTTGAACATATGAATGAAGTGTTATTATAAACATAAACGTAAAATAGCCAATAGTACCCATTTACTTGTTTATTTTAAAGAGTGATTGTTGTTTAATTGAAATATAAAGGTTATCAACTGCAATAATATTGAATTTATAAGTAAGTGTATGTCTGTAGTCAAATCTAAATTATGTTTTTGGACATTTTGAGGAAAGCAGACTTTTTTATAAAGAAAAACTTTTTTCTGTAATCCGCATATTAAAAAAGTTTTTCCTCTTTGTAACCCTATCCATGGACAGCCTGTTATAACATTATTTCGTACATTACGGGTTTCAATTATTTTCTAGTTCTAGAATTAAACTTGTATATTACTTCCACTATTTAATGCGCTCTTTCTACTGCGTTTAATTATTCGTTCTTCACTACACTTCAAGCAGCGAGTGTGTCACATTTATTTTCATGCATTTTTAATTTTTCAAAATCCTTAGACCAAGGTTCCTGGGTGATGTGGTCTTTTTATTACTTATAATCTTATAATACTTGTCGTTATATATATATCGAACGAAAGTGCAATATGAATAAAAAAATCTGTCAGGGTTCAACACATATATTTATAGGGCACGACTAGGAAATAAAAAAATCCCGCCAGGTTTATTAATGTATTTTTTATGCAGAATAATTATCTAATATATTACTAAAGTATCACTATTATCATAGGATTGTTAACTCCACTAACAAGCCTATGTGTAATTATGCAATTAATTTTACGATCATTTTGTTAACTGACAGTTAATGTTCGTTAATTAATTTACAGTAAGTATGAATTTTTATCTGCAATTAATGCTGGGTGTCTAATAAGTGATTGACCTGAAGATCTATAAGATATGTGATTATTTCCTTATAGCTAGTAAATATAGAAGGAGAAGGAATTCCAGTAGATTTTTAAAGTATTCAATTCTAGTTAACCCATTAGTGCATATGGTATTTTTTACCATACGCTTGGAGTTTCCGCGCTTAAAAGTTTTCTTCACGTTGTCAACGTGTGAACGTGTACGTAAGGGTATATTTTATTTATTAGTAGCGCAATAATTTGTTATAAACAGTTGTTTCACTTAGTGATACTACTATAAATTATCTCTGTGCTACTTGTTCATAGAAAAGTGAGTTTGAGGTAAATAGTGTGATTCTAACCTATTTATTTTTATTTTTAATATAGTTATAACTGGTGGAATATGTTTATTATACTTTTCTGTCATTAATGATTCTATCAAATTTAGCATGAATATAATTTTTGTTTGTAATTTGTTATTTCTTCCCAAAGGCATGACATATCGTACGTTGGGCAGTCCTATATAAATGTTTTACTTTTTGTTAGGAGGAAACTTTACGTTCCATTGGATCTTAAAGATGCTGAGGAGTTTCTAAATTACTTGGAAAGCTTAAACTTTGACGATGAGATATGTGACGAATTAAACAACTGTGATGAACTTCGGCTAGCATTACTACCATCAAATAACGCAGCCGATTCAGATCAGGATGATGCCAAGAGTGATGGAGAAGCGGAAGAAACTTTTCAAGAGTTAGGAAAGGGAATACTTGGCCAACCAATGGAAATCATGAGTGTGACGCGAACACCCAATGGTATCTTAGGCATTAGTTGTGGGAGAAAGTAAATTTGATTGTAGCGATGACGAAATATTAACTAGTAATGCAAAAGTTAATAGAAATGAAAAGGAAGAAAAAGAGAGTATGGGAGGAGAGAGAATTGCACGGGAGAAATGGGAAATGTAAATTAGCAGAAGACGTGGTTCCTACTATTGTTAACACAATTACGGAGAAGGATCTTCCACGTGAGTTTAGGGATCTTAGATTACTAGCGGGATTTCTGACAGGCCATGTAGCCCTAAGATATCACTTATTTAAACCAGGGAAAGCCGAAGATCGAATCTGTCGTCTATGCCAAGAAAATCTGGAGACGGCAGAACACATCCTATGTAAATGTGTTGCCATTAGTCGCACACGACACCAACATTTCAGTAGGCCATTTCTTGCACTTACTGAACTGAAGGAAGCAGATCCTGGAGTAGTACTAAGGTTTATTGAAATCCTCCAACTATTCTAACACACACAAGGGCATCTTGTTACAATAGATCAATGAAGGTCGCAGTGACTAAAGACATGGCCCGTCTAAAATAATAATAATAATAATAAGCGTATCAGTTTCGAGGACTTTTCTCTTGATTTTTATTGAAAGTTTAACAAGGTTCTAACATACAATTTTTAGTTTTCGGACAACGCTATTTATTATATTGGAAAATACATTCCTTGAACTATAAGAACAGCTTCAAATGTTTCTATCAAATGTTTTTATATTAATTTAATGACTTTGAAGGGGAACGTAGCTAAAAAAGTTCAAGTTGCATTAGTTTTTAGCTTGTATTTTTTGCGCCACTTCCTGCAACCCTATCCAACTTACTTTAATGTGTAGCGTAAATATTGAAGATTATAATTGATGTTATTGATGTATTAAAGAGTTATGGAGTTTTAACTCTGCTGCGGCACTTGTACTTAAGCTCACTGAAGCTGCTCGAGTCCAAAGTGAAACACTAAATTAAGAATCACTATTAAAGTTACAAAAAAAAAAAAAAGGTAGCAGTTAACTGGTAGAATAAGTCGTCGATGTTTAGAGTATAAAAAAATTACGCAAAACATAACAGCTAATCAAAAAGTGGGCTAGACGGAGGCCAAGCTACACAGCACATAACCCATATTACAAGATACTAGTATTTAAGTCAAAATAATTCTGATTAAAATATAATATATATATATATAATATATAATAATATTAAATTATTAGATTCCAAAATTTTTTCACCTTTCACCAGGGAAATGTTATACTCAAGAGATATTTACACTTTGGCACCACCTGTTATCAATTTGTGATTTGTTCGTATGTATAGCATTTTTCGCGAAGGATTGCTGCTTTATTTCTTTTAACACGTTTTAAATTGGTAGGTAAGATTTGTTTACAATTTTTTTATCTTTTAAACGATTTTCTTTGCTCTAATATTGCCAATAAATGATAAAAAAGGTGCAGAATAATTATAAAATCATAGATACACGCGCATTGTGATTAGCATTGTTAATAAATTTAGTCCTTACTCACAAAATTTTATATTGTATTAAATGATGCTACCGGTTTCATGCTAAGCACATCAGGCAAGAATTTGATAAAACAGTAAAAGATTTTGTCGAAGAATGAAATTGAATGTTTTAAATTTTCTCCACTGGTCGGCGTACAAATTTAGTAGGTAACTCATTTAATTTTTTTTTTTAATTTAAAAAATTTTTGCTAAAATTATTGTAAAATTGGACTGCACATACACGTTAAAATACTAACTGTAAATGTAATAAATTTGTACGTATAAAAGGTTAAAAAAAAAATAAAAAAAAGATCTTTTATTCATACGAATTTATTACATTTACAGTCAGTATTTTAACGTGCGTGTGCAGTCCAATTTTACAATAATTCTCACAAAAATTTTAAATTAGTTACATACTCAATTTGTGCACCGATCAGTGGAGAAAATTTAAAGCAGTCAATTTCATTCTTTGACAAAATCTTTACTGTTTTATGAAATTCTTGCCTAATGATGTGCTTAGCACGAAACCGTTAGCATGATTTAATACAATACAGAATATTGTGAGCAAAAACCAAACTTATTTCTTTCCCCATTTATGAAGAACTCACACAGAGTCACCATGGAACATTTTATATGATTTAAAACAAATAATTTGACGTCATCTGTGGCATTTGTTGTCATTGATGAAACAACTAGGGCCGCAGCAAAAATTACATCTAATTGATCAGCTGTCATATAGCCCTATAGCAGGCTTTGAAAGAAGGTTTTTCTAGATCAACCCAGGCGACGATATTAAACATTTGTCAAATGTTCTCATATCGACAATCTTCATGTGGTGTAGATTAATTTTCTGTGCTAAATTTGCGATACTTAATATTGCTATAGAAATTGCTATAGAGCTATAAAAAAAGATATTAAAAATAAACCTCTTAAGTTCATTACCTTTACCTACTTTTTTATTAAATATAAACAAACTTCTAAGTTGTGTTATTTTTCTCTAATTCAAAATACAACATTGTTGCGCTCAAAAAATGATAAATAAATTATAATTTATCATCAAAGCTCAGTTATTATCAAACATAATAAAAAAAATATTAATTTACCCGGTACAGTTTAGAAGTTACGAGGTTTTTTCCAAATCGTGGAAAATGTACAGTCTTCGTGCAATTGGGCTTCATCCAGATTGCTGTTTTAGAATGTAAATTGCATATCTTTTCATTTCTCTAATAATAAACGTTCGTGTTTTTTTTAGTTCATGCATTTTTTCACATAGTATGATGTATCATATAGATCAACAACCGGAACCAAAAATATTATTTTTCAAAAATTATTATATTTTCCTCATTTTCATACATTTACTAGCAGCATTTCTCAAAACTAAAGAAAGGCATTTAAAAAATATTTTGGGCATTAATGGATTAAATCCAGCAAACATCGCTAAGACGAAAAAATTTTTGTACCTATGACAGTTCATACAATAAAAAAGGAAGCGCTAACAAATAGGGAAGGAATGTAAAATATTCATTGACAGTTATAAGCTTACATAACACATCCTGAAAGTGTTGATGCGTGATCTGAAATCTAATGAATTGTGAATATATTAGAATAAGCAATGACCCTTGCCTAAAGATGAAAGGTGAACATAATATTCGTTTTATTCCTTCTATTACGTAAAGAAATGTACCAAAAATGGAAATAATTGCAGTACAATTTAATTTAAACCCAAACATTTATTTTGACTCATTGCATATTGTTAAATAATAATAAGAAGAAAGTATTAGGATTGAATACTTTCTTTCAAGCTTTCATATCAAACAATTATAATATATACTATTATTGTAAGGTACTTACAAGGTATTTCATGTTGAAGAAAATAGTAAAAGAACCTACTCCAATATTTTACGATCACTGACAAAATTTGAACTGTATAATAACCAATTGTTCACCCATTATTTATACCAGGGGAATTTATTCGGAATAGACATCCCACTCCGCACCCTGAACCCCCCTGGGAAGCATACATATACGTGCACACATGCTTGTCAATATTCCGTAGTGTATAAAATCATATTGCCTCCCACCAACAAACAATAAACGACAAACGGAGTCGCACTTACCCAATTTCATCTTGTCGTTTTTTGATATCAAGTCTTTCGTGGCCTTCGAGACCATTTTTACATCAATTTACCGGTATTGTACCGCATCAACGAAATGTCACCGATTCTAATTTGTCATCTTGTCGCATTTACAAACAGTTATAATGAATTGATGATTATTGTTGTTGTTATTTACACCATAGTATGGCATAATCTTTCTAATAGATTGATGGTAATATATCTAATTTATGGAATTGAAATGCTATTGATGAAAATGACGTTCTGCAATATATTGCAATGAGTCTCTTCAAAACTTTTTCAGGAATATGGAAATAGAACACTAAATAAGTGGGATCTTAAAATAAATTACATTACTATTAATTTTAGTACCAAAAAGGGTATAAAATTTATTATATCAAAAATAAAATACACTAAAATGTTTCCAGATATATAAGGTGATCGATAAGTAACGAACGAGACACCTACTTTATTATTTTAAATCGAGTACCCTGTATGGGTTTCATATGTATATTTCTAACAGATTTCGAGATATTTATAATTTTGTCCTCAATCGTTCAAATTTGCGTATATCTATAAAAAATCCATGTCTGTGCAAATACATTTTAGCGCAAATTTTTACTTGCTTTTATCCAGACATAAGATTAGAACGCGTTCAAAATATACAGGGTGTTCAGTATTAAACACTAAACTTTGCCAAATTCAAACACCAGAGTTGTCGCGTATGTATTTACCAGAAACGTCATTTTTCACCACTTACTTGTTCTTTCTGCATCCACCGTTTAGAAATTTATTTATCTCTAACATTTTTGTAAATGATGCATATGTCTAATATTGAAAGTGAAAATTACAGTTAAACGTCAGCCCTGTATTTATGTAGATATCACATCGAATTGGTTTTTGGTGTTACTATTGTTTGGTCACCATAACAACAGTAAACAAATACTCACGTTGACGTATTTAAACTATTGATTCAACATTTTGAGCCCAAGTAGCTACTTGCAATCAAAGACGAATCTTGCAATTGGAAATTACATCCAAATGGTTTCTGGTGTTAATAGTTTGATTATCATGACAACAGTAAACAAAGCATAGTGACATTGAGGATCTTAGACCTCTTGATTCAAAATTTCGAACTTAACTAAAGAATAGTTAAGTAATAGGTATAATTTATATATTAGGAAAAGGTGAAAGAAATGGTGTATTTTAGCTAGAGGGATGTATGTATATGCTGCGCTACCCTGACCGACGATGTCCATAACCAAGAACATTTGTCAAATTAAAGCTTAGATTTGATACAACTGGCAACATTCATTTCACTGATCTAAAAATAAAAAAATATATATTACTAATGCGTCCTTTTAGGGAAAAGGAACAAGGGAATATTATTTCAACAAAAGTTGATAATCAGGATAAATTTAAAATCAAAACAAAAAATCTAAGAAAAAGCAATAAGATATAACACGACTGAAATGCACTATGAACAAACTCGTTTTTATTGTAATTTTTATTGTAATAACTAATAGCTACTTATTTATCAACGTTCGAAATTCCGTCCTTCCACCTTGATACATTTACGCAACTTTATACATCAATCATATGTTTTAACACTTTTTCGCGTGGTTTAAAATTTCGAATCATCAGTTAAGAACAGCAATGTCAGTATGTTTTGTTTACTGTTGTCATGGTAACAAAACAATATAATGAAGAAGTGGCGCTTAACTGTAGATGATATGCATTATTATACAAACATTATAGAGGTATAAATTTCCGATAGATACAAAAAAATATATGGAGTCATTTAAAAATGACGGTTTTGATGTTTGAATTTGGCAAAGTTCAGTAGTCAATACTAAACACCCTGTATATTTCAAAGGCATTTTAATACAATGTCTAGATAGAACCAAGTACGCAATCTCGTAAGAATTTAGATTAAAATGTATTTGCTTCCCGGATTTTTTTAAGGAAATAGATATATCTACATTTAGATCGTTGAAAACAAAGTTATAAATATCCCGAAATTCGCAAATAGATATATGAGACCCATATTGTGTTGATTTATTTCTAGATGAAGAAACTAAAAATGTAATAAAATACAGGGTGTTGTAATTAAAATAACAAAGAAGGTCATTGGTTCGCTACTTATTGATCGCTCTGTATATCTTGAAATATTTTAGAAAGATAGCTTATGCTGTCTATTACATTATCTGAAAATTTTTTACCTTCTAGCATTTACACAGTAGGCACAATTCTACAATCTCAGAAGAGAAGAGAAGATTTTGACACCCTATATGTTGCAAATTAAAAAAAAATTACGTTAAATATAAAAATTTAATTGGTTATTCTTTATATGAGGATATGATTTTTCGTGGTATAAAATATAAAACTACAGAAATCAATTAAATCAATGCATTTAAATTCAAACCACCAGTCTTTACTAAACAACATCTCAGTATGTCGTTAAACTCACGTACTTCGCTCGTCGAAACTACACTTAAAACTTGAAACGCATTTCAGATTTTCTATGGTATACGGATGATTTTTACAACCATCGACCTGATTTTCTTTAACATATGATGGTCCGTTTTTAAATACATTTAGTTCTCCTAACAATAAGGCTTTAAACTGTTGACAGATTTTGCAGAAATTCTCCCTGTCATTTAAAAACATACGTTGCAATATACCAACTATTTTTTTTTACTAAAAATATTAGCGCCGTCAGTAATGAATGTCTTTATCAAGACATTTCTTCCACGAAGCAAAACTACTAGAAGCAATAGAGTGGCACAAGCTGTATTAATCATAAACTCTGTTAAATATTGGTAGGCTTTGTATATGCGACTATATCTCACTATTTGGCAATATTCCAATACAACCTCAATTGTTCTAGTATCAAATTAAGTGGACTGATAATAAAGGAAAAAACTTATTGACATAAGTATAGAAGGACACCTGTACATACACATATGCCTATGTGTACATACCTATTACCACTTCATGTTGATCTATATTTATTTCCATCAAAAGTAAACCGTATTATTACAATCCAGTAGAGGCATCGATTTATGTGACTTTCAGCCTTAAAAAGTAGGAAGAAAAGATAACAAAAGTCAATCAAATAGTTTTCACTCTTACGGCGAAATGTAGTAAATAAAGCAATCAACAACTTCACACACCAAAAGAAACTTGATTCCACCGTATTCATGAAGCGTACCTGGCTTGATTCAATACCCTTCGGATGCTTATCAGTTTGATGACGGAAGAAGTGATACTATTTAGAAAACATATAATAATTCAAGAAGTATTTGTAAACCATACACAAGTCTCTAATAGCAGCATTTTATTTTGGTAAACATCATTAATAGTATTGTAATTAGATAGTAGTAAAACTACGATTTATATTCTCAGTAGTAAAGAATAACATTAAAACAGTAGTATTAAATTTTATTTGCTGGTTAACTCCTATGTACGTTAATTGTCTTCAGCTAACTGTTAATATAAGAGTTCTTTAAACACATATCCTCTTAATTACACATCCTGTTTATTTAAGTATCTAAACGTATGTACATACAACATTACGACAAAAAAGAAAGGTACCTACATTGCATTCGGAATTGACCAAAAATAATGCTCGGGCTGACAATACGTTGATCATGCGCTTGTATGTTATGCGATTTATGGTAATACAACCACGTCGTTAAGATAAATTTGAACCAAGAGTTCGTTTAATTTCAGTCATGTATAAAACGATAATTCATAGAAGTATTTATCAAATGTCGCGACAATGAATCTTTGGCGTTGCTATATCCGGGTGAACTCCTTCCATTGAATAGAATCTTATTTATCGGACCGTAAACAAACTATCAAGCTGACTGATATGACGTCAGTAACTTTCGTGTTTTCATTTGGCCTGGATATCTTCATTGGCATACCACAAGGAGCATATTATGGCCCCGTATCTTTACGATTGATATGGACGTACCCACTAAATAATAAGGTTTGCAGACGCACCCCATGTCATGGGATCTGTTGAAAACTGACTTTGTAAGCAAAAATGGTTTAGTTTTAAACTGTGCAAAAATATAGAGTATCTTTTTTGGGTTTTCGGAAAAGTCGCAAGTCGAAATTTCATTCAAAATTCATGATTTCTGCTTCATAGAAGGACCTGTCTTTATCGGCAAAAAACTGAACAAGGTACTGATTCACAGCCTCATCTGAATTGAATGTCATACCACGCAAGGAGTTTTGAGGAGAACGAAACAAGTGGAAGACTGACGGCGCAAGGTCAGGCGAGTGTGGTGGGTATGGCAACACATCACATCCAAGCTCCAATATTTTCTGACGGGTGATAAAACTTGTGTATGGTCGCACGTTGTCATGATGGAACGCAACCCCTTTACGATTAACGTGTTCTGGGGGTTTCTGGATTCGTTCAAGTTGTTCAAATGCCTACAGCACACTTCTAAATTGATTGTTTGGTTCCTTGGTAGAAGCTCAAAAAACACGACATCTTTAAAATCCCATCGCACTGAGACCATAATCTTCCTCTGATGAGTGTCTGCTATCGATGGCGTTTGAGGCAGCTCATCACGCCGGGGCTAAGACCGTTTGCGCAGCACATTGTTGTAAACTATCTACTTCTCATCACCAGTTACCAATCTCTCCAAATGTTTAATAAGAATGCCGCAGATGTTTGTGCGTGCCGAATCCATGAGGAACCCAAACATCGAGCTTACCTATCTATCCCAGCTTCAGGTGATCGTGAACAGTTGAACGATGGATGTTTAATGTTTCTGTAATCTCTCGTATCGTGTACGCTGATTTGACTCAATTAATGCCTTTTTTTAGTTGTCATCGACGGTTGGCCTCCCTGACCGAGGAACGTCGTTGAGATCAAAATCACTAGCACGGAATTTCGTGAACCATCGTTAGCACCGACGTTTTTATAAAGCATTGTTACCGCAAACTTTTCGCAACTTTTTACAAGCTTGACGCGCGTTCTTCTCTTTAGAGAGAAGGAAATAATGAATAATGAAATATGGCAAATGTACAAAGTTTGGTCTTCCATCTTCAACTTGCAAAATTCTTCAAAAATAAAAAGAAATGGATCAATTTTTTTTAATGAAACTAAAACTATCAACTGTTAAATGACATAACAATAGTAGTACTTCCAAAAATGAACAATCGTCAGCTATCACGAAAATGCGTCATGATTCTTCCGACAACCATAGATTTGTCAGGTAATTACCAATATTAAAATCAATAGCTTTTTACAATGATACCTAGGATTTGGTAAATAACGTTAATTATTAGGCATTTTTATTGATGAAACACTCAGAATTTACCTAGAGCTCTTTATTTTTCAAATTGCTATTCTTAATTGCGATATGGAATTATTTTCTGGAGTTTTGGTCGAACAAATCCACAAAAGATTATATAAGATAGATTATATAATTAATATAACGAAATGATTTCTGTAGAGGTACTTTTAAAGTTGAGAAAAAGTTAACTGCACCTCTTATTTATATGTATGAATGTATAAAATTTGTTTTTAAATATACAAATTACACTGACGGGTGATATTAGATAAGACATAGGGGTTACAACATTTTAATTACTTATTACATCACATGGTATACGGGAACACTGCATCTTACAGTTATATGAAACTGTATAATACAATTCCACTCAGCAAACCCCAATATGCAGCCAACCAGGAAAGTCAACAGACTCAGTGCTAGATGTTCTGAACAGACTCATCTCCAAAGCAATAGAAGGTAAAGAGGTACCAATTTCTGCTTTCCTAGATGTCGAGGGAGCGTTTAATAACGCTACCACAACTTGTTTGGTAAGGGTAATCAAGGAAAAGACTCAGTAGATAAGGGTCACCCTGAAGGAATGCACAATAGTAGCGTCTCTGGGGAAAGTCAATGTCAAAGTAATTGCTGGTGGGATGCACTCATGGAGGGTTATTATCGCCTCTCTTATGGGCGTCTCTAGTCGACGACTTAATAACAAGACTCTTCAAAGAAAGCCTATACTTAGGATATGCAAACGATCTGGCAATAGTAATACGACGCAAGTCTGCTGGGGTACTCTCCGAAAGATCGCAAAGTGCCCTAAATATCGTAGATAACTGGTACAAACAGAAGGTGCTGACAGTCAACGGCCAAGGGATACAAGTTATCATTTTCACAAAGCCTTAAACCAATCATGCTAGGAGGAGTCGAGATTCCATTTACTTGAGAGTATGGTTCGATCAACCAAACTGAGGATTTAAACAGCAAACTTGAAAGCTGGTCTTTCTATCTTTACGACCGATCAATGACGACTAACGAGATAAGCTTGTGAACTATTTAAGTGTTGTACTTGATCATAAATTAACTTGGGAAGAACACGTTAATAGCCTTTGCAAGAAATTAACAAAAAAGATATTCTTGATAAGATCTTTAAGAAATACGTTATCTGTAAACTATCTCAAAATAATCTATTTTTCTGTTTTTCATTCTGTTATGAATTATGCAATTCTGGTTTGGGGTCATTCGAACCATGTCCATAAGGTTTCTCAATTACAACGTAGGTGTGTAAGATTAATTGCCGGTATAGACTACGGAGACGATTGTAAAGATACTTACAAATGCTTGCAAATTCTAACGACACCAAGTAATTACAACATATATAGCGACTATTATACGAGGGACGATCGTAAAATAAGGTTCCCAAAGCCCTACAGCAGCAATAAGACGTGTTAGGCGAAATCCGACAACAATGGCGTGTGCAGCAGCTCTCCCACTCCATATACGTACCACTCCCGTCTCGCTACGCCACTCAGTATTGGCTAAGCAGCCGTCCGAGATGGAACTCCCGATCGCCGCTACTGCCAGGTGCGAAATTCGCGCTGTGATACGTTTTTTAAACGCGAAAGGGGTTACACCTATAGACATTCATCTTCAATTAACCGAAGTTTATGGAGAAAAGTGTATAGCTGTTCAACACGTCCGCAAATGGTGTAAGGAATTCACTGGAGGTCGGACGGAAATTCCACGATGAAGAGCGGGGCGGAAGACCATCAGTTTCAGAGGAAATCGCTGAAAAGGTCGAGAGCATAGTGCTTGAAGATCGGAGGGTCACCATTCGTCAACTCGCTCTTCGGATTCCTGAGATTTCCAACACCACAATTAAGAAGATTCTTGAAAGCACTGGCGGCAGAATTTTACGACATGGGGATACAGAAGTTGGGGCACCGTCTGCATAAATGCTTGGATAGAAATGGCGATTATGTCGAAAAATAGCTTAAGTTTTTACCTTTAAAACGATGTGTAGTGTTAAGGAAATAAAAAATGCTGTCTATTTTTAAAAAATATGGGAACCTTATTTTACGATCATCCCTCGTAATTACTCAACTAGGTATCAAAACAACATTAGAATTAGAGACAATGTCAATTATTACGCCTTGGCATGTTATAATGTATTGCCGGATAACATAAGAAGCCGTCCTTTGCCAACACTAAAGCATATCATGAAAAATTGTTTAATTAAAAAGGCGTTTTACTCTGTACAGAACAATCCAACAATGGCCATATGACACATGTAGAAGATTGTGAGGAAAAACTTAGGATCAAACTCAAAAAATCAGGTTATAATTACATACATGAGGGTCACCAGATTAGTGATAAGTTATCGGTGGTACGGTGAACAAAGACACTGCAATTAGAGGCAAAAGGAGGCTTAGTGGACAAGCAAAGACTAGCATGTAAGAGGGGAGGGGGGTCTACAAACTATGAATAGTTAAACTTCTATAATCAGATATGATGGTGCACAATACCAGAAGCTGTTGGAGGACCTTCAGAAAAGCGCAGATTAGAAGCAGGCCCAGTGATGCCATTTGCACCACCCTGTATTGCAACCTTAAATAGCTGTTTTGTAATGCAAAATAATAGTACTTAAAGATGTTGATTCTCTATTGTTGGATTACTTTGTTCAAAAACTTTTGAATGAAAAGCTTTAATACTAAAAACGAGCCAAATAATAAATTTATAATTTCAAGATTGTCCAGATGCTTTAAAAGTTCCCCCTGTACATAAAAAAAGAATAAAATGACTAGCTAGTAATTTACAATTTTATTTGTAAAATGCAGTATATTACATGTAATCATTTAAATAATTTTCCATATTGAATACATACAACTCAACAAATAAATTACAAAAGTATTTGACAATGGCTTCGATAGAAAAATAATATACGACGTAGGTCAAATACACCGGTAATATTAAGGTGATTACGAAAGGTTTGCACCATTACGAGTGTTGTAACCATCTTCAAAGGCTTGTAATTGTCTTAACGTTGGCGACCAAGAACTAAATCTTCATAGAAATTTAATTCGTGGATATAAAGCAATAATAAATGCGGAGGCTCAGGTATTAAGCATACATATAATCAACAATAGCGTACGCTTTCTTTTGCAAGAACTTATCTGGCATAACATTGGCATTAATCTTCGTTACGTATGAATCCCTGCCTGGTCAAAGGTCGAACTTTAAGAGGAGAAGTTGGATAAAATAAATTCACTTTGAATATCTACGTAGAAGTTGGAGTTATTTTGCAAAGTATTTGAAACATTTAAATTCATTGCAAGCAATAACATTGGAAAAATTATAGTCTCCAATATTATGTATTGAAAAATACATAAATAATAAGGTTTAATAAAATACTCGTTGTACACATTTTTAATGTATTTCTAAGAACATAAACAAGATATTGCAATAATAAAGATATTTGACATATAGGTACATTGCACAGAATTCAAATTCAAATACATTTGTCTCGTACTGTCAGTTAGCAAGTAGTTGGGAGTTGTAGACTGTTTTCAACTCATAATTCATTTTATTGCAGTATGTGATCAGGCTGAGTAATGAAACCTTACGTAATTGAATTTAATAGGAGCAATAGAATACTAACAACAAATTTGTTTATAAAATAAACCATTTTGAGGCATAATATACTTTTTAGCGTGTGGTGACGGTCCAATGGGGTATTTACATACACTGTGGGCTGTGTATGCTTTTAGCTTATCCTTAAAGCAAGCCATAACCTCAGAAGCCTTTAGTGGTGTGTGTTCCATAGCTTCGTTACTCATCGTAAAAAGTAAAGCGCAGTTAAAAATTTCATTGCATGGACACCTTTGTTTCTTTGTGTGAATTTACTATTTAGAAACCCTTGAAATTTATTTTAATGAGATACCAACCTTACGCACTTCGTAGGTGTAGTTGGACATAAGTTGAAATATTACACAGTAAAAAAAATTAACACTATTAAATACAAAGATAACATTACGATTTGTTCAGGGGAGTCCACACTAATGGTGTTAAAAATTGAACACTATTTT
The DNA here is from genome assembly GCA_029619315.2 of Dynastes maya. NCBI lineage: Eukaryota > Metazoa > Arthropoda > Insecta > Coleoptera > Scarabaeidae > Dynastes > Dynastes maya. The sequence goes on from JAROYE020000001.1 coordinate 77,087,353, forward strand.
AATTTAATGACTAGTGTAAAACCAACACTACTATAAATAGAACATTTACACTGCATGGTGTTGCATTCTAGTGCATTTTACAATATGAACGTAATGTAAATTTGTAGCACTACCAGTGTGTTGAAGGTACACTACTATTCTGTAATTATTGGTATATTTCAAATTATTTCGAAGTACACTGGGAAAGGGGGCATTAAATAGGGCGTACGCCTAATCACATTGAACAGCGTTTAGACAGCGTTTATGGTATATATACCACTGTAAAAAATGGGTAAAATGTTTCCATTTGGGGCAAAAATCCCTTGAAAGTGATGAGCGCCCCGGTTGGTCAATTGAACTGATAACGCCTCAAAACATTTCAATTATTCAAGAAATGGTATTAGTAGATCGCCGTTTGAAAGTGATGCCCAACATTTCTGAAACCAAGTATTCGCCAAATTCTCCATAACCATTTGGGTATGAATAAGAATAGTGCAAGATGGATACCGTATCTTCTTTCTGGTCTCCAACATGAATGTCGGGTCGAATGTGCGCGTTCGTTTTTAAACATGTGTGGAGACGATCCGAAATCGATTTTGGAGCCCATTGTCACAGGAGATGGAACAATGCTTCTGTATTATGATCCTCTCTCCAAAAAAGAATCGATGGAATAGCGGCGACTTGATGAACTTCGTCCCAGAAAGCTGCAATACATCATTTTGAGGGAAAAACTTTAGATTATTTTTAGAAGGGTACGGAATCATTAATTGATTATTATAATAAATGTATTGAAGTTAGGGGAGGTTATATTGAAAAATAAAAATGGTTATATTTTAACAAGTTTATTTTTTCTGCATCAGGCTGGGAATTTATGGCGCCTAACTAAATATATACTGTGGCATCATGTAACGCTACAAAGTGTACTTTTCTTACACTATAAATACACTTGAATTTTTACTTCCATCTAGTGTATCGCATACATTATATTTAACATTAAGAAGTGCATTTAATTTTATATTATTCTACACTAAATATTTTACCCATACACTACATGAAAGTTACACGGCGAGATTTTTTACTGTGTATACGATACGTGGAATTACCGCCGTATCAAGGCTATTTAACTGGCAAGGCGGTATTTAAACTGTCACCAAATCTCGTTTGTCGTATATACCGCGTTCGTAAATTCCGTAGTAAAGTGAACCGCTAAAATATATGTGTTACAACGTTAGCCCGATATGAAAGTACAAGGTGGGGAGCGCGCGAAGCGGATGAAAGACGCTCCAGCACAAGCGACAACATTATTCGGTATATGCATGGAACTCGCGACTATAAATGAATCCTTACGTACCCTAGAATATTCTTTCCTTACAGTAGTTTCGGCTAAGATATGTGTAATTTACAACGAAAATGTATACATGCTTAAAAGATTTTTATAGTTTTTTTTTTAACGAAGGTCGCGTTCATAAGATATCGTTTTTCATCGATCTTATTTGCTTTTTTGTCGTTATTTGTTTTCACATACGGATTACAAATACTATTGTAGGTACAACGGCCCGAATCATTGATTTGTATAAATATTTACTAGAACATCAATAAGTGAAAGTAAAAGTCAATATTATACTACACACATGGAAAAAATAAAATTGGGTTGAGTCATACATCAATGTCTAATAAACTTGCTGACACTTGTTTTTATTTTTCCGTAATGCATATGGTTCCCATTTAATATGTACGAAATTTATTTTGGGATGGTTTGCGATTGTACGTATGTTTTAATGCCAGTTTAATATAATATGGAACAGGCAGGTGTAGTGTAACGGGTTCCCTTTTCAAATTTCAACAAAAAATAACACTGTTTTCAACTTTCTTAAAAGAGAATCTGGTTGTGGCTATATTTATAGATTTGAGTGTACGCAATAGATCTTGAAAAAGTTATTGCTCCATAGATGTTTAGTCTTCTTAATGTTTCGCTTTACGGTGAAGGAGTGATAGTAACAACGCTGTGGGACACTATTTGCACAAATTGTCTGCACACTAAAGTAATCGGGTACTCTAAATCTGTGGCACTGGAACACTGAAACAGTTCACTACAACCCTTACTATAACTCGTACTGGACGCACGTTTCGATAGCCAAGCTATCATCAGCAGTAAAACTGAATCAATTCAGTAAGTTCATCCCCTTCAATGTACTCTCCTTGCCGATCCCTATAACGCTCCATATGAACTTTCCACTGTCAAACGCAGTGCTGGAAGTCCGTTTCTGTCAGCTTGTTGAGAACCTCCGTCGTTTTAGCTTTCATCGCTTCCACACTGTCAAATCTTGTCCCTTTAAGCTCCGATTTTACCTTAGGAAATAAAAAAAGGCACAGGGGGTCACGATGATGCCGGATTTCGCAAAGAACGCCTTCACAGACAAGACGGAATGGGCTGGCGCATTGTCTTGGTGGAGCAACCTGTATTTGCTCTTCCACAATTCGGGTCTTCGTCTTCTCACTCGTTCACGAAGGGTAGTTAGAACCTCGACGTAATAGTGTTAATTGACTGTCTGACCTTCGGGGACCCAGTGGACGTTGCTCGATCTGAACACTCTGCATTTTTCCGACGCGAGGCTAGCGTAAGGACTTGAACGGACGATTGTTACAGCGAGACTGAGCGACGTACAACCGTGCCCATTGAGCTCAGGGCGCGGGAAACATCTACAAGCACAGACATGTTCAAACCTGCCGTGGCGTGCTCGCTATTTGCCGATAGTAGCATCAGTCCGGTTATTTAATTGCCACACCTCGTATGTCTATTTTTTGGGTTTTTTGTGTTGTTACTTTTATGATGGCTTCGGCACTAACCATGCAAAATTGCTGGGTCAATTTGAAATTGTACAATAATTTCAATCTATTATCTTCTGTTAAAGCAGTTCGTCCTGTAAATTTTATACTATTTATGGGCAAAATTATAATACTTTCAAGAGCAGCATTCATTATGTTCCACTTTGTGTAGTTATTGCCAAATTTACGGAATATTTAAATTAGGTACTTGATGGTTCTTATGTGATCCATGCGGAGGCCATTGTAACAACAACATAAAAAATTGAAACTTAAGCACATTGCCAACATTTAAACAAACCTACCACAATTAATTAATTACGATAAAGCAAAGGAGAAACAACAATTAAGAAAACAGGTTAAAATGATGAGAACAAAGAACGAAAGTATGACAGACGCAGGTTATAATAACAATAAATAACAAGAATAGTTTACGTTTTTGGAATTGAGATTTGACAATTTGGCAATTGCTATGGTTACTTTGCTTAGCAACGAGCTCTTTAGATCAGTCTGGTGCCACAAGAAACAGTTTGGCACTCTTTTCTAGCCAACTTTGCGTTACAACGAAAACAGATTACCAACAAATTTATTGCTGCATATCGTCATATTTCTTAAGTTAAAGTATGACGTATGTGGTATCATTAGATTCCCCTTGCGATTACCTTTCCAAAAACTTAAAAATATAGAGGCTTTTCGATTTAAAAAAAGAAAGTTGACGTCACTTCCGGTGAAACCGGAAATACAATTGAAATGCTAATAACGGCAAAAGTTAGCTTACAAAAAATAGATATTGACTTATTTTTTCTAAAAACGCTAGCTTCTGTCGTTCAAAAGTTAGCATGGGGACAAAGGACAGCCCAAAAATAAAATTTTGTTTCGTATTTTTAAAGTAATTTAAAGCAGTTTAAGTAAGAGAACATCTCCTTTCCCCAATTAGTTCTGATTAGCGAGGTTGTACTATTATAAGTCATCGTACTAAACTGCGTTATGCATCTATTACAGGTTATTACATGTTGTTGTTAGTTGTGTATGTATTTTAAAGAATTTATTTAATTTTTCTAATATCACTGTATGATGGTATATTAAAAGCCAAAAAATCAATTGTTGTTTTCGTTATCAGTTACTGTAGTCACTCATTTATTGTTATCCCAATTTCTAGGGCTTGTAGTGACTATAATAAGTGGGATCCACTGTGTTAACTTTCAAAAAAACGCGCTTTCTTAAGTAAAATTACAGTAGTGAAAGATAGAAATGAAGAAAAGGTCCAGGCGATCGGTTTTGTGTCGAAAAAACATATCATCATTAGATGTAACAGTACCTGATGATGTGTCTTTACAACACCAAACCGATCGCCTAATTCCTCAATGGAACTTTTGTGAGATCTGGATCATTTTTTTAGTTCTACTTTTCATACTTCATCTCACACAGTAGTGACCCTGTGTGAGATGAAGTATGAAATGGATTATTCAATTACAGTAGTGTTTGTGCAAGGTAAAGTTTGTACAGTAAACAAACAGCACCAATAAAGCCATAAGAATATTATACATATTTATGTAAATAGGCTTCTTACAATAACGAACTTGTCATAAAAGCGCACATACATTATGTAAAATATATTTTTCCCACGCGTAAACTGAAACTCTTAGCAGTGAGTCCAATGTGCTTACTAACATCGTTGAGACCTTTAAAATCACATAAAGATGTAATACCGTTTATTCTTAGACCGTAAAATCAGCACATTAACTAGCTAGTAAAACCGCACATTGTGCTTTGACTGCTCAATTACGTTCTTAGGTTTCACAGTCACGTAAAATGCGTACAGTAGATTTGTTATTTCGTTTTTAGATGAACTTTACGTAGGGTAAAGTCAGGAGAAATGGCTCACTTTTTTATAATAATCTAAAGATCCAACTGGTTTCATATAAATCTTTGATACGAGGAACAAGTTTTAAGTTTTTACAAAAACACTGAAAGATTGGTACAAACTGCTTCAACGTTTTTCAATTCTGGAAACATTCTTTACACTCTTAAGGTGATGTTTTCAAAATATGGTTTTAGAAGGCTTCAACAGCTTCTTGAGGTGATAAAAATCGCTGTGCGCGCATTTTTTGTTTGACATTCGGAAGCAAAAAGAAGTCATTATGCGATAAATCAGGTGAATACGGGCAAGACACATTCGATGGGCAATGAGGCATTAATTCCATGTTTTTCTTCTTCATAAAGTCAATTGTTCGACGTGCTGTGTGAGAGAATTGTCATGATGAAGGATAATGCGACGTTGTCGATTGCTTTTCCTAATTTCATCGATGACTTCTGGCAAATAAATTGTTGTATACCATTCAGTATTAACTGTTCTTCGATGATCTAAAGCAATGCTTGCGACATGTCCAGTACAACGAAAGGAACAAGCAATAATTTTCTTGGAAGTGCTTCGTGAACGAACAACTTTTGTTGGATTCAGCTCATCTGGGAACCCATAGAATAACTTACTCGAAAGGCAACTCTGGCCATTGACCTGGACTCGTATTTTAGCGCCTCTCGTAGACGTACCGGAAACTATCAAAAGAATGCGCGACCTATTTATGTTGAATTCTTTTCAATTTTCGTTAAATTCTGTATTTAATGCAAATAGAGCACAAAACACAAATTTTCATTTGCATATACATTTATTAACGGGATTCAAGACTAGATATGAGACAATACTTATAGGGTGTATGGGTTTCCTGCAATGTAATGCGTTTTTCAATTGAGAAAGTACATTGTCCACATTAAAGCAAAAATATTGCATTGCGAATTTCCGTAGAAGGCTAAAACACTTACTGGCCCATTAAATTGGAGTTTATGATGATAGTACTACAAATAAACATATTTTTAAATAACATAATTTAAGTACAAATACTATAAATAATAAACGTACCTATTGCTCTAGTTGTAATACTTGTAACTGTTAAATTTGTCCGTACAGGCAGCTTTGAAAGGACCGATTTTTTAACGAAAACTTCAAGCAACAGAACTAAACGAGTACGAAATGAACAAATCCATTATAATTCACTGAAAACTGCAGACAAACGCGTAAAACTGAACATAAACGCGGCATGAACTTGGCGAATGACAATTTTCAACAACAGTTACTATGGTTACAAACATTCAAGTATGTTACAAACTTCGAAAACCTAGTTACAAACCAATTATGAAAGAGATAGATATAGGTTGGTTTGTGGTATATCTACGAGAGGAACCAAAATAGTTTCCTCGTTGAATTCCAAGAGACGCCACCCCCTGTGGGAAACTGGGAACACCCAAACAGTTGATTGTTGCTTAGTTTCCGGCTCGTACGAATACATCCCAGTTTCGTCACCTATTGCGATATTGTATACGAATTTCGAAGTTCCTCTGTCGAATTTCTTGAGCATTTCCTCACAAAAATTGACACGAGCCTTTTCTTGCGCTTGAGTAAAATTATGCGGAATCCATTGGGAACAGTCTTTTCACACCTATGTTCATGCAAAATTGAATGTACTCCAATTTTAGATGTGCCTAAAGATGCCTCTATCTCATGGTCAAGTCGGATGCCGATCCCACAAAAACCTTTGCGTGAAATTTCCACTTTTTCACAAAATTGCTTTTTTTAAACGCTCACTGGAAACAAACTACTCCGATTTCTGTGCTGTCACTGCTTTAACAATAATAAATGTCAAATTTTACGAAAATAGTAATGTCAAATCTCAATAGCGCTATGTGGCGTTCGTTTGCAGAAAGATGTTACTCTTGTATAAGTAAAAAATATAGATGCGAAGTAGATTTATTTTTTTTATTATTTTCAAACACAGAACATAAAAAAAGGAAAAAAATTAGGACGACCATCTCGCCGTAACTGCTTGGGTGGAATGTTGTATTTATAAACTGAGGTGGTGTTTATTTATATCGTCGAGCGCAGCTGTCATTCAAGCACGTATAGTATTCAGTATGACCACTCGGTCCATGTGAAATTCCCTCTGGCGGATACTAGTTCTTTTCCGGAAGTTCCTATTTCCCCCGAACCTCCGATCTTCGGAGTGGGGGTACTAAATATTTAATTTAAGTCTAGCCAACGACAAATGTGGGGTAACGGGGACGAAACTACTCTTCTATACAATTTCTCCATTTCGTGAATCTCGAAAATCAATAGAATATCTTCCTACAATAAACAACAGTGTAAATTCAAAGGTTTTCGAGCATAATTTCGCAAATTAAATATCTATCGTAACGTTTCTGTCAAAAACGGCTGTGAGTTTTAGTATTGTTTGGTTGTCGGTGCTATTCTGTATCATTCGATTGTTACATTTAAAAATAACTTTAATTCCATCGTCAATTCATATTTGGAAAGGAATCATTAAAATTTGCTGTGGATAAAACAAGAGCAATCGCGATTAAAATAAAGAATAAGAGGGACGCCAATTGATTTTCTCACATTTGGTCAAGCTTTCATCGAGTTCACTCGTATTTTCACTGTGCTCCCAGTCTAAAGCGTTAATATTTCGAATTGTAAAATAAATTCAAGGTAGAAGTGAAGGTCGGTGATTAAGGATAGACAAGTTTTCCAGTAAATGTAATATAAACAGTTTATATTAATATCATTGTAAAAATTCGGGTTAGTTTCAAAATTGTAATTTTCGTTTCATTTAAAAAAATCCTATTTGTTGATTTACCATTTTTTAAACATTACAAAACGTACGAAATGAACATTGGTGTTTACTAATTTCGCCCTCCGCATCGAATACAGCGATCAGCAAACGTAGTGCAACTTTCATGTACAAGTTACGCTTAGTCTTCTTTACTTGCTGTGTGTTGGTAGTCTGCTTCACAGCCTGCTACGTTTTGCCTCTACTATTTTGAATTCCACGTCATAGCGCCACCTGGTAAGATATCAATGTAACGAATGTACATCCCAATCACGAGGGTGAGCGGGCCATTACCGTTCAAGCATTGTAAAGGTTAGGCACCACGTGCTTTCTGAATAAAAGTTAAAAGTAGAAATGTTAATTTAATTTTTTACGAGAAGAGTTCAGCTTTCTGATTAAAAGTTAAAAGTAGAAATGTTCATTTAATTTTTTAAGAGAAGAATTCATTTAATTTCCCAACACAGCCAATACAAATATTTTCTATATCTTCTATATTAGGTGTACTTTGATTGTCTTCTGAAGGGTACTCCACCTTCTTTTGTTTATTAAACCTTCTGTTAGACTTTGCTTTCCTCTTGCCTATAGTTTTTGTTTTCTTTTCTAGAATTTCAATTTTCAATTTTCACGAATCCCGGTGGCATAGAATCTTTTCATTCTTTCTTTCCTTTTTGCCTTTAGATATACACGCTGGAGGAGGAAACGTACCGTTTTTCTCCAGATATTACGTTGACCACATTTTTCGATCCTTTCGCAGCAATGACTTGCTGTGATTTATTATTTAATTGGCAACCAGCTTCATCCATGTTGAAATTTGGCAAATTGGCTTGTTTTCTCTAAAAATTCTATCTTCCGTAATTCAAAAGTTAATACGAATGGAAGAAGACACTTTGGGACATCCCTGTGTATAAAAACCTTAGGAATTAAGCAAAGAATTGAAATAGATATTGCGATTTTATTTTCTCAAATTCAGGTTTACATAAATGGGTTACGTATTGTATATGTTGTCATGTTTCGCGTTAATAATATCCATGAGACGATCTTAAGCGAGGAAGAATGAATTCTCATAATGAGAACCGCAAAATCTTTGCACACTCTCGCGGGAACATGCAACGTCATAAAAACCTAAGTGTTGAAAATTACTCCTGCTACCCATATACAAAAGTAAACACGTTGTATTTTATTTCTTCATTCTTACTACTTACAAAGCTGATTCACAAACATAAAACAAATAAATAAATGTACTGCAAAACAACACCTTCGAATCCGACACATTTCTCCTGTATTCTCAAATCCTTTTCATTGATAAAACATTCCTAAAATTAACTGCAGCGGATAAAAATATTTAACTCCGGATTTGAAGGCATTAAACTTGTTCGCGGAAGAAGTGTTACCACCTTCGTAAGATCGAAAGCGAGGGAAAATATTTTAAAGCAAAACTGTTTTATCGTAGCTTCGATCGTATCTCATACATATATGATCTAAATTAATCACTGAACTTACATCAGATTAGTCGACATGTGGAGGTCATGTGAAAAAACAAGTAAGTTCCGGTGTAGACATATTCTTCCTGTAAGAATAGTTTTTTGATGCAGTAATAATAGTTACGGAAAATCTAATTCACATGGTATAATGTAAGAACATACACATACATACGTATATCTATTAAAAGTGAGGTACAGTGACCCACAGCTTAAATGATGAGAAGACCGTCGCAGTATTTGACTGCTGAGAGGCCACTTGCACAAAATGGGGATCTACAACGATGAACCCTTACGCAGGAAGAAACAGCTTCTCATACTATTTTCGAATGCGCAGCGTTAAGTCATCGCAAATTCGCTATGCAACGCGCAATTGATTTACAATTGCAGAAAGATTTACTGCATAGGCTCTTAAACCTGATCGAAGGAACTAATTTGTTTAAGTAAAATGAAACCAAAGCAGGAATAATACAATAGGCCCATTGGGCCATAGTGTTAAAGATGTAATGACTAATCCTGCTTATGGCAAGAATTATTCAATTGATTATAAAATTATAAAATTGTCATTAAATTGTATATAACAATACAAACAAATATCACAGAATTAAAACAAAAATATATACCGCTATGTTAAATATTTACATCCGAAATATATTGAGTATAGCCACCCGATAGAATAAAATTCCCTCTGGCGGATAAAAGTTATTTTTTGAAAGCCACAATTTTCCCCCAGGCCGATTGGCCTTGGAGTATGGGTATTAAATAATTTATATAGTCCAGATAACGACGATCTTGGTGGATCGAAGACGAAACTACTCCTCCTCTCCTTCTCCTCATTTCGTAAATCTTCAAAATTAATACATAATTCTCCTAAAACAAACAACAGGGTAAATTCAAAGGTATTTCGTATTTAAGGGATGTTGGGGTGATTTTAGAGCATAGATTAATCTAGTTTAAGTCATACAGTAGCATCAGTACATTCATTCTCTTATGCTGCTTCTAAAAATAACTTTATTTATCAAAAAGTCCTCGTTAGATTATATTTGGGTAGACATCATCAAAATTTGCTGTGGAGAGAAACAATCGCTATCGCGATTAAAATTGAGGAGAAAAGGGACGCCAATAAATTCATCAATTCTGGTTAAACTTTCTTCGAGTTAACTAGTATTATGGCTGCGATCCCAAACTAAAGTGTCCAATATAGAAATTAGAGAATAAATTCAAGAAGAAAAGGTTGGAGGTTAGAACAGGAAGATATCCCATGAATGTCATAAGGAACATAGAGTTTAGATGACATCTTCGTAAAAATCAAGGTTAGTTTAATTTTTCAGTTTTAACATTCGTTAATTTCCATTTATTGATCTCAAAATTCATTAAAAATTGCCGAAAGAGCTAATAATATAATTAATTTACAAAATGACAACTTTTTTAACAAAATCTCTGAGATAAAACATTTCACCACATATGTAGAAAATAGAAAACTAGTGAACATCTAGTACAATTTAATGGCTTTTGAGAAAAGCTCATCTATGCTATACATAATGTTATTTTGAGGATAATAAAGCAAATGTATTTTTTTTTTTATAAGGATGGAAGTATCATCTGCATACAAGATGGTCCTAAATGATGTAATCTCTGGGAGATCGTTCACATAAACAAGGAAAAGCAGTGGTCCTAGCACAGACCACTGCGGAACGTCTCTCACTAGTGTCAGCCAATCCGAGTAATGTTTTCTGCCCGTTACTGGATCATTTCCCACAACTCTTTGTTGTCGGTTACTTAGATAAGAGCGAATTAATTTCAAGTAGTTATCCTTCACACTCAAGGTATCCATTTTCAGATATAATTTATTCCAATTTATGCTATCAAACGCTTTTGTTAGATCTTAGTCATAGTTAATATTATTACTACTTTACTCGAAAATCCTTTCATCTTCTGATCAAATCTATTTCTTTTTCAAATCAAAAAGGCGAAAGTTAAAAAATTACGATCAAACATTTTCCTATTTTTCGCGTTGCTAACATTGTATCATAAGTGAAGAAACCATAAATCAAAATAAAATAGCCAGCCTCTTTAACCCGCATACAGAGAAGAGGTATTTAAGGAAAGTTGAAGGCAGTACCAGAAGAGACAGGGTTCGAAATTAAGTGGTAAGCATCAATTCAGGCGGTTAATAATAATGACTAACCTGGGCAAATATGCGGTAACAGCCAGAGGCGTGGCGAGCGCATAAAAGTTTACACATAAAATAGAAGGTAAGAAATAAATTATAAAACGTGCTGAAACACTTACCGTTTTAAAAGTCTTCCGTGAAATCACGAACTGTGTAACATCTGTTAAATATTTGAATCATTAGATATGTTTCCACAGCTGTTTCAGTCAAGTGAGTACGACGTGCGGAATAAATGTTTTTTAATGCCGAAAACGACCATTCGACATCTAGCATATTTAAATTTATCTTGCATATTTAAAATAATCTTTGAAGCAACTTAATGCATCTTCACACGCATCTTCACAAATTTGTCTGAATATAAGAAAATCGGAGTCTTTCTCTAAAGCACTTTCAAATTTTCGTATTACACACCAATTTGTTTCGCCTTCTACAGCGTATAACTGTACGTGAACATCATTCACAATTTGAACAGAATCCACTAGCGACATTGAAACATTTTGTAATTTTTCTATTCCCTCCGCTAGTCCGAAGTAATTGCTGTGAATAGTTTGTAAATCTCTTTTAACCTGACTATCTTGAAATATTTCCTGGCTTTTCTTGATTGCTGTAGCTTCTGTCGGATTGAATTTTAAAACTACCTCCTTTACTTGATCAAAATATTTGTTGTAGTAAAATGCAGCCTGCAACCATGTTCCCTAACGTGTAACAATCGGCTGTGGTGGTTCAGGTAAATCAGCACACAGTTTGTGAAATAGTCGCGTACGTTTCGGGGACTTTAGAAACACTACCTTTGTACTAGCAATTAATACATTTGTAGGAATCGGTTGTGCCGCAAGATTTAGTGTATGGATTTTACACGTTACATGTAAGAAGTTACCATTGTGTTCTTTAAGAGACCGGCATGTTTACGGCACCATCACTCATAAACATTAAAAGTTGCTGAGTTGAAACTTCAAATTTGTTCAATAACTTCAACACCACCTTTAAAATCTCATCGGCAGTACAATTTATAACTCTTTTGGAAGCAAGTATGAAGGGGGGTGACGGTCGATGTGGTTCCATTGTACGTACCATTACATTAACCACAAAATGTTTTTGACGATCCGTTGTTTCGGCGACACACAAACACAGTTTTTTATCTTTCAATTCCGTTTTCATTTTTTTTTTTTGTATATGTTCACGAGCAAATGGCACTACATTTCGTATTCATGTCCGACTAGGTAATTTACAGTCCACATATTTATTCCAGAAGGAGACAAATGCTTCTTTGTCTAGTAAACGAAACGATAGATTACATAAAATAAGAGTAACACATAAATCAAATGTAAATTTTTCTTGGTTTCGTATACTACTTTTTGCAAAAGAATGCTGTTTGCTTTCGATGTGATGATGACAATGGCTTCTGGACCAAAACATTAAAGGGATTTTACAAAGTAGACATTGAATTTTAGCGCCATAAAAAATTAAATCCGGCATGTCCACTATAAAGTTTTTAACTGTGTCTGCCATTGATCGTTTTCGCGACGTACCTAACTGCGACATTTTTAAAGCAAACATAAGCGTACAATTACGAAATAAGTTACGACAGCCTACATATACACAGAACTACTCGCATACAGCATCGATTTAGTACTGACGTGGTGAACGCGTGAAATAAATAATCGTCGACTCCGCACCACATATCTACTGCACTGACTGTTACCGCTGTTTGCCCAGACAGAGTGGGCAACAGAATGGCAAAGAAACCTTTAAGAAACCAGAGTTCAGAACGAGAAGAAAATAAAGACCGCCTGAAATGTACATTTCAAGATTTCTGTATTGCGTTATATATAAAGAAATGGAACGTAGTTCCAGAGAGAAATATTTTACACCACCACACAACGAACCCAAATTTGTTTCATATATTCAAAATGAAGATAAGGAAACCTTTGAAATATTAAATACCACAATACAGAGAATATTTATTTGTTAAGATTAATAGTTTGTTACACCGCTTTCTTCTTTAATATCTTCTTGTATTACAAATTTTTAATTAAATTTTCTTTCGCTGTCTTAATTTTTAATGCACCCCAACAGTCGCACTACTATCCTAAAACCAGAGATTATTCTTTTCTTGGCTAGTTCTTGGCTACTTTATACAAAAGCAATTATTCTGTTTTATGTAAAATAGAAAATCTATTTAACATTTTAATAAGGAACGCGTTCGCACTTATTTGCTTTGAAATTTAATGAAAATGTAAATATTGGGTTTTTCCAGAGATGTCTAATTCACACTGTATGGTTAAAGTTCCAAAGAATGGGAAGGTAATGCATCTGCATTAGATAATTACAATTTTTTTCTTAATAAAGTCTCAGCCCTAGACAAAATTCCACATTCCATTACTAACTTAATTTAGTACTTCTGACATAACAAAGTTAAACCATTAATTTCAAAAACGACGCTGAGGCATCAGGAGTCGTTTTAATAGCCTATTGTGTAATTCGCAAGAACAAACCTTGAATAATTCATCTAACAAGAAGAATGCATAATTAGGTATGTGTATCTGGATTTGCATTTCTATACAGATTCCATTGAAACGTACTCACACAACGGTAATATATATTTCTAAATTTAGAGCTTTCAAATTTGATGACAGCGTAATACAATAAGCACCAACAGAAAATTTGCATGTTTTGCATCATTGCAATAACATTTCTTTTGTAATATTATAGGGAAATACTCGTATATTACAATTTTATGTTTACATGGAACACATAAATTAACTAATATTGTCTTGAAGATGTATTCAATCGTCAATGTTTTTTTTTTACTTCTAAATCCTAGTTGGAAAGGACGGGTGACGGTGTCTTAATAAAAGCAGCCTCACTTGCAATTACCTTTTATAAATTTATTTCAATTTTTTCAGGGTTGCAATAAAAGAAAACAACTTTTTTTGTATGTGTGTATACTTTAGTTTTTATAAACCCTTTCTACGAATATTGAGATAGTTTGCTCTACCAGAAAGGTTTACATTTTTTACATTTATTAACTTTAACCGAAAAACTTGTGTATTTTATAAAAAAATGCATAGTATAAACTAAAAGTTAGGAAACTTTTATTAATCGGATTCTTCCACCTCGAGCTGTTTATTTATTTATAGGTACTATGAGCCCAAGCAAGTGCCACCGTAATTTTTTTTTATATAATGCAAGCTGAAGTATGAGAATAATTAATATAATTATATAAAGAAATTACGGTGCTACACTCTTGCTCCGTATATAACAGAGTTGGGATTAAGTATGGACCAAGCAAATATCTTTAAAACGGAAACAAAAAAATTGACGAAACTTTGCAGGTAAGTGTACTGACGCATAATGCATCTGATTTCGAATTTTTCATTATTATCGTAAAGGTGCTTCCGGTTTAACCGGAAGTACCCTCAACTTTTTTATTTAAATGAGACATTCTGTATATTTTTGCATATTACAATAGACCTTGTTTTCCCGGATTCGTCCATACTGGTACCATTATCTTTAATAAATTGAAAGACAAAGCACTTCACATTTACTGAACAATTAACAATTTTATTTATTGTAAATTAATGACAAAATGAAAGTCATTCAATATAAACAAAATAATTTTAAATCTTCAAACTGCTCGCCGTTTACCTCCTGACAATATGCAAGTCTGTTAAGAAATTCCTGGGTTACCTTTTCCAAGACTTCTCTACGGATTAATTCACATTCAACAACTATTCTTTGCCTCAACACCTGCAAAATAGTTAGTTGTCTAACGTAAATATGTGATTTAAGATGACCCCAAAAGAAAAAATCTAATGGACTAAGGTCTGGAGAATGTATAGGCTACTCAACGAATCCTCTACGTCCAATCCATCGATTTGGAAAAGTAGCATCCAAAAAATTCCTAACTCATCTATTACAGTGGGGAGGCGCTCCATCCTGTTGGAACTAAAAATTTGGAAGTAATTGCCCGTTATGTTGAAGTGCAGGAATAATTTAGTTACTCAATTGATCCAAATACTTTTCCCCGTCGAAATTTTCGACTATAAAAAATGGGCCTATAAGCCTGTTTTCTACAATTCCCATCCAAACATTCAACTTTTGTGTATGTTGAGTATCGACATTATGAATCCAGTGAGGATTCTCATTTGGCCAATACCTTGAATTATGGCGATAAACCGTTCCATTTAAACAAAAAGTTGCCTCGTCAGAGGATATCACATTAGTTGCAAAATGTTCGTTACAAATCCATCATTCTTTCACAAAACCCCAACCGTCGGTCAAAATCATCATCTGACAATTCTTGAATCAACTGTACTTTATAAGGATGGTACTTTTCAATATTTTCTACAGAATGACGACTTACACCATGGTTTAATACCAAAGTTGTGGTAGAGTTTTGAGGTGATTCTTTTAATTCAATGGAAATGTTTTCTCTAATAACTTCGTTAATTGCAGTCTGCTGTCTTCCAGTTTTTGGCAAATTTTTAACCGCCCCAGTCAAACTAAAAAGTTTTAATGTTTTAGTAACAGCTGAACGTGTTATAAAATTTCCTTTGGGGATGCAAATCATTAAAAAGATGACACACTTTTTCATGAGTTCTGACACGATCGCCTAAACCGATTATCACTAAAATTTCAATACGTTTTTTTTCATTTAAATGCCCCATTTTCAGTCGTACAATTAGTAGTTAGATAGACGTGAATTAAATAAACTTGACAGTTCTTCAACAATTACCTATTAGATGGTACACGTTTATTTTTATTAATAAATAAGAATTCAGGTTGCTTATGCCTATATCCATAGTTTTTACTCTAATGTGTAAAAACTATACAGTAAATGTGAAGTGTTTTATCTTTCATTTAAATAAAAAATTGAGGTCACTTCCGATTAAACAGGAAGTACAAAGTTTCATCAATATCACCGTTTCCGTTTTAAAGATATTTGCTTGGTTCTATACTTTCTCCCAACTCTGTATAATGTTCAAAGATTACATTTTCATAAGAAATCATTACAAAAGGTCAACTTTTAACATTATTTTAGAAGCAGTAATGTAATTGGTATTGGTGGAATTATTCCCAGCAAACACAATGCGAGCAGAGAAAAGAAAGCACTAACACATGGACGTTTTTCTTCCTACTCGGCGTCATCAGCGTGACTACCAATACTCACTTGCTGTCTGCATTGTGCCTACCTTTGGGTTTATGCCCCCCCAAATTTCGGAAAGTGTTGGGATTTTAAGGTAAACTGAGGCCGCTTTTCTTAAGAAACCGTCATCCATCCTTTTCGGTATCATTCGATTTACAGTTACATCAATCTAACAGTTTTAAACTTTGATAATACGGCCCTGTATTCAGCTACAGTTGGTTCTAAATAATTATTAAATTACTTTTAATGAGTTGTTATTGCAAATATACCAATATTTCCACAATTAAATTACTTTCAGATATCAAGCTGATGTGTTTTATAAGATCGCTTTTGGAAACTTGTTTGTAAGGTACTCAGTACATACATAGGAATGTATTATATATTTCCACAATTAAATACTGGACATTACATATACAGAAAAAATGTTCAGTATTTAATAAATAAGTGTGTAATGGTATTCGTATCACATTTTACTGCAAGTAAATACTACATTTTATGCAATAAAAGACGGACGATACTCTTTACAAAATCCGTTTCTTGTAACAGACTTTGAAAACAAATTACTTAAAATCAAGGTCCAAACTGTCGCTAAATGTCTTCCGATTTTATTAATATTTCAACAGAGGCGCTTTATTTGTAAAACAGTTGTCAGGGTTTGAATACCGTATAAATCTTATCTACGTTACTTCTACCTGCAATCTACCTACAATCAAGTTTTCTTTTAAATCTTATTCTTATGTTAATTATAATTCTCGATTAATCTCTCTCTGTAATCTAAAAGTAACATACCAAACATGGCGAATTTAAGTTCCCGAATAGATTAACAGATCGTTGACATTTAACCCGTGAGTACCACACTGAAAATTTAATTAAACAAGTATATATTACAGTTGGGTCCAGTTAGCCCAAGAAATATTTGGCAATAAAAAGTATGAAAACTATCTGAACATACAGGGTGAATCGAGAGGAACCGACCAACCACCTGGAGTGTATTGCAGACGTGAAAATAATGTAAAAACAGTCATATGTTCTTGTACAATTTTCATTTGTTTTCAACTTATTACGTAATTTAAAAAAATAACTAGAGTTCTTGTAAATGGTCTAAATTTTCGCTTGTTTTCGAATCTTAAATAAAATAAAAATATCCTTGCATTGACTACCCATGCAAAACAAAAAGTCAGGCATTAAAAGTTTTTTTCGCTTCTTATCACATATGACGTACCGGCTATCTGAATCAATCCTTTCGAGGCTCAAAATCACTTGTTATGATATGTGTCAGTGTCAGTTTATTCTGACAGTAACGTTTATTTTCGAGTTTATACATTATTTTGTTAGAAGATGTCACAAACTTATTCAAATTTAGAATGTGCAAATATGGTGTTTGCTTCGTGGTTTTTGTAATGGAAATGCTACAGTTACTATTGAAGAATATCGTCAACGGTTTTTACATCAGAGAAATCCTGGTACAAACGTATTTATCAGAGCTTTCTACAAACTGTGCGAGACCGGAATGCTTCCCAGTGCTAACATAACATCTGAACGGGCTACTCGACAAGGTTTAGAAGAAGTAGAAAATATTCTGGATTTAGTAGAGGAAGATGTAACGACCAGCTCTCGAAGAATTAGTACTTAATTAGGCATTTCACAAAAAAGAGTAATAAACACATTCCACGAGCAAGGCTTATATCCAGGCTTCGGATTTTATGAAAAATACATATCTTATATTTTTTGCATATATGCCTATCGGTGAAACAGTTCACTAAAACCCTTATCACAACACTTAATTCGTACTGGACGCACGTTTCGATAGCCAAGCTATCATCAGCAGCAGCAAGACTGAACTAACAAGCTAAGTGAAAAACTATCCTTATAAGGAAAATAAATTATGCAATAAGTAAATTTAAAATCGTAAAATTTAATGAGCCGCTTCATTGCACAGGACTATAAATAGCCTAAAGGTAAATGAGCCGAATGACGTGAGTTAATAAATCCTAGATTACAATGAAGCGGTTCATTGCACATGGTTAAAATTACAACTAAAATGATTAAAAATGATGTAACAAAGGATAAAGGCTGGAATTTAGTGGTCCTAAATCTGAATTCATTAAGTGAGTTTGGTTTTGTAAATTTCCATGCCTTCATAACAATTTAATTGAGAAGTACTCCTTACGTTTTTAATTAACTTTATATTATCAACATTATGGTTATTTTCAAGCATATGTAGGGCAACGCTAGATTTATCAAACCTTCTGAATTTGAGATGAGCCAAATGTTCTTTGTACCTAATTTTGATTGATCTTTTTGTCTGCCCAATATACACTTGATCACAATCTTTACATGAAATTTTGTAAATTCCTGATTTATCCATGTTATCCACTGGGTCTTTGGAATTTCCTAAAAGGTTTTTAAGGTTATTGCTCGAAGAGAAAACAATCTTGCGGTCAATCTTAGAAAAGATTTTTTGAAGACCCTTGGTGTAACATGGATAAAAGGGCAATTTAACATATTTCTTATTATTACGGCCGTCAATGCGTTCTAATGTGCTTACATTTCTAATTCTTAATCTATTCTTATGTTTCGTAATAGTATTATAGACGGCATCTTCAGAGAATCCGTTAAAGTTAGAAATATTGATGATTTCTTTTAGTTCATTTTGATATCTATCTTTTTATATGCCTATCCTTTTTCATTTTAACATATTTGCTATTAAAATATGGGTAAAAAAAGATTTTTTTTTTGCATAAGTTGCATATTTCTCGTACTTGTTTCATATTTTGTTAAAAACTGCATATTCATTCATAAATTTTCGTTTTTAGGAAAACAATTCAATTTTTAAAAAATTTGCATTTACTTTCATATCGTACAATATTTATTATAACAAACGGCATTAATGTCAGGAATTTGGAAAAACCATCACATTAGGTTCCTTGATATTTACTTGTTTACCTATAATACAATTGGCAGATTGTCCACTGCTTTTTTCTGATACAGAATAATGCAAGTTTACCTGCGCAACTCAACGTCGTGTCCAATACCCTGCTTTTAAAGAACTTGTTGCTGACTTAATGTAGATGATATAACAGACCCGTAATATTGTAAGCATTATTTTATCAATTTTTATTGTCAGATTTAGTAAGCAGATTTCTAGAGATAAGTAATTATGTTGATTTAACAGAAAAGGGGATTTAGTCTCCAAGTAGTTCCAATAAGTAAATTTTTATTTATTTAGACATTAGGAGAAAATATTTAATCCCTTTTTTGCATAATTTGGTTACTATATATACAATTCAAGAGATTTGGACTATTTGCCTCGGCGTTTGTCGAAGTATTCGTAGAAATTGTCGGTACATTATAGGCTCTCTGTTTACCGCGTTGTCGGTTCTGCGAATTGCAGCGGCATATTGTTCGGTACCTTTGCAATTAAAGTTTTGAGATTTTAAAATGCATTCTTTAATTGAAATTCAACATTTTTACGAACGGCATTTACGTCGTATGCCTGGAGTTGTATATATAGAGGTATGAATTTCGATTATGGATCATTCCTTTTTCGTGAGTCATTCAAGTAACATTGTTAAAACCAAATTTTGAAGAAGTGAAGCTTCTTAAGTGAAAAAATGGCTAAAGTGGAAGGGTGGATCAAACCTTTTCCCGAAATTATTGTGGATGGAGTGAAACTGTTTTGTCGTGCATGCAGCAAAACAGTAAGTTTTTTTTTTTAGAGTTGCTATATTTACTAGGACAGATATTTTTTATTTGGTGATTCGTACGCGCAATTGCCGAATTTGTACTCTATCATGTGCTTTGAGGTTATTGCCGTTGATTTAAAAATGCAAAGTTATAATTTTACATCCAACTCCCCTTCATTCATAGAATGCCACATTCCAGATTTCTTCCGAAAGAAAATTTTTCATAGAGCATCATGTAAAAACACCGACTCACATAGGAAAACGCGCTCAAAGTTTAAAAGGAGTTCACGCATACGGACAGCGAACCATTTTGTTATGTGCGATGGACAAGTCAAAAAAGACAGAACAAGAAATATTCAATGAGGATTTATGTGAAGCTCTACTATCTGCTGACAATCCGTTAGCTAAAATAAATAATTCTAAATTTAGATCATTTTTGCAAAAACGTTGTTGAAAAAATATTCCGGATGAAAGCACAATAAGAAAAAATGATGTGCACAAATGTTACAATAACATACTTAAGGAAATACGTAATATTATTGGAAATAATTATTTCTATCTTGTAGTTGAAACAGACTTTTCTGGTCGTTACATTGCAAATTTGCTTATAGGGGTTTTACACGAAGAATACGCAGCTAATTACTTTGCAAATATTAGTTAATGTGATTCTTGTATTACATTTTTACTTTAATTATGTTACCTTTCTTGTGGAGCCTTATAACTTTATGAAAAATAAATAAGTAAGTGGGTTTATATCCTCTATTATTTCATATAATCCTTCTTCCTACAGCAAAGTTCAGTTTTTATGTTATAATTGTATAAGTTAATATGATATCTTTTACAAAATAGTGCACATTTTAAATTGATATCTTGCATATTTTTCTGCATATCTTGCATATTTTTCTTCATATTTTCTGCATACATTTGTGTGTATTTCAGCCGTTTTCTTTGCATAAAATCCTAAGCCTATTTATATCCATACCATATTTAGCGTATCCAGCACCTACAACTGGAAGATTATACTAAGCGTATGGAATTTTGTCGGTGCATAAATAATAATCGTCGTGTTGTATCGCGCATAAGTTTTACGGGGGAAGCAACATTCACTCGTGATTGCATTAATAATACTCGGAACTCTCATGTATGGTCAGACGAAAATACCCACGCAACAGTCGAAAGTAATCTTCAGCACAAGTTTTCGGTAAACGTGTGGTGTGGTATGTAAAATATAACGAGAATACCCTCCAGGAGTCCAAGGGAATAATGCTGAATAGCAAAATCCTTAATTTTTGTCGGATAAATTTACTTAATGTTTATCAAATGTCAAAACAGCATGTTCTTTTACTCATGTTACTCATATATTAGCAATTAGACTGCCTTTTGTGAATTTTCCCTAGTTTTAAAGCTTATGTTAACACAATAAAATTACTACAATATTTTAATGAAAATTAACTCCTTAACGATCGCACAGCTTTCTACAATTACGTGAATTTTCAATACAAAATCATTCCTACAATGTTGTTCCAATTATCTTCACAGGATTTTTTTCTGTCCAATAATATTGAATGTTTGATAGGTTAAAACTTTAGGTACAGATAAAATTCGGAGATAATTATCTCTATTGCAAAGAGAATAATAAACATGTTGTATGTATCTCAGTAACTAATTTGTAATTCATCAATCAAACACCGATTCGAAGGGATAGCTTATGCCAAATTTGTATATGTGTATAATTATATAAGCATCGCCAAAATTTTCAACAGTTTCATAGATAAATCCTTTGTTACATTGCTTCACGCAATTGTGCAACGAAGTTAACACACCATAAAAATTACCACCATAAAGGTTCTTCTCGTAAAGTACATAGCGTCTTAGGAACGACCAATAAATTCCCAATATAAACGAAAACTACTACTACAACTACCAGCAATCCATCATACCATAGTGTATGAGAAATTTGGAAATTACAACCATACATAACGCGTATGCAATATGCTCAAACAATTTAGTCAACCTTTAAAAGTGACCCAATTTAGCAACATCATTTTATCGCATCAATTAGCACCCTACAAATGTACCAATTTTCCAAAGCAAATAAAAATGTAGCGGTACCATATTCCTAAAACAATTCTGCCATTATACTTTATTGCAAGAAGTATTATTATATATTTCTATCTACATTAAAGATTATCGTAATTAAGTTGTCTCGGCAATATTTAAAAAAGGATATTCAAGTGTAGTACTAGTATTTAACGAAATAAATTAATAGCAAATACCATGTATAAACGTAAGAATAACATCGAGTGTTAGCTTATGTATACTTATACGTCTCTTCTGCTAACATAAAATGTTAAAGAGTGAATGCTCGTAGTTGATTTTTTAACAAAAGACATTATTATATAATGACATGAGAGCATCACCAGAATTGCTTAGATGCCTAGGCGTACTTTCCTTTCTATTAGTGTATGATCTACAGAACAGAAGTATGTAACAAATACCAGTTATTATTAACGAACAAAGGTAGCAGTGACAATACCTATACAACAATAAGAATACACACACAAATACTTACTTACCACCATACTAAAATTGTTGATAAGTAAATGTATTTTACAATTACTAATCTTGCTACTTCGGGAGAAACTCAGTTGCGCGAATCTTAGTCTTACTAGCCTAATAACACACCTAACAGACTTCCTATTTAAATATGCAGAATAGAAATTCCTCTAAACTTTGATCCTTTTGGTTTATGTAACGTTTTCATGTGTAGAAAATAGTAAAGTAGCAACCTACTTACAGAAAAAAAAAACCATTACGGCGTCACTAGTATGCCGAAGGTTGCTTGGTAAGAACTGGGGTCTTAAGCCGCAAATGACCTTTTGGTCCTATACGGCAATAATCAGACCCATGATCACCTACGCCTCTCTGGTTTGGTGGCCAAAAACAACTCAGAAGACTGTGCAACAGCAGCTTCAACATATTCAGAGACTTGCTTGTCTCAACATCACAGGAGTGATGCGTACTTGTCCCACAGCAGCTCTAGAGGTGCTGCTGAGAATAACGCCGCTTCACATCCACATTCAGAAGCAGGCTATATCGAGCCCTCACTGTTAGTAGAACGAAGGGCTTACAGCCTGGGGATCTTAGGGGTCACCTCAAAATCCTTGAAGATCCCAACATAAACTATCTGATGTATATTGCAAAGGACATGATCCCTATGCAATAAAATCTTGATCAGCCTTACAAGGTGATCATTGAAAGCCGTACTGAGTGGATATCCGGTAAGGCTCAATGCAAGAGAGGTACCCTGGAATGGTACACGGACGGCTCGAGAATAGAAGGTGTCGGAACAAGTATAGGTATTAGTGGTCCTAACTACCACCTAAAAATGCCTACATATTTCAAGCAGAGATTTCTGTTTTAAAGCGCCATAAAAAACCTCGAGAAAGGGATACGAGGCGCAACTGTTAATATATTCAGGCGGTTCTAAATGCTATTAGGGCCTACACATACGAATCTGCTCTGATACACGAATCTGTACACAATTTACGGCAATTGGGACGTAATAACCACATTACTTTGCGGTGGGTCACAATCCACAAAGGGATCGAAGGAAATGAAAAGGCAGATAAGTTGGCCAAAGAAGTAGCGAACATACCTTTTATTGGTCCTAACCCCTTCTGTTGTCTCCAAAAGAGCCACATAAAACTAGCAGTTAAGACATGGGAGGACTATCAAAAGGCCTCGTACTGGGAAAGTGTGACAAGTGAACATATGAAACACTACAAGGTAAACCTCGGTGTTTTAACACATGGCACATACCAGAACAAGCAAGAGACAACCAAATTGACTATGTACTAATAAAAAGAAAACAAAAACGTTCATTCAGAATAAAGATGTCATTTATTAATATATATGTTGAAGAACAAACGTATCAGCTAGTGATCACAGAAATGAATTTAGAAATAACAGACGACAAAAATATTAGAGAGAATTCAAAAAAGCGTTAGAAAAACAGCGAATTTGAAAGCGTGGTAAACGAAGCATCTGGGAAAGTTATAGAAAAAAAGATCTGTCAAAATAGAAAAGATTGGTATGAGAAAAAATGTGAAATTATAATAGAAAGGCAGAGAAGAGCAAGAATAAAATAGTTAAAAGGAAGCAAAGCGGATTGTTTAATCATGACTAATTTGGATAACTGTACCTTTCGAAATATAATTTAGTAATAAATTTAAAAAGAATATTTTTATTTTTAAAAATAACATAATGCATGCCATGCAGGTACGTAATTGGAGACTGAATCTATGCTATTCTGTGGCATTTAACACCACTAACAACTGTACAATATTAAAATTTACTGACAAATTATGTTAAAGATACAACTAAATTTATGCTGTCAATTGTAGAAGAATATTCCATTAAAATGGAAGATTTAGGATGTGAAGAAAATGAACAGAAGACAAGTTATTTATTGATAGAAGCGATAGGAGGCCATAAAATGAGTTGGAGCTACTGAGAAGGGCTTATAGCCGCCAGAGGGATTTTGACGTTGAACAAGTGGACATATTGAACTCACTATACATGCAAAATATAGAAACTGAAGAGAAAATTCATCCATACATAGTTGGATAGAATTTCTCATTCTGTTGCTTTTGTCCATTACCAAAAAAGCTTTCAATGATTAATGTTTGGTGATCTATAGTAAATATGCCTTAAAATGTACAAGATACGTCAATAAACATCAAATGTAATTTGAATTGTCAAACTTGTCAATAAGTGTCAAAAGTAATTTGAAGTTTAACCTTGGATTTAACTGTCAGATAGTTGTGACCAACATAAAATATAATTCAAAAAAAAAACATGGCCCTCTTGATTACGTTTTTTTTATGATCGTATTGTACTAGGTTCCTTAGTGTTTTCGACAATATAAATATTATTAAACAAGCCACACTACTTTTCTTTACATTATTGGCACTTTAAAGCTGCTTAAGCAGTACGAGTCGCTTTTTGTGAATTTTCTATTTCTTCAGGAGTTATTTTTCTTTTGTAAATAATACACAAAATTAAACATTTGCAATGTTTTTTTATTAAAAAATATATACTTTATTGTTTTTTACGTTTTCTGATATATGTATATAAATATCTTAGAACCTAATAAATAAAAACACATAATACATTTTAATCCGTTAAAATGACAAACCGGAAAGACTTCAGAAATACAAGAGAAACGTACTATTAATATGTACATACATAGAATGCAGTTTGTCACTTTAAAACCTTAAAAATTCACTAAATTAGCACCGGTAGATCACAATATTTACAGATCAGAGTACCATTGACATTGCATCGTCGTCATAATATATTTGTACACACTTCCTATCTTATACAACTTAGACTAATAACATAGACAAAAATAAAACATACAGAAAAATACAACTCTATGAGACTATTATATTCCGTATTACAATAATGTAATGTCGATGACTATTCGATTAATTTTTGTAATACAGACTTTTGTACCACAATATTCTCGCAGCTGATACACATAATGGCAAAGAAAACAGTAATGATAGATTATAAGCGACTGCTAACTAAATGTCGGGCCAGTTATAACTTAACTATGCCGCTTCAAGAGATTCTTGAAGATATGTAGGAAGGCGTATTAGTAGATGTTGCTAGGTTTTGCTCGAAGATGGGGTTGTATTGATTTTGAAGGTGAAGATATTACGATGCTATTCTGAAATATTAATTAAGAATATTAGTAACACTTATATCATTCATGTTTCTTAGAAACTAGTCATGTAGATATTAAGAAATATATATATAATTGGAAAGTTGCAGAATAGAATAAAACAAAATAATAATAATAATAATTACAACAAAATGTAAAAGGTGGCAAGAAAATGAAGCTGAACGCCGTCGCGCGTTTAGGCCATATAGGCCCATTACGCTCCCTCTTCGCCGGACACACCAAGCCGTAGTTGGATATACATTCAAGTGAACGGTCACCTATTCAAGTACAAGCATCACCAAAGCATGCTTGGCTACAGCATTTGGGAGATTGCCGGTTTAAAAAATGTCTAATGACCAAAGAAAATTTAATTCGGTAAACCGTTTGGACGTTTTCTGTCAAAGTATTAAAAAAAATTATAATTAATAATATCCATATTTTAACAGAGACGTGGGAAATCGTTAAAAAAATTAATTGATGAATTATATGAACTGAGGGTTCGGAAGTGTTCTAAAATACTTTTTCGGCAATTTCGATGAACTTTAATACAAATTAATGGAATTTAACGAAAATTAAAATTGAAAACTAACCTGGATTTTATGACGATGTCAATAAACTCTTTGTTTATATAACATTTACAGGAAACCTGCCTATTCTTAACCACCAACCTTCACTTCTACCTTGAATTTATAGTACGACTTGAAACATGCAACACAGACAGACACGTGTTACCTCGATGAAAACTTGAGTCAAAGTCCGCAAATTTAATTGGCGTCCTACTACTCCTTTATTTGAATCGCGATGGCGATTGTTTCATCCACAGCAAATTTTGATAATTCCTTTCTAAATACAATTTGACGATGAATTTTTTATGAATAAACCGATTTATAAAAGTAGCATAATGGAATACATGTAGTGACGCGACTAGATGACCTAGAATACGACTAACAACTTTTAAATGATAAATTTTACTGACGGCTACGACAACCATTAAATATCTTTCGCAAAGAAAGATATTTAATTTACGAAATTATGCTAGAAATACCTCTGAATTTACGTTGTTACTTGTTGTAAGAACATATTCCGTTAATTTTGAAGATTTACGATATGGAGAAATTGAACTGAAGAGGAGTTTCTTCCCCGTTATCCTACGTTTGTCGTTGGCTAGACTTAAAATAAGTCCCTAGTACTTCCACTCCAAAGCTCGTAGGCTTGGGAAAGAGTAGAGGCTACCGAAAAAGACCTAATAGCCGCCAGAGGGAATTTCACATTGAACGCGTGGCCATACTGAATACATTATACGTGCCAGCAAACGACAGTTGCGTTCGAAGATGTAAACTAGAACACTACAATGCATACAATAAGTTTCATATAATGAAGATAAAGAAGAAAAGATTAATAAAACACGCGCTTGATTCCATAGAAAGAGGAAAAGAAAGAGAGAATCACCTAAAACGCTCTGAAAGGACGAAGCCCACAAGGCTACAGAGAAAATTTAAATAAAATTAAAGGAAGTAGAGGAGCTCGCAGGAGATAGGAAGACATAGTGGAGAAATGGAAAAAATCGGCTTCAGAAGATCCAATTCCAACATACTTTTACACCGAAAGGCAGAAAAGTTTAGGATTAAGTAAGTAAATGCAATAACTTTTCCTTACCTCTAATACCTATATCCATTTTGTCCACCATTACCTCCGCCATTACCGCTAGGTCCAGGATATCCGTTACCACCACCAGTAGGTCCTCCACCATTTTGTTGCAGAGATTTAAGAATTTCATCTGGAATTGGTGGTGGTGTTGGTAAATGGGCACCTTGCGGTTGGAAACCATTTTCATCGGCCGTATACGTCAATTCGATTTTTTGGCCGTCTGGCGCGGTATAACTGAAGGAACCTGCTGCGCTTTGAGCCTCACTTTCTGAACCGGCATTCTTCAGGAAACCTTCTTCTTGTGCTTTGATTCCATTACCGGTTTCGTAACTGCAAATAAAGCGCAATGAATGCTGCCGTTTGTAAAAACAGAAAGAATTTTAAGCATGACGTAAGTAATTTAGTCGATTTGAAGGTTGCGAATACTTTCAGATCTCACGCAATATAAATAATTCAAATTACGATTGAATATTGTAATAAAATTCCGTGAATTACTGGCAAATTGAATGCAAATGCAAACAATACGCATCGGGAGACATTGGCAATCGAGAATGAGATGCTCCTGATTCAAGTCATACACTCAATGTTAATATTTAAAATAAAACATTAAATTGAAATTAATTTGAATAATGTATGTAGTAGAGTCTCATTGGCGTGTATGTAAAGGAAATATCAAAAAACTATTCATTGATGTAGCCTCAAAACTATTATGAGTAGTTTAGTAAAACCGAGTTTTTGGAGAAACGTTGTTAGACAAAAAAAAATTATATCAATTTAGCAGAAACCATGTTCTCAAGTAGAAATTTTTGGATTGTAACAACTACAGAGGAATTACGCTACTTACCACCGCAGTGAAAATTTATGAAACAATGCTTGAGCAAAAACTTAGACGAATAGTAGAACCTACATTATGCCAATCACAAAGTGGATCCAGGAAAGGGGGAGAAGTTCAAGACTACATATTTACAATAAAAGAGATTATAAATAAGGCAATGAGTACAGGAAGAGAAATATATTTAGCCTTTTTGGATATGGAAAAAGCTTTCGATAGAATGTCAAGACTATGGGAATACCTGATCAAACGAGAAGTAAAGCAGAAACTTGTTGGGGCAATCAAAAGCTTATATAGAAACGCTTAAAACATTGTTGTAAGCCATAATAGAGCACCCAAACCATTCGCCACAAAAGATGGACTGAGACAGTCTCTTATTATTTAACATAGTTATGGATCAAACGATCAAAAACATAAATAACAAAACAAAACCAATAAACGTAGGATATAGAAACCTAAAGAGAATAAAAACCACGGAATGTGCTTTCGTCGATGATGTAACAATCATGACAAAGAACAAGTTAGACCTGTAGGAAAACTTTACAATATGGAATTAGATCCTAAAAAATCCGGAATGAAGATGAATGCAGAAAAGACAAAAGTGGTGGTGATTTCAAAAGAATAAAAAAATATGTATACAGAACGAGGGAGTCCAAATAGAACAGATTGACAAATTCCAATATTTGGGTATTATACTGGACGAAAAAGGTAAACAAGAAATTGACCTCAACAATAAAAGAGGAAAAGCAAATAAAGAAACAAAGGATTCTTGAAAGAAAAAGAAATAAAACAACCAAAATTGAATGTATTCCAAGCCATATACAGACCAATACTAACATACGGATACGAAACATGGGTTTTCTCTAAACAAGAAGAGCTAAAGCTATATGGAGATGAAATACCTCAGAAGAGTTCGGGGAATTACAAGAATTGAAAAAATCAGAAACAAAAAAAAATAAGAGAAAAATTAAATATAGAAAGCCTGGAGAAATATATAGAACAACGCCAATTGGGATGGTGAGGGCATTTACAAAGAATGGGAGACGAGATACCAGTTAAACAGATATGGGAAGCTAAAACAACAGAAGAAGATACGAGGACGACCAAGAGAACCTAGAACAGCACAATGGAGAAAACTTCGCAAAAAAGAGGAAGAACATAGCAAGAAGCGGCAAATATAGCGAAAAACAGGAAGGAATGGAATAATTTTATTAAATTGTCAAATATTGTGGTAAACAAGTAGAAAAGTAACCCTGCATCCAAATAAGTAACACAGGGTATTAGATTACACATATAGTTCCGGTAGTAAAGGACATATTCACTAATTTCTTATAGCATATTCCATTGGGTAGCACTAGAGTGCACCCGGAGCTTGCACTTCTAGTTGGAAAATTCTGGATCGAGCAGTGCCAATGGAACGTATTATTTCGCCGCCGAGCTATTGTACATGTCATGTTCCATTGGGAGAGGTTAAGTACATCGGTTATAAATGCCATTCTTGTATTTGCAAATATCAACTATTGTCAGTCGGCCATATTGCTCTAAACCGGCTCCTAAAAATTGCTTCGAGTGCAACTCTGACTGCTCTGACTTTACCAATGGAACATAAATTATTGCTTCAAACTTTCCAATGGAACTCATGCAACTCGTGCTCCGAAAATGCTCCGACTGCTTTACAACAGCGGTCGGCAACCTTGTTGACCTTGTGATCTATAAAATACGGCTCAGATATCACACGACCGATGGTCAAGCTTATGTACAAAAAGAAGTAGTATAGCTGTATGAATATCCAAAGGAAGGTGTTTTTCCACGACCCATTTTGCAAAATTTGCGAACCAGAATTGAGTCGCGATTCAATGGCTGCCGTCCGCTGCTCTAGAATTGGAGAGGTGGATATAGAAGACGCTATTAGCGTTCTGTATGCGAAAATCATCTTTATTGTCGTAATTAGCAATATAAATTGTCCGTAAATTTTTAATATTTTCTCTTGGGTAAAGAATAGCAAAGATACTTACCTGAACCTGTAGCTTCCGTCACCGTTATTAACATTTTCATAGCTCAATATGGGAATTTGAGGACCGCCAGGACCAGCTCCATTACCTCTACCATTACCGCCACCTGGTTGCCCGTAGGTACCAGATGGACCAGGACCAGGACGAGCACCGTTACCTGAAGTGGATGATACCCTTTAGTATTGCATTTGTATATTTTGTATATCTACACGGTACGTTTAACTTGAAACTTGCTAAGGGGGAAGTAGTCGCGCCATAGTCGATTCAACCACAAATCTTAAAAACTTGCGATAACTTTGCAGGGTGTCTAGTTAAGGACTGCTTTTGAGAATGCTCCTAAAATGTACTTTTTCTGTTTTTGATGTGCTTATATAAAGAAGAAAATGTTAGAATAAATATTAATACACTTGTTTCGATTAGACGCGGGATCTCTAAAATAACCCAATTATGTTTTTCAAAAAAAATTTCAAAGAAAAAAGGCAAATTATAATTTATTTATAATGAATCTGTTAAAAATGGCTTGTGCTGTTGAAAAGAGAAGCAAATTAATTAATTCTTCAAAGAATAAACATAAAAATGTACTATGAAACCAAGATAAGATTGCACAAAGTATTTCGAATATTAGTTCATATGTTAAAATACAATATTTTACTGTTGGTTTTTTGTTTTTAATAAAAAAAGCAATTTAAACAAGCTACCAAGAAGTGCGGTAACCAGAGAAACTACAAAAGTAGTTTAACAGTGACATAATATCGTCCTAATCACAAACAAAAAATAAAAAACCCCGTAAACGTTACACAAACTGTGAAGTGATCCATAGCCATGGATTCGTTACTTATGCAGCTTGCTTGTTAATTTGGTTGCATAAACTCCACACAGTTTTAGAAGATTATTTAAAATTGTTCATTTATTACGGTACTAAACAGTATTTTATTAAAAGCTGAATTTTCTGAAAAAAAATACCAGCTTACAGATTTTTAAAAACAATTTGTTTTAAGAATACTTGTTTCGATAACAACGGTATATTAAATCCTTTAGGAGCTTAGAAAGTGGAGCTGACATAACTTAAGATAAGAGTTTTAAAATCATTTGATCTATGAAATATATAATGCTAATCTGTGAGTTACATTGCAACTTGACGAATTTTTAAGGGAATATTAAAAAGAATGTATAGAAATGCAGTTTTCTTTAAAATTAAAGAAACTAGCATGGTTTCATTCTTCGGATCTTAGTAAGGATCCAAATAAGACCTAGTGGTTAGACAATGTGCTGTACACTGGCAGAAATTCATATTTTTTCAGCTAAATTAAAATTTTCAATAACCATAATGCAATTATTGTCTTGCTGTAGCAAAATTGTTTTGGTTCTACAGATTTACATTTTTTTCCGGAAGAAAATAATTTTCCTACAATTTATTTTACATGAAAATAATTATTTACTTTATTCAAAGCAATATTTTAAAAAATAATAGATTTACATGAAGCAAAATGTTTTCTTCCAATAAGACAAGTATCTACTTTATGCATGGCCAAGAAAATTATTTGTTTCTTGATCTAACTCAATATATTACAGTTAATGAAAACAATACAATTTTCTGGCATCATTGTAGAGTCTGATCTGTAAATCATCCCTGTACGGTTATTTAGTGAGGACTACATGATTTTAAGGTTACCGTCCGGTCTCATTACAGGGTCACATTTTTTGGAAAGGAATCAAAGAATAATTTTACGAAGATTCGATAGTCATGTCATAATCTTCATGCAAAAATAGTGCATTTCGGCATGTTTATATAATCCAATCAATTGCAACAAATGAACTGGAAACTAGAAGATGCTATTCACAACATGGTTAAAAGAATGTTGCATATTGAAGTATAAAAGTGTTGGTACATGTAAACATGTCAATTAGATTGAATACAAGTATTCAATAGAACTTTTACTCTTCGACTCATTAAAAAATTACAGCAATTGCTAAACAGAACTTCCTAATGGTAACCTTATATGAATTTAACGTCTTCAAACCTTGAATTTAAATTACCAATTGTTTTAAGGTGATAATATGAATGATATACAGTTGTTTATATATCGGGACGATTAATGATCTTTGCAAAAATTCAGCACATTTTTAAGATATTTTAAAACATTTCGAAACTGGTTAAAACCGAAAAAAAAAACATCCCGTTGAATTTCTACAAACACTTCATCCTTTAATTGTATTTTTAATTGAAATTTCACAAATATACTTTCATAGACATGTTGGGATGTTGGGATTAAACACTCACATGTACCCTTTCTTGGTAATCCATTGTTAATATCTAAGCGAATAGTAGTGTTCAATTTCTTTAATATGGTTAGAAGTTTATCCACCTCACAAAAATTACGCAAAATTATTGTATCCCAGTATTGTCGAGGAAAATCATAAAAACAAATCGCCACAGAATTAAAAATGGTAAAATCTTCAGTGGGAAATATTGTTAAACTCTACAGATAAACTGAAACCATGGGAATTAAAGAAAAAAATACTGGTAGACCTGAAATTATAACTGAACGAAGTCAAAGAAACTTGATCAACATTTGCAAAGAAAATCGCAAGAACACTGTAAGGGAAATAACGGCCCTTTGGAACCAGCGCAATGGTTTTGATGTATCCCTGGTGTTGCCGAAAATATATACATACTTGTTAACTGTTATACAGAAACGAAACTGATAGATTTGGGCAAAATCAAAAGCAAATGAGACTTTGGACGATTGGAAGAAAGTTATTTCCAATGACAAGTTTAAGTTTGACGCTTGTGTAGAAGATAATCGAAAACGGAGAATAATCCAAAAGGGCAAATGATACGGGATTGTAAGTCATTGGTTTGGGCCAATTAGAATTGATTGAAGGTAAGATGATTGCTGCAAAGTATTAAGAAATTTTGCATGGCAGTTTGCTGCCCAGTAATCAAAAATTGTACGAAAAAAAACGTAGATTTTATTTCCGAACAGGATAGCGCCTCGTGTCATACCGCGCGTCGAACCAAACAATGGTTTGCTCAAAGGAATATAAAAGTTTTGTCTGGACCCTCAAAGTAGCCCGGACTTAAATGTTTTTGAAAATGTATGGTACGAAATGAAAAAATACCCAAAGAACAATCCTCAAAGAACAATTGATGATTTAAGAGCCAAATTAAGACAAATCTGCAACACGTTCACTCCTCAATTTTGCAACAAGCTTGTATAAGGTATGCCAACACGTATTCTAGCGGTTATCAAGTTAAAAGGAGATATCACTAGAGTTATTAGTTATAATAATTTCGTTTCGCGTCCCAGCATTTAGTTGTCAGAATTTGTTGTTCTTTTTTTAAATTTAATTATTTATTGCAGTTTAAAATATTTTTTTTGATCCTTACATGTAAGAATTTCTCAACAAACATGTTTCTTTCTTCAAACTCTTCCAAACAATCATGTGTTAAGATTGCACTGCGTCGCAATATGCAATGAGGTCCTAAAGTATCCCCCCATGCTAACTTTTTAACGACAGAAGCTAGCGTTTTTAGAAAAAATATGTCAATTTCTATTTTTGTGAACTAACTTTTACCGTTATCAGCAGTTCAATTGCATTTCCGGTATCACGGAAAGTGATGTCAACTTTCTTCTTTTAAATAGAATATCCTATGTACTTTTACGTTTTTGGAAAGGTAATCGAAAAGCGAATCCAACGATATCACATATGTTATACTTTAACTTAAGACGATATGCAGCAATAAAGGTTTTGGTGATCTGTTTTTGTTGTTACGCAAAGTTGGCTAGGAAAGAGCGCCAAAATGTTTGTTGTAACGTCAGATTTATCCAAAGAGCTCGATACTATGCAAAGTAATCATAATCATAACAATTGCCCAACTGTTAAATTTCAATTCCAAAAGCGTAAATTATTCTTGTTGTTTGTTGTTATTATATCCTCCACACCGTCGTACTTTCGTTCTTTGTTCTCGATATTATTTTGTCTCACTTTAACATGTTTTGTTAATTGTTGTTAATTATTTTTTATTAATTAATTATGGTAGGTTTGTTTAAATTTGTTAATTTTTGATAGACAGTATGTCTGTTAGGTTTTCTTGTGTCGTTATTTTTATGATGGCTTTGACACGATCCATGCAAAATTACTTAGTCAACTTTAATATTATGTAAATCTGACAACAATCACGTGGTTGCGCAACAAATTGTACAATAATTTAAATTTTAATCTTCTGTTAAAGCAGTTCGCTCTGTAGATTATATCCTATCTATTCTTGCTTAGCGCAAAGTTCAAATATTTCCGGCTGTACAAGGGCAGTGTTCATTATGCTCCACTTCGTGGTAATTGTTGTCAAATTCACCGAATATTAAAATTAGGTACTTAAAGTTTATCTTATGCGGTCCTTGCGGAGCCCGTTGTAAAATCAACAACAGAAAGAAATGAAACCTAAACACATTGTCTATCAAAAGCTAACAAATTTAAACAAACCTACCTTAATTTATTAATGGCACTGGAGCACTGTTTCAGTGTTCCAGTGCCACAGATTTAGAGTGCCTCTCTAGTGTGATGGCTTCTCGGTCTAGTTTACTCAACCGTTTCTTTAAGGTAAGAAGTAAGATTAGTCTAGTTAGTGCTAATATTAAATTTCTGAAAGATTGTAGAAAATTTAATGTTTTTCCGAATTTCATTCAAATTAAGTGTAAGTTCGGCAAATAGAGCTATTTTTTTCGGCCAAAAGATGTTGGTTAAATTCAGAAATTAAGTATCAGTATTTTGGAATTAGTCAATTAGAGTTAGAAGCATATAGTTTGCACTTAAAACCAAGTAACAACCTGTGTATCTTCGGTTACTGTTTCAATTATAAGTTCGATAAAGTAAAAAAGAAACAAGAATTAGCAAAACAAGTTAAAATGAAAGAAAATAATAACGAGAACAAGGAACGAAAGTATGACAAATGCAGGACATAATAATAAATAACAAGAATAATTTATGCTTTTGGAATTGAGGTTTGATAATTTGGCAATTGTTATTATTATTTTGCTTAGCAACCAGCTCTTTAGATCAATCTAGCATCACAAGGAACAATTTGGTGCTCTTTCCTAGCCAACTTTGCGTAACAACAAAAACAGAAAACCAAAACCTTTATTTATGTGGTATCGTTGGATTCGCCTTTCGATTACTTTTTCAACGGCGTAAAAATATACAGGATGTTCGATTTAAAATCACACTGCCGATAACGCCAAAAGTTAGTTCTCAAGAAATAGAAATCGACCTATTTTTCTAAAAACGCTAGCTTCTGTTTTCAAAAGTTAGTATGGGCGGGATACTTTAGGACCTCCCTGTATAGTTATAAATGCAATTCTTCTATTCAACGATAATTATGTTTTTCATCTACAAAAACCTTTCGGCTTTCTATTAGACTTCCCAATAAGCAAGTACAATAATTATCTTTTAATTAATACAAAAAGCCATTACGCAATGAGTTTTACAAGAACATTTAAATGAGCTGCATAAAGCACGAGATAAAATAATCCTTTTACTTTTCCACGCATGGATGTATGAAGCATTCGACGACGTGAAAAACTTTACGACGATGTTGTTCATTTATCTGATGCGCCATAATGCATATTTAGAATTTCCAATCGCTCGATAACCTTTCACGATGCTCCATTAATCTGATTTATATGTGAGTCGTCTGATAGATGAAGGCGCTTACATCCAAGCGAATAATAGTATATTTGTATATAAAAAAAGATGCCATTCGATGTACTACACGACTTCGATCCCCACGGATGTGTTTGGGATCGTCTTATTGATGAAGATTATCTATTTACCTAATTATTTGTGAAAGGAGCAGTTAAGTTATCGTATCAATGCAAGCGCATAATTGTATAACGAAACGTGTGTTTCCATTAAATGAATAAAGTCTTCTTAAAAGGCGGTACACATCGGATAGTTGGGTATACGTTGGTTTGCTAAATATGGAAATTGTATTGGTAATCTCTTTCCGTTTATTGCCTTTCCCAATAAGTACATTAAAAGAAGAGGCGCAACTGAGGATTCTATTATTTTCCATGCAGGGCAAAAGGCATTGGTTTCAACATATATGCTCTGAATATATCTTGGGTGAAATTCGTATTCTTCCAAGAACTAAACTACATAAAGCGTGGATTGTTACACATTGATCAATATCGAAACTATTATTTTCCATGCAGAGCAAAAAGCATTGGTTTCAACATACATGCTCTGAATATATCTTGAGTGAAATTCGTATTCTTCCAAGAACTAAATTACGTAAAGCATGGATTGTTACACGTCAATCAATATTGAAATAAAAATCTTACCCTGGTAATAGCAAGATATTTTAAGTTGGAGCAGAAAATCAATTTCAGAAGAAGAACTCCTTATTTAACCTTCAGTACCTTTAGTAGTTAGGGAGTGGGTTTGTTTATGAAATTAATCTAAAAACGCTCTCAGAGACTGGTGCATCTATTGGCGATTTCTTTTTAGAATAAAAGCTGCGACTTTAAAAAAGTAACAAAAACCAATATTTGCATTTGTTTAGCAACATATCCTAAAATGATCTTATCTCAAATGGTCCAGTTTGTGCATTTATGATTTTTTTAGAAATATACTTGCAACTTCAGAAAAGGGAGAAAACTAATATTTTTTTTGAATTAGCGGTTTTGTAACGTATCTTTATTTTGGAATAACAGTTACGAAGCGGAAGTAGTTACGAAGGTAGTCTGAAAAGTTTCCAACCTAAGTAGAGTTAAATATTTTCTTGTTAAATTCAGTTTTATTTCTCAACATAGTTTCCTTTCAAGTTTAAACACTTTTCGCAGCGATGCCCCCATCTCTTCAATCTATCCAAATAGCAGTTGACATCTTGTTCTACAAGATAGGCGTTTATGAATGTGATGGCCTCCTCATTCAATGAAAATCTCTGTCCTCCAAGTGAAACTTTAACTCTAGGAAACAAAAGAAAAGTCGCTGGGGACCAAATCTGGTGAAGAGGATGGATGGTCTATTAATTCCAACCCCAACTGGTGGATTTTTGCCAAGGCAAGTTGTTTCGGTGGAACAAAGCTTTCTTTTTCCTCAAATGCGGTCGTTTTTGCACAATTTCTGCCTTCAGCTTGGCAAGTAGTGATGTGTAATATTCCCCCGTTATTGTTTCTCGTTTTTCAAGATAATCGATTAACATAACTCCATAACTATCTCAAAAAGCAGTCGCCATCACTTGCGCGGCCGATGGAACAGTCTTCGCCTCTTTCGGAACCAATTAATCCTTCGCAGTCCACGATTTCAACTGTGTCTTGGCTTCAGCAGTGTGCTGGTGTATCCAAGCTTCATCCGCAGTTATTAATCGATTCCAAAACTCCGACCTATTTCCCTTAAATTGCTTCAATAGGGCTTTGGAAATGTTCATTCGAATGCGGTTTGGTCCTGAGTGAGCAAGCGCGGCGCTCAACGCACCGTTAGCTTTTTCATGCCCAAATCGTCAGTCAATATATGACAAACACAATTCTGGGAAATGCCCCCAGCCTCTGGTATCTCTCTAACCTCAACTCGACTGTCGTCCAACACCATTTGGTGAACTTTTTCGATGTTATCGGTAGTAGTTACGACCCAAACGTTCATAGTCAACCGAGCTGGTTTAAACTTAGCTGGCTAAAATGTCACTGTGGCAATTTGCATAAGCGTACTGCCTTTCAAATGCAACAATTTTAGAACTCGATATTCGATTTTTTCCATTTTTAACATCTACTGACACAAACGACTGTTAAATAACAACACAGCGTTCAACATGGCTGAAGTTTTCAGAAGTATCTTTCAACGCATGCGCAATTATGTACATTACTTTTCAGGCTACCTTCGTAGGCTTCAAAACTGTTTGAAGAAGTTTCTACACCCGATACTGAAGAAGATGAAACAGAAGGTAGATTCAAACATTATTGACCAAGATAAATCTGATGCAACAGTGCAAACAAATAAATCATATTGATGGAACTCGATGGAAAAAACACTAAACTCGTGAAGAAAAATTAATTAGTGTAGAAAACGATATAAAGAGGGGAGTTGGAAGAGGGAAAAAGGAGAAGGGAGTCGAGCGCGGGAAGGGAGAGTGTGCTGAAAAATGGCGATGAAGTAGCGTAGTTAAATTATTGTTACATATTTCGAATTTATTAAAGTATTTTTCTATTAAAATCAGTGTCGTACTTATTTGTGCCGGAGGTGTAGCTAATATTTCAGAAGCGGGATATGAATCATATGAACGATAAACAACGAGAAAAAGTGTAGAAAAAGAACCGGTGAAAATTGAGGTTAGATAGACATTCGCCAAATTAGCATGTGAAACAATTGTGTTTAGTGTACGTTGAAAACATTTATTCGCGTATTCGTGGACAAACAGTGTCGAGAACACCCAGAAACGAGAATTGTATCGAGGAAAATTTGTGATACGCATAACGGTTGAATTTTATAGAAACTATAGTTTGATTCAAAAACAAGAGGACTATTTGTGAAAATAGCATTTTGAAACGATGGAGAACGCCGATGTATTTGAACTATTCCAGAAGAATTTGGAAACAAATTCGATGCAACCTACGGTAAGTGAAAATGGTGAAACGAGTAACGCAATGGAAGAAACAGGTGATAAGTTGAGCGAAATGACAAAAATCATAGAGTTAATGATGAAGGAAAATCGACGACGAGATGAAATGTTAGAAAATGTACTTCTGCAAATGGTGAATAAGCAATCAGCAGCAGCAGTACCAGTGAGTGTATACAATATACCAGATTTGTCGAAAAATATTGAATATTTTAATGGAGAAGAAACGAGCGCAAAAGCACAAGCATGGCTAAATAATGTTAGAACAACCAAACAAATGCATTCATGGCCAGATAATGTTGCGTTAGAGATAGTAAAATCACATTTGAAAGGGGCAGCAAAAAGCTGGTATGAAACCAAAGCTTGTGGAATAACCAAGTTAGAGGAATTTGTGACGGCATTCGAAAAAACATTTATTGGTCTAGATAGTTTACCAGAAAAGTGGAAACGAGTGAATCAGCGGGTACAAAGGAAGGGTGAGTCAGTACAATTGTATTTTTATGAAAAGTTAAAATTATGTCAAGATGTTGGATGTAAATTCCGCGATAGTAAGGAACAGATACTAGTAGGGTTGCGAAATGATGACTTATCTAATATAGTAGCTGCCATGACGCATGAGGATTCAGATGCTTTGTTGCATGATATTATTTATCAGGAAAGACTATTAGAGCAAAGACAAGGAAAAAGTAATTATTTTCACAGTGATAAACAACATCAAAAATCAGAATTCAAACCAAAAGATAGGTCAAATCAGGAAATGCGAGAAAAACCTCCAAATGCGAAACCCAAATCTACCTATTTACCTAGTAGGGATGCTAATGGAAACCCTTTGTGTTTTCCTGCAAGAAGTACGGACATGTCGGTAAATATTGTAAAAATCAGGCGCGTACTAGCGAAAATGTACAAAAACCCGTGAGTACTGCGAATGAAAGGAATCAAAGAGAATCCCAGATGTCAGTTGTACAATCGAGACCCGAATCAACCGAAAATAACTACATAAGGTTAATTAAAGTAAATGGTAAGGATACAAATTGCTTCATAGACCCTGGTAGTGCGGTTTGCACAATTAGGAAGAGTTACGTAGCAGAAAACAAGTTGAAATGTGTACCCACAAAGCAAAAGCTTTACGGATTCGGACAGAAGGAGCCAACTGAATGTTATTGGGTAACCAACGTGGAGTTAAAAATAGATGAGGTACAAGAATGTGTGGAAGCATATGTTGTTCCTGATCAAGTACAATTTGTGGATATCTTAGTAGGAAGAAGCTTTACAGAGATACCAACTATAGCTTTTTTGAGAAAGGATGATAAGCTATACTTCGGATATAACGATCAACACCCATTTAAGGATATTGATCTAGATGCAATACTAACCAGGGAATCCAAGTCAAATTTAGTGGTAATGGACAACACCATTATACAGGATGGGATCAACTATATTCGCGTGCATACTGGAAAGTGTGAAGAAATGCTCACAATTTGGAGTGATATTAGCGAGGATCTACCAGTGGCACAAGGTGATATAATTGGACAAATAAGAGGTGGAAATAAGGAAAAGAAGTGTGAAAAACAGACAAATCAGGACAATAGTGTTGTTGGTAGAGACCCCATCACAGCAGATATGATTAATGTGGGAGAGACAATTAGTGAAGAAGTCAAGTGCGCTTTGTTAGACTTAATGAACGAGTTTAGAGACACCTTCGCGACCAACCTATCCGAATTAGGATGCACGGACTTAATGACTGTTGAAATTAAAGAC
Source organism: Dynastes maya (assembly GCA_029619315.2). Lineage (NCBI taxonomy): Eukaryota > Metazoa > Arthropoda > Insecta > Coleoptera > Scarabaeidae > Dynastes > Dynastes maya. The sequence continues at coordinate 77,127,893 of JAROYE020000001.1, forward strand.
AATGATGTGCCTGTTAGATGTAAACCGTATCGAACGAACTTTGAGGATCGGAGACACGTACAAGATATAGTGCGCGAGTGGCGGGAACACGGTATAATCAGAGACACGAACTCTGCATACGCTTCGCCAGTGATTTTAGTACCAAAGTCTTCGGGAGAAAAACGATTAGTAATTGACTATCGTCGATTGAATAGCCAGACAGAGAAAAAGAACTTTCCGATTCCGCGTTTAGATGATTGTTTCGAGTTGTTATCCGGATGCAAATTATTCTGTGTGTTAGACCTAATGTCGGGTTATTTACAAATACCATTAAGCGAAAAATCGAAACACAAGACCGCCTTCATTACGCCGGACGGTATAGCTGAGTTCGAGAGACTTTGTTTTGGATTAGTGAATGCGCCATACGAGTTCTCAAAACTAATGTCAATGGTGTTAGGACCTTTACGAAATAGCATAGCAACTTCTTATCTTGATGATATATTAGTGCCTGCCAAAGACTGGAACGAAATGTTAAATAGACTAAGATTAGTTTTCGCGGCTATGAGAGAAGCAAAGCTTACGTTTAAATTAAACAAGTGTGAATTTGGGAAAACGTCAGTGAAATTTTTGGGTTATCAGTTGACAGAACATGGACTTTCTCCCAACCCAGACAAGCTAGCTGCCATTGATCAATTCCCAATACCTAAAAATAGACATGAAGTGCGTAGATTCCTTGGATTGACTGGTTTCTTCAGGCGTTTTGTACAAAACTACGCGTTAAAAGCACGACCACTAACGGAGTTAACCAAGACCAAGCAAGACTTTACCTGGACCAAAGCCCAAACCGAAGCTTTTGAAGAACTGAAAGAGGTGTTGCAAAAAGCTCCTATTTTGCAATTATACGATCCAACAAGACCTACTGAACTTCACTGTGATGCAAGTTCCTTAGGAGTAGCCGGGATGCTACTTCAGGAGGGTGAAGATGGGAAGATGCATTTAGTATACTGTGTGTCCAAGAAGACGAACGATGCTGAACGGACATACCACTCCTCTAAGCTAGAACTTTTAGCAATCATTTGGTGTATCGAGCGACTGAGACCATTACTATTAGGTATACCTTTTACTGTAATAAGCGACTGTCAAGCCTTAGTGTACCTAAACGCAAAGAAGACCCTACAGCCGCAAATTGCGATATGGTATGCAACTCTATCAGAGTACAACTTTGAAATTAAGCATCGCCCCGGAGATAAAATGGCCCATGTGGATAGTCTGAGTAGAGCTGCAGTTGAACCTGCAGATTCAACAGGTATGACCGAGGAAATATACGAGAAGCGATTAAACGTTTTTCAAATCATTAGCGAAGAGGATCGAATACTAATGATTCAAAACTGCGATCAAAAATTAAAAGAGTTACTCCGAATTTTGAAGACCCCGGAAGAAGAACGAACACCGGAAGAGAAAAATAGGGTAGAAGACTATGAAATTGAAGACGGAAGATTGTTTAAAAAAGTCAAGGTAAATCGGGAAGAAAAATGGTTATACGTGCTACCAGACAGCATGAGAAAAGCTACTGTGATAAAGTACCACGACCAGATGGGACATTTTTCGTTAGATAAAACGGCAGCCAAAATTCTAAACAATTTCAGGTTTAAAAACCTAAGGAGATACGTCAGGAAACATATAAGAGGATGCTTCGAATGTCTAATGGAAAAGATTCCTGGAGGAAGAAAGGCGGCAAAGCTTCATCCCCCAAGAATGCCTGCCCGACCGATGCTCAAACTGCATGTGGATCACCTAGGACCATTCCCAAAGAGCCTCGCGAACAAGATGCATATATTAGTCATCGTCGACGCCTTCTCTCGCTACATCAAGTTGTATGCTGTGAAAGGTACTACTTCGTCTGAAACAGCGAAGAAAATGGAGGACTTTATTAATCATTTTGGTGCACCCGAACTGATCGTATCCGACAGAGGGACCGCGTTCATGGGCAGTGACTTCCAAAAGCTTTGCGAGAAATATTCCATCCGCCATCAACCCATTGCGACCCGATACCCCCAAGCGAACGGTCTCGTCGAAAGTAAAATGAGAAACATAGTACCTGTGATCGTAACAACAGTAAATTTCAGAGAAGATAAGTGGGACCAAAACTTGATTGCGGCAGAGAGGAAAATCAATACAACTTTTAATAAGACCATAGCCACAACTCCATTTGAATGTCTATATGGTTATCAGCCAGCGTTTGAAGATGCTAAAATGCTCCAGGCAGCTCGACGAGAGACTCCAATGTTAAAAAGGGAAGTAATCAGAGATAGAGCTAGAGATAAGGCCGACCAAACGCAAGCAAAGTACAAGAAGTACTATGACAGGAAGCGCTACGAGGGTGTTACATATGAAGTGGGTGATGTGGTATCCATCCAATCTGTGCCAGTTTCGACAGGACAGCCGACGAAGACCCAGTTGAAATACAGAGGTCCATATGTAGTCATAAATAAAATAGCAGCCGACATATACCAACTAGAGAGGCTAACGGGTAGGAACTACCCTGGAAGCAAAGTCATAACTACGCACGTTTCCCAAATGAAATTGTACCAGAACCATGATGAAATGGATTCTACGGATGAAGAAGAGGAAGAAGGAAGCGATATCAGTGGTCAAAATGCAACCACCGATGATGAAGAATGGAACCCCGACCAGCCGGCAGAAGAAGCAGAAGTGGAGCCGAGGCAAGATCAACAAAGACCCACACGACGAGTACGAGCGCCAGCCGGTACCAAGACTACGTTTGAGGACAAACGTACGTCAGGATAAGCCGATTGTAGAAAACGATATAAAGAGGGGAGTTGGAAGAGGGAAAAAGGAGAAGGGAGTCGAGCGCGGGAAGGGAGAGTGTGCTGAAAAATGGCGATGAAGTAGCGTAGTTAAATTATTGTTACATATTTCGAATTTATTAAAGTATTTTTCTATTAAAATCAGTGTCGTACTTATTTGTGCCGGAGGTGTAGCTAATATTAGTGTTATTCCAAAGGCCAAAAGGAGGCGCAAAAAAAGGCAAATACCATTAGATGTATGGAACCTCTTTATTAGCGAGGAAATAGAATATAGAACATAGTAGATAAACACGCCGTTGAAAAAAATGTGAAAACATGCTAGCATTTCTAAAGTTAAGGCTTTAACGAGCAAAGCAGTGGTGTTGAAATTTTTTGTGTAACAATGGGTCTAAATCGGTTTAGGTTTCCTGTAAGACATATGAGATTCAATGATCTATCTGTTCACCAGAATAGAGTCGATTCGGCAAATTAGCTGCCATTTGTGAAATTTTTAAATTATAGAAAATTGCAAAGCGTATTACGGCAACTCTCCGCAATATGTTACATTTTCATGTTGATGAAAAAGTGAGGGCATTTAGAGGGAAATACATTTATGCTTTATGCGATGCTAACATGTGGTGGGAGTATACGTCGGCCAACAACCAGGACAGTCTTATAGAAGTGATAACACTGGAATGCTGTTGTGGCACGCCTACGTAATTATATAAACGGCAGAAACAGGAACAACTGCTACCTTTTACAATTATAGATTTAGCTAAAGGTTTGAAACCTAAAGCTAAGCTTAGGTACCACGTAAGGAAAAATAAGAGATTGCCTGTTGAACTCATACTGGACAACCAAACGGATCAAGCTCGTTTGCTTTTGGTGACGATTGTACATTACTATCTTATGTGCGGAAAAAAGAAAAATGTTCTTGTTTATCCTCGATGCAGAAGGATGATACAATTGCCTCTAGCGATAAATCAGATTGAAGATTGAAGACCAAAATACTGCTACTACTAAACGTGGCACTGACGTTGCTTACAAAATGTGTGCTGAATGTCATTGTCCTCGTAATACAAGGAGATGGCCAATAGTCATTTATTGTAATATGATGAATGTTTCAGGCATAAATTCCTTTATTACATTTGCAGCAAGTAATTAAGGATCTACTATTCGTAGATAATTCTTGCAGAAATTATCAATTGCGCTAGTATGCGATTACAAAAATGGGAATATTTCTTTTGCATCGCCAAAATAAGACTTAGAGAAAAATGTGGCCTCCTACTGCTTCAAGACTCTGCTAGTATACATCTTTCAGATCGTGGATCCGGAAAGCACAGCTATTGCGGTCATCAAGAAAACAGAAAGACGAGAGATTTGTGCGACAAATGCAATTGATTTCTTTGCTTAGACTAACTGCAACTGCAAGAAGGTTAATACAAAAGTATTTTTAGAGTATTGTACAATAATATGGAGCTGCAATAATCATGAACACAATTAAATAACATATTTAAATCAAGGTATTTAGTATGCTTCCTTATGAATTCAGAAATATGTTGTTTGTTGATTAAAATAAAGGTTAAAACAAATTTTAATGGCCACTTATAATTTAGATTGCATTTTTAATAACATTCATAATATAATATGTAAGCAGTACTATTTTGTTACTTTTCCTTGACGTATCAACACTGCACTACCGTATCACAACGTAGTTATATTATTAAAAATAAAATCGATGAGCAAACAACTTGCAATCGGACTCTGCATGCCATTGTCCAATGCCTCGTGCTCCTCAACTTGGCATTGTTGCTTTTACTTAAGTATTATCACTTTGCAAAGATTTTGAGTTAAGTACCAAAATGTTTGTAATGAAACAATATCTTTTGATTTAATATTTTGATCAAAACCTACTTGTGAAATCATTATTAATCCATTTAGCAAAATTATTATAAAGAGAGGTATAGCATTATAGTACCAATGGAATTTTAAGTCTAAAATATGCTGTTGTGACTGTTTACAAACTTAACAGACCAAAAATAATTTTTTAGAATGCGGTGTTGTATGCAGCCTGCATATCGGGCATCTGTATGCACAAACTGGGTTCTACGGCCATTCTAGGTTAAGTTCGTAAACAAATACAAATATTAGTTTTTGTTACTTTCCCAGCTTTTATTCTAAAAAAATCCCCAGTAGATGCACCAGTCTCTGACTGAAAGGTACTGAAGATTATTTATGGAATTCTTTGGATTCTAACTTAAAACATTTTGCTGCCTATAGAATACAGGTGTCCATCTAGTGGTTGGGTGGAGAATAATTCCATCCTTGAGGAGTTTAGAGAAAAGGTGTTCAAATAAAAAATATTCCAAGATTCAATCGCTCTAGCGTGCAAGGCGTTTAAGATATCGGCCATTAAAGAAACAGGTATTTCGCAAAAATCTCAAATTATTTCAATTATCTCCAAAAACGTAATAATATACAGGGCGTTCGATTTAGAAGATCAAAGTTGTATAGTGCGCAGCGGAAACTGAACAACTTGTATACTTGACCATAATTTTATGTTGTGTATAATTTTCTTCCAAATATGTTTTATTTCAAAACTTTTTCTTTAAATTGCTCAGGATAGGAATATCTTCAATCTTGTATTTTTTTTAATAATTCCGAAATACAAAATAATTACAGACAAGCTGGATAAAAATTGGTAAAAGAAACTATTCATGAGAATGATATTCAGCTGAAAATCCTGAAACTAAAATGTTATACCATACTTTTTGGGACTACACTCGGAAATTTCCACATCTGCTCGTCTAATAAGCGTTATTATTTGATATTTATTCATTAAAAAAGCCAGATTTTAGAACAAGAAAGTCCCTTATTTGTGGGTGTTCCCAAATGTATATCTTATAAAATCTTTTTTCCGAGAACTTGTAAGTATAATATAATATTTGAGTATTAGGGTCTTCGACTAGCAATTTTATGAAGAACACTGGCAAGTCCAACTCTTTCACCAATCAATACACATCTCATTGAAATACATTGCAGAACGGCAAAAAGTATTATGAATATGTATTATTAAACAAAGTACAATCTCACAAAAAGTCAATAAAATTGACTTACCACCTGGCCCGCCTGGAAATGGTGCCGGTAGCCCATTACCTCCCGCACCTGCAGAACCTGGCGGAAGATATGTGTTATCTAACCTCGCTGCATAGCAAGTAGCTAATATACATGCCAGAATTAACTGCAAATAAACAAAAAGAGATCAGTTAAAAATCAAAAGATTCTATGGTTCTCCACTTGCAATGTAAGTAAATAATAACTTCCCGAGGTATCCTATTTCTAGGAGTAGCTACGATCTTAAAGGCTTTAAATTAACGTAATTTTCAATTTCGATTAAATTAAGCCAGAAATAGTGACTTTTGAATTCATAAGACGAAAAAAAAATTAAAGATCGTATTAATTAAGGTTAATAAAGGTAACCATCAAATTTATGACATAATGAGTTATAAATCGTTAGTTGTTTTAAGTCAAATCGATGAGTACACATTTATCATTCCTGTTAAACACTTTCTTCTCTTACAAGGTAGGTAGCAATAATTAATGAAACACCAATCGCATCGTGTCGAACGATTTACGTACTTCATATAAACCAATATTGTATAACGCCAAGCAATTATAAATAAATTAAATGTAAACACGTTCGTTACGTTCATTCAACTCCCATCAACCTCTAATCTCGACAATGAGCAAAACATGTTACCTTTCGAACCTGAAGCAATATCGACGATCCAATGCAGAATTTATTTTGCCGTCATAGAAAGTAGCGAATCTCCCAGCCTGAAGGTTTGGTCTTACGCGCACTAACATAAAGCTTAATTTTAAAGACTCTTAATGACTCCTGAAACAGTTTTTATCATCATATAAACGGCGCACTTCACAATATCTAGAACCGTAATTCAGATGATGCAACCAGTCCGCACTACCAATGGAGTCGTAAGAAATGATATAACGACGAAGCTGCAATGTTAACCAATGAAGTCCATCGATATTATATAAGTTAGCAAGAGAGCGATCGTGAGGATTACGCAATTCACGCAAACTAGTATTAATAAAATTGCATCTTGAGATACCTAAGACCGTATAGTACCTTTTTTTTTGCGCGCCTCTCGAAGAAAGCTGGTGCATCTTGATATTGCCAGTTAACAATGTGGGTGTCTTGACTGGTTCTTGTAGAAGATTCATGAGTTGAAGCATATACGTAATTGGAAGTCATGAAATAGAAGATCGTGATTTCCGTAAAGAAAAGAGCACCAGACTCTATCTACTGTAGGTAGGCACGGTGAAAGGTAATTAATTTTTGGACGTAAGATGTTGTCATCCGATACGTTGTAAAGATCCATGATCAAAAAGTATATTCGTGTTTTATTTTTTTTTTAATTTTTTGAGTTTAGTATTATTAATCATGAAATTTTATTGTGAATGTATCACCTTAGAAATGAAGAAAATTATTGGGAAGAATGGACGTTGATTAACATTTCCTGGCTTCTATGTGTTCTATGAAATAAGAAATTTTATGAATTTGGTCATGAAAAATCGTGAGAAATTGTTTTTTTAGATTTAAGTAGGGATCAATTCATATTTCATACAATGACAAGAATAGCTATAAGAGTATAAAAGCAAAAATTTAAGATATTAAAGTAAAAAATTAAATACAAAATTAATATATATTGGCTTCCGTGGGCGGAATGTGAAAATCCGTGATTTCCTTGGTTTTTCCGACGTAATTAACTATTTGATTTCACCGGGGTTAATATTTTTAACAAAAAATAAATAAAATACAAAACTTATGAAAACAACTTTATCAGTGTCTTCTAAGAACGATACAAAAACTTACATTATTTTATTCGGATTAGGAATCTACGTCAACGCCATCTTTTAACATATACATTCATTACTCAGCCATTCAAAATCGGGGACAATTTAGTGAATCCCCGCTACTTTATTATAAAAGTTCCGCAGAAAACTGTAATTTGTTATTTATTGTAGATGGTGTTGAATTGCAATAATACTTCAGTGATATTAAACCCACCGACTTCTAACTTTACATATGTAGGTTCATAAAAAATATCTGCCTTATAACTGAAAGACTTTTTTGATTTTTTTTTTATGAAATGCTAAAATCTTAAGATTTATCGTGATATTTTCCGTCGAGGGTAGTCACTTGAGAGGAGTCAGAATTACCCAGAAAAATACATAAATAAAATACCATACGTCAATTTTTCCACATTTATTTTCGTTGTGGTAGTTTTCGTATACCTGCTGATAATTCATAAAATATTGTATGAAATATATGTAAGCGACATCTATCGTCGCTAACGATATACAGTGCAACGCAGTAGCTCGAGTTGGTCTTCCAATCATAAATGCTATAACTTTTATTTTTGGATATAGCTGAATCGAAAAAAATTTAACAATTGAAAATTACTAACACTTTTTCGGGTAAAACTTTGTCCATATTGTAAGACGAATTTCATGGATGTAAATTTATCCCACAAATTTTTATGTGTCGGTGGAATGGTTTTTTACTCTAATTGAAATTCAAGAAAATGTGTAATGTAAATTTTATAAAACTTGGAAAATAGAATTATTATTTGCAAATATTTTGACATCTACAGCGTTTTAGAAGCCATACAGGGTGTTACAAAAATTAAGGGCGTATGTTTGTTACAACAAAAATTAAGAGTGTACGTTTTTTTTTTTTAAATAGAACATTTTTATTATTATTTGTAAATATTTAAGTACATACAATGCTTTAGCATTTGCACAGGATGTTACAACTGTTTAGGGTATACTTTTCTGTGTTAAATTTGAATTATTATTTGTAAATATTTGAATATACACAACGCTTTAGCATCTATACAGGGTAAATATTTGATTTGTATTTTTGAAAATTGAGAGGAAGAGAGTGTTGATGTAATGTGAAGAAAGTTGAAGAAATGTTACCACCATTAGTTAAAAGATGAATTTTGAAAATTTAAATTCGTACCAAAGATGAAGATTTTTTAAATAAAAAAAGGGATCTGTAGCCAAATTTGTGGCTAGCAATTTTTAGACATTTAGTACCTGTAAAAAATTCAAAATTTAATATGAAATGATTATTCTCTTTTTTCCTTTTAATTTTCATTGCAGAATTGTTAAAATAAATAATATTCCAATCAAATTTAAATTATATTTAAAAATCTCCACCCGCAACCTAAATTTCCTAAAATTTTATGCAACATTCTCACAACTTCAACAAATATTTTGTTCAAATTTCGAAGGGTAATTTCTGCAAAATGAAGTTTAAGTCTTGACTTATCTGTTAGTTTAAATTTGCAGAAGAACAACTTTTGCAACATGTAAATGTGAAGTTAAGAAGAATGCTTTAATGGGTAAGAGAGCATGAGGATCGGAAACTATCGCTTTCAGAACAATGCCAAAGACAGAGCGAGTATCAAAACGTCTTACAAACAAATTTAGATCTTTATAGAGAAAATTACACTGAATCCAGTATTTCATTTATTTTAAACAGCATATTACATACTAGAACTAGAAAATATAAGAAGATCATTGAATGCGCTTCTGTATTAGGTAGCTGAACATCTTGCTCAATTCTTTCTATTATCCTTGCATACCGCAGGCAATAGGTTACCGACAACCAGTTTGTTAATTCTCGAATCTCTTACATTAGAATAAAATCTAAAGCAGTAGATTTAATTGCGAATATGTTTTCATTTGTTGCCTGAAAGTTTAAATTCGAATATTTCTGAATATTTTCAAAAATTTTAACATCCTTACTGATTGGAACACCAATTTAAAATTATCTTTCTATTGAGAAAATGACGATTGCGGTAATCAATTTAATTGTACATTTACAGATGAATGAATTGTATACACCCATAATCATTACGGTGGGTGTTTCCCTCTTGAAATTACTGACATTTATAGTAATCTGGTTTTACGATCTACCTCGCAGACGACCTTGCCCGAGATTCATTAGCCAAGACCGTGAATCTCTATACTCGTACAGATGTTATGCGTGAAGTCATTGACATAAGAATCGCTTTCAATTGTCTACAAATCTGATTAAGCAATCATGTAAAATATATCGATGTGTGTTACGATTAACTATTTGTTTAAATTTTACTGAATAAAATCATTTTGCAGGAAATTTTGATGTTATTCCTAAAAGAAATATTTAACGTAGTTAAGTTATTAACTTGTGTTCAGAGCAAAATCAGAAAAAATAAATTCCAATTCTCTAATTTAGAATTAGATTCAAAGGCTAGCAAATTCATTCCCAAAACGGTTTTATTATGAGCTAGAAGTACTACGGGCTTCATATTATTTTCCTTCGAGCAAAATTCTCGTCGTTAATATTGTCGTTATGTTTGCAATCTCAAAATGCTCTTTTTATTCTTGAAAATATGGAAAATTTTATACAGAGGCGAAATAGTGTTGGTGATCTTTAACATCTATATACAGAACACATTGTTCAACTCAGAAATCCATTGAAAAACACAAAAAAAAATGTGAAAGAAATAGATTACAAATCCATTGTTAATCATCTTCTCGACTGAATGAGAATGTCTTTATTTAGGAGTAACCTAAATTTTCAAAAACCGAATCATTCCACTCGTTAAGACATTCCAGCGCGAGAAGATTTTGTAACATTGCTACTGGAATTTACTCATCGAAAAACGAACTATGTAGTACAATGTCATCAGTGCGTGATGTCTCCTTCTATGGTCATCATCACTTTTTGTTATTTTGCTATAAGTGAAGGATGAAACTAAAATTTTACATTGGAGTCGTGAGAAGGAATCAACGTACATATGTAAGTACAACTCAACCTAACCATTGTTCTTCTTCCGAATCAATGATGCTTATTCGAAAGAATCTATAACCATGTTTGGGTAAAGACCTTTAGAATAATTTGTAAGTGAAATCCGCGTAAAATGGAATTTAATTATCTTCCAATTAATGGCATTATACCAAGTTTGGTATAACTTCGTTAGATTCAAGAATGAAATATGCTAATTAATTTTATCTTGAACTCGTAAAAACAACAATGGTATAGTTTTAAAATCTTTTACCTTCGATGTCAATACGAAATGTTATACTTACCAATTTCATGTTGTTGTCTATGTTGTTATCGTACCCAAATACTATATTCTTACACTAACTAAAGGAGGATGTGGACTGTCTCCTGTTTGAAGATAATTCCCTTTATATACTATTAACTGAGTGTGTGCAAGAAGAATCGAAGCAACCCCACTCTGTATTGAGACGGCGGTATTAATCAGAACATGATGGTAAGCGAAAACGAGATCATCTTCGTTCGAAAATAAAAGTGAAGAAGACGCTACCTTTACATCAAGCGTACGACCTTTCACACGTCTCGAGGATAGGAGATATACTCAGTGCCGAGGGTATTCGATCAGTTAATCTGTCAATGAAGAAAAATCATCCTTAAAATAATTAGATACTTAGATACGTATGCCTAATGCGTACATTACATAAACATTAACCTGTGTAATTTATCTTTGGAATGCTTTGCGAGAAAAGATATGTAGATAACAAATGTATGATTATCTTTCTAGTAATTATAGTTTAAGGTTAACTATTCGAGAACGGAACATTAGCGGTAAAATCATTTTCTTTCCAAATTTACGTAACACTATCTAAACATTATTCAGGACCAGGCAAATCTGTTGGAACGCGATTTTTAACAGAACCAATAGTTGAAATAAAAAATTTCTTCAATATAACATTTTTCAAATTTTTAGTCTGTTCGCTGATGTATACTGATTTTTGACAAGTTCCGTTTCTAACGTAATGAACGCTATTTAGTTAAGTCAACCAAATTATATTTAATCCAACTAAAATCTTTGTTTGAATACGGTCAAACAAATATCATGTTGTTAAAAACAAGCATCTTGATTCTAACAAAATCTAGGTGGATTTACAAAATAAGTAGTTGCCCCAAACAAAATTCCTTTAAAAAATCAATTTAGTTATTCCAACTATTTCGATTTTTCAATATACGAGGGGTGCCTTTTGAGTTTTAGCAAAAACAAAGAAAAAAAAAATGTTGGTACAAATCGTCTTATTCCTTTTCAAAATATTCGCCAATTTTCGAAACATTTTTTTCCCTCTCAAGGTAGTATTTCCAAAGCATCTTTTTTAAAGGCTTCAACAGCTTTTGGAGGTGATAAAAATTGCTGTCATCACACCTTTTGTTTGATATTCGGGAACAAAATGGAGTTGTTAGGCGATAAATCAGGTGAATACAGGCAACGAGACATTAATTCGGAGGTTTTCTCCTTAAAATAATCAATTGTTTGATGTGCTGTGCGAGAGCTGGCATTGTCACGATGAAGGATGATGCGACATTGTTGTAATACTATTCAACATTGACTGTTCTTCGATACTCCAAAGCATTTGGAAGTGCTTTGTGAACGAACAATTTTTCTCGGATTCGGTTCATCTGGGAACCTGGGAACACCCAAATAGTTAATTGTTGCTTAGTTTCCGGCTCGTGCGAATATATCCAAGTTTCGTCACCTATTGCGATATTGTATACGGATTTTGTTCCTCTGTCGAATTTTTTGAGCATTTCCTCACACCAATTGACACGAGCCTCCTTTAGTACTTGGATCAAATTATACGGAATATATCGGGAACAGATCTTTTTTACACCTAAATGATGAAATGTATGAAACAAATTTTTCTTTGTTATTTATTGATTGTTCATAATAATTCCAGCTGTTGTTTTTATTGGGCGAACGGTACAGTTCGGTTTAAATTTATTATTTTTATTTTAGTATCCAGTTTTTATTCCTAATGTTTAGTTTCCTATTTTAGATAGTAAGGTTTAAGTAGTAACAAACGGTCGTATACTTTCTCGTTCTGTGTTTTTACTTCAAACATTTACGTCTTTTATTTTAGGCAGTAGGATTCTCTATCAGAATACAGTTATTTATTTTATGATTCTGTAATAAATTATTTTTGTTTATAGGACGTAGATGTTTTAAGTTAATTCCTTTATTAATTAAACTCTGGTTTTCGCTATTTTGTGAATTATAAGAATAAGTATTTTGGCTTGTATGCCAATCACAATTGAACTTATAAACTAACGAATTTGGTGACGGAGGGGGTGCAGCTCCGCGGCTACAATCTGATAACTGTGTACATTTAATACACTGCATTAGGCACTGAAAAGAATTAATTTCCTGGGCGGTATGTAGCTTTGTGTATGTTTGAGACGCATATGCAATAATTGCAAACTGTACCTATTTCAAGTTTGAGTAATCAAAAGACAACAAACATATTAGAAATGTAAAATTGTATATTATTTAAATATACAGGCTGTCCCATGGCATGATTGCCACAGCTTAGGGCTATATTTCTCAAGCAATTTCAAATAAAAAATGTCTAATGAACATATATAATCTCGTTGAAAATCAGTAAAAAAGAAGTTGCTTTATTGCATTAATTGCTAAAAATGTCCACCCAATTTCTGTATACATATTCGAGCTCTTCTCAAAACTGAAAAGGTAGCTCTGCTAACAGTCTCAGGATAATCACGAATATTTTCTGCGGTGTTCATAATCCTTGCAATAAATTGCTCTTTGTTTTTAGAATTTTCTGCATAAAAAAATTAAAATGCCTATAGCTCAATTATGATAGAGTTTTGGGCATATGTTCATTAGACATTTTTGCCTTAAAATTTCTTGAACAACATACATTTAAGCTATGACAATCATGTCATGGGACACCCGCTATATATATGAAATTCGACAATTTATCAAATGTGTTTTTTAGAAGAAAACATAGGTCATGATTTAAATTTGATTCGTTTAATAGTCACACATTATTTCAGTGAAGGTGGAAAAGCATGTCTGTTTGAAATGAAGATATGAATGAAATCTGGTTATAATATATATATATATATATATATATATATATATTATCAATGTCTGTTACGTTAATTTTTTACGCAGATATGAGGATATTTTCCACCACACTCTAGCAAGCTATGTATATTAGATCTTAAGAATATATTCATTCAAGAAAGAATTAGATCTACCACTAAATTGAATTCTTTTCAAAATTAGACATTTTTTTGACGAAAAGTAGTTTGATTCTTTTTCTAGCTAGATGTTCGTATGCTATTGTATTCTTTTTAATACTATATTTATACACTGAAATGAGGTCAAAATATAATACTGTATACTTTAATTACATCGCTGTATACACATATAATTCTCTGATTATTTCTATTAATTAATCTTACTCGACATTTAAAAGATATTGGTATGTTATATAATTGTAGAGCTTAAAATTTTGATATAACCTACAGATTGAGGATGATAAATCGAAGCCTCGTTGTTTAAAATAAATATAGCGAAGCATTTTTGACATGTAAATTAATCAAAAAAAATCGATCTTCACGTTCTATGAAACGCTGCACTCATACGAATCGAAAACTCAATTAAAGTATGCTATTGAAGAATAATTGTTTATTTAGTAGCCAATAATGATAGTCCATAATTAGTTTCTCTTCTCCTTAAAAGAATTTTATTCATCGGAAGATATTTCATAATTTGCTTATTTTTTTATAGCCACATTGCTAATGACACGGAAATGGATTCGCCCGCTTAAGCTTACGTAACAGTGAAACAATAGCAAACGTATTGGAATTGTATAAGATGCCAATATGATCAATATTTGTCTTCCTAATCTTCCAATAATTATCGAACACTAACAAAGTAACCGTCCCGAGTGTATGTATCGACGTGCCGATCGATGTAAGAAGTTGTTTCTCAGATAGTCAACAGATTGTATTTTTAAATTTAAAGGTAATAGTAGTAGTGAGATAGAGTAAACTATTATCATCGATTATATACTTCAAAGTTCATTTTTAAGTTCATATTTCCATGTCCATTCTATAAGATTTGGTTTTATCTACATTAAGAAATAATTTGTTTTGAGAAAATCGAGAAAATTATAGTATTTAATAGCGAATTAGTCCTATTTTGGCTTTCTCATATATTATTGCAAAACTCAACAGCACTTGTAGCGTCAGTATACATGGTTAAGTCATTTTCTAGAAAAAAAGTTAGTATATATATTAACAAATATTAAAAACAAAATTGTACCCAAAATGCTTCCTCGAGGGACGCCCCTGTTGACAGGTACATAGGATTTATCCAAATTTTTGCTGCACGTTGGCTGGTGTCGAATATTAACAAACCGACTTCTTCTTTTCAGGAAAGTTTCAAACCATTTAAAAACAAGGTTACGTATACCATACCAATTTAACTTTCTAATCAATAAATCATTGTCGACACATCATTCGCGACTCAGATCGCAAAAAATCCCTATAAGGACTTGACCATCGTCTAAATCAGACACAAGATCATAAAATCATAAAATGCATGGACAGAAATCATTCTAAAATGATTAATCCATGTTGTTGCTGAAATTACCTATGCATACTCAACAACTTTTGAAATTGTAAATGGATGATAATTGTTTATATCTAATTTACTACCGTTCTTGTGTAAAGGAATGACACAAGATCCTTATAATTTCAATGGAAACACACCAGATTCAAATGACAAATTAATCAAAAAAGTAGTTGGAGCTATTAAATAATCTGCTACTTCCTTCAACAAATTACATGGTATTCATCAAGTCCAGAAGGCACTACACTCGAACGCTACCGTTACATTTTAAAGTCAAAAAATTGCATTTCTCAGAAGTAACTGCTTTATTTTAATTTTAGCTAAAAGCAGATTAAATACATTTAGCAAGGATTCACTGTTATAATAGTTGCCATGCACGTCTATACAGATCATGTAAAGCGAGTGCGTACAGCAAAAATGTGAGCGTTACGCCGACCAAGTAGGGAGTGAGCGGGTGACGTTCTCTCGATAACGAGTAAGCCTGGCCAGGTGTGAGAAGTGAGATTGCAACGTCCACGACACGACGTATGTAGCGAATGAAATTATTGATTTATTGCAACAGTTTCTCATCAACCCTTCCCAACGTTAGTCGTAATTATAGAGATAAATGTAAGTATATCTAACGTACGCAAGGAAAATAAACGACCGTTGGCTAATAAAGTCACTAAATTTATGAGTGAATTTCCGGATTAGAACTATAATGGAACTAAGGTATTGTGTAAAGTTTGCAAAATACTTTTAATGTGCTGCAATAAAGGCGATTGTAAAAGATATAAATAGTGTACAACAAAAATAAGAAAAATGGGGTGCCACCTCAAACGCAAAATAAGTTGGATTTACTTTTCATGTTTTACGCTGCTAAGATCTTACTTTGATTTATTATATTATTTATTGAAGTGAAATTTTTTATTTGGCGTATTAAAATTAACAAAATCTTAATTTTAAAAAGCAATCAATGCAAATACATATACATTCGTTATTTTTGAAAAACACACCTACATACTGTAATGTTTAATAATTATGACAACGACAACTTCGACTGTCAGCCTATGAATAATTACGGTGTTCAGGTTAGCCACTTGTTGGTAATGAAATATCCCTCTTGCGGTGAAAAATGTAATTTTCTAAATCACCATTTCCCCTCAGTCAACTGGCCTTAGGGAGAGAACATTATATTAAATATATAAGTCCAGATAACGACGATCGTAGGGGAACGTAGGTAAAACTCCATCTTCTGGTCGATTTCTCCATTTGTAATTCGTCAAAAATTAATGGAAAAATAAGTTAAAACAAACAACAGAGTAAATTAAAAGGTACTTCAAACATTATTTTATCAATTAAATCTTTGTCCGAACGTTTTTAGGTTAATCGTTAAAGAAATTTCATGTTTAAACCTTGTCAGTTAGAATTTAAGTCATAGAGTCCTCTAAATACAACCACCTCGTTGTGTCACTGCATTCATGCTATTTCCATAAATAACATCATTTCATCGTAATGTATCAAAAAAGTTTATGTTTGGGTTTAATTTATCAAAATTTGCTGTGGAATAAAACAATCGACATCATTCGCGATTACAAATAAAAAAAAGATAAACGACGCCAAAAATTTCATCAATCTTGATTCAGCCTTCGTTGAATTAATGTGTATCTTAATTACGATCCCAATTTAAAGTATTCGATAGTGAAATCAAAGTGTATTTTCCAGGAAGAAAAGGTTAAAGTCTAGTACAGACATTGTTTACATGTACGCATGAGGAAATCTAATTAGATATCCTGATTTGTACATTTTTGTCGAGTAAATTACTGCAAACGCCTCTACAGAACTAAACAAATCGTATTGTTCCAAATCTGACGCGACAGTAGCCCCGACTACTGGCTTAAACCGCCATAGGTTAATTAATTAATTGAAACGTAAAGCCATTACCTATCCACCATCCATGGACGCCCGTTTATTATACATCTCGTCAGCATGGCTTTGTGGAAGGTAATGGCATTTCAATATTTTAAATCGTATATAACATCGAAATGCGCATCCATGGATGGTGGATAGGTGATGGCTTTACGTTTCAATTAATTAATTAATCCAGTACAGACTGTAGAGGTTATCATAAACATAGCGTTTATATAACTTAAGCTTCATTCGAATTCAAGGCTAGAGTTAGATAATTTAACATTTTTCCCAAGAATCCCCCGAGACAAATATTACAATACCTATAGTTACTCATACATTTACGGTATCAGGTACAACAAATTTTTGAAGAAACTACTTTGTTTACTTTTTACAATTATTACATTTCATGTACAACAAATGCCGTTTTCAAACAAAAAAACACTAATAATGATAATAAAAACACTTCTACGTGTGCATATATTCGCTTTATTTACGCATGTTTATTGCATCAGCATTTATTTTTATTGATTTCAAAATATCACTTCTGTCGGCTGTGAGTAACACATGCACTATTTATAATACGGGGCGCATGCGACTGATCCGATTCTGTTGCGAAGACCGATTGTGCCCGGCTTAATAACGAGACATTGAATCATCCCAGACTAATTGTAAGTAACATTTAAATTACGGAAAAACATGCGCCATAGGTAAAATTTACTTATTTAAATGATACTTATTTCTTTAAGAATCACTTATAACTTAAGACAAGTCGAAGAGACTGGC
This sequence comes from Dynastes maya, assembly GCA_029619315.2. Classification (NCBI taxonomy): domain Eukaryota; kingdom Metazoa; phylum Arthropoda; class Insecta; order Coleoptera; family Scarabaeidae; genus Dynastes; species Dynastes maya. Next base: position 77,145,864 of record JAROYE020000001.1, read on the forward strand.
CATTAAAAACTTAGAATTACATGCTTATTCAACTATCATTTTGTCGAAGATTTTTTCGGTAAAGCACGCCCGTCTACCGCCTACGATGTTACCTAATAATAGTTATTATATTCAAATTCAGATATCGCTTTTACATTCCTCTTACGCTGTACGTAGTGTTATCGTGAGTACCTTCGTGAAATCCGAATCCCCGATTCGGCTAATCTTCATCTGATGGCGATTATTAAACGGAGATCGATTTTTGTAAGCAGGCGATGTTTTAAAGGCAATAAATTACATTTACCTAACGGTCACGAAATTTCCTACATTGTTTATATTTACACGTACTATTTCGTTGGCATAAGTACACATGTAATGTTCCTACGTATGTGTTTTCGCACACGAAACGCATCTTGAAAAGGAAAGTACCATTAAACGATGGAGATTTACGAACAGCTAGCATCTGCTTTATTTGTAAGTTTTGTTATTTAAAACGGTACACGTTCGTTGATGGAATGGCATTCGCGTTATATAAAAATTGACGTATGTATCTATGTATGCATGTATATTTTTAAATAAACACTTTCTATCATGATTGGTGCAAAAAAGTGGCAAAAGTGTTTCAAAATCCATTATATCTTATGGAGTAGCAAAAGCGGTAATTAAAATCAAGCATACGTATGGAGAAGCACCTTTGACGTAACCGGTATAGTTGAAAAAGGATTCTATTTCACAAGGACCGCACTTCGTAAATCAAAGGCGACACACGCTGTAGTAGAATAGCGATTATCTTGTCTGGGGTATTGCAAACCATATACACGTGTAATGTGTTTTCAGGTCCCTCAGCTACGATATAAAAAGTGCCCACGGGGAATCATGCTGCCCCTATCTATATAGTACCTAATAAATCAATCAATTCAGTCAAATGATTTTTCTTTCGTTTGATAACATAAATACTATTACTATTAATTATTATTGTTATTAATTATTATTATTATTGCGAATGGCGATGCGGAATTATATCAGACCCATTAAGAAGATTTTAATCCTAGTGGGACTCGAACCTACAACCTCTAACTTTGCCCAGACAGGTTCGGCCCCTCTTACCACTGGAGTACCGAGCAGTTTAAAGTTGAATATTTAGTGAATCATTTCCAGCATACAAGCATGTGTATTTTATAAGCAACGTATGTTTAGAGGGAAAATACCATATACGTATAGTAAATAATGATAGCAAGGACTGTGGAGTAGTACGGCAAACAACACTAAGTGTAGGCACACTTCGCACCACACAAATTATTAATTAATTAATTCGGAACAACCGTTTCAACTCGTGGGTTCCCATCGTCAGTCGCATGTCCGAATGATGTGAGAAAAAAATTTTAATTCTACCACTATCGAGAAACATATTTACAAGTACCTACTTTTGCCGTTTAACACTAAAACATGCGAAATATACGGAAAAATAGACGAAAGGGTCCCTTGTTATTGCAGCACCAATGTCAAACGATATACGAATAGAAGAAACATACCGTTACCTTGCTCTATTTTTATGAGGGTGGGACGGCCACATGTCTGGCATTTGGTGCTGCAATAACAAGAGACCCGTCTATTTTTCCGTATATTTCGCATGTTTTAGTGTTAAACGGTAAAAGTAGGTACTTGTAAATATTTTTCTCGAGAATAGGGATAAACAATCATAGTAGAATTAGAATTTTTTTCTAACATCATTAGGTCATGCGGCTGACGATGGAGACCCACGAATCCTTGAAACGGCTGTTACGAATTAATTAATTTGTGTGGTGCGGAGTGTGCCTCTACTTTGTATTGTTTAGCATATACGTAGCCTAGAGGAAGTGACAAAATCAACAATTCAAACAGAAACTAGGAAATTTTTACTCTCATATTGATATTGCCACGCTTGGCATTTTTTAAACTTCGCGGATGATTTAAGTCGGTAGTTCCGGCAATAAAGGACATATTCGCCAATTTTTTAACGTAATACAGAAGAATATGTGTGTTATTGCCGGAACTACCAACTCAAATCATCCGCGAAATTTTAAAATATTCCAAGTGTAGATATAACTTATATGTTAGTTTTTTAATAACTCCCTTTATTTACTGAAGTATGGTTGTTTAATATCTGTTATCGTTCCGCTTACTTTTGCCAAAATAGTTAACAGATGCTTAAAATTTCGTTACTAACCAAATTTTTATTGGTACTTAACCCTATAAGGGTAATGATTTTTATATTCACCTACTGTAATCAAGAAAGCTAACTGAAGGCATTCTTTCGACGTTATTTGCACGACTAACGTAAACAATACCTTCCCAGTAATTATGATTTACTTCTCTGAATTATTTTGTAAACGTACACAAATTGCTTCTGAAAGTGATTGTAGTTCAAATTACTGATCTTTGCCGTAGTAGCATTTATAATAACATGAATCGGATCAATTGCTCGGAAATTTCAAAAAGCAATAATCGAAGTTAATAGTTATTTATGTCACAAGGGACGGATGTAACTGCAGCTTTGCGAAAGCAGCCCGAAATTTCGAAAAAATTTTCGACATAATTATAGTCAAAGTAGTCAATTTCTGTACCTATTACTATATCAATGTATTACTACTTTATTTCCTTAGGGACGTAAAATTCCATTACATCCCGCCCTCAAAGGCAACCAAGGTAAATAAACCGTAAATCGCACTTACGTCCCTCCCATGAAGGCAGTGACTTTCGTAGCCAGTAATAGAAAATAGTTATTTATGTCACAAGGGACGTAAGTGCAGTTTTGCGGTCGAGGATGTTATTTGCAACCCGAGGTGGAGCCGAGGTTTGTAATACATCCGAGACCGCAAAGCCGTTTTGCTCCAGTTTTTTTTTCTGGATCCCATTTCTTTGTTCGGTTAATTACTTTCGCCTCCGCTCGCCGTACATGACCCAACCATATCGCCCTCAGCGGCTTAATTTTTGTGAGGATGTCTTCCTTTGCTTCTTCCATCAATTCTTTTAATTCCTGCACAAAAAGTAATCTATGTGCATTTCCTGGGGTTTCACGGGGCCTAATATTCCTCTTTCTATTATTCTTGGGTTCTCCTGCTTTTGTTATTTAGTCGTTTTATGAAGTATCCTGCTTTGTAATAGTTTATTGTCGACATAGAAGACTTTATTTACTGTCATTACCTTTCCTTTTATTTTAATTTTAGTCTCCATCGCTAGCTATCATAATTCCCAGGTATTTGAATTTTTCCAGTTCTTCAAAGACCCCATTCTTCCACTTTTGGCTTCTTAGTCCATATTTTCTCCTAGTTTTTTCGTTTTATTCACGTTTACATCAAGTCACAGTTCTCTTTGTTCTTTAATTATTTTCTCCAGCATTTTGATCATCAGCACCACATCATCTGCGTAGCCAATTATTTGTCGGATTTTGTTCGAAGTGTTTCCCTTATTTGTTTTCTTGTTATGTGCTCTGGGAGCTTAACATATTAAATACATAATGTAAGGACAAAAATTGCAATCCAAACTATATTACAATGTTTCAGGAATAAGGGATTAAACATTGCATTGAAAGTAATCAGTTGTAACGTGTCAAATTCTATTTTACCAACGTAATTGTATTTCTAACTGTCAAGGGTTGCTTTATGTTTACAGTAGATGTCGTTACGTTATTTTCTTTTTCTAATATGCTTCGAATTAATAACATATATTTCATGTTTGGTTAATTTACTTTTGGTAATTTCAATTACAAAGGTTGGTTATTGAACAATTTTCATCGCCTCTTTATTTTTGTTTTGGTTCTTTTTATTGTAACTAAATTTACCTAAGTTCATCGTAATAGAATACACGATGTTCGTCAACCGAGAAGGACCGCTTATCGAAAATCTGGTTGTGGCTGTATGCTTCCGCTTAATGTAAGATTTAAGGATTTAAGTATTACAGTATTAAGTACTGCAAATGATTCTGTATTCAGTTCTTTTTTATATAATCATTATCGACATTGTCGGGTTGGATAATTTTCACGCCGGCACGCCAGTCGTTCATTGAATAATCATTGATCATCGGCACGTAAACCCTCCATCCATCCGAGGTAATCAAGTATTTTAATCATATTTTATTAGATTTATGCTTATAGATCGTTATTTTCCACATGTTAGGGTTTTTCTTGTTGGGTTTCCGTTAAAGCACATTTTGCCGAAATCCACTGAAGAATAGAGTTTTGCTGCGTGTGTATGTCCACATATAAGATTGCCTCCTATTCAACCCGGGGACAGGATTAGCTCCGATTTATCGCCGCTAGACCACGACAGCACAAGGTTACTCGAAAACGTTTTGTTTTATTTTCTGTTTACAAACATTATTTTTTCCAAATTTTAAACTTCTTTTTCTTTTAACATTATTTTATTTAAGTAATTCTCATTAACGTATGAATATACACTAGGAATCTTTTACTGTTACTATAATCCTTACTAGAAATTTACTAAATTTTTTTGGTAATTTGCGTTTTTCGAACATTTTACCATAAGTTATTCTAACAAATATTATTTTCTTTTTTTATTTGTACATTTTATGCGAGTAATTTTAACAAATTGCGCCATTTGATTAATGTTAAATCAAACGTAGTGGCCACCAACGTCGACCCCTTAGCTAAATTTTATTCATTAACAGTTTAGTGCTAATATTTTCGTCTCTATTGACTATTATTTTCTTTTATTTACACTAAAGAAGTTGTAGTAATAATATTCTTTTCCCTACCCCTCCTCCAACTCGCGTTCCTGTTTTTGGTGGGTAGTTCTCCCTAATTCAAACGGGTAGTGCATATTTTTTTAGTTAGTCGTGAACTCACCCCTGTTCATGCTAGCGGGCACAGCAGGAGAACTACGTTCAGGTAGATCTGTAATTTCTTTGATTGTTCCTTGTTATTTTTTCCCCACTGTTTCTGTTGCGCTACACAGTTGAGGCAGATGATAGTAGCACGTAACAGTGAACTTGTAAAATGCATAACGTTATATTATATAAAGTTATATGTTTGCAGTCAGTGGTTTTAAAATTGTTTTCTTCAGCATCAATGGAGAATTACGTATGACAAAAGATGGAACTGAAATATGCTGGCAAAGTACTGTTGAACTCTTAAGAGTATCTGAAGCTGAACACAGAAGAAAGCCAAAAAAAAATCATTTGTGTAAGTAGTCAATTCTAATTTCGAATAATATCGATTTTCTTTATTCTAATACTTTATTATTAATCCAATTAGCAATAACGAAGCTTGCAATAATGCCACAAAGAAGACAGACTGTTTATTTCAATATATTTTGTGTTGAAAGGATTTCGTATAGCATGATATATATTGAAAGTTTTAAGGAAAGATTGCGAAGGAACAAATGGTAAGCATTTTCTAGTTTCATTCTGGATGTTTGATATATCAGAAAACCCCTACTAATCTGTTCTTTTATGTGCGATTCATTCAGTCAGAGTAAAATGTAAATATATATTTCCAGTGATTTCAACTTTGTAAAAAAGTTGCCTTCATTGTTTATTTTGATGGCTCCTTTTGCCTTCATAAACATCAATCAGATACTTTTACATTACATTCACATAAGTCCTAAATAAAAATCTTATAGCAGCTGGAAATGAACGAACGAGATACGCTTCGCTTGCGTGTATACTTGTGCTAAATGCATTGAATTTAAATGAAGAATATCTAAGTCATCCGAACTCATTAAGAACATGTATCGCGTGCACTTCTTCACCAGATAGAGCTAATTGCCTTTTTTTTCGCTTTACAAAAAGTATAAAACCAGTGTGTATTCCGAAAACAGAAAAAAAAATGTTACCATTTCTGAATTGTTCTAAAGAGATTAAAGGAATGAATCTCTGGGTCGACGGTACAACGATTCTATTTATTTCTTTATTAACATTCAGTTATAAATTTAAGACGATGCCTATCTTATGATGCGGTATTGTTGCCGTAATCGGAATCCTATTGATCTGAATAATCGCGATCTTATTAGACCTCTTACGGAATGTTTATGAGGTGAACAGACCAATAATCGTGCGTTTATTAATACTATCCTGAGCGACATTGATTCTACGCTTCAGCTTAGGAAATACCTCACCGTTAGTCACCTTATTGCCATCCTCATTATATTACGACGAGCTACGAAACATACATCTCCTTCAAGGACTTTTAAGATTTATTAAATCGGACGAGAGATGCTCTCTGTTACATGCAAACATAACTAGGGGAATTAATGTAAGAACCTGGAACATTTGTAAATTGTTTTATTGTGGTTTCTTGCATATTGCATCTTTTTAAAGTAAGGAATGTGTTTAGATAGGAAAGTGTAGTGATTGGCATGACAATTAATGAAATAAGTTGTAGGATGCGTTGTTTGCAGCCAGGGTCGTTTTAGGATCGTTGTAGGCGCTTTTGGATAAAAACTGTATTTGTAAGCCGTTTCAATTTGATGTCTACACCGATAGAAATGTACCGGTAAGGCATACAATATATTTGTAGTTAACGTGTTGTGGTAATATCCACCCTATTCATGGTTGTCCCAACAAACATACGTAGATCTTACTACAATAAACGTAACACAAACTATTTTTTTATGGTTCAAGTTTTAGTAGATTTTACGAACATGCAATATGACAATGAGTGACATGTTATAGTGAAGAAAATAAAATATTTGTAGTTACTTATTGTGGTTACATACACTATAATATTGTTGTTGAACAAATATTAGTGCTACTTACATAATAGAGTAAAAATAAGAAAACAGCTATTTCTTTCTGATGTTAAAGAAATATTTGAGAAAACGTGTACATACTTGTATATTCTTCTTGGGAAAAAATTGTCAGTAAGTGCATATTTAATACAATTTTATGGCTGAATCGTTAGCGTATCTACATCTTGCTATTATGTTTACGGATACCTATACAGTGTTCATTTGAAAACTTCCCCCAATGTAAAAATCTTAAATGGGATGATACCATTTGTGACACATCGTTGGAAATATATTTTCATTACGAATTCAGTAGTATATCTTACTTTGTCATTTGGTCAAGTTCTAGGGATTATAACAGAAAAAATATCACGCTAAGCAAAAATTGTAAAATATAAACTTCTATTTAAAAAAAAATATTCAAATTAGTTAATTAAATGTTCAAATTGTGCACCATTTTGTTGAAGACAATAATGTAGCCTATTTTCAAATTATCTTCTGACCTTTTCAAATCTTTCTGGGATATACGCCTGCATTCTTCAGTAATTCTAATCTAAACTCGCCAGTATTCTGCTGTTGTATTTGGTACACAACTGTTTTCAGGTGACCCCACAAGAAAAAACCAAGCAGGGTTAAATCTGGAGAGCGGGATGGCCATTCACTTGATCCTCGCAGCCCTATTCAATGATTTGGAACATTATTATCCAACCAATTTTTAACAGGCGCGACATAATACGGGGGCGCACCATCTTGTTGGAAGAAAAGCTCATCTTTATTAATTAATAAAGTCCCCATTTGATCTTGCTGGTTTTCCAAACTTTGTATTATTAAGGGATTAATTGTATTTTGTAATAGTTCGAGGTATAGTTCGTCGGTAAGATTTTGATCAATGAAAACAGGACCGATTACCTCATTTTCAAGTATACCAGCCCAAACGTTAATTTTTCAGGTTTTTGTGTGTGAACTTCTTTGAATAAATGAGGATTTTCATTGTCCTAGTATCTACAGTTAAATTACACTTGTTTCAACACACTGTCTTCTTCAGATTCGGAAGTATACTAAACTAATTTAGGATACAAGCTCGCTTAAAACTAGACTTAACAACAACAAACTACTTACTATATTACTTACGGTAATTAACTTATAATTAGAGTTGCTCAATTTGCGCCAGCAGCCAGTGGCGGGCGCATAAAAGTTTATACAAAATAAATGGTCAGAAATAAAATATAATACGTGCTCAAACACTTACCGTCTTAAGACTCTTCCGTGAAATTACAAAGTGAATAATGTCTGTTAAATATCTGCAACAGTAGATATGTTTCCACAGTTGTTTCGGCAAACCGAGTGCGGCGTGAGGAAAGTGTGTTTATATGCAGAAAACGAACGTTCTACATCTAGTGACGTTATATTTGCGTAATTAAAATAATCTTTGCAACAACTTAACGGTTCTGTTGACGCACCTTCACAAATTTGTCTTAATGTGCCAAAATCAGAATCTTTCTCTAAAACACTTTCAAACTTTTCTAGAACACAAACATTTTTTGCGTCTTCTACCACGCATAGCTGTGTGTTGCACTATTTGCAGAGATTCCACTAACGACACCGACGGATTTTGTAAATTTTCTTTTGCCTCCACTAGTCCGAAGTAATTGTTCTGAATAGTTTTTAAATCCGTTTTAACCTGACTATCTTGAAATTTCGACCGGCTTTCCTTGATAGCCGCAGCTTCCTTTGGATCGAATTGTAAAACCACGTTCTTAATATTCTCAAAATATTTACGATAATAAAACGCGGCCTGCAACCATGTTCCCCAACGTATAAGGATAAGTTCTGGTGGCTCAGGCATATGGGGGCACAGTCTGTGAAATTTGCGATTACGTTTTGGGGATTTGACAAATACTGCTTTTGTATGCGCTATTAAAGCGTAAGGATAACATTTTATAATACTACCTACCACATGATCAAAAGCATGAATTTTACACGTAATCTGTAACAAGTTAACACAATGTTTTTTAAGAGAACGGCCTACAGAAAGCATGTTTGCGGCACCATCACTCATAAACATCAACAGTTGGTTTGTTGAGAGTTCAAACTTTTCCAATGTATTTTACTTCGGTTGTACATTGTTGTACTCGTCTAGAAGCTAATAGAACTGAAGGTGACGATTGATGTGTTTCCATTGTACGTATCATTACATTAATCACAGTTAACCACAGTTTTTTATCGTTCAACTCCGATTTCATTTTTTTTTTTAACATGTTCACGAGCAGATGGCACAATTCTTTGTAACGATGCCCGACTTGGTAATTTGCAGTCCGAATATTTATTCCAAAAGAAGACATATGCTTCCTCGTCTAGTAAATTAAACGGTAGATTACACGCAGTAAAGGTAACACATAAATTAAATTTAAATTTGTCATAGTGTCGTGTGCAATTTTTTTTTTAAGAATGCCGTTTACTATTTACGCGACGTAGACAATCCCTTTTGGACCAACACATTAAAGGGATATTACAAACTACACATTGAATTTTAACGCCATCATAATTTAGGTCAGACATTTCTGCTATAAATTCTATAACTTTGTCCAGCATTGGTCGTTTTCGCGACGTAAGCAACATTTTTAAAACAAATGTAGAACTACGAAATAGTATTTACGGCAGCGTACATGTATACACAACAGATCTGGTTGAGACTCGCAGTTATACTGAGGGTTGTATCGAACCTCCGCCACTGCTCGTAGGCGCTAGTGGGCAACTCTACTTATAATCTAAGTACTAATGCTTATGCTAATTAACCTTATGGGTATAACTTCAATAAAGGGGAACAATTCTAATCCACTTGGTCTAATAAGTCTATAATTTTCTTATAATCCTCAGAACTTGACCAAATGTCAAAGTAAGATATACTACTGAATTCGTAATGAAAATACCTTTCCAACGGTGTGCCACAAATGGTTCTTATGTTGGGGATGGGGGACCTTAAAAGGGTGAGTTTAGTATCATGATATATTAATCAAAATAGTTCCCCTCGAAACAAAAATTGACCTGTCTTTGCATTTTTCAATAATTGTATTAGTTTCGGATGTAGGCCGTCTGGGAAGTTTTCATATGAACACATTGTATATACTTTCTTGTATTAACCGGTATCTTTTGAAAATGTTTATGAAACGTTATACGTTAAAAGTTATATCATTGTATGGGTAAGTATGCCATCTATATTCCGATTTCTATATTCACTACTTTCTAGGACGGCATGACTATACCTCTTGTCACTAGGTGACGCTAGGAAATATTTCAGTGCTGTTTTTGGAGATAAGAGCATAAACTGAGACGTGAATTCGTAATGTTGGCAGGAGAATAAAGCGTTAGTGCTTTTCTCTTCTCATATTGTTTTCGCCGGGCGTGATTCCATCAATACCATGAGCTGTATATCAGCCTTATCTTGGTTATTGTTTCTAGGCACTTTTTTCATGTGTACTTCTACATTAAGTTTACTTTTGTTCGAACATTATTCTGTTACAAGCATAAGGATAATTTACTGCATTATGTACGGATAGGTCGTACTGTTTTGAATAAGGTAATTGCAATTAATAATGTGGATATACATAATATGCATTTCAAGAATAAGTAAATAAATGCTTTATTTTAAGAAAATGAAACTATTGATTTATGAACAATATCTAAACACTTTCTTGCATTAAGAAAACTATTTACTATCCTTAAACAAATATTGTTTTGTGTTATAGGAGCCATTTACTTATACTTATTTACTTTAACAACAATTGTAAGTGTATGGTAATTTACCTACAATTTTGTAGAACTTTTTTACTTTAATTTTGGAGTACTATTTTTACTATAAATATGAAGTATAGACAACCTTAAAACGCTTCAAAAAACTGCAATAACAGGGTATTTTCTACTTACTTCGATAGTTGTCACTATAGTAACCGTCGATTCTGGTAGAATATTCTACAATTGTGGTATAATGTACTATACATTTCTCTCGGTGTACGTTACGCACAGATAACCATATATAGAATTAGTTTCTGATATTGGCCTCCTAAATTGTTAAAGATAACAAGGTCTTGCGATTATGAGAATCAAAAATTATACTACTGCGTTATTTAATGTTTTTCTTTAATATTATTTTTACATAAAACGATAACGACGTCTAATATTATTCTCATTTTAACATATCTAGGCTCACAAAGATGTAGTAATTATTTCAATAACTGTACTAAACGGTATAGTTTACGTCAGAGACAATATTATTAATCCTACATACCGGGTGTTGACGATCAGGTACTAACATAGAGATTTAACATGTAATTTAGTTTTATGCGATTTTCTACTCTACTATTCATTTCACAACAAAAACTGTAGGATGTAAAGTTGTTCAGAATGTTGCATATGTTGCATATAAACCTGTTTCTATATTTTTTATTAAGTTTGTGGTTTCTTCACAATTTTAAACAGAAATTAAATTTTTTGTTAATTAGCAGCAATGGCCGTGACTTTTTTTCTATTTCTCACAACCTAAAGAAACAAAGTAACCTAGAAAATAATTAACAAAGTAAAATATGATAGATATTAGAATAAGCCACCATTCTCAGCAAGACAGTAACCAAGTGAAAAATGAAGCTCTTACCTTATTCAATTACTGACAGACAACCAGTAATTGAATTACATTCTTGTATTATTACTAAGGTAAGATAATCGTGTCGTCCCAGCATAGCCGTAACAGCTGGAGCAGCCAACGGAACTCGGCGCGCGCCTGTCCGATGCGATGCGTAAACATCTGCCGGGTGGCAAAGCAGTTCAAATTCGTACACATCCATCATCACTAGCGCGGCGTGTGTGTGTGAATTAAATCAGGCGAGCGGAATACTAGTTATTCAAGAAAATCTTTCATTAAAAATGTCCAGTGTGCGCAAAGCTAAACAACGGCCCTTTGTCGACAAAGTAAAAAACTTTATCTGTGAGTTTCCAGATTTGTTGTACGACGGTACTTTAACTAATCCATTAATTGAGTTCAAAGATTATTTTAATCATACATGTATTACATCGGTAGATGTCGAACGATCTGCGAACACGGTTCCACGAGACAACTATTGAAACATATCTAATGCTATCAATTTTTTACGATTCTTATCCACTGGGTTATAATACTGATGATGGTGCTTCTACTTCTCATGTTCAGTAATTCCAATGCAATCCGCCAGCCTACTTGATTACGCTGCTTAAGAGGGTGAGTGTTTCATGTTTCACAGCCTTACAGATATTATAATTCTTGATTACGCAATTGGTAATATATTTACATTACTTTTTAATTTATTAGGTATAACTATTTGGATTGATTTCTGAATAGAACGAGCGTTTTATTCCTGAATTGAAAACCTTGCTCACCGCCGTCCATTTAAATATTTTTGTTTATTCTGATAATTTAACGATATATTAATTTATTTGCTTTGTAACTTGATTCAAACTTTTCGAGTTTCTTTGGACTTTAAGTTGTTCAACTATATTTTATAAAGTAACAAGCCAATAAAACAAAAAGTGATGGTAACTATAATAAAAATTGCATCGAGTATTACAATATTTCATTTTTGGTATTTGCCACAACCTAAATGGCATTTACCGTAAAGTAAATACCAAAACGATATCGCGAAAGAAATCGTGCGTTACTCTCCTTATGTAAAAGTTAAAAAGAAAGAGTAATCTCCAGATAGCATAATACTGAATGGTTTTTACATAACCATCAGATATATAAGTTCATTGAAGATACAGTTGCATAAATAAACTACGAACTACCTTGACTATGCAGATTTATGTCTATTTATACTTGCATAAATTCCGAACAAATCCTCTACCCCAAGGCATGCAGCTACACGTTTCTATGTGTACTATTTACGTTACAGGCTGGCCCACTGAAAACGTAACAGATCGATTATCTTTAAAACTAAAGATCTATGAGAAATCGCAAAAAGAAATCGAATTTATTTTCGAGACGAATATATGCGTACGAGGATAATCTTAAAAGTAAGGTCTCCAAAGCGCTGGGAAACTGTTCGTTTGGTCGTTGGCAACACTGCTATGTTTGTTGCTTTCCCCATTCCCAAACAAGCCTACGCGCACCTCGCTGGGATGCTCAGTCTCGGGTTGGTAGCTTGGCACTACCGCAGTTATTCGTTTTTGGAACACAAAAGACGTTAAGCCGATTGAAATTCATCGTCAATTGACGGAAGTGTAAGTAAGTAAGTATATATATTTATATAACAACTAGTGTATATAAACGTCAAAAATAAGCAGAAATTAATATAACAACAACAAAAAAAAGGAAAGTGTACTATTAATCAAAAAGTACGAAAGTGAAAAACAAAAATTTACAAAAAGTTAAACCGAGAATGATATACTTATGTAATAACACATAGCTAAATTAAATATATAACAATAAAAAAAAAGTAAAAGCAACATTTTATTCTTTTTTAACAGGCAATACTAAATGAAAGAGAATCAGCCCACCACTGAAACACAATAATAACACTAAGTCAGATCAAAAAATTCTTTCACAGAATAAAAAAGATGTTGGGGGAGGTAGTCGCGTAATTTCACTCTCAACGACTGAATTGACCGAGAGCTTTTAATAAGAACTGGAATTTTGTTAAAAATTTTAACACTAATAATGTCAGCACCCATACTGATGGTATGCAACGTATGTACATATAGTCTATTTCAAATTATAAGAATATAACTGTAGACTTACAAGGCCTTTAATACTTTTATTGCACCTTCTGTGACAATAATAACCTGTCAATGCATATTGAATCTAGGGGCCGTATTGACTATAAATTATGGCCCTACAAGATAATTATATGTATATGTATATATATTTTACAAACAGTATAAATTTACATAGTAAACAATTCGATGTTACAAGTAATTAAAGAATTTACATATTAAATGAGATTTAAATGTACAAACAGGTAGTTACGCATATCCCAAATCATAATTCCATTTCTATTCAATTCACTTAAATTTTGTCATTACGGTCCTCAGCAGTTTGTTTGCATATCCAGGTAGTTATTACCGCAGGTGGTGCAATAACAGCATTTAAGCCGTTCAAAGTTATATTCTTATAATTTGAAATAAACTATACATACATATAGGTACTCGGAGATGTTCTTTAGTTCGGGCATCGCGAGAATGTACGTCCGCATTGGCTGTATAATTTGGCTTATTGCGATACGCATAGCATCCCGCTTCTAAAATATAAATGCTGGATAATGGCAGAACTCGGAGGTCGCGAAAAATGGGTTTACATGAGTCGCGAAAGTGAGCACCAATTGCGCATACAATAGCTTTTTGAGCTACAAAGACGCGCTTCGCACACGGTGATTCCCCCCAGAGCAGAATACCGTATTGTAGTCCTTACTGGACTTCGGCGTAAATACAATGACAAAAGTGTTGGTCCGAATATCTGTAGACGAAGACAACGGAACAAATAGGTTTTAGTGGAGATTTTCTTCACCAATTCATCGCAATGAGAATTCCATGATAAAGTATCTTCTATTGTAATTTCCAGAAACTTGAACTGATTGCACCCACTCAGCTGGTGTCCTGCAAGTGAAAACGAAACATCTTCTGTTGATTTTTGTCTGGTGTGAAGTATCATAAACTTAGTTTTTTCTAAACTAAGAGATAGCTTACTCGCGTTGAACCAATCCAGGAGAGTAGCCAAAAGGTTGTCAATGTTAAAAAATATGCAGTAGGAAGCTAGATGCGTATTGGCTGTTGCCTACGATATGACAAGGTCTAAGCGCTCTTCAGTGACGTCACACTGGGTTGGTGATGTATCGCCATGCACGATATTAGCCTAAGCGGTAAAGGAAACATTTTTTTTTGCATTTCCTTTTTGAGTTTTGAAAGGCTTCCGGTTTAAACAGAATGCCAGTCGTCAATTGGGCCCTTCTACGCATCCCACTCGATTTTATTTTGGAAAAACGAAGTTTCAAAGCAAAAACCAAAGACGTAACCGAGCACCGTTTTCGTAAAGATTTATTTGTGCTTGATATTTAATCGACTAATTATTATTATTTGTAATTGTACATGTATTTGGACGAAACTAAGGTTGAATGATACCATAATTGCAATTTCACGAGAAAATTTACAGACATGGTATTTAACCATGGTCTTTAATTTCCTATTATGTTGTGTTTCCTAATCTATCTTTCCTATTATGTGGTGTTTTACCTATTCTATCATTACTTTCCCCACAATGATTTCTAAGTAGGGGTATTCGTAGAACAAGGCATTATAATTGTTGCAATACGTTCACTGCTGTGAATATGATATTTACATATATCAGTATCCGAATGGCTAGGTTCGGTGATATAATTTAAAATATATTGCATTAAAACAGAACGTTTATTACAAACATTTAAAAACAACTCTTCGTATTCAAAAATAATTTTGTTAAACATAACATAAGAATATAAAACTATTTGTACCATAAAATCTTCACGTTTTTTATCAAATACAACGCACAGTTAGGGAATTGAGTTGGAATAGCATTTTTTAAGAGGATTTTTTAAACTTACAGTTATAGTTTTACCGGTTCTTGCATCTGTAGCTGTTGAAAAATAAATAATATCTTCTTTTACAGAGTGTAACTCACAAACAAAACATACAAAACAGCCGACGCCACAGTTTTTAGGTTATCCCATTTTTATCGTTTCGGAAAAGGTTTTATCGCTTATAGAACGCTAGAAAAACATTACAGGTATCACCAACAAAGTACGGAAATATCACTACACAGTATTTTTTAAAATTAAACCAATATAATTTGGATAAACCAACTCAAAACGCAAGAAGCGATCTGAACGAGTGAATGATCGATGTACTGGCGTAATGTACTGGCTTACATTCCAAGCTTACTCGCCTATGTATTTCTTATGGAGATGATAAGAGCTGATAAGTGCCATTTTTACTTCCGGTCAGGAGTGTCCCACAACTTTATGCGAGATCATCCGCGGTTTCACCTCCGGGGATCTGATTTGATAGCTACATACTGTAATGTTATAATTTACAACTTCAGTATAGCAACTCGTTCAATGTCAACATCCCTTTGGGGGCTATTAACTGTTTTTCGGTAGCTTCTACTCCTTTTAAGGCCCCCTATCGTTGGAGCGGTGATATTAGTAAATTATATTAACTACAACTAACGACGGTTATGGCAAAACGAAGAAGTATCTATCTAGAGGTACTTTTAGCATAATTTCGAAAATTAAATATCTTTCGTCAAGTAACCGTCTTGTGCGTCAGTAAATTTTTATATTCTACAGTTGTTAGTGGCGTTATGTATCATAGAGTATAGTAGTTTGAGTCTTCTAGTTGCGTCACTACATGGATTGCATTATGTGCAGTTACTTTTTTGAAACCGCCACAATATTCATGATCGTTTTCTTAACGTATATTGTCATGGAGAAACCGTTTTTTGCCATGTGCTCATCAATAATTGAATTAACATCTATATAACACACAGATTGCCTTATACTTGCTTTCGTAGCGCTATAAAAAAGTTTACAATTTAGCTTATGAACTGAATTATTAAACATTGCGCGATTATTGCAATAAGGCAACAATAGTAAAATTAGGTTCGTTTTATATACAGAGCTAAATAGGCTGGAAAGTCATTCACACTCATTCATATTCATTGAACGCATGTAACTTTTTAAATTATTTTTTTTCCCCCTGATTTCACCCACCTTAGCTTCCGTTTTGCTGTTTTTTTTTTCTACTTCTAGTACTTATAAAATCAGTAGCAATTACACTGACTGTGGCGGCAGACCCTTACCGAACTACAACCTACGAGCCGGTGCCGTGCGTCGGGGAACATCCACTCCACCTGCCCGGGGACGACGCTCAGGACTCAGGTTTTCAAAGAAAAATATCTGGAGTAACAACATTATTTTCATTTAAAAAAAACCACATACAAGTAAAAATTCCAAATTTTTGTTATATAAAGCTTTTCCTTTTTAAATAAATTGTTGCCAAAATTTTAAATTCACGTGTTATATTTCCACACATCAAAGAGAGGTGCAACCAAGATAGACCTCTGCCATACCCCGTACTGATCCCCGTCCTAGCTGGAGGCAAGATGTAACATCTTTAAGATATAACATAGGACTGCCCGTCCATCTGTTTCGTTTTCATTATACCACTCTGTATTATACATACTTGTATGTCTATGCAATGGTAATTCACGAAGATTATACGTGAGCGACTTTGCATTTGCATTGAAACGAGTTCACTGTGTAAGCCAGTAATATCGATCAAGAAAAAATCCCTTACGACAAGAGCAATTGTTAAAGTTTAATACTGCCGCAAATCGAATGAAGAAGAAACCATTATCGGCGCATTAGATGCGCCCATTATTGCAATTCGCGTGGCGTTGCATCCTCTACTTTAAATTACCTACTCGGACAACGCAATCGTAAAAGTTTTTTGCTTTCGTCTCTGAAGTCGTGAAGGTTGATATTTAGTTTACGACTATTTTACGGCATTCGATCGGAATGAATCTTAAAAAGCCGACACTTAAGTAAGAGATATAAAATGAGGTAATAGCATTATAAATATATGTAATTTAAATAATTTGCGAAATATATATTAACGCTTAAGCGTAATGATTCAAGGCAGTTCAGGCTTTTTAAAGGTAATATTTAATGCAAATTCCTCGAGTTGTATAGAATACAAGCTGTGAACGTAATTGGCGGACAAGTTAAATTACACTGGGGAACAACAATTTCGTTGTCTTAAATCTGAGACTTGTTTTCAAATAACTTTTAGCCTCTGGATCCAAAAATAACCGCAGTTTTTGTCAATCACGTCAACTTCTTAAACTACAGGATACCCTCAAAAGTCATACAAATTGTGCATATAAAGGAAAATAAAGTAAAAACTTACCAAATATACTGTTTATAAAGAATAATTTTATTCATACAAAGGTTATAATAGTTACTGCAAGTTAAATTGTGTTCATACAAATAGTTGTTTTTTTATCGAACGGTAATTACATATTAAGGCAAAAATTTTCGCTTATAGCTTTTTCTGGAATGTTTAATCTGTGGACATTCTCGCTTGATGCTCCAACAATAGTCAGCCATCATATGTACGTACATGCCATCTACCTTGATATCGTGCCTCCATGACCTTCAAATCCTGGTGAAATTGCTCACCCTGCTCATCACTGACTGCACCAAGATTTTCCGGGAAGTTAGCAAGATGACTATGTAAAAAATGCAATTTGGTGCTCATGTTGCAACCTAGCAGTTTAAAGCTCTCCAAGAGTTGCTGGACAATTTTGGCGTAATTCTGTGCTCGTGTATTTCCAAGATAGTCTTTAACAATGTTTTTGAATACCAACCAAGCATTCTTTTCAATTTCTGACATTGTTTCGATGAAATGTTCATCTTTAACAAGCTGCCGAATCTGTGGACCATCAAAAACACCGGCCATTATCTTTTCAAATGACAGGCTAGGAAATGCCGAAATGAGATACTTGAAACAGTCTCCTTCAATTGGCAAAGCTTTAACGAATTGCTTCATGAGACCCAATTTTATATGCAGAGGTGGAAATATAATGTTCTTTCTGTTGACAAGTGGCTGATGTACAATGTTTGTTCAGGTCAGATAGTGGCAGCCAATTCGACTGCACCCAATACTTCTCACGAGGTCTGCTGTCCCACATACACAGAAAGCAGGGATACTTGCTATATCCGCGTTGCTGGCCAAGAAGGAAGCTAACCATTTTAAGGTCAACACAAATGATCCATTGGTGCATGTGGCATTGCAACAAATCAATGACTCTCTTTATGTCTTCATATTCTTCACTCAAACAAATAAATTTCCATTGTGGAGGAGAACACACTTCAAGCTCCGCTTTGAGCTATCGATAAACAGTCGCCAACTCTTCCATTAAACCATGTACGTTATTATTATTATTCAGATCTCTAAAGATCATACACTAAGAAATAAACATTTTCGATCAATTGATGCAATTAATGCAAGCCCTCAAAGACCCTTAAAGTAAAACGACGAGAGAAACTGCCACAGAGTGTTTTATTGGTTCCTGACAATCAACCAGTACAAAGGATCTCACGTAAAACCAGCTGTTGGTGATTGTGGCTTTAAAGAAGTTGAACACCTCCCTTATAATCCCAATATTGAATTCTGTGCCTATTTTTGTTCCCTGATCTCAAAAAATACCTAGGAAGACAAAATGTGGAATGATGACCTCATAACACCATTTTGAGGTCTGTTCATGTTGTCAAATAGTAGATTTTATGGAAAATACACAAAAAAAGGCCACATCAAAATTCATTTAAGTGGGTGAGGTCGGTGTGGAAACATATCCTGATTGTCTATGATCAATCATAGCGGACCCGGACAAAATTAACGACTATTTTGTAAACTCTATACCTAGGACTGATCTTGTTGCATCGGATGTCTTGGGTTGCTCACCACCTTCTTATTCGTTTGCTCTGAATGATACCGACGCGTTTCATTTTTCTTCAATTGATACTGTTGAAATTAAAGAAATTTTGCAAAATATTAAGTCTTTGGCTATTGGTAGTGACGGAATCGGTATAACTCGCCTTTGTTTTCCATATATAACACCGTATGTAACACATATTGTTAATTCGTACCTGAGTGGCGTTTTCCCAATTGCTAGAAGCAGGCTATCGTAATACCATTACCAAAAACGAACGCAGTTCAAGAATTTAAATATCTCAGGCCCTGTAAGCCTGCTTCCAGTAATGTTTAAGGTTCTCGAGCATGTGCTTCAAAATCAGGTGAAACGTTACGTAGCCGGGAGCGAGTTGTTGTCGGAGGTTCTGTCGGAATTTCGGGCTGGCTACAACTACACTACTGCACTTCTTAGTATGATGGATGATGTTTTGGCTGCGTCTGATCGGGGATTAGTCATTTATTGCATTTATTGCCCTCGATCTAATAATTCTGACGAACTTTTGTTTTAGAATGATTTTCATGAGAAAATAATTAATTCTTGTATTATTAAAAAATACTAACATGGCAAATTGATCGTTGATAAAACGACTTCTTTTAATTTTTCTGTTGGTAAAATTTCCTCGAGTAGAAAATGCCTTTCACATACCCTACATCTCTTATACACTTCAGCTGGTGTCATATCTTTCAGTTTAGGGTTCCCTGTAGCTTTGATCCACTCCTCTTTCGAGGATTTAGAAAACAATAGAATTTAACATTAACTTTTGTTCGAGGGCAATCCAAAACAGCACACTTCCAGTGAGAAAACGACATCTAAAAGATTATTCTATATTATTATCCAGAAAAAACAATTTATAAATAATGTCATATTTTCTCTTATTGTAACACAATCATTTATGTTGCACGTTTTTATACAGCGCACTAAATAATATTTACAAAAGAAAAACTCAAATATTTGCAGAAAAATAATTCAACATACAACTTTTGACATAAGCAAAAAAAGCTAACATGAGACTAACTTCAATTATCACCATAGATTACCACTGCTAATTTGGAGAACATATCACATGTTGGCGCTATCTAGAGTACGTGGGGTAAATTAATAGAAATATCTTAGTTTTGCCTATATTAGTGAAATCCCCGTGACACCAGTATATATTTCTTATCTATGGACTAACACCGGGCGCATCTCACAGGGTTCAAACTTCAGAAATTTTCGTTCAAGCGGGGGTATTTCGCTAGTCACTTTAGTGTTACTAATTCTCCAAGCGTACAATAAAGGCTATTATTATTATTAGTCACAAACGATTTTGGATTGTTGAGCAAATATGAAATGTAACCAAACTTGGACCTTTTTTCTCTAACCTCCAACACATTCAGTAATAGAATGTAGAATTCCGCCGACGCTGTAAAGACTTAAAGCAAAAAATAAAGAAAAAGAAGAATTGCTATATAAATAAGACACAGAATCACATTGGCATTTAATACACATGCACCCGTATCATTTTAGCGGACATATTTAGTCCTCCATAAAGACATATAGAGGACTACTTGCAACAGACCATGAGAGAGATGAGGCTACACGATACGACATACCGAGTTCAGAAGCTGCTCGTGAGCGTGTTAACTTTAATTAGTGTTCAGAATGCGACTAAATCGTGATTTCATTTCTGTATATTACCATCATAGGAGCAGGTGTAAATGAGCTGCATGACAGAAGGCTGTCAAATCCTTTATAATTGTGAGTGGAATTATTGAAAATTTTCTACCATAGGTACCTCCTAATCATATAAAATTTGACAATTTTTATTTTAATATCAAAGGCAAACTGTTAATTTAGCAAAGCCTCATATCAATGACAAAATTTATTATTTAATTCCATCGATCGGTCGAGTGATCGATAATTACCGTATTGCGTTGCCTCAAAGGCGCATACTAGCACATGCACGAGGTTCTACATATCTCTGATCTCTGATAACTAATAGACAATTGCGGTTGTTGGAGCATGATGCGGATCAGGATGCAAAAAAAATCCCGCATCGTTGAAAGTAAAAGATGCTTGCACATGAAGAACACGAAGGACATTAACGTAATAACAATTAAATTGTATTGAGCAAGTTCTTTTGTACTTTGTGGAACAATATATAGATTAACATAATGGATGTACTATGTGAGTTATCTGAAATCCTGCGTGAATCAGACAGGTTTACTCAATCCTGCCCATCCTCCTTGGAGAAAATATCGGTTTACATCGTCATAATGTTTATTACTCGGAATAAAATTGTATTTAAATGCTCTATCTTCTTTCGAATGCCTGAAAACGAACTGAAAACTCCAAAAATTCAATAATTACAACGTCTAAAGTAAAAAAAATAACGTTTAATAGGATTTTAAGAAGGCGAAAGTATATTTTACTTCAAATTATACAGGCTGTTTATTAAACATACGGCAAAAATTCAAGGGGTTATTCCATGAACTATTCTAAGAATATTTTGTCCTTTGATGATTTTTGAAAAGCCCCTTTGTTTCGAAGATACAGGGCGAGAAAATTTTTCGACAAAACCAACATTTTATTACCAAAAATTACATTTAAAGTTTTTTAATCTACAAGAACAGTTGAAAATGACTACCTCCAGCTAGGATGCAAGAATACAATTTTCTCCTCATTGACTGCCGAACTCTTTCAAAAACACCAGGGTCGTTTCTTATTGAGTGTCACCCAGCAATTATCCGATTTCTTAAATCTTTCACGTTTTCCACTGGAGTAGAATAAATTAATGACTTTAGATGGCCCCATAGGAAATAATCCAGGGGGTTTAAGTCCGGGGATCGAGCAGGCCATAAGTGAGGTCCACCTCGACCAATCCAACGATCTCCGTATGTTGCTATTAAAAACTCACAAGCAGCCACACTAAAATGCGCTGGTGCACCATCGTGCATAAACCACATTGCATTTCTTGTTGCCAATGGCGCATCCTCCAGAAACAGAGGTAGCGTTTGTTCCAAAACGTTTCGATGCACCTCGCCGGTAAGTCTTCCTGGTAGAGATACCGGGCCAATTAGCCAGTCACCCACAATTTCCAACCAAACGTTCGGCGAGAACTGATGTTGAAAACGATCTTCAAGTACCTTATGTGGATTTTCTTCAGCACACATGGTTATTGTGAAAATTCCTTATTGCATTTCTTGAGAAATTCGCATCATCGGTAAAAAGAATCAGTGTCAGTAGTTGAGGGATTTGAACCAATGTGTGCACAAGCCACTGACATAATGCAATCCGTGGAGGAAAATCAGCAGGAAGAAGTGCCTGAACGCGTTGTATGTGGTATGGGTACAACAAATACTCCCTAAGAATTTTCTAAACAGTCCCATCACTTGCATTCAAAGTATTTGTAATTTTTCGAGTAGAGGTACCTGGATCTTCCTCTATCATGTCCAGCACATTCTCTTCTAATTCTACAGTTCTTACTGTCATTAGCCTTCCTGGTCCTCCACTTCGTTTCAATGTGCCTGTTTCATGAAGACGTTGATGAATACTTTGGAAGGTTTTTCTGTCAGGAACATTATGGTCAGGAAATCGTTCAATGTACAACCGCCTAGCTTCTAATGAATTGCCATCAGCAAGTTCATAAATGAAATGGATATCAGTCATCTCGGCGTTCGTATAGCGATTCATGATAGAGGACTTTACTAACAAAAGTTTAAGTATTAAAAGACAGAAAATACACGTCAATCAGTCTCAATAAATTTGACACATACAAAATGATCAATCACGAAACGTATTCAAAGCTATACAATATCGAATTAAGGGGTCCAATAAATGGGTGGATGATATCATATTTAAAAAATAGAACTTTTAAAGTAAAAGTGCAAAGTACAATTTCAGACGAGTACTGTTCTGGCGTCGGAAGTCCACAAGGAAGCGTGCTTGGTCCGTTAGTATTCTTGGCGAATATGAATGACTTGCCAGATTTCATCAATCTGGGTAGGCCCAGCCAGTGCTTTCATGTACGCGGACGACATCAATTTAGTTGTAACAGACCGTGACCCTGATATGGTGTACAATAACGCATGTATGATCCTGAGTGATTTCGTCTCCTATTACTACAAGAATAGGTTGATGATAAATTCAAAGAAAACGGTGATTGTAGAGATTCATACCAAATACAGAGTGTCCCACAACTTCTCTTTCAATTTCTATAACTATATCCTTGAGAACCAGGACAATTTCAAATTTTTAGAGGTCACGATCGATGCTACATTGACCTGGGAGGAGCATATATACTCTGTATGCTCTAGACTTAATAAGAGCTTTTATGTTATATTCACCTTGAAGAATATGTTGGATTTGCAGTCACTTTTACAAATGTACTATTCTGTTGTGTACTCTACAATTTCATTTATGTATGGGGGCAAGCATCGGAAGAACGGAGGGTCTTCACCACGCAAAAACGTTTACTGAGAGAAATTTTTACTATAGGGCGATGAAGCTCATGCAGAGACATTTTTTAAAATAGTGGTACTCTAACGGCAACATCAATTTATTTGTATAGGCTATTAACTTACATCTATACAAATAGAAACATGTTTGAGAGTAATGGGAAGTTGTATCAGGCTTTAAAAACACCAACATGCTATGCTAAGTCATCAGTTTATACTGGCTGCAAATTATTTAATATGCTATC
The DNA here is from genome assembly GCA_029619315.2 of Dynastes maya. Classification (NCBI taxonomy): domain Eukaryota; kingdom Metazoa; phylum Arthropoda; class Insecta; order Coleoptera; family Scarabaeidae; genus Dynastes; species Dynastes maya. The sequence goes on from JAROYE020000001.1 coordinate 77,169,775, forward strand.
TGATGAATTGGTGTCATCATCAACAATCAATCATTTCAGAAACAAATTAAAACGTCTCTTGTTATCCAATGCATTTTATTCAATTGATGAATTTGTAGCACACGTTCAATCGGTTGGGTAGTTTTATATCAATTTGTACACGTGTATACACACACTTATTTATTGTCTTGACTTATCTAATCCTTGTTTTTATACGGTTTTTTGGACCAATAAAATTATTATTATTATTTATAGGCAATTTAAATATCACCTCTGTATTTTTTCAATAGCACAAGAGTAGACCTTAAACTAAACGGATACTCTAAAACTGTGGCACTGGAACACTGAAACAGTTCACTAAAACCCTTACCACAACACTTAATTCGTACTGGACGCACGTTTCGATAGCCAAGCTATCATCATCAGCAGCAAGACTGAACTGCCTGACTGTTCAGTCTTGCTGCTGATGATGATAGCTTGGCTATCGAAACGTGCGTCCAGTACGAATTAAGTGTTGTGGTAAGGGTTTTAGTGAACTGTTTCAGTAGACCTTAAACATTGATGACCAAATCAATAAACTATACTTCAGTTTAGATCGTACATAATAACAATAAAGAGGCATAATAAAATCAATGTCATTGTATATCAATACAACAATATCATTGTACGGGTAAGTATGGCATCTGTGTTTCGGTTTCGCTACTTTCTAGAACGGCATGACTATATCTCCTGGAAGTACATAGGTGTCGCCAGGAAATATTTCAATACTGTTTTTGAAGATTAGTGACATAAATTGAGAGGAAAACGGCAATGTGGGTAGGAGCAAAAAGCCTTAGTGCTTTTCTCTTCTCACATTGTTTCTGCCGGGTGTGATTCCATCAATACTACGAGCTGTTTATATTAGCATTATCTTGGTTATTGTTCCGAGGCACTTTTTCGTGTGTACTTCTACATTAAGTTCACTTTTGTTTGAACATTATTCTGTAGATAACCTCTACCTTAGCCTTTTTAAAATCACAAGCAATGAGAATAATTTACTGCATTTTGCACGGATATGTCGTACTGTTTTAAACAAGGTAAGTGCAATTAATAATCTGGACATAAATAATATGCGTTTCAAAAATTCTAAGTAAATAAATGCTTTATTTTAAGAAAATGAAACTGCATACATATAGCACCCTGTTAGCAAGATACGACTTGAACAACTTGAAAAACCTGCGCACTTAAGTTTGACTAAGAGACGTGTATGATCAAGACAATCAAACGCTTTAGAAAAGTCGGTGCAGATAATGTCAACTTCTTCATTTTTATCCAAACATGCAGAAAGGTAGTGTGTCAATTCTGCGAGATTCGTAACTGTAGAACACTTGTTTACGAATCCATGCCAATCTTCAGATAAGAAAAATTGGCAAATTGGGGATAGATGTTGGAATAGAGACACATTTCGAACTCTTTAGCGAGACTACTTACGATACTTTAACTTAGTTGCCCCACGCTGTAGTTAATCAGTCTGTAAAGTTACAAACATTTGTAAGTTTTTGAGCTAATCTGTTCTGTCTCTACTTTTTTTACAGTCTTTGTTATATATAGTAAATGTAATTAGTTATCTATCTGTCTGCAAAAAAATGTTCTTTGTTTAGATTTAAGTATGTTGGACAATAAAGATGATTATGATTAAGTTATGCACTGGATCTTGAGATCTTTCAATTGATATTACAAAATAGATTCGCTTATGCGCAAATATCGTCTCCAACACGTATTCCCATTTTTAAAAACGATAAGCGGGACTACAATTGCACATATATTCATGCACGTAATCGTCGGAAAAAATTGTGCAAATGCGAAAACGACGAAAGGTCAAGTAAATCGAAACGGTCTCTCGATGAAGGAATGTTCTCATGAACCTGCTGACACGCCGCATCCATTCTTATTCCGGGAGTGAGTACATCTTTTATCCCTTGCACAAGACTCCGGGCACGACACAAATATAAACATCGACACTTACGCCCTCCAAGCGGTGTTATCGGTAAATCACACCCGACTGATATGGGAGAGTCTTCGATTTATAAAAAGGAATGCAATTTGCTGCGCGCTCGTGTTATTTGACGATCTCACTACCTATTATTAGTACATATAGACGACGTAATTACCTACTAACTTGTAAAATGGCGTAATATCTTCTCTACTACACGCGTTAATTACTATACATTTTAGAATCACTTTACAGAGTTGTTATAAAGGAAATTAAATTGTGTTATTTCATATATCATTACTCTGCAATGCATGCGATGGGCTAAACTTTGAATTGTGAAATACCATATATACAGCGTGTCCATCTAGCGCGTGAATTGAAATTTTTTGGTGAAAAATATCTGGAGACAAATTCTGCATAACTCAAAATTATATTCAAGTACTCAGGATTCTCAGTTACTGCTGCAGATATAACTGCGTTTTTAGATGCAATTCTTCAAGATTCATGTCGACTTTCTGAAACAATCCCTCTACGTATCTAGCTGGTTTTTGAGATGATTTGAAATTATTGCGAAATGCCAATGTTTCTAGGAAAGCTTCTCTATTAGACTTCCAAAGAATATAGAAAAATTTAAGTAATGTAAATCAAGCTTGGAAACATTTTTGATGGCCATCCTATACAATTTAATTAATTTCAAAAAAAATTACGACATTCTGGTGAAGACTCCAAGAAGTAGTCAGTGGAATAAAAGACACACAGACACCGATGTTTCTAACTTCTTGGCTCATCAGTGTACGACATTGTAAGTAAGTCTACCAAACACTGCCCGGATAGACCTACCTTGCTTGCGTTATCCCAACATATGTTTAACATTTTAACATTCTCGGTTTGGCACAGCCAGCACAAGAGGGCGTCGTGTGTAAATGATCACTGATATACGACTCATCACTGTACGGCATTGCAGGTAAGCCTACCAAACACTGCCCAGGTAGATCTACTTTGCTCTCAAATTACTTGTGAGCTTTCAATCGTATATACGAAGTATTTGACGCCCTCCTCTGTTGGGTGGACCAAACCGAGAACGTTAAACCGAATTGGTGCTTTTTGTTGTACCAATAGATGTTTCTTGTTTTTTCTTTTGACATCTGTTGGGGTAACGAGAGCAAAGTAGGTCTACCCGGACAGTATTTGGTGGGCTTACCTGCAGTGCCGTACACTGATGAGAGCCAAGAAACTCGAAACACCGGTGTTTGTGCATCTGTGGATTCGCCTACCAGACGCTGTTTTTATGCTTGTAGCTTACGGAGTGTGTTGATTTATTGCATTTCATACGTGTAAAAGCATTTTACCTCTACATGTGAGTTTGTAGTTGCTTGCGTAATTTGTACATGCAACAAAGTAATTTACATTTATTTTATTTGAATAAAATTTTGTTCGCCTTACATATCAGGCCATTTCGCATTTCAGTTCAAATTCGTTTTGACAATCCTAAAATCAAAAGTAACAATCCTAAAATTAGTCAATCTTTAGATCCCTGTCAAGTTCTGTAGTTTTTCTAATTTAAAAAGTTTGTATTCAAATAAAAAAGGATAATAGATGAAAGAAAATTATCATAAATTGTCAGTTGGTACACGATTTATTTGTTCAATTAATGAAGCTATGATTCACAAATCTGGAAAAAGATCTGGACCCCACTTGTCAGTAAATTGATGTTTCTTTACCAGTTTCTAAATGTCATTGTAATTAATTTTCAATCTAATCCCTTCGAATGCAATTTCTACTGACATAAATATATTTATAACCAACCTTATCTTTCAAACACATACCTACCGGTAAAGAAAAAGTAGCATTAATTTTCTATTAAAGGTACATGCGTAAATTTAACAGTTTATACTATCGTCGAAATTACAAAATTTGCTTAACTATGAAGCTCGCGTTTATAAATAAACATGCTAAAGTGTTAATTTTCACAAAATAACTTAAAGATCAGTTTAATTTTACCTCCATTATACTGAAGTTTAGATGCTGAAATATTTTCTTCTACATAAGACAATTTTTTCAAAACAATTATTGAATAAAGGGGTAGGGATTGTATAACATTTGCTGCTTTCGTGGCTTCTACTCAGATCTTATATTTCTTTATAAGATTGGTTAGTTCTGATGTACGACCTAGAACCAAACAAACAAAGCACACAAAAAATAACTAGGGATATCTTTTGTCTTGATTTAAAAGGGAAAGCCTAATAGAAGTGTCTGTATAGACCTCATCCTTAGAAGTTCGACCAAAGATTATATATTATTTGTGAATGAAGGCAGGGTAGCAGACATGAAACAGGGTAAAAAAATGTCGCATTTGCATAACGAACGCTTATTTTTGGCAAAGGAAGATATAAACTATGTCACTTGTGTGCGGTGAAGTAATTACAATCTTGGGTTTTACTACGTGACTGTGCTGCAGAGTTTCAGGTTAAATTTTGATGTGGGAAACCAATTATTTTTATTTTTGTTTCTCTCTACAATAATAACAATAACCCATGCGTACGCATTCCCCAGCAGCTTTCACCAATTAGAGGGGGCAACAGCCGGATATAAGTCATAAATTTTATAATAAAAGAGTTTATTCATCCTTTCTTATTTAATTGTTTTTTTTTTAAACTCTACTTGTCATAAGACTTAATGCTCTCGTGAGCCTTACGTACAGAGAAAAACATAGTCAGGTCAATATAGTCAGCTCTGCAAGCCCAAACGGTTCATTCCTCTTTGTTTGCTACTTGTCCTCCCCAGTCCTTCATTTCTACTGCAATTAAGTCTTTTTCCACCACTTGTAACCACTTCGATCTCAGCCCGCCCCTTGTTCTCTTTCTAGTAATTCTCCTCATCAGCGCTTGTTTTGTCGGTATGTCATCGTTTAATGACCCAACCACCTCATCCTTTGCGCGCTGCCTACGCTTGTCCTTCTTTCCCTAAATTCTCCTGTCCTCTTCCCTTCATAAACCTTCCTTAGCACTTTCCTTTCAAATATTTCTTCACTCCCATAGATAACCACTAGCCTTATTATGGTTTTGTATACCCCCTTCTTCACATTCTTGGGAATACTCTTTGATTTTAATATGCCCGTATTTCAACCTTTTCTTCGCCCTTGTCCGTTATTGGCACTCCCAGATAATTTCATTTCTTCACCTTCTCAAAATCATATTTTGATCTTTTTATTGTTATTTCGAGCCTTTCATTTCTTGTTTAGTTTTTGATCCGTTTTCTATCTCCATATACTTTGGTTTTCCTTCATTTATTTCTGATCCTTTCTCTCGCGCTGCCTTTTCTATCTTCTTTAAAGTTTGTATTAGATTCTCTTTTGTTCTTGTGAGTATTACAATGCCATCCGCATATACCATCACTTGTATTAATTCATTAGATCAGCCCATTCGGTCTTATTTTGCTTACTTTATCGCCGAATCTAACACTATATTGAACAGTACTGTTGATAAGGGATCTCCTTGTCTTAGGCCTCTTTTGACTTTAAGCTTTTCGGATAATTTTTACTAGTTTTATACCTATTTCTCTCATTGCACCGTACACTCATTCTTTTTTTACCGAATCAAGTAAATATCTTAGTAATAATTTAACGGCTCGGTGGTCCAGTGGTAAGAGGGCCTGCCCCTGACTTACCAGAGTTAGGCGTGTGTGTTTCGAGTCCCGCTAGAATTCGAACGCAGTCACCATTCGCAATTGGGGTACAATTAACTGCGCCAACTTTTTCTGAGGTTATGACAAGCCTTAAAAAAAGCTTATACACCCCGTTGGGCCGTCACCACACTAAAAAAATATTCCAGCTATGATCCATTTTATCAATACTTGACTTGATACGACAGACTCTAAACTAGTTCTAAAAATTATAAAATCAACTTTGCTTGACCGAACTGATTATCATAAAATTTTGAATTAGGTTGAATTCGTTTTAAATTTAAAGTAAAAAGTACTTCGCTTTCGAAGACAAGCAATACCAGTACGTATAAACACAGCTGATTTATTTAACTACTTGCGCAAATCAATAAATCAAGACGATTAGACGGTTAAGTAACCAGAAGGAATTTCATTCAACATAAATTAGAAACGAAATGATGCTAGACTGTAATATTGTTTGGAGTATGTGTAAGTGCATACATATACCTAACTGAATAACACATTCAAAGATATTCGTGGAAAAGTAAGTAGTCATTACATATGGTAACGTCCATGTACCACATACCGTGAAAATTAAAGTGGCGCTGATAAATTTGACCTACAGTGATATAGTGGAAATTTTCACTTAATTAAATTTAGTACCTTAACTCTTTAATAATGACTTTGTACCTAATCAACTTTGAATACTATTCGCACATAAATAAATTGACTAAATTAAATTACTAACTATAAAATCTACGTCTCTGATCATGTTACGTAACTAACAGTAATAACAGGTCATCGACGATTTAATGATTAAATGCTTTCAGCTCCAGAGCTCCTACACTCATCGGTCACATAAAATATACAGTAGGCTTCTGCATGGTTGCACACTTTTATTCAGGCGATTTCGAATACAAAATTTAAATTGCTTGCATTGCTATAGCAATGCAAGTAATTCAATATCCAATAAGTGATAAAATTTGTAATCTGACATGTTTAAGCTTTTAGCAATAATAGCAATAATAATATGCGAATAGACTGCTAATTGAATATTTAGAATTTAGATTGAATAATTTCATTTGTAAGTAATTAGGTCGCACTTAAATTATATCCAAAAGTTGCACAATATCAAATTTAGAAGAAGCAATTCGATTTCGTATAGAATTGATATGTTATAAAAGAATCCACTCCTGTAATGTATAAAGACTAGTATTTGTTAGTACAAAGTTTATGGGTCATCTTACTACAGAAAAGAATAATACATATTATGTTAAAGTTGAAACCTTTAGATAGTTGTAGAAATACTTTCAGATATCCTAACTTACTTACCGTTTATGGAATATATATTTATGAGTCATTATTTCATAAAAAACATCCAGAATGTTTTAGTGATGACCTCCTAACACACAGTTACAATACAAGATTAAAACACTTAAATTATATTCGCCCGAACCATGGGCAAACAGTAACTACGCTACACATGTATTAAACTACATAATAATCATTTAAACTCTTAGTTTTAAAGAATTTAAAACAATACATTTCAAAATTATGGTAAAGATTAAACCATATAATTTGGAAGAATATCATAATTATAAATTTTAAGTTGCTTCTTTGTATTTTATACATAGACGTTTTCTGTTTACACATTTTGTATATACTGAAATAAACACTATTATTGTTATTATCTTAACTGGGCAAACAGCGGTAACAATCAGTGTAGTAGATATGTGGTGCGGAGTCGGCGATTATTTATTTCACGCGTTCACAGCGTCAGTACTAAATCGATGCTGTATGCGAGTAGTTCTGTGTATATGTAGGCTGTCGTAACTTATTTCGTAATTGTACGCTTATGTTTGCTTTAAAAATGTCGCAGTTAGGCACATTGCGAAAACCACCAATGGCAGACAGAGTTAAAAATTTTATAGTGGACATGCTGGACTTAATTATTGATGTCGTTAAAATTTAATGTCTAGTTTGTAAAATTCCTTTAATGTGTTGGTCCAGAAGCCGTTGTCAACGTCAGATCGAAAGCGAACAGCATTCTTTTGCAAAAAGTGGCATACGAGTCCAAGAAAAATTTACATTACTATTGTTTCGTTTACTAGACAAAGAAGCATTTGTCTCCTTCTGGAATAAATATGCGGACTGTCTAGTCAGACATCGATACGAAATGTAGTGCCATTTGCTCGTGAACATATAGAAAAAAGAATGAAAACGGAATTGAAAGATAAAAAACTGTGGTTGTGTGTGGACGAAACAACAGATCGTCAAAAACATTCTGTGGTTAATGTAATGGTACGTACAATGGAACTACACCGACCGTCATCCTCCTTCTTAATTGCTTCCAAAAGAGTTTATAAATTGTACTGCCGATGAGATTTTAAAGGTGGTGTTGAACTCATTGAACACATTTGAAGTTTTAACTAAGCAACTTTTAATGTTTATGAGTGATGGTGCCGCAAACATGCGTTCTTTGGGCCGATCTTTTAAAGAACACAGTGGTAACTTCTTACATGTAACGTGTAAAATCCATACTCTAAATCTTGCGGCACAAACGATTCCTACATGTTTTCCACTAGTAAATGCATTGATTGCTAGTACAAAGGCAGTGTTTCTAAAGTCCTCGAAACCTACCCGACTATTTCACAAACAGTGTCCTGATTTACCTGAACCACCACAGCCGATTGTTACACGTTGGGGAACATGGTTGCAGGCTGCGTTTTACTACAACAAATATTTTGATCAAGTAAAGAAGGTAGTCTTAAAATTCAATCCGACAGAAACTGCAGCAATCAAGAAAAGTCAGGAAATATTTCAAGATAGTCAGGTTAAAAGTGATTTACAAACTATTCACAACAATTACTTTGGACTAGCGGAGGGAATAGAAAATTACAAAATGTTTCGATGTCGCAAGTGGATTCTGTTCAAATTGTGAATGATGTTCGCGCACAGTTATGCGCTGTAGAAGGCGAAACAAATTGGTGCGTAATACGAAAATTTGAAAGTGTTTTAGAGAAAGACTCCGATTTTCTTATATTAAGACAATTTTGTGAAGGTGCGTGTGAAGATGCATTAAGTTGTTTCAAAGATTATTTTAAATATGCAAATATAACATCGCTAGATGTCGAACGGTCGTTTTCGGCATTAAAAAACATTTATTCCGCACGTCGTACTCACTTGACTGAAACAGCTGTGGAAACATATCTAATGATTCAAATATTTAACAGATGTTACCCTGTTTGTGATTTCACGAAAGACTTTTAAAACGGTAAATGTTTCAGCACGTTTTATAATTTATTTCATTCATTTTATGTGTAAACTTTTATGGGCTCGCCACGCCTCTGGCTGTTACCGCATATTTACCCAGGTTAATCATCACACTTGATAATATCTCTTATAGAGTGCTTTCGTATCATATCAATAAGACCACCCTTAAATAGATAGAAGTAATACTAATTCAATTTATAAACATAAAAAACTAGAGGGCTGGGGTTGGTTGTGTATCTCAGTGGACAATTTTTAATCTGAACCGTATAATTCTTTGGCGCTAATCAATGAAAAAGAGAACGAAGAAAATGTCGACTTTATCGCTCATTTTTTCACCGATTTTGATTATGCGAAAGCTATTTACATCTAAAACATACTCTAAACTTCGAACACCGTTTTCTCTGAAACGGTTACGGTAAACGGGGCGAAATTTTTATTGGAGAATAAACAAATCTATGTCTACTAATCGGGACGTTCATATTACCGATATTCCAAACTTTTTGTTTTTGGCCTTTAAAAATTCCATAACTTTGGATTCAAATTGTTGCGGCTTTCCCATATGTGGAAAACTGAACGCGCAGCATTGTTAACTTAAGAAATATGACGATATGCAGCAATAGAGGTTTTGGTAATCTGTTTTTGTTGTTACACAAAGTTGGCTAGGAAAGAGCGCCAAATTGTTCCTTGTGACGCCAGACTGATCTAAAGAGCTCGTTGCTGAGCAAAGTAATCGTAACGATTGCCAAACTGTCAAATCTTGATTCCGAAATCGTCAATTATTCTCGTTATTTATTGCTATTTAAATTTGTTAGTTTTTGATAGACAATGTGCTTAAGTTTCAGTTTTTTATGTTGTTGATTTTACAATGGCCTGCGCATGGACCACGTAAGTACCTAATTTTAATATTCGGTGAATTTGGCAACAATTACTATGAAGTGGAACATAATGAGCACTGCTCTTGCATAGCCGAGAATATTTGAACTTTGTGCTAAGTAAGGATAAATAGTATACAATTTACAGGGCGAACAGCTTTAACAGAAGATAATACGATTTAAATTATTGTACAATTTGTTGCGTAACCACGGCAAATAAGGTGATAATTAAAGCTGGCCACGAGCGGTACCGCGCAGTAGCGTAGAGTCGACCAGGCCTCGCGTTCCACTAGAGTTATTCTGCTAATAGAGATGTTTGCTGCCGCAAATAATTTCGCTCATCTTTTAAATAAAAATTAAATAACACGTGCTCAAACACTTACCATTTTAAGAGTCCTCCGTGAAATCACAAAGTGAATAATGTCTGTTAAATATCTGCAACATTAGATATGTTTCAACTGTTGTTTCGGCAAAACTAGTACGGCATGAGGAAAAAATGCGTTTATATGTAGAGAACGAACGTTCTACATCTAGTGACGTAATATTTGCGTAAGTAAAATAATCTTTCAAATAACTTAACGATTCTGTTGACGCACCTTCACAAATGTGTCTTAATGTGCCAAAATCAGAATTTTTCTCTTCTTCAATCGCGCATAGCTGTGTGTGAACATGTTGCACTATTTGTAGAGATTCTTCTAACGGCACCGCAGGATTTTGTAATTTTTCTATTGCATCTGCTAGCCCGAAGTAATTGTCGTGAATGATTTTTAAATCCATTTTAACCTGACTATCTTGAAATTTCGACTGGCTTTTCTGGATAGCGGCAGCTTCCTTAGTATCGAATTGTAAAACCACGTTCTTAATATTGTCAAAATATTTATGATAATAAAACGCGGCCTGTAACCATGTTTCCCAACGAGTTAGAATAGGTTCTGGTGGCTCTGGTATACGGGGGCACCGTCTGTGAAATTCGCGAATACGTTTCGGTGATTTGACAAATACTGCTTTGGTATGCGCTATTAAAGCGTCTACCTCAGGATAACATTTTCTGATACTATCCGCCACAAGATTGAGAGCATGAATTTTACACGTAATGTGTAACAAATTAGCAGAATGCTTTTTAAAAGACCGGCCTACAGAAAGCATGTTTGCAGCACCATCACTCACTGACATCAAGAGTTGGTTTGTTGAAAGTTCAAACTTGTCCAATGTATTTAACACTAACTTTGAAATTACTTCGGCAGTACACTGTTGTATTCGTTTGGAGACTAATAGAATTGAAGGTGCCGATTAATGAGGTTCCAATTTGCGTGCCATTACATTAAGAACAGAATGTTTCTTCCGATCTGTTGTTTTGTGGACACATAACCACAATTTTTGATCTTTCAACTCCGATTTTATTTTTTGTTCAATATGTTCGCGCGCAGGTGGCACAATTCTTCGTAACGATGTTCGACTTGGTAATTTGCACTCCAAATAGTTATTCCAAAAGCAGATAAATGGTTCCTTGTCTAGTAAATTAAACGGAATATTACATGCAATAAACGTAACGCATAAATTAAATATAAATTTTTCATTGTCTCGTGCGCAATTTCTTTTTGAGACATGCTTTTCACTATTTACGTGTCGTAGACAATGTTGTCTGGACCAACACATTAACGGGATTTTACAGATTACACATTTAATTTTAGCACCTTCATATATTAAGTCTGGAATTTCTGCAATAAATTTTCGAAGTTTGTCCGACCGCGGTCGTTTTGCTGACGAAATCATAATTTTTCTAGGACAGATAAACAATTGCGCTAATGACCGGCAGCGAAAATGTCCGTACTGCTCCGCAGACGAAGTAATACTACCGTTCCTCTCGGTCCGAACTGATTCTACGCCGATGCGCGGTACCGCTCGTGGCCAGCGTTAGTGATAATTGTTGCCAGATTTACATAATATTAAAATTGACCCAGCAATTTTGCATGATTCGTGCCGAAGCCATCATAAAGGTAACAAAAAACCGTAAAAACAGACATATTGTCTATTAAAATCTAACAAATTTAAACAAACTTACCATAATTAATTAATTGCAATAAAGTCCCATAAAGTAAGGAAATAACAATTAACAAAACAAGTTAAAATGAGAGAAAAGAATAATGAGAACAAAGAAGGAACGTATGACAAATGCAGGATATAATAACGATAAACAAGAATAATTTGCGCTTTTACAGTTTGTCTAATTATTATGATTACGTTGCTTAGCAACGAGCTCTTTAGATCAGTCACAAGAATAATTTTCAATAAAAATGAATAAAGTTTGTGAATCGGACAGTGACTGCTTGGTACTGCTACACAGTTTGTAACAGGCCCTGGAAACGGATGCACGAGCAGTACCGAGGCTTCTCATCTGTTCATTCGCAAGCCTTTGATGTCCGAGCATTTACTACCTCGAGTCACCAAGTGCAATATCTAATCTTTACGTTCCCACGAGGCTAAGTACGACAAACTTCAGACCAGTCCGTTCAGCCACACGCCCTGGAAACAAGGCTTAAGAGATGGCGCTTTGTAAAATAAAAACTAGCATTTGTTGATAATTTTTATTTAGCTAACGTTTAACAACTTTCATAACTAAACTTAAACACTTAATGTTATGAGCAAATAACAGTGTTGATCGTAATTCTTAAATAACCATTATTGCACAACACTTAACTTAAAAACTAAAATATTGGATTTTATATTATGTTTAATAATTCAAGACCGTATTCCACCACAAAAATGGTAATGACTACGCAAAGTATACATTTTTAAATACTAGGATTTTGACACTGTTGTACTAACATACAAGATAGTATTTTGTAAAAGCTACCGGTTTCTTTTGATAAAAGCGTGTATGTAAGGTAAATTCTCCAAATCAGGACTAAATCCAATGAATGACGTAAACACTTGCTAATACTGAGGTTATCATTATGACGTATTTCGAAGTTATTGCCTTAAATGTATAAAATCTATACTTAATACATATGAATATCAACAGTAAAGCATGTGCGAAATATGCAAAATGCAAATACAAACATCGAGCCTGTTTTCCACTATTTCATATACCGTTATCGTCGCTACACACATCTTAAATAGTTCTGACTAAAAAAATAAATTTAATAGGCAGTTCTAATGCAAACATAAAAATAATCTCAGCGTAAGTGAATATTAATGAATAGAAAGTAATATCAGAGTAAACGAGCACTTGTATTTTTGCTTCCTGCAGGCAGAACAAATTGGAGGGGGGCGTGAACACGGAAAATAAGGGAGACGAACCAGTGTTCTTTTCTATAGGGTATTATGGCCTTTTGTTGCAATAAATATTAGGTTGTATCAAAAATTCTCGCCTCTTTCCGGACATATAATATTTATTATATAAAATTAAAGAAATTACAAAAACGAAAAACAACCTAGCATGCAATGTAAGCGCCATCAACTTCGATTACCACACGCCATCTTTCAGCCAATTTTCGAATTTGGTCGCGATACCATTCCTCTGTTTTCGATGTAAAGAAGTCTCAACATGCCGTTTCGACTTCTTCAGCATTACGGAACCACCGTCCACGCAAATCATATTGCATTGAACGAAATAAGCCATAGTCGGATGAAGCGATGTCTGGGCTATACGGTGGATGTGGTAAAATTTCCACTCCATTTAACTCCTGGATTTTCTGCTGGGTTAAACGTGATCTATGAGCTGGTGCGTTGTCGTGATGAAGTAACACTCGCTTTCTGTTCATTAATGCAGGGTATTTCTGTGTTAAGGTAGCATACATTCTATCCAGTTGTGTATACAGTTCGGCATCAACAGCTCTGCCATCTGGTACCAGCTCAAAATGCACTATTCCTTGAAAATTCCACCATACGCTTTTTTCCAAAGAGATCACGTCGAATCACCGTATCGGGTTGTTGCTCAATAGGGACCCCTTGGCGTCTCCTGTCAGGATTAAGAAAAATGATCTAGTTCTCATCTGAAGTCACAATTCGCCGCCAAAAACGATCATCAATGGGGTTTTGAAGCAATTCTCTGCAGATCTGTACTCGCCGTTGAGTTTGATTTTCGGTTAACTCGTGTGGATCAATTCGGGGGCGTTTGTTGCTGAAACCTGAACGATGAAAATGTCGAACGACAGTATCTTTTGAAGCTCCCAATGCCCTTGACAATTCACGACTACTAGCACGGGGCTGCTCTTCCAGTTCAGTACGCACAGTTTCTTCATTCAGGATGCTTGGCCGACCTGAACGCGGCTTGTGTTCCAAGCTCATGTTCCCACTAGAAAAGCGCTTGAACCAATCTGACACAGTTCGTCGATTAGTTGTGCCCTCGCCTTCGATTGCACAGATTTCTCTCGCCGTAGTCGTTGGATTACAGCCTTTTTTCCAATAATGTCTTATTAAGACACGAACTGCATATTTTTCTTCAAACATTATGAAGGCTTCTTATCAATAAACTTGACAGAAAAACAAATAGCTCAGACTACAGACTAAACCGATTAACAGCACACTTTAAAATGGCAACTGACAGGTGACTCTTTTATTTGTTTATAAAAAGTATTTATCAAGGATATGCGCTAAGTACGAAAAGTGGCGGAAACTTTTCATACAACCTAATATACTGCATGACATGGAAATTGCAACACCAAGAAGAGGTGCGAATTTCTTGACCAAACTTGGCAGAAACGTATTCAAAGGTAATATTTGATTATAATCTTGTTGCCATGGATCAAGTGGTCATGGCTAGAACGGGCAGTTTTTAAATTTCGCGAATGATTTAAATTGATAGTTCCGGCAATAAAGGATATATTTACCTCCAGTCATAAATTTGGGAAAAATCGATTTTGAGATAATATTACCATGCGAAGATATAGTCCTTCGACTATTCAATTCCAAAGTTATAAGTCGATATGAGAGTAAGAACTCATTTTTTTCGACCGCCGAAGCGAACGCTGCACTCTGTTGCGCGGCGACCGTGGCCGGCGCGCCAACTGTTCAGCCAAGACAAAAGCTGCTCAGACAGAAGCAAATTAACACATTAGACGCTGCTAAGGATGCAGAAAGATTGCTATTTGGACCTGAAGCAGATGACTATGTAAGTCTATTTTTATGAATGTTATGTACATTTTATTGCATTCTAAAACTTTAAAGCCGTTTTTCTCGAAACGACATTTTTGAAGTCGGTGGACACGATTACAGATAAGCTTCTCAACGGATTTCAATTAAACTTTGTGAGATTGTAGTCGATAGAATTGCCTTGCCCTTGAACGAAGGAATTTCATTTCTGATCAAAGTTAATATTTTTATGCACGTTAGAAGAGCCAAATTTTAGGTAAAAAATTGCCTTTTTGTTCAGACGGTCGCCATTTTGTTTACAATCACCGTAAATTAATTTCCTTCGTTCAAGGGCAAGTTTTTTCAATGTATTATTAACATCAATTGGTTTCGTTTGTTTCAGATAAGCGGTTCCCGGGTTAGGATGTCCACCGCACACCTCTGCCGGTGAGAGGTGCTCCAGGAGCTGGGCCATAACTCAGTCATTTTTGATTAGTTTTATATACAAAAATTTATGAATAAAGCTTAAGACTAAAGTATTCGAACGTACTAATTGTGTTAATCCACCGTATACTTTCTGGGAAAAAAAAATTCAAAAATGACCGTGACCAGAGGTAACCCCTTAAGAAATTGGCGTACATGTCATTTATTGCCGGAATTACCAACTTAAATCATCCGCGAAATTTAAAAAGTGCCCGCTCTATTCATCAATAAAACCAGACAAATATTAATGGGTTAACATGACACATTCATTAAAAAGAGCACTTCATCTGCCTCTTGTAAGAATTTCTTAATTTCCGCTTTTGCCTTTTTTGGACAACATTCTATTAACATTTATTTTTCAAATAAGGTACTAACTCGAGATATTTTCCTATATCTATATTTTGTTTTATGAACAATCCAGCCTGTATAGACCAAAATCTCGGCTACACTTTCTTAATTTAAACCTCCAGATACATTTTTTGAATTACTTGAATTTCTTTAAAAAAAAAGGCATTTCGCAATCTAATATCAAAAATATTTACGGAACCACAGCATAACTAACCAACCACATAAAATGATTATGATTTGAACTTGTTCAGCATCTCAGCAATTGAACTCAAGCTTAATATTTGCAATTGATTTGTAAATGGAACACTATTAGCGTCAAAGTGGTTATATGGTGATTTTGAATCAACAAGTACGAGTTAATAGGGTAAAAAGAGGACGCCTCAAGTCGTTTGAACTGATTGATTATCGCAAAATTTGAACAGCTGTTGATTTAGGTTAGGCTTACGATTTTTGAGTTCACAATAATCATAGTAGTATATGAATTAAAATGAATATCTTCTAGTGAATAATTACAAATACCTGAAATTACTTTTTTATTATTTCTTTTCATTAAAACGCTATCTTTAACGAAATCATTTTTAGAAACGATTATATTATTATTGTCCATTTTAATTTCTTTTAATAGCACCATAGAATACAGAATTTTATTCGTAAACAACGCAGTATAAGTTAACGGGTTGGCAATTGTGAATACGCCCACTTCTCGTTCAAACAGCGCTGAGTAAGAACAACATAACGTCGGCCTAATTTCAAAACTTCGTATGCCCGAAAATGGACAAAATTGAGTTACGGGCATATTGTTAAGGAGTTTGGATTCTACAACATTTTAAAACCTGGTAAGTCGTTTTCAAAAATGGCGACATCTGTAGGATATTATTAAAACATCGTATCATAAGTGGCTTCAATAAAATGAGACGGCTTTTATGCTCGCCTGTAAAATGACCATAACGGGACTTACGAGATTTTGAAATCAGGCCAACGATAAGTAATTTGGCCAGACCAATGTCATCGCTACCTAGATTCGGGTAGTGCAATAGTAGATGACATGATTTTATTATTATTAAAACTAAAGAGTATAACCTAGGGAAAATACCTGATAAAATTCTATAAACCTTATATGAAATTACGCTTTGTATCCACAATAAAAAATTACATATATTTTATTTTGAATGGAATATATAAAATGGGAGTATTCACAAGGGAATAATGACAGGCATATATTATGCAAAGTGAATTAAGTATGGAAGAAAGAATGAGCAACTTAAACATCGATATTTATAAGAAAGAACAATGTTTACGTGAATATTGTTTTAAATTATTCCTACATTCTACTCGTAAAAAAGAGTAAAAGTTGATTTTTTAACATTTCTTATACCGATACTCGATCTTCTCAATCTTGTCCGTTGCGTCATTGTGCGCATTTAACGAAAACAACTATTGTGTTAAAACACAAATATTTCATTCATTCATTCGCGAAATTTAAAAAATGCCAAGTGGGATTTTCCTACATTAAACTAATTACCCCTAAATCTATTAAATAATAAAAATGAATTCTGATAATGCCTAAACCAAAAGAAGTAAATATTCTGTTGAAAAACCGGAGGTAAGCAACTTAAATTTAAGAAAAAATAGTGGGGACAACTTAAAAAGAAGAAAGAATAAATAAATGGTTGTATCCTACAATAAAACTATGTGATAGCCTCAAATTTGAATGTACACTTTCTTTCATAAATTTTAATGAATATAAAGAAATGTATGATAGCATAGAAAGTTCTCGTTGTAAATTGTAATACATACGCATGAAAAGATTGCCTCGTAACAATAATCAAAAAATTAATGCTAATATAGCTCATGGTATTGGTGGAATCATTTCCGGCAAAAAACAAAGCGAGGGAAAAGGGACAGCGTAAACCCACGAACATGTTTCTGCCTACCCGGCGTCATCAGCGCGGTTCCGTACCTGTCTTTCTCCCTCGCTATTGTTTTTCACCTCTCGAGTATGTATATGCATTTCTTTTCTTTAAGAATACCATATCTCAGCCTGTAATATGCCATACGAGTTCACGATCTAACGTCTAACGACTTGACATTATTATCGGCAACCGTAAAATGTGAACATTTACCGCCGGACTTAACCTATAACCAAGTGATATTTAATTTGCGAAATGATTCTAGAGACACAGAAGAATTTATTTTCCCTAAGGACCTGGAATTATCGTCAGTTGGAGATATATTTACATAATAAAACGTCAGGGACAAGCAGAGGAGGTCAGAGCCGGTGTAGAATTAAAAACGGGTCAGAAAAAGGATCACTTTAACATATATAGATCGTCGAACTTGGGTGAACGTCACTACACATGGCGCTAATGACAGTGACTTTAAATGTTGTATTTTTAGTGTAACAATTTATTTTAATTTATTAATTTTATACACATTAAAATTAATGACAAAATTTTACTATATTAGTACCGATTGTGTCATACCACCTTAACAGAGCAGAGATGCGTAGGCATTATAACTGCCGGTCTATGTTCTAGTAGTTTCGCCATTTGACAGGAAAAGCCGTCTTAATGACGTAACAGACAAGATCGAAAAGTTAAGCATGTTCCCGTATTCATACATAATCTAATTTGACTAGTACTGATTCCATTCATACATAAAAAAATATACTAAGTCAACGACTTAGGATATATTGGAACTATTGCAGGTCTGTAAGCGAGTACTAAACAAGTACCAATATTTGTTATCTGACACTTGCATGCGCGTACAGTAAAACGAATCCCGCTAGTATGACGCTACGCAAAATCGTATTTTGTTGATTTGTCGCCGCCGTACCATACGACTCTTCCAAATCAAGCGCCGGCGACGGACGATTAAGAACGATGATCCTGTCTTCCTCTTGCGGCGTCAGCACCTGGTAAGCAAGGAAGTACTTCTGCAGCGCTTCAGCGTCGTAAACGTCCTCGAAGGAGTGATTGGCGGATTTGTCGCGTAGAACTGTATGTCCGTCGCCGCCGTTCAGCAGGAACTGGGTACTCACCACTCGATAAAGCGTATCGGGCAGGACGGGCGCATACGACGGCACGTAACAACGACCGCAACGCGCTCTAACGTTTACCACGCGGGATCCCCTCGGTTTTGAGAAATCATAAACGACTTTCAATCCAGCAACCTGCAGGAATTCCCCGCTAGACGTCTCGCCGTTCGATCTGGCGCCGAGTTCAAGCGTCTCGATCAGATCTCTTCCGTACAGGTCGAACGTGACCAATTGCTGATGGAAGGGCACTGCGCCCAGTATATCGCCGGCGGTTATGTTACCACCACCGCCACTCGCGTTAACACTCGTCCTTATCGAACCGCCGTTGACGAGGGCGATCGACGCCCCGCTCGTCCAGAACGCGAAGTGACTTTTATACATCGCCGTCACGTAATCGACGAACGAATCGGCAAGCACGTTGCCGAAGCTGCACTCCTTCAAACGACAATCGTCGCCGTCCAGGTAGCTCCTGCTCTTGCCGACCACCTGCTTGTTGTACATGTTGACCGCCGGTTTGAACTCCTGCAATAACACTAGCATTTCCGGGTCTCGCGTCACCTTCTGGTCGAGGAAGATTGGTTGGCCATGGAATCGTGTAAGGAGGCCATCTTCGTCGAACGCCACGTGCAATTCGCCCATGTACTTGGTATACGCATACGCCTGCACCACCGGAACTACCTTACCTATTACCAACGGAAGATCATGAATAAATAATTAAAATTGCGTTCACATAGAGTAATGTAATATTAATGTACCTATGAATTAAGCTTTAGTGACAAAGTTTGTTTGGATAATGCAAAATAATGCAACTACTCAGATTGCGATGTAGTACAAAATTATAAATATGGTTAATTAGTGAAGTACAAAACTATGCAAACGTCAAACTTTGGAGGTGCATGTCGCTGACGACCTCACATTTTTTTATGTCAATGTTTTGTACCAAAAATAAAAAGTTTTGTAACATTTCCATTTAGAAGATATTATCGATTATTATTAAGCGGAACAGGGACATGCCACCCCGCCCACAAGCTATTTTTTAATTTTTTCTACGTCAAAGTTTTGTATTGTTTTGTACCAAAATTTGTACCGTTTCCGATCAAAAGATATTACCGATTTCCGATAGGAGCACCAGGGACATGCCAATCCCTCCACATCAAAATTTTCAATTTTCTTTTCTACTAATCCTTTGTACTATCTTGTGCCAATCTTCCTTAGGAGACATAGAGTATGCGGATTAAGATGTCGAAATCGGCATTCTAATATAGAAAGTCTCGGGAAATTTGTATGTATGAGTATGAGTTTCATATAATTTTGTACCAAACACCAAACGCTTTATGTAATGTTAGATTAGAAAATGCAATTGATTTTTATCATTACTTTTCTCTATTTACGACTTTTTAGTTTTATCAATAAAACTTCCTATTTGCATACCATAATAATACATGTTCATGGAAGCCCCTCTACCACATCAAATCTCATTGCTTGCTATGTGTTAGCTATCAATGAAGCGTCACAACTTCAAAATGTATTTTATAGATTTTTTCTGTTCCTCTTAAATTTATCACCAAGCTTAAAATTATATCCCAAAACATTTTTTCTTTACGTAGAAAAATTCAAATGGATCGAATTTTTTGCACCTGAGTGTATTACTTTTTGTTTATGTGTTTAATATTAGACTTTCGAATAAGTTTTCTTATTTACTGCTGGAAATCGTTGATAATATCTTTTGGTGTTAAAATAACAAATTCATTATTATTATTTTGCTAATAATGATACTTGTGTGAATGTGAATTTAAACAAAGTAAAAGTATAACTATGTGTTCTAAACAATTTTGCGTGCCTTACCATTTTTCTGTACAATTTGGCTGGGATAGCTGTCCACCGGCTTCTCTTTATCTGGTTGAGGACCGTTCCAAAGAAAAGTATTTGTGTGGCCTCCGATTACCAGATCGACATCTTTGACTTCTCTCGCTATTCGTTGGTCGGTCTTGAAGCCGGAATGACCGAGCGCGATTATGATATTGACGCCCTCCTTCTTCAACTCTTTGCATGCCCGGCGGATGGCGTCCACTTCATCCTCGAAAACGATGTCGCCGATGGTCGCCATCAGTTTGGTTTCAGGTGTCAAATAACCGACGACGCCCACTTTTCTACCTCGCACGTTCAGTACGATATAAGGTATAACGTTCTCGGCGAGAACGGTCTCGTCTTTGAAGTCCATGTTGGCTGCTACGAGTGGAAAGTTGACGACTTCGACGAACGGTTTCAACCCTGCGGTACCATCGTCGAATTCATGATTTCCAAGACACTAGATAAACAATTCATTATTTTATTATTACACCAGGTACATTATAATAATGCTTATAATAAAGTTTTCTTATTATTTCTCGTGTTGTGCCGAGATGTGAATGTGAATATATTAGCCAAAGACATCATCACTTACTGGAAGACTTATTTCAATCATATGAGGGGAGTTTTCTATGTTATCTATCTAGCTATAAAAACAATGAGTTAGAGAACAAATAAAACTTTATTTTTCAACGTAGGAACCACGTAAGAATTAACACTTATTCCAAGTTCTTCTAATAACTTTATGCCTTCGCAAAAAGACCTTTTGATAATTCTACAAAATACGATTCCACAGCGTTTTCCAAGCCATCATTCGATAAAAAGCGACGCCCTCTCAAGTGTTCTTTGAGTTTTGGAAAAAGATAATAGTCACAGGGGAGGAGGTCGCGACTATAGGGTGGAGTTTTCTAAGCATAATTGTGGGGCCTTTTTTCGCGCATAACCAGTTTCAAGTTCCTAATTGTGCCTTTGTAGACATTCCCCGTTATTGTAGTCCCTTTTGGCGTATACCCAATTAAGAGAATCCTCTCCGTCTCCCAGAAAATTGTGGTCAACACTTTCCCCGCAGATAATTGCGTCTTTGCTTCTTGGGTGGTGGACAGCCCTTATGAATCCGTTGCATTGACTCTTGTTTCGTGGGAGGGTCCCAGTGGTGTACTCAGGTCTCATCTTCGGTTATAATTCAATAGAAGCATTCTTCATCTTGAGATAAAGCAATCGAAATACCTCTCGTACTATTAGATTATTGGTAATGATTGAAAATTTGCTGCTGAGGGTTTGCTATGTATCAAAAGAGACCGTCAGTAATGAGGACACCTTAAATCTCTTCGTGAACGGATCAAAAACCAATAAAGAGCACGGAGAAGCTTCGCTTGAAACAAATTTAGCAGCTAAGGTCGGAGATCGCTGTCTTTCAAAAACCTTTGCACTGCGCTGGTCCTAAATGCGCACTGCTTAACTAATCTTAACATTGTAGGCAAAAACATCAAGTCTCTTCGCTAGCAACAAGCAATTAATGATCAAGGAAATATCAGCGTTAAATCAACCAATAACGGTGAACCTGCTAGTAGATTGTCACAAAGTTCTATCTATAGTCTCTGAAACATCAACACAATATGCCTGAAAGGTCGCAAAGCCAAGCCTGGTAATAAAAAAGTGGAGAGTTTGACTAGGAGAGAATCGGACATGACTGTTCACGCCTCAGAGTCCTCCATCCGACTACTTGTGTCTGCGTCTATGAAAGGATGAAAACTATCATTCATGAAAATTTCTTGAAGAAATTGAATGTCTCACCGCTAAAATCACTCTTACTTATTCAAACAAGTGGACAGGTTTAAGATACCAAAGATTGTCCAGAAGAGACTTTCGCATGGTTGTTGAGATTCTGCCTGCGTAAAGAAACGCCTCTTCGGAATGGGAATAACCGGAGGCCTATTATCTGTTGGATATTGTGCCGATAGCCGGTAGATGGCGCACGTTCAGAATACGTGACTTGTCGGTCATATTCTCGATAGACTCGCCATGTGCTCTGTACTAGTATGTTTGTATAGTTGTATAACCTAAATATTTATGAATAAACTGTTTTGTTCTAAGCGTCTTCTAATTGAATGCACAACATCATGCAGGGGCCGCGAAGCCGAAGACGTGACAGCAGAATACTTTCTCTCCAAATGTACAGTACTGGCGTCAATAAAAAGTAACTGGGTGACGAGCGGCTTCGTCTAGCCATCATTAGGCAACGCAGAGAAACGAATTTCTTCCATATATTTCATTCCCGACTGAGGAGAACATCCTCAGTGACACTGTAGTTGCGTGTCCTGTTTTACTTTGTGATTTTTATGAACACAGCACGGTATCCTATATACGCCTGTGCATGAAAGTGGGTCTCTGAGGTCTCTGGAAGAGCGTAATGAGTTTGTTGGTGGGTTTAAAATGGTTTTTATGTGGCATCGTTCCATCAGGCTACGTAGGCAGATCAGAGTCCTAACCTTTGCTTATTGGCGCTGGCTGTGAGAGCCTTCAGACTTCACTGTGGGATTTCTCATTCTCTCATTATCCATAGCTTAACATTAATTATCCGCTTTTTCATCTAGTGTTGATTTTCAAACAAGTTTTAGAACCTTTGGTTTCATTTGAAAACTAGTATGTTCCGTTGAAAAAAAAAACAAATGTTTACCTTCACGTGACTTTACTGCAGAACAATAATAATGCCATTTTGGTCGTTTGCGTATTACAATTTTAGTACAATTTTTGTAAACGGACCACCCGATAGCATAGCTTTTATCTGCTTCGAATTTTAGATTTCTGCCCAATTTTTCAGTAACCGATTCTAACAGTGAGAACACAAGAAAAGAAATGACTAACTTACCGCAACGTCTGGCTTGAGTGCGTTCAGAAAACGCGCCGCTATCCGCCAACGATGCACACTGAACCATATTGTGCCTGTGTAGGTATCGCCGGCATTTAAAAATAGGACGGGCGGTGTTTTGCCGTCCTCTGCATCTTTCCTTGCTCGTTGAACGACGGTGGCAACCCTAGCGAAACCTCCGACGAAGCTGCCATCTTTAGAATCTTTCGTCTGCTCGAATCTGGCGTGCATATCGTTGTTATGTAGAATGATCATTTCGAATTCTTCGCAGGTTGTAAAACTTATAACGGTGGCTAGCAGTAATGTTGGTATTAAAACACCCATAACGGCCTATTACACCTCCTTTCCTAGAAGATAAACTATGTTAGATTAGATTATTTATGATACAATACAAGCAGAACCGTACGCAATAATATTACACCTCCGCGGGTCAGAGTAAGGGAATAGCTACAGTTAAGGTACGGTCTATCTTCCGCGTTTAGTCGCGGCAAGTAAACGCTTCGAGAAAACGCGTCGAGTAGTCGCTTTGGCGTGGTCTGTTTTACAGGCGATTAGTGGACACGACTCTTATTAGTTAATATTTCTGAAAGCAGTTGTCTTCTGATAATTAAGCAGTATTGAATGTTACAATATTTATTTAATTTTTAATACAATACAAAGTTATGAGAAAAACTGTGTTAGCTGCCGTTACTTTAATGATTGAAGAAGAAGAAGAAGAGGAATCTTTAGTAACGATACTGTGTAATTATAGGGGCAAGAGAAAGGAGATTTTTGAAGATAGAAGGACAGTAGGATGTTTTGCAACTCTGATAGAAAGGCACTTAATGGACGATGACACTAAATTTAAAGAATACTTTAGACTTACCAAGATCCAGTTTTTGGATATGTTTTCGTACTGGTTCTGTGTATTTAAAAAATATTTAAAATAAAAACCAAATCTTAATATTGCCCAAAAAAGACATCCCCGATTGCAGAAAAGATCTTTCCGGTAAAGAATATGCTAATAATAATCAAATTACTTGGACGAACTTCTATGTTAAGGAAGAACTAGCATGTCTTGCATATTTTGAATAATGACTAAGTTTATTTAGTTTAATTCAGTACAGCATAGTATATTGTGTTTCCTTACATTTTGCAAATTTCTTAAAATTTTCTAAGTGGCTATTCTCTTTTGTGAATATAGTAGACCAAATTCACTATCGCGACTAAAAGCGCGCGTTTAAGTTGCTTTCAATTAAACGACGCGTCGTCTTCCTGCGACTTCTTGAAATTTGACGCGCAAGATAGACCAGTCACACGCATATTTCTCGCCGCGACTAAACGCGGAAGATAGATCGTATCTTAAAGGTACGGTTACATATATCTAAACATATAGCAAACATGCAAAATATGCAAGACATGCTAGTTTTCCTTAACATAGAAGTTCATCCGAGTAATTTGATTATTGTTAGCATATTCTTTACTGGAAAGATCTTTTCTACAATCGGGGATGCTTTTTTGGGCAATACTAAGATTTGGTTTTTATTTTAAATATTTTTTAAATACACAAAACCAGTACGAAAACATATCCAAAAACTGGTTCTTGGTAAGTCTAAAATATTCTTTAAATTTAGTGTCATCGTCCATTAAGTGCCTTTCTATCAGAGTTGCGAAACATCCTACTGTCTTTCTATCTACAAAAATCTTCTTTCTCTTGCCCATATAATTACACAGTATTGTTATTAAAGGTTCCTCTTCTTCTTCTTCTTCTTCAATTATTAAGGTAACGGCAGCTAACACAGTTTTTCTCATAACTTTGTATTGTATTAAAAATTTAATAAATATTGTAACATTCAATACTACATAATTATCAGAAGACAACTGCTTTCAGAAATATTAACTAACAAGAGTCGTGTCCACTAATCGCCTGTAAAATAGACCACGCCAAAGCGACTGCTCGACGCGTTTTCTCGAAACGTTTACTCGCCGCGACTACACGCGGAAGACCGTACCTTTACAGTTCATACCATCTTGAGCCCAAGCGTGGATCTTATGAAGTATCGGCCTCTTTTATTAGTTAATATCGATTTATATATAACTATCCTTTTTTTTAGGACTACATACGCACAGAAAACAACAACATTGGTAAGTTTAACCATTTCAATGTTGTTACGGCAACATAAATTTAATTTTGACTCTTTCTTATTAACGCAACAATGATTTTTGTTGGAGGAACTAACAGCACTGAATATGTCTTTCGGCGACACCTATCGCCACTCCGGTTTGTCTTGCTACCCTCTGGGATGGCGTGACTGTGTCTCTTGGCATATTCAGTGCTGTTTTGGAGATTAGCAGCATAAACCGAGAGGCAAACGCAATTGTAGCAGCAGAAGATAGTGCTCAGAACCATGCTGATGACGCCGGGTAGGCAGAAACATGTTCATGTGTTAGCGCTATTTTCTCTGCTACATTGTTTTTGCCGGGAATGATTCCACCAATACCATGAGCTATATTAGCATTAATTTTTGGTTATTGTTACTAGGCATTCTTTCCACGTGTATGTATATCTGTAGTTATTATAATCACATTGTGAAGGAAGAATGTTATGTTTTATTTAAAATTTAATATAGGAATTTTTATTTAAGTTGTTTACATGTACACATGAGGAAATCTAATTAAGATATCCTCATTTATACATTTTTGTCGAGTTAATTGCTGAAAACGCCTCTACAAAACTGAACAAATCATATTGTTCCAAATTCGGAGGCGACAGCAGCCCTCCACACTGGCTTAAAGCGCCATGGTTAATTAATTTAAACGTAAAAACCATCACCTATCCACCATACACGGACGCGCGTTTCGATGTTTTTACATCTCGTCAGCGTGTCTTTGTGGAAGGTAATGGCATGTCAATATTTTAAATCGTATATATACGAAGTAGATGTTTACATGTATGTATGAGGAAATCTAATTAAGATATCCTCATTTGTACATTTTTGTTTTTGCGTTTTCAGCAATTAACTCGACTAAATTCGAAAAACGAGCGTGCAAATGACTGTCGGGCAAAATTGGTAAGTAGTATTCTGACAGCATATGTCAGCCGAACATACTACCCAATCATTTTATGTCCTGTCAAACCATTGTCAAACTTTGACAGTTTCAGATCGCACAATGTGCAGAAACCCGAATATCTAGGTATCTATTTTTATTTTACCGCGTCGTACATTTATTATATACAACTCTTATGATCTAGAGACATGAAACTAGTCTTCCCACATTATGTATATGCAAATATGCATCTACAATAGAAACTGAATTAAAGAAGTTTGTAATTCGTCAACTCACGCCTACGGAAACGAAGGCTTCCCTTGGTAAGTAATCACAATTAATATATTTTTTGGTAGGGGAAGTTCGCTAAATGAATATGGAGAACAGCAGCAGAGAGTAGCATGGGTACGGTATATTTTCAAATTTATAGAAAATAGCATGTAAACGAAGTACTTCATTGCTTATGCTGGGCCCAAGCCAAGATCTACCTGGCGATGCTTTCGTGTATTTAGTAATTCAAATTTGCTTTTGTGTATGCAGGTTGCTAAACTATCATGACTGCAACAGAATTTTATCTAACTAGTAAAAGCATATTACAATGCAATCGAGTTATAACAGTTGTAACGTGTCAAATTCTATTTTATCAACATAATTGTATTTCTTACTGTCAGGGGTTGTTTGATGTTTACAATAGATGTCGCTACGTTATCTTTTCTAATATGCTTAAAGATTTATAATTTGTATTAATGACATATTTAATGTTTGGTTAATTTACTTTTGATAATTTCAATTATAAAGGTAGGTTATCGAACAATTTTCATCACGTTTTTCTTTCTCTTCATTTTTATTTTGGTTCCTTTTTTTTGTACTTACATTCGCCCAAATTCATTGCAATTGTATGCCCGATGTTCGTTGATTGATAATTAACCCCGCTCTTTTTTTGGTGGCGACCGTCAAACTAAAAGGATTGTTTTTACCGAGACTCTTCTTGTCGCTATTTGCCTCTATTCAATGTATGATTTAAAGATTTTCGTGATCATTGCAGTACTGAATGCTGTAAATTGTTATTGCATTTAGCCTTTTTGGTAATTATTACCAACGTTGTCGGATGTATTAGTTTATGCGACGGCACGCCATTCTTTGATTTGAAAAATCGACGACCATCTGCAAGTGAACCCTCCATCCGTTTGAGGTAATCAATTATTTTAACCATGTTTTATTAGATTTGTGCTTAGAGATCGTTATTTTCCACATTTTAGGGCTTTTTCTTTGGGTTTAGGCTAAAACAGCCGTATTCTACTTAGGGCGGCATGGCTCTAGCCACGTTTCTCCGCAGATAACCTCCCATCAACTGGGACAGGACCGGCGCGGATTAAACGCCGCTCGATCCCAGATAAATGGACAACAACAATATTTTACTTCCTTTTTTCTAAATTTTAACCAGTTTATTAGAAATTCATTGCACCCTCTTTTTCTGTTTCTTTGGTAAAATAAATACTAGTATTTTGTTTATTTTCTTTTTTAATACAAGTGTTTTGTTTTTAATTCTAGCGAATATTATTTTCCTTTTTTATAATTTGAACAGTTTTATATGCGAGTAATTTGAATGCATTACATCTCTATGTATTATTGATGTGAAATCGTGCGCAGTTGCCACCAACGTCGATCCCTTTACTTAAATTTTGATACTAACAGGTTCGTGCTAAATATTTTCGTCTTATATATATATCAGCACATGTTCCACATGACTAGTAATATTTTCTATTTATTAATATCAAAGAAGTTGATTATCCCCCCTGCATGGGTGGCACACATATTTTTCTTAGCAATGAACTCACCCCTATTCATTGGCTGGCGAGCATTTAGAATTTGGAAGGGCATTTAGAAAACTATGAGCTCAGGTAGGTCTACAATTTCTTTGATCGTCGTCTTGGAGCACTGCTCGAGAGTCCGCACCCCTTCCCCCTCTATTTCTGTTGTGCTACACAATAATCAGTAACGCTGGCCACGAGCGGTACCGCGCATCAGCGTAGAATCAGTTCGGACCGAGAGGAACGGTAATATTACTTCGTCTGCGGAGCAGTACGGACATTTTCGCTGCCGGTCATTTGCGCAATTGTTTATCTGTCCTAGAAAAATTATGATTTCGTCAGCAAAACGACCGCGGTCGTACAAACTTCGAAAATTTATTGCAGAAATTCCACACTTAATATATGAAGGTGCTAAAATTAAACGTGTAATCTGTAAAATCCCGTTAATGTGTTGGTCCAGACAACATTGTCTACGACACGTAAATAGTGAAAAGCATGTCTCAAAAAGAAATTGCGCACGAGACAATGAAAAATTTATATTTAATTTATGCGTTACGTTTATCGCATGCAATATACCGTTTAATTTACTAGACAAGGAACCATTTATCTGCTTTTGGAATAACTATTCGGAGTGCAAATTACCAAGTCGAACATCGTTACGAAGAATTGTGCCATCTGCGCGCGAACATATTGAACAAAAAATAAAATCGGAGTTGAAAGATCAAAAATTGTGGTTATGTGTCGACGAAACAACAGATCGGAAGAAACATTCTGTTCTTAATGTAATGGCACGCAAATTGGAACCTCATCAATCGGCACCTTCAATTCTATTAGTCTCCAAACGAATACAACAGTGTACTGCCGAAGTAATTTCAAAGTTAGTGTTAAATACATTGGACAAGTTTGAACTTTCAACAAACCAACTCTTGATGTTAGTGAGTGATGGTGCTGCAAACATGCTCTCTGTAGGCCGGTCTCTTAAAAAGCATTCTGCTAATTTGTTACACATTACGTGTAAAATTCATGCTCTCAACCTTGTGGCGGATAGTATCAGAAAATGTTATCCAAAGCAGTATTTGTCAAATCACCGAAACGTATTCGCGAATTTCACAGACTGTGCCCCCGTATACCAGATCCACCAGAACCTATTCTAACTCGTTGGGGAACATGGTTGCAGGCCGCGTTTTATTATCATAAATATTTTGACAATATTAAGAACGTGGTTTTACAATTCGATACAAAGGAAGCTGCCGCTATCCAGAAAAGCCGGTCGAAATTTCAAGATAGTCAGGTTAAAATGGATTTAAAAATCATTCACGACAATTACTTCGGGCTAGCAGATGCAATAGAAAAATTACAAAATCCTGCGGTGCCGTTAGAAGAATCTCTACAAATAATGCAACATGTTCACGCACAGCTATGCGCGATTGAAGACGCAAACAATGTTTCTGTTCTAGAAAAATTTGAAAGTGTTTTTGAGAAAAATTCTGATTTTGGCACATTAAGACACATTTGTGAAGGTGCGTCAACAGAATCGTTAAGTTATTTGAAAGATTATTTTACTTACGCAAATATTACGTCACTAGATGTAGAACGTTCGTTCTCTGCATATAAACGCATTTTTTCCTCGTGCCGTACTAGTTTTGCCGAAACAACAGCTGAAACATATCTAATGTTGCAGATATTTAACAGACATTATTCACTTTGTGATTTCACGGAGGACTCTTAAAATGGTAAGTGTTTGAGCACGTGTTATTTAATTTTTATTTAAAAGATGAGCGAAATTATTTGCGGCAGCAAACATCTCTATTAGCAGAATAACTCTAGTGGAACGCGAGGCCTGGTCGACTCTACGCTGCTGCGCGGTACCGCTCGTGGCCAGCTTTAATAATCAGTAATGAAAACAACATCTGATCTTAGCCTGTCAATGTATCTACTTATAATAGTAACATGTATTGGGAATAAAATTTATATACAGGCGATTATATTTGATAATTTAGCATGTGTATCTTTTAAATTGCTCAACCTTTTTTTTGTTACCGAATATAATGGAGACTATATGTGCAAAAGATTCACTGAGGTTGCATAACATGCCTGACCTACATACATAGGTCTATAGTAGATACGAATTATAACATTCTTGAAGATAATATTTTCTTTGTCTATATTTTGTTCCTCTGCTCTCATTTTTAGCCCACCACTACCACCTGTAGCTACCGTATCCCATTATTAATTCTGATTTAAATGTACGATGAGCATACTGTTTATTGTCTTTATCGCTGCCATTTGTTTGACGTTCACTCGCCGTTCATTAGCCGATATCGAGTTTCTAATATTGCATAATAACGATCTGCACGCGAGAATTGAAGGGAACATAAATATGTACGGAGGAAGATACGGAGGATTCGGTAGGATAGCGCACGTTGTCAAAGAAGCTAGACGAGCGGCCCGCTATAAGGGAGGACCACCGGTCCTTTATCTTTACGCGGGCGATACGTACCGACAGCCCGTCTGGCGAACACGCTTTGGTTCCAATCTAGGCATCGAATTTTTAAATCTTCTTCGCCCCGATGTAGCGGTAAGTTCCCTCTGTTGATCTTCTATTGCAAACTTGTAAACAAATTGTCAACTTTTGAAAACCCACGAAATATGACTTGCATTATGTTTGTTATTAATTTATTTATGAATTAATCTCATGCTACAGTTGGTAGCTCAAGTTTGATGTAAATTTGAATAACAAAATCTATTACGCAGTTAAGAAATGTTATTGCCTTATAAAATTAATAAGTTATTAGCGTTTGCTCTAGCATAAAATGCGGTCGATGTTTTTTAAGTTGCCGAATGCATCTTTCTTAGCGTGGACAGGGTAAAAGCACGCGTTTTCGTGTTCTGCGCCGTGGTCACGACCTTGTAGGATCTCTAATTTGCTAGTATCGTGGGATCCTACTTCACTTAATACCTTCTTTCCTTGCGCACTATCTCCTTAGTGGGGGACGATAGAAATTTAAATACGACTCCAGGACATGAATCTTGCAGCGCATTTTATAATCAATTATATAGAATATAAACAGCAGACCAGAGCTCTGCTATAGGGTACAGAATGACTACAATACTAAGCAAAAAGTTACAGAAAAATCCAGGAAGTGAAGGACATAGTCGCGCAAAAAAGAATAATCAAGATGAATTTTGTCAAAAACAGCAAAAGATATCCCAACACACTGGCGAAATTCAACTCTGCCGTCTGATCCCACCACCTTCAAGATATTACTTTTAAAACTCTTAAAAAAAGCTATTTTATGTACTCTGTCTTATGGTGATGAAATGCAATTAATGAAATGTATATATTTTGCCGTTTTGTACAATAAACTAACGTGGTACTTCTTTTTGGCGCATTCTGTATAAAGATGCGTAATGAATTTTGAAACGATAGGTGAATTGGCACAATTTTTTTTCATTTTCATACATGGAATGTTAGCCGGTATGAATCCAGCTTTGATAACAAATGAAGAGATAATTTGACCTTCAGTACATTGTATGTTGCTATTTGTATCTACATGAAAGATATAAAATTGTATCCACAACAATGGATATTAATAATATTCAGCCTATGGCATGTATTATCCGCAGATAAAAATAGATCTGCATACAACTATCCTTTTTTGGATCTCGGGGCGTTAGCAAAACACCCAACAAGATATGTTCCCATGAGACCTACGGTAATACATTCGCTTCATTTTATCAGAAATCTGCCAATGTTTAGTGCTATTTCGTTAAGAGAAATACAGCACCCGCCAAAATAAACAGTACCGAAAGTGCAATTGTATTTATTTTTTTAATTTGCATGTTCAACATCTGCACCATTGCGGCGAAAATAAGCTTCATAACGATTTAGGAGGTCGTTGAACATATTATCAAAGAGTGGGTAACGTAGTTGTTGAAGATAGTTTATTATTGCTTGCCGTAGTTTTGCAATATTCGTCGGCGGATCTTCTGAGCGATATACTGACTCTTTCATCAGACCCCAAGTGTATGCATCAAGTGGCTTCAAATCAGGTGAGTGAGATGGGTACTCGAAGACTGTTGCACGAGAAATTATTCTGTTTCCACAATGTTCTTGAAGTAGCGTACGTCTGGCTGCTTAGCTTGTCGCGCCATCCTATTGGAACCATTGTCTGTTCATCTTTAAATTTCATGTCCGGCAAAAAAATCTTAAATCTCTCACAAATGGCGTAATGATGTTTTGTCTGTAACGCTCTTGGTTAACAGTAACTGAGTATTCGTCGTCGTTCTCAACTAAATAAGGACCAATAATACCATGCGCAGATACAGCACATCAAATGGTGACCAGAGCACTATGGAGTGGTGCCCCTACAATAACATCTTGGCGTTCAAACCCAAGGAATCGAGTTGTTTTGCTATTAACGTAGCCGTTAAAGTGAACATGACTTTCGTCTGAAAACTAAATATTTCTCACGAAATCGACATCTTCGTACACTAGACTCAACACACATCTACGATAAACTTCTCTTGTATATTGGTTCATAGCATTTAGTGGTTGTCTAATTTGAATGCGGTATGGATAACCATCAATAGATTTGAACATTCGACGTATGGATCTTTCACTGTAGTTTACATGCAGTTTGTCGTAGACTGCTTTGCGAAGACTCTATGACCTGGGCAAGAACGCGTACCTATTATTATTGGTACACACTGTTCCTCGACGACTTGAAGAGTCTTTGCGCTGACACAAGGCACTACCAGTGCGACAAAATTTCTCAACAATTGCTAAGATTACACTTTTACTGGGCGAATGTTTATTAAACTGTTGTCGATAGTTTTCAGAGACTTGTTTCCCACTTGGGCCATTAATCTGTTCATTTGCGTTGACCGAAAATAGTGTTCCCCTATAGACACTTTTTCCTCATTTGCCTAAACCATTTTCAAAATAATTTTAACACGAGCAAAATGTGGCAGTTATTTGTAAACAAGTCAAACCTGACATGTTATTAACATCGCACAAACAATTCCACAGCATTTCGTGTTATGGTACTGATTATTTTGGCATATTTTGGCTATAACCTCTTTCCATTCCTTTAATTCTAATTATGCATTAGTGCTTTGGAGAACACGATTTGGACCGCCCCTTCGACGATCTCTATCATTTCGTCAAGAAGATAAACTTTCCGCTAATTGTCGCCAACCTTCATTTCGACGACGACCCGTACTTGACTTACAAACTGAAGCCGTCGGTTGTCGTCCATATTGACCCCGACATTGTCGTCGGAGTGATTGGCTATGTTTCCAGCGCCAATTCGTATCTGCTTCCGGCGAACAGTTCCATCCGTTACGAGGACGAAGTGGAGGCGGTGCGAAGGGAAAGCGTTCGATTGAAGAAGGAGGGCGTCGACGTGATTGTGGCGCTCGGGTACGCCGGATTAGCTGTCGACAAGCGAATCGCGGCAGACGTGGAGGACGTCGACGTGGTGATCGGCGGTTTCACCAATTCGATGCTGTGGAACGGGCCGGCGCCGAAGGAGGACCACGACGACGAGAAAGGGCGTCAAGTGGAAGGGCCGTATCCGACAGTCGTCGTTCAGAAAGAGAGCGGTAAGCGAGTGCCCGTGGCTCAGACGTACGGCTTCGCCAAGTACGTCGGCCGCCTGCGTTTGAGCTACGAGGAAGCCAGCTCGACTATGGGCGTCCAATACGAAGGTCAAACGGCAGTGACGATCGTTGAAGGCGATCCAATTTTTCTAAGCAGCGACATACCGAACGACGAGGAGATTTTGACAGCGCTGGCCCGCTACGAGCCGAAATTACGCACCGTGCAGCAGAGCGACACAGTGCTAGGCCAATCGATAATTCCGCTAACCGCCGAGGACGCGCACTATTCCGAATCAAATCTTGCCAATTTCGTCACCGACGCGATACTCAACTTTGCAATCGCCAAGGGCTATGCGACAAGCTCGTCATTCGTTCTATTGCATGCCGGTGCCTTCAGAGGACAATTGAGTACGTCGAAGGATCGTCCTAATATCACAAAAACGGTATCTATAGCATAGTTATAATGAATTATATTTCTCTCCCTGGTAAACCTAACTAATTTGCATTTTTGTATGTTAAGGAAAAATTTATTTTTTAAGACAGAGAATTGAGAAAAATTGAAAATAATGCCAATATCTAATATATTTTGGCTTCCGTCGGTAAATTATGAAGATCGCTAATTTCCTTGGTATCTTCGACATAATTAAATATCTGAAAAAATCTGGTCCCGGTAAGGAATCGAACCTGACATCTCCCATTTAACGAATGGGCGTGTTAACCACTACACCACAGGGAACTTATGCCAGGAACGTTCACTCTGTAGTAGGAAGAAGGTCCTTTTACTTGCAATATTCTTTTTTAATATAACTAAATAACGACCGGTTTCGGGTCAAAGCCCATCCTCAGGTTACGCTAGAAGGATATTTAAAATTCTATCTATAATACCAGGTTTATAATAGAATTTTAAATAAAATCCAACGAAGACTTTTGGAAAAAGACGTATATTTAGACTCTGCAAATATTACAACTTCAGGTAACAGTAAAAACTATATTTCTATCCCATTCATTGGTCCAATTTCATACTCAATTTCACAAGTTTTAAAAAATAATTTTAACATTGCGTTCAGGACAATCCATTCTTTACGACACGTTCTTCTTAATAATAAAGATAAGTTTTCTGACATAAAAAAACAAGGAGTATATAAACTCACATGCGGTGACTGCCCATGTACGTATGTATGTAGAACATTTAGGAGTTTTGAAGCCCGGATTAAAGAACATATTAGAATAGCAAAACCCAACACTAGTGGGTTCTCCCATTTTTCCGAGCATCTTCAAATGAACCACCATAATTTTGATTTAGATCACAGTTTTAGTGTTCTTCATATAGCCAATAAAGGCAATTTTCTGAATAATTATGAGGGAACAGCAAAAAAACAAGCAAAATAACCTTAATACCCAATTGCAGTCAGAGGTGACATCTGTATTCCGAATATTGTTCGGTTGAGACATGTCATGGATTTTCTTCCCATTTTACTATATAGTTTAATTTACTGATCATAGACAGCACCAAAAAATGTTCAATTTCAAACGTTGTTTTTTATTTTTCCTTGTTAAAAGAAAAAAAAAACCATATTTTATTCTTGACAATTGTATTTTAACTTATTGTGTTCGTTCCCTTTTTACGTTTGATTGTAATCTAATTTTAATATTACATTAATTACAAAATTTCATATGTCCATTCATCGCTTTACATCTGGAATATATTTTTTATAGTTAGACAACTTTTGAACTTATTAATAAAAATCGTAAGTATTTTATATTTAATCCTATATTTTATATTGCATGGAATACCTCAAGTTGTAACAAAAATATTAAAAATTAAAAAAAAAATAATAAAAACAAAAAATAAAGTAAACTAAAAAAAAGTTACTCTATAAATTGGAAATGGTCACTAATATATAAAGTAACCAAAACTTGCGGACTCGCATAGGCGTCGGTATTACGGGTTAATATAAGAATACGAAAAATTCATAAATAAACTTACTTGCTAATTATTCAACAAATTAGAGACATCAGGATGTGTACTACTGTAAACTTGCATCATTGCATATGTTTCCACAGTTACTTCCTTAAACCTTGTGCGTCGACAAGGAAAAATATTCTTATACATAGAAAACGATCTCTCCACATCTAAGGAAGTTACATTTGCATGTAGAAACTGTTTTTCAAAATCACTTAAAAGTTCACTATTCTTACACTTATTATAAACGGCCACTAAAGTATTAAAATCGGGATTTTTCCTTAAAACATCTGCCAACTTTTGACTAGCGCATAATCCTGGCGTATCATTTAATGTGTGTAATTTATTTTTTACACTCTCCACTATGTCTAATGATTCCTGCAATGACAATTCAGTACATTGTAGTTTTCTGATGGCATCTAGTAATACTGTATAATTGGTACATATTGTTGTTAAATCTTCTAAAAGTTGAGGAATTTGAAATTCTCTTTGACTTTCTCTAATTGCTTTGGATTCATTCCGATTAAATCGCATTATAACTGATTGAATTTGTTGAAAATGGATCAAATAGTAAGAAGCTGCTGTTAGCCAAGTACCCCATCGCGTTAAAATTGGTTCAGGAGGTTCTGGAATACCTGGACAAAATTTACGAAATTCTTTTAAACGTTTAGGAGATTTACGAAACACTGCATTAGTACTTCCAATTATCCGATCAACGTTTCCGTACTGTTGTCGAACAACTTCACCAACTAAATGCAAAGCATGCAGCACGCAGGTTATATGTATTAAGTTAGGAAATGTATGTTTTAAGGATCGCCCAACACTTAACATCGTTGCTGCACTATCTGTCACAATCATCACAACTTGATCTTGGGCAATTTTAAATTTTTTCAAAGCGTTCATTATCACTTTCTGAATATTTTCCGCGGTACATTGTTGAACACGTTTGCGAGCTAACAAATATCGAGATGCTGTGTTCTCGCTAGATAAAACGCGAGCTATTACATTCACAATACTGTTTTTCTTTATATCGGTCGTCTCATCCACGGTAATCCATATTTTTTTGGAACACAAATCACGTTTACACACATTTTCTAGCATCTCTTTTATTCGCGGCAAATGATTCTGTAATTGTGTTTGTGAGGGTAATAGGTACTTTGGAACGTATTGTCGCCAAAACGTTTTAAAAGCTGCTTTTCTCACCAACGACAACGGAAGATTACAAGAGGTAAACATAATTAATAAATGTATGAGGAATAGTGTATAAGGTATTTCAGTTCTTGCATTTCTCATATGCTTAATACCATTGACATGCCTCTGGCAATCAGTTCTGTCCAATGCAGCCAAACGAACATTGCATATTAAGCAAAAAACTGCACTACCGTCATATTTTAAATGGGGAAAAAGTGACACATACTTATGTACATTAGTAGCAAATCTATTACGAGGCATTGTTTTCTTAGGTATGTAAATATTAGTTCTATATGAAACGATACACTAATTATGTACTTGGCATAATACTACAACACGCAAAAAACACCAGCTATATTTTCAAAAGCGACACGTAAGTACATAACCTTGACCGTTCGACTAATCTCTGCAACAGCTCAACCGGTACTAAAACGAAATCTCTCTCAGCGCGGTTTAACATGATTTATATTCAAGGTCGACACTACATGCCTGCTTCTCTACCGGTTTAGTTTATTTATGAATTTTTCGTATTCTTATATTAACCTGTAATACTGACGCCTATGCGAGTCCGCAAGTTTAGGTTACCCTACTAATATAACAGCTTTGTTACAACTTGAGACTAATTTTATAACTTACCATATAATTCTAAATTATAATTTGTTTAAGTCTAATAATTTCTTATGTATTTTTACTACTCCATTCACAAACAATGTAATACAGCTATATGATATCCTTCTAGTTTAACCTGAGGATAGGCTTTAACCCGAAACCGGTCGTTATTTAGTTATATTAAAAAAGAATTTTGCGAGTAAAAGGACCTTTTTATCAACCCTTCTTCCTAATATGAACAATTCGCAACGAGTCACCATTTAACATCAAAATATATTAATTAATTAGTCTACTTGGCATGTAAAAATAAAAATAAAAATTTTCTGTCGAAATGATGAATCAATAACTGCACACAATAATTGACTGTTCTAACAGATTTGTTATCGTTGATCGTTTTTCACAAAATCCATGTTGTTGAGGAATTGTTATGTTTTTATCTGCTTTTTAATTTCGACATTAACCCTAGAACGACCAAGGGAGGGGTTCATCGAACCCAGAGGTCAGTTGTTTAGTAATATCTTCTATATCGTGCTGAAGAAGAAATTGAAAAAATGTATATTCCTCAGGTATGTAATGATGTACTATACGGTATTATAAGAATTTTTACAGAGTTGTAATTTTACTCCCCTTGACTAAATAGGTATATTCATCAATACAGCATTGTAAGCGTTTCTCAAACGAACGGCTTACATTCCTTAACACATCTATATGAATACTATGAAACTCTTCTCTTATTCTGTTCTTCATATCATCTGGTGTTGTTGGAGGGTTTCGTTACAATCGGTCTTTTATATAACCCCACATGAAGAAATCTATTTTTATCAAGCCTGGTGAGGGAACCGGCCATGAAATTGCTATTCACTGCTTACAACGTTCCCGTATACCACAAATTGACAGTTTGTGGAGCATCGAACTCCTGTGTCAAATCAAAAAACGGACCACCAACCTGAGTTCCGTTGTCAAGAAGACTACAGATGTGCCTAAAGACTCGAAAAGAGCATTTTATGTAGATCTGAAGCTAATGAAGCCAAATTGATTCGGAGCTATTATTCTGAATCTATCACAAAAGACATTATTCTCTGGAACATTACCTTTTCAAATATTACCTTAACAATTATGCGAATTTAAAATAAAGTTTTTCAACAATGCCTCTTTCACTTAAGAAAATAATTGAAATAAATCGATAAGACCCACCCTGGTTACATTTGAAAAAAAGGAAATTTTTAAAGAAAAACGATATTTCTAAATTTCGAGGAAAATTTACTAGAAATAGATAGAAAGAACATCAGATTTGGATTATATCTCATAATAACAATCCTAAACAAAAGCAATTTATGAGAGAAAACTAGGTGGTTGTACCTAGTTTTGTTTTTAAAATTTACATGAAAAACACTTACTTAAAAAAAAAATCTAGAGATGGCCTCATCATTAAAGCGAGGTAATGTCTCTGCGCGGCATAGACGTGCGCTTCGTTCAGTAAGCACAATACCAAGAAGTAAGTAATAAATCGAATAATAATAACAAAACCAATCAAGAATTATAATATCTGAAAAGTTGTGAAACACTCACCCTCTCAAGCGGCGTTATCAAGTAGGTTGGCGGGCTGTATCGGAATTATCGAACATTAAAAGTAGAAGCACCATTATCAGTATTATCACCCATTGGAGTCGTAAAAAGTTAACAGCATTAGATATGTTTCCACAGTTGTCTCGTTGAACGATGTTCGCCGTGGTGAAAAAGTGTGGTTATATGTATTTTGAAAAAGATTATTCGACATCTACGGATGTAATACATGCATGATTAAAACACTCTTTGAATTCAGTTAAGGGATTAGTCGATGCACCATCACGCATTTGTTTTAATGTGATAAAATCGGCATCTTTCTTTAACACACACTCTCGAACTTTTCTAAAACGCGATTATATTTTTCATGTATAGTGCGTAGCAGTGTATGTACTTCGTCCACTATTTGCAGTGACTCTACTAACGACAACGATCTATTTTGTAATTGTTCTATTGCGCCATGTACGAGGCAGCAACTTCAACTCCGGGTTATACTTATACCAAAAATTCTGAAACGAAAGCTTTTTCGAGTAAGCGAAGTGACAAATTACAGGTTATCATCGTGACAAGTAAATCGAAAATAAAGGCAGTTCTCGTTGGCGCGCCCTCTTTTCTATTTCCGTTCTTCGATGTTTACATGTTCGTTGCAATCCGCCTTGTCCCAGCACATCAAATATTTCTTGTACACTTTACAATTTACAGTCACAGATAAATTTATTTACTATGCCAGCGAAGGCTCGTTTTTTAGCCTTGTTCACATTACACATTTTAAATTAATAATTATATGTTTATAACGAATAACACGTAATACAAAACACAACGCACGCTCTCGTTTCCCAAACTGAAAGAAAAATAAACAAGTGGACGCTGATAAAGCGAGAATCGATTTTTGCACACAGCCCGCTGCTCCAGTGAAACGATTATGTATCGCAGAGACGATTACCTCGCTCTATTCATCATGCGTAGAATAACCCGCTGATTCGAAAAATGTAACAAAATACAAAGTGTTCCGTTTAAAAATCAAAAATGAGGGACACTTCTGGTCAATTATTCCAAAAAATCACGACGTGATTTAGCATAAGCCCTCCAAAACTCAAATTTTTATTTGAAGTAATAAACAAGTTACAGGGTGTATCGACTTCCCGTTGTCATCTGGTATCGCAGCGTTGATACAACATGTTGTAAGCATTTATTATACCAGAATTTCAAAATTCTACCAAAAATTTTGAATTAATCGTAAGTTTTCCGTATCAAAAACACTGTACATTTTCTGATTTTTTTTTTATTTAATTTTTTTTTTAATAATCGTTCCTATATTGTAGATGATGGAAGAGGTGATTTCGTGCTACCATAAGCTCATCTATATTCACATCAAGGGCAACTACATCAAGCAGGCGCTGGAAGACGGTGTAAGCAAATCGGACAGGAACTCGTTTCTGCACTCCGGCGGTCTCCGGATTGACATTGATATGGGCTCATCGAAGAACGATCGTGTGAAGAGCGTGCGAACCATCTGCATGGCCGGCGAAGAGCCACGCTATTGTCAGCTCGGTCATTCTAAAGATTATCGCTTTTTATCGGTAGCCTTCTTCTTAACGCAATCCGGCCACGACGTACTGCGATATGAGGGCAGCATGACGACGCTGAGCGATGAACTCATGGACGCCATCGTTTACGCCTTCAATACGTTCGGCACCACCTTTCGTGAGTTGGATAATCGCATTTTTCAGTACCGCAGAAGCGAAACGTTGAAGAGCGAACGGTCGTCCTCACCATCCATTACTATTTTTCGTACGGCGTCCTCTTTCTTCTATTCGCGTCTTATTTATTTATATTTGTATTTTTCATTCACGTTAACACGTTAGCGAATGTACAGTACATATTATGTTCAATAAATAATTAAAATACCTATCTATAAATCATGCTTCCATATGTGGGTAATACTACCGTCCTTTTTTTTCATTTATTACGTTTTCGGGTGACAAATATGCACTTGCGGCTCTCTAAGTAAGTTGCGGCCACTGTCAAAATGTTACCAAGCTCGGAGGATGGTTACAGTAATCTACAGACCGGGCACGTTCGGTACAACAAATTTTTTTTTAAATTCGAAAAATGACCTAATTTTCTGTTGTCCTTTTGTCCGGCCACTTCTTATTGTTATACTCCACCTGCCATGCTCTTTGAACAGCCTTAACATTTTCACTGCATCTGGCCATTTGTAGCATAATAACAATGCGATTATCGGTCGAATATTTATTCATTTTCACTAACGCAAATCACAATCGAACAACACGCTTCGACTCACCGCTCCCTAATGAAACACACACATATACAGTTGCCCACTCTACTGATCATGTGGACTCACTCGCCTGCACCTAGCGCCATCTGTCAGACGTTTTTTCAAACATTACCTGCTGGGCCACTC
Source organism: Dynastes maya (assembly GCA_029619315.2). Taxonomy (NCBI): domain Eukaryota; kingdom Metazoa; phylum Arthropoda; class Insecta; order Coleoptera; family Scarabaeidae; genus Dynastes; species Dynastes maya. The sequence goes on from JAROYE020000001.1 coordinate 77,211,382, forward strand.
TGTATGTCTAACATACACAAGGAAAATAAACGACTATTGGCTAATAAAGTCACTAAATTTATCAGTGAATTTCCGGATTTGAACTATAATGGCACTAAAGTATTGTGTAGAGGTCGCTAAATATCTCTAATGTGCTGGAACAAAGACATATAAATAGTGTAAAGCAGAAAAATGAGAAAAATGGTGTGCCACCTCAAACCCAATTTAAGTTGGATTTATTTTTAATGTTTATTGTTTGTGGTCTACCGCTTCGCTTACTCGATAAGGAGCCGTTTCGACAGTTTTGCCGTACATACAATCCCAAGTGGAATTAACTATCACGGACAGTGTTACGGAAAGAGCTACCAAGTATACGTAAAGATATCTACTATAGGATCAAACCAGAATTAAGAGACAAACAGCTGTGGTTATGTCTTGATGAGACGACGGATTGTAAAAAAAATCTATTTTGAATATTATAGTACGAGTACTAGATCCTGTTAAGTCGAAATTTGCAATCTTATTAGCTAGCAAAAGAGTAAAAAAATGTACTGACGAAGCAATTGTGGGCGTAGTTCTCGATACGTTACAACAATTTCAAATGTCATCTAGTCAACTGTTGATGTTTATGAGCGATGGAGTAGCGACAATGTGTAGTGTAGGCCATTCTCTTAAAGAAAAGTGTGAGGGACTTGTAAATTTCATGCTTTATATCTTGTAGTACAAATTATTCGAGAATGTTACCCAGAGGTGGATGCATTAATAGCAAATACAAAAACAGTGTTTCACAAATCTTCAAAACGGATTCGAACATTTCACAGGCTTTGTCCCGGTATTCGCGAACCACCAGAGCCGATTCTTACGCGTTGGGGAACATAGTTGCAAACGATTTCTAGATACTTCTGTTGAAACACATTTAAAAAGCATTAGCAACAATTATAAACGATTACTGAACGCAATAGAAAAATTGTCAAATACTGGGTTGTCGTTAGTAGAATCAGTGCAAATCGTGGACGAAGTTAATACATTGCTACACGGTATAAACGACGCAAAAAACGGTCTTGTTATAGCAAAGTTCGACAGTGTTTAAAAAAAAAAATCCGATTATGCGAGTGTCATATTCATAAATTGGAACACGTACGATTTGCACATTAAACTAACAAATTTCGCTTCTTACTCTTTTGACATTGCAACTCTTACTGTTCTCTTACTCAACTCCTACTACTAGATATACTACAGCATATCGATTACAGCAAATAAATGATATCAATTTGTCTATAAAACGAATAAAGTCACAAGCAGGATGTTGGTCATTGATTATACAATTATACAAATATATTGATGAACAAGATTAAGATGACCAACAGTTTGGCAAAGAAATTTAGATGAAAAATGGAATGTTCTCAACTCTTATCACTATGACGGATGTTTAATATATTGATAGGGTGGGAATTATACACAATAAACTAATAGTTGCGGTGGAATAATATTTGAATTAAAATACTTATGATTAAAAATATATACCGATGATTAAAAATATATACATAATGTTGTTGTTTTATTGGGCGAAGCGGCGGGTTACGGAATACACCCCTCACTTCTAGGCATCGATCACTATGATCATTAGCCGACCCCACTAGAATTTTGCCGAATCTAGAGGTGTTCCAACCTTTGGGAGGGAATTTTTAACGTGCCAAAGATCGTATTGACACGGGGCCTACGTTTTCATTTCCTTATCCGAGAAGGCATACGTTGATTTTCATCCGTAATTAAAAAACAACCGTCTCGACCGGGATATGAACCCACGCCGTTCGGATCGAAAGGCAAGTATGCTATCCATTGGACCATCGAGATGGTCCATATACATAATGTAATCTGAAACTTATTTGTAACACGAGATTGAGACAAATGTGTGGTGGTGCATCTGCAGATTAATTAACTAACTCTAAGGATTATTTTAATTATACCTATGTTACTTCCGTAGGTGTTGAACGGTCTTTCCCGAAATATAAGAACATTTTTTCATCACAGCGAACGTTATTCACCGAGACAAATGTAGAAACATACCTGATGGTGCAAGCATTTAACAATCCTATCCACACTGTTCAGAAGTTACGTTTATTTATTATATTATTACTTATTGTTACGGTATTAAGTACAACGGATTTTTGGAAGAAACTTCTTTGTTTACTTTTTAGGGTTATTACTGACCTAGGTAAATATGCGATACCAGCCAGAGGCGTGGCGAGCGCATAAAAGTTTACACATAAAATAGAAGATAAGAAATAAATTATAAAACGTGCTGAAACACTTACCGTTTTAAAAGTCTTCCGTGAAATCACAAACTGGGTAACATCTGTTAAATATTTGAATCATTAGATATGTTTCCACAGCTGTTTCTAGCGATGTTATATTTGCATATTTAAAATAATCTTTGAAACAACTTAATGCATCTTCACACGCACCTTCACAAATTTGTCTTAATATAAGAAAATCGGAGTCTTTCTCTGAAACACTTTCAAATTTTCGTATTACACACCAATTTGTTTCGCCTTCTACAGCGCATAACTGTGCGTGAACACCATTCACAATTTGAATAGAATCCACTAGCGACATCGAAACATTTTGTAATTTTTCTATTCCCTCCGCTAGTCCGAAGTAATTGTTGTGAATAGTTTGTAAATCTCTTTTAACCTGACTATCTTGAAATATTTCTTGGCTTTTCTTGATTGCTGCAGGTTCTGTCGGATTGAATTTTAAGACTACCTTCTTTACTTGATCAAAATATTTGTTGTAGTAAAACGGAGCCTGCAACCATGTTCCCCAACATGTAACAATCGGCTGTGGTGGTTCAGGTAAATCAGGACACTGTTTGTGAAATAGTCGGGTACGTTTCGGGGACTTTAGAAACACTGCCTTTGTACTAGCAAACAATGCATTTACTAGTGGAAAACATGTAGGAATCGTTTGTGCCGCAAGATTTAGAGTATGGATTTTACACGTTACATGTAAGAAATTACCACTATGTTCTTTAAGAGATCGGCCCAAAGAACGCATGTTTGCGGCACCATCACTCATAAACATTAAAAGTTGCTTAGTTGAAAGTTCAAATTTGTTCAATGAGTTCAACGCCACCTTTAAAATCTCATCGGCAGTGCAATTTATAACTCCTTTGAAAGCACGTAAGAAGGAGGATGACGGTCGATATGGTTCCGTTGTACGTACCATTACATTAACCACACAATGTTTTTGACGATCTGTTGTTTCATCCACACATAACCACAGTTTTTTATCTTTCAATTCCGTTTTTATTCTTTTTTATATGTTCACGAACAAATGGCACTACATTTCGTATCGATGTCCGACTAGGTAATTTACAGTCCGCATATTTATTCCAGAAGGAGACAAATGCTTCGTTGTCTAGTAAACGAAACGATAGATTACATAAAATAAGAGTAACACATAAATCAAATGTAAATTTTTCTTGGTCTCGTATGCCACTTTCTGCAGAAGAATGCTGTTTGCTTTCGATGTGATGTTGACAATGGCTTCTGGACCAACACATTAAAGGGATTTTACAAACTAGACATAGAATTTTTGCGCCATCAAAAATTAAGTCTGGCATGCCCACTATAAAGTTTTTAACTGTGTCTGCCATTGGTCGTTTTCGCGACGTACCTAACTGCGACATTTTTAAAGCAAATATAAGCGTACGATTACGAAATAAGTTACGACAGCCTACATGTACACAGAACTACTCGCATACAGCATTGATTTAATACTGACGCTGTGAACGCGTGAAATAAATAATCGCCGACTCCGCACCACATATCTACAGCACTGACTCTTACCGCTGTTTGCCCAGACTAATTATAACATCCTAACATGTTACAAACTTCGAACCCCTAGTTACACACCAATTATGAAAGAGATAGATCTAGGTTAGTTGCTAATAATCCATAGAATCCACTTTTAGAAACGGAGCACACAGAATAATGCGAGTTATTACGGGAAGAAACTGAAGAAATAACGATTACACATCTTTTAAACTTTAAATAAGTTATTAAAATGTGTGTCCACCATACACATTGGCTATCTGTAATAGTAATTTACATTACGAGTTCGAGAACAGTAGTTTTGCAGATGAGTGCGACGGTTTATGCGCGAGTGCGCTGTGCGCACGAGCGATGCATGTCGCACGAATCAGGCAAAACTGTTCACGAATGAAGAATGTATAACGTTTTTTGCACGGATCATTGAATTAAAAAATTTGCAAATTTTTAATTCAAATGACAACTTCACAAAATTCACAATTTACACAATTCAGAGCGCTGCCTACATTATCGGCTGTAATAATTTAATTTTAAATAATTTGTATAGAACACATTTTAGTTGTATTCATATAAAAAATGTTGTAAAACGCATTTTTTGTTTATAATATTGATCTTTGTCAGGACACGTTAATTTTAAAGCACTTCTTAGGGAAGAAGAATTCCTGTGCTTTTTCCTAGTGCGGGAACAAACGTCAGTGCATGAAAATTTGACATTACCAGTCGTTCAAAGTGGTGCGCAATAACTTGATTTTGAATAGAGTAGTGCAAAAAGCTCTTTTGTGGTCTCTGTGGTTACTAATGAAACAAGTTTCGGTCAGTTTGACAGTTGGAAGTCGTTAAAAATAACTTGCTCACAGCGCACAAAATCCTCGTCATCTACGTGAAAATTTTTATTTTATCATGTTGTATTTTTAATGTCTCCTCAATGTTTATTATTTAAACGCTTATTATCTGTGTAAGTGCAAGAAGATGTACGCACTTTGCATATGTATGTGAATGTGTATCTACAGTAGAAGTAGAAATATAAGTTTGTAAGTCGTCGAGTATTGCCTACCGAAGTGAACCCTTGTCTTCACAACCAGCGATAAAGAAAAGGTGAAGTGACAGTCCAGTACATCATCATAGTTTGAAGTAAAATCGTATGACATTAATAATGACATTAGTTGTTATTGGTAAGTAATATTGAAGTTGACATATTTTTCAATAGAGTAAATTTGGTAAATATGGAGTATTGTATAGAATAATGTTAGAGCGGTTTTACACACACCAACAAATCGGTCAATTTGGATCTTGAATTCCTTGACGTATGTAATACACTGAAATTGATCACTAAATTGACGAATTGAAATTGGTCAATAAATTGATGAATTTAGAACCACTTCTAATTTTCGTCAATTTTCTAATAACATTCTGGTGATTTTGAAGATTTAGTTTTAGTACCGACTCACGGTATTTGACATTCGACTTTGTGATCATAGATTAAATCATTTATAGACTGATATAGACTTCCTATGCATTTCAGATTCTAAGTGGCCCTCTGCATTCGTACGGAATATCAAATTAATCACATTTTATAGATAAAATACGTTAATATTAAGAAAAGAAAAGGTAAAATGAAGTTCATATGAGATTTACTATTCCGTACTGACAATGTGATACATCATTTTATGTTACTAGTGATACAGAATGCCCAGAAGCGTTGTCTGTTATCAACAGTACTTTGAGTGGTAATCCTTCCTTCTCCAAATACCTTTTCACTTCCAGAATAAAACATCGATGAAACCATTCTGTAAATAAAACAGTCGTGATCCACGCCTTCCGATTTAATTGTCAAAAAACAGGTAGACAATTTTTGTCTTTGTTTTTAAAACGCGGGGAGTCTGTGCTCGGTCCAGCTTTAATCATATGACCAGCCACATTTGTACAAAGTACCAACGTTAGTCTGTACTTAATTATTTTAAAGCCTGATGCGTCCTTCACAGTTTTATGAATGTAAATCCGCCGGGGCATTTATTTCCACATAAGACCGATCTCATCACAACAAAAAATTTACTTGGGATGATAATCTTTTTCAGCATTAATTTTTTTTTAATTTCCCTGGAAACCAGGCAGCAACTATATGATCACCCGACGCAGATTCCCCCGTAATTTTCAAGTTTTTTAGATTAAGCGACTTTTAAATCTATGCAGCTACCCCTTACTTGCTGTGAACGACTTCCTTTCCTCTTCTATTTCATATTGTGGCTGCATGTCTTCATATAGCATCAATGTTTTTGTTGTAACATTTTACCATCAATGAAATATTTTTTGTCATGTTTTCCACTCACAAATTTAAGGCTTTTTCCACTTTAACTAACACGTATTGTAGCTGTAATTTTTGCAGTTTTGGGCACAGTGGAAAAACTAGCTCGAATATTTTCTTTCTCCTTCAACACTTCATGTATCGAAGATTCGTTTTTATTACGAATCTTGGCTTATTTTTCACTAGTACAAAGCACTACACGGTTTAGAAGCCATTTTAAAATATTTTACAATTTACTTACTTGTATTTAAATGAATTTATTAAATATGATAACTAGAGTTTGTTAAAAAGGTGGTACCGGATGCCAGTAGCGTAGCGGTAGCGGTGTGGGGAGGGGTAATTTTCAACTCGTAGTCGATCTCGACAGTACCGCGAGAGAGTTCAAAGCGACAATACGTTGCACGTTGCACGCTGCACGCCGAATAAGTACGCAGAGATGGGACGCCCAAAGGGTGTAACGTTCCCTTCGAATGTGAATAAATATCTCAGGCATTTCCCTAGATTAGAATATAGAAGTCCGCATATTTATTGCACAATATGCAATAGCGGGTCCCGATAGGTTTGAATGTAGAAAACATTGTCAAAGTAAACGTCATGTATTGAATTTAAGAAACAGTATTCCATACTGGCAATTTTTATATGATTTTATTTTTATGTTAAGTGTGTGCAACATCCCACAACATCTAGTATCTAATGAACACTTCCGTCTTCTTTGGACTAAGTACGTCCCTCATGGAAGCTGCCAACATCTATGCAATTACGATACAATTTGCCACGTGTGCTAGGTACAGTAAAGGAATGTATAAAAGACGAGTTGAGAAATAAGAAAATCTGCCTATGTGCGGATGGAACAACTGATGCTCAGAAACTGCTGTTGTAGCGCGTCCTTTAAAACGTGATGGTCCACCAGCTTCACTGTTGTTATCCAGTAAAATGATTCAGAAAACTAATGCAGAAACCGTTGTCAAGATAATAAAAGATTCGTTGAGAGGATTTTGTATCACAGGAACCCAAGTCACAATGTTCATTACTGACGGAGCCGCAACAATGCTGAGAGTTGGTAGGATGTTGAAAATATGCTTTCCGACTCTTCTTCACATAACATGCCTCATACACGCATATCACCTCGTAGCAGAAACCATTCGAAAGAAGTACCCGATGGTTGATAAGTTAACAGCATCTACCAAAAAAATGTTCATCGAATCTCCCAAACACATCCGTGTATTCAAACAATTGTGTCCGAAATTACCACCACCACCTCAGCCTGTAATAACGAGATGGGGAACATGGCTCCAGGCAGTATCTTACTATCGGAAATATTTTTCACAAGTGGAAAATGTCATCTTGAAACTTGATTCAAATGATTCTGCAGCAGTTCGAGATAGTCAGCAACTTTTTTCCAATTCGGACGTCGAACAACAAATAGATGAAATCTCCATGAACTATTCTGAAGTTGCACAAGCTATTGAGCAATTGGAAAACAGTCACTTATCTGCATGAGACGCATTAAATTGCATAAACAATTTACAAGCCGCTCTAGAAAACTTGACGAACACTATAGGAGTCGATGTTGCTCAAAAATTTTGTGCAATTTTAATGAAAAATCCCGATTTACAAAAGGTTCGGTCTAAAACTGAAAATCAAGAGTGCCCAGATGAGGAAAAGGAATATCTGACATTTGCAAATCTTACTTCACTGGATGTCGAACGGTCATTTTCGAAGTATACGACAACGTATTCACAACACCGTCGATGGCTGAATGAATCGACAATGGAAGCGTTGCTGATATTGCAATTCTACGCAGCTTACCAGGGCGGTTGCCAATTGCCACAGTGGACATCAAGACGACAGGAAAAGGTAACAATATTATTTTTCACTAATATTGTATATTACGTACCTACTTTTATGCGGTGCGCCACTGCCGGTACCGCCTTTTTGACAAACTCTAATGATAACCAAAGACGAAAGTCAGTTAGAATCAAGGCGTATATGCATTCTGTCGTTATCTAGGGCAACGATAGAATGGTGTTGAAATAAGTGGGTTTGTTATTATTACAGCTATCGAATCTTATTATTAAATTCAATTTTTTTTCAGTCGATCTTCTTGCAGTGACGTAACATACGTATGTACCATGCGCATACCGTTTATTATCTTCGTAGCTAACGCTGTATGTTTGATGTTCATCCGCCGCTCATTAGCTGATATCGAGTTTCTAATATTGCACATTAATGATTTGCGGGCGAGAATCGAAGGGAATGTCGACATGTATGGGAAGAAATACGGAGGATTCGGTAGAATAGCGCATGTCGTCAAAGAAGCAAGACAAGCGGCTCGCAATAAGAAAGGACCGCCGGTACTCTACCTTTACGCAGGCGATACGTACAGGCAGCCCGTCTGGCGGACAAGCTTTAGTTCCAATCTGGGCATCGAGTTTCTAAATCTGCTTCGCCCGGATGCGTCAGTAAGTTCTCCTCTTTATATTTTATTTTCACCCTCAGAATTAAATATACAGGGTGTCTCACAAAGGAACTGCATCGACCGATATATGAGAGTGTACATTGGAAATTTCAACAAATTTGGTGATATAGTAAAGCTTACATGCACTATTGAACTAAAATATTTTGAATTATCTAATACTACCGGTTATACCGGAAGTAGCTGTAAACTTTGTTATTTTATATAGAACATCTATATATTATTACATTTTTGAATTTCTAGGTCAATTTTAAAGTTTGTTTAATTGAACAGCTATGTTGCTATTTTTAACCATATTTGAAAATTTTTGACAGGTGGACAAGTGCATGTGAACTTTAATAACTGTGGCAGTGTGTAACTTAGAAAATTGATATTTTGCAGAACTGTTTACCACATAGGGTACGATTAGAAACTGAGTGAATTTTTCGAAAACATTATACAGCGTGTCCGACAATTACGATTAAACTTTCAAATCGAGAGTATCAAACCTTTTTAAATAAAACTATCTATTTTTCTCTTTCTTATCAAATTCGTCTTACTTTTCATATTCATTAAGCATTTAAAATAGAAACTTTTCAAGATATTTGGAAAAATGTGAATTGTAACACAAGAGTACCAATTGTAAAAAGAGAGTACCCAGTAATGCGAAAATGTATCTTATGTAGTTTTTTAAAATGCCGTCCAAATTACTCATGACCATTACGAAACAATCCAGCATTGATGAAAAGTTGAATTGTCAACTCTCCTGGAAGTTTTGCGTTCTAAATACGGGGGGGTTCGAATTGCTCCAGTAATGAGGATTGTGCCGGTTAAGCTGACCATTTCTTGTAAATTTGGCTTCCCTCCTCCAGATAATGTTGTCCAAAAATAATTCATGCTCTTGAGACCATATTAAAATAAATTCCAAAAAAATGTGTTTCAGAATTTTTGCCTTTGACCGATCCGAAATTTTTCAAATTCTGTATAAATACTGTGTTTGGTGACGGCTTCTGTCTCTGTGGATACCGAGCGGCTAAGGTATCGCATGTTCCCGATGTCACTTTATTGCATTCTACATGAATGATAAACAAATTTAAATAATTTTCGTTCATATAATTTAAACGTGCTTGCATTGTTTATAATTGAAAACGAAGTGACATATATTTTTCATCAATGCTGGATTGTTCCGTAATGGTCATAATTAACTTGGATATCTTCAAAGTTGGATGACATTAAAAAAAAAGGGTACATAAACTACATTCTCATTGCTGGGTACTATTTTTCTGAAAGAAAAATGTGTTGCAATACACATTTTCCTAAATGTATTGAAAAGCATCCATTTTAGATGGGTAATGAATATGACATCTTTTCGTTATTTTGTAAGAGTAATTTGTTAGAAAAGAGAAAAGTAGGTAATTGTATTTAAGAAAATTAGGTTTTGACACTTTTTCCATTTGAAAGTTTAATCGTAATTGTCGGACACGTTTTACAATGTTTAATCCTACCCTATATGGTCAACGGTTCTGTAAAATTTCAATTAAACACGTTCACTGTTATAAAAGTTCACATGCACTCGTCCACCTAGAAAGAACAGAAATTGTCAATCTTTGTTATGTGTGTAAAGGGAACAATAGTCAATTAAATATAACTAGAATAAAAAAAAATTAAAACAACAAACAATGACATATAAATAAATAAAGAAATATATCGACCGATGCAGTTCTTCGAGAGATACCCTATATAGATTTGGTACTTTTTCTGCTGCCTAATTGGATATCTACATAATTAGATGTAGTCAATATTTGGCATAGGTACTCGTGATTTGCTTATAATCTACTATAAAGAAGTAGCGGAAGCAGTGGTGATATCATCCCAAAAATATGAAGAGTAGGGTGCGCAAGAGAAATTAAAACTCGGCTTGTCCGATGACTCTTCCATGATTGGTTTATAAAATAATACATTTATTTGATATTTTCTGACACCATGTACTGTTTGGGAAAGTCCATTTATTCTCCAGACAAAGATAAAATTGAAATTTGACGTATATGGACATATACTTGTAACTTCGCAAGATTATCTACAAAGCAACCGAGGTAACAGATGTACTAAATATATTCAAGTACCTAACGGTATGGTGGAGACAGCAACTGGAAAACCGATTAATAACGAAGGAGGATACCGCCATTATGGCCGACCGTCGCCTTGAAAATATTTATTTAAAACACATTTAAGAAAAGCTATTTCTATCCAAATGAGGGAGATGGTGCTTTGCCACGTCTTGACCCTAATAATTATCTTGATAAAATTACATTAGTTACTCCTCAGGAAGTTGCCAATGCGAAAAAAGTGCCTGGATTTGACCTTGTTACAGGTCAGATGCTTAGAAGATTCAAAAGAAAAGCTTTAGTTAGATTACCAACTTTGATCAATGCTTGTATTCGGCTAAACTATGTGACAGTTGCATGGAAGTCATCATGATACCAAAACCTGGCAAACATCCAAGTGAAGTGAAACCATATCGTCCCATCTCACTATTGTCAATTATGTCTAAACTATTTGAGAAACTGATTTTAAAGCATCTCAAATCTATTTTTGATCAAAGAAACCTGATACCATCTCATCAATTTGGTTTCAGAAATAATCGTTCGACAATTGATCAAGTTCATCGTATTACCGATGTCATTGAAAAAGCTATAGAAAACAAAAATGTATGCTCTGCTGTCTTTCTGGATGTAGCGCGGGCATTTGACAGAGTATTATTAATTAAGATCGCTTCTTTCTGATCATTTCTATCAACTCCTAAAATCTTACCTGACCAATCGACATTTCCAGGTTAGATATGAAGATTAGTATTCAGACTTGAATCTGATTAAGGCTCGTGCTGTGTATTAATGATATTCCAACAACATTATATAGCACAACATCCACTTTTGCTGATGATACGACAATCATGGCAGTGGGAGAATTTATGAAAAACTCAACCAGAAAATTGCAATCTCCTCTTAACAAAGTTGCCATCTGGACTAAAAAATGGCGCATTAAACTGAACGAATCCAAATCGACACATATTGATTTTACAAACAAAAAGATTGCATAAACAGTTTTTATTAATGGCACTCAACTACTATATGCTAACACAGCAAAATATCTTGGTATGACTCTCGACGCCAAGCTCCGGTCGAAAGAGCATATTAAGAAGAAACGTGATAAACTCAACATCAAGTTCAGAAAAATGTGTTGGTTGCTTTCAACATGTAATAAGCTTATATTATATAAGCAAGTTCTACTTCCAATTTGGAGTTATGGAATTCAGCTATGGGACTGCGCCAGGAATTCTAATATCCAAGTGATACAAAAATTTAAGAATAAAGTGCTTAAGTGTGTTGTTAATGCGCCTTGGTACGTGTGTATTTGTGACCTTCATCGGGACCTCGAGATCGAGACGGTCACAGATATAATCACTCGATTTGCCAAATCTCATCAAAAGGGACTTCAAAACCACATCAACATAGAAGCATCCAGACTTCAAACGACTCAAACAGATAAAACCATTTGAACTTGTTAGACATTAGAACACCAAGTGGTTCAATGAAAATATCTTAGCTTCTGATTGTTCTAAGTATATCAAGAAACAAATTAATCGTTAGTTTTGTAACTAGTTTTAATTGTATTGGGTCTTGTATAATTCAGACTTCAATTTAAAATATATATATACACTTTTTCTTATGGTGTAATTAAATTTATATCTTACCGTGTTTGTACAATAAACTATTTAAATGTGGTTCTCCTTTTTAGCGAGTGTCAATCAGCACAATTTATTTCATTTTCATGTGTAGAACGTTGGCAGATATGAATACAGATTTCGTAAACGAATAGATAAGCTAGCCTTAATTATTTCGTAGTATGCAATTTATGTCTCAATTAAAGATATAAGATTATATCTACACCAATGGATATAGCATACATCATTCGTAGCAGTATTTAGCGTATGGCCTGTGCCACCCACAGACGGAAATGTTTGGTCTTATGGGGTATAGTCTTCTCTTATTATTTGACGTGAATTTAAATACAACTGCACTTTTTTAGATCTCCAACCTTTGTCAAATCATCTGATAGAGTGTATTCACACAAAGCCTACGGTAATATATTCGCTTTATTTTATTAAGGCGCAATTCCACTGAGACAACATGTGGCGTGCGGCAGTGACGCGTTCTTTCAATCAAAGCAACATGTGGCATCGTTTCGTACTGTCTCTGGACTATTTTAGTAACTTCAAAATTCACCAAGTTGTGAATAAACAGTTTTCCTTAAAATTCTTTCTACCTAACTTATCTTATGCTTATGACAAGGATGGTAATAGAACATTACTTAAATGTTTTGTAAAATGCCAAATGCTTACAGGTCGCTATACTTGCGGACTCAACAAGTTAGTCGACACATCCGATTCATAGATGTCGCCAACAACATTAATGTGATTTTTAAGAACTGTCAAAATTACTTGTATTATTTTAAAACTTAATACACGTGTTGTTTACCTACGATGTTACGGTTTTGGTGATTATAAAGTGTTTCTGCTGCGGTATCAAGCACGATATCGATTTATCGTCAGCCGGGGTGCTTTTGGTGTCTAGAGTTCAGTGTCGGAATAGTAATATTTACAAAGTTTTATTTACAAACGCGGCCAAACGTTCTTGGCAAAATAACTTCAGAAAAGAGCAAACGTGATATACAAGTTAAATCAAAATAACATAAAATTCTACTTCGGTCGTATCTATTTACAATAACTAACAGAAAAGACAATTTCTCAAGAAAATATATCAGGTAGTGTAACGGTATGGGTCTGCCCAAACTACTTATCATATGCAACGGTCAAACGTTCGTTACGGATATTAGCAAAACGAATTTCGGTCTTAGATTCTTCAAGTAAAAAAATAAGTCAAGTGATTGCGCGGATTACGGACTTGAATAATCTAAACGGCAGTCTTTGCAGCGGAATCTATTAAACAGCTGATGGCTGTCGCTACGAGTATAATCAAAATATTCCTCGGTTGCTGGCGAGAAATCCGCCTTCCCAAGGGATATTTCCCAGCCTTAGAAAATATTCCTCGGTTGCCGGCGAGAACCCAACTACGCGAAGGGGCATTTCCCGGACTTGAAAATATTCCACGGTTGCTGGGGTGAATCTGTCTACCCGAAGAGATATTCCCCGGACTCTACTTAGCTTGTTCTAGTCAGCGTCACCGCCGACTTGCCATGCGAGTCTGTCTAAAATGCTCTTTTTGGCTATGACGTACTGTGGCCTTGTACGTGATTGATTGATTGATTTCTACCCAAGCAGGATTAGTCTTTGTACCCTGAGAACACTGAGGTTTAATAGCCTATTGTATTATTCCTACTTCGGTTTCCTTTTACTTAAAGAGGTTTCCCCGATCAGGCTATGTAGTAAATCTTTCTCCATTGGTAGACCAATTGTGCTTTGCATAACGAATCTGCGTTGAGCTAGCGCTGCACATTCGAAAATAATATGAGAGGCTGTTTCCTCCTCCTCATTGCAAAGTCTACATAAAGGTTCATCTTTGTAGATCCCCATTTTATGCAAGTGGCCCCTCAAACAGCCATGTCCTGTTAGTAGACATGCTGCTGCCCTACGCTGTATCTTGCTTAATTTAAGCAGGTCAGCAGTCAGATGTTGTAACGGTCTTCTCATCATCCGTTTGCTGTGCTCTTGTCTAGCTACATGGTTCCAATTTAATTGTTGTTGTGTTACGATCCAGTCATTGATTGCACCACGCACTGCACTCTTGGTAATACCTAGACCCAGCTCCTGGTCTATATAATTCATTTTTGAGCTTTCTCTCGCTTGTACGTGACGCGTACAAGTAAATTGATTAATGGAAAATATACACTGGTATTCAAAAATAACAGAGTTTTCCAAAATGAACAGTTTAAAAGTTGAACTTATAAAATAGAAATTGAATAAAATAAAGGTAATTTAATTTAAAGATTTGTTAGAAAAGATGATTGTTATAATTTTATACTCTTTTCTTTTAGCCTAGAAGTCTAAATTAGAAGCCTAAATTAATGCGGACAGTTAACGGTTCGTCACACAGTGTCGCATGCCACACTGTGAGAAATAATGTCACTGGTCTCATGCATCACTTGTTGACAGGATTCAAACGATGTCGCAAATCATCCGATGGCGGTCACCGAAAACAGGCGACACTAGAAGACATGTAGCATACTACATGCCGCTTATTGTAGTTTCGGTGGAATTGCGCTTTTTAGAAATTTGACGCGTAGTGCTACCTCCGTAATAGAAATATTTCGATTTCGCGGTGAACAGGCTATAACCTTTGTCAATTCCTTTAATTGTAATTATGCATTAGTGCTTGGGTGAACACGATCTGGACCGTCCCTTAAATGAACTCCATCATTTCGTCAAGAAGATAAACTTTCCGCTGATCGCCGCCAACCTTCATTTTGACGAGGACCCGTACTTGACCTATAAAGTGAAGCCGTCGGTTGTCGTTCGTATCGACGCCGACATCGTCGTCGGAGTGATCGGTTACGTTTCTAACACCAATTCGTACCTGCTTCCGGCGAACAGTTCGATCCGTTACGAGGACGAAGTGGCGGCAGTGCGGAGGGAATGCATCCGATTGAAGAAGGAAGGCGTCGACGTGATTGTAGCACTAGGGTACGCCGGGTTACCTGTCGACAAGCGAATCGCGGCAGAAGTGGAGGATGTCGACGTGGTGATCGGCGGTTTCACCAATTCGATGCTGTGGAACGGGCCCGCGCCGAAGGAGGACCCCTCCTACAAGAAAGGGCGTCGGGTGGAAGGGCCGTATCCGACGGTCGTCGTTCAAGAAACGGGTAAGCGTGTCCCCGTGGTTCAGACGTACGGTTTTGCCAAGTACATCGGCCGCCTGCGTCTCAGCTACGACGAAGACAATTCGACATCAAGCGTCCGACCCGCAGAACGGACGGCGGTGACGATCGTCGAAGGCGATCCAATTTTTCTGAACGGCGACATGCCGAACGACGAAGAGATATTGACAGCGCTCGCCGATTACACGCCAATGTTACGCGAGGTACAGCAGGACCAAGTAGTAATCGGCCAATCATACGTTCCGCTAATCGCCGATGACGCGTACAATACGCAATCAAACCTCGCCAATCTGATCACCGATTCGATGTTGGAATTCGTCATCAACAAAGGATATGTCGCCCCTTCCACGTTCGTCTTGATGCACGCCGGCGCCTTCAAAGGACATTTGCCTACATCTAAGGAGAATCCTAATATTACAAAACAGGTATACATGTACCTAACGTACTGGGTGGTTTTTTGAGGAATTTTAAGAAAATGTTAACGCAAAAACGTCTAATAATAATCTTTCTATAAAGGTCACATCTCTTACCGTACTGCTCAAGCTACTACGTGCATTTTCATTCATTCTACATACATTATGTAGAATCCAATGCTTGGATGCGCTTTTTATTTTAAATTAAACATAGGGTTGATCCAGATGTTATGGTAACATCAAAATAAATAAGAAATCCATGGTGGTTCTGTGTGAGTAATTCATAATTAAGGAAGGTAGTAATAATGGTCTATTCTTACAAAATTCTATTTAATGCAAAAATGCGACCGGTTTCGAGCATACGCCATTTTCAGGCCAGCTAAAAATTACAATCAATATAGTTGGTCATAAAGTAAAAAAATTTATCTCTATGTTTTTGATTTGTTAATAATTAAATTTAGTTTCAACAATTACAAAAATTATTGTAATGAAAAACATTTTTTTTTCATCTGACAAATTATTGCACATTTGTCAAATTAAAGTAATGTTAAATTTATATAATAAAACTTTAATTTACTTTTGATTTAATTACTAGCTCGTGGTAAATGGAAATAGCTTACAGTTATATATAGGCAGTAAAAAATGTTAAAACTATTTTCCTATACTTGTAATATACCGGGTATCCCATCTTAATCTTAACACCTTAACAGAGGAATATCTCAGGAAATATGAATCCTACAAAAAGTTCATCGTACCATTGTTTGTTCGTGTCATCGGAGGCCATAAACTGACGATTTTAGTTTTAACGTAGATGGTGCTGTAATCGGTAAAAATAGGGTAGCTTTATTTTTTAAAGGAAATTGCTATTTTTTATCACAGACTGCAATTCTATGCTAAAGAGAAAGTAACTTTTGTCTGAAACATTCTTTTTTGAATGTAATATTTGTGCCTAGTGGGAGAAAGAAAATATTAACCTGCCGAATCTGCTTTACTAATGTAACAAAATATTTAATACAACCACTCCGTACCAACGCTCGACCTATACTATTTTACATCAATACGACATGACACAAAAAACCCTCGCACAAAATTATCTTAATAAACCCTGACAGTCCTTATTCCGTTGGTATTTTATAAAAATATAAACTGATAAAGCCGTCTTTGTCTGGAGCGTTACGCGCCCGTAAAGATAGAATAGATGACGAACGGAGCGATATGAGAAAAGTTGTGCATCACTAACTTCAAAGAATTCAAGCCATATCCAAGCGAACTCGGAACGATTCGTAGAGGTTAGTGGTACACATTTATTAGTTGCATACCTATATCGATTAATAACGATATTTCTACGATTTTAAATGAAATCGAGTGTAAAATAATAGAATGTTGAACGACAAATATCAATTGTGGCTACATTTGACACATATATAATCTCCAACTCTTACAGAGACGTCCTGTGTAAGAAGTAGCCCCAAGAAATCGCCGATGAAATGAAAGCGATTTAGCGATGAGAATCGTAAGAAAAATGTTTCACGACTAAAAGGAACAACCGTGGTGTCTATCCCAAAGCAGTTTCGAGAGAGTCATGAATGAGAATCGATCGAAAAATGTGCGACTGTAACAGATGACGTTAGATCTGCCATATTGACAAGTAGGTGTAATCATTCTAATCTATCTGTAACATAATAATTAGTAGGCATGTAGGTTTTATATTGACGTACGCATTTACTGACTGATACATTGTCCTCATCAGTTTGATCATAGTAATTTCCTAATTTGCAGCTTAATCTATAGTTTTATTTGGCTTTCTTTGATTGCGTTGGGTTTTTTTCATTCTTATTTTTAAATTTCTAGATAGTATTTAATCCAGCAAGGCATCTATTGAAATGCTGAAAAGATAAGAAATACACCATAATACAACGATAACTGCTTTGTTTTTCTCGTTTCGTATTTAATAAAGTTTAAAGGACGTTTAGACAAACATCATCCTTATATAATGCGTACATTTTAGATTTGGTTGCCTTTTATTTAAATCACAACAATTGTTTGTAAGTAAAGTTAATCTAACAAACGCATGGTTTTAACATATATTAATTCTAACAATAATTGCAGAAACAGCGATCAACCCCTGTATTCACAAGAGGCAATGACTTTGAGACTGTACAGAAGAGAATATCTTCTCGATGTTACCTAATTGATATCATAAAGTATGCGTTTTTTGATCGAGAGGTGAAGATCAAATGAATAATAGAGTTGAAATCATCGAACTTGATGAAATCTAACCATTTTCGAACCAGATCCGAATAACTTTTGTCTCGCTAGCATTGGAAGGGCGAGAGAGATTCTCAGTGAAACTTCAGCTACGCATACGGTAATCTACAGACATAATTGTAGAGAAGTATTTAAGTTTCGCTTAGCAGATCTTTTGATTGGCTTTGACGATGCGAATAAAACAATAAGTCAGTATGCGAAGCTGTTGAAATGGGTAGGAAACGAGGCTGTGGGAAAAAGGAGTTTTGGAAATCAGTTTTAACAATAATTACAGAAACAGTAATGGACCCAGTCACAATAACTTTGAGCCTTTCGAGAAGAGAATATATTTAATCTTAGGAAATTGAAAATACAAAGTGTGGGTTTTTGTAACGGGAGGTGGAGATCGAATGAACAACAGAGAAGAAATCATCGAACTTCATGAAATCTAACCATCTCCGAACCAGATCCGAATAACTTTTGTATTGCTAGCGTTGGAAGGGCGGGACAAACTCTCGGTAAAACTGCAGCTACGCATACGGTAATCTATAAACATAATTGTAGAGCGGTATTTATGTTTCGCTTTGCATACCTTTTGCTGGAGTGCGTAAACTGCAGCTGGCATCCCTATAAGTATGCACCTAGAATATTTGCTGGAGTGGGTAAATTGTAGTTGGTATCCCTACGAGTATAGACCTAGGAATTTTACTGGGGTGGGTAAACTGCTGCTGGTATCCCCATAATTATAGGCCAAGAAAATTTGCTGGGGTGGGTAAACTGTAGCTGGTATTGCTATAATTATAGATCTAGAAAATTTTCTGGCATGGGTAAGCTGTAGCTGCTATTCCTATGATTATAGATCAAGAAAATTTGCTGGGGTGGGTAAACTGTAGCTGGTATCCCTCTGAGTATAGACCTAGAAAATTTGCTGGGGTGGGTAAACCGTAGCTGGTATCACTATGATTATAGATCTAGAAAATTTTCTGGAGTGGGTAAACTGTAGCTGGTATCCCATTGTCTGTATTCGAACATTGTTTCTCGCCCAAACCCTCGAGGTTTGGGTTTTTCAGTTAGTACATTACATAAAAACGATACATTACATTCTCCCCGCTTTATACCAAAATATCGAAGCAATTATTCACATTATAAACCCTATTTACAAAACATACTTAACTACCAACAAACATAAAATTAATAGCTAAAGCCTATCAGGTGATTTTCTGTTTCTTTTAGGACGATTGTTAATTAAAAACGATTGCCGTTGTTTATCAGTAAGAAGATGAGTTTGATTCCTGCCATTTGAAGTACTAGGCTCATCGTTGTTAATACTAACGTCCTCATTGCAATCACTATCAGTTAATTCCATCCCAACATTTAAAATTTCACATTTTCTTAATTGATTAAGATGTCTTTTCCATGTTAAGTTTTTCTTATACATTTTAACTAAGTACACATTTCTTCCAATCACTTTAGTAATCGTAGCAAGAGTCCAAGTCGATTTAAAAACATTTCTGTAATCCTTTGCATAGATAGTCTGCCCTACAATAGATGTCACCACAAAAATTTTTGGTATTACGTTTTTGAGTTTTTATTAAATTATCTTTAACTTGAGCATACGTTTTAGTTCTTTGAGAACTTGAATGACTATCGGGTTTAAAGAAGAGGAAGATTCACCTGTAGCACAGTGTTCTGTAATCCTATGTCATTAAAAATCTACTTAATGATGCGTTAAAATCTATATGATTACTATATTTTTATTAAGTTTTTCACCGTCTTAACGCTATTTTCAGCGGCACCGTTAGAAGCTGGGTGACATGTTTTATACCATTTTGTTTTAAAAAATCTTGAAATTCTGCCGATACGAATTGTCGACCATTATCAGAACAAAGTGTTTTAGGAAGTCCAAATTGTGAAAAGAAATTCCGTCATTTATCGATTATTACGGTTGATGTTATGTTAGTCATTGCAAATACCACCAACCTTTTTGAAAACGCGTCTAATACAATAAGACAATATTTCCCATCGATAGGTCCTAAAAAATTAATATGAATGCGTTCCCACACATTATTTGGTATTGGCCGTGGCTGTAAAACGCTTCGATTGGGATTCTTTTGCACTGACTGACACAAAACAGACGTTTTACATAACATTTCTATGTCTTTGTTAAGATTAGGCCACCACACATATGATCTCGCAAGTGACTTAATTTTTACAATTCTCATATGAGTATTATGTAATTCAGTAGGAATACCTTTTTGCAAATTTTCTGGAATGACACGATGCCGACACATTAGAATATTATTTACTACACTAATTTCGTTTCGACGCCTAAAAAATGGCTTTAAACTAGCATTTTGATTTACTTGGGGCCAACCAGACACAACCTAAGTATATAGGTACTTGCGATAAAAGATTATCATTTTTAGTGCCTTCTTCAACATCCATTAACTGAATATTGATTTCTTCGCATTTCAGGTAACTTATTTGATAAAAATCTCTTTCATCATCATCACAAATTTCAGTATTATTAATCGGTAATCTAGACAAAAAATCCGCGATATTTTTACCAGAAGCTACATATTTAATATCAAAATCAAAACCGCTAAGAAAGCAAGCATATCTCTGCAATCTATTCGCAGCCATTTCGTAGAGGGCACTGTAATTGTAATGTAATTGGTGAGAAAGATTACCTTTATTTATTTTAATGGACACCGCCAATGATTTGTTATTGCGGTTATCTTTATTGGCTAATCGGCAAACATATCATAGAAATTTGATAAAATGCAAAATGGGGGTTTCCATTAACGTAAATAGAGGTAATCTTTTTTCACCAATTACAGCGCCATATATGAAATTAACAAAAGAATGTTCAGACAAAAATTACTTACCTTTTAACGTAGAATTGCAATATGTAATAAGAAATACGGGTTTCCATTTAAGAAAATAAAGCTACCCTATTTTCACCGTTCACAGCGCCATCTACGTTGAAACTAAAATCGTCATTTTGTGGCCCCCGATCGGACAAATAAACAAAGGTACGACGAACTTTTTCGTATGATTCATATTTCTCAAGATATTCCTCCGTTAAGATTAAAGTCGGACACCCGGTATATACTAGAATTTCTTGTTTTGTTTGAAAAGTTAATTTTAGTTCTAGTGTTATTTAGCATCATTCCATTAGTTTTGCACCAACCATTTGCCGCGCGGTTCCTATTTATACAGAATTCATCGACTAGCGCGGCCGCAACACGTAAGACGCTGCGACTGCAAAACAACACGCGACTGCATTTCTGTTATCAGTAAAGCGTAACAAACGGTTGCACCCGCTGTGTTTAATATGTACATACAAGGAATCGAGTGGACGTTCGGTTATTATCGGTTGATCGGTTACACGCACACCGATCAACCGATAATAACCGAACGTCCACTCGATTCCTTGTATGTACAGCGGGTGCAACCGTCTGTCACGTTTTAGTTATTACTAACAACTTATTAGTAAACCTGCAACACCGACAAAGCGACCAACAGCGCGTGACTTCTTAACAGTTAGCAGCGAATGCATCATATAGTAAAAGTCATTATGAATCAACAGATAGGTGTTTCACAATTAATTCGAGAGGGCAAATCTCGGCCTTCAATAAAGAATATGAAGTTTCCATCGCATTCCTATAGAAACTTATGCAACTCGGGCTGGGAGCAATTGGTAAATAAATATGGCGGGAACGATGTTGATACTAACAAAGAAAATAGAGAAATAGGTGTGACATTTTTATTATACACAGACAATAATCAAATGCAATCTTTAATTACACTTCATGAATAATTATAATTATATTGAATTTACTATCTTCTTTGAAATAATTCGCAAACATATTTCGATAGGATTTAGCAATTACAGTTGCTTCTCTAGCATGGCAACCTGTCAACATCCTCGAATATTCATACATCGTATCGTCATTATTAAGGTCCGACAAACGAGTGCAACGTCAGAGGCGTATCGCGCAAAAGTAGGTACGTGAGATACAGTATTATTAAAAAACAATATATTCTTACCTTTTATTGACGTCTTGATGTCCACTGCGACAAAATACTATTGCCCCAAGACGTCAATAAAAGGTAAGAATATATTATTTTTTAATAATACTGTATCCCACGTACCTACTTTTGCGCGATACGCCTCTGGCGTTGCGCTCGTTTGTCGAATCTCAATTATGACTTGTGAATAGAGTGAGGTAATCGTCTCTACGATACATAGGCGTTTCACCGGAGTAGCGGGCTGTTAATGTTCAGTAATTCCGATGCAGCCGTTACCAACGATATACACAAGGCCTATGCGCTTTGACGTCAGCAGGCTGTGACGTATTTTGTCATAGGTCATATAAACACGTTTACACACTGAGACCATTTCTGCGTTTTGAATTGGTTTATCCAAATTATATTGGTTTTATTTTAAAAAATACTGTGTAGTGATATTTCCGTACTTTGTTGGTGAAACAATAAAAACGAGGTAACCTAACCTAAGATGGCGTCGGTTGTTTTGTATGTTTTGTTTCACTTTGTTACACTTTGTAAATAAGGTATTATTTATTTTTCAACAGCCACAGATTCAAGGACCGGTGAAACTATAACTGTAAGTTTAGCTTCAAAAAGATGCTATTCCAACTCAATTCCCTAACTGTCCGTTGTATTTGCCAAAAATCGCGAAGGTGTTATTGTTCAAAGAGTTATATTCCTACGTATATATTTAACAAAATTATTTTTGAACACGAAGAGATGTTTTTAAATGTGTGTAATAAACGTTCTGTTTTATATTTACAGCAGTGAACGTATTGCAACAATTATAATAACTTGTTCTACAAATACCCTACTTAGAAATGATTGTGGGAAAAGTAACGATAGATTAGGTAAAACACCACATAATAGGAAATTAAAGACCCTGGTTAAATAGCATGTCTGTAAATGTTCTCGTGAAATTGAACAAAATTTCGAATAAAATTGCAATCAATGTATCATTTCAGCCTTAGTTTCGTCTAATTACATGTAGAATTACAAATAATTATAATTAGTCGATTAAACATCCACTACAAATGAAAACGGTGCTCGGTTACGTGTTTGGTTTTTGCTTTGAAAGTTTGTTTTTCAAAAATAAGATTTAATGGATGCGAAGAAGGGCTCAGTTAACGACTGGCATCCTCTTTAAACCGGCAGCCCTTTAAAACTTAAAAAAGAAATGCAAAAAAAACGATTCCTTTACCGCGTATGCCAATAACGTGCATGGCAATACATTCCCTAAACAGCGTGACGTCATCGAAGAGCTGTGAGGCCTTCCAGTATCGGTGGTAACGATGCAGTCCGCCAACCTACTTAACCTTTAAGTAGTAGCGTGGCGACATATGGCAATTCAAGTTTAAAGTTTTATATTTTCTTTAATTTTTTTTTTCTGTGAATTAAAGCCCTTAGTTATTCCTCAAACAGTGTCTCATACAGATAAGTGAATGTTTAGTTTATTTTTCTGCATCATTCTACATCACTCGAAAAAAAAAAGGAATGTACCGCTCGGCTCAGTACGGCGCCACGCGCATGTTTATGCGATCAATGCACTTATATACAATTCTGCAAATATTAGCAAGCTTCTAAAAAGAAGAGAATTTTTTAAAGAATTAAGGCGTGAGTTGGCAGAATCTTATCAACGAGAGCGAAAAGATGACTCTTATCTTGCTGATGAAGAAGAAGCAAACAACCCACCCCCGAATTTGGCAGAAAAGACTCAAAAGCGATGCCATATATGTCCTCGAACAAAAAAGAAATCGAGCAGGACAATGGTTTGTAAAAAACGTATGTCATCAACAAATTATGTGCACCGAGTGCTATAATACATAAAAATATTTGTCTGTAGAAATTTTTCAATAAATTATGTTAATCCACAATTAAAGCGTTTGAATATATGTATTTTGATATTTCTATTTTATTTATTTATTATTTTTGATTAAAAAACTGCGAAATATATCCCTAGTTAGTCATTGGCGTCAAACGGTGCCACGCGACAACAAGCGTCACTGGATACACGCGACTACTTAAAGGTTAATAACGCTGCTTAAAAGACTGAGTGTTTCACAACTTTTCAGATATAATTCTTGATTTGTTCTGTTATTATTATTCGATTTGCTACTTATTTTTTGGTATTGTACTTACTGAAAGAAGCGCACGCCTATGTCGCGCGGAGACATTATCTCGCTTTATTTATGAATAGAGTAACCTAAACTTGCAGACTCGCATAGGCGTCGGTATTACGGGTTAATATAAGAATACGAAAACTTCATAAATAAACTAAACCGGTGGAGAAGCAGGCATGTAGTGTCGACCTTGAATATAAAACGTGTTAAACCGCGCTGAGAGAGATTTCGTTTTAGTACCGATTGAGCTGTTGCAGAGATTAGTCGAACGGTCAAGGTTATGTACTTACGTGTCGCTTTTGAAAATATAGGTGGTGTTTTTTGTGTGTTGTAGTATTATACCAAGTACATAATTAGTGTATCGTTTCATATAGAACTAATATTTACATACCTAAGAAAACAATGCCTTTTTCCCCATTTAAAATATGACGGTAGTGCAGTTTTTTGCTTAATATGCAATGTTCGTTTGGCTGCATTGGACAGAACTGATTGCCAGAGGCATGTCAATGGTATTAAGCATATGAGAAATGCAAGAACTGAAATACCTTATACACTATTCCTCATACATTTATTAATTATGTTTACCTCTTGTAATTTTTCGTTGTCGTTGGTGAGAAAAGCAGCTTTTAAAACGTTTTGGCGACAATACGTTCCAAAGTACCCATTACCCTCACAAACACAATTACAGAATCATTTGCCGCGAATGAAAGAGATGCTAGAAAATGTGTGTAAACGTGATTTGTGTTCCAAAACAATATAGATTACCGTGGATGAGACGACCGATATAAAGAAAAACAGTATTGTGAATGTAATAGCTCGCGTTTTATCTAGCGAGAACACAGCATCTCGATATTTGTTAGCTTGCAAACGTGTTCAACAATGTACCGCGGAAAATATTCAAAAAGTGATAATGAACGCTTTGAAAAAATGTAAAATTGCCCAAGATCAAGTTGTGATGATTGTGGCAGATAGTGCAGCAACGATGTTAAGTGTTGGGCCATCCTTAAAACATATATTTCCTAACTTAATACATATAACCTGCGTGCTGCATGCTTTGCATTTAGTTGGTGAAGTTGTTCGACAACATTACGGAAACGTTGATCGGATGATTGGAAGTACTAAAGCTGTGTTTCATAAATCTCCTAAACGTTTAAAAGAATTTCGTAAATTTTGTCTAGAACCTCCTGAACCAATTTTAACGCGATGGGGTACTTCGCTAACAGCAGCTTCTTACTATTTGATCCATTTTCAACAAATTCAATCCGTTATAATGCGATTTAATCGGAATGAATTCAAAGCAATTAGAGAAAGTCAAAGAGAATTTCAAATTCCTCAACTTTTAGAAGATTTAACAATAATATGTACCAATTATACAGTATTACTAGATGCCATCAGAAAACTACAATGTACTGAATTGTCATTGCAGGAATCGTTAGACATAGTGGGGAGTGTAAAAAATAAATTACACACATTAAATGATACGCCAGGATTATGCGCTAGTCAAAGGTTGGCAGATGTTTTAAGGAAAAATCCCGATTTTAATACTTTAGAGGCCGTTTATAATAAGTGTAAGAATAGTGAACTTTTAAGTGATTTTGAAAAACAGTTTCTACATGCAAATGTAACTTCCTTAGATGTGGAGAGATCGTTTTCTATGTATAAGAATATTTTTTCTTGTCGACGCACAAGGTTTAAAGAAGTAACTGTGGAAACATATGCAATGATGCAAGTTTACAGTAGTTCACATCCTGATGCTTCTAATTTGTTGAATAATTAGCAAGTAAGTTGATTTATGAACTTTTCGTATTCTTATATTAACCTGTAATACCGTCGCCTATGCGAGTCCGCAAGTTTTGGTTACTCTATTTATGAATGATCAAAAATCGTAAATTACTGCGTTAATTAGTTTGCTTAATTGTAGGTATAAGTTGGAGGCTATAAATGTAGCTTAATGCGTCAATCGCAGTTTGGCCTTGCCCTAATGGACCAATTCCTTAAATCAATCTGTAGAAATTGCACGTAACGATCGGGAACATATCGTTACCTTAGTGAGAAAAGCGCGTACCTCCATTAAAAGTCGATTCACAGAAGACCAAAAAAAAACTGTTTGGTTTTACTATGATCATAACGTTAACTCTTGCTTCTCCTTTAGAGGCTATTGTAGAATAAGTTTAATGATTTTTGGGAAAAAATAATTCTGAAAACCTTTTTTCAGAAAAAATGGAGTCACGTGCTTTTCTTACTGAGGCAACGATATTCACAATACAATACGTATTACAGATGATCGAAGAGGTTGTTCAATGCTACTATAAACTCATCTACGTTCAAATCAAAGGCACTTACATCAAGCAGGCGCTCGAGGACGGCGTAAGCAAAGGGGACGGCAATTCATTCTTGCACGTCGGCGGCCTCCGCTTCGACATCGATACAAAAGCGATAAAGAACGATCGTGTGCAGACAGTGCGAATGATGTGCAACCTGAACACCGATGAGCCTAACTACTGCCTATTTGATCCAATGATGGAGTATCGTTTCGTCTCGATCAGCTACTTCCTGACGCAAGGCGGTCACGACGTGCTACGCTATCAAGGCCAAGTGACTACGATCGAGTTCGACCTCATGGACGCCATCATCTACAACTTTGGAACTTTCCGTCAATTTTGGGTGGGTCTCGACGATCGCATCTTTCATTATCAAAGAGGGGAAGGTCTGAAGAGCAGTTCGTCGTCTTCATCTTGTATAGCTACTTTTCACGTTGTTTCCGCTTTACTCAATTTGTATGTTATCTGGTCGTACTTTTTAATCACGTTAGCATATTAGCGAATATGCACAGTATATTATGTATAATAAATAATTGATGTAATGTACCTTTTCTTCCTTCGCATGTTTAACGTACGGATAGCATAATCGGCAAGATTTTCTTTCTATAGTCCGTTCACTTTAAGAATGCAGCAAATAGCGCTGCAATCGGCGCTCATACTACAACATAATAAATAGTAATACAGTGAACATTTGATATAGTCACCTTGACTGAAAGCAAAATTTAAAAAAAGTTGCTTTTAACAAATGTTGATTATATCAAAATAGGTAGTCAATATTTTAAAAATAATACATATTATATTTAGATGAGTAATTAAAGAAAAAGAAATTAAATCTTTACTGAACCATAACAAATCTTATTAATTATCATTATCAAATGAACAAACATATTTAGTAACAACAAATTTATTCAAACTTTTCAAGAACTGCTTTTTCTCGAATTTGTCTTAAAAGTAGAATATCCTGAACGGAAAGAAAAACACTTTCCGACCATTCGATAGCCAAATGGAACGAGCTGATAACTTCATCAATGTTAAATATTTGACTATTGTTCTCATCTACGTTTTCTTTAGCATGGTTCATAGGCACATTCATATCTGAATCCAAACCGTGAACTTCTGTAACTTCATTTTGTCCTTCCGCCGATTTCATTATTTCAGAGTTACTTGCAACTGCACTACTGAGTTAAATAAAATAGCAGCAGAAATACTATCCTCCTGTGAAATTACCAATTGGTAAAGTGGAATTACCATCTTCATGTGAAGAATACACTATATCTTGAAAGCATTGACAATTACGCTTTGTGGAACTTCGTTCCAAGACTCCACTGCCATGTATGCTACATCTTTCAGCGTAATGCTGTTTAACGCTATGTTTATATCTTCATTCTAAGATACTAATGTTGCTAACAAATGCTTGCGATAACGTACTTTAAGAGATTTAATAGTGTGCTGATCCAGTGGTTGTAGGTAAGAGGTCGTGTTCGGAAGCAAAAACAAAATTGCATGTTTTTTTTTGCCGGAAATGATTCCACCAATACTATGAACTATATTAGCATTAATTTTTTGGTTATATTTAATTAGTTCAGCAAAATATTTAATTATTTCTCTTCACACAGACAATCAAACTAAATCAACAAAACTATATGTTTCAAACAACATGATATTTGTTTGCCCGTATTCGAACGTAAATTTTAGTTGGA
Organism: Dynastes maya; assembly: GCA_029619315.2. Taxonomy (NCBI): domain Eukaryota; kingdom Metazoa; phylum Arthropoda; class Insecta; order Coleoptera; family Scarabaeidae; genus Dynastes; species Dynastes maya. The sequence goes on from JAROYE020000001.1 coordinate 77,239,696, forward strand.
ATAACTATAATTTACTTGGTTCAACCAAATGGCTCTTTCAGTGTAGGTGAGTTAGTTTAAGGGCACAAACGTTAGAATACACTCGTTTACTTAATATGTCGATTGCTTCTTCCATGATTCGTTGTTCATATAAATGATTTTCCAATCAAATTCCTGAAACAATCAATAATGAACGCATACGTATTTGGGTATACACGTTCCACGTTCTTATATACGTACATACCTGTAGCCATTTGTAACTCCAATAGCGCAATCTTTAACGCGTCATATTTCACGCGGAATTAGCAGTAAAGCATTAATAGAGTTTAAAACGTGACTTTAGTTATAAATCGCAATTCCAGTTGTATGTATTTTTACACGCAGTACGTGCCGGAACTTGCATATCCATTAACAAACATTATGGACTCTCGCAAACCACAACCTGAACTATAGCGAAATAGACTTTATGATTAATCAGCACGTTCCGTGAATGTAAATATAGGTGCAAACGTATAATGTAACTTAGCATAAGAAGTATACCAAAATCATATCTACCCTTTTCTATAATATTAAACAGTTACCGTAAGCAATGATTACCCAATTATCGGAAGCAGTATGTTTAGTAGTAGGTTATTTTTTGTGATTTAGAATATATCGTAATGAGACTAATGAAACTCTAAATACAAAAAAATAAAGAGACTCAGGATTAACCTTTTATAAATTACTTAATGTGTGGGTCTGTCTATCTACTTATTTTCTTTTGCTAATCGAAACGAATAAAAAATTAAAACAATTTTTGGTTTTAGACAAAAACCTAGCGCAATCCCTAACCGAAGTTTTTGAGCTTTTCGCTGAAATAATTTCATATTAACTTGAAACTTTAATACTTTATCAAGGAATTTTGAAAATAACTTTTGTTATCGAAACTGGTTTATCCCATCTCCGTTTGTTTTTTAGTTTAGATTCCCGTTCACTATCTGAATTAAATCAAATATTCCTGAAATCCATCGAAAATACCTTCCATGGTGATGATTAACGCTGGCCACGAGCGGTACCGCGCATCGGCGTAGAATCAGTTCGGACCGAGAGGAACGGTAGTATTACTTCGTCTGCGGAGCAGTACGGACATTTTCGCTGCCGGTCATTTGCGCAATTGTTTATGTCCTAGAAAAATTATGATTTCATCAGCAAAACGACCGCGGTCGGACAAACTTCGAAAATTTATTGCAGAAATTCCAGACTTAATATATGAAGGTGCTAAAATTAAATGTGTAATCTGTAAAATCCCGTTAATGTGTTGGTCCAGACAACATTGTCTACGACACGTAAATAGTGAAAAGCATGTCTCAAAAAGAAATTGCGCACGATACAATGAAAAATGTATATTTAATTTATGCGTTACGTTTATCGCATGTAATATATCGTTTAATTTACTAGACAAGGAACCATTTATCTGCTTTTGGAATAACTATTCGGAGTGCAAATTACCAAGTCGAACATCGTTACGAAGAATTGTGCCATCTGCGCACGAACATATTAAACAAAAAATAAAATCGGAGTTGAACGATCAAAAATTGTGGTTATGTGTCGACGAAACAACAGATCGGAAGAAACATTCTGTTCTTAATGTAATGGCACGCAAATTGGAACCTCATCAATCGGCACCTTCAATTCTATTAGTCTCCAAACGAATACAACAATGTACTGCCGAAGTCATTTCAAAGTTAGTGTTAAATACATTGGACAAGTTTGAACTTTCAACAAACCAACTCTTGATGTTAGTGAGTGATGCTGCTGCAAACATGCTTTCTGTAGGCCGGTCTCTTAAAAAGCATTCTGCTAATTTGTTATACATTACGTGTAAAATTCATGCTCTCAATCTTGTGGCGGATAGTATCAGAAAATGTTATCCTGAGGTAGACGCTTTAATAGCGCATACCAAAGTAGTATTTGTCAAATCACCGAAACGTATTCGCGAATTTCACAGACTGTGCCCCCGTATACCAGAGCCACCAGAACCTATTCTAACTTGGGGAACATGGTTGCAGGCCGCGTTTTATTATCATAAATAATTTGACAATATTAAGAACGTGGTTTTACAATTCGATACAAAGGAAGCTGCCGCTATCCAGAAAAACCAGTCGAAATTTCAAAATAATCAGGTTAAAATGGATTTAAAAATCATTCGCGACAATTACTTCGGGCTAGCAGATGCAATAGAAAAATTACAAAATCTTGCGGTGCCGTTAGAAGAATCTCTACAAATAATGCAACATGTTCACGCACAGCTATGCGCGATTGAAGACGCAAAAAATGTTTCTGTTCTAGAAAAATTTCAAAGTATTTTTGAGAAAAATTCTGATTTTGGCACATTAAGACACATTTGTGAAGGTGCGTCAACAGAATCGTTAAGTTATTTGAAAGATTATTTTACTTACGCAAATATTACGTCACTAGATGTAGAACGTTCGTTCTCTGCATACAAACGCATTTTTTCCTCATGCCGTACTAGTTTTGCCGAAACAACAGTTGAAACATATCTAATGTTGCAGATATTTAACAGACATTATTCACTTTGTGATTTCACGGAGGACTCTTAAAATGGTAAGTATTTGAGCACGTGTTATTTAATTTTTATTTAAAAGATGAGCGAAATTATTTGCGGCAGCAAACATCTCTATTAGCAGAATAACTCTAGTGGAACGCGAGGGCTGGTCGACTCTACGCTACTGCGCGGTACCGCTCGTGGCCAGCTTTAGTGATGATGTCCAAATTTCCAGGTACGGCGAGATCAGGTACAGTAAATTAGAATGGTTACTATGAAAACGATGCTAGTTTAATGACTGTATGTGAGTTCGTTTCTCGCACTAAAAGTTGTTTACTGGAACGAAAATACTTCTTGTCTACATGTGTAAGACAAAGAAGAAAAGCCAATCTGGGGGAAATTGGAGGGAAGTCATCAATACTGCCTCGCCTCGTAATAAAATGGAACTAAATGCAATTAAACTGTCAAAATAAAACATATTGTGGACAAATTTAAACAGCTTTTGGAAGGGTTTTAATCTTCAACAAAATATAAACATCGTAAAAGAATACTTGCTTACACATTATAGGTTATAGCCAGAAAAGATAAAACAATTATACGCAAAACAATTAACTCATACAGATTGTTACGTTCTTAAACTTAATTTTTTAAATTATTAGTTTTATCGGTTGAACATTTTATTTAACAAACTGGAACAGAACACGTGATTGGCAATTCGTAGTTTACATACTATAAACATAAGCGCAAGTCATACCGAGCGACCCGAACGCTATAGCTGAATGTTGCACTGAGAGACTGCCACGCGCAGCATTTTTTATGTAAACGTGAGAGAGTCACAAAAAAAAAACATTAAAAAGTTTAAGGATAAAAGTTGACAGATTTTTCTTTTACTTTGCGCCATCCAGAATTTAAAAAATAATAAATATGGCCTTCCCATGAATCTTTTTATTCATATTCGCCTGGATTACAATGTCATACTGCGATATGCAGAAGCAATGACAAAAATGTCAACGACTCCCAAAATAGAAAAATATAACTTAAAGTAAACACATTTATACAAATTTGTATGTAATCCAATTCTTCATCCTTTCTTAGAACTAGGGGTGTTACGAAGCATTTCGAGGGGTGCTGTCACGTGTTGGAGGCGTAATGTAAATTTCGCTTATTAAGATCTCGATATCCATTAAAACTAGAGCTGATTAGAGCAAATAAAGTTTGACAGTTCATATAAGTGTTCTTATCTCTGCTCACCGTCGCTGTTCACAGATGGCGCATAGCTCCAACATAAACACCCGCACATAAACAATGTATCTCATCGCTTCGCTATTATCGCCGCTCTTATCGAATATCACAGCTCGCTTCTGTAACAATGGTTACGCAAAGTTATAGCGCTCACTGATTTGCCTGTTTTGCTAACGTATCGCTCTCATCGACTATCACAGCTTCACTATAAACACACGCTAAGAATCCAATCGCCGTCAGTAGAGGGTCGCGCTAGACTCTAGCCATGCATTATACCCGTAATTTATTTTTTTAATTAATCGTCCTTGCCTCTCTCATCTTTTCTCCTTGGTTATTTTTGATTTGCTTTGTTTGTGTCTCGAAATTATACTGTACAATAATTTTCTTTTTAATTATGTTCTTATAAACCAAGAATTCGTTAAATGAAACTACGGTAGAGGCAGTACTGCAAATGATTGCTTATTTGAACATTTATTATAATAATACGTTCAACTAAATTTTTACACATACAAATACGATTCATTTTACCATAAAATTCCATTATTAATTAATTATTATCATTTAATTATTTAACATATTGGATATTTGGACAAGAAAAAATGTAGTCTGGTTAGTTTATAATGAGAGGTTCTATTTAGTTTTAGAATTCGCCATTTTCCTTTTAAATTAAGGACGTTTTCTTCGTTTGATACATGACAATAGCATTTATTTTGAAATAATCAACGATTAAAGTCCAGCAATAGGACAAAAATCACATAATATGTATTACGTATTTCCTAAAATCTGTGCCGAGCTGTTACCTGGACTACGTATGCTAAGCGACTGAGTTGCGAGTGTGTGCGCTTGCCTAGGGGCACTGAGGAGCGGAGGGGACGTTCCTAGCACAAGCGGCAACATTATCCTTACTTACCCTAGTAGTATTATTAAATGCAGGGAACATATTCAGAGATATTATAGAACTCCTTATCCCAATGACTAACCTGGGCAAATATGCGGTAACAGCCAGAAGCGCGGCGAGCGCATAAGAGTTCACATATAAAATAGAAGGTAAGAAATAAATTATAAAACGTGCTGAAACACTTACCGTTTTAAAAGTCTTCCGTGAAATAACAAACTGGGTAACATCTGTTAAATATTTGAATCATTAGATATGTTTCCGTAGCTGTTTCAGTCAAGTGAGTACGACGTGCGGAATAAATCTTTTTTAATGCCGAAAACGACCGTTCGACATCTAGCGATGTTATATTTGCATATTTAAAATAATCTTTGAAACAACTTAATGCATCTTCACACGCACCTTCACAAATTTGTCTTAATATAAGAAAATCGGGGTCTCTCTCTAAAATACTTTCAAACTTTCGTATTACACACCAACTCGTTTCGCCTTCTACAGCGCATAATTGCGCGTGAACATCATTCACAATTTGAACAGAATCCCCTAGCGACATCGAAACATTTTGTAATTTTTCTATTCCCTCCGCTAATCCGAAGTAATTGTTGTGAATAGTTTGTAAATCTCTTTTAACCTGACTATCTTGAAATATTTCCTGGCTTTTTTGATTGCTGCAGCTTCTGTTGGATTGAATTTTAAAACTACCTTCTTTACTTGATCAAAATATTTGTTGTAGTAAAACGCAGCCTGCAACCATGTTCCCTCACGTGCAACAATCGGCTGTGGTGGTTCAGGTAAATCAAGATACAGTTTGTGAAATAGTCGGCTACGTTTCGCGGACTTTAGAAACACTGCCTTTGTACTAGCGATCAATGCATTTACTAGTGGAAAACATGTAGGAATCGTTTGTGCCGCAAGATTTAGAGTATGGATTTTACACGTTACATGTAAGAAGTTACCACTGTGTTCTTTAAAAGATCGGCCCAAAGAACGCATGTTTGCGGCACCATCACTCATAAACATTAAAAGTTGCTTAGTTAAAACTTCAAATGTGTTCAATGAGTTCAACACCACCTTTAAAATCTCATCGGCAGTACAATTTATAACTCTTTTGGAAGCAAGTAAGAAGGAGGATGACGGTCACCGTGGTAACATTGTACGTACTATTACATCAGCCACAGAATGTTTTTGACGATAAGTTGTTTCGTCCACACACAACCACAGTTTTTTATCTTTCAATTCCGTTTTCATTCTTTTTTCTATATGTTCACGAGCAAATGGCACTACACTTCATATCGATGTCCGACTAGGTAATTTACAGTCCGCATATTTATTCCAGAAGGAGACAAATGCTTCTTTGTCTAGTAAACGAAACGATAGATTACATAAAATAAGAGTAACACATAAATCAAATGTAAATTTTTCTCACTTTTTACTGTTTGCTTTCGATGTGACGTTGACAATGGCTTCTGGACCAACGCATTAAAGGGATTTTACAAACTAGACATTGAATTTTAGCGCCATCAAAAATTAAGTCCACTATAAAGTTTTTAACTGTGTCTGCCATTGGTCGTTTTCGCGACGTACCTAACTGCGACATTTTTAAGGCAAACATATACACAGAACTACTCGCATGCAGCATCGATTTAGTACTGACGCTGTGAACGCGTGAAATAAATAATCACCGACTCCGCACCACATATCTACTACACTGACTGTTACCGCTGTTTGCCCAGCCTACTAATGACTATGGCTGGGAGGCCCGAGGTTTTGAATCCCTAAGCTGTCAATAGTTTATACTATAACATTTAGTATGTCCATCTATATTTTTATCGCGAAATGGTAAGTAATAACAGCAATAATAATAATAGCAATAACACACATTCCTTGTTATGTAACATAAGAATACTAGTAGTTACTGTAGTTAATTACTTTAACAAAAATTCTTTTAATTGTGTAATATGTACACACGCGCACACAATAGCAATACTAAGTCCTAATAATTCCGTAGATTAAATTGAGCCTTGAACTGAAAACAGTGGAAACCATTCAAACCAATATCTTACTCTCATCTGGCAATGAAAGTCAATCAACCGAAATTTTGATACACTCTTACGGGTCAATACTAATTGGTTGACATTCTTTTGCGCAAAATAATCCAAGAATCCATTAACATAAGGCGATAATCTCTCTCGTAAAAATTATGACGAACTGTACAGATGTATAAACACTAATAGCGGCGGTTTGTAAATGTGTAGCTCTTTTTGTACACACGTAGTTATGTACATATACTGTGATTTGCAAAGTCCAAATTTAATGGAGATCTCGTGGATCTCTCATTGATTCAACTGTAATGGATTATACACAGAAATTTTTATACTTTGAAAGATATTCTATGATACTGATCGTTAAAAAGTAATACCTACCTCGATTTTGTCTGTTTATTTTAGCTATTTATCGCAGCACACTATGTTTGGAACGAAAAATCTGTATGCTTAATTTCATATTTAATTAACGAAAGAAGGACGCATTTTAAGTGTAGGGAAATGTTTACAAAGAAATTCTAAAAGAACTTCTCTATCACATTTTAAAACAAAAAAATTGAAAGTACATAAATCAAACTTGGCAACGATTTCAATGACAATCTTATAGAATCTATTTGATATAATTTGTTTTCAATGAAGTGCCGAAAACTCAAAGAAATACTCAACCGAATAAAATTTGAATCGCCATTCTAGCATGTAAGACGTTTAAGATATCGGACGTTAACGAAAAATAACAGTATTTTTAAAGAAAATCAATTATCTCAATAACCTCAACCAATAAGCTAAATAGGTACAGGAAATGCTGGACGATCAGTTATTTGGTCCATTTGTATTGGATGGTCACTTTACTGGAGAATGATATTTGAATTTTTTAGAAATTCATTTGACAGAAATCATCGATGACTTTGCATTAAATGTTAGACAACGTTTGTACTTTCAAGACATTTTAGTGTGCATGTCAGACATTTTTAAACGTTCGCTTTCCCAATCATGGGATTGGTAGATATGATCCACAAAATTGATTATCGAGGTCACCAGTAGTCGGATTCAGAACTAGTAGATTCGTGTCGAATCGTTGCAACGATATGTCGAATAGGCTCCATTCACGGTATTCAGAACATCTGTCGAACCGTAAAACCAGTCACGTGACGTCGAAACATACCTGAAAAACGTTCGACGGAAAAGACGTCGTTTATCTGTTTATCTCTGCCTATCGGTATATTTATCTCTGTTGCACTCATGAACATCTTGGAATATGATTAAAAGTTTTATATTTGGGTTTTTCTTAGGGTTTTTCCCTAAATTAACCCCTAGTACAATATATCGACTATTAGGGCCTGCGGACAAATATTTCTTTGCATTCAGTTCAATTCAGTTTACTTAGTTTACTCGTGCTAGTCTGAGATTTTAAAATACTGATAAGATAAAAATGGATAAAAAATTTCACACCCAGGAACCGCATTGGCAAATAATGCTAGATTTTATGGAAAGTAATTTCAATTTTGCCAGGGGAAATTTCTCCGGAATCAAGGGGAAAAAAAAAACATAAAAATTATGGGAAAATTTAACAGATCTGTTAAATTCCGCAGGACTGGGTGTTCGCTCCAAGGAAAAATGGCAAAAGGTAAGATAGTCATATTTTTGTGTAATACCTAATTTCCCACAAAAATATATACCAATGTATTTCTTACTAAAGGCATGGACATACCTCAAATCAAAGACAAAGCAACATGCTGCCCAATTAAAATTTGAGCAGAATACAACTGGAGGAGGAGAAAAGACAGTCAAGGACCTCAGTGATTTTGAAAAAGGGTACTGCAGCTTTTTGGTTCCAGTAGTTTCGAAGGCACTGATAATCCAGAACGGTGTGTAAGTTTATTTCATTACTTATCAATTTCGGTAAAATGTTATTCAAACATTTTCATAGTTACCATCAGAAGTATTATCAAGGGTTAAAGATGAAATGGCTGTAGCAACAACTTCAAAAATAAGCGATTCAACTCCAAAACGAAAGTTTTCAGAAATAGATACACCCACCCCATCCTTAAACAAACGCAAGAAAGAAGAAGGAATGGAGGGACTATACATTGAAACATTGGGTGTTTTGTATGACATAAAAGAGGAATTAGTTAATATTAATACATTTAAAGAAATGGTAGATATATAACAAAAATTGTAAATATACTCTTCAACTAAATTAGTACTATTATGTGAAATAAAGATTGATGAGTTCATTTCTTATAATATGCCTTTCATTTTCTTCAATTCTTGCAGCTGCTTCAATTCTTGGAATCATTTCTATGTCTTCATGTATATCTTCATATAACTCAATGCCTGCGTCCATACACATATTATGAAGTACACAGGAAGCATTTATTATAGTACCCATGAACTCTGGATTGTATCTGGCACTTCGCTCTTTTAGCAGACACCGAAATCTTGTTTTTAGTAAACCAATACACCTCTCAACTGTATTTCTCGCAGATGTGGTGTATTTGGTATTGCATTAGGGACTGGAGTTAACAAATATGGTTGCAATGGGTACCCGGAATCACCCAACAACCAGCAGTTTGTTTCTCCATCTCTGCGAATATTTTGTAAATAATTTTGTATAGCGGAATGTCGCCATATAAATGCATCATGGGTAGCCCCCGCATGTCTTGCATTAACATTCAATACTCTTAAGTCAGCATCACATATTAATTGTATATTTCTCGAATAATAACCCTTCCGATTCATATAATTATGACCTTCATTCTTGGGACAAAGTATTGCAATATGAGTACAATCAATAGCACCTATTACAACCTCCTATTCTCCATCTATTTAAAAAGGGAATTTTCTTCTGTTGTCTAGCATTTGCAGTATTTGGATATGTATTGATTGGATAAGTGCTCATCAATACACAGTGTTATTTCATATATAATTACGATGCATGCTTGTCTGACTAAAGCAAAAATTAAAATCTTGCCCCAAAGACCTTTGATATGCTCCTGTAGCATAAAATCGCAACGCTGCCAGGATCTTGTGCTCAATAGAAATTGCTGTTGAATGTCGCGTTACATGCAAGTGAGGTGTTAACAATTCAACAAGGTTGCGAAGTAATTCTTTTGATAAACGAAACAGCTCCTTGAATCGTTCGTCAGGTATTTCAAAAGAATTACTTATGTCTCGCAACTGACGTCTATATAAACGAAATTCCGCATTGGCATTAATTCTTTCATTAGCTGCTATATTTTCTAATGCCCTATGGAATATTGGTAACATCTAAACGAAATGAAAACACATAAATGTATATATAAGTACATATTATATAATCTTGTCTATGTTTACCTTTCAAGAATAACGAAATATATCGGTAAATGTTTTGTATTAAAAGTTTTATATTTGGTTATCTGTCAAGTTTTAGTATACTTTCACAGAATGAAGAACTTCACAAATGTGAAAATGTCCTAATTGGCTCTGTTGCCAGCTTGCAACAACAAATCGCGTTCGACCGTAGTTCTGAATCGGTCGATTCCTAGTTTGTCGTTAGCGAATGAATTATTCGATTCGACTTCGACATTCGATTCTACTGAAGTTCTGAATCCCGTAGCAGGTCTTAACCCTCTAGATTACTGTTTGTGGGGGTTGATAAAATCTTTAGTTTATGCGATAAAAGTGGATACAAGAGAGGCACTACTTTTAATGCTGCAGCTGCCATAAGAAATAATCACCAATCAGCTACATATGCTACTTGGGGAATTAACAAACGAGCAAAAAATGCATCGAAATTGACGGTGGTATTTTCGAAAATAATCTTCCATTTATTATTATTTGTTTGTAATAAATATCACTCTATTTTAAACATCAAATTATTATCTATTTCCGTAATAGTTAAGAATCTGACTTAAACATATTAGTTTATTTTACTTATTTTAATCTTCTGAATATGCCTTCGAAGTGCTTCCCTCTCCTCCTGAAACATCCTGTATATTTATACAGTTCCATACATTACATTTACTAAGTTTTTTTTAGTTCTTATTTAATACAATAGCTATTTTACTGTCATTACGTAAGTATTTTTTGACATTGGCAACAACTCACAATGATGATGATCATAATAATAGAAAAATAAAGGCAAGGAAGAAGGACATTCCGTTCGACCTTCTGTCTGTAATTAGGTACCTTCCAATAGAAACGAAAATATAAATAATGGATGTGCGGTGTTGTGCAAATTATTAAATTGAAAATCTGAATTCGTTACAATAACAGTACGTAACACAACCTTTTAAACATAGATAAATACACGGTTCATTCGAAAAGTTCCGACATTTGCGTGTAAAGCTACGAGGGAGTTTTTTATATTATCTACCTAGCTATGAACACAACAAGTTAGAGAACAAATAAAATGCTCTCTTTCAACGTAAGAATCATTAATACCAACACACTTCGACACTTTGGGTTATCACGTATGCATTCCCTGTCCCATACGAACTGCTTGCACCAATATTTGACTTGGAAATAGGACGGACCATTTTCTCCATACACTGCCACCATTTTCGGGTACTGCCTTCTTTCGATAGAAATTTCATGACGCTCATGTGTTTAAGATTCATATCACTCATTTTCGCTTCTTTAAACCGATATATAAGCGATTGGAACCAAACTTATGGGCATGATACTATAAAATGTCATAGAAACTTAACATAAGAAAACATTCACAACCATTTCGGTCCTGGCAAAATTTGCCAGATGAAATTACATTTCATGCTAAATACTAGTAATTGCAGCTATCACCTTCGACTTCAAATTTAAAGTTTGCATATAATATAAAATATAATACATAACTAAAGCTGGCCACGAGCGGTACCGTGCAGTAGCGTAGAGTCGACCAGGCCTCGCGTTCCGCTAGTTATTCTGCTAATAGAGATGTTTGCTGCCGCAAATAATTTCGCTCATCTTTTAAATAAAAATTAAATAACACATGCTCAAACACTTACCATTTTAAGAGTCCTCGGTGAAATCACAAAGTGAATAATGTCTGTTAAATATCTGCAACATTAGATATGTTTCAACTGTTGTTTCGGCAAAACTAGTACGGCATGAGGAAAAAATGCGTTTATATGCAGAGAACGAACGTTCTACATCTAGTGACGTAATATTTGCGTAAGTAAAATAATCTTTCAAATAACTTAACGATTCTGTTGACGCACCTTCACAAATGTGTCTTAATGTGCCAAAATCAGAATTTTTTCAAAAACACTTTCAAATTTTTCTAGAACAGAAATATTTTTTGCGTCTTCAATCGCGCATAGCTGTGCGTGAACATGTTGCACTATTTGTAGAGATTCTTCTAACGGCACCGCAGGATTTTGTAATTTTTCTATTGCATCTGCTAGCCCGAAGTAATTGTCGTGAATGATTTTTAAATCCATTTTAACCTGACTATCTTGAAATTTCGACTGGCTTTTCTGGATAGCGGCAGCTTCCTTTGTAACGAATGTAAAACCACGTTCTTAATATTGTCAAAATATTTATGATAATAAAACGCGGCCTGCAACCATGTTCTCCAACGAGTTAGAATAGGTTCTGGTGGCTCTGGTATAAGGGGGCACAGTCTGTGAAATTCGCGAATACGTTTCGGTGATTTGACAAATACTGCTTTGGAGACCGGCCTACAGAAAGCATGTTTGCAGCACCATCACTCACTAACACCAAGAGTTGGTTTGTTGAAAGTTCAAACTTGTCCAATGTATTTAACACTAACTTTGAAATTACTTCGGCAGTACACTGTTGTATTCGTTTGGAGACTAATAGAATTGAAGGTGCCGATTGATGAGGTTCCAATTTGCGTGCCATTACATTAAGAACAGAATGTTTCTTCCGATCTGTTGTTTCATCGACACATAACCACAATTTTTGATCTTTCAACTCCGATTTTATTTTTTGTTCAATATGTTCGCGCGCAGATGGCACAATTCTTCATAACGATGTTCGACTTGGTAATTTGCACTCCGAATAGTTGTTCCAAAAGCAGATAAATGGTTCCTTGTCTAGTAAATTAAACGGTATATTACATGCGATAAACGTAACGCATAAATTAAATATAAATTTTTCATTGTCTCGTGCGCAATTTCTTTTTGAGACATGCTTTTCACTATTTACGTGTCGTAGACAATGTTGTTTGGACCAACACATTAACGGGATTTTACAGATTACACATTTAATTTTAGCCCCTTCATATATTAAGTCTGGAATTTCTGCAATAAATTTTCGAAGTTTGTCCGACCGCGGTCGTTTTGCTGACGAAATCATAATTTTTCTAGGACAGATAAACAATTGCGCAAATGACCGGCAGCGAAAATGTCCGTACTGCACCGCAGACGAAGTAATACTACCGTTCCTCTCGGTCCGAACTGATTCTACGCCGATGCGCGGTACCGCTTGTGGCCAACGTTATACATAACGCTTACGAATGCGCAGTGTTCTAGTAACTGATACCAATCCTGAAAATCATATTCTTGAGTGGATGATGGAAGAAGACAAATGCAACCTTTATATTATACTTTTCCATGCTTTATTGTTCATTAGGCGGAGCGTTTTTGGAATCGGGCCATAAAAATGTGGGTGTGTATTGCCGCGCTGTTCCCGCTCTCTGTAGCTATGTCCACACTTGTGTACTTTCATCCTCAACTTCGCCTTATCAATTTTCAATATTGATCATAAGCATGATTAAGCTGTTACACCCTAATTTACCAACATCTTAAATTCATATTTAAAATACTTCAAACATTTTATTTCGCGCCAATTCCTCTATTTTAATATATAACGAAACACCTGCCAAGGATGACTTCATCGCGTCTATAATGCGTTGTATTCGCGTATGTATTTAATAAAACCCTTAATATTCATTATTTCAAAATTCTACATCGCTAATATTTTTTGTTATGAACCCTTCTTGCCTATGATAACGACAAATCTGAGTTGCATTTTTAATCTAATGAGATATTTAGTAATTAACTGTTTAGGAACCAATCATTCCTGTTTCTTTTAATTCCTTAAGCCCTGTAGCTTCTTTGTTTATCAAAGAACATAAATGAAACTTTGTCAACAGATAGTATAAATTCCGCTTTACATTTTGGTATCAGTTAAATTAGATTTCATCCGTAGCTAATTGTTGTAATTAGCAATTACGCAGTTCAGTAAACATACAAATACGTCGCTAAACACCGATCTCGCAAAAAACTAATTTTATTAAAGTAAATTACAATAAAAAAAAAAAAATGAGGGTGCTGTTTATAATAACCAACGTTTGTTTCTATTGCTTTCAAATTTAGTAAATTGTATAAGTTTCTTGCCTATTCGCACCTTAAAAGAAGTACAGCCCTAAAGAGACTATTACATTGTTAATATATCGATACCTTTAAGTCACCTGATACTTGGTGGGAAGAAAGACATTATATTAGATGAAAAATCCTATTTCTGCTCTAAAAACAGTAAGCTGACTTCCAGTAAATACTATTTTACTGCAAATAAAAAGATCGCACCACCCAATATTAAATTTAAATTACGAAAAAATATTTGAAAAAAAGTTGTGTTTGGATTACCATTTCACAGAAAGATGCTTCGGGACCCTATTTTGTTGAAGCTAATTTTGCATTAAATGCTCAAGTATATGCTTATCATTGCATCGAACGTCAGCTAAAACCATTTATTAATGATAATTATGCTTTTGGGCGATATATGTTCTAACCTGCTCGAGCAATCTACCATTATAAACTTTAGTAATGCTTACGTTAATTTCGTACTACTCCATGTGAACGCAGCCTTATTGCAAATGCTCCATTTCCACTATCAGCGCACTTTGCAATTTTAATTGGGAATTGTATTAAAATTTCAATCGATTGTAAATGCATCTCAATGCGAACATTGTCGTAAAAGCATCCTAAGCCATCCTAAGTAGTGACAGTTTAAAGGTTTACGTATTTTCCCAGATACCGTCGTTTTCGCAATGGTTCAAAGAACTGGAATTATTGTTTTTTTGCAACTCTTGGAAAACTACTGCCGCAATGCTTTATTATATATTGCAATTAGTGTTGCTAAATTGAAAGATTACTCACAAATTATGAGATCTGTATAATTAATTTGCGAAGGATTTTACTTAAATTTAGTTGAGCATATTCAAATAAAGCAATATATCTTTATGTACTTAACATTGGAACATAGCTTTAAAAGAACAAGAAAATTATAAATTGCTGGGCATTTTCTTTTGATAACTGTTCATAACTCAAAGTTGGTACATCGTAAATTTCGGCGCATGCACGGTAGTTGCTCTGAGTTAAGGAGAAGGAGGCCATTTCAAGATCGCTGTTTATTGTTGTGTGTGTTCGTTGGGAGCCGAAAACAGAGCAACACAAAAAACAGCGCCAGGGCAGTGCACTTGATTTTTTGAAATGTTACAGCAGCAAGATGGTGATCATTTTCTAACCAAGATAGCGACCGGGGATGAGACTTGAGTCGCTTATGAAACTCCTGAATTGAAATGACAATCAATGGAACGGAGGCATACTTCGTCACCAAGAAAGACTAAAGCCAGGCAGATCTTGACACCCCGAAAATGTGCACAGTCTTTTGGGATAGACACGGCATTCTACTGGTGCATTTTTTTTACCGTGAGATGAAATAATCAATGCAATTGTTAACTGTGAGACACTTAGGAAACAGTAATCTCATCTATGATATATTTTTGGCTTAAAGGAAACAGTATTTAAACTAAATGAATATAAGAAATTTTTGTGAAGGCAATAGTATCTAGATATTTTAAAATTTTAATTTAATATAAATTAGTGCATCTCTTTTTGATTTACAATACTGCAAACTCCCAATTAACTCTCTTTCAATAATTCCTTCTTGTTGAAAATGCGACATTAAAGCCATCAAACTTATTGTTTTTAGATAACTAACTCGATTATGTGAATTCATTAGATGAAAAGAGCAAATATTTTTGTACATAAAATTCCAACAGTGATAACTAATCTAGGCAAATATGCGGTAACAGCCAAAGGCGTGGCGAGTGCATAAAAGTTTACACATAAAATAGAAGAAATAAATTATAAAACGTGCTGAAACACTTACCGTTTTAAAAGTCTTCCGTGAAATCACAAACTGGATAACATCTGTTAAATATTTGAATCATTAGATATGTTTAAACAGCTGTTTCAGTCAAGTGAGTACGACGTGGGGAATAAATATTTTTTAATGCCGAAAACGACCGTTCGACATCTAGCGATGTTATATTTGCATATTTAAAATAATCTTTGAAACAACTTAATGCATCTTCACACGCACCTTCACAAAATTGTCTTCATATAAGAAAATCAGAGTCTTTCTCTAAAACACTTTCAAATTTTCGTATTACACACCAATTTGTTTCGCCTTCTACAGCGCATAACTGTGCGTGAACATCATTCACAATTTGAACAGAATCCCCTAGCGACATCGAAACATTTTGTAATTTTTCTATTCCCACCACTAATCCGGAGTAATTGTTATGAATAGTTCGTAAATCTCTTTTAACCTGACTATCTTGAAATATTTCCTGGCTTTTCTTGATTGCTGCAACTTCTGTCGGATTGAATTTTAAAACTACTTTATTTATTTGATCAAAATATTTGTTGTAGTAAAACGCAGCCTGCAGCCATGTTCCCCAACGTGTAACAATCGGCTGTGGTGGTTCAGGTAAATCAGGACATAGTTTGTGAAATAGTCGGGTACGTTTCGGGGACTTTAGAAACACTGCCTTTGTACTAGCAATCAATGCATTTACTAGTGGAAAACATGTAGGAATCGTTTGTGCCGCAAGATTTAGAGTATGGATTTTACACGTTACATGTAAGAAGTTACCAGTGTTCTTTAAGAGATCGGCCCAAAAAACGCATGTTTGCGGCACCATCACTCATAAACATTAAAAGTTGCTTAGTTGAAACTTCAAATTTGTTCAATGAGTTCAACACCACCTTTAAAATCTCATCGGCAGTACAATTTACAAACTCTTTTGGAAGCAAGTAAGAAGGAGGATGACGATCGATGTGGTTCCATTGTACGTACCATTACATTAACCACATAACGTTTTTGACGATAAGTTGTTTCGTCCACACACAACCACAGTTTTTTATCTTTCAATTCCGTTTTCATTCTTTTTTCTATATGTTCACGAGCAAATGGCACTACATTTCGTATTCATGTCCGACTAGGTAATTTACAGTCCGCATATTTATTCCAGATGGAGACAAATGCTTCTTTGTCTAGTAAACGAAACGATGGATTACATAAAATAAGAGTAACACATAAATCAAATGTAAATTTTTCTTGGTCTCGTATGCCACTTTTTGCAGAAGAATGTTGTTTGCTTTCGATGTGACGTTGACAATGGCTTCTGGACCAACACATTAAAGGGATTTTAGAAACTAGACATTGAATTTTAGCGCCATCAAAAATTAAATCCGGCATGTCCACTATAAAGTTTTTAACTGTGTCTGCCATTGGTCGTTTTCGCGACGTACCTAACTGCGACATTTTTAAAGCAAACATAAGCGTACAATTACGAAATAAGTTACGACAGCCTACGTATACACAGAACTACTCGCGTACAGCATCGATTTAGTACTGACTCTGTGAACGCGTGAAATAAATAATCGCCGACTCCGCACCACATATCTACTACACTGACTGTTACCCCTGTTTGCCCAGACTAGTGATAACTATACGTATTCCAAATTTGGGCAGTATCACAATATGGATCAAAGAAAGACATGGGCTCGACGTTTCGTTCTCTATCACAAAGGGCTTCTTCACGAGAAAAAGTCTAAGTAGCAAAGTAATTAAAAATGGTGATAAACAAAACACCTTAAGAGAAACTAAAATCTTTTTCTATTCGGAGATTATGTGCATTGAGAATGTGTGCAATGTATCTCTGTCTATTACGGCAAAGATACAAGATATTTTTGTAATGCATGTTATACAGTAACTTACTTGTCATCAATAACAGGTGATCTGTCAATTTAAAACTCGAATGTCCTTTACATTTTCAGCGCGTTGTTTACATTTAGTTAGCCAACACAAGGGACATTAAAATCTATTAGAAAACTCAGAAGTGATAGAGGGTCATCAACTAACTATTTAATTAAAAATTTACTGTTGAAATATCGAATAACAATACTGTAACAACACCAATATACACCAATTAGCTTCAACACCACATGATGGTGTTTGTTACTTTATAGAAAAGTTTGCGGACTACAATGTAACAAGTATACAGTTTTGACTGTTGTGTTTATGCAGTTGGTGATAAATAGTGCAAGATGTTAATTTGCGAAGTCAATACTTTCTACCACATAAGCAAACTTAACACCTTAACACCAATTTTACTATTTTTGATGTGAAGAACAAAAATGATTATTGTTGTTTCTGCACGAAGATATTGTAAAATGAGCGGCAAATGAGATTTCTATAGTTGACAGTTGTGTGTGCCGTTGTACAACAGCTCAAAGAAAGAAGGATATTATAATCTACTGTAACCGCGCTGGACAGAACAAAAGCAAGTTTTTATTAAACACATATTTATTCTGTATCCAATAATTTCAGGATATCCATTGCAATTCGCAGAAGTTTCTTATCGTTGGTCACGCGCAAAATGAGGGCGATAGTATACAGGCCTTTATTGAAAAAGAAAAGAAACGAGGTTTAAAAAGCGGTTCGATCTATCCAGCTGCCCAGTGGGTTATGATAATTCGTGATGTCAAAAAACAGGGACACCCGTACATGTTATAAGAAATATGTACCGACAATATTTTTAGTTTTAAGAAACTGGTCTCAAACATTGCTAATCATTTTACAAAGAATGTTGGTAATGAGCTCATTAGATGTAATTACGTAGTGTTTATTAGAATTGAAAAAGACCACCCGTTTATAATATTCCACAAAACATCTTATCCTCGACAAGATTTTAAAAAATAATAGTAAGAAAAATTTCCTGTCTTCCAAAATCTGTTGAAAAGCTAAAACTTATTCGGACGTACGTTAATTAAACCAGTTATAATATCTAAAGGTGTCCCAGCAAAAGTGGAAAATTTTAATTAGACAGGAAAACCATTACGATAGTTGGATGGCGGATGGTGGACAGTCCGTCATTACTAAGAATGGATTGCTATATGACACAACAATGCATTCTTATTAAACATTATTTGAAAAATGGTGAAATTTTGACACCTACGATTCGCAATTGTTGGTTAAAAGAATCTCCAAGAGCATCAACTGTGAAAAGAATAATCGAAAAATTCGAGGAGACAGGGATTACTGATGATTGATTACTGACGTCAGACCATCGGCACGTGTTCGTCCAGGTCGTTCAGCAGAAAACATCACGGGTATTCGCCAGAATCTGGCCGAGATTTTGGGAGCATCCATTCGGCATCGTGCTCAAGAATTGATCACGTCAAAAAGCACTATGCAGTGTGTTCTCACGGCTGAAGGCATCATTGGATCATTTTTCTTCGAAGGCGGTGCTGGGAACGCACAAATAGTCAATGGCGAACGGTATCGGGACATGACAACCTGGATTTTTGTACCTCAAATGGATGATATGGATCACGAAGACATGTGGTTCCAACAGGACGGTGCTACTTGTCACACACCACGTGAAACAATGGTATTCTTGCACGAGACACTGCCTGGTCGTGTAATGGCCACCAGAATTGGCCGGCTAGATCGTGCCATTTAACGCCCATAGACTTCGTTCACCAAGGTTTTTTGAAGTCAAAAGTTTATGTCAGCAAGACCACGACCACACAAGCCTTGAAGGAGAAGATTAGACGCTATATTGCTGAAATTTGGTCACAGTTATATCAAAACCGTGATTAAAAATTTCGTCAAAAAACAACAAGATGGAAAATTTTACTTTTCCACAATCTTGTTGGGACACGCTTTATAAAACCAAACGCCCGTTAATGAAAATGTGCAAACTAGGAGCTATAAATATGTTCACTGGCCATTTTACGAAACCTTACAAGCATTCAATGGCAGAAGACAATAGATGCAGAAACTCCAGAATAATTATGAAGGTGATGGTCAAAATGTTGTTATTGAAATTTGAGAAAAATTACTATTTCAAGTTGTTGCAGTGTTGAACTGAGGTCTGAGGTATCGATACATTAGGAACAATATGAGAACAATGTAATAGTTTCCTTAAGGACCGTATTCCTATTAAGGTGCGATAGGTTGGAAACTTATACAATTTACTGAATGTGAAACCAACAAAAACAAATGTTATTTATTGTAAACACCACCCTAATTTGTTTTCTTTTTGTTTTATTGTAATTTACTTCAATAAAATTAGATTTTCTTATAGTGAAAGGTATGTATTTTCACATATTATATTTAAGTACATACTTACGTGCAATATAAAGTCAAATGTTTACACTAGAACGTAATTTATTTTCCCGAAAAGATAAGAATATTGCACATCATTTGTAACTGTCAATTTAAAGTAGCAAATACATACGTGACAGTGCCAAAAAAGATAGTAATTGTGTACATATAATATTCTCCTTATTTATTTATTATTATTCTTGGTAACTGATGGCAGAATCCTAACCGTAACATTGCTAATTTTAAAATATCAATAGCAATCTATAATCTATACGAAACTAATTGCATGAACATGTTAAAATATGATAAAACCACATCTAACCTTATAGAAATGCACCTGTACGGTACGCAAAGGTGCAATTAAGAAAAAAATAACGTATTTGCCACACACTTGTTTGCTTTATTAAAAGTAAAAGTTATTTATGTATTACGTATAGTAATACGTACCTGACGCGGTGAGATAATTTTGTTTTCGATTATATCGTAGAATACATATGTGGAAAAGAACTACCGAAATGTTACAAGCACAGTCACCGAGCACTAGCAACCCACGAGCAGAGTGGAAAGAGATGGAGAGGCTGGTAGTTATATTGGTATCCGGCCCCAGACTTCTTTAGAGCGCGCACAGTAAATTACACTTACTTCCCTTGCTAACAATCGATGTGAAGCAGAGAAAGAATTCTTACCGAAGAAGGCAACGCAGCGTATCGTACAGCAACTGTGGCGGTACAACTGCGCGACCGGTAGATAAGCATCAGAGGTCCTCTTGCGTAAATTCTATTTGTCGGCCGAGTGAACCACGCGGACAAAACAAGCACGCTTACTTAAAAGAAATTACCGGGCGGTTAGAAAAAATCACCAACACATTGTTGCGCAAGTATCACAACTTGCAGATAAACGTGAGCAGGTTGTACTCGTGGACTTCAAACACAAAGCGTATACGTGGTACATTCGTAAAGCTCTAGGATTAATGCTATACTTTTGAAGACATATTTATTGTTATTTGTAAGTAATCTTGCAGTGTACGATTCTCGTTTTATACAATAACTATTTATACACAATAAAAAATGCAACGTCGCCAAATTTTCGTTGATTACCAGAGGACGGCAAAATTATATGGGATGACGTCAGCCACAGCAGAGCCATATGCAGAACATGTGATGTACGCAGTGATTATTTCAGGATCAAAGAATCAGTAAATCTCTCCTCAAATAATTCTACGTATACTTATTCTTTATTTCGTCAGTAGGTTTCTTAAGGTATTTATTTTCCATATTAAACACTTAACAGCGACGATACAATACTTCGAAAGTCGAAGTATAGAATTGAGAGGCGTTCAATACATTAAACGACACAATCAATAAATTAAAAAGTATTCCGGGTGATGATAATAGTAATAATAATAATAATAATAATGTTCTTTATTTCTACTGAAATGTAAGCTTACAAGAAAAAAGCACACAAGTAGAAACCGGCGTCAAACAGAAATGTAGTTAAGTGAGATATTTACATCACATTTCATAATAAAATAAATTTAGTAATTAATATATTCTTTCAGCGAATACGGTTCAACATCACATATATATGAATGTGTCATCCTTTTAAATTTTCTAAAATTTGTCTCAGATTTTATATTGTCGGGCAATTTGTTAAAGAGCATTATGCTATTGCACTGCACACCTTTTGCAAATTTTGTCAATCTGTGTTTTGGAATATTATAATTAGCTTTAAACCGAGTACCGTATTCATGCACTTTTCCATTCTCTCTGAAATTTATTTTATTTTTTAAATTAAAGATAACACATTCATACACATAATTTCGAATAGTGTCAATAAACCGTTCGCTTTGAATAGCGACCGAAGAGAGACACCATAATCCAGACCCAGCAGTGCCCGCACCGCTCGCTTCTGTAAAACGAGGACGCTTTCCACATTCGACGCACATCCCCATAATATGATTCCATATCTAATGATTGACGCAAAATAGGCATGATACAGTTTTCATAGTTGAAAAACTTGTTATTTTCTTTAATATTTTCAATGCGAAGCAAACACCGCTATATATCTGCTCTATTTGCTGATCCCATTTTAGCGTATCATCTATAGCAACACCCAAGAAAGAACAATGTTTGGTTAATTTAAGTTTTTGGTTATTTAAGGCTATACTACCCGGAGTTTCAGTATCTTCATTACATTTGAAAAAAATGCATCGCGTTTTATCTCTATTTATCTGTAAAAGATTTACTTGAAACCATTGTTCCGTAAAATTTAATAATATTGAGCCGTTTCGAATTAAACAAGGAAAGTCAACGCCACTAAACAGCAAGTTAGTATCATGGGCATAATTCACAATTTACTGATTGCTATTGGAAATATTTTCAAACATATCTGATCACTTATTTGTGAATTAGACATAAATACGTATTATGCACTTACGTTCCTATCCAAGCAATATATGTGCAGATTATTCAAGCCGGATCTCAGTTCGTTAAGTACCTAAGCGCTGTGCCGAAAGTCCAAAGAGAAACTTTAACGCGCGATTCGTTCTACTAAGGTCTAGCTACCGAAGGCGATGCGACGTGGGTAGTTTTAAGGAAGAAGGCGTAGAACGAATCGCGTTATATAAATACACATTCGCATACGCCTACATCACTGTTTAATTTCTAACTGACTGCTACTACTACTACTAAACTGATCGGAAGCACCACCGAATGATTGGATTACGAAGACATGCAGCGGCAGCTGTACCAGCTGCTGCAGCATTGACCGCCACGAACACTTAAACGTTGAGAATAAAAACGTCATTGGTAATAAATTCGCTTTCTCGTCAGTGAGCGTGAGTGAGTTGGTCGAATCAAATAAGTATAGAAGGATGTTATATTTAATTCAAAGCGCATTCTACAACATTAAGGTTTATACAGAAAGTGACTTATGAGAAAACCTGTTCCGAATGTTTGCAATGATAAAATATAACTAAAACAATATAGTAAACTGTGCACTGGAAAAATGGAAATTTATTTTATTAACGTCCCGGTTAACATTTTCGAGGTGATTTTCGGGTATATAATTTTAATGAAATTTAACAAAAAAACATATATGCACGAATAGAAACCAAATATTTTCGGAGCCTAGAGCAGTATATTATGCGTACATAGTTGTCGGATCGTAACTGCGGTACCGCGTCCCTTTCGTCTCCATATTCGTCAGTCCATAAGTTCAACTACAATCGACCTTGATACAAGCACAGTATAGTGTTATACAGTAGTTGCGTAGCTTGTCCGGCGCCTTTGAAGTTTGTGACCCCAGTTTTTTCTTGCGTATAAGCCCAGCCGCATAGGCGCGGCACTTTCTTCGGTTCAAATGATCGAGTATTATAATGGTATTATATCAAATACTTATTTTCATGTAAGGGGGCTATTATCCAAACAAAGTTATTTGAATACGAAAAATATATACTGAACGTATCGTAAACATGTATTCCTGCACTCTATAAATACTATAAAAATGTGTTAGGAATATTGAAATCTACATTAATGACTAGAGTTGCTCAATTTGCGCCAACAGCCAGTGGCGGGCGCATAAAAGTTTACACAAAATAAAAGGTCAGAAATAAAATATAATACGTGCTCAAACACTTACCGTTTTAAGAGTCTTCCGTGAAATCACAAAGTGAATAATGTCTGTTAAATATCTGCAACATTAGATATGTTTCCACAGTTGTTTCGGCAAACCGAGTGCGGCGTGAGGCGAAAGTGTGTTTATATGCAGAAAACGAACGTTCTACATCTAGTGACGTTATATTTGCGTAATTAAAATAATCTTTAAACAACTTAACGGTTCTGTTGACGCACCTTCACAAATTTGTCTTGTGCCAAATGTGCCAAAATCAGAATCTTTCTCTAAAACACTTTCAAACCTTTCTAGAACACAAATATTTTTTGCGTCTTCTAACATGTTGCACTATTTGCAGAGATTCCACTAACGACACCGAAGGATTTTGTAATTTTTCTATTGCCTCCACTAGTCCGAAGTAATTGTTCTAAATAGTTTTTAAATTCGTTTTAACCTGACTATCTAGAAATTTCGACTAGCTTTTCTTGATAGCCGCAGCTTCCTTTGGATCGAATTGTAAAACCAGGTTTTTAATTTTCTCAAAATATTTATAATAAAACGCGACCTGTAACCATGTTCCCCAACGTGTAAGAATAGGTTCTGGTAATTATCCAATGATTTGTGTTAAATAATACAAAAACGAGGAGATTGGTATGCACAAGACACTTGTTTTATATGCAGTTTGGCCCATTAAAATTTGATTTCAAAACATAATATTCATTAAATCGTTTCAATTACAATTTTATTGTAGCATATTAATTTTAAGCATTCAAAAGAATGAAAAAATGTCTAAAAAGGGTGTTTAATTATTGGCAACCGAAGAAAAAAAATCAAAATTGTTTAAACGTTATTGGTATAAAGCATTCGACAAAGATATTTATTTAATATCTAAAATGGTAAGGGCGCTGATTGATGGTTTGTATAAATAATACACTTATTACAAACAAAAAAAAGTTTTATTTCAAATCTATAGATGTTGGAGAATAACAACTTCTTGACACTTTTAAAACTTCTATTGATGAATTTTACAGGAAAGGAAATTCGAACACGTAAGAACAATGAAACTAAATAATTGTGAAGAAAGTCTTGGCACGGATAATGTAATTGAAGTACTTCGAATTGCTCTTTCATCATTCAGACATGGCTGGAGTGGATTTCATTCGTCTTATTAACTTCCTATCTCTGCTTCATAGCAGCTCGTTTATCGGCGACCCTTTGCTTAAACTCTTTGGTGATTGAACGTTCCCATTTGCAAATTACAGAAATATTAATGTGTATTGGTCAAACTTACATTAAACTTACTACTACAGATAAATTTTGCTAACCCCCGAAATAAAAATGGGGAAAGCTGTTGACCCACCGAAGCATACAACTTACTACAACAGAAGCAATTACAGTTTTACACATCTTTTCATTACAATTGATTCTACTAATTATTGATGCTTATATACATATACTATTCAATATTCACCAATGCCAACCTAGCTTTTCATATCAATTTCAGCTCGAACTTCTACGAAACATTGTCCTTCGCTACTTGGTCCTTCCTGTAGTTCTACCATTAGTCCAGGTGCTGTAAGTTCAATATTATAAATTCAATTAATCATCCATGTAGATAACTCTTGTAATTAACATAGGTGGTTTGAAACAAAATTGCAATTATGGTAAATTCATCGTGTAGAATGCCTCTACTACTAAAGTTAATATGCACTGAGAAATGCTTTCAGCTACTTACCCATAACTATATTACTCTGCAGAAAGGTTGTCCAGACGTTTTTATTCTCAGCGTTTAAGTGTTCGTGGCGGTCAACGCTGCTGCAGCAGCTGGTACAGCTGCCGCTGCATGTCTTCGTAATCCAATCATTCGGTGGTGCATCTGATCAGTTTAGCAGTAGTAGTAGTAGTCAGTTAGAAATTAAACAGTGATGTAGGCGTATGCGAATGTGTATTTATATAACGCGATTCGTTCTACGCCTTCTTCCTTAAAGCTACCCACGTCGCATCGCCTTCGGTAGCTAGACCCTAGAACGAATCGCGCGTTAAAGTTTCTGTTTGGACTTTCGGCACAGCGCTTAGGTACTTAACGAACCGAGATCCGGCTTGAATAATCTGCACATATATTGCTTGGATAAAACCAAAAACATAAAATTATGTCTTGTTATTGACAAAACGACCAATAAGAAAAGATACCTAACTCGCACTTTCAGAAGTTAATGAAACTTAGGTTGCTTATAGACCATATAATACCATGCAAAATAATAGTTTCCGTTTGGGCTGAGAAACGGTTATGAAGGATGAAATCGACGTTTGAAAATCAAAGGTCTCTGCGTTTTTCGTTAATTAATTCCTATTAGATGTTCATAAAAATTATCGATGCATCAAAAGACGCAGCTTTCGACGCAGATTACGGCGGTATGCTTACTTTTTCGATTGCTCCAGCCGTTCGCGAGTTATGGGCAAAAATTGAAAATTTCTCCGAATCGCGTTGTGTTATACACCAAAAGACGTGGCTTTCGACGCAGATCACGGCGGTATGCTTCCCTTTTCGATTGCCCCAGCCGTTCATACAACAATAGCGAGTGTAAGATATTTACAACTGTATCCCGGACGGCAGCAACCACATCGTACTATTTTTTCTAGATCTTAACAGAAACTTGGACGAGAATGGAGCGTTTACTAAGCCGCGTTAACAAGAAATTGAATGAAAATCAGCGGGATATTTTACAAACGGTAAATTAAATGTGTGTTTTTGCAAAGTGTATGTAAATTTTGTTTTGTAGATAAATAATAATCCACCAACAGTGGCGTCAGAATTAAATTTACCCTAGACTTGAGTATGGAAAATTTTACATCGTTCACGGTTGATAAACTGGCACACTAAGGATGGTCTAATGAATCAAAATTTATCGATTCTGGAACTTTCTATTTTTCGATTTTTAGATTTTTCGATTTTTCCATTTTTCGATTTTTCGATTTCGCTAGTTGCAGGCAATTAATCGGTATTAAATCGGATAAGTAATCGGACAATTAATCGGACAATTAATCGGTCAATTAATTGGTCAATAAATCGGTCAATAATTCAGTCAATTAATTGCTCAATACATCTGTCAATAAATCGATCAACAAGTTGGTCGGTATATCGATCACTACATCGATCGGTAAATTAGTGAGTAAATCGATCACTAAATCGGTTAGTAAATCGGTCAGTAAATCGGTTACTAAACAAGATATAAGAGAGCCGTAAATGTTTCCACCCGAAGTGACGGAAATAATAATCGAAAAATCCAAAAATCCAAAAATCGAAAAATTGAAAAATCGAAAGCTCGAAAACTCGAAAAGTCGAAAAATCGAAAAGTCGAAAAACCGAAAAATCCAAAAATCCAAAAATCGAAAACTCGAAAAATCGAAAAATGGAAAAATGGAAAAATTGAAAAATCGAAAAATGGAAAAATGGAAAAATCTAAAAATAAAAAGTTCCAGAATCGAAAGCTCTCGGCGAGCGCTTTAAAACTTAAAAAAGGTCAACTCTCTAGCTCTAACCGTTCCGACGCTAGGACTTCCCAAATTTAAGAAAAGAAAATTCCTTTTTTTAAGTTTGAAGCGTTGTAGCTGCCTAACCAAACAAGTTAGGAGGTTCTGCTTAGTCGCAATCGATTCAGCGGTTAATTTTCTATCTGAAACCGACAACTTCGTCGACCAGAAATGCATCGCTAAGGATAAATCAGACGAACACTAGAGCGATGTCGATTTAAGGCCTCGTTTTCACGTCGTTTTTGGAGGTCCGAAAACTTCAAACGCCTATATCTCCAAAACGGTTAGAGATAGCGGGCTGAAACTTTATTCCGCAAATGTGCGACCATAGGGCCACAAATCGGCACCGTCAGGTTGGCGAAATTCCGACTTTCATTTTTAGGCCATTCAAAAATTTCACCACTTCGGGTAGAAATTTTTACGGCTCTCTTGTATCTCGACATCCGAACGAGCTAGGAAGTTAGGTTTGGGTCCGTTCGAAAGCTCTCGGCGAGCGCTTTAAAACTTAAAAAAGGTCAACTCTCTAGCTCTAACCGTTCCGACGATAGGGCGTCTCAAATTTAAGGAAAGGAGATTCCTTTTTTTAAGTTTGAAGCGCTGTAGCTGCCTAACCAAACAAGTTAGGAGGTACTGCTTGGTCGCAATCAATTCAGCGGTTAATTTTCTATCTGAAACCGACAACTTCGTCGGCCAGAAATGCATCCCTAAGGATAAATCAGGCGAAAACTAGAGCGATGTCGATTTAAGGCCTCGTTTTCATGTTGTTTTTGGAGGTCCGAAAACTTCAAGCGCCTATATCTCCAAAACGGTTTGAGATAGCGGACTGAAATTTTATTACGCTAGTTGTCGGTTTCTTTTGGGACCTAAAAAATACAACTTTAAACAAAAATACTTAAATTCCTTTGAGTAGCGTCTTCCTCTCCCATCTCTCTGTTGCAATTCAAACTGATGAATTAAGAGGCTTGCCAGATTACTAGGAAAGCAGCTCTGTAAAATAGACTTAATATCTTCAAGTGTACTTTTATCTATTATAGAGAGACAGCTCTTTTCTACCTGAACATCCAGTTGCTGGTTATGATGCAACCAGAGATAAGTTCAAGACAAGTGTCCTTACTTATTGATATATGTACGCTGGTAATATAATACACAATAGTTCTTACCTGACCTATACAACCAGTAATGCTTATAAGCTAATATTGCATGCATACACAACATCTCCCTTTCTTAAGCTTACATTACATAATCATTATGTTTCGTAGGCCTATTTATTGTACGACCTGCTCTGGTTGTATATTGAGATAAATGCGATGAAGTATCGATGCTTTCATGATGTTCAGCGGTATTAGGCTGAAAAGGCAATTGATTCTTTGCAGGTTCATTTATTTCTTGTCCAAGGCATCTCTAGTGGAGAACATAGGCTCATTATTTGACGGTCTCAAATGCTTCACATTACGCCTTACCACTTTCCCATTCTGGTTTTGAACTACGTTTTTTTAATAAGCCCTGATCAATAGTAAAACCATAGCAGTTTTTGTTTTTTAATAGTTGCTTTGTATGCATAATTCCATTTAATGCTTCTGTGGATAATTTATTTCTAATTTTTGTTTTATTTAAATTTTATTGTGAAAATACCCTTTCTAGGGTCGCACTAGAGTGGGGCAAACACAAAAAGGCAAAAACGAATTTACACAATGTAGAGAATACTTCTGAATCGTCACCTCCTTTAATTTTGATACACCTAACCAAAATTGGGTAATATCAGAAGCATCTAATTCATTTGTGTTAGAATTTCTTAACTATTTCCATTCTCTATCTAAATCATTTAACTAGGCAGAATTTACTAAATTTGGAAGACTATAAACGGCCAAACTAAAAGTAATTGAATCCGGTTTTCTTGACGCTACATTGTTGGGTGATATGTGCAATTGTTTTTGGTTAATTTACTTTTTACATCAAATCGCTTATATGTATATTTGCTCACAACCTTCAATTAAAAATTCTAGACATCGTCTCCTGAAGTTTAATAATTCTAGATTATTTAGTTCCCGCATCCAATTATTAATACAGCCGGAAACATAAGCCTCTGAATAAATATGTTCCAAATGTGTATTTGTATTGACTAAAATTTCCCTAGATTTTCACCTTTTCTCGGTAAAACTCCCTTCCACCTGTTAAATACTGCTGCTGCTGCTCCTCTATGTAATATAATACACAATAGTTCTTACCTAACCTATGCAACCAGTAATGCTTATAAGCTAATATTGCATGCATACACAACAGTAATAAATGGACCTTAATTAATGAATTTTCTAATTAATTTAAAAATAGTTTGTAGTCAGATTGGGGCGGGTTGTACACCGCTCCCATGCCAACCTTCTTACCGCCCAAATTAATTAATAACCAAATTTGTTCAATATCTAATGCAGTTTCTATTAATGAACATTTTAAAGTATTGCGAACGTAAACACCAACCCCGCCCCCGCGCCCATCCCCATCCCTAAGGAAGAAAGTATAATTATCAATATCAACTAATTCGGGTGTGGTAGAAGCATTAAGCCATGTTTCACTAATTGCTAGTATGTCTATATTGGATTGGGAAATAAATATTTCTAAATCATGCAACTTATTTACTAATGATCTGATATAAATATGTGCTAGCCTTATAGTGCCTTGCATCTAGAAATCAATTAAGAGAAAATGCAAAACATGCAGAATATTCAATCATGTATTATTTTTATTCAACTATAATATAACCATGCAGAATTATGAGAAAAAGTTTGTGTACCAAAAAAAAAAAACAGAAAAAGAATATGTTAGAATATCTTTAAAATATGTAAATATTAACACAAAAAGAAATATATATATATACGAAAGCAAAAATATACAAAATAAACCGTAACTTGTGATAGACGAACAGGTAGGATCACTGTATTATTCGAAAAATTTAAGAATATTGTAATAGTCGCTCATTGATGACATTTTGTTAATTTTGCCGGAAATTTTAACAAATATGCTACCATTGTTGGTAAATACCTATACTCACCAGTACAGTGCGCCTATTTTTTAATAGTCTGTCAGCAATTCCTTCTTTTTTTTCAAAAATCTTTGTAAGCTAAAGGTAAAATTTTATCATAATTTTTTACAACCGCGCCCCTCTTGTCAAAAAGTCACGAATATCAGATCTGTGTTAGTACTGTACGTATTGTTACCTATCAGCTTGATATACAGTAAGATCCTAAAGTATCCAAAGAACTTGTTGTTAAGCAACGTAATTACAATTGTCAATATGTCAGATTTCAAAACATATCCCTTTATTATTTGTAGTTACCAAACAACAAAATAAACATTATACAGTGTGTAAAGCGATGGGGTACACAATTTGTTTAATATTGATTTAAAAAAAAAAATTATTCTTCAGGATATTTTTTGCTTGCTTTGAAAATACCAGTAATGTTTCGAAAATCCAGATCGCCAGATTTATCTCCCATGGACTTCTTCCTCTGGGGATATCTTAAACAAAAGGTATACCAAGAACCTGTAGGAAACAATGTAGAAATATCAAAACAACGAATAACTTCAGCAGTTAGAGAAGTTAGCTTGGAAACTTTAGGGAATGTTTATAAGGAATTCAGGAATAGAGCGGAAAAGTGTGTAGAAAACGGAGGAAATTATGTAGAATGACAGTTTATAATAAATAAAATAGTTTTTTTATTTTTTAGTTTCCTTTATTTATTTATTTATCATCGCTATCTTCATTATAATGTAGAATAACTTACAATAAAAAAAATTAGTTTTTTATTTTTACAGATTACTATATATAAATTTTAGATTTTCGAAACATTACTGGTACTTTCAAAGCAAGCGAAAAATATCATGAAGAATAATTTTTTTTTTTAAATCAATATTAAGAAATTTTCATCGTTGGTACCAAATAAACGCGACTTTTCTGAAAGTTTCACCAAAATTTATCAAAATATACTGGGTGTTCATTTATTTATGGCGGCCAGTATATTTAGAAAAAAATGTATACAATAAATCGTTGAGAGCTTAAATCTGAGCAATAATTGCACTATCTCTATGGATTGATTTCTTTTTTTCCCATTAGAACGTGATTTCTTGGTGATATCAGCGGATCGAAGGCTGTCACTAGTGAACAGTTACCCTCTGAAGAGAAAAGTGAGGGAAGATTAAACAAGATTGTCAATGTATAGTCAAAAGAAAGACTTGCCTGTATTCTCATGTAAGTAAAGATATCGGTCCATTAATATGATCGATTCAATGAGTGGGGCAAAGAGTAGGCGAACACTGTAAAAAACCAACACCGCTTTCCACTCGCTTAGGAATGCCTTAATCTCTTCAGAATTTATTTCTTTCTTTGATAAGTTTATATGAGCGTGTTTTACAGCCTTTGAGCAATACCTGCAAACAATGCTTAACTCACAATTGAAAAACACATGCCTTTACGACGTACTCAGAAAATGACATTTTCGATTCATATTTAACATTCGCAAGGGCAGTATGATGATATTCCGGGTAATGTTGAACTATAAGATATTCCAATGCAGCCCTATAGCAATGAATTTTCAACTGCCAATGTTCGTTCCTCTTCAAACGCTCAGTGTACGATTCCAATGCGTGGCATGCAACTTCTCTGGCATTATACGATAAATGGAATTTATTCTCTAAAGAAAATTGGCTTAATGGATACCCATACAAATTAGATGCTGTTTCACTACAAGAGCAAATAGTGTAATTTTTTAATAATCACAAAGCTAGTTATAAATAGGGCTAGGACATTTCTCGACAGCTTACGATACTAACGTTCATCAGAGCGGCGTGCTTTCGCGATATCCAAATTTTTGCAACAAACCGGTACGCGTTTAGTAGTATATATAGTATGTACGTTCCTTCAGTCTATTAGGACTTTTTCTTAGATTGTTGTTTACCCATAGAATTTTCATTACTTGGTTTGTGTTTGCTTTCTTTGTAGTTCGTTTTCATCGCTCGTTCTTCTACATTTTTTACTTCCTTCATTTCTTACTTGAAAATTGTTCGTCCTTGTTGTATTGGGCGAAGCGTCGGGTTACGAAATACACCTCGCACTTCTAGGCATCGATTACTATTATCATTAGCCGACCCCACTAGAATTTTGCCGAATCCAGAAGTGTTCCAACCTTTGCTAGGGATTTTTAACGTGTCAAACATCGTATTGACATGAAGCCTACGATTTTACTTCCTTATCCGAGAAGGCATACTTCGATTTCTATCCGTAATTAAAAAGCAACCGTCTCGACCGAGATATGAACCCGCGCCGTTCGGATCGAAAGGCAAGTATGCTAGGCGTTCGACCACCGAGACAGTCTTGTCCTTGTTAATTTTTTCTTCGTTCTATACAATGAAAACAAATTGTGATGCCCGTTCAATCAGAATAAGGTTGTAGATAGCCAATTATGAAAATATGTTTTCAAGTTTAAACGAGAAAAGTATGTTTTGCAAGATTTGCAAAAAGCCTTTGCTTTATATTAGAAGTAGTTACATACGCGAAACATAATATAATGCTGGCACTGTACTTTATTATACGTAGCAGGCACACTTCCATACCATAAGAGCGAACGTACTATGATCAACCAGCATAGTCGGCATTTTTCGGTAATGCGAGAGCGAAGTCGTCTCTTACACGTGTACGTGAACGAATACGCCGTTTATAAGGTGAGCAAGGTACACAAATGATCTTGCGTTTACGCAATTTTGACAAGCAAATGACATGCTACAGTGACATTCAACACAGCACACGTTTAGATGCACTCAGTTCGTGTAAAATCGGGTGATCATAGTACGCTCGCTCTTACAGTATATTCCAGGGACACGATGCTTGAGTAAGTAAACAAAATACGGTAGTAATTTGTGCTTCTCTAAAAACCTATTTACCCCTACTGGAGATACTAAGTGATGTTTAGCTACTTAAAAAATTAGTTTTTCGAAATTGTCAAAATCTAAAATGTTAAAAATGTTATCTAATTTTAAAATAAGAGTTGTAATTATAAAAAAATAATTAAAATTGTTAATTATTTCTTTATTTTCTTTTTATTTAACGAAAAGTAACATTTCCGCATATTTGCATTTTTGATGTACCAAACGATAATTCCGGTTGACAATCATGAGGATTTGGACCGTGATGTTCGTGAGATGGTCTTGAGGCTGGCTGGGGCTTGTGGAGGCGAACCAATCAGCCCTGCGACCAGCGACGAGTTGAACACCATAATTAAATACCTAAAAAACGGAAAAGCTCCCGGTTGTGATGTTTCGAACAAAGCATTGAAAAGACTTCTTCTCCGTGTAACTGCTACTTTACTTTCGGTTGTCAACTCCGTTCTTGAGTTATGTTATTTTTCTAATATCTGGAAACAGACCGTGGTCGTAGTTATTCCAAAGCCCGATGTATATACTCTCCATCCACAGAACTACCGCCCCATAAGTTTATTTTCGACAATTTCCAAGATGACCGAACGGGTCATTCTAACCCGCTACAGAAACGAACTGGAACTGCTCGATGTTCACCTAATTCCGGACGAGCAGTTCGGATTCAGAGAAAGACTATCGACGGACTCCGATTATCTGAGGCAGTTCTGGATCCTCTGGCTCACAGAGTTCTTCGGACGATATATCCAGGGCACTCGACACGGTCCGGCATCACGAAACTGGTGGCATCATACCTTTCGGGGAGGTCTTTTTTAAACAGTGGCGGTTGTCTTTCCTTTAGGCGCCCCATCAGTACTGGAGTGCCACAAGGGTCTTTGTTGGGCCCAGACCTTTTTCTATTATACAAAAGTGAGATCCCGAGAAGTTCCGCAGTCACTCTTGCGAATGACACTTGTGTATATGCTAATAATCGCTACTAAGTGGTGATGATAAGGAGCATGCAGCGTGCGATTGATAATCTTGTCGAGCGGGCAGATAAACGGAGGCTTTGCATTAATGAAGCCAAAAGTGTGGCAATTCGCTTTACTAAGCGGCGGGTATTGGTTCGCTGATGCGAGGTATCTCGAAGTAATGTTTGACCAGAAACTCGCCTGGGAAAGACATATGGAGATTGTAAGGAAAAAGTTTATTACTGCCAAAAACAGTTACTCCCTCTGATGTGCCGAACCAGTCCGTTACGTATGGAAACTAAACTGCTATTATAAAAGCAGTGTCTCAAACCTATAATTACATATGGAGCACAGCCACAAATTCTCACCTCTAGCGGCTGGAAATATTACAGAACCGAGTCTTCAGAATGATCGTTAACGCCCCATAGTACATATATCAGGAATCCTAGGATGAGGGAGAATCTAGGGAGTTGACCAGGAGGACATGAGGATGACGCTTGCTAATTTTTTTCAAGCACCTCTTATCGTCAGGACTTGATTTAAAAAAAAAAACTATTAAATAATTTTTTTTCCATTTGATGCCGACTCTTTAGAACTCACTGTATACTTTCATACAAGATAAATTTGAACCCTTCTATATTGCTATTGGAAAATGTCCTTGCCCTAGTTACAAACCTTTCAGATGTTAATTTCATATAGCAACAACCAACTATGGTGATAAATTTTATATCAGCGCATTCTTGATAAAGTCGTAACAATGCAGGTCCTAAGTCACCACAAGGATGTAATCCCACTATACCAAAAGGTACATCTTCTGCAAAAGCTTCCTTGACAATCTAAAAAATGATTTAATTTAGATAATTAAGGTCTACAAAGCAAACTACCTTTATGGCAAACACAATAGGTTCATTCGTTTGTTAATTAGTGCAATATGGAATAGCTCAAATTTCCAAATTGCGCGTTCGTTTGTAAAAAAAACTGGCAATCCGGTGTTCATTTGTATATGTTGGGCAGCTTCCGACAGTTTTGAACTGTACAAACTTACACCTCCTCAGGAGGTGGAGTAAGTTTATGCAGTTCAGTGCAGCTATCATTCCATTATTTGCCTAACCCAACTTTACTTCATATTCATACAAAATGACATCTGTTGTAATCATTGAAAGTAAAATACAACAATTAATAAATAATAAGGATTTTTTAATGCTAGCGTGATTGTCAATTGCCACCATTCTCAATCTTTTAGCTTATGTATACTATATAAATACCAATTTGTGCTGTTCATTTGTACCCACTTAGAGTAGTTCTGAGCAATCAAAACGATCACGTGATCATAATCCCATCACACTCTAGAACTAACGCGAGCAATATTCACGGCACATTCTGCACCACACAAATTATTAATTAACTCGGGAAGGCCTTTTCGAAGACACACGGGTTATCATCATCAACCCAATACCGATTGATCGGTACTGATGATGATGACCCACGTATCTTCAAAAAGGCCTTCCCAGGTTAATTAATAATTTGTGTGGCGCAGAATGTGTCGTGAATATTGTGTTTGCGATACTACCCCACAGTCGTTGCTATCATTATTAAACTACCTTTATGCTAGCATATGATACTTACTTGGATAAAATCCATGGCACTGGTATTAAGACTTATCGAACAATTGATATGAATAGGAGCTTGCTTTGATTGCAAAAAGTGCTGATCATAAACTCTAGCTTGCCTCATAAATAAGCCATCAAGGTGCCTGGAATATTAGAAATAACAATTCATACAATGTATTTACGGCGTAATTACAATGCAAACCTCGCTTGTACAGTTAATTTTTCATTGCATTCAATACCGCATACTTTGAGTCCATAACCAAAAGCCAATAAACGATCTAAGTGACCTAATCCTGAACCGACATCTACTACATACAGACATTTAGTTGTTGATGCAGCCTTAGAAATAGCCTGCAAAGTTACATTGTTTGCTAACTACAGTTTAACATATCACAAACTTACTGTACATGCGCAAAAGATTTTATTTCATGTTGTTTTTTCTTTTTAATATGTTTCCAAAATAGGTTCTCCATTTTCTTGCGTTGATCTGATTTTTCAAGCATGTTACAGCAAAACAAATCTATATTTTCCTTCAAATTATTAAGGTTATCTCGAGGAATGCTTAAGTGATTGATTAAGTTTCGCAGACATATTATTTCTAATGGCATTACTTGATGCTCAGAGCTGTAAATGAATGCATTATATGGGATTGTAATAATAAACGAATGCTTAGGAGTCGTTACCTTGCTTTTACGTTAAAATTAAGCAATATATGTAAATCTTGTGATGTCACGTTGGAAAAAAACAATCTCCATGTTGTTGGTAATTTATTCCAATGAGAACATGTAAAAAAGTCCTGAAAACCTTTAGAATCCTTACAATTTACAACTCTGAAAGGTATCTTACCAAAACATATGAGTCTATTAAAAACTTATAAAGATCTAGGATTTTATTGGTATTATTCAATACATATTTAATAGTATCTAACGAAGGCTTTTCAGATGATATTAATGGTGTTAACATTCTATTCACGAATTGTTCAATAGAACCAGATGTTTATGCATAATATTACTATCTACGTGGTTCGATTCTATCGAGTTGTGTTCTGTATAGTTCTGTAAAAACCTTTCTTTTTCGAACATTGAAAATTTGATCAATTTTAGCACTTTTCGGGCTACCAACCTTATATCACTCGAAAAAGTGTTTATTTTTATCACAGATTATTTGAGATTATATAGCGGCTATATTGATGTCGGTAACCAAATTTCATGACTTTGTACTATGTCATCATTTTGTAAATTGTTATCAAAATAATAGGTTCGTTCCAACACGCTTATAAAACCGTAAATTTACCGTCCGGTACCTGCGCAGTGCAAATGAAGTGTTCCAACTGCATTATGTACCGTGTCTTGAACGATAATAATAGTGTTCCAACTTAAGTTTGTATCGTAGAAGTACCAGTTACTGTACGGTCATATCGGTACATCATATCAAGCAAGAACCGTTTGTACTGACATGCGCAATATGGATCTGCGCCAATAGAAAACATTCATATTGCATGTTACATCCTTATCTATCATTTTCTTTCTCAATAGCGATACACGATCGATTCCAAAAAGCGTTCCAACGTCTACGACACTATTATATGTACTAATTCACAAACGATGTATATTTAACGCAGGCGCAATAGTCGATGTGTGAACTGGTACAGGTACCGTACAGAAATCGGTAGTTGGAACGAACCTAATATTTACATATAGGAATTAGTTTGTTTTGTTTACAATGAGGCATAAGTTTGTTTGAATTTAGGTCTTTGGTGTAATATTTAGTGATTTTTAAAAACTTTCTGGAACGATAATAATAGTGTTCCAACTTAACTTTGTATCACAAGGACCAGTTACTGTACGGTCATATCGGTACATCCTATCAAGCAAGAGCCGTTTATACTGACATGCGTAATGTGTACCAATATATTCAATGTTACATCCTTGTCTATGACTTTCTTTCTCAATAACAATACATAATCGGTTCTAAAAACGGGTTCCGATATTTACACCATTTACTAATTCACAAAACGATGTATATCTGACGCACACGCAATTATCGATGTGTGAACTGATACAGAAATCGGTGGTTGTATTATGATACTAAATATTCTGTTTTATTTATTTATAGTTGATTAATAATTTATAACAGATATACTGCTCTGAAGTATAGTTTTATTTCTATTTTAATAATGGAGTGGTTACAGAAAGATACAAGACATGAATAATTTAACATAATATACATACGATTATTGCATGAATACGTAAAATTTGTGTATTTTAAAAATAAATTGCTCCTAACATGTAGCATAGTTGCAACTGTAGGATTTTATTTTCTCACTTTTTGTGGTTTCGAACATTTTTTGAGTTATTTAAAAATATCTTCTTTATAACCGCTTGTACACACAGTATGTGTAATGCAACCATTATTGATCAAGCTATGAATTTGGGATCATTATTACACACTTTGTGAACACTACACTAAAAAAGAATACTAAATGCCCAACTAAAATTTTTTTAAATAATTCACCACACCTACGAAATATCTATATATGTATAACTATTTACAAAATGGCGCTCTAACGCATGCGTCGTGAAAATTATTTTCGGCCGTTTTGCAGATGTACGTGATCTTTACTGTATATTATCTAATCAGTGCTTTTATTAACCAGTCAAAATGTGTTAACCTAACATTTAAAATAATTTAAACTGAAAGATTGCAGTCGAAATGATTATTGTACATTTTAAGTTGAAAGCAATTTTAGAACGTCGAAATGGATGCACCAGAAATTTTACAGAAAAAGCTTTATTTTTTAGTTGACCAGTTACAAACAATGGCAAGAGATCTCCCTCCGTAAGTAGCATCTTGTTTCCTTTAATGCTTTTACAAGCCAAATGCATTTTTTTCTTTGAAAAGTAAATACCAGATGAGAGTTCCCTATGAATTGCTATCGAGCTTAGCAAATTGTTTGCTAAACAATACAATATTTGAAATAGCCAAAGGTTTGATGGAGATACAGCACGTTACAGAACAACATTTATTTCAGCAGCGCTTACAATTTCTAAATAAGTTAAAAAGTAAAATAACTTGCACTTGAGTAAAATGCAATGCTGATTAATATTTTCTAGTGGATGAACAAGAAGTTCTAGATAGGACGGATATAAATGCAGAAGAAAAGGTAAAGAAATTGAATGAAATGAAAATTACGCAAAAAGATGATTTGAAGCAATTTGACATGTCGTTGGTACTGCAATTGGATCAGAAAGTTAGCTCTGCTAATATATGATGGATTAATTTTGTTTTATGTTCTGTGACTCTATGTTTTAGATGAGGGATCAGCAACAAACCTTGGAACAAGCGGGTGTTCCCGGCTTCTATGTTACAAGTAATGCTTTGGAGGTGAAGGTCCAGATGCATCTCTTGGATTTTATTTTCAGACTAAGCAACATGGATATCCCATCAGAGTAGTTAGATCGCTTGGGCAAGAGAGGGCATAAAAAACGTAAAATGTATCTGTTTAAAACATTTATTTGAGCGTCTTACTTGAGTTGCAAATATTTGTATTTGTCTTTCTAGGGTATCTTGTTAATTAATATAATTTTTGTGGTACAACAGCACAATACCTGTTTTTCTACTGGTTTTCTGTTATGGTTGCACTCATTCCTGTATTGAAAATAACAATTGAACCTAAAACAAAAAGCGACACTCACTAAAAAGCATTGAAGTCAGATCTACTTGGGGTGGATTACTTTGTACCTTGATCGTGTAAATAAGAATGAATAACGGAGTTCATTTGTAATGTTCGTTATGGAAAACTTGATAACTTTTGAGATAAGAATGTATTTAAATTTTTTTCTAATATTTTTTGGTTCGTTAATCTATAATAACACAAGTTTTCTAACAGTTGTGTTAAAAACGAGGTTGTACAGTATTTATTGTCCCTAACAGTACAAGTTGAAATAAAGTTCCTGCTTCAATGCAAGACATTTACTATTTACCTGCCAAACAAAGTGCCAAAACTGGTTTGTGCAACTTTATTTGTTAATTATACAGCATGTCCACTTAGTGCATGAATAGAAGATAATTGTTTGCCGAGAAATCCAAAGAAGTTTAAGCTAAGTTCTGCACAACATAAAATTATATTCAAGTATACAGGCTGTTCAGTTTCCTATGCACATAATAAATGTACGACTTTTTAAAAAATAGAACATTCATGAGTTCAGTAACACCTTGTCTACTTCTCCAGAATTTTAACGAGACCCTCCATTAAAGCATGTGTCTAATATACGTGCTTTAGTAAATTAATTAATTAAATCATTTCTAATATGATTAGAAAAGCAAAAGTTTATAGTATTTCGTCGCAATACTCTATGTACTCAACAGGTTGAACGCCAAGCTTTTCTCACCAAAAATTTCCCCTAGGCCAAGGTGTTTTTTTTAAAATTAATTCTTATTTTTCTGAGTTCTAAAAACATATTTTTAACTCGATTAAATTAATTTATAATAAAGGAAAAAAAAAAAATAGAGCGGACGTGGATGTCCGCCTTGGCTCTTGATGACTTGTAACAGACACCGGTGTCTGCCGTGACTTTATTTTTCGTTGTTTTTCAAGGTAAGAACCGGTAACACTAACACACTTATTTCAACGTTTTTCTAATAACGCTATACCTTCGAAAAAAAATCTTTTAGTAATTCTGCAATTCTCACAGCGCCTTCAACGTCATTATTCGATAAAAAACGACGCCCTCAAGTGGTTTTTGAGTTTTGGAAAAAGAAAGTCCCTGGGGCCGAAATCGGTACTGTAAGGTGAATGTTTTAATTCCTCAAAGCCACATTCATTGACAACTGCTTGAACAATTCGCGCTTTATGCACCCTGCAGTTGTCAGAATTTTCTGAGCATAATTGTACCTTTGTAGACATTCCCCGTTATTGTAGTCCCTTTTGGCATATATTCAATTAAGAGAATCACTTTCCCCGTAGAAAATTACGTCTTTGCCTTCTTGGGTGGTGGAGAGTCCTTATGAATTCATTGCATGGATTCTTGTTTCGTGGGAGAATCCCAGTGGTGTACCTAGGTCTCATCTCCGTTTATAATTCTATAAAAGAAGTCTTCATCTTGGGATAAAGGAGTCAAATTCTCTTCGCAAATTTGTGATCTACAGTTTTTGTTCGGGACTGAGCGGCTTGGAAATCCGTCATGCCGACACTTTGCTCATTCCCAAATTTTCGCGTAGAATTTTAAAAACACTCGTTTCTGATATTCCTATTTCTCTAGCAATAACTGAAACTTTTACTCGGCGGTCAGTCAACACCAAATCTTCAACATTGTTGGTTATTTTTTCAATTCGTGCTCCCAGAGGTCTTCCACACTTTGGGTCATCATTAATGCATTCCCTGTCCCATTTGAACTGCTTGCGCCAATATTTGACTTGGAAATAGGACGGACTATTTTCTCCATACACTGCCACCATTCTCTCGTGGATATTCTTCGGACTACTGCCTTCTGTCGATAGAAGTTTCATGACGCTTCTGTGTTCAAGATTCAAATCACTTATTTTAAATGTTAAGCGATTGGAACCAAACTTGGAGATGGCACATAAAATGTCACAGAAACTCGACATAAATTGTCGCGATAGCATATTGTTTTCATAACTAGGTAGATAACAAAAAACTCCTCTCATAAAATTATCTAGACTCAATAATACCATCAAAACTTGTTTGTCTAAAAACCACTACAAGAAACTTGCTACAAGCATTCGATTAGGCAGGGACATAGCGGCCACACCCATATATAAATCATTGAAGAAGTGTGTTTGCTGAACAGACATAATGATAAAGTTAGGAGAGCCAAGCCGACATCAGTGTCTTCCGTGGCATTCAGCCTGTTAAACAAAAAACTCGTCTGCCTAGTTTCATCGTTAATTTACTAAAAAAGCATGCATTTTACACATAGGGAAGTATCTACAAAAAATATCCTAATAGTTTATCTATGAGATACTGGAAAAATATACAGGATGTTATATTTAATTAAATTGAAATAACCATCTAATTCATATAGAAAGAAACTATGTACCGCTGAAAACCACAAGAAAAACTCAAATAAAATTGAAATCACCACTTTAGTTTAAGCCTTTTTAGATATCCGGCGTTAAAGAACCATCGGCACTTTGTAACTAAGCTAGGTAGGTGTAGAGAATGAGGGAATCTTGAAGAATGCTTACAAGAGAAGCATTTAAAGACGCAGTAATATACAACGTTTCGTTTAGTAAATCGAACTTGTATCACGTGTAACGGAAACTGGACATCCTGTATACTTGAATATAACTTTATGTTGCGCCGGACATGTTTCAGAATAAGTTTTATTTGAAAGGTTTTTCTCTACATTGCTCAGGAAAGAATAATCTTCCACTCACGCATTAGGTGAACACGCTGTATTAAAAAGATTTCTAAAAATGAGAAAAAACGAGCATTATACTGTTACTAAATATCTGCAGCAGAAAGGTCACGCCAAAACAAATTTATGCAGATATGAGCTTTGTTCCAACACCCTCGGAAAACCAAACCGTAAATTTGCCGTCCAGTACCTGCGCATTATGCAGCTCTTTCTTTGCATTGCGCATGTACTGGACGGTAAATTTATGGTTTTCTGAGGGTATTGGAAGAAGCCTATGGTTAACGTACTCGAGGATGACGCTCCTTTATATCAGGTAGCAAAGAAATGGTCTCGGGGGTTTCGATATGGTAGAACAATTTGCGGACGTGCAAAAGGTGCTGGCTGGCAACAAACTGGGTGCACTCAAGAAAATATTGATCGTATATGTGGCTTGGTAAACTGATCGAAAGATTGGATGTAAACGAAGTGGGTGGATTTAGGCAAATAAGGGAAACAAGAGATGGGAATCTGCTACTACAATGCGGAAGTTATGAACAGAAAACTAAACTGGATGAAGCTATTTCCAGGATGTCGAGTTTAGAAGGAGTAGATGTTAAAACTAAAAAACCGCAATTGATGCTGACGGGTGGAAAAAGGAAGGAATGGATTACAACTAAAGGAGGACTTATATAGACAAAACGCACAATTGGACATTAGTAAGAAAGAATGGAAGAAGGGATTCTCAATCATTTATGCGAGAACGTGTCGTAATCCGGCCAAGGAAAATTGGGTGGTAACAATCTCCAGAGAGGTGTGGGATGTAATAATGGTTCGGGGGAAAGGTATGCTCTATTTGGATCTTCTTTCGATCTTTATAGAAGAGAGGATTGACATCTTAAGATGCTTTAAGTGCTGTGGTTTTGGACACACTTTAAGAATCTGCAGGGAGGAGGAATGTTGCGCAAGATGTGGAAGAAAACATAAGACGAGAGAGTGCATGGAGTTGATTTTAGAGTGTCTGAATTGCAAGAGGATGGGTTTCAGGCCAAGGGAACATTCGGGTGAAGATTTTGCTTGCCCGGCTTACCACAGCAGACTACAGCTAGAAAGTAGTAGGGACTAAAATAACAAATAACACTACAAAGACACAAAACAATAGAAGCGAAAATAACTAACAGAAGAGGGAAAAAAAAAATTGAGAGAGAGAGAGCTGGAGGAAGTACGAACTTCCTCCCCGCTAATTTTATGGAGAGTGTTGGGATGGTTGGGTATCGTTGGCAGTGGTGGAGCTGGACGGTTGGTGGGAAGTCGGTTGTATGCTTCGGTGGGTCAACAGCTTTCCCCATTTTGGGGTTAGCAACTTTTGTCTGTCCCTGTATATGTGGCTTGATTAAAAAAGAACATTTGTAAACTTAAACCACTAAGCGTTTCTCAGCGTTAACAGGTATTTCAAATGATATCAATCGACGACTATTTGGGACTTCATTAGCTAGATTAATACCGCCAAAATTGATGCCTGATCAAAAGTGAGTGACACCAGTTCAGAAGTGAACTTGGCGTTATTGAAGAGTAATCTAAAAAAGTTTCCGAATTGCTTATTACAGTAGATGAAACGTGGGTTCACCACCTCAATCCGAAATCTACATTCTAAAGTAAGAAGTGGCGACACCGAGGGCTTCCAGTATCCCGCAAATTTAGGTTCCAATCCTCACCGAGTAGGATTTTTGCAAAATTTTTCTGGGATACTAAAGGAATTCTATTAATTAGTTACATGCAGTGTGGCTGCACAATCACAGAAAGACCATTCATGACGCTGATTTCGAACTGATGACATATCTACCATACTCGCCTGACGTAA
Source organism: Dynastes maya (assembly GCA_029619315.2). Taxonomy (NCBI): domain Eukaryota; kingdom Metazoa; phylum Arthropoda; class Insecta; order Coleoptera; family Scarabaeidae; genus Dynastes; species Dynastes maya. The sequence continues at coordinate 77,283,645 of JAROYE020000001.1, forward strand.
CACCTAGTGATTTTTATTTATTTCCGAAGCTAAAGAAAAAAGCTCCAAGAATTCTTCCATAATCAAAACCCCGAGCAAGGTGCTTCTTGTATGTTAGAACATAGGTGGATAATTATCTTCAAGTGCATGTTGATTATGTTTGTATTTTGTTTTCTATGCTAAAACAAATACTATATAGCCCTCGTACTTAAATTATCAATATGATGTAATGTCAAGAAGGTAGGTGACGGCTTTACTTACAAGTCGAGATTACCGTTACTACGTAAAAAGGTACGGTGAGACCGTACAATTGATACAGGCATATTAATGCGTAAATCATCAACGTAAGAACCAACGAACAGCACGTGAAGAATATGACGACGACATAGAACGGCCTCTCGATTTTGAAGTGGTTCTCGGCTGCAACGTCAGACGCGGCGAAGAATGATCCAGTCTCGATAAAGCTGTTACGCAGTCTGTCCTAAAACAAAATTCAATCGAAAAATGGAATTGCGCAATGTTCTCTTTAGTCTAATCCACCCCAGTATGCAGAATAGAATGGAGTAGAAACCTTTATTTGAAACATTTCCCTCAAAAAGAGTTCCTGTTCCAAATGGTCCGTCGGAATGTCCGCTTCCGATATACGCTTTATGTAAATGTCGGCGATCATTTGCTTCCCTTCAAGAACACTGGAACAGCAGGGTTTGGTTTGACCTTCTCGGAATGCGATCTCCACGTTGTATACAACTTTGATTTGACCTCGCATTTCCCTCAGCGTCATCACAAATCCGGCAGTTCTTGGTTGCAAATGATGCTTAAGCTGAGGCAGATTCATCTTCTCGGCGAAAACTTGCGATTTCCTAAGGCTATCTTCCGTCGGCCAGGTGCTTTCCGGGTAAAGAAGTAACTGGAATGCGTTGAAACTCACAGTAGTATGATAGAACTCGATGTTCCATTCAATGATAATTTCAAAATGTATTATCGAAATGTCAATATGTGCTTTAGGGCGGTACAAAAAGCAAAAAAAATGTTAATAAACCCTAACTATTATCTAGTTAGGTATAGGCAATTTTCTTTTTTAAGTAATTGTAAATTACCAGGGAAATAATGCCCGAAATGTTGTAACTATACAACATTAAAAAATTATCATGAGCTTTATGTAACATTTTTGATTTTTGTAGTATCCTAAGATACAAATTGTGACAATTAAATAACGGAACTGCGCGTGCCTTAGCTGTTAAGCTTGGTGAGGGTAAGTACGGTCGGAAGTTAAAAAAAATCTCCAACCAAATGTTTTCAAATGTTGAAGGAGGTGTTTAGCGATAATTGCACATCACGCACTCGAGCTTTTCAATGGCACAAACGAATTTTGGAAGGCCGGGATGAAGATGATGAACGTTCTGGTTGGCCTGTGCCATCAAGAATTGATGAAAACATTCAGAAAATCAATGGAATAATGCGGAAAGACCGACGTTTGAGTATTCGAATGATGGCAGACTTGACGAACATTGACAGAGAGATAATAAGAAAAACTTTATATGAGGATTTGGAAATAACGAAAGTTTGCGCAAAAATGGTACCAAAAAATCTCACACGTGAGCAAAAAGAGAACAGGGAAAACATCTACTCTGACATCATGGAGTGATTCGCAGCAGAATTTAAATTGATAGAGTCATTTTCCAGTGCGACCTTGAAACGAAGTGTCAATCCATGCACTGGAAGACACCACATCGCCAAGGATAAGAAGGCTCGAACGAGCATATCGAAATTGAAGGTCATCCCCTCGTTTTTTTCGATATTAAGAGTGTCGTCATGATTGAGTGGGTACCAAGGCTAAACGGTAAACCAGAAGTACTATATTGAGGTCCTGTTCGAGCTGAGGGAAAGGGTGAGGAAGAAAAAACCAGATCTTTGAAACAACAAAGGGATTCTGCACTAGAGCAACGCACTAGCGCACAATGTGCTCTTTATGAAACAGTTCCAAGCGAGTAAGCACATGTTCGGCTATCCGCCGTATTCACCAGATCTCGCTGCATACGACTTCTAACTGTTCCCAAAAGTGAAAAGTGCATTTAAGGAAACACATTTTCAGTCTGTAGGATAGGCAAAAACGGCAGACTTGATAAAGAACTTGGAACTTGATGACCTGCAGCAACGCTTTGGACAATGGCAAACACGTATGCAGCGGTGTAATAAGTTTTCAATAAAGCATATAAGGTCCACATTCATATTTTAGGGTTGGACAAGGGGCCTCATACCCCGGGGCTTCTATGCAGTAGTTCACATTCCCCTGCCAGAAAGTATGTTCACGTAATGACCAGGCACCCGGACCTTAGGTGGTGGACGGGACTGTGACTCTACCACCTCCCTGACTAAGCAGTTTTCACTAGCTTTTAGCCTCTCCGAGGTGTTGTTGGAGAGGGTCCGGAGATACTTCCGCAACGATGGAATCTGCAAGTCTTTTCAGACGTCTTCGTTATGAACGAACCAGGTGTCGCGAGTAGAGAGCCCTATGGGACCCCCGGAGCTAATAGGTCTTCCTCGTACTTATCAACCCCCAAAATTTTCTCTCATCTTATAAAGGAGCCCCTCGTGACAAACGGTATCGAAGGCTCCATTCACGTCCAAAAAGATGGCCTACATCATCTTCATCCTCCTTTTTGCATCTCGAATTACTTCCATGAGTCTAAGTAGTTGAAAATCCGTTGATAATCCTTCATGGAAGCCAAACTGTTCGTCTGGGAGTGCCTTTACATCTACTAATTCCTCTCGAACATGGTTTCGGTAATCTTCGATAGATTAGAAAGCAGACTGATGGGACGGTAGTTCCGAAGGTATACGGCCTGCTTGCTAGGGTTCTTAATAACTATGACTTCCGCAAACCTCCAGGCCTTTGGGAAATATTGGAAATAAAGCAAGTTTTTCAAACCAGTCCCGTTATTTAATTGTCACACTTCGTAAATGTTAATGTTTGGACTACACCATAGATATTCAGATTAAAATTGGTTTTTTGAAGACAGAATTGCCTATTGAGTATTTCAAGTATATAAGAAACGCTTAGTATTCTTGGTGTTTTTCATCATTAGCGTTTGCCTTACCCAGAGTGGATACGGATAAGTTGCTAAGTTTCTAATGGAATCCTGTATAATTTTCTGCTTAGATCTGTGTAGTAGAATGAAGTCCGTCAAACTAAATGACCATCCCAGGATTGGAATGTATTGCAGCGATCTTTTTACGAATATTTTGATATTCTAGAAACAATTAATAAACCTAACAGTGCATGACAATCGAAAAGTGCGAACAGCGCTTACGCCTAACAAGTTCATTCTTGCGCATATCGATACCAGCGGTAGCCAATCGATGTAGCTATGATTGATGATCAACAAAGCATGCTCTTTGCCGAAGTAGTTCCTAAAGTCGTCCTTGTCCATATAAAGATTCAATTCCAGTAGCAACCACCAATCCGCGACGAAGGCGACATCTACGAACGACATTGAATTAGTTGAGCAATACCTCAAATGGTTTCTAATGTGTTACGTGCGTACGCTCCCACCATCAGATACCAGATTGCTTTCCGATACAAATCCACGCTGATAGGCCGAAGCATAACGTAGAGGATAATGGCAACCAATAACGCAACCAGACTGGTAACGATGAACGATGTGATGAAGCATATTTTAAATATTAAAGTTTGCGCCCGACTAGACATATTTCGCTTCTCATCTGTTTACATGATAATAAATTATTAAAATATAGCGGTGAGCTTGTTCTGTTCTATTATTGGGAGAAAGTCCGATCTACGTAGGTGAATGAACAAAAGGAAATTAAGAGCATTTGTTTTTAATACGAATTTATGTGTAACGGCCGCATTATTGTTAAACGTGAAAAAGTTTTTAAATTCCCATACATACGTTGTCAATCACAATAGTATTTTAAAATTCCATCAGTCACACGAGGCACATTAAGCTGTATAAGTTTGCTTAATACCTTTTAAAAAGTTGTTGAATATTTAAGTTTATAACTTAATAAATTTCTTTAATCCGTTGAAAGTCCTTTTTTTTATATTACAAATGAAATTTTATCAATGCTGAAGGTATACGAAATATTTCTAGACGTGCGAATGGCTTTTGGTAGTTTGGATCACTATACCGACAATATTTAGTGTCTGCAGTGTATCAAATAATCTATTTAGACCACTATCCTTTCAATAGAAAACAGATTATAAGTTTAAACGGCAACTGCTCTTGAGTAATCTATATGTTTAGATTGTAACTACTCGAGTATTTGAACTTGTTCAATGTTCAATTCCAGTTAGAATTGAACATCAAGTCGAAAACTCAACTGATTTTTAATATCGACTCGATTTGGACTCGTTTGAATTTACGCCGGATCGAGACGAACCAAATTAGACTAATTTCAAATCGAATGGGATCGTTACCTACGATACAAAGAAGGCCCCACAGCTTTGACGTCAGCAGGCGTTGACGTATTTATATTTAGGCCATATAAACGCGTTTACACACAGAACATCTCTGCGTTTTGAATTGTTTTTTTTTTTAAATACTGTGTAGTGATATTTCCGTACTTTGTTGGTGATACCTGCAATGATTTTCTAGTACTGCATAAGCGATAACGAGGTAACCTAACCTAACATTGCGTGTGAGTTACACTTTGTCAATAAAAGAAGATATTATTTATTTTTCAACAGCTACAGATTCAAGGACCGGGAAAACTATAACTAAGTTTAAAAAATCCTAGGCTTAAAAAATGCTATTCCAGCACAATTCCCTAACTGTCCGTTGTATTTGACAAAAAACGTGATGTTATTGTTCAAATAGTTTTGTATTACGTTATATTTAACAAAATTATTTTTGAACACGAAGAGATGTTTTTAAATGTGTATAATGAACGTTCTCTTTTAATACAATATATTTTAAATTATATCACCGAGCGTAGCCATTTTGGATACTGATATATGTAAATGTCGTATTCACAGCAGTGAACGTATTGTAACAATTATAATAACTTGTTCTACAAATACCCTACTTCAATAAAAATTATTCCGGGAAAAGTAATGATAGATTAGGTAAAACACTACATAATAGGAAATTTAAGACCCTGGTTAAATAGCATGTCTGTAAATGTTCTCGTGAAATAAAATTCTAATTACTGTATCATTTCAACCTTAGTTTCATCCAAATACATGTACAATTACAAATAATAATGATTAGACAATTAAATATACATCTTTCACGAAAACGATGCTCGGTTACGCGTTTGGTTTTTGCTTTGAAAGTTCGTTTTTCCTAAATAAAATCGAATGGGATGCGAAGAAGGTTAGTTGGCGACTGGCATCCTCTTTAAACCGGAAGCCTTTCAAAACTTAAAAAAGAAATGCAAAAAAGCGATTCTTTTATCGCTTAGGCTAATATCGTGCACGACGATACATCGCGTAAACAGCGTGACGTCATTGTCATCGGTGGTAACGATCGGACTCGCAACTCGCTTTAATTATATCCCAGGTCTAATGGATCCGAGTCGGACCCTTTTAGTATTTGTTATTTGAAGAAAGAAAAGGCTGGAAATTACTAGGCAACCTGTTATTCTATAATCCTTGGTATATATCGTTCTTTTTAATTTTTTTTTCTGGAGTTTCAAATCAACTGCGTCGCACGTCCCTGCTTCCATACATAAAATCAGCGGACTCATTAGTAAGGTTCGACAAACGAGTGCAACGTCAGAGGCGTATCGCGCAAAAGTAGGTACGTGAGATACAGTATTATTAAAAAATAACATTGTTATCTTTTATTGACGTCTTGATGTCCACTGCGACAAAATACTACTGCCCATACTACTATCGATTCACTTAGCGTTCGACGTTGATCTGAAAACGTTTTCGTGTATTTCGAAAATGATCGTTCTACATCTAACGAAGTAGGATTTGCGTAATTCAGATATTCATTTATCTCTTCTGTGCACTCTTTATTTTCAGTAATAGACCGAACCTTTTGTAAATCGGGATTTTTATTTAACTGCAAGGAATTTTTGAGCGACATCTAGTCCTATAGGATCCGCCAAGCTTTCTTGAAGATTAAGGTTTTTAATTTTATTTTTCAACTCGTCTACTACAAAGTTTTTTTGGTGTACCCTGCAAATGTGGTAAATTGTATCGCAATTGTCTATTGGTTGGTAGTTTCCACGAGGGAACATATTTATTCCAAAAAAGACGACAGTGTTCATTGTCTACTAGGTGTTGTGGGATGTTGCACGCACTTAGCATAAAAATAAAATCATTCAAAAATTCCCAGTACGGAATATTGTTGCTTAAATTCAGTACATGACGTTCGCTTTTAATATGTCTTCTGCAGTGAAATGTATCGCGACCTATCAACCGTATATTGCAAATTTTGCACTAAATGATAGTACCTGTATATTCCAACCCAGGGAAACGACTAATATATTTATTCACATGCGATGCTAAAGGTAAACCTCGCTTACGACGATCCATGTTTCAAAAGACGCACACCGATAATTATCGAACGACCGTTCACTTCCACGCCTATCGAATGACTCTCCACTGGCTTCGCATCGACCTAAATCCTTTCTCGACGTTTCGGCCATAGCACGCGTTTGTCAAACCTTAGTCATTAGTTTCGTCCATGGTTGGAACCTCATAATAATGATTATTTAAATATACTATAAGGGTTATTGTTTTAAAGTTTTCATACACATTTTTTATAGAGCACGAATTAAAAAATAATCATTTATTAATATTAATTGAAGCGAAAGATGTAAAAAAACATTCTTTACGCAATATGCTAGAACATGTATTTATTTTGGACTGTACATAATAATATAGCTAATGTACACATAACTAATAACTATATTATCGATAACTTAGCAACGAACGAAGAACTAAGGCCAATGGAAGACGATAAAACTAACGACATAATACATACACACAGATACACACATCGATACGATATACATAAATACCATCAAAAATAAACTACATTCATTGCATCATCTAGTACATTTTCTTATTTATTAATACTGTTGAGAGTAGAACATACATATATATATATTTATTTCCTGTATACATATATATATTATATATATTAATAACATTTATACATGTACATATAAAAAACACAACAACAACGTCCTGAGCATATTATTTGATTTTTTTCTCATATACTAACACTTATACTTTTTTCTTCTCGCAAATTTGTTCGCTTCTGAATTAAGATGCTGCAAAGTAGGTATGTACAAGACGTTTCTTTATATTTTAGTTAACACTTTATCTCCGTTAATATTAACCCCGCAAGAACACTAGTGGTAAATTGAAATTTAAGTTGAATGTTATTTACTTATGACTAAGGATCGACAAACGAGTGCAACGTAAGAGGCGTATCGCGCAAAAGTAGCTACGTGAGATACAGTATTACTAAAAAATAATATATTGTTATTTTTTATTGACGTCTTGATGTCCACTGCGACGCAATACTACTGCCCCAAAACGTCAATAAAAAGTAAGAATATATTATTTTTTAATAATATTGTATCTCGCGTACTTACTTTTGCGCGATACGCCTCTGACGTACTCGTTTGTCGAACCTTACTTATGACATCACTCTAACAAAAGCGTCCTCCTTTTACAATATAACTAAGTGATTATAAACAGAAATGGTTTGCAAGTGATTAGAAAGTAAGTGAACCAGCTCAACTGAACTTGAAGTGATTAGATGCTAAGAAAAGGAAGATATATTTTACTTTACGTAATCGCAACGCAATTTATCAGCAAAGTAAACAATTACGATTTGAACTTGTTCAGTATCTTAGCAATTGCACCGAAACTGAATAGTTGGAAATCAAGCACTATTCAGCTTATTATAGTGTCAAAGCGATTATATAGTAATTTTGAATCTTTAAACGTTCAGTTAATAAGGTAAAACGAGGACGCCTCGGTTTGATCAGTATAGTTTATACATAAAACTCATTGACAATTTGTATTCTTGAATTTTTGCATTAGTTTGCTAGTTAAACAATGATTTCTAGAGAAAGTTTCTTGAATTTTTATTGAATCTATTCCAACCGTTACGTACTTACTGCATATCAAGTGTTTCAAATTATTGAAGCACTATATTGCCAACTTCGTTATTACTGCTGCTACGATGTAGGTTAAATTAGCAAAGTGGTAGCGTTCTTAATGACGATTAAGACGTGATTAATAAAAAAAAGCGTAATGTATTGTGAAAATACTTAGATTTTAGTTTTTTTTTAATCAAACAAAGTAATATAATAAAAGCTGTTTGGTGGGACCTTTCTGGCATTACGGGAAAAGGTAGGGTAAACGGACGGCAAATAAACGTCTGCTGGTCTTTCCTCTTGCCCGCTTAGATGGTAGGGTAGGTTCCAAAGCCGCCGGAGCCCCACAAAGAATTTTTTTTCAAAGACTGCGCGACGAACGCTACGAAACTTTGACGTGAGGGAAATTGAAAATTCGAAACGCTCCAACCTACCGCAATCGAAACGTGTCGCTGGCTAGGACAGTATTCACTATTTTCCCTTAAGGAAATGAAGGTGTGACATGTGACTTAAGTAGAATGAGAATTACAAGACGTATTTCATTCCTTACCAAATTCTTAGAGTTTGGATAACCATCACGTCCTTTTAATAAGGTATGACCTTTAAATGAAGATTCAAATTCTACTTTAGATTACTTCAAAGGCACGCTTGAATTTTGTAAAAAGTATTCTTTTACGGATTTAGTTGTTAATTTGTTTTTTGTTAGATGAAGAGTAATCAAAATAATCCACAAAAGTAGAAATCTATCTTTTGAAATGATTTTAATTACAAAGCACTCTTGATCCATCAACTTTTTAAAATTTAAAATGGAACGGCCTGTATACGCTGAATTAATCGAGTAACCTTTTTACAATATAATTTCAATATCACATACCATGGACGTAGGACGTCATATCAACTGTACTCATAATTTTTTTAGTTGTACATGTTGACAGATGCGAGGTTCAATTTAAAGATTAGTACCTTTTATTCGGTGTTAGCTATATTTGGAGCTATTTATGTACAATGCTGAAGTAATATCTTTAACTTTATACAGAGCGTTCCGAAGATTTTGTCCAAGTGGAAGCAACCTACAAAAATGATTTCAGTAATTGAAAGCCTTTTCAAAAACACAGAAAACGTTATATGTAACGAAGGAAGTTCTAAAACAAAGAAAGAAGTTAGAGGAGGTGTACTTAGCCCATTGCTATTCATAACAATAATGGATGAAATATCAAAAGATATACACAGAACAACTAAAAGAACACTCTCATAAGGAAAGAAAATGTCTAGTTACATGAAAAAGCATACATGCAACAACGGTAAACGCGAATGGGTGAATCACCACAAGCGGAGGGTTTAGCGGCAGTCGATGGCTCACGACGGTTACCGATGTGGTTAGTTACGAAGTAAACTGCAGTATGTGCGGACGATCTTAGTAAGTATTTCTAGAGTGTTTATTTTTCTTTTCTTTTATTTCGTCAAAATTTGTTATTACTTTCGTCGTTAGAATTTCTTATTAGTTTCGTCTAAGCTTCGTAGCAACGACAAAATAAATATGCGAAACTCTCATTCCCAGGCAACTATGACGTCAAATTATTACGTACACAGTACATCCCAACATTGTTACAAGCGTACTAACGTGCGGCTTGCATCGAATCGGCCGGATTCCGCTCAATCCCCTCCTCGCTCTCTCACCGTACATATATATAGTTAATTTCACATTTTCCCAATGTGCATATAGATGAACTGTTAAACGCAGACGATTTAATAGTATTCGCTAATAACAAAAAAACTTGCAAAATAGAATCGAAAAGTGGTCATAAGGTATGGAAAAATACGGACTTCAGGTAAATCTCCAAAAGACAGTAAACATGGAGGCAGCGAATGTTAAACAGAAACAACAACAACAGCGCAACGGTGAAGACACAACAGAAACAGAAAAGTTAAAATACCTAGGAACACTTAAGGTGAGCGGCCATTGAAAGCGATGTGTGTGCGATTTATATTTTAGTTTGAAAAAGCAGAAGAATGATGTAAGTCGCGGCATTTATAACATGAATCAATTATCTAAATCAGTGTTAATGGAATTAATTTTCGAATCGAACCGAACAATTTCGATTACTTTTTCTTGTGGTTGATCAAATTTGGCAACCATCGTTATTGTTGTTACCGATCGGGCATGTAATTTTAACGTGACAAGCTATGACAAATGCGAACAAACCGCACGAAGATAAATATTGTTTTATCTTTGCTAGCCTAACTTCGCTTCGCTTAGCTTTAGTTGCCGCGCTCGGCACTAATTTTCAAAAAAACTTAGTTTCGTTCAGCTTAGCTTCACTTCGCGTGCAATGACCGCTCGCCTTTATAGATTTTCGTAACAGACTGGAAGACGAAATTAGGAGCAAAATAATAACGACGTACAAAATATTATATAAACCTTTCTTCCGTAAAAAGGAAATAACCATTAGAACAAAAATAAGGATTTACGAATCGGTCTTGGTGCCGATGCTCATGTACGGGAGCGAATCCTGGGTGCTAACAAGCCGACAAAAAATAAACGCGCGTGAAATGAATATCTTAAGGAAGATCGTAGGAGTGACAAGACTAGATAAAATCAAAAGTGAAACTATTAGAAAAGAATTAAAAATAAAGTGTTACGAAAAAAATAGAAACACAGCACAACTGTTCGGACACATAGTTAGGATGGATAAAAAAAGATAGTGGTGAGAACGAAAGGAAGACCAAGAAGAACGTGGAATGCAAAGTTGCAGAAATACTTAACTTGGACGGGGGCAAAATGAGAAGCAACTAACAGAAAGAAGTGGAAAACTATCATTGCATCTATACCAATGGTAGAAGAGGTCGAGGATAAGTAAGTAAGAAAGTAAACACCAACCTCTATTTTCGATCATGTCTACCTGTCACGCTTCAAAAAATAAAGATGAAACGTGTTTCACTGCTTATATTGCAGGATATTCCATTTAAAAATCCACTTAAAAGAAAAACAACAGTTTCTTATGCTACTAGTGTTTTTGTAATCGCCTTGATGCTCAATTTGAAAGGTTCAGAAAAATATTACAACTTTGATAACTGAAACGTTCTTGTAAGGCTAATATTAACGGAAACGCTACTGTCCAGAGCGATTTTAATATGGCGGATGTGATGGACAGGTGCTTTCGGTTTGTATTGAATTTTTTTTTTTTGAGAAGGTCTGACGTTATACATCTTATCACTCTTATCTAACTATCACGATTTGTCTCCTATATGTTTACTAATGGACGTAGGTAGAATAAGCGTAAAACATATTTTCAATGATATTTGGAGTTTGGAATTTTTCGACTTATCTTATTCGGAACTTCGAATATGGCGACTCTAATAAAATACACACAAGTATTATTATTAGATATGAATAGAGAGAAATACCTAACATATATACACGCACATTTAAATATCTTTTATACGGGAGATTTTCTGATCAAAATCAGAAACAGTTTTTACGGTCCGTTTGCATCTTAGGAAACAGTACTGCTTTTATATGGAAACGCTTTATATTGTTGCCATATGTTATCTAATAATTATCAATGAGTTTTTAATTTAGTAATCGTCCGATTGCAAATCAGTACAAACCACCACCGGATACAAAATGTTCAACTGTATACAGAGCGGTTAATTTTCATTGTATACTGTTTGATTTCGCAAATCATAACATAGCATAATTGTTCCTCTTGTACCGTGAGGTGTCGAGGTTGGCGTACATTTCTTCGTAAACCTTTTCCACTCCTTCCTGTCCAGTGCCATCTCCGCCGCTTCCCGCCAAGTCTTTCCTTTTTCCATTAGTATTTCCGTGATGTCCTTATTCCACGTTTTACCCGGTCTGCCTCCCTTCGTCCATTCAAACTAAGTGTCCAAACCCTGCAATTTTCTTTTCTTTTATTATTTCGAGTAGGGGTCTACTTTGCAGCCTTTCTCTTATTCCTGAGTTTTTGACTTTGTCTATTCTTTCCACTCCTATAACTCTTCTCAAGAACCTCATCTCTGGCGCCTGTAGTCTACTTCGCTGTGCTTAAAATCCAGTTTTCTGCTCCGTGTGTGAGTGTTGGTGGGTATATGGTTCTCATATGGTCATTTTTGTCCCGGTCGAAACTTCTTTATTTAGGAAGACTCTGTTCAGTGCCTGGTATAATTTCCGCTTATTTGCCTATGTGTTGTTGATGTCATCTTCTGTCTCCTCTGCTGTTTATTACTGTTTCCAGGTATTTGTACTTATTTGTTTGTGTCATCTTTTGGTGTTCTAATTCTAATTCTTTTTTTGTTGTTTTTTCCTTCCTTCTTGTAATTTTCATAATCTGGGTTTCTTCTTTATTCACGCTTAGGTTGTACTTCTTTTCGTTCCATACCTCTGGATTGTGTTTAAGTTTTTCTTTGGTATCTGCCATCCCCAAAAATGCACATCTCTGTGTTCACCGGTTGCATCCTGTTCCATCCGATCTAGTATTTTTTCAATGCTTTTCTGATATATAAAAGTATTGGGCTTAAGTTTCCTCCTTGCTTTACTCCTTTTGTTGTTTCAAATTTTTCCGATGTCATATTGCACATTCTTACTTGGTTTGATGTGTTTCTATATATACATTTAGCTGCTTGAATTGTTTATTATGTAAACTCCATACGTTTTCCCCTTGTATCGAATCAAAAGCCTCTTCCATGTCTATGTAGCTTAAGTATATCTCTTTATCCTTCCTAATTGCTTTCTCAATTATTTGTTGCATCGCTATAATCTAAGTATTTACCTAATAACAAAAAGACAAAGCTCACAAGTGGGGTTAGAAAATCTGTTTAAGTAAGAAAAAAAAAAAAAGCTAAATAACTTGAATTGATGAAGCCTCTACTACGTGATAGTAACATGATGAGAATATTTAAAATACAGCTAAATGTCAGTTTGTACATCTCTTGAAATAAGTTAGGGATTGGTCAATCATTATTATTCGTTTTAGTAGATTGACTTCCTAAAAATGGCCTTTCGAAATACGGAGAAAGTCGGTATGTTGCGCAGCTATTAGTTGTCCAACGATATTCCCGATAAGCTTGCAAATTTGTACACAGATTGGTATCCTGATCGAATGAAACCACATTATAAAACATTTTCAAACTAGAAAACAACAAACAGGAATAGAAATGTGAATGAAGAAAATGGCGTATTTTACAGCAAATTCAACTTCTCCCACACGAAACGTTGTAATTTGCATTTTTATTAGATGAGATCTTATTTATTAATCATTCAACAAACTATCTAAATAATGGCGTTCAATTAAAAAGAAGAACAAACTTTAATTCGTTGCTCTTTTGTTTTTTAGGTGACAGCATTCTTATTTCCTAGCTGGAAAGAGCGGAAGATATTGTGCTGGGTATTTTCTAAAAAATGTGGCAAACCATTTATTACGCGATTTTGATAAACTCAAAAACAAACGAAACTAACATTGTTAACAACGGTTATAAACAAAACCTATTATCTGGTACGTAGGTTTCCGCGGTAATCAATTATCTATCTTCTTGGTTTCCGCCCGGAACCTCATCATTGTGGTTGCTTCTACTGACGTTGCCGCTGCTGCTACGGCATACTGGCAGAAGACTATTTATTCTAGAGGGATTTATACAGAGCACGTTTTGGGTCAATGGAGCGTAAATGTTACGGATCAATGAAGCGTGGCGGTTGCTAGAAGGTTTAATCAATTGGAATTTCCACAAATGGTGTAAGGGGTATCTTCGTTATTTGGATTGTTGGGGTGTTTGAAAATCCCTACAGATTTATGGATTCTCCTACCGCAATAGTGGGGGTTCTGAAACAAGATGCGGGTAGAGTTAAATTGAGTTTGGTGGCCAATTTCGATAACATCTAGAAAATCCGACCTACGAAGCGTATGGAATCGTGTTGAGAATTTAGAAACGATAAGAAATTGTCGTCCATGAGACCAGATGACAAAGGTATCATCAACGTACCTGTCAATCAACACTTAAGGCTTAAGATTGTATGACAATAGAGCTTGTTCGAACGCTTCCATAAAGATGTGAGAAACGACGACAGGGGACAGAGGAGATCGCATAGCTGCACCCGAGACTTGCTCGTAGAATTTGCCATGAAATTGGAAATAGGTAGAAGAAAGTGATGCTTCAACCAAATCAACCAGCCAGATCACCAGGTTAGTTACTGAAGATAAGGAACTCTCTAATAATCTATACTGTATCCGGTATAGGAACTTTGGTGAATAAGGATTCGGCATCAAAACTGACTAGTAAATCATAGGATCTACTGTCAATTCTTTCAGTCGTTTCACTAAATGTTGGGAATTTTAGATGAAAGGTTTGCTGTTTCCAGCATAAAGTTTTAGGTTAGAAAGGTACTTAGATAGATACTTTGTAAGTCGGGTTATTGATAGTACTGACAATAAGACGTAAGGAGGTATTAGGGTTATGAATTTCGTGGAGGCCGTATAACTTAGAAGTTGAAAAATCACTACAGAAAAGTAACTTCTTGGTATCGGTAGGAATAGACGATTCGATTAAAACATTGACTGAAAAAACGGTTTCTGTCTTCTTCAGAGCATGTTCGTCAGGAGAAGTCTATTGTTTTCATTGTGCTTTTGTTGCTGAAGTACAGTAATGTATCCATGTTCCCATCTACGGTGACATATCGATGAAAAATTCACTTGAATTACGTTTGAACTTAACCAAACAGCCATTTGAAGTTGTAACGCGAGTTCGCATTTGGCCCACAGTAAGCAAACGTGGCACCCATCTTGCGCTTAATTTTTCATATTTAATCTCACGCACTTTCACTCGGTGGTCACTCTTTACAACGGCATGGATTTTCTCAATCATTTCTGGAGTAGTTACTATTATTGAAGGCCCCGAACGTTCATCATTATCTGTGGTTATGTGACCACTTTTAAAAGCAGTAAACCACTTACAAATCATTTCATGCGAAGGAGCAGATTCGCCATCATATTTATGTAACGTTTCTTCAGTTTCTTTAATGTTTTTTTCTGTGTAAAAAATGTTTAATCAACATTTTCACTCAAAAAAAGACAAATTGTTTATTAAATGACTGTCAAACGTAAACTAACTTACAAATTTGTGCGAAATTTTAAGAGTAGGCTGGTAAAAGATGGCTGAAGTCGGTAACGTAGTCACCATAGCAAAAGTGGTGCCAACTTTTGAAAAGTCACTTTTCCGTCAAACTGCCCTCGTTTTTGGTGAGAGATTTTTTCTCTAATTTAATTATGTCTAACAGATGCGATAATTAACTTACCGATATTGCTAGAATTTGACTGCAGTAATAAATTGTGGTTTTGTTAAATTATATACTTTTTTCAACAATAAATAAACAGGTAAGTCATATTAGAAACATACTTTCATTCCGGCGGATAATAAAGATTATTATATAATGAAAAATCCGTTCCCTATATTTTAATATCCAATATTCATTGCTAAGATGCGAACGGACTATACTTTTTTTTTACATTAAAATCCCCCATCAATAAGTACGAGATTATTACGAAGAAAAATTCAGTTTTCCCAACATTTCTGTTTGTATCCTCTTTCCTACGAATTAAGTGATCATTAAGACATTAAATTAGAATCAACTTTATACAGACATAAGAAATACAACATAGTATGCTACAAAAGTACCAATTCGTGACGTCTTCCTTTTTCGATTTTTGAAACGACTTAATTGGTGTGTAGTCTTGAAATTGTGGAATAGGAAATAGTGACATCAATTAATGTGGACCAATATACAAGATGCGCCAATTACCTGGCAAAGTTCAGTATTTACTATTCCGTTAGAGATACGAATTTAAAGTATGCAATACGTTTCCGCAGCAAGTACCACGCTAACTGTACATTTTACTTTTAAAAAGGTCGAAAATGGACGGAGAGAACAAACCAAAATATTTTAAGCACAAAAACTATAGCTAAAGAACTTTTTTTGATAGAGATTAAAATTGAGCAATGCTTAGAGATAAGCAATTTTCAAGCACTAAAATTTCGGATATGATTATAGGTTTGTTTCTGCAGTCGATTTGTGATAGTTTGATCAGAGGTTTGGATTAATCTACGCATGCGCGAACTTAAACTGATATGTAACGAATTTAACAATTTAACTGCACGAACTCTTGCGCCATACCGGGTCTCTGTTTACATTTATCAGGTGGTTTACAAGTAAAGCGCGACAAACGGTTGCACCCGCTGCATAAAAGGAATCGAGTGGACGTTCGGTTAATATCGGTTGACCGATCAACCGATAACAACCGAACGTCCACTCGATTCCTTGTATGCAGCAGGTGCAATCGTTTGTCACGCTTTATTTATAAGTCACAAGCATATTTAATAGACTCGAAAGAGAAAATATACTCAAATATGCAGATGAAAACAACACGTTTATCTTACATTCAAATACTACAAGAGGTAAGTGAGAACAGAAATAAACGCGAAAAGTTTTGATAGAATTACAAATTTATTATAACCTTAAAGGAACTGTTAATTCGCAATAAAACCACAGACATGAATAAAACACGTGTGAACTATGAACATATACAAAAAAACTGTAATACAACTTTTCACTTCACAATACAACAATGCACATGCGTCTGATAGATCTCTGGACGATAATCCTCAAACTGGACGGTTAGAAATTAATATAAGGATCTTCACGAACACCAAATTACGTCAAACTAATAGTCAGAGTTTGACGATTTAACTGCACGAACCCTATTTTTGTAATGCGCATGTCCCTAGCGATTTCAATTGATTTGAAATCGTTGCAGAAACAAACCTTATATGAGAAATAGGCTTTTGTAAAATAAAAAATAAACTTTATGTCTAAATAAGAACTAACAAAACAAAAATAAAATGAAAAAGTAGTTTAACTAATGCTTATAACAATTGTTAAATATTTTCACTTTCAAACTGCAGAGAAGAGATTATAGGGTTTGTTTGAAAAATCTGGGTATTTGTCGAATAATTTCTGCTGCTTCGACAATGCAAACAACACGATTTTTTTCAGAATCAACTGGCTTTGAACAACAAATGTTCCCTGACAAAAAAATCAATAAGTGTAATGTGCGGTGATCGAAGACCAAATGTTGCTTGCAAATATTATTATACGTACTAACCGTCTTTACCCTGTCATGTTTATAAAATTTGGACGTATTTTTTTTATAATAATCATCGGTCGATAGAAATGAACGTCAAATGACTAAGAAAAATTCTTGCTCATTTTGCCATATTTGTGCTTGCAGTTAAACGCTTCCCAAATAAAACGGTGCACACTTTTTTCACGAATGTTGCGAATTAACAATTAACTTTGACAACCAATTTTGACAGTGAACGAACATAATTTCATTGAATATAAATTAACGTGTTTTGTTGGTTGAGTAAGTTGCCTATCTCGAAAGAAGTCAATTGTAGGCGAGTTCGGGTATTCGTTCGGAGCAAATCAAGAGTACAGAGCACGTGGAGGGGATTAGGAGTAGAGCACTTAACCTATACTCTTAAACGAATATATGGAGTAACTCTACGACATTCCCGAACGCGAAAGAGCGCGAGTAGGGTATTTGGAGTAAATAGAGTTACTCCGAACGAATACCCGAACTCGCCTTGTAAAACCTTAAAATAGCGTTCACATAAAGTAATGTGAAATTAGCGTAAGAATAAGTGCGAAATATTGCATTAATTTCGCAGACATATTGACAGCAGGCAACAATGCCTTGTTTTGTCATGACATAATCCTGGCTCTGATGGTACTTTAAATAAAGCGATGCAATGTCTCTCCCTTAATGCAGTTGCCTTCTGCCTACTTCTCATTAACGCAGTCCTGAAGTTCACACACTTTCCCAAGGTGTGAAAGCACACGGTCGTAATTGTAATTCCTAAGCCGGACAAGGACACGGAGTTATCGTCCCAGCAATCTCCTTCCTTCCATGTTAAAAGTTGTAGAGGCAGTCACACTTACTAGACTGAGCATAATGGAACCGCGTCTGTAACCTCGAGTCGGACCCTCGGTTTTCAGCTGTTCCGTCTGTCCGAATACGTTAGAGACGCGATGGAACGCAGAGAGCCTGTTGGGGCGATATTTTTAGATATAACCCTCGCTCGATACCGTTTGGCACCATGGCTTCCTGCTAAAGCTGAGATGGATGGAAACTAATAGGAATTTGGTGTCTTTAATAACACCTTATCTCAAAAAGAAAATATTTTCGATAAGGTGTTTCACTAGGAGATTAATTTGAGCCGAAGTGCCTCAGAGTGCCCTTCTTGCCTCTGAACTTTTCATCCTATATACCTTCGATGTCCGTCACCACCCTCAGGTACAATTTTCGATTTATGCAGATGATACTGTCATTTATACTGCTTGTTGGAATGAAACGATTACAGAGAGCCTTAGACGGAAGCTAAAGAACAACAGTGAAAAGAGTGTTGCCATTAGATTAACCAAAAGAACCAGACCGCTACCAGAAATCGAGGGAAACCATATTCCACGGAACTCTTCAGTAAAATATCTTGGTGTGTAGTTTGATCAACGCTACATATACTGATTCCATTAGAAATAAATACTTCACAGCCAGAAATATGATTATTGCACTGCACTGCGGGACAAAATCTTGCAAACGCGCTCAAAATTCCTGATATCCAAGTATGGGATTTTTGCAAAGTTTGTTGGTTATCAAACAATAAACGATGTGCAAGCAACTTAACTTAAGACTCTGTTGGGTAGCTCATAAACGCTTAGTGAATTCAATATTGTGTCGCGTTTTAATACGTATTGTTACTCATGTTTGGCACGTAGCACAAAAGACTTTTCTATGATGCAGGAAGCGTAAGGTATGTATTTTCACAAAAACCTATAATGCTTTGCTCAAAAGCAAGCCAAAACATTTGTGGTTGTGTTATAATGATGATTGAGTTGGCTTTACTATTTGCTTCCGCATACTTCCTGTCTCTTTTTTTCTGTGAAGACCGAAAAAAATTTACTGCCATATTCGTTTTAGGTGCCCAGAGCATAACGTTTACACCGTCACATTTGAATTTATTCAAAGTTTGGCAGCAAAAACGTGGAATGAACGCCACTATTAAGTGTCAACATTTGCAGGACTTTGTTCAAGAGAGATTACAAGTGAATGATGAGTCATTAAGTGATGCAACTTTAAAAGATATTCGTCAACGCGTTTTTGTTTTTTTGCAGTTAAAAAAAAACATTCAGAGTGGCTCAGCAAACCATTTGTCTTTCCGGTCACAGTTCTTGATGAGCCAAGGCCTTCAACTTCCTCTTCATCTGCTGGTCGTCCAAGCGTGCGTTTTTCCGAAAGCAGTGCACCAAGCAAACGAAGAAAAACGAAAGATCCCCGCGAAAACTATGAAACGGACGCAATTACATACGCTGCTGAAATGAAATTGAGATCCTCTGGGAAAAGAGAAGCTGCAAATCTTATACATTTAGCTTGTCAAACAACACCTACAAGACCAAAAAAGATTCTGGATAGCTGGAAACATGCAACAGAACGTAGTATCGTACCCTATTCACTTGATGAAGCGTTATCGCTTTTTGTAGAAACGAAGATAACTAAGAATTAATATATACAAATTAGACTAGGCGCTAAATCAAGACAAGCTGACATATATCTCAGCTATCATAGACTTACAAGTGCTAAACATGATTGTTACCCAAGCAATATTATAGGATATTAAAACTTCAAAATGAAGTATTGCAGACACTTTCTCAAGACAAACTTGATTTAATTCTCACGTGCAAATGGGGCTGTGATGGATGTACTCGCCACATTCAGTACAAGCAAAATTCCTTAGAAACCGTGAATGACGGCAATATAATTGAATTCATAAAAGAAACGACTGTTGTTTCTCAAAAAGAGATCGAGTACATCGAGAAACAAATTTCGAATTTAAAACCTACGGAACTTGTAATTAACATAAAAAAGATACAAGTTACGTGCACAATGCTGCTAACGATGGTGGATGGAAAAATCTGCAATGCTGCAACAACAAATTTATCATCTCAAAAATGTTATATATGCCACGCACCACCAAAAAATATGAATGGTTTAAATAAAGTATCAACAAAAGTTACAGATGAAAGTACATTTCGTTTTGGTTTATCCACATTCCACGCCTGGATACGTTTTCTTGAATGTATTCTACATATTTCTTATCGACTGGATTTTAAGAAATGGCAGGCTAGAGGCGAATTTTTGAACAAGTTGAAGGAAAAGAAAGTCTCTGTCCAAGCACGACTTAGGGAAGAATTAGGACTCATAGTTGATCAGATGCAGCCAGGAGAATCTGGAATCTGTAACGACGGAAACACCGCACGTCGTTTCTTTCAAAATGATAAAAAAAGAGCGGAAATCACTGGAGTCAATGAAGAACTAATAAGGCGCTTTGGCGTAATTTTACAAGTTTTAGCCTCTGGATTTAAGATTAAGAAACCGCCCAATCTTCCGTAAAAGAATAGTGTTGGTTTTACATGCCAGCCAGTATACACAAAATTCTCTTGCATGGGTCCTCTGTTATATCTAGTTTTTTACTGCCAATTGGGCAATTATCAGAGGAAGCCCAAGAAGCTAGAAATAAAGACCCCAAAGTCTTCAGAACATATTTCACACGAAAAACATTACGGTGGCTACAAATACAGATTTGATACATTTACTTCCTGTGTCTTCAGATCCACTTATAACAGTCTACGTTCCCCTCGTTTAAAAATAAATAATAGCCTCTCTGTTGAAGCCTCGAGTTTGCTGGATCAACCGGACATTCCGTCGACAGCGACAGTGGATAACGTCGTCGCTTCAGATGAAGAAGACCATAGTGATAGAAGTGATTAAATGACTAACACGAATTGTTAATTGATGTTATTTTTTAAGTAATAATAATTTTGGTTTCATTTATTTTAAAAATTGGTGCCATTAGAATTTTGATCGCGTTTTCGTCACTTCGTCCCACTGTGCACTGTTGTGCAGAATAAGCCTCCTTGCTCTTCAAACAAAACACCTTAGAGAGGGCGCAGAATCCAAATTCCCTTTTTGCTCGGACAGTAGGAGCGCCCCAGAATCGACCGCCATCTCATCACAAGATGACTAGATTTGCGGATGTTTTGGAAAGCTAAATGATGAACTTCTCTTCTAGGCAGAGAATCAATTTGTCCACCAGTGATAAAAGAGCTAAGAAGGCTCAAAAAGCGTGGCTCTAGCAGGCATTTGTGGATCATTTCATAACCTAACCTAAATTTACCGTATTCGATTGTGTAGTAAAAAGTATGCATAGAAACTGATAAACTGACATGAATTTACTCATCAATTTCCGGTTGATCACAATATGCACTATGACTGGTCGGTTGTATCAATGCAGGAAGCTTGACGTTTGCATAGTTTCGCATCACATAACTTTTAATTTTGACGCTAATTTGGCACTACCACATACTGAAAAAATAACGTCAGAATTAGTGAGAAGTTAGTGCAATATTTCGCCCTAATTTGGCAGCCGACACCGATGATTTACTTTATCATAACAACCTAAATTTATCTGTTGATATTAATAATTTCTCTTGTAATTCACAGAATTACTCAGAAACGTTGTATGGTATGTTTATTAGCAGTGTCTGCAGTAACCATGACATACAAAGTTTGACGTGTGCATAGTTTTGCGCTATATTAATTCCTAATTCTGCATGACACCACTATGTGAACGATCGTCTTAATTTGTATTGAGCAAACTTTCGCATTACACCTTAATTCTTACACCAATTTCGCACTACCCTATGGGAACGCCATTTAATTATTATATTTTCGACTTCCAGTTGAACTTGGTTCTCTTTATAATGCCTCGAATTTTTTGAAAGCTGTTTTTCCTCACCTTATAATATATATTTTTTAAATTTAGGATTATATAGTTTATGCACGTTGATAGATGTGGTGTTGCCAGGTTATTCCATACCTTGATATAATTAAAATTTGATTATTTATGGACGTAGCTACTGAACTCTTCCGAAGTGATAGCTCCTAAGCGGCGCTACTGCTTTAATATTACATTATACACATATGCAATGCACTATGAATAGAATTTATTATTGTTGCTGTTATATTATAATTATATAAATTCATCCTAAATCTGAACATTCAGATAACAACATAATATTCTTAAAAAAAATATGTTCGAAATTCTTTTTATTCTTAAGTAACCTTATTCTATCCCTTTGTTTTTGTTTTTGTTCTTTTTTCGGGAGGAACGGATTCACTTTTATGGTTATAGACGACTAGCCGCGATGATAACAACGAAAGGCGTATATAGATACTTATATACTTATCTCGTTCAATCTCGTGTGATGATGAATTCATTTATTTCTTACTTTATTATCGATCTCTTCGCTGCGAGACGAATTTTAACCGTCCGCTAACGACGGCGTCACCCAACCGTACTTCTCGTGCGTTTTCACCAATGATCGGAAACTCTCCTCGGCCGTCCTCCGGTTGAACACCTTCTGCCCCTTCGTCTTCCGCTGTATCCGTCCCTGGCCTTTCACGACGCTGGCGGCGAACTGCATGATGACCGCTTCGACGGTGTACGCGCTCGCCCATCCTCGCGGGGTCAAGAGTTCCATGCAGATGGCGCCGCCTTCCATCACGAAACCTTTCTCGATGCGCGGTGAGATGACGCGCATGAAGGGGGGCGCGAACGGGAAATTCTCAGGAAAGATCAGATGCAGCAGGATGTTGTTTATGCTCAGCTCCTTCATGTCGTTGGAGAGGTCGCTCTCCGAATCCACCCGATTCAATCGGACGTGCCATTCGAATAGATTGTCGTCAACGAGTTCCACGGTGAAGATTGGATCAGGACGCGAGTTCTGCACCTTTTATTTTTAAAGAGTTAGTTGACCAAAGTAGAACAAACGACATATTAATTAAGGTTATAATAAGGGAATGAATTAACCGTAATTAAAACAAATATCATTGGCTTGACTGTAGACTAGATGTAACTATTACATTAGTTAGATCAAATCTATGGTTTAAAACTGATTAGACAACAGTTAAGTTGGTTAACTTGTCACTTGACCGTTTCAACCACTGTGGGAAAAAAGATTTAAACTTCTCAAACCCGACCAATTTTTGTAATCATCAAGACAATAAATCAGTAAACTGACGTTTACTAGCTTGACTGGTTTACTCAATCGCTTGACGTAGCCTAAAGCTGACACGTCAGGGGAGTTGCAAATACAAGCTTGACCAATAAAACGGAACACGTTAAACTTTGCAAAATTTAAAACTTAATAGGCATTGTAGACACCAATTTTTAGCAATACGCCAGGGAAGTATCTTTCTACATTTCTTTTATTTTGGCTTCAAGTAATGTTCTTGGAGAGTGTTTGTGACCCTTTCGTTGAGTTCTCACAGTGCCACAAATACTTTATCGGATTTAGGCCTGGAGATAAAATACGACTCCACAGCGTTTTCCAAGTCATCATTCGATAAAAACTGACACCCTCTCAACTTTATATTTCGAGTTTTGGAAAATGATAATAGTCATAGTGGGCGAGGTCGGGACTGTAAGGTGGATGCTGCAATTCCTGAAAGCCGCATTCATTGACTACTGCTTGAACAATTCGTGCTGCAGTTGTCGTGAAGAAACAGAGTTTTCTGAGCATAATTGTGCGGTCTTTTTCGAATACTGCCACTTTCAAGTTCTTAATTATTAAGAGAATCCCCTCCGCGTCCCAGAAAACTGTGACCACTTAACAGTCGCTTTTTTTGCCATAATAGTTGCAAATATATGTATGTAGATAAACACCCTTTGCTAGTAGCTTATTTAACACCTCGTACACAACTGAAACGCAAATACTACTAAACATTGAAGCAATACGTTTGTATAGCCAAAGAGTATATTCCTTGGTATAACTGATTTTAATTCTTAGAATTGTTTTGTGTCTGAATTTTATTTGATAGCTTAGAGCAACGCCTGCATGCCATTTTAGAGTAATTCGCCCGATAACATTTTATTAGTTTTTCGCTAGTATTAAAAGAACGAGTACTTTTTATACATTAGCGGAAACCTGCAGGTGCTCCGTTTTATTGGTCAAGGCTGTACATATATCGTACCACTGATAAATCCAATATATTGTTTCTTGAAAATCTTTATAGCTATTTTTGGAAAATCATCAAAGATAAAATTATTCATAAAAAATTTCAAAAAATTATTCCTTGGCATACTACTGCCCATACTACACCACAGTTTTTACTATCATTATTAATTATTCTTTAATTTTTTGCTGTATGTTTATCAAAAATACTGTATATAGTGAAGAGAAGACCCCCTTCTGTAAAACAACAATGACGAAGGTTTATGGTGATTATGCATAGATGGCGCTACTTCTACTACGAAACGCGATCCGTTTAGTCAAAACAGTGAACATGAAAGATGTAAATCGTTTACCCTTTGTAAATCCTTGTATTCCTTCATGAGCCTCCTGGCCCGTACGGTTTTACTCCATGGCGGCTCTTCATTCGCCTTTCTGGTCGATTTTGACGCGGGAAAAGATGGACTGCTAGAAGTTGTAGCCGGCGAAACGGAGTCCCTGCAACCCCGCAGCAATCTACGCGCCGGCGAACCACTGGAAGGCTCGCTTTGCTTGCTTGAAGAACCTTCGCCTTCTTTCGACGAAGATTTAAATAACTTCCGAAACATCGCAGTCACCTTTTCTTTTGAACGTGACGACATCTTACAATCAAGTGCAGCCCTACCTTTACGCAGTAAGCGCTAAAAAGAATAATAGGAATTCTTATAACTTGTTAGTTGAAATTCACACCAATTATTATAATAATAAACGACAAATATCGCTAAATTTATTGCCCTAGCCAATAGGATCTGTCCATATTATCGAGTTAATTAATCCTCAGTAATGTTTATGTCAAAAATTGAAAAATTATTGACGGGTTCTTTTTATTATTAAAATTTTCTTTCATTTTAAAGACGAAGACCCTTTTTTCGCGATGTATTCTGACAAGTGATTTAAAAAATATAGGAAAAGAACTTTGCAGTAATAACAGTTTATGCAATTCACAATTTGTCAGTGGTTTGTCGCGTACGAGATTAGTAAGTAAACGGCTTCAATAAAACTTACGTTTATCATCTGCAAGTCAAAGGGTATTCTTGAGATTATAACAGTTCTCAATTATGCTATTTATATCCATGTTTTACTCTATATGTTCAGATATTCTATTCATAGTGTAACACTTGTAATTTACAGATGTAGGTAGCCGAAAGAGCGACAAAGAGATATTTGTTTAAAACATTTTAACTGTCAATTATACACAAGTATAACGTATTGCAAATAATGCAATCAATCTGAGGTAATAATTCAAGTGTATATGTTGATATCTTTTTAGAATATAAAACGCCACTAAACAAAATTATGGAACATAAAATTATTTACCTTTAGAAAACGATAGCAATTGAACTCTGTGCAGATTTGTGGATGTAATCAGTGGTCATCGTAACTGGTTACTTAGTTTTAAATTACCATTGTTCTCCAATTGTTGTATTTGCTAAGGTTTTCGTGATTTGATCTAGGCTTCACGTCCATTTTATCGGTTGAACGAAAAGCGGTTCGATCTGCTTAATTGAATTGAATATGGAAAGCAGTTGCTTTCCGCTGTACAGAGGAACGCGGTAGCACTGCATAAAGATGTTTTGTCGTACTGAATTTCATCGATCGGGTTGCTACTTCGACGGCATTCTAACCTATGTATTAGGGTGCGTTCTTATATAGAGCCAACAATATTTTATGAAATTTTAGCAATTATATCAGTATATATCTTTTTAATGTTGAAGACTTTAGCTTAATCAATACAGATGTAATATGTAGTTTTTTTTTTTAATTTTTGAGTGATAGCATAAATTCAAATTTTACGGGTGTTGTAGAGACAAATACATATGGGGATAAAGTTTGAATAGTTTGATTGTGTTTGCAATTGTTTGTATTTTAAACATTTATAAAACGCCAATATGGTTCTTTCTGTAATTAAACAATTTTTTGTTTCCAGTCGCCTTTATCTTGGAATTTTATAGAACCTGGACATTTTTAACTACATGAAGGACATCCAGTATCAATATCTTTAAATGATTAACAATAAAAAAAAAACAGTAATGTAAATCAATCTTAAATAAGAAGCTAATTAATTTAACCTAATATAAGTGGTCTGTAACGTATAATTTTTCCCGTGATTGCTATAGTATTTTGGTTAAAATATTATTTATGTTTTACACGTCGCGATTTATTGACCAAATAATTGTAACGTATAAAACAGCAAAAGTTGTGGGATTTCTCGAGCAATTTATCACAGGATTAATTGAATAGAATAGAACATACTCTATTTTTGCCGAGATTTTTCACTACCCATCAATACCAACCCAGTAAGAGAAAAGTACCTACGAATTTTGTTTAATGTTTTTAAAGTAAAGTGAGGTTAAATTTCCAAAATTTACCATGATTATGATGTAATGAACTATTTAAATTGACTAACCGAAATCGAAGTAACCTAACCGTATATCCACAATATTTGTGCCCATACCAAAACTGCCAAAACATTGGTTAAAATAAGTGGCGTAGCAAGGAGAGTGCGGTCTGCATCGGATCCCTGGAAAGTGATAGGCCCATGGGGGCCCCAAAATCACAAGAAAAGAAGGCCCACAAATCTAGTTCCGCATCGGGCCCGGAGAACCCTAGCTACGCCACTGGGTCAAAATTAGATTGTTTATCTATTTTTATAAGCAGAAAACTCCCTATTTAATAATTTCCCGGTTCAACTATGAACGAAACTAAACGAGTAATCATGATAGTTAAAGAATTGTCCAATTTATTGAAGAATGTGAAACAGCATAGTCCTACCGATTTCTTGGTCAAGAACTTGTTCAATTAATTGGCTAATAAATCGTGACGTGTAAAACGATATTGATATTTACGAGGTAGACGCCATAAATTTCTCGGCTTGATATAGAAAAAATAAACTTGGTAAAATATAACAATTTTTATTTTTCAATATAATCTCCCTTAACTTCAATACATTTATTACAACGACCAATTAATAATTAATTCCCTTGTAAAAATAATCTAAAGTTTTTCCCTCAAAACTATCGTCCTTAAAACGATTCCTTTTTGGATAGAGGATCATACCACAGAACCATTGTTTCATCTCCTGTGACAATGGCACCAAAATCGATTTCGGGTTGTCTCCACACGTTTAAAAACGAGCGCGCACATTTGACCCGACGTTTGGAGAGCAGAAAAAAGATGGAGTACCCATCTTGCACTAATCTTATTCATACCCAAATGGTCGTGGAGAATTCGGCGAATACTTGTTTCAGAAATGTTAGACATCACTGCTAATTCCTTCACTTTCACTTTCGATCTGTTAATACCATTTCTTCAATAATTGAAATGTATTGAGGCGTTATCAATTCAATTGGCCGACCGGGGCGCTTTTCGCCATCAAGGGATTCTTGCCCAAAACGAAAACATTTTGCCCACTTTTTTACAGTGGATTATGAAGAAGATAAATCACCATAAACGCCATCTAAACGTCGTTTAATGTGATTAGGCATATGCCCCTCTTTTGTTAAAAATCTAACGACCGCGCGGTACTGAAGTTTTCTTTCAAGTGTATAGTGTCTCAGTTCACTTAAATATTGTGCTACAAATAGAAGTAAAAAGAATGCAAATTCTTGTAAAACACTAAAACTAAGAAATAAAACGCACTGCAATGGTCAAATATTGTGTATTTGTAAAATTTACAGCCATTAATTTGGAAATAATATATTTTCTAAATAACATACTAAAGAATTATTATTTTGTTTTCCAAATACTTGGAAACAATTTAAATAAATTATTTGTTGAACATACGTTCGTCAAGGTGTAGATCATAAAATATGGAAGATGTTTGGATTGAACCGTTTGGTTGAAGAGATACGGAGTCAGACACACGATAAAATTGATATTAAAAGATAAACATGTACATACTCTAAACGATTGTGCGTAAAAACAATTTTTTATACACTTATTTTTGATAACACCGCATATTCATATGTACGTAACAATAATACAATAACTTTCTTGTTCAGAATACAAAGATCGTAAGTATATATCTAAAATTGACTACTTTTGATAAAATTTATTAATTTAACTAATCAATTTGATGGGGAAGATGCATATAATGAAATTATCGACACAATACCTTTTGTGTGCCGTATGGCTGACCTAAAGTTGCGGTACGCTTTTACATTTGAATGTCTTGGTATAATAATCAAGCTATCCATATAGTCTGTTAACTGCATGATATATTAGATAATGCTGGCAGTACTAACAAAGTAGTACTTGAGATTTGAGACTTTTAGTTTGAAAACTGATCTTTAAAAAATAAATTTCTTAGGGAATTTGGGACCGTTATTGGAATATTGTAAGAAATCGTAAAATAGATCAAGTACGTTCAAACATAAAGCGACAGCAACAACTACAAATAAATTGCGACCGGTTTTAAAATGTTCAGAGAACGCATGCATCTTTACGAATTACGTTTAACTTATGTACAATACGTTAATTACATAATTATAAGGTATATTTATAAAAATATAGAAGACTAGTATACATTTGTAACATCAGTGACTAATCATACGAATCACATATGTATAGGGGCAAGGACGTAGTCAGGTAGGGGCAGGGGCAGGCACCTATCCCTTGAAAGCCCGTTCAAAAGTTTAAGAAAAAATAAACAAAAATGCATGCCATTTAAATTTCCCGCCCTCCTAATAGGTCAAGACTTTGCCCAACCCTGCCCAACAACTTGGTTACGCCCATGTATATGGGGATATAATATATGTATATTTACACAGTGAGCGCGCAAAACGTGGAAATACGACAAAATCCACTGTTTTGCTTTTGATCTTAACAAAAATTTGCATATGGATATTTTACAATCCCGTAAGAGACATAATTACTATCTTGGTAGCATGTTTGCGTGATTATTTTAGAAAATAATTAAATATACAGGGTGACGCACCACATTCGCGTCGGCTTACATACGAAAAGGATAGATTCGTTGGGAGCAGGTTTAGATATATATAGGGTGACTCAAAAAGAACTTGCACGCCAAAGTTGTGTAAATTTAAATGGAATAGCCTATATATTATTGCATATCTTGATAGTGCGGGTTAAATAAAGGCAAGTTACTGTTATGTTTCCTATTCCTAACTCGAGCTGTTTTTGCGACATTTAACTATTCTTGAAAATGTAGCCTGCCTTACGTATTTAAGCTAGATATTTCTAATTGTACGAATTGGACGAAAATATACTTTCAATTTGGACTGGAATCATTAAAATCAAATTACTTTCTTATATTAAATGGAACACCCTGTATTCATTATCATATTTAGATTCTAATTTTAATCATTTATAAAAATGTATTAAGGTTTCCTATACTTATATATATAGAGCGGGCCAAATCGGTCCCCGCAACAGAATCGGAGTCAGACGCATGGGCCGCTTATTATAAATAGCGTATATGTGACTCACAGACATGTGATATTTTGAAATCAATACAGCAGAGTAAAAAATTTAATAATGTTTGGTAAATAGAGCGAATACATATATACGCTGAGGTGTTTTTAGTCATTATTTTATTTTATTTTTTAAACGGTGTGTTGTAAATGTGATGTAATAAGGTAATAACTCTAAAAAGTAACTAAAGTAGTTATTCAAAAATCTGTTGTACTTAATAACGTAACAATAAATAATAATATAAAAAATAAACGGAGCTTCTTAATAAAGCAGATGGGCTTGTTGAAAAAGTTGCACCATCAGGTATGTTTCCACATTTGCCTTGGTGAAGAATGTTCACCGCGATGAAAAAATGTACTTATATTTCGGGAAAGACCGTTCCACATCTACCGAAGTAAGATAGGCATAATTAAAATAATCTTTAGAGTTAGTTAAGGAATCTGCGAATGCCCCACCACACATTTGTCTTAATCTCGTGTAATCGGAATTCTTTTTTAAAACACTGTTGAACTTAGCTAAAACGCGGCCACTTATTGCGTCGTTTATACCGTGTAGCAATGTATTAACTTCGTCCACGATTTGCACTGACTCTACCAACGACAATCCAGTATTTTACAATTTTTCTATTGCATCTGCTAACCCTTTATAATTGTTGCTAATACTTTTTAAATCTGTTTCAACAGAAGGATCTAGAAATCCTTTCTGGCTCTCCTTAATAGCTGTAGCTTCGGCAGGGTCGAATTGCAAAATCACAGATTTGACTTCTTGGAAATGTTGAGAATAATAAAATGCGGCTCGCAACCACGTTCCCCAACGCGTAAGAGTAAGCTGTGGTAGTTCGCGAATACCAGGACAAAACCTGTGGAATGCTCCAATCCGTTTAGGACTTTTGAGAAACACTTTTTTTGTATTTGCTATTAATGCATCCACCTCCAAGTAACATTCTCGAATAGTTTGTGCCACAAGATGTAAAGCATGGACTTTACACGTAACATGTAAAAGTCGTTCACACTTTTCTTTAAGAGAACGGCCTACACTACACATTGTCGCTGCACCATCGCTCATGAACATCAACAGTTGACACTTGGAATTGTTGTAACGTATCGAGCACTACGGCCGTAATTGCTTCACCAGCACACTCTTTTAGTCTTTTGCTAGCTGATAAAATTGCAAATTTTGGTTTAACAGGATCTAGTACTCGTACTATAATATTGAAAATAGAATTTTTTTTGCAATCTGTCGTCTCATCAAGACATAGCCACAGCTGTTTATCTTTTAATTCTGCTTTGATCATATTTTCAATATCCTTACGTATACATAGTAGATCTCTCCGTAACGCTGTCCGTGATGGTAAGTTCCACTCGGGATTGTATGAACGCCAAAACTGTCGAAACGCTTCTTCATCGAGTACGCGTAGCGATAGACCAAAATTGGGTTTGAGGTGGCACGCCATTTTTCTTTTTTTTGTGCTGTACACTATTAATATATCTTTTACAGTCACGTTTGTTCCAGCACATTAACAGTATTTTACAAACTCTACACAATATTTTGGTTCCATTGTAGTTTAAATCCGGAAATTCACTGATAAATTTAATCACTTTACTAGCTAACGGCCGATTATTTTCCTTGCGTACGTTAGACATAGTTATATATATAAATTATATTCATCTATAATAAGTACGACTAACGCTGCGAAGGGTTGACGAGAGACTGTTGCAATAAATCAATAAATTGAAGTGCGCGCCGACTCATCTGTATACATACATATGTGGCGTCATGGGCCCGGCAAACTCATTTCTAACCTGGCGCGGGGCTCTCTTAGCCCGCTCTACTTATACCTTATATTTTCTTAGTAATTTGGCATTTTCAATTTCGAGTATTCATTTCTTGCCATTTATTTTACGAAAGTAGGCTTTGACGGAACTGACGTTATTATTACTGCTGTAAGTTTTCCGAAGAACAGGAGTATCTTATTTATGGAATCTCTAATTGAAACTCCGCATACAGGTCATGAATGAAAACTACAGGAATAAATAGACGAAGCATCAAAAGAATCAAATTTCATCCGTACCACATACAATACATCAGGATGAAGATTACGACCGACGTCTCGAATTTTGTTAATGGGTTCTAGAAAAATTAGATGATGAACATTTCTTTTTTTTTCATTATTACAGTTATGAAAATCCCAATTTCTTTTAGAACCCCCAGCACAAATGATCTACTAATATTTGAATAATGTGATGCGTGTGATAGTTCCATATTTTTTTAATAGCCACTTAAATGGCGCTATATTTCTTGGAATTATAAAAGACAATATACCTGTACTTTTGGAAAATACACCACCTAATATCCGAAAGGGAATTAGGTAGGTAATATCTCAATAGATGGATAGAACGCGGAGGTCCACAAAATTAGCAAAGTCCCCAGACCTAACGAGTCTCGATTTCTTCTTATGGGAATATATCAAAAATATTGTTTATGATATACCGCCAACCACATCCGACAATATGAAAAACCGAATAGGAAGAGTTCGCTTATGTATTGAAAATGATGGACAACACTTTGAACACTTGTTAAAACATTAGCTTTTTTATATTTAAGTTTCTTATTGTTGAATATTCGATATTGAAAATGCTAAATTGCTAAGGAAATATAAGATATAGGAAATCTTAATACAATTTTATAAATTGTTAAAATTATAATTTAAAAACGATAATAAATACTGGATGTTCCGTTCAATAGAAGAAAGTTATTTGACTTTAATGAGTAGTAAAAGTATCAAAAGGATATTTTCGTCCATCCTGTATATTTTTTAGGGATCATTTTTATTTTATCTTCAAATGTAAAGCTTTGACTAAAAATAAATACATTTTCAAGAATAGTTAAATATCTCAAAAACGGCTTGAGTTAGGTATAAGAAACATGACAATAATTTGGGTTTATTTGCCCCGCACTATCAAAATATGCAATAATATACAGGATGTTCCATTTAAATTTTCACAACTTTGGTGTGTAACTTCTTACTGAGTCACTCTGTATATACCAAAACAATTTTGAAACTTGCCCCCAATGAATCTCCACAACTCAACAAAAATATTTTGCCGTTTTTCGTATGCAAACCGCCGGGAATGTGGTGCGCCATCCTGTATACCAAAATGTTTGCAATTTTTAGATGAAGAACACCATGGAAAAAACGCGATAGAATCAAAAACAAAATATCTTTCAACATTTTAAAAAATATGTATACAGGATGTTGCTATTTATATTTCGCAATTTGTACTTTACTTTGAAACATACTACTTCCTTTACAATAAAAATAGGTGAACATTTTATATAGATTTACGTGATTAATTTATTAAGCAAAAAGACAGATTTTATCGTATTGCCATACTTTATGGGGCCCAATGTGTATATGTATATGATTCTCTTCTTTTTAATTTTTGGTACGATCACAGGAAATAAACGCAATAAAATGAAATTGGTGTGTATATAATTATAAAAGATATACAGTGTGTTCAGTGAGAAATGGGACAGTGCGATATCTCGGGAATTAAGATTTTAAAAGTTTAAGAATTTAACGTTTGTAGGGCATATATTCTCTGGCAATTAAAAAAATAAATGCGTTACTGATAAGTGGTACTGCCTACCTTTTTTCCAGTCGAATCATTCGATTTTTGGAATTTGCGACACTTTTATAATAAATAACCTAAATTATAGCTGTTGTGCTTTCTAAGGTAACTAAGTAAATTAGAAATAATGATCACTGCATGATAAAAGATTTTATTTATGTTTCATAATGAATTTGAACATTGCATTAAGTGCTCAAAATTTAAAAGATACTGAGATGTTTCAATGAAATATAAAATCAAAAAACACAAAAATCACAAGCCTTTTTTATTCTAAATAATCTACTTACAAACAATTTTGAAAAACTATTTACAGCTATAAGTCCCCGTGTGTGTGTGTGTGTTTTTAAAATTCTTCGTTAAAATCTCTTTCTTTTTAGGTTATTTCTGATTAATCCTTTGATGTCGGATCCCCTTCGATTCCTCCTTCTCCTAAGCGATTTTAAATTTCTTTTGATTATTTTGATGATCAAAATTCTTTAAAAAATTGTTTTAAAGTAAATTTCTAAATATTTTTATCCAAAACTTGTCATGTAAAAAATTTATTCTTGTTTAGTTTGTTGTCACAGGAATGCCAATCCGACTTTGAAATTCTTAGGGTTGGACTATCAATCGTACGCGATGTTACGACATTAAGGATTTTGATTACTAGATTCAATCAATAGTGTTGTGCATGATTTTTGTGTGTTCTTACAAATATTGATAAAAAAGGTGAGTTATTGAAAATAACTTGTAACTTTGATTATTCCCTATAAATTAATATTAACCTTTCCTGGTATAATTAGTGCGGAACAGAGTTTCAGTGCTGTGGTTCAATTCTTGAGGAAGCGAACTAGGTTCAGATATGGAGATGGCCCTTTGGGTAAGAGAATTGATAACACCGCGTTTTTTGGGTTGGACGATGGTGGGAGAGGCCATTGAGATATCTATCCATGTGCGTGGGCTTTCGGTATACGGAATGTTCCAGCGCACTCTCAGGACGCCGGTGTATGAGAACATCTAAGAAAGGGAGGCAACTGTCCGATTCGACCTCCACGGTGAAGCGTATAGAATCATGTTGGGAATTCAGAAACGATAGGAAATTGTTTAAAGATTCGTGTCCATGAGGCCAGATGACAAAGGTGTCATCAACGTACTTTTACCACTTTGGCTTAAGGTTGTAAGATAATGAGGCTTGTTATTCGAACGCTTCCATAAAGATGTTGGCGACGACAGGAGACAGATGAGATCCCACAGCTGCGCTTGAGACTTGTTCGTAGTATTTACCATGAAACTGGAAATAGATAGAAGAAAGACAAGCTTCAACCAAGCCAGCCAGATTATCCGGTTGGTCATTGGAGATGAGGAATTCTCTAATAATGGATACTGTATCCGGTATGGAAATTTTGGTGAATATTATCAACTCTTTCATCGTTTGACGAAATGTTGGGAATTTCGGATGAAAGAGTCGCTGTGTCCAGCGTAAGATTTTAAAAGATTAGAAAGGTACTTCAATAATTTGTAGGCCAGTGCTGACAATAGGACGTAAGGGGATATTGGATTTGTGGATTTTAGGGAGACTATAACTTAGGGGCTGAACAATCACTAGGGGGAGGTGACCTGGTAATCTTTTATCATTGATTTGATATAAAATTAATACATTTCGAATTTAATTTAATTACCTAGAGGGAATTTCGGGCGACATATATTAACTTGCGGTGAGGCACGCTCACTTATGGTCAGACATTTTGTGGTCACTATTAAAAAGTGATCAAGTTCAAAGGATGATTACAGCACGCGGTAACTGATTTCATCTTATTATGTTCCTTTTTGTCTATCGTAAGAAATTGGGCAAATTAACCGAGAAGAGTATAACTTACAACTATACTACTTAAAGACGTTATTGTTTCCCTTCTACTTCCTTAAAAGCCGATAAGTTAAAAAAGAAACCATAAAACAGGTATAGGTGATAGTGTACTGTGTGAGAGTGACGATTCAAGTCACCAACAGATTCGGGGGAAAAACATATTCTAGATGGTTTCACCTGGTATGATCGCCCGAAATCTCCTTAGCTACCAGAGAATATGAGTGCCCAACGGACATCTATAGTACTTCTCAGTTTTAAAATCTCCCTTCGTTACTGAGATATTGCGCTGTCTCATTCCTCGCTGAACACTGTGAATAAGAAATTACATCGGTAAGCGCCAAGATCAACAACCTGTCTTCAACATATATATGTAACACCAAGAATTACCCTCTACTATTAATTTCTTACAATTTTTAAAGGTTAGTTTTGGCGTTTTACCGACTTAATAATCAAAATTTCACCTATATGTACATAGGTACTAGATGAAACATTTACTCTTCAAGAGCGTTTCGAAAGTACCGAGAATGAATGCGGTAAAAAAGATAAAAATAAGAATGATGCATCATGTTTAAAGTTTTTTTTGTCGTTCTAAGATGTCAAGTGCTTACAATAAATAAACGAGAGGAATGCACGTAGAACAGTCATTCTAATTGATTATAGTTTGTTACTATTTCAAAATAAAATCAGCTGATTAGCTATGGAAACGCACTACCGGAATGTAGCTATATTATACCTATTTATTTTCCTGTTTGCCTAAAAATAACAACTCTAACTTTGCAATTCAAAGAGGCACCATTCTAAAATTAAACCTAATCTTTCGAATAGCAATCTATGTAAAAATATGAAATGTAGCAATGTACAGGTCGTTTCATTCTTAGAAAAAAGTGTATGGAAAAATCTCGACAATAGCTTTGTAATAAATGCAAAATGATTTCCCCATAACATGCGCACCGTTTTCCAAGTTTGAAGCGATGTAAGGTTGTAAACGATTGCATCCGCTTTAAGAATACTGTTAGTATATACGTATTGCCATGCTCTGCTTATTGAAAGCGGGGAAAATACGTTCCTTTTTGGCCTATAAGTGGAGTGTGTAATAGTAGAACTAAAGATGAGTTCGAATATTCGTCCAGTTACTCCAAGTACCCTACTCACTCTCTTTGACGTTCGGAAATGTGGTAGAGTCACTCCATCCAAGTTCGGGTATGATAGAACATTGCTACGAGGTGCATTCAAGTTATAACACCTCCGTTTTTTTTTCTCACTAACTAATTACACAAAAACTATGAAACTTGTGTCACTTCTCGACGTAATCTCCTTGCAGCCGTACACAATTTTCACAACGTCGATCCCATGATTCCATTGCCACTGCGAACGCTTCTTTAGGAGTCTGTTTTGATCACTGGGAAATCGCTGTCTTTCATCGTTGGAAACAGCCAAAAGTCGCTAGGAGCCAAGTCAGGTGAGTGAGGAGCATGAGAAATTACTTCAAAGTTGTTTGCACGAAGAAACTGCTGCGTCACGTTCACCCGATGCGCTGGTGCGTTGTCTTGGTGAAAGAGCATACGTGCAGCCTTTTCCGGCCGTTTTTCACGCAATGCAGGAGGGAGCTTCTTCTTCAAAACATCTTCGTAGGATGCACCTGTCACCGTAGTGCCCTTTGGAACGCAATGAGTAAGGATTACGCCATCGCTGCCCCACAACATGGCCACCATCATTTTTTCAGCACTAGCGCTTACCCGCATTTTTTTTGGTGGCGGTGAATCTGTGCGCTTCCATGACACCATCACCATATGTCTCATTCAACGGGCGATGAATTTCTATCGGTGTCACACCACGCAAATGGAGAAAACGAATGATTACACCCTGACCTTGTAATGGAAACGTCGCCATTTGAAGTATCAAAAACAGTTCTCACTCTCGCCGCTGCCGCTAACGGTTCTGTGTGCCGTACAGTGCTGCCATCTCTGTCATTCATTGACAAAGAGCGCCCGCTTATTTTAAAACGAACCGCATATTTCTGTTTCCAGTTCTGAGAAAAAAAATCGGAGGTGTAACTTGAATGCACCTCGTAAAGGGAGTACTCGGTGCTCGTTTAGGAAGTATGGCTTGAGTGATCCACTCCACGTGCTCTTTACTCTTGATCTGCTCCGATCGAATATCCGAACTCCGCTTAAAACAGTGCGATAGCGTACACCATAGGAGCATGTTGAATTAGTTTATGGATTTCAATTATCAGTTTGAATAATGCATGGGCAACAACATACCCTGATACCGTCTAATTTTCTAGATTTGGAATAGTACCTTGTTACAACTATCGATCGTGCTCTCCATTATAATTCCATAAAAAGGTCATAGCAACACACTTATTCTTTTTTTTGCAACAAAAGTGAATTGAAAATCAAACAGAACAATAGTTCGAAGATATTTTAGGAGGTTTCAGAAAGGTCGATAATAGCACAGTGTTTATTACAAGTGGCAAAGAAATGGCAATTATTTAAAGGTTATTTTTGAAAACATCACTTTCATCTTTGATCCATCTCCTGGATCATTTACAAACTGCTTGGGTAGCACTTTGAATTGAATGTGAAAGTGATTCTTATAGCAATTCGCCTATTATTTTTCTTAAATTTCTTTGCTACTTCTAGTATTGTGCTGTTATTATTTTTTAAATTATTGAGTGAAACTACCATCAATTATTTCCGTCATGGTTGATAATCGAACTTAAACATATTGCTTTATTTTTTTATTTTCATCTTCGGAAGATATCCTCGTAATAGTTTCCTTTTCTTCTGAAACATCCTGTATATGTAATAGTGTTTTAGTTGTACTTTACAAAACTTCGACATGGAATTCAAAACGCGGTTTCTTTTTGGAAATATTGGTATTCGAAAAGCAGTTCCTTCAAAAATTTGGCTATAATTAGCAAGATATCAGCATTTTTTCTGTACCTTTTGAGTGTCATACCAAAACAATTCAGAGAGCATTGTATATCTGGAAAATTATAGGCGATGATATATAACAATGTCCCGGTCACAAATCATAAAATTCACTGTGAAGATACACCCCTTGAATATGAACAAAATATCTTGGTAAGAATATTAATCGAATAATAAATAAAATAGCAATTGTTTTCTTAAAGATAATAGAAATAAGCAGAATTGCACCTTTTTTGTAAACATTAAATAATACACAGTGACTAGTTAACGAACAGTCTGGACAACGAACTTTCGAGAAGGATTTTTGTGTTCGCACAACGAACACATTTTCGGGTAACGAACAACTAACATCTCGTATCCCGGGATTAGTCGCGCTATGGTCGATTCGCTGAAAAAATTTGCGATAGCTTTGTAACAGTGGCGGCCCGTAATCATATTGGCTAAAAAATAAACGTATGTCTTACTTTATATTGATTTGATATAATATATAATACGCCGGTTTTTCCCTCGCACTAGAGTCGCCAACTCCGCCGCTTCATGGTAATTCTAATAAAATATGTAAGGCTAAGTAGGAAACTAATAATAAGCACCTGTTTAAAAGTTATAATTTATAAATTAGATTAGCGCATCGTTATCTAAACAGACCTCTGAAACACATTCATTGTGGCACGATGGAACTAAACAATAGACAAACAACGCGCTGTGTCTACACATACGCGTGTATATACAGCGTGTCCCTGGATTAGCGCATGGATCGGTAAGGCAGACAGAAAATTAATGAGATGAAATTTCATCTTTTGAGGTTCGGTCATGCTTAAATAGTAAGTAATTTATGCCATAATTTTATTGTCGAAAAATCAAGTATATCTTATAAATTTACAAAAAAGGAATTTTTTCAATTAGTAAAATGCATTTTCTATAGGAGATACAACAATAGGGTTATTAAAAAACAATGTTCAGAGTAATAAATTATGCTAGTACTTAGTGTGTAAGCATCGCTGAATCCCAAAAAGATGAAAATTTAACTCAATAATTTCCTGTCTGCCTTACCTATCCATGTGTTAATCCGGGGACACACTGCCTTAATGTGACAATGCACTATTTATAAAACACTTATCCACCTGAACAATGTTATCAGCTGTATTTGCTCTTTTAAACAATTGCAACATTAAATACGTTTCAACAGCGAAGTAAAAATGTTCTTATATGCAGAAAAGGACCGTGTGACATCTAGTGACGCAATGTTAGCATAAATGAAATAATCTTTAAAATCACTTAACCAAGTGTAACACATATATGACAACGATTGTGAACGGAGACTGATTCAGCACTAGCCGTCCGCATATATTCGCACATATTCGCCGCCTCTGATGGGAAGGAGAAATCCGCCGTCTCTAAATATAATGCGCACAAAGCAATAAAACGAATTACTTACATCACAACCACCAATCTAATCAGCCAAATCATACATAGATCTACAGAAGTTACGATGCACTTTTTTTATTTTTGTCTTTACTAGTTTGCCTAGTTATAAGTTCTAATTTTTTCCAGCACCGACATTATTTACAATACACGCACACACAGACGCCGCTTTACGATGCGGTACGTTTAAAAATATTCCTAAAATGTGTTTTTCCTGTTATTAGTGTACGGTGAATACAAAAAAAAATATAGAACAAACATTAATGAACTTATTTCGATTAGGCGTGCGACCTGTAAAATAACTCAATTATATATTTTTCTGTAAATTTCAAATGAAAAACCATTTTTTTTATTCATTTAGAAAAAATCTGTTAAAAATGGTTTGTACGGTTGAAGGGACCGGGACGCGACAGATCACGGAACTTTGAGGCATGGCCTCTTCCGGGTGGAAGATTTCTCACGGAGGATCTCAGCAGGAGTCTTAAAATGATATCCAAACCAAATTGAGGTTAATAAAATTGGGGATCTCCGCAACGACAATACTATTCACTATTTTCAAAAAATCCTGCACATAAGAGAAACACAATCGGGGTTGGACCGATTTTTTTTAATGCTTCACGACCAAAAAGATTTCGAATTAACTACTATATTTTTTTTTCAATTCATCTTTTGCATATTATTTTTACAATAAATGTCGAGTTTGAGTGCAAAACCGGCTATATCTATTTTTTGGAAATTCCGACATTAGTACGTCGTTTCTATAGTTTTGACATGCTATATCCGTTTCCGAACTTCTTTCCGTCCAAAATTCGCTGTTACTATATTGAAACTTCATTTATAGCTTCAAAACCCGTACTAAATTTTTGTGGTATAAGAAGAATGCACTGTGTTGATTCAAATTTTCTCAAATTTTCCTTATGTTAAAGCAATGTAGTTTGTTTTTCTAATAATACAAGTAAAAGTTAACATTCTTTAATTCGTTTTTGCTCATTCGACACCAGAACTCATTATTTTATAGTCAGATACTCCTTTTTATAACTACCAGTGCATAATTTGCATTTTTGTATGAGTTTTAATGCTTTTTTTCCCCTGATAGATAAACTTTCTTTGCTGTTTAGGTGGAGAAAGTTCCCTATAAAACATTATCATTGATAGATTTCAGGTAAACGGGCATGGAATGGTACGTTTTTGCCTTCTCCCAAAAGAAAGGAAACATAGCTTTGCACGCAAACTCCACAAATATATTAACAACTATAAGCTTATTTCCATTTTTGATCTTCAAAAGGAATTAACCATTTCAGTCACGATTTATTAAGACGTTGAGTGCTCGTCCCCGATCGGAGTTACATGTTATATTATAACAATTGTTGTTAGTATCCCGGTCGAGACGGTTGTTTTTTAATTACGGATAAAAATCAAAGTATGCCTTCTTCTCGGATAAGGAAGTGAAACCGTAGGCCCCGTGTCAATACGATGTTTGGCACGTTAAAAATCCCTACCAAAGGTTGGCACACCTCTGGATTCGGCAAAATTCTAGTGGGGTCGGCTAATGATCATAGTAATCGATGCCTAGAAGTGTGAGGTGTATTCCGTAACCCGACACTTCACCCGATACAACAACAACAATTGTCGTTACTTGACGCGAGCACTGAATCTATTTAGCTGCATGTCCGTGTATCAGCGTGTTACACCTAACCTACACGCTGACATCATTGTTTTATCGTAAGAGTAAAGACAATCTATTAATTTGACTATCTTTCTCAAGTATTACCGGTGAAAAAGGAAGCAAAATTTGCGTTTATCTCACAGACAAAGATCTGCACGGTTTGATTTCACGAGTGACAGACAAGGGTAGTCGTACTACTGCACTGTTCAAGTAGTGCTCTGTTTACCTTGTAATGTCTGTTGTAAGTTGTCAAATGTAGATTAGCATCGTTTTTGTGTATTTGGCTTATTATTAACTATTTCTCACCCGCTTTTTACTTTGTTTCTGTATTTCGCAAAAAAAAAATGTTCTTTTTAGAAAACAGAGAGTACGACTGTAAAGTCTCCGGTAAGTTATTTTGAATAAAGGCCACGCATCTAAAACAGGTTAATGTTTTTATTATTATATTATAGATAATGTATGAAAAGTGATTGAATTCCAAAGCAGGGGAAGTTGTGCTCAATGTTCTGGTTAAAACGAATATTATTTGCGTTAAAGCAAAAATAATTTGTGTGCAAATACATTTATTATCAAATTAACCGTTTATACGGTTTTTAATTTGACCCAGGGGTGTGTTCGAAAAAGTTGGGTATAGGTAGGGTACTGGTAATAGAGGGAATGGTCACGTGACTTCTCTTACCCTTTTTATTCGAACGCAAATGTGTTCGCTACTTTGAAATTTATTCATTGTATGTCCTCTATAACATGAATTTGATATAACATGGATTTGCAAAGAAAAAAGCGGGTTGTAATCATTTGCACATTGATTGCACGTTTTTTCTGTTTCTGTTAAAAGTTTTTTATTGTACACCTCTATATTTATTTTTTTTTATTTAAATATAGCGTAATGTTTATCATATTAACTACTTATAATCTTATATAAACATGTATATTATAACTAATACCCTTCCAATACATAACCTTCAAGTTTTGTTTTGGCTTTTGAAGGAATGAAGTAACACTGGGCATGACAGGTAATTTATTCCGACGTTCAGAGATCGGTAACAGTAGAGCATCTACCAGCGTTCGAAAAGTAT
Source organism: Dynastes maya (assembly GCA_029619315.2). Lineage (NCBI taxonomy): Eukaryota > Metazoa > Arthropoda > Insecta > Coleoptera > Scarabaeidae > Dynastes > Dynastes maya. The sequence continues at coordinate 77,325,873 of JAROYE020000001.1, forward strand.
GGTAAACACTGTCAAGAGCAAATTATCCGCCATTTTAGAACGCACCGTAGATGTATCGGACCTATTTCATACGGACGAAAATTGATGACGTGCGTCAAAAGTGAAAATAGACAAAGTGTGGCAGCGAAAGCGTTAAAGTTAGTCAATTAAAATAGCGTTAATCCATTTCCCAAAAAAATCTCAACGAACAGGATCTTGAATCCAATTATGTTCATTAACCGGTCATCCACTGTAATTTCAATAAGTTTTTGTTTGAAAAAGTCTCTTTTAATTTTACATCCCTTAAAAATAGACCTATATGCACAACGACACAAAAATAATCCCGGACAATGCACAGTAAATCTGTACGAAACTGAGCCTTGTTTATACTGCTGATACTACCTTGTCGCTTGCCAGTCGTCCAGATTTACTTTTGTCCCATCGCACTATTGCTTTCATAAAAATCTGGGGAGCTCATTTCGACGTTTTTTGAGTGTTGAGTGACTATGACTAAAAATGACAATATTTTGTATTTAACCTAAAAGTTATCCGTTATATTCGTTTATTTTAAAAACTGTTTGCTATTAGCAACAAATATATCAAAGATTATTTTTAAATATAAACATTTTTACTGAGAACCATATTACGTTAATTGGACATTCTTGTCGATTTACGATTGACACTGACAGACAATTTGACATTAAATTATTTGTAATATTTTACAAGATTTTAAATCTATACAAAGGGGTGAGGAATGAAAAGCAAGGCTACCAACCAAAGACTGTGTACCTTAGGAGCAAGGAAGGAAAAATAGTAATAGGTGAAGATGAAATTATAGAGAGATGGAAAGAGCATTTCAACGAGTTGCTAAACAAGGATAGCGAAAGTAGAGCAAAGAGTTATAATGATCATGCAGTTTACCAACACGAACCAAACGAAGAGCCCCCTAGTATGGAAGAAATAAAGCATATAGTAAATAACTTGAAGAATAATAAAAGCCCTCTATCGTACGACATGACAGCTGAAATGTTCAAATATGGTGGAGAGAAGCTTCTAGAAGTAACGCATCATCTGATTAATGAAATCTGGCTAGTAGAGCAAATGCCGAGAGAATAGACAGAAGCCATGCCCTTTGTTCAAAAAAAGGCGACAGGGCAGGTTATGACAATTACAGAGGCATCGCACTACTCAATACTGCATATAAAATACTAGCAATTGCCATTAAAAATAAATTAGTAGGAAGTATGGAGAACTGCGCAGGTAAATATTAGTATGGTTTCAGAGAAGAGAAATCCAGACGGGAAGCTATGAATACCGGAAACCAACTTTTGTAATTTTTGTGAATTTCAAACAAGCTTATGACTCAGTAAATAGGGAGGAATTATACGAAGCACTAAAGGAACTAGGAGTAAATCGGAAAATAATCGCCCTGATAAAAATGACGTTCAACTGTACAAAAAACAAGGTCAACATTTTAGGAGAAATTTCGTGCCCCTTTGAAGTCAAAGGAGGACTAAGGCAAGGGGACTCTTTATCAGCAATTCTGGTCAACATAGTACTGGAAAGATTAATAAGACACGCGGAAATAGAGAAAACCTAATCGGTATTGGTGTAGCACGTATCCACCTTTGAAGAACTGTATCCATCTAGGTGCAGCACGTATCCACCCTCGAAAAAATGTGTATCCACTTAGGGGTAGGATGTGTACCCACTTTGGGACAAAAATGCACCATCATCCAACGCCATGTTGCTCCTGGTACAATGATTTGGACTGATAAATGGGCAGCTTATCGTACTATTAGAAACTAGGCTGGTTTCAATTATGGCCACCAGACAGTAAATCATCAACAAAATTTTGTTGATCCAATTACTGGGGCTAATACTCGATTTATTGAAACCAATTAGGGCCATGTGAAAACTGAAATTGTTCGAAGAATGCACGGTACATCAATGGCATTATTCTCAGGGCATTTGGCAGGATATTGGTGGAGAAAACAACATGAGAAACAATTTCCATTAATTTGACAATTTGCACGTTTTATTGTGTTATATTTTTTGTAATAAAATGTATTATTGTATCATTTTTTGATATTAATTTTTTTTTACTGTGTTTTACGTTTAGGTAGGATACACGTCCTACCCCTAAGTGGATACACATTTTTTCGAAGGTGGATACGTGCTGCAACTAGGTGGATACAGTTTTTCAAAGGTGGATACATGCTACAGCAATACCAACCTAATTTACTACAAGAAACATCTTTGCTTAGCCTACGTTGACGACATAGCAATTATAACGAGAAGTAAAGAGAACCTTAGGAAAATACTGCGTCGACTAGTGCAAGCATCAGAAAAAATAGGCCTACGCATAAATGAGACGAAAATAGAGTACATAGCATGGACGGACGACGGTCTCGCTGAGACACAAATTAATAATACAGATTGATGAAAATAGGAAGTAGAGTTTCAAAGAAGTAGAGCGTTTCACCTATGTACGGTGCAAGGTTAGTGGCTGGAAATAGATGTCTATTTGCATTGAGAAATGCATTCAGAAGCAAATTGATCTCGAGAGGGCTTAAAGTGCGAATTTACAAAACCGTTGTAAGACCAATAGTGACATATGGAAGTGTGGATAGTAAGAAAGGTAAACCAAAAGGTTATAGAAGTGTGGAAAACAAAGTTTCTGCAAAAAATATATGGGGGAAACAAGTAGAAGGGGAGTGGGAAAGAAGAACTAATGGAACTTTATGGTGAGCCAAGTATAACAAGAGTAGTGAAAGCGCAGAGTATTAGGCGGCTGGGGCACATTTGGAGGATGGGCAACCGAAGAATTCCAAAACTAATACTGAACAAGACTATAGGAGGAAACAGGAGAAGAGGAAGGCCAAAAGAGAGGTGGAAAAATGAAGTAGAAGAAGATCTCAGGGAAGTGGGCATCACCAACTGGAAGAAAGAAGCGGGAGATGCTGAAATGGAAAAAAATACTAAAACAAGTCATGGGCCACAACGGCCTGAAGAGCTACAATATATATTTGTATATTTCACAAGACGTTTAAAATTGATAATGTCATATTTTTATAAAAGCAATAGTACCATTTAAAAATGCAAAAATCTCTTATATTTTTGATTTGAAACTTCAATGCTTCTGCGATTGCTTTAGTAATAAACTTAAAAGGTTCGGAGAAAATGTTAACTCTTGGTAGTTTCAATTTTAATCTAGCACTAATATTAATGGAGATTACCACGATCAATTTTATTTTTTAAACATTCGTGGCTTATTAACGAAAAATATTTAGCTAGTTCTGAAACGATCATAACGCTAATTCGCCGTTCTAACCGTGACCTTTCCAATTATCCCTCCTTACCTTGAAATTTTCACTAAAATCTCTTTTTCTGTTTATTTTTTAACAGAATGCATGTACAAGAGCGGTTTAGCAATGGAATTGAAGGAGAAAATAACGGCACGGCTTATGTCATAACGTATGCCTATGTATTAACACGCTAACTTTGTTTGAAGGCTTTTTGAAGCTGAACTTACTACCGGAATTCTTCGCCTTATTAACGGATGATTTCTTCTTAAATGCACTAACGTGAAGATCACAATTATTTCCATTACCATTCGCGATGATCGAATGCCGTGACACGTCCACAGCCGTCGGCTCCATCTCCCGGCAGTCATCGCCGTTATCCGATTCGTGAACGTCTGCGTCGACGACATGAACGTGGTCTTCTTCGATCGCCGCGAATTTATCACCCAGGAGATTGTTATTATTACATACTAACTCGTTCGCAACGGAAGAGTCGGCGGTTTTTCTCACGATATTTACACAATTCGAATCGAAAGTGACCGCCGTCGCCACCCTACTACATTCTTGCACTCTCCGATTCCATTCATTCGTATTAATACTATTATGGTTACTGTTGTTGTCGGTTATATTATTGTAGATCGGTAGAATTTTGTCTGTTACATCGCCGCTGTGATTTTGAGAGGTTCGCCGCTTAAAACTGCAATTTCCGTCTTCGTCGCCGTCGCGTTGCTGTTGTTGCTGGTCGTCGTTTTCCGTTGTCGCGGTCGTCCTATTGGTCTGCGTCTTGTCGTGCGTCCAAATGATAACTACTCAATCTCCTCGATGCGAGCCACGCCGCACCGGTTCCGCGTTACCACGGTAAAGATAGACCTGAAGCAGTATCAGGAAATCGATGCTCACTTGAATACAGCCGCACACCCAGAACTGCAGCGGCGCCTCACGGATCTTGAAGTAGAGCGTCTTGAAGACGTCGCCGCACGTCCAGAAGAATACCATCATTATGCTGCAGAACGTACGACGAATAAATAGAAAACGAGAAGAAATTACATTTGGCAACACCGTAACTTATATCCAAACAAAACATACTAAGTAAATCTATACAGGCTATCCCACCAGAATGTATTTAAGCATTCTGTACATTTATTTGGCACCTGGGCAACCGTAATTGGTTAATTTCAAAGTTATATACTGCCGTTCAGGGCAAAAACGTCGTATTTGTGTACAAAATCGACCTTATGTGTTAATTAATAACCAAAATATTTTAAATTTGACACAATTTGCCAGTGTTATATAGCCTGAGGACGTGTTCTTGAACACGAAACCGGCCTAATTTTTTAATACAGAATTTTGTGAGATCTGGACCACCATTTCATTTCTACCTTTCATACTTCATCTCGCACAGAGTCATTAAGGATTATTTAAACATTAAATTGTCAACAGGACAATATCTTCACAGAAGAAGTGAACTTCTATTTGCCCAACAACTTCGATCCATTTATTTCTAAAGTGGATACTGATTGAAACGTTTTACTTGCTGTATAGATTACATACAACACACAAAGGCATATTGAAATTACATCTTTATAGTTGCTTTGTTTGGAAATATTTACGGTATTGCGACATTTTTTCATTAGTATTATTCTAACGGATGATACTATTCGCTAAATAAAAACTCATTTTGAAGAAAATTTTTAAACGGGTATAATAATTAAAAAATTACGTGTTCATTTTATTGAAAAGTTTTAAGTGGCGTTCACATAGGGGAGTGTGAAATTGGTGCAAGACTTAAGGTGTCGTGTGAAGGTGTGCACAATGCAAACTGATACGAACGTTCACATAGCAGCATAATACAGAATTAAGCATTAAGCCGATTTTACACCTATCAATTTATCAATCAATTTCAACATCTTTAAATTGATCAAATTCTAGCTTTTAAGTCTGTTTTACACGCCGCGATTTATTGGCCAATTAATTTAACAAGTTCTTTACCAAGAAATTGGTAGAAATATGCTGTTTTACATGCCACAATAAATCGGACAATTTTTTAACGATCGTGAATACTCGTTTAGTTTCGTTAATAATTGAACGGGGGAATTATTAAATAGGAAATTTCCATCTGCAGATGAAAATGGACTGGCAATCTGCCTTTCTCAAATGTTTTGACAGTTTTGGTATAGACACAGATTGGTTTCGACTAGTTTTCAAATTATCCGTACATCATAATCGTTTCATATTTTCGAAATTTATCTTCAGGTTACTTTAAAAACAGTAAACAAAATTCGTAGGCACTTTTCCATTACTGGGTTGGTATTAAGACAGCAAAGTAAGTGAAAAATCGTCGGAAAATCGTGGCAAAAACGGAGCATGTTCTATTCAATTCAATTAATCGTACGATAAATTGTTCAAGAAATCGTACCGATTGCTGCTGTTTTACACGGTACGATAAAATCGAAGATCAACTTGTTCAATTAATTGGCCAATAAATCGTGGAGTATAAAACAGGCTTTAATCAGAATTTGTTTTTGTGTTACATCTATCAATAATTCCGAGATCTTAAATTTAATGAATTTCTAGATCTTAACTAAGAACTTAGTTATTGTATTACACCTGTTAATAAATTTACAAGTCCCGAGTTGTGTCTAGGGACGTTTGGTGCAAGTCTGGTATTCGATAGTGACTTGTTCCTTAACAGTATTTGAATTTTTGAATTATTTCATTTTATTAATAAAATAATTATTAACTTTTCTTTGACTGCATTCAATAGTTCATTAAAAGAATCTTAATCCATCCGAAGGTACTTTTAAAAATGTTTTGGATCTGTTGCAAATTTTGATGCAACTAATGACAAAATGCCTTTTTTTGTTTTCAGCCACGGTCTAACCCATTATCTTCTTGATCGTTTTGACTTTGTTATATGATTAGTTATCTCGGCTAACAGCAGAAGAAACAACTTTTCTCAAGTTCGTTATTCGCTTTGCCCTATCGACTTTATCCTCGTGGTTGTATGTATAAAATCACAACCTATGTGCACGCACTCTTCATGTGATACAGTGTCAGTAATGACAATGACAACTAGAAAATTGAAGAAAAATTGAAGCAAAAATAGAACATGTCCTAATTTGTCAATTTCTACAAGTTCCTATAATTTATCAATTTATTCACAAATGTCAAGCATTACGTCAATAACTTGGTATTGAAGTGAACTTAAAATTGAACTGGAAATTGACAAATGTAACATAACTTGAAGTCACACCATTTAGCTCTAGAAATGGACCAATAAATTGACAGGTATAAAATCGGCTTTAGTGAAGTGCAAAACGATACAGCTGTCAAACTTTGACACTACCACAGCGGTGCATCAATATTTTCTACATTTGTTTTTGAATATGTATGTCATGATTACTGCAGAAACTGTAAATAAGCATACCGTATAACGTTTCTGTGTAATTTCGTACATTATAAAAGAAATGAGTAAATGAGTTACTTTAAGACAAAGCAATCGTTGGTATCAGTTGTCAACTTAATGTGAAATATTATGTGAACGCAGCCTTAGGCGCACTGGTTTGCCAAAATAATAGTATATTTACCTCATTCCTTCCGTCGATTTACTACGATAATTCTTCATCAGCTGCGGCATTCCCAGCATCGCCTCGGTGAAAACTGCAAGGAAGCCAACGATTTCCACGAAGACGGCATAGTCCATCAATAGGTACATCAGTAACGATGTCACTATCGAAAATACGACCATGCATTCTAAATACGATTGGAAGTCTGACCAATTCCAGAAATCCTTTAGATGAAAATCTAAAATGTACAAGGAATCGTTAGCTGTAAAGAATAAGATACACTTCGTCTAGTTTATCTTTAGACACTCGTCATTGTCTCTCCGCACAAGTAGAGGCAATTTATTCATCTATACTTGAACCGCCGAATAGCCAAGCCAATTAGAGTCTGATTATGTTCGTATTGTATTTTGGTTATTATTCCTGTTACTTTATTAATAGAGTAATCAAAACTTGCGGACTCGCATAAGCGTCGGTATTACAGGTTAATATAACAATACGAAAAATTCATAAATAAACTTACTTGCTAATTATTCAACAAATTAGAGGCATCAGGATGTGAACTACTGTAAACTTGCATCATTGCATATGTTTCCACAGTTACTTCTTTAAACCTTGTGCGTCGACAAGAAATAATATTCTTATACATAGAAAACGATCTCTCCACATCTAAGGAAGTTACATTTGCATGTAGAAACTGTTTTTCAAAATCACTTAAAAGTTCACTATTCTTACACTTATTATAAACGGCCTCTAAAGTATTAAAATCGGGATTTTTCCTTAAAACATCTGCCAACTTTTGACTAGCGCATAATCCTGGCTTATCATTTAATGTGTGTAATTTATTTTTTACACTCTCCACTACGTCTAATGATTCCTGCAATGACAATTCAGTACATTGTAGTTTTCTGATGGCATCTAGTAATACTGTATAATTGGTACATATTGTTAAATTTTCTAAAAGTTGAGGAATTTGAAATTCTCTTTGACTTTCTCTAATTGCTTTGGATTCATTCCGATTAAATCGCATTATAACTGATTGAATTTGTTGTTGCTGTTAGCCAAGTACCCCATCGCGTTAAAATTAGTTCAGGAGGTTCTGGAATACCTGGACAAAATTTACGAAATTCTTTTAAACGTTTAAGAGATTTACGAAACACTGCTTTAGTACTTCCAATCATCCGATCAACGTTTCCGTAATGTTGTCGAACTTCACCAATTAAATGCAAAGCATGCAGCACGCAGGTTATATGTATTAAGTTAGGAAATATGTTTTAAGGATCGCCCAACACTTAACATCGTTGCTGCACTATCTGTCACAATCATCACAACTTGATCTTGGGCAATTTTACATTTTTTCAAAGCGTTCATTATCACTTTTTGAATATTTTCCGCGGTACATTGTTGAACACGTTTGCAAGCTAACAAATATCGAGATGCTGTGTTCTCGCTAGATAAAACGCGAGCTATTACATTCACAATACTGTTTTTCTTTATATCGGTCGTCTCATCCATGGTAATCCATATTTTTTTGGAACACAAATCACGTTTACACACATTTTCTAGCATCTCTTTCATTCGCGGCAAATGATTCTGTAATTGTGTTTGTGAGGGTAATGGGTACTTTGGAACGTATTGTCGCCAAAACGTTTTAAAAGCTGCTTTTCTCACCAACGACAACGGAAGATTACAAGAGGTAAACATAATTCATAAATGTATGAGAAATAGTGTAAAAGGTACTTCAGTTCTTGCATTTCTCATATGCTTAATGCCATTGACATGCCTCTGGCAATCAGTTCTGTCCAATGCAGCCAAACGAACATTGCATATTAAGCAAAAAACTGCACTACCGTCATATTTTAAATGGCGAAAAAGTGACACACTTATGTACATTAGTAGCAAATCTATTACGAGGCATTGTTTTCTTAGGTATGTAAATATTAGTTCTATATGAAACGATACACTAATTATGTACTTGGTATAATACTACAACACACAAAAAACACCAGCTATATTTTCAAAAGCGACACGTAAGTACATAACCTTGACCGTTCGACTAATCTCTGCAACAGCTCAACCGGTACTAAAACGAAATCTCTCTCAGCGCGGTTCAACATGATTTATATTCAAGGTCGACACTACATGCCTGCTTCTCTACCGGTTTAGTTTATTTATGAATTTTTCGTATTCTTATATTAACCCGTAATACCGACGCCTATGCGAGTCCGCAAGTTTAATTTACTCTACTCATTACTATATAGATAAAATACATCTGCATAACTTTCAAATTTTCCGCCTAGTTTTGGCTCCAAAACGGTTGCAAATTGCTGGTTGGTACTTTATGCAGGATGTCTCACCGGGAACTGCATCGATCGATATATGAAAGTACACATTGGAAAATTGTGAAAACTTGGGATATACTATAGCCTACATGTACTAGTAAACCAAAATAGTTTTAATAATCTGACACATCCGGTTATACCGGAAATATCTGTCAACTTTGTTATTTTAAATGGAACATCCTACATATTATTACATTTTTGAGTTGTTCATTCAATTTTAAGGTTTGTTTGAAAAGGTTTTTTTGAAAATTTTTGACAGATGAACGAGTGCATGTGAACTATTATAACTTTGAAAGTGTTTAACTTGGAAAATTCAAATTTTGCAGAACTATTGACCGTATAGGGTAGTATTACAATCCGAATCAATTTTTCGAAAACATTATACAGTGTGCCCGATAATTACGATTAAAATTTCAAACGGAAAATGTGTCAAAATTCCATTTTTTTTTAATACAACTACCTATTTTTATCTGTCTTATCAAATTGCTCTTACAAGAATACAAAAAAAAATGTATTCATTACGCATCTAAAATTGATACTTTTCAAGATATTAAGGTAAATTATAGCACAATTGTTTTTATAAAAAAGTACCCACCAAAAGTACCCCCATATACAAAATCCAAGACTGACAAATCAGGGGACCGAGGAGATCACAAAAAAGGTCTATCGTTAGCTATCCACTGATCATAAAATACTTCTTGCAAAAGATTTCTAACCAAATAACCGTTGTGAGGAGGGGCGCCGTCATGTTGGTAAAAGATTTGTTTAAGCTCGACCAGCGGCAAGTTTTCTAAATAGGTATTTTCAAAATTTTGTAAAATATTCAAGTAACCATCAGTCACAAAGAAACAACGCGCATATTTTATGGTTAACAAATCACTTATTTGGTTTCGGTTTCGCTTCCTTAGCCGAGAAGAAGGCATACCTTAATTTTTATCCGTAATTAAAAAACAACCGGGATATGAACCCGCGCCGTTCGGAATCGAAAGGCAAGTATGCTAACCAATCGTCCACCGAGACGGTCTTAAAATTCTGTATTATTCGTTTAACTGTGTTTGATGACGGCTTATGTTTTTGTGGATACCGAGCGGCAAAGGTACTGCATGCTCTTGATATCACTTTATTGCATTCTCCTTAAATAATAAACAAATTTAAATAACCTTCGTTCGTATAATTTAAACGTGCCGGCATTGTTTATGATTGAAAATTTTGTGACATTTCATCAATGATGGATTGTTTCCTCATGGTCATGACTATGGTACTCATGGTCATGACTAACTTAGATATACGAAATATTAAAAAAAATCTACATATTATGCTACATTCTTACATCGTACACACATTGGTGGGTACTTTTTTTGAGTTTCATAGCAAAACGACTGGAAATTACGGAATTGTTATCAAATTTTAACAGGCAAGTTCATGTATGCTTCAAAAGATAGCGTTGATATAAACTTCGAATCCAAATACCTATACTAAAAATACCTAACACTAATTTTCGAGCATTTATAAAGAGCGCTCGTAATATTGTAAATAACTTTTTGTGTTATCTTTTATTTTAATACTTTAAATTGTTGTTTTTATATGGTTTATTAATATTCTCATTGCATGAAATATTAATCAACCGCTATTTGAATGTAATGGATGATATCTCATGAGTTTTCGTGACCAAGCTCATGAATTTCCCATTTTCTAATCTGGCAATGCTACTTCCGCTGTCACTTGTCAACAATGACATTTAGCGTGCGTGCGTATTTATCTATGGTATCTCATTTGTCTAGAGATTATTGATTTATAATTCATTTGATTTACATGAACAAAAATCGATCACGTGTGAAAAGATAAGGTAGACGGAGTAATATATCTGTAAATTATTCGCACCAGATGATTAAAAAATTTAACCCACACAAAATAAACAAAGGAAAAGAGTCGCTTTCTAATAATAAGTGCATACACATGCAAGTTAAAATACATAATACATTAATGCTGATTTTATTTAGATTTATAATTCAACCGGAAGTACGTATAATTTGTTTAGTAGACAAGTATTAGCAACCGGACAAAATGCGGATATTAAAATATTAATAATGGTATCCAAATATTTTTTTAAACCAAATCAATTTCGATAAAACTAACGTATAAAGTGCGATATACATATACGTCAGTATTATATCGTTCCTATCATATCTTCTTTATTCAACAATTAGTTCATGTTTACTGATACAAAACATAAACTATAGAGGTCAAGCACCCATTGCTTACTAAATTCATACAAAACGAACTGAAATAACATTAAAAGCTAAAAGGTTATCATTAAACAATTTCATTTATTATAAAGTTAAAAATGTTCATTTTTTTCATTCAAAAAACCGAAAGTATATTTAAAACTATCGTAAGAATAAGAAAAAAAAGAAAAAACCTACAAGTTTATTATAACATTTTGCTGATTAAATTTAAGTAAAAAATTAACAGATTATACCAGGCTTAAATCTCTATTCATTTGTTACATAAAAGGTATTAGACCAAGTTACTAGATTAAATCATGCCATGCATTGATAAACTAAATCTTTAATAATCCCCAATATTACAAGCGAACCATGCAAGCAAATTTACCACAAATACTGTGTGTAGAGCGTGGAGGTTTTGACTGAAGTAATCTGACCACCTCGCTGGGTTTGGCTGTTGAACATATGTACAGATATAATAGCAGTATAGAAGCGTATTTTAGAAAAAGAAGTTAAAGGCTATAGTAGTTTTTTTAAACATTAAAAGTAGTAACACCAATTTAGTATGTATTGCCGAAAGAACAGAAATTAACAGGTGGATTAGAATAGGGGAAACTAACTATACCATGAGAAAATACCTGTGAATATTCTTTGTCGTGCTTGTGACAATTGATTAATGTTGCGTACACGTACGCAGAGATGTATCATAGCAAACATGGTTACGTTCATGATGATACTTTGTATAAGAAGTGGATATTCAAAGTGTTTACCAAACCTATAATAATGATCACAGATAAGAACTAAAAAATTACCTTTGCAGGTGTATATTTACCAAAATAGTATTCTTAAAGTGTTTGCGACAAGAAGGGCCAGGCAAACGTGTAAAGAGAAGCCTTCTGCATTCCGTTCTCTTTTAATTTGCCTATACTGCGGTATGTACGGTATAACACCGCCGATTATCATAGCACCTGCACTAAACCAACCTACGACATGACCCACGGTCAAAGACAACTCGTCCGATATAACCCAGTCCATATTGGCGACTACTTTGATTTGTTCGTAACGTTTAACATGTTGCGATCCCGTTCTATTTTTAAAATGACTAACCGCTGTGCGGCGAACTGTCAAATGTCAACAAATGTCAAGCGTTCTTGCGCATTTTATCTTCACGATAAAACGATGCAAGCCATTGATTTACAAAGTGCGTTAGAGAAATTTACAGTAGAACGTTGCAGAAGTTAGTTATCCGCCTTATGACATTGTTTAATCCATATTTACGGACTATCCATTTATGTTTGCAAGTTTCCATTTCATTTTTGCATCAAAATCAAAATATGTCAATTAATGCTAATTTAATTTTGTAAATTTTTTGATTATAACTTATTATAACCAAAACAAGTGTTGCCAACCAGACATAGATTTTGAATTAGAAACAGTGTATTTTTAATTATATTTAATTTAAAAGAGTAATAATAAAGTAAAGCAAAACATGCAGGTTGATTGATCGTCTATACTTTTCATAAAAAAGCTGTTATAACATTTTCAAAATGTGTATTAAGGTTCAATAATTACATTTTGCACTATGATATAGCACTAGACAATAGTATCCATATTTTAAATTCAAGCAACATACGAACTTCTATTTGTTCTCTTAACTTAAAACAGAGGGAGGAAACGTAAATGGTTCAATCAGGCAATTTAAGGCGAGTTCGGATACTCATTCGGTGTAACTCTATTTACTCCAAGTACCCTACCCGCGCTCTTTAACGTTCGGAAATGTCCTAGAGTTACTTCATCCATTCGTTTAGAAGTATGGCTTGAGTGATTTACTCTTTCTCTACTCCTGATTCAGTCCACGTGTTTTACACTCTTGATCTGCTCCGAACGAATGCCTGAACTCAGCTTTAGTTTACGCGGGAAGACATTCACACTACGCGCATAGGATGGCGCTATCGTCAGAAAATTAAATTTCTGTAAGAATATTAGGGGAAATATCTAATACAAGGTTGTCTAATAACTAGAGTTGGCATTTTTTAAATTACGCGGATGATTTAAGTTTTTAGTTCCGGCAATAAAGGACATTCTTCTGTATTACGTTACAAATTGGGAAATATCTCAATTATTGCCAAAACTTAAATCATCTACGAAATTAAAACAAAAAATTCTACTAATAACTATCGCCGCAATAAATTTACCATGTGATCAAGAAGGTATACATGAAACAAAGTAGAATTATAAGAGTTTCCCATAAGGTTGTTATAAATGCGTGACCTTATTAGGTGGTAACGTATTCCATATTGTTAGAAATATATACAGTTTCAAATATTTAAAACACAATGTTAGAGATCTTGCATCCTCTGTAATAGAATCTTACATTTATGTTTATCTAAAAAATTTTAACAAAGTATAAAAGGGAAAGGTAATTGCTCATTCTCGATAATCGTATGCAAAGAATTAATATACTAAACACGGAAATCGCAAAAGTAATGCGTTGTTTTATTCTTTTTTATTCATATTTGGTTTTAAAATATATTTTCAAAAACTTATCGACAATATAAAACTATTTAACAAAATATTGTAATGGTGAGTTTATGCACAAATCTAAAATTAACACTTACACTTCTACCGACGTCAAATAATGAAATGGTTGATTACCATAACACGGTGACGTCACAAAAAGGTTGACAAAAAACGCACGCGTTTTATCTACCTACGTTTGAAATGACAGCTTCGTTTTCAATCTTTGTGATGCTAATATCAATTCAGCATATAACAAAATTCTTCGTTTTTAATGTACTTATCATGACTATAAATTCATGATAAGTACATTACCGTTACCACCGATACTAGAAGGGTTCGCCGCTCTTCGATGACGTCACGCTATTTAGGGGATGTATCGCCATGCATGATATTAGCCTAAGCGCCAGTCGTCAACTGAGTCCTTCATCGCATCCCATGCGATTTTATTTTGGAAAAACGAAGTTTCAAACCAAAAACCGAACACGTAACCGAGCACCGTTTTCGCGAAAGATTGTGGTGGATATTTAATCGACTAATTATTATTATTTGTAATTGTACATATATTTGGACAAAACTAAGGTTGAAATGATACAGCGATTGCAATTTTATTCAAAATTTTGTTCAATTTCACGAGAACATTTACTGACATGCTATTTAACCAGGGTCTTTAATTTCCTATTATGTGGTGTTTTTTCCTAATCTATCTTTCCTATTATATAGTATTTCATCTAATATATCATTACTTTTCTCACAATAATTTTTAAGTAGGGTATTTGTAGAACAAGTTATTATAATTGTTGCAATACGTTCGCTGCTGTGAATATGACATTTACAATATCAGTATCCAAAATGGCTACATTCGGTGATATAATTTAAAATATATTGTGTTAAAATAAAACGTTTATTATACACATTTAAAAACATCTCTACGTGTTCAAAAATAATTTTGTTAAATATAACGTAAGAATATGAAACTATTTGAACAATAACATCTTCACGTTTTTTGTCAAATACAACGGACAGTTGGGAAATTGAGTTGAAATAGCATGTTTTTTAAGCCTAGGATGTTTTAAACTTACAGTTATAGTTTCACCGGTCCTTGAATCTGTAGCTGTTGAAAAATAAATAATGTCTTCTTTTATTTACAAAGTGTAACTCACTACCAAAACATACAAAACAACAGACGCCGTCTTAGGTTAGGTTACCTCGCTTTTATTATTTCAGAAAAGGTTTTATCGCTTATACAACAAAGTACGGAAATATCACTACACAGTATTTTTTTAAATAAAACCAATATAATTTCGATAAACCAATTCAAAACGCAGAGACGGTCTGTGTGTGTAAACGCGTTTATGGCCTACATCAAAATACGTCATAGCCTGCTGACGTCAAAGCTGGTTACCCTTGTATTAACGGTAGCAACGACATTATACATTTTTCAATCGAAAAACGTGCAAGTTTTCTATTAAATTAAATTTATGCATAAGCCCACCCTAAAAATGTGTAGTTCATGACTACGGACACATAGTAGTGCTATTAACATTGCCCAAACGAATGTATTATGGTAATAATTTAATTTCTAACAAAGTGGAAATTCCCCTAGAAATACCGAAAAATTGGTAGTATTGGAAATACTATATAAAATGGTACTACTGATTGCAAATTGTCATTTAAATTAATCAGCTGGTTTTCAGTTGAAAAAAGAGTAATGTAGGTAAATAAGTAACCGTACTATAGTTTTTCTTTTTTTGTAAAGTACTAAGCGCAATACGTGGTGCTTGAATGTTTTAAGAAAATGACTATTTTTAAAGTTGTATATCCATTGTTAAAATATCGCCAATTATACTTGTTAGAATGTAAAATCTTACCGGCAATAACATTTACAAGACAAAAAAGTACTAAACATAATGCTGTGGTAACCTCGTCGAAATTAGAATTAGATTCAAATGTGAAGCCTTTAGGAGAGAAAGTGAAAGAGACAACAAAGACAGCATCATATTTAGGTGTTATTTTACTAGGAGTAGCAGTGACTGGTACCTTATTTTATGCAATTTTCCAAGAACTTTTTTCAAGTAAAAGTCCGAATAATGTATACACACAGGCTTCTAAAAAGTGCATAGCAGATACAAGAGTAGAAGATAAATTAGGACTGCCGATTACTGCGTTTGGTGAGGAAAGTCGTCGGGGTAGGAGGCAACATGTTAGTCATGTAGTATATCAGAAGGATGGTAGAAAACACTTAAGAATGAAATTCTACTTGCAAGGCAGTTTTTATAGAGGGACGGTGCACTTAGAAATGGCCGAAGTAAACTTTTTGTTACCGATTGTTTTTCTTTACGTTTAATGTATCTGTTATGTTCCAGAATGAAGCAGGGCAATATGAGTACAGATACTTGTTCGTAACGGTGAATGATTTATTACAGTCAACAATTGTCATCGAAGATAATCGAAATCAATTAGCTAGTCCGATAAATACAACAACTTTTGCCTTTGAATAAAAAACATTATTAAAAAAATGTAATTTTATTTATTTAACTATATTAAGAAGTGTTACAATGTTTCTGTTTTGTTGATAGGTGAAACTTTATAAAATAACACCAAGTCATTATCAAAAATATAATCTTTAATTTTCTGCGTAAGCCAACTAAGTACAATATAGATTGAAAGATATTGTATCCAAGCGAATTTTATTATTTGCCAAAATCCTGTCCTATAATAAACTCTATGTTCTGGATATAAAACATTTAGATTTATTATAAACTTTTCAATGCTGTCGATTTGATAAGTTTTATGTATATTTTTTAATGAAGTCGTCACTAAAAAGAACAATGTTATCTTTACCTCTATAAAAACAATCGGTTTGAAAATGACTTACAATTGCGTTTATTGAAATTCTGCTCTATATTTTTCACACTAACATCTTCAGGTAAGTCTCCAAAAATAGAATTATTATAATCTCGATTTATATAGCTTACAAAGCAGCGGAGAGGAAATCGCTGTGATAATTCTAAAATTGATGTCAAGCTTATCACATTCATTAAGTCGCTTACAGTTTCTTGGAGAAATATTATACTTTGCATATGTATCGGACATGTTGTCTGAAATAATAATTATTATTAATTTATTGGGATTCTATGAAGTATTTACTTACATGCAGTTTATAATCTATCGGTAATATTAAGGAGAAATATACTATGCTTGTGTCCCTTGGAAGAATTAAATTTAATTCGAAGGTAAGCTCATCAATTATTCCATCATAATCTGCATCTACTTCTCTTTCCTATATCAATGTAAAATTAAAGATAGCCTTAGTATTTATTCTTTCATCTCACCTGGATTAGCATACAACTATCTTCATTGTTTAGGTCTGAATAGTGTTCTACATTGCTGCAAATTATAGGAAAGCTAATATTGTTCGTGTAGCCTATAAATATGAATTCGCCCTTGAATCGTATATCCGGTTGTTCGTAAAATATTTCGTTTTTTAACCAAAAACCTAAAAATCGACGGAACAAAATAGATATCTAATTTAGGCCATGATATGTATAGCATTTACTAGTTCTTCAATACCTCTACTTCTGTAACATAGTATAAATGGAAATACTATATTTACACAATATATTATAAATACTACAAGCGATGCTTTAGAACAGAGATAATTACGGTATCTGGTCTTCAAATTTGTGGAATATAATTCTAATATGACCATGGTTGGTTAAGTTCAGTTAGGTTATTGAATTGTGATTTATTTATTGTTGTTTGAGCGGTTGCTATGGTAACAACTACGGCAACCAACGTAAGAAAATTGGTTTGCATTGCCAACGTTAAATACGTTAAGGAAACTATGTACTTCACTATGGTATGGTGTAAATAACGTACTTTTCTAGTTTCAAGTTTTAATTAACTTATGACCATTTCAGATTTAGACAAGTCTTAAATTTCCAATGTTTAAAGCGCTGTAGTGCCCAAAGAGCAGATTATACAAGTGCAGAACTCCTTATTGACGCCTTTGACCTTCAAATTTTATGACTTTGAAGTAAAAACGCCATATTGTTAATGGTATTGACGCCCGAAATTCAAACCTGCAATATACATATGCGGTATATATTCGTTATTTTGGCTTAAGAATATTTGATAATTTACATACAAATCGATTAAACAAAAAGATAGACATATCTATATATAAAGTACTTCGTTTAATGAAGCGACATATTTCACTGACACTCACTGACTAAAACAATAAATTATCTTCACGTTGAGAAAAGATGTCAATTAAGACAGATACAATGTGGTTACGATTTATTTATTTACAAATGTTTTAAACTTAAAAACTTAGAATGCTTTTCACTTTGTGAGATTAAACTGTAATTAGTAAATTTTAATGCTCATATAATTCTGAATTAAATAAATAAATTTAATAAATAATCCCGTAGAAAATTACTACAAGGATGATTAAATTCTAGAGTCTTCTGTACAAATTTTAAAGAAACTATTAAAACTACTTGAGACTTTGCAGCTAAGTTATAGAATTGTATTTTCTATATGTATGTTAAAATGTGTGTATAAAAATTACATATCCAATTGTGTCGGCGCTTTGGCAAATGACATATGTACATGCAACAGAAGTACGTCTTTGTAAGCATTTGTGCATTAAATATTCGCACTAAAATATTTCGTTTATCAAATTCAAAATTTTTAAATTAAATATCAGTCCATGTAAATCACTATCTTGAAAGCCCTCACTTGCGTGAATATAAGATTGTAATTTTTACAATTTCTTCTGCCCACTTTCTTTAAAACATCGTCCAAATCATCTACACAATCTACTCCCACCTGCATATAAAAAGAAATGCAAAATAATCTTTGAAAGCCCTCTGGAATTGAATTGGCATTAGATTTCATATATTCCCACGTTGATGCCTCACACTTTCAAAAAAGTTTCTACGCAATTTTTATTTAGTCTCCTAGCGTGTGAATGAGTTTACCAAGATATTCCCAAAAAAAATAAGTCCCTTCTATAGATAAAAGCCACTGATAACAATGTGGTTGTTTTCAAATTTGAATTTCAGAGTTGCGTATCTGGATAATCCTGTGCTTAAATGAATCTAGAGGATCGCGGTTTACAAATTGAACTGTACCGGTCGAGATTTTCCAAATGAGTACAAATAGCTCAGATAGATATTTGGGGCGGAAGGTATGTGGTCAGAAATTTCAAAAATCAAAAGAAATCCCTAATGTCAAATTTGACCATACTATCCCCTAGATTTTGACCCGCTAAACAAGTAAATACAACTACGTAAAGGTTTTTGAACTCGCAGACATTCCACCGAATGAAATCCTATATACTGGAACGTGTAAGATACACTACTATTTATTGTTTGTTTAAATTTAGTCACCAAAACGTCCTAATTTAATATAAAATTTATTACCAAAAGAATACTAAGTACATTTATTGCGTTTGCTTGTTTTCTTCGATAATTTGAAAGAAAACGTTTTCAGCCTAACTTGCGAATAGAATAAATTCATTTGAACCGTAAAATAGGTAGTTCATATATTTACCTAATGCATTATGTAAATTAAAGGGGGGCCGGTCGTGATAGTGAATGGAAGGCGCGTCGATTACAAAAGAAAGCTACAATTGTTAACTTTAGCTCAGACGATGAATGCCTTCGTATAATATTTCATTTAGGAAATTATAAAAGCCGCATGGTAAGTCTTCATACCTTCATTTATTTACACGTTACGTGCATGCGGTGACAATTCCTAATTGTCATCCAAAGTACGGTACGGTATCATTTTGATTACGGCAAGTGCCACTTAGCAGAGTGAAACAATGGAACCATTAGAAGTAGAGGCGATTGAATTCTACGCAAAAGATAATTCAAGAGACCACCATACTGACTGCTATGATTTGATTGTGTTGCACGAAGACCCGTCTCCGATTTTCAGACGAGGTTTCAATTTTTATTTCGCGATCCAATTTAATAGGTTCTACGACGAGTCAAGGGATATTGTGTGGGTTTCGTTCGGATTCGGTAAGTTTATTATTTTTCCTTTTTTTTTTGTTGGGTATTTTCGGATTTCAATGAAACGATTATCGACAATACCTACAGGACCAAAACCGCATACCACCAAAGGTACGAAAGTGGTACTACCGTTTACGATCAGAGAAAGACAAACGCCGAAAGACGTTTATAGATGGTTTATGACTTTACATAGGCACGACGGAAATACCATCACCATGCAAGTTCATATACCACCTAATGCCCAAGTTGGTATTTGGCATTGTTCTGTACAGACTTGCATCGTTGGTAGATTCGATAGACGAGAAGAGTTTAAGGTAACTGTATAACACCCACATATTTAACACATTTGCTACCGGTGGCCATTAAAGTGGCTTTTGGGTTTTCTCCTGGTGGACCGTGGCTATTGTAGTGGCTATGACTAGAGCGAGCCAAATTGCGCCATCCAACAGAATCGGAATCAGGCGCAACGGCCGCTTATTGTAAATAGCGTATATGTGAGTCACAGCAGATATGTGATATTTCGAAATTAATACACAAGAGTAAAAAAATAAAAGCTGACGAAATAATAATGTTTAGTAATTAGAGCGGATATATATATATATATATGTACACGCTGAGGTGTTTTTATTTTCATTATGATTTTTTATTTGATTGAGAACGGTATGCGTTGTAAATGGGATGTAATAAGAAAATAACTGAGAAACTGAACGCTTTTTTTATTCTGTTGTACTTAATAATGTAACTGTAAATAAAGATATAATAAATAAATTCTATCCTTCTTAATAATGCGGATAGGCTTGTTTAAAAAGTTGCACCATCAGATAAGTTTCCACATTTGCCTCGGTGAAGGATGTTCGCCGAGACGGAAAAATGTTCTTATATTTCGAAAACGACCGTTCCACGTCTACCGAAGTAAGACAGGCGTAATTAAAATAATCTTTAGACTTAGTCAAGGAATCTGCAGATGCCCCATCGCACATTTGTCTTAATCTCGTGTAGTCCGGATTCTTTTTTAAAACACTATCGAACTTAGCTAAAACTCGTCCACTTGTTGCATCGTTTATACTGTGTAACAATGTACTAACTTCGTCCACGACTTGCACTGATTCTACCAACGACAATCCAGAATTTTGCAAATTTTCTATCGCGTCTACTAACCCTTTGTAATTGTTGCTAATA
Organism: Dynastes maya; assembly: GCA_029619315.2. Lineage (NCBI taxonomy): Eukaryota > Metazoa > Arthropoda > Insecta > Coleoptera > Scarabaeidae > Dynastes > Dynastes maya. The sequence goes on from JAROYE020000001.1 coordinate 77,347,012, forward strand.
TTCTTTAGATGTGTTTCAACAGAAATATCGAGAAATCCCTTCTGGCTCATCCTAATAGCTCTAGCTTCGGCAGGGACGAATTGCAAAATAACGGATTTGACTTCTTGAAAATGTTCATTATAATAAAAAGCGGCTTTTAACCACGTTCCCCAACGCGTAAGAATGGGCTGTGGTGGTTCTCGAATACCAGGGCATAACCTGTGGAATGCCCTAGTCCTCTTAGGACTTTTGAGAAACACTTTTTTTGTGTTTGCTATTAATGCATCCACCTCCGGGTAACACTCTCGAATAGTTTGTGCCACAAGATGTAAAGCATGGACTTTACACGTAACATGTAAAAGTCCTTCACACTTTTCTTTAAGGGAACGGCCTACACTACACATTGTTGCTGCACCATCGCTCATGAACAACAACAGTTGACTGGTTGACACTTGAAATTTTTGTAACGTTTCGAGAACTACGGCCGTAATTGCTTTACTAGTACACTGTTTTAATCTTCTGCTGGCTAATAGAATTGCAAAATTTGGTTTAATAGGATCTAATACGCGCACTATTATATTCAAAATAGATTTTTTTTTGCAATCTGTCGTCTCATCAAGACATAGCCACAGGTGTTTATCTTTTAATTCGGCTTTAATTCGATTTTCAATGTCCTCACGTATTCGTGGAATATCTCTCCGTAACGCTGTCCGAGATGGTAGTATCCACTCGGTATTGTATGTACCCCAGAATTTTCGAAATGCTTTTTTATCAAGTATACGAAGTGGTAGACCACATACCATAAACGTTAAAAGCAATTCTAATTGAAATTGACGTTGTTGTGACACACCATTTCTTTTATTTCTGTGGTGTGCGCTATTTATATGTCTTTCACAATCACGTTTGCTTCAGCACAGTAGTTTCTTTTTACAAACTTTACAGAAAATTGTACTCCCATTGTAGTGTAAATCCACAAATTCACTAAGAAATTTATTAACTTTCGTAGGTAATGGCCGTTTATTTTTAATAGTTACGTTAGACATAATCACTAAAGCGAGCACACCGACGCTTGTTTCTAGTATGCCACGAAGTGGTGCAAACGTAACATCTGCAGACTCGTCATTTGTTGATGAATAGAGCGCGTCATCCGTAAATGAATAAGCGCGCTGTTAGTTCGTAGCCGTCGATGAATGAACTTTTTTTTTGTAGTGGCCCACTGTGAACAACGCCCTATTTATCAACGAACACCCAAACTGCAGGTGTATATTTGCGCGTCTTCACGACGTAATAGACAGTGGTTTTGGTCCTCGTCCTAATAATTACATATTTAAATTACCTATGTTTACATACATATATGCGCCCGGCAGCCTGATTGCGAACCTGGCGCGTGGCGCTCTTGGCCCGCTCTAGCTATGACTTAAAATGCATTTATTATGAATCAGATTTCTCGCGATTCCAGGATGGATTATTTGCTAGTTCTTTGGTTTATGATCAGCTCATTTTATTAAGTACCGTCAAGTCTATAAAATAAATGTGCAATTTGTTGAGGTTATGGTATTTAGAAAAAGAAAATGTACACAATTTGAATACACACCTCATCTGATTAAGGCTGAACTTGAGAAACTGGTAAATAAGTTGTCCTGAAAGACGATGGTAATTTGGACAATTTATTTTCAAGCGATGATTCTATTGCTGACGAAGATTACGTACTAGGCAACGAATTTTTTAAAAAATGTTAATGATTTTGGAATTAAGTTGTTTAAAAAAGCTTATCTACGAAACATAAACTTGATACCTTGTCGATTTTTCATTTTTTCGCTTATTATTGGAGATAGAGGAAGTATCTGAATTTGAACCTGGTAGCGAGCGTGTTAAAATTGAAGAACTAAAGTTCAGGGGAAGGATTGTCCACATGCATTATAATTTCTTTCAGTGCGAAGATGATATTTATATTCTTTTCAATCCATGGTGCAGAGATGACGGGGTCTACGTTGATCGCGACGATGAAAGGGACGAGTACGTAATGAACGAGAATGGTAAAATATGGCTCGGAACGTACAAGCATCCAAAAGGTAAACGGTGGATCTTCGGCCAATTCCACGAAACGGTGTTGCCAGCTTGTACCTTCCTGTTGGATAAATCGGGATTGCCGTATTCGGATTGGAACTCGCCCGTACTCGTAACTAGGGCGATTTCTGAAGTGGTATGCACGAATTTATAAAATTATCTTCGATTTAAAATTGCTTATCGTCTCAATATTATGTTCGGCTTAAAATTTTTTATTATAATCCTTTCTTCAAAATCTTCGTAAGACATAATAATGAGCATAAGGTATGCATAATGATTATTTGAAAGTGTTAATAATACTAAATTTAGTGTGGCAAAATTATGAAATTGGCAAACCTGTGCGTCATTGGTAGAGTAAGATAATCGTTCGTCGCGCCATAGGCGTGCGGTTTCTTCAATATTTATAATACCGAAAAAGAAGTAATAAAGCGAATAATAATAAAAAAACTAATCAAGTATTATAACATCTGTAAGGCTGTGAAACGCTCACCCTCTTAAGCAGCATAATCAAGTAGGCTGGTGGATTGCATAGGAATTACTGAACATGAGAAGTAGACGCACCATCATCAGTATTATAACCCAGTGGATAAGAATCGTCAAAAATTGATAGCATTAGATATGTTTGAATAGTTGTCTCGTGGAACTGTGTTCGCAGTGGTGAAAAAAGGTCAAAGAAATTTCAAAGAAATTTCACGTTCTCACCTTTAAGATCATCAGGATTTCCGTAACTCCCATTGGCATCGCTCAATGTTTTTCAAAATTTTTTAGCATTTTTCTAACTTTTCTTTGCACGATTGTGATATCGTCATGTAAAGACAAAGGCACTTGTGCCGGGGATCACTTTTACTCGGCAGATATTACTTCTCCTCAATATATTGTCTAGAACTATATTAAATACAGTTACAAACAAGGAATTGAACTGACCGGTCAAAGAGATCTTTATACACAGCTTCAACAACAACCAACAATAAATAACTGGATATTTGAACTCAATGATCTGGGGGAACAAATTCATACTTGGAGACAGCAAAGTTAGAGTATAAGGGCGATCCAAATTAAACTATAAGATTTTATTTACGCACCGTTTGCGTTCCGTGAACATTAAGTTCACATTTTTACAGTTGATACTGAAACATTTCATGGCGCCGTGCAACAACGCATAAAGACCACACAAGTTTATTATGAAAATAAGCAATCAGTTACGGTTACAAAAAGATGAATGGGAACATTTTTGGGACGCTGTAATGTGCCAAGTGAACGTGCAATTCGTGATCCAACCCAAAAGCTTGAAATAACTGGTGTACTTATTGACAAACTAAGCTTATGGTAACAAAGCAGATGAAAATATTGCTCGAGTAAGTGATAGTGAATCTGGCCCGTCAATTCGTCGTTCATGACAGTTGAATCTTTCATATGGCGCTACTCAACGAATTTTAATCAAATACCTGCATTTAAAGACACACATACGAGGTAGACGCCCTAAATTCTCGACCTAACAATCTAACAGTTCGAGTGTGTTCAAACTCCATTGCGTCATAGGGCAATATGTTTCCGTTTGGCGCAAAACTGATAACGCCTCAAAACATTTCAATTATTAAAGAAATTGTATTAGCAGATCGCCATTTGAAAATGAAGGAATTAGCAGTGATGTCTAACATTTTTGAAACAAGTATTCGCCGAATTCTCCATAACCATTTGGGTATGAATAAGATTAGTGCAAAATGGATACCACATCTTCTTTCTGCTCTCCAACGTGAACGTCGGGTCGAATGTGGGCGCTCGTCTTTAAACATGTGTGGAGACGACCTGAAGCCGATTTTGGAGTCCACTGTCGCGGGAGATGAAACAATGGTTCTATATTATGAACCTCTATCCAAAAAAGAATCGATGGAATGGCGGCGACCTGATGAACCTAGAAAGGCGAAAGACGTTCAGTCAACGAAAAAGGTGACGGCCACAATATTCTGGGATTGTGAGGGTATTTTACTCACTCCTTTAAACAGCGTAATACAACTGTCAACAGCACATACTCGTGCAAAACGTCGAGGAAAATTGACAAAGGCTGTTCAATTATTGCAGGATAATGCACCCGTCCATACTGCCGCCATTTCACAAACCGCTATCCAGGAATGCGGCTTTGAAGAATTGAAAAGGTGCTCTCAATAGTTTCTTGTTTTAAAATTAGTTGTTTAGATTTTTATGACAATGAAGTGCTAAAAATTCATCGGAAGACTTTCACTAAAGCAAGTAGCAAAACCTTCAGCAGTGTCCCTGTTGTTAGTATAATGTACACCCTTGTAGCTAAATGTCTCAGAACAAATGAGATTGCACTTACGATTCCGTGTGAAATTCCAAAACATGCTTGGATTATTATCAATTGACATTTCCACTCTATAACAATAATATTGATCTAGTATTTATAACCAGAAGCTCCAAAATAAACTAAATAGTATATACCAACTGTCGAGAAACCAAAACCTTAAAACTACAAGAGCTATTCAAAAAAACTAATATTAACTTTTAAAACTGTAACTATAAATACAAGTAACTCAACTAATTGAACTAATTATACGCAGATACTTATTTTAAAAAACTCTCTACAACCCAACCTATGTACTCAACGAATGTAAAAAATTGCAATGCAGTAGATGAGAGACCGGCGAGAGAACATCAAGGAGATTACAGTAACCCTTGTCACTCTAGCTATGTAATAAATGTCACCTTCGAGATGGTTTATTATTGCTTTACTCTATCCCACTTCTATTTTATGCATACGTCATAAAGTTTTAATTTTACGAAAATGTATTAATTACCTGCGCCAAGAGATCTTAATTATTTTTCAATATATTTGAATGAAATAAAACATATTGAATTCTGCATCTTGAAGCTTACGATCGGACCGGTTAAATCTTTACAATTACATCGATAATTAAATTAAATTGCTTTTTCTCTTACATTTGAAAGGACTTGAAGTCTTTGAATTAATTTTTTAAGCTCAATTTAAATTATTTTGTAAAAATACCCGGTCCAATCGTAGAAAAAAGGTTCAAAGAATGTATTTTGAAAAAAAAAAAATGAAAATCGGTCGGTCCATTTGTCACCTAGGCTGGCGCAGGCTTACATGTAGTTCCCTATACCACAACCTGGTAGAGAATGCCCTTAAGACTGGTTTATAGATGTCCGTCCGTCATACATTTAATTATGTTTAATATTCTTTTTCTTTTGCAAAGGTAAGCGCCGGTGAAGGCGAAGGCTTATTAGAAGGAAGATGGGACGGTGACTACTCCGACGGAACCTCTCCGCACGCTTGGACCGGTTCCATTGCGATCCTGGATCAATATTTTAGATCGGGCGGTAGATCAGTGAAGTACGGACAATGTTGGGTTTTCTCAGCGGTAACCGTAACAATTTGTCGTACGCTAGGTATACCTTGTCGGTCTACGACTAATTATATCTCCGCTCATGATGTAAATTGTTCTTTAAGTGTAGATAAGTAAGTACAACATCTGAGAATTAGTTAATTTTTCTTTAGCGCCCTGATAAATTTTCTCTTCTTTGCGTTTATTTAAATCTTCTTTAAATTATTCTTTGAGATATTTCGATCTGTTCGGCAACAAGATCGAGAACGGTAAAGAGGATGATGACAACATCTGTCCGGATATGTGCTGGAGCTTCCACGTTTGGAACGACGTCTGGATGGCCAGACCGGATTTGCCTCCGGGCTACGGCGGATGGCAGGTGATCGACGCCACTCCGCAAGAGGACAACGACGTCGCATACAGATGCGGACCGGCTTCCATTGAAGCGATAAGAAGGGGAGAGGTCGGTTATCTGTACGATACACCTTATGTATTCGCCGCCATTAACGCCGACATCTGTCATTTCCAAGAGGACGAGGAATCGGAATGGGGATTCAATCGGCTCACCATCCGTGATTATCAGTAAGTAAAACCGCATCCGATTTTACGCGCTGAAACGCGGGTTGTAGTACATCGCTTTCGCGAACGGTATGTATATGGATATTACAGGGTGTCTTGGAAGATATGGTGCCAACTTGAATGCGTGGTTTGGCAAGATATAAGAAATAAAAAATGTTAGACTCATGCCCAATTTTCAATTGTTATCTAGTTACTTTATATCAAAAAGTTTACAGCACTGATATTGAGAATGGAGACAATTTAATTGATCCTTCTGTTTTTGGAAAGGTATTTGTTAGATAAAAATTCTTTTTTCATTTACACTAAATTTTTCTGATGTTTCTGACTTCCCCGCCGAGTGACGTCAAGAAAAGAGCGCACGCGTTTTACTATGTATGGAATTTTTATGATAAAAATAATAATTTAATGTCAATTTATTATTAGAGAAAGATAATCGTTCGTCACGCCATAGGCGTGCGGTTTCTTCAATATTTATAATACCGAAAAAGAAGTAATAAAACAAATAATAATAAGAAAACTAATCAAGAATTATAATATCTGTAAGGCTGTGAAACACTCTTGAGCAGCGCATTGGAATTACTGAACATGAGAAGTAGAAGCACCATTATCAGTATTATAACCCAGTGGATAAGAATCGTAAAAAATGGATAGCATTAGATATGTTTCAATAGTTGTCTCGTGGAACCGTGTTCGCAGTGGTGAAAAAATGTGTTTATATTTGGAGAAAGATAATTCGACATCTACCGATGTAATACATGTATAATTAAAATAATCTTTGAACTCAATTAATGGATTAGTCGAAGTACCATTACAAATTTGTTGTAATGTGATAAAATTGGAATGTTTCTCAAACACACTCTCCAACTTTTTTAAAACGCGAATATTTTTTGCGTCATCTATAGTGCGTAGCAAAGTATGTACTTCGTCCATTATTTGCAGTAACTTCACTAACGACAACGCTCTATTTTGTAATTGTTCCAGTGCGTCATGTAAGCATTTATAGTAGCTATGAATACTTTGTAGATCTGCTTCAACAGAAGTATCTTGAAATGTTGACTGGCTCTCCTTGATAGCTGCAGCTTCGGCAGGATTGAATTGTAGAATAACAGTTTTTACTTTTTGAAATGTTCAGCATAATAAAAAGCTGCCTGCAACCAGATTCCCCAACGTGTAAGAATCGGCTGTGTTGGTTCACGAATACCGGGACACTATGCGTCAAATGTTCGAAGACGTTTTGGAGATTTGAGAAACACTTTCTTTGTACTTGATATTAATGCATCTACCTCGGGGTAACATTGTCTAATAGTTTGTGCCATAAGATGTAAAGCATGCACTTTACAAGTTACATGTAAACAGTCGCAATCGTGTTCAAGAAGAGAACGGCCTACCGCACGCATTGTCGCTGCACCATTGCTCATAAACATCAACACTTGACGTGTTGAGACTTGAACGTTTTTTAACGTAGTAAGTATCGCATTCGTAATTGCTGCACTAGTACACCCTTGTTATTTCAATTTAGTGAAAATTTTTCCTCCATGCACAAAAAGATATTTTCACTTACTAAAGCGAATACTACGGAAAATTACATTGTTTACCTGCCCGTGTTATTTACGCAAATAAAAAAATCATAATCAAAGCAAATTATTTGATCGTATACGTTGAAAAAAAATGTTTTCCAGTCAAATAAGTGAATACCGTAATTCGATATATTTGATTTATGCATACTCATACATAAATGTTTGCGTTTCCCATTATGCAACACGATAGCAATGCCATAACAAGCCAGGTTAGTAATACCTATTAGGTGTTATAGATTCCCAATGATGAAAATATTAACACTTTGCGAAGAGAGATAATATCCCCTATTGCATACACTACCTGCCATAATTATTTGCCCACCCGAAAAAATACGCATAAATAAAGGAAGTGCTAATTGAAAAAATAAATTGCAGTTTTGCATTTAATAAAATACTCTTAAAACAAAGAAATTTATTCAATTATTTGACACAAAAAGAATTAAATCTTCGTTTTGTCGAAATGTCCACCTCGACTATTAACGCACACACTTGCGGCATTCTCTCTACCAATTTCGTCAGAGTATCGGGTTCTATTTTAAGCCAGATTTCTTGTAGTTGTTTTCATAATGGCTCCTTGGAAGTTGGAGGATATATTTTCACCTGCCTATCGAGTTCCTCCCACAAAAGCTCTATGAGATTAGCATCTGGGCTTTGAGAAGGCTATTTCATTATTTTGATATTGCTTTCGCGTTCCACCGATTCTAAATATTTGCGGCACAGTTTGGAAATGTGTTTCGAATCATTTTCATATTGAAATATAAAATAGTCACCGATTATTCTCATTCCAGATGGTATAGCATTTGTTTTTAAAATTTTTCGGTAGTGCTGTTTTTACCAAACCATTACCGATCCGCCTCCATGCTTGACTATAGGTACTATACATGATTCTGCTGCTCGTTCTCTTTTAGACATACGAACGAACGTTCTTCTCTCGGAACCGAAGGGTTCAAATTTGGACTCATCGGTCTACAAAACATTTTTCCACTTATCAACTGTCCACTGTCGATGCTCTCTAGTCCGCTTCAGCCGTTTTATTTTATTTTGTTTGCGTAAGAGTAATTTACGCAACGCTATTCGGCCAAATAAACCACCCTCTATTAACCTCCTATTCACGGTGGTTAGACTAACTCGTTATTCACGCTCAATACTTATTTCAGCCGTTATTTCAGGTGCAGTTTTTCATTTATTCCGTTTACTCGTCATAATTATTCGACGACCTTCCGCTGGTGTTGTCACTTTCCGTCGTCCTGTTCGTTTTCTATTTAAAAATATATATTATAATAAATAATGTGCCAGCCTCTTGATATTTTTGAACGTCAACAGTTTGGCGACTTAATTTCAATTTTCTTACGATATCTCTGTTACTTCGACCAAGATTATACAAAACAACAATCATTGTGCGGGTTTCTAAAGGCAACTCCCTTCTTTCCGGCATTTTAATACTAAATTTAGATAATTTTATTAAGGATATTTACTGTTTAAAGGAACAATAGCCACTAAAACTAAATTCATAAGTTCGGGTAAATAGAGAATTGTTATCTTTACCTGCACTACATTAAATATTTATTAGTGAAGGATAATTGTATTACATTTCCGGTCTTTTTATGGGCCTATCTGGACCCCTAATTATCGGATTAAGGAGATTCAATTGATAAGTAAGTATCAGAGGAGTCTTTTGCGGAATTATTAAATGTAATGTAATAATATCTTTCTTTTACTTATAGGGGAGAGGGCCCCAAGGAGGACACCTATCTTTTAAACAATTGCAGAATTTAAACGACATTATATACCTTAGATGATTATTAATTTCACATCCCCTGAAACCTTTTCTCATTAGCTAACTTTTCATGAAACACACTTGTTGATATCACCAATAGAAACAAAATTTAGGCTGATTTAAAAAATGAGTCGAAATTCCGACTTAAAAAAAAAAAAATCTTTCAGAAATCACCTGAAAAAGTTGGGAAAGTTATTAAAGAACACATTGTAAGCAAGTTTTATTTAATATCAATGTCTTTTTCAATATTTGCATCAAATGCTTCGTACATATTGAGAAAAACAAACTTTAATATGAAAATAAAAAATATTAAGCATAAAATTGTCAAGAAAATAAGATTTCACTCTGAATCATCTGAGTTACATTGGGGACAAGTGTACCAAGAATCGCGCATTTTAACACATTTTAAGTGCTCTTCTCTTTTACATTTCTTGCACACAATCGAATTGAATTTCGTAAGCGTTGAAGGCATATTTTTCAAACAGATAATACAAAAATTTTCATCTTCGTCTGAAGTTTCTCGTTTAGCTGCTGGCTTTGACCTTCTCAAAGATTTTTGCGTTGGTTCAGACGGCAATGATTGCTTTGGTTCTTCTGGTGCCTTTTTCATAGTTTTTATAGCTCGTAACTTTAAACTTTGCTCTTCGCGCTGGCGTTTTTTATCTTTCAAAGCTCAAATTTTTTCTGGTGACGTTAGAATGCTGCTTTTCATCGGCTTTCGACCTCTATTGCCTTTTTTCATTGCTGCTTTCTTTTGCAACGACCCAACTGCTGATAATACTTCAGATAAATTCGAAGAAGCCATCGAAGCAGAAGTTGAAGGCTCTGATGAGGGAATTTCTCTATCAGCTGCAACATCTTTAGAAACGAAATCAATAAGCTGGTGTTCTGCATCAACTATTTCCTCCACTTCGATTCCCCACTGAATTCCGCGGCGAGAAAGCCATTTTCAGTGAAAATATGTGGATTGGAAAGGTAAACCCCAGCAGCTTCGAATCCTAATTTTATAGTTTTTGGTAATAGAGCAACATCAAGAACATCTTCGACAACACCAATAATGTGACGAACTTCGAAAGATTTATTCACGTTGTTCCGATGCCATGCTGCTACCAAAGATTTGTAAACATTTTTGACTGGGTAAAACACACTAACGTCGAGCGATTGCATTCGATGCAAACAATGAGGTGGAAAAGTTAGCATATGCACATCATTTTCAGCAGCTAAATTAAGTGCCTCAACAAATAGATGCAATGTGCGATTATCAAGAAGCAAGAGTGTCGGTTCTTCGAGTGTAGAGTGTATGTGTTTAATAAAATGCTCTATGTATTTGACAAATCCAATTGACCCCGATGTAGCATTGTCCATAAAACACGATTGCTTTTTTTTGCATGGGAATAAAAACATAGGCGGGATTGAATTTCCTGCAGCATTAACAGTTAAGGCCATGCAAACCGAACTGCCTCTTTCTGCAGTCGCCACTTGGCCAACTCCTCTTGCTCCTTTCGTTGTAATGACCTTATCGCTTCTGGTCGGTATCGTCGGGAACCCTGTTTCATCCATATTGTAAATGCGGGAAGGATCAAATTTTAGCATGTCATTTAACTGATCTGAGAAAGAAAACAATTAGCTTTGCAAATGATCCATACGCAAACATATGCGAAATGAAGTCGAAAAATTAGTGAAAATTAGTATTACGCGAAAACGAGGAATTTTAACTTGGCATGGTATAATGCTGATAAAGAAAAAAAAATACCGAAGAATTGTTTCACATTTTTTTTGCAAAATTCTTTAACTCGATGTAAGGATGTGTGCTCTGGTATTCTCAAGCTCAATTCTCTATGACGTTCTATGAATTTCCGGTATCACTTTCTACCAGTAGAGCAATTATCATACCATTCTTGTGGACATTCTACATATTCAGTGCGAATTCGTAAGCTAATATTTTTAGGTCCTTGATTCAACCCATAATAAAAATTAGCACACTTCTGAATGTATTGGACGAGAGCAATCTCTTCTCGGGTCTAAAAACCTATTGAAAATAACACATATTGAATTCATGATCGGTTTGAATGGAAAAAATTGATAACAAACCATCTTTCCGATGGAAAAGTGTATGGAATTTTTCGTTGCAATCAATTCTTCTTCTCCGATCGTGGAAAAAACGATATTTTCTTCTTCGTCCAACTTGGTAACATATCTCCTCAAACTATTCCTTGGTATTCCGAACTTCTTAGCAACTGTTAAAAATGGAATTTTATCTATTTTTACAGTATTTGCCAGTTTAGCAAAATCAATAGTTACAAATTAGACTATTCTGAAATATCGAAAATTTAAATCGTAATTTTTTCATAAATGAATTATTTTTGCGTTTACAATCATGATTATTGATAAATTTCGCGAGTCAACACATTTTCATGAAAAAAAGCAAGTGTCCACATTGGGGCCAAAAAAGTGTCCACATTAGGGTCATGACGCAATTTCGTAAGCATAGGCGAAAGAAATTTTTTACGCGCAGTATCATGTAAATCTATTCAGAATATGTTTGTACGGCACGCAAACAGAATTAAAATGATATTTACGTCTTTGGAATCACTAATTTCGATAACTTTATTGCCTTGATACGAATTTTACGGTGTGCGGTAGAGCACTGCACGGGCTAGGAAGAGCCCGGCCCGCTCGGCCCGCGGGCCCGGGCGGGCCTCGTCTCCTTTCATTGCGGGCCGGGCCGGGCCTAAAATTGTACGGGCTTGATGGGCCAAGAATGTTTTATTAACTACATCGAATTGATATAACGAATGCAGTAAATGTTGTTTAGTTTGTACGCTATCGTTTTGTATTAAAAATTTTAATGTATGCAATGTTATGTTACGTTTTCTTTTGGTTTCATACAATATAGTATACAAGAACAAACAAAATAAATGTTTCATTCTACTCATTATAATGTAGTAATTAAAAAATGATTAGAAATAGACGGGGCAGATATAATTACTTAAACAGGCTAAAATAATTTAGACGGGCCAAACGGGCCTAAATTTCCTAACGGGCCGGGCCGGGCGAGCCTTGTGCCGAGGTAATGAACGCAACGGGCGGGCCTACTCTATGCTGTAACGAGCCACGGGCGGGCCGGGCCGTGAAAAATAGGCCCGTGCAGTGCTCTAGTGTGCGGTGCAGCGGACAAACAAGCATGACTTGTCACTTCAAGACATAACCAAAAACTGCGCATCCGCGAACTACGACAACGACATAAAGCGTACAGTGCTGCCACCTTATACACAAAAATTTTCCCATAGTGTCCACCTTAGAGCACCGTCCACCTTGGGGCCCTCTCCCCTAGGTAAATAATTATACCCCCTAAATAATAATAAATATATAATGTCCTAAAATCCAAGCAAAAATGTTGGTGGGCAAATAATTATGACCGGTAGTATACATGATCTATCGATTTCCTATTAAATCGTCGATCCATTGGAAATTGCAACGCCTAGAATTTACAGTCCTTCTTCTTTCTGCGAACAATCAGGAATTAATTTTATCGATGATTAAAGTTTAGTCGTGATTAGTGAAGTCATAAAATTCAGTTAATCAGAGATTAACTTGCTAATCCATGATTAAATATTTAATTAATTTTCTGTAAACCACTATTCTAATTAATTTTATTTAATTTTGTAACATTTAATATAGGTATCATCAATAATTACATCGTTTATTATGTGTGTGAGAGCATATTGAGACCAGGGAATCGTTTTTTGGAGTTGCCTTAATTTGTTTTCAATATAAATCCTATCCCCTTTTCATTTCTACTTTAAAAATGATTTTCTATTTTATCTACATTTTATTTCAATTCAGCGAAAATTTTTCCTCCATACACAAAAAGATATTTCTACTTACTAAAGACAGATATTCACGTAAAAATTTCCTTGATGTCATCCAACTATATTTTAATATTTTTCCAGTATAATCTGATCGTTATCGTACAAAGTAGGTATAATTTCTTTTTCCTTCCCATATCAGCGGAAATACAAACTCGCAAACAAACATATGCCAGTTACGTAGAACGCCTTACTTAATTTCTTGAAACGGAAAGGCGTGAAAACAAATATTTATTACATGCTTATACTTTTTCGAATTTCTGTGGAATTGTATTTTTAAATGGATAACCCCAGAAACGTCAACTTATTTGTATTTTCTTTGGTACCTAATTTAGGTTTTATATATACTCAGTGACATAGAAATTGCAACAGCTGGAAGAGGTTCGAATTTCCTGATGAAATTTGGTAGGATATTCACCTATGTAAAAATAATAAATGATCAAAATTTGAGAGGAAAATATTTATTAGTTAAACAAAATTTTATAATTGTTAATAATGTGTGGGGCCGCCTCTCTGATTTACACATTCATTTACACGCCATGGCATTGATTGAATAAGGTGGTTTATCTCGTCTTGGGGAATTGGCTCCCATGCAAGTTGCACCTCATGTCTCAAAGCCTCCAAAGTCAAAGGAGGACGCTGCAAGTTTCGCAACCTTCTACCCATTATGTCCCATATATGTTCGATGGGAGAAAGTTCTGGAGATCTTGGAGGCCAGGGCAAAAGATTAATCTAGGCCCGTTCAAAGAAGTTCAAGGAAAACCTTGCTATATGAAGACGTGCATTAACTTGCTGGAATAATGGATCTTCGAGCCCTTGTAAGTAAGTAAGTAAGTAAGTATATTTATTTATATAACAACTAGTGTATATAAACGTCAAAAATAAGCAGAAATTAGTATAACAACAGAGAAAAGGAAAGTGTACTATTAATCAAACAGTACAAGAGTGAAAAACAGAAAAAATAAAAATTACAAAAAGTTAAACTAAGAATAATATACGTATGTAATAACATATAGCTAAATTAATTATATAGCAGAATGAAAAAAAAATAAAGTAGAAACAAAGTTTTATTCTTTCTTAACAGACAATACTAAATGAAAGAGAATCAGCCCACCACTGAAACACAATAATAACCCTAAGCCAGATCAAAAAATTCTTTCACAGAATAAAAAAGATGTTGGAGGAGGTAGTCGCGCAATTTCACCCTAAACGACTGAATTGACCGAGAGCTTTTAATAAGGACTGGAATTTTGTTAAAAATTTTATGTATGGCAGAAGATGTGTTCCAACCACCTCCGCAATGTACCGTTATGCTGTCATATTGCCTCGAATGAACACCAAGGGAGACCTGCTGACACTAGTAATCGCACGCCAAACCAGAACACCCACAGTGCGGTGTACGTGCCTCTCAACGGTAAATCGAAGATTCCATCGTTCACCCCGTCTTCTTCCGACTCTCTGACGACCGTCGTGCATGCTTAAACAAAATCTTGATTCATCACTAAACACAACACGACGCCATTCAGGATTCCAATGAGATTATTGCACCATTGTAATCGTTGCTGATAATGTTCCGCAGTCAAACGAAGCACAAGTTGCGGATGATATGATGTTAACCTAAACTTCAACTTTCGGCAATAAACTGTTCTAAGGGTTACATGGCGACTTTCTTCACCAAACCATTGGTCACCAATTGCCAGAGTAGAGGAAAATCGGTCTCTCAATGCCAGTTGTCTTAAGCGACGATCTTGACGCTCATTCGTTCCTCTTGAAGCCCCGGTGCGTCTTCTACGACATTCCTGGCCATCTTCAAGCCATGCACGACACACTCGCATTACAGTAGACCGATTTCGATTTACACGGTTAGCAATTTCCCTAAATGAAAAACCAGCTTCGCGCAAACCAATAATTCGACCTCTGCACCGCAAAAAAAAAACATTCAATATCAGTGCTGAGAGAGAGGTAAAAACCTCAATAATAACTTTATTGCTTCACTGAGAGGATTCAAATTTTGATCATTTATTACCATTACATAGGTGAATATTCCTACCAAATTTAATCAGGAAATTCCAACCCCTTCTAGCTGTTGCATATTCCGAAAACTGTGACTTCTTTCTCTTTCCAAATGTGAAAAAATGGCTTGGTGGAAAGCGATTCACGTCAAATGAGGAGGTCATTGCCGATACAGAGGCGTATTTTGCAGAATTCAACAAATCGCTGGACTAAGTATATAGAGCAACAAGGAGATTATGTCGGGAAATAAATTTACTAAAGGCAAAACAATTACGTTGTCATCCTTCACACAGGTATATATCATACCATCCTCGTACTTGTAAGAACATCATTGTTGTTTATAATTCTTGACTCATTTAAACGTAAAGATCTACTATTAAAGAATTTATTCATCTGATTAGGGTAGGTAAGAAAATTGTGAGCAAGAAGATCGGGGTCGAAGACGACAAAGGCGAAACCGACCTCTGGGACATTACACGGGAATTCAAGAACGCGGAGAACGAGGGAGCGGACGCCGAACGTCGTCTGGTCGTCTACAATGCGATCAGAGGAGTACCACGCGTAGCCCATCAAACCTACGAGATACCGGACGAGGAGGAGGACGTCGACGTTGAATTCGACTTGATTGACACCGATCCAATACCGTTCGGTCAGAATTTCGACGTCGTTGTCAACATCTATAACAATTCGAACCAGGTCCGCAACATTGATGCGACTCTATCGGCGTGCACTGCTTACTATACGGGCGTTACGGCCGAACATATTAAGCGCGCCTCCGGCAAGTTTTCGGTGCGACCGCGCGAGAAGGAAGTCTTGAAGATACACGTCACGTCGATGGAGTATCTGGGGAAGTTGGTCGATCACGGTATCATCAAGATTTACACGATGGCGACGGTACGCGAAACCAATCAGACGTGGAGCAAAGAGGATGATATTATGATGAAAAAGCCGAATTTGAACATACAAACCGAGCAGAGGTTCATCGTTGGTCAAGAAGGTCAAGCCGATTTTAGGTGAGAAAGCTCGCTTATTTTTTGTTATCCATGTCATGACATCCATAGTGAGGGACATAAATTTCTTTGCATAAAATGTTATGTTACCAAACTAAAAATAAAAAAGTAAACTGTTTGACTATGTTTAACATCAGGAGTCCTGGACTTTGTAACTTCTAGAAGGCAGGATGGGACAAAAATGTAAAAATGCATTTTGTAGAAATCACATAATCTACATCATTAAAGTATAAGAATTTCATTAACGCATAAATATAGTTTACTAACAAATAAATGTACCGGTACTCAAAGCACTCATGTGCACGCCATCTCGCGTGAAGCAGTCTAAGAACTGCTCAAAAGTTGGTTTAGGGAACAGCTTTTCTGTCGCTGCTTTCTAGACAGTGACAAATAGCGGTGTTAGGTAGAGAAAGACACTTGGAGCAACACTGATGACGTCGGGTAGGCAAAAACGTGCCCATTTGCCAGTGTATTCTCTCTTCATATTGCTTTTACCGCGAGGGGCTAGCATTTTTTTTGCTTCTTACCTTTTTTATTCCTTAGGATGTTTGTTACTGCACCTTTAAAAGATTACTAAGTGGATTTTACAACCTTACCTCGACAGTTTAAGAATCTACAGCCATCAACAATTCTTCATATTCCAGGCTTAGCAAATATTGTTTATAGTAGTAAACTCGGAAACATATTTTTGAGGTATTTGAATGCAGCCCCGCGTTTGTTAAGGGGTCCTAGTTTAAAGTGCAGTGGAGGTAAAACTATTATTTGTTGAAATTAATGAAATCGCTTCCATATTATTTGAATAACCTCCACTGTTACAGACGAGGGTGCCTTGAAGTTATACAATTGCAAACCTCGTATTAGATCACGAGACTTACTCTGGTATTTTAAATATGCTGCATTGGAGTGCGGTCAGGAGGCATCACTGTCTGGTTTCCATGTCCATGTCTTTTTTTTCTTCGTCAATATTCTTACTGGGTCACCTGGGTACACGCAGAGAAATGGTTTCTTGCATCAAGAAAGTAGATTTTCTTGCAAAAATCAGTCTCTATTCAAGAATATATTTTTATTTCAAGACTATAAAAACGTACAAGAAAATAATTTTCTTGAAATTTTATTTGTGTTAAATAAAGATTTTCTTAGGGTTAGAAAATCAATAAAATCCAAGACAGAAAAATGTTTCTTCCAAGTAAATCATTTAGTTTTATGTTAAGAAAATATTCATATTAAAGGTAGGAAAAAATTGTCCAGGTCTCACAAAGTCCTATTAAGAAATTAGACGACCGGTTTCGTGTTCAAAAAACACATCAGGCCAGCTACAAGGATATTTATTAAAAGAGAAATTACAAAAAATAATGGAAAAAACCTAATGTTAATAACTAAATTAGGAGCAAGGGAATGAACTAACGGAAAAGTCTTTTTTATTTGTTACAGTAAAATTCAATTATTTCTTTAATAATGTAATTAAAAAGAGATTATTTATATGTAGTTTAATAATTAATGAATTAATGTTTAAATTTATTTATCCAATTTTTTATTATTATTTATTATATATTTAAAAAAGTATAGTTAAATTAGTACACGTGGTAAATAGCAATAAAAAGAAAAAAATATTACATTAGCCGGTATCTTTTGAAAATGTTTATGAAACGTTGTACGTTATCATTGTATGGGTAAATATGGCATATGTATTTCGGTTTCTGCTGCTACTATTTAAAACGGCATAACTTTATCTCTTGGCAGTAGGTGGCGCCAGGAAATATTTCAGTACTGTTTTTGAAGATTAGTGGCATAAACTGAGAGATGAACAACAATGTGGGCAGGAGTAAAAAGCGTTAGTGCTTTTCTCTTCTCACGTTGTTTTTGTCGTTGTTTCCATCAATACCATGAGCTATTTATTAGCATTATCATGGCTGCTGTTTCTAAGCACATTTTTCATGTGAACTTCTACATTAAGTTCATTTTTTGTTTGAACATTATTCTGTAGATAACCTCTACCTTAGCCTTTTTAAAATCACACGCAATGAGAATAATTTACTGCATTCTATGTGGATATAAATAATATGCAAGTAAACGTTTCTCTGCGTGTAATTTCGAAATGGTAACTTCGGAGAATGTAGACCAGGTTTTGTTATTGAAGAAACATCTAGGTATTGTGTGATATATTTGTGTTTGGCGCGAAAATCAACAACATTAGTAAGGTAGAAGTAGCAGACAGAATTGTATGAACTTCAAATGAACGTATTCACTAATTGCTCATTTTCCTAAAGTTTTTTTATAGTTGTCACAAACCGCATTGGGTACTCATGGTCTATTTTAATTAGGAGATCCAAAATAGTGCAAATATGCATTCTTAAACAATGTCGACATGGGTCCCGCTTGATTTAAAAATATTACTGTAACATACGTAGTAAAATTACATTATAGACGTTTTTAAAAACAGAAATATTAGAAAGTACGTAGAGATACGCAATACGTAATAGTACTGGTACAGTTATGGGTTTAAATGATTCGAGATATTCTCCAGTCCAAAAATTTGCAGGTGTACACAAAGTCATTGTAGGTGCATGTGCGAGGATAGTCTGAAAAGTTTCAAGCCTCAATATGAAGATGGCGTTACTCGTCAAAATTATTCTGGTAATATAGTTACGTACGCGTTGAAAAATACTTTTGAAAATTTCAGCCATATTAGACGCTCAGTCGTTTGTGTTAGTCGATGTTCGTGTTTCTGTAAAAATGGAGAAGATCGAATATTCAGCCGTCATTAAATTCTTGCATTTGAAAGGCAAAACGCTTTCCTAAATTAAAGCCGACATAGACGCTGCTTACGGGAACTCTGCACCATCATTTGTCACAGTGACATTTTGGGCAGCTGAATTTAAACGTGGTTGTACCAGCTTAGCTGATGATGAACGTTCGGGATGGGTAAAAGCTCCAACCATTACCGATAACATCGGAAAAGTTCAGCAAATGGTGCTAAACGGCCGTCAAATTAAGGTTAAAGAGATAGCAGAAGCTGTGGGCATCTTGAAAGAAAGTGTTTGTCATATATTGACCGAAGATTTGGGCACGAAAAGGCTGGGTGCGGCGCTTGCTCACTTAAGACCAAAAATGTATTTGAATGAACATTTCCAAAACTCTGTTGAAGCAGTTTAAGTGAAATAAGTCGGAGTTCTTTCATCGATTAATAACTGTAGATGAAACTGGAGTACACCAGTCCTGAAGCCAAGCACAGTCGAAGTAGTGGATTGAGAAGGGCGAACCCGCTCCAAAAATGGCAAAGATTATTCCATCGGCTGGAAAAATGATAGCAATTGTTTTTTGTTATAGTCATGGAACTGTGTTAATCGACTATCTTGAAAAGGGAAAGACGACAACGGGGCCGTACTACGCATCATTATCTGACAAGCTGAAGACAGAAATTGAGGGAAAACGGCCGCATTTGAAGAAAAAGAAAGTTTTATTCCGCCAAGACAGCTCACCGTCTTTCACTTCAATGGTCGCCATGGCAAAAATTCACTAATTGGGATTCGAATTGATATACCACCCACCCTATTCACCAGATCTGGCCCCCAGGGACCATTTTCTGTTTCCTGGACTCAAAGTTTCGCTCGAAAGACAGAAATTTTCATCGAATGAGGAGGTGATCATATTTGTAAACGCCTATTTTGCGAAACAAGATGCCAATTACTATTTGGACCGATTAAAGAGATGGGAGCATCGCTAGGAAAACTATATACAGCGTCTCCACGGATTAACGCATGGATAGGTAAGGCAGACAGAAAATTATTGAGTTGAAATTTCATCTTTTGGGATTCAGCCATGTTTGAATAGTAAATAACTTATGCCATAATTTTATTGCCGATAAATTAAGTATATCTTGGAAATTTACAAAAGAGGAATTTTTTCAATTAGTAAAATGTGTTTTCTGTAGGAGATACGATAAAAGGGTTATTAGAAAACAATGTTCAGGGTAATAAATTATGCTAGTACTTAGTGTGTAAGTATTGCCGAACCCCAAAAGATGAAAATTCAACTCAATAATTTCCTGTCTGCCTTACTTATCCATGCGTTAATCCAGGGACACACTGTATATATAATCGGATTCTCATCTACTATTAAGTGTTGAGGAATGTTTTCTTCCTTCTTAATTTTTCGTTGAAAATCCTCCAACTATTTCTGTTCTTGGATAGTGCTTCAGCTTCTTTCCAACTCGCCTCTTTTTTCCTTGATATTTCTTCTATTTCACCATTCCATTATTTTATCGGTCTTACTCTTCGTTTCTTACCACACCTTTCTGACTTGTCTATCTTTGTGTAGTCTGTTTAGGTGTTCCCACCATCTCAGCTGTGCCTTCTGTATATGTTTTCTTGCACTTTCAATCTATAAATTGTTTCTTATTGTTTCACTTCTTATTTTATCTAGTAGCGCGACATTTGTTCTTCTTCTTAGATATTACATTTCTGCTGTTTGTATTGTTGTTGTTGTTACCCATGATTCACATCCATAGAACAGAGTAGGGAGATTCTTTTATCTTTATTTTGGTACCTATTTCTTTTTTTCCAATGAAATCGTTTTTCATGCTATGGTAAAGTTTGTTCGTAGAAGTTATTCTGCTATTAATCTCTGATTCGTAGCTAGGAAAAGTGTATAGAAATAAAACTGAATTTTAAGAAAAAAATACTTATATTCCGTGTTAGGCTGGAAACTTTGCAGACTACTCTCGTATAACGGAAACAACAAAAATATCGATATATAAATTCAAAGTATAAGAAATTATTTTGTAGGCTTTACTTTGTTATTTGACAATGAGTAATAAGATTTATTTTCCCAGCTTTCGAAATCCATTAAGTCATCGTCTCACGGGATGCGTTTATTCGGTGGAAGGTCCTGGCCTGCAGAAGCCGAAAGTCTCCTATTACCGTGATGTTCAACCGAATGAGATCGTCGATTTTTCTGAAACGTTTTATCCGCATCGTTCCGGCGAAATGAAGATCGTCGCTAACTTTAACTGTAACGAAATGGAGGGCATAAACGGTAGTACAACCGTTTTAGTTCAATAAATAATTGGTCTTCCATGCGTCCTGATATACATATACATATGTTCCTCTACTTTTTAATTATATTCCTATATTAATAATCATTAAACATGAGTCCTTTTTCATTCATGTTATCCTATAGCTAATAGGTCGTTACTTTCTAATTACATGTATTAGACATTATTTTGTATCGACAGCAATTTGTTTTGTATATGTAAAGGTATTTGTTATGATAAAAAAAATAAAAAAGAATTGGCGTACATTTTCCCTTCTTTTTTTTTTAATTAGTTACCATATATTTTATGTACGGCGAGAGAGCGAGGAGGCGCTCTTTCGCCGTACATATAGCCAGCGTATATACATATACGAGGGTATGTAAAATATTATCTACACTTTCGCCATAACAAGCTTTGAAGGTTATCGTAGTGGCGGCCGCTTGCGCGTGCGTTGAGTTGGCGCCTCTGTGGTCATGTGTGCGGAATTTAATCACGATCGCGTTATTTGTCTGCTAGCTACAACAGCATAAGCATGTCAGCTCCGCTATTAGTTTGCACCAAAGAGGAACAACGAGCAATGATCCGATTTTTGTGGTCAGAGGGTGCGAAAGGTGCTGAAGTTCCTCGAAGACTTTTGTCACAATACGGGGACAGTGCTTTTTCTCGTAAAAGTTTTTTTGTGGATCGAAATGTTTCAAAGTGGCCGCACAAGCGTAACACAAAAAGAGAGAGCTGGACGGCCGTCAACCTCGACCACCGGCGACAACATTCAGCAAGCTCGAGAGATGGTTACAGCAAATAGGCGAGTTACTATTTGCTGTAACCATCTCTCGACGCTTAATAATGCGTCGCCTTCCGCGTTGAAGCAACGCATGCGCAAGCGGCCGCCACTACGACAACCTTCAAAGCATGTTATGGCGAAAGTGTTGATAATATTTGACTTACCCTCGTATATGTACGCTGATGTAGCGATATAGCTAATTTCCCATTTTTCCAGTCGGTATATAAGAATGTAATTGTTTTTAGTTGTTTAAAAAACATTACAAAAGCTTAATGTACTACTTGTACATGCTACTTTGTGTGAAAGTTGTTGACTTTCACACAAAGTAGCATGTACGCATGTAAACAATCGACACAAACACCAACATCGCATTTTGCTCATTGCGTACGCACAATGTATACATGAATAGATTCGTCAAAAGTTCATATGCTCCTCTGGTTGGTCTATACCAACCAGAGGAATAAAATTAATGAAAATGATAAGAAGTGGAAGCTGAGGGCATAAGTCCATCCATAACTGGCACCAGCTTCCACACCTTAACACTTTCATTCATTTTATTATTACCAGCAAAGTGAATAAATCTGCATGTTTCCAAAAAGCGATTTCTCCGTGTACTATTACTAATAAATTCATTCCTAGTATCTTGAGATAACTCCCAGAACAACGGTGTGCTAGGAACTGCAGCGTATCCTGATAAATATAAAATTGCAATGAAAACTTTCATTATTCTTTTGTAGCAAAAGAAATTACAACAAGTTATAAGTTAAACTCATATGTCACACATTTGTATCAAAATATTGTTATAATTAAAGCGGAATACTAATCCCTGTATAGCCTAACTTTTGAATGACCGAAGTTAGCGCTTAAAAAAATTGGTCGATTTCTTTCTTTGTGAACAACCTTTGGTGTTACTGGCAGTTTAATTGGTCCGGTGTCAACTTTATTGTTTTAAATAGAACAGCGTGTATATTTTACGTTTCTGGAAAGGTAAAAGAAGGAGGAATCCGGCGATACTATATATTGTTATGATCCCGTTAATTGAGTTCACTATTCAAGTATACACTTGCCTACGTATAAATTGTCCAAATGGCTAGTACACGAATACAAAAATTTACCCATCAAAGTAGATAATCCACACCGAGAAAAATATATACTTAAAATAACAATATATATAGTAAAATTTGTGACAGCAACACTTTATCTTAAATTCAACTATAATTTTTGTTAGGACAATTACATATTTTGTTAGATTAAATAAACGTATTGTAATTCTTAGTATAAACTGTTCTTATTTTAAAAATACAAAAGTTGCTGTCCCAAAATTTTTCTCCGTGTAGAAATAGAAAGGTCACCAAACTTTCTAAATAAGATAAAAAAAGACCTTATATAAATCCGAAATAGCGCTGTTAAATAAGGGACTAAAACATTGTATTCGCAACTCAAGAATCCCAACGGAAGAACTTATTGTGTCAGTAGAAACGTCTATGAAGAACCTAAATGCCACAGGGAAAGATTACGTAAGAACCGTGTGCAAAATTACAATTTCAAAAATTTTGAACGATGATAACAATGGAAATAACACAGGTGATAGGTAGTTTAAACCTTCAGTGGTGGCGCCTACTTATTTCATATGAGTGGTGGCGCTGGGTCTGCTGGGCGCAGACCCGTATGTTAAAGAACTCGTAGTACCATTTAGAACATGTTCTATGTAATACACCCAACCCTCGATTTACACGGTAGATACGTTCCTGGAAAAATCGTGCCAACCGTAATCGTGTAAAGCGAGGCACAGAATTCAGACAAAACAGAAGGATATGTTCAGTTAAACTGTAAACCGTATAAATTGATCTAAAGAAGATAAAGAAAGGTCGAGGATATGTTCATTATAACCGTGTAAATTGAGATAAGGATTAAATGAAAAAGTGAATGGTTACATTAATTTTTAGAAACAATTTAATGCGTTTTCTTTTCTAATTTATTTTTTTAAATGAAAAATATTTTTATTAATTAACAATATTCGATACAAAATAAAACATAACACAAATTAAAAAAAAATAAAAGAATTTGAACATAAATAAACTTCATAACTACACTTTAAAAAACAAAAACAAAAATCAGTCTTTACTCATCTTCAGAGCTTTGTAAAGCTAGAATTCTTCATTTTTTTGGTAGGGCAGGTGCAATATCACTACCCGAGTCACTGGCTACATTTTCCGCTTCGTTAATAATAGTTGATTGGCTTTTGGATGATACGAAATCGGTAATCAACATTTGCTTTCTTTGGAGGGTATTCTTATAACTTTTTTCATATCAGCGCATTTCTTATAATTCTTTGAAATTTTAAAGCTCTCTTAATATCAGGATCTTTGTCCAAAAAAAAACGTTTGGAGTTCTCTACTTAGCCGAAGCTCTTCAGCAATTACTTTTCTATCAAATTTTTCAATTGCATTATTATCTTCGTCGGACCTGCTGGACCATTACGTTTTGAAGGACACGCCACAATATGAATCACGCTGTGTTTCTGAGCATCAGTAGTTTCGTCCACAGTGAGCCAGATTTTTTGATTTCTCAACTCGTCTTTTATACAATCTTCTACTGTACTTTGCACATGTGGTAAATTGTACCGCAATTGTCTTTTTGTTGGTACCTTTCACATATTTATCTAAAAAAAGACGAAAGTTTTCATTATCTACTAGGCGTTGTAGGATGTTGCACGTGCTCAACATGAAAATAAAGTCTTGCAAAAATTGTCAGTACGGAATATTGTTTCTTAAATTCAATACATGACGTTTACTTTTAATATGACTTCTACATTCAAATGTCGTGCGACCTGGCAACCTTATACCGCAAAATTTGCAACGAATGTGCGAACCTGTAAATTCCAAACCAGGGAAACGCCAAATATATTTCTTCACATGCGATGCAAGAGGTACACCAAGCTTACGTCCCATGTTTTCGAAAACACACAATGAGAATCCGATCAGTAACCGAACGACCAAACTCCTGAATGTCTACCGCATTACTGAACTCCGCATCCACTTACATACATACACCCTCCCCGTACAGGTGTATCTGCGGGTGCAACCGTTTGTCACGTTTTACTTATAAGGTACACTGTACTGGATTATCATAATAAAATGTAAGATGTATGAAATGATTAAAATTATTGTAAATGGGACTAATACAAACATGTTAAAATCGTCAATGTAATAGAATATTCTATTACATTGACAGTTGAAATTTTTGTGAGTAGTAGACCTTTTACTTAATCTTTTATTATGAATAACTCACACGGAGTTACCATCAAACATTTTATTATTACATTATTAAAGAAATAATTTAATTATACTGTAAAATATAAAAAATTAACTTTTTCATTAATTCATTCACTTGCTCCTAATTTTAATTATTAACTTTAGGTTTTTTTGCCATTATTGTAATTTTTCTTTTATTGGATATCCTTGTAGATGTGTTCTTTGAACACGAAACCGGTCGCCTAATTTCTCAATAGAACTCTGTGAGATCTGGACCATTTTTTTCATTCCTACCTTTAATATGAATATTTTCTTAACTTAAAACTAAAAGATTTAGTTGGAAGAAACATTTTTCTGTCTTGGTTTTTGTTGATTTTCTATCCCTAAGAAAATATTTATTTAATCAAAATAAAATTTCAAGAAAATTAGTTTCTTATATTATAGATTTTTATAGTCTTGAAATAAAAATATTTTCTTGAATAGAGACTTATTTTTGCAAGAAAATCTATTTTCATGGTGCATGAAACCATTTCTCTGCGCATGAAATATGCAATAAAGAAGGCACCATTCCATTTAAAGTAAGTAAGTAAGTAAGTAAGTAAGTAAGTAAGTAAGTAAAGTATTTATTTATTTATGTGATGCATAGTGCGTATATAAACGTCATGACAAACACAAAGTAAATATATATGTTATCAAAAAAAACAAAAAAAGTATGTAATAACGTGCTGCAAGCAACAAGTAAGAAGAAAAAAAAAATAATAAAGTAAATCTAAACAGAATGTACTTATATAATAACAAAAGACATAATTAATAGAAAAAAGTAACAAAAGGTTGTGCTAAAGAGTATAAAGCAGACAGGAAAAGAAAGAGAATCACATCGTAGCAAAACAAAAAAAAAGATTATTTTAAATTAAGGAATTCTTTAACAGAGTAAAAATAGTGTTGGTGGAGGTAGTCGTTCAGCTTTGCCCTAAATGACCGCAACGTTTTACAATTTTTGATAGGAACTGGTATCCTGTTAAAAATTCTGGCACTGAAAATATTGGCTCCAATATTGGTGGTATGCTAAATGCACAGTGGTGCTCGAAGGCGTTCTCTCGCGCGTGTATCATGAGAATGTATGTCTGCGTTTGTTGCATAATTAGGCTTATTACGGTACGAGTAACAAGCCGCCTCTAAGATATATATACAAGACAAAGGTAAAATACCGAGGTCCCGAAATATGGGCCTACATGACTCGCGAAAGTGAGCGCCCACAATTGCTCGCACAACAGGTTTTTGTGCCACAAAGACGCGCTTCGTACCGGCAGATTCTCCCCACAACAAGATGCCATATTGTAATCTTGCCTGAATCTCGGCATAATATAGAGTTATAAGTTATAAGCGTTTGCCTGGATACCTGCAGACGCAGGCAACGAAACAAGTAGGTTTTTGCGGATATTTTCCTTGTTAATTCGTCGCAATGAGCATCCCATGACAATGTATCTTCGATGGTAATTCAAAAAAATTGATCTGATTACAGTCAGTTAGTTGCCGACCTGCAAGCGAGAAAGATTAGACTTCCACAGTTCTTTGTCGGGTATGAAGTACCATAAATTTAGTTTTCTCCATGCTAAGAGAGAGCTTATTCTCATTAAACCAGTCCAGGAGAGTGGCCAAGAGATTGTTAACGTCAAGGTTAGTATTGTCCACGAAAATAGAAATATCATCGGCATATAGCGTCATATATATACCTGAGAGTAACTGGGCTATATCGTTGATATACAGATTAAAAAGGACTGGTCCCAATACCGAGCCTTGTATTACGCCACTAAGTACTGGGAGATGTTCAGAATTGAAAATCCTGACCTCACCACAGGAACTAGTGTACCTGATCTGCACGAATTGTGTCCCACCTTGAAGGTAAGATGAAAACCAGGCAGCTATCCTCCCCCTCACACCACACGATTCCAGTTTTGCCATCAAGACGTCGTGCTGTACGCAGTCGAAAGTTTTACGCAAGTCGCAAAAAATTGCAATAGGTGCTTTTTTCATTTCAATGTATTTCAATGTATTTCAGGACTTTATTGTAGAATTGTAGTAAAGCCGTTGACGTTGAATATCTTTTTTTGAAACCGTGCTGGTGATGTGAAGCTACTTCATATTTATTTAAAAAGGAATTTAATCTATGCAAGATACAATATTCTATTATTTTCGCTATAGCAGATGTTAGCGCTACTGGTCGGTAATTAGCTATATCCGTAGTAATTCCTTTCTTATGACGAGGAATGATTACTGTCATCTTCAATATTCGAGGGAATATGCCGTGTTCAAAGGATTGATTAATTTAATTTACTCATGATCGCGAATAGTTCGTCCGGTGAAATAGGAACAAAATACATTGACGTAGAGACAGATAATGGATGACGATTGGTTGATGATAACGGTATTTGAGCACTGATTTCTTTAATACTGTCTACAAAGAAGTTATTGAATTCACTTGCAATTTCATGAGGGTTGTGAATATTTTTACCATTCTTTACAATCGAAATGGTTTGATTGCGCTTTAAGTTGCATGTTGATTGTTTTAAAATTCTCCACGTGGCAGAGGTCTTATTCTGGCAACTGTTAATGTAATGATCGTTATACGCGATGCGTGTATTGTTCACCAGCTGTCTATGGTGACGCTTAGCTTCTAGGTATCGAACGCGGAGCTGTGGAAGTTGATGCTGACCTCCGGTATAATCGGAAAACCAACCATCTTGAAAATATTTCCATTGAGTTGGCCATAGTTCAATTAGCTTCCAAAGTCCAAATTTGCAAAAAAGGGGCTTTTCACAACTCATAATACTTTTAACGAATGGTTTCAATCAATCACCCTGATAGTATAGTTTATGATTTTTCTTAGAATAAGGCATTATTTACTATCGAGAATCCACGTGTAATTGATGTTATTGTTTAAAGCGAATACTAGGGAAGAGATGCATTGTTTACATCCACGTGTTATTCTCGCAAATAAAAAAGTCACAATTAGAGTAAATTAGATCAATCTAAAAGCCTTTTTCCAGTCAAATAAGTAATACCGTAAATCCGATATATTTGATTCATATATTATATATTGGTACATAAGTGTTTGTATTTCCCATTATGCAACATGATACTATTGCAATAACAAGCCAGGTAGGTATACTTATTAGGTATTACAGATTCTGAATGATGAAATACGCCAAAATATTAACACGTTGCGAAGAGAGATAATATCCCCTATTGCATACATGATCTATCGATTTCCTATTAAATCGTCGGTCCATTGGAAATTGCAACGCGTGCAATTTATAGTCCCTCTTCTTATTTCTGCGAAAAATACGCATTTTTCCTAGAAGCTAGAACATTGGTAAAAACACATAACAGTACGTGACTGTTATCTTATACTAACTGCTACTGTTAATCCAGACGTATCGATATTGTTGCAAAAAATAATAATTCCCTGATACCTACGCTATTTGATAAGGGATTCTTCTGAAGTTGTAATTTACGATTCGTCACCGGAAGCGCGAGCCGCCAATAAAAAGCAATAGTTGTGGTTCGTGTTTTTAAAACGCTTTACGCATTCGCCAAGTGCAGTGTGTGATATCAAAGAATATTATAGCAAGCCTCGTCTCGTTATCAAGTCGGGTAAAAGTGTAACAGCAGTGAGTTGAAGTGCGGAACAATTACACTTTGTAAAATTTTTGTGATCGTTTTGAAGACAATATGAAAATCAAGAGGATAAAATCGTGCTTCGCCTGTTGGTCAACGCCGTTGGGAAAAGGTCCTAAGGACGGAGAAGATGTCAATATTTCCGATAGGTTCGGACCTATTCCGAACGAAATCGATGGTAAGTGATTGTAAGGTTCGACGAATCTTTTCCATATTTCATATATGTGTATTTTCGATGTGCAGATACGATACATCTTAGCTATGTAGAGGGCATCGATTTCTGCATCAAAGAAAACGGCCAGCGACATCATACCGATAAATACGAGCATATGCAAAGAAAAGAGAATCCACAGCTGGTTGTTCGAAGAGGAGACGAATTTCAGCTTCGTATCGCGTTGAAGGAAACGTACAATAAGGACAGGGATGTGATTACATTTCTATTCAAGTGCAGAGGTAGGTACATCGAACAAGTAACAAGTAAGATATGTTTTAATTTTTATAGCATTAAGTGCATTATTATTATTATCAACTGCATATTCGTTTTAACAGATCGAAGAATACCGAATTACAGCCACGGTACGCTAATCGGGGTCCAGCTAACGGAGAAACCACAAAACGCATATTCTTGGAGCGTCGTCTTGGAAGAAGTCACCAAAAATAGTATCACCGTGAACGTTAGACCAGCTCCAACATGTATAGTAGGAGTTTGGGACTTAGAAATCGATACCCAAACAATCGAAAGACACACCTTCCAGTCACCCAATCCTATCTACATAATTTACAATCCATGGTGTGTTAACGACGAAGTCTATATGGAATCGGAAGAGTGGAAAGATGAATCCGTCTTAAACAGCGACGGTTTGATATGGAGAGGTTCTCCGAATTATCCGACGCTTTGGAAGTTCGCGCAATTCGAAAGAGACGTCTTAGATTGCGCATTGTATCTTATAACGAACGTTGGCGGTTTGTCCGGATATTTGAGATCGGACCTAGTTGCACTGACGAGAGCCTTATCTGCGGCCGTCAACGTTAATGATGATTACGGCGTTGTGGTTGGAAATTGGAGTAGCGATTATTCCGGAGGAAAGGCGCCTAGTTATTGGACAGGAAGTAAGGATATACTGCAAGAGTATTACAAGACTAAGAAACCCGTACGTTATGGACAATGTTGGGTATTCGCTGGCGTTTTAACCTCAGGTAAACTATATTGGTTGAACTGCAATTAGCAATAATAGTTAATTGTTCGTCTCTTTACAGTTTGTAGAGCTCTGGGATTGCCTTCGAGGGTGATTACTAATTTTGCATCAGCGCATGATTCTAATGGATCCATAACAGTCGACTACCTTGTAGACAAAACTGGTAAAATAATCGAAGAATTCGATTCCATATGGAATTTCCACGTCTGGTCCGAAATTTGGATGAAAAGAGAAGACCTTGGAGAAGCTTACGACGGTTGGCAAGTGATTGATGCGACTCCTCAGGAAGCCAGTAATGGAATGTATAGATGCGGACCCGCCTCAGTAGCTGCTTGTAAACAAGGCGATGTGTCGAAACCTTACGACGTACCGTTTTTGTTTTCGGAAGTAAACGCTGACAGAGTAAGTATTACTTTGCAACGCTTAAATATATCGTATTTTTATTCAAAATCCCGAAATATTCTGTATATTTATTTCTTTCTATTATCTTTTTAAAGGCATATTGGTTGTACGACGAAGAAACGGACGTTTGGAAACTTCTGCGAAAAGAAACAAATTCCATAGGTAGAAATATCAGTACGAAGTCTGCGGGAGCATTTTCTCGTTTGGATCTAACAGATACCTATAAATATCCAGAAAACAGTAAAGTCGAAAGAGCCGTTTATCTAAAAGCCACGCGTCAATTAGACCATGAGTTTTCCCGACTTTATTTGAACGAAAATTTCGACGACGTCATGTTCACATTCGAATACCTTGATGACATCATCATCGGGCAGAATTTCACCGTAGCGCTGAAGATCGAGAATCGAAATGCGGAAAAAGATTATGAAATCAGTGCAGTGTTAAGGGTGGACGTGGTCAAATACACCGGAAAGTATTTAGCAGCAGTTAAGTCCCATTCGCAAACGATTTCAGTGAGAAAAAGCGATTCCTCCAAGCTAGAATTGAGCATATCATACGACGACTATAGCAAAATACTTGAAGATAATTGCATCTTTATCATTTCGTGCTTGGCGCAGGTGAAGGGTACGAAATATCAATACTACGATAGGGACGATTTCAGAATAGTGAAGCCGGGCGTAGATATCGACATGAGAACCGCTACGGTGAAAGGACAAGAAGTAAGCGTTAAGGTTAAAGTAAAGAATCCACTACCGGTGTCGATAAAGAAGGGAAGGTTCATTATCGACGCCCCCGGTCTCGACAAGCAGATCACCATTTACGTCAAAGATAAAATTCTACCCGGGCAGGTGGCCGTCGAAGAATTCAAATTCGTTCCCGAGCAGCTTGGTAGGCAAACAGTAGCGGCGAAATTCATGTCCAAGGAACTCAATGACTTGAATGGTTTCTATTATTTTATAGTTAGCGAATAATTCCATATCAAACATTTCCACCAATTTAAAAAGACATTTAAAATTATTGCCTGTAAGCTAAATAATAATTTGTAGTGTAAATAATATTTATATTTTGTATTTATTTTATTTGACTGAAAATGTACTTATTTATTATATTTATATGAAACATGTAATAAAAGACTGCTATTTTTATATACTTATGTTAAGAAATAAACGATGCCATTTGATATATACTTACATCTTTATTCTTTTCTCCTTTTTCGTTTTTCTCCAGAAAAATTCATTACTCGTTACTTAAAAGGAATCTTTTTCCAATTAGAAGCACGTATTTTAAGTAGACGTAGAAAGAAATGTAAGAAGACTATAACTAACCTGGGCAAATATGCGGTAACAGCCAAAGGCGTGGCGAGCGCATAAAAGTTTACACATAAAATAGAAGGTAATGTATAAATTATAAAACGTGCTGAAACACTTACCGTTTTAAAAGTCTTCCGTGAAATCACAAACTGGGTAACATGTGTTAAATATTTGAATCATTAGATATGTTTCCACAGCTGTTTCAGTCAAGTGAGTACGACGTGCGGAATAAATGTTTTTTAATGCCGAAAACTACCGTTCGACATCTAGCGATGTTATATTTGCATATTTAAAATAATCTTTGAAACAACTTAATGCATCTTCATACGCACCTTCACAAATTTGTCTTAATATCAGAAAATCAGAGTCTTTCTCTAAAACACTTTCAAATTTTCGTATTACACACCAATTTGTTTCGCCTTCTACAGCTCTTTTAACCTGACTATCTTGAAATATTTCCTGGCTTCTCTTGATTGCTGCAACTTCTGTCGGATTGAATTTTAAAACTACCTTCTTTACTTGATCAAAATATTTGTTGTAGTAAAACGCAGCCTGCAACCATGTTCTCCAACGTGTAACAATCGGCTGTGGTGGTTCAGGTAAATCAGGACACAGTTTGTGAAATAGTCGGGTACGTTTCGGGGATTTTAGAAACACTGCCTTTGTACTAGCAATCAATGCATTTACTAGTGGAAAACATGTAGCAATCGTTAGTGCCGCAAGATTTAGAGTATGGATTTTACACGTTATATGTAAGAAGTTACCACTGTGTTCTTTAAGAGATCGGCCCAAAGAATGCATGTTTGCGGCACCATCACTCATGACCATTAAAAGTTGCTTAGTTGAAACTTCAAATTTGTTCAATGAGTTCAACACCACATTTAAAATCTCATCGACAGTACAATTTATAACTCTTTTGGAAGCAAGTAAGAAGGAGGATGACGGTCGACGTGGTTCCATTGTACGTACCATTACATTGACCACAGAATGTTTTTGATGATCTGTTGTTTCGTTCACACACAACCACAGTTTTTTATCTTTCAATTCCGTTTTCATTCTTTTTTCTATATGTTCACGAGCAAATGGCACTACATTTTGTATCGATGTCCGACTAGGTAATTTACAGTCAGCAAACATAAGCGTACAATTACGAAATAAGTTACGACAGCCTACATATACACAGAACTACTCGCATACAGCATCGATTTAGTACTGACGCTGTGAACGCGTGAAATAAATAATCGCCGACTCCGCACCACATTACTACACTGACTGTTACCGCTGTTTGCCCAGACTAGTCATTATTGCGCCTGCGTCTATGGAGTGTTTGAAGAAAACCAGCCTGAGAATTGTCGACTACGGAGTTCGAACCCGAGATATGCTATCAATTTATTATAGAAATTTATTACCAATTTGTTGGGTTTTTGACGGACAATTCCTTCCCTAAATAATTTAGAGAAAAGTTTTAAAATAAAAAATATTGGGAGACAAGTCCGGTCGATCACTGTAATTAGTGGAAGTTATTGTGGGTACCTGTAAAATTGTACATTGCGGAGGTTCTGGAGAATGTAAATGGGAGATTAATAGGTCTGGGTGATCTAATTAGTAGAGTGGAGAAAAGAGCAGACATAAGAATTGTAGTGATTGGGTAGCATGGAGAAAAGTTGAGAAATAACAGTGGCGTGAGGTTAATAAATTAATCTAATAACTGCGAGTACGTTCTTTCAACACAAAGACATCCGTAAGTACATGAGAAGTGATCAGTAGAAATCAGAAATCGATAATTGACTATGTACTGATAAACAAAAACCACAGTAAAGAATTACAATACGTTAGAGTTAAAATAGGGCCAGAAATCTATAGCGATTATTACGCGGTGACAGAAAAACTAATTATACCAGAATTGACGCAACAGGACACCATGAATCCTAAAGGAAAAACTGCGACAAAAGAAGCATTAAAAAATTATAAGCTGGCACAAGAAGATATTGCTTTAAAGTATAGGGACAAGTATAGTACAATGTTTAATAGATATAGATGGAAACGGGGACAGCAAAAATATAAAAGAGGTAAGGCAAGAAATCAAAAATTTAATACTGAAAATAGCCAAGGA
This sequence comes from Dynastes maya, assembly GCA_029619315.2. Taxonomy (NCBI): domain Eukaryota; kingdom Metazoa; phylum Arthropoda; class Insecta; order Coleoptera; family Scarabaeidae; genus Dynastes; species Dynastes maya. Next base: position 77,381,008 of record JAROYE020000001.1, read on the forward strand.
AGCTTGTGGTGCAATCTTAATAAATAAAAGCAAGAAACAAACTAGCTGAGATGGTAAAAGAAGAAGTGGAAAGTATATCTTTTAAACAAAACAGGGCAAACTACGAAATATATGAGTATAGAAAAAAGGGTTAGAGAAAATATTAAAGAAGCCAAAGAAGTGGGAAGATTTTAGCAAGAGAATTAAAAAGGATAGTAGAATGAATAAAAAATTATTTTATAGGGAAGCAAAAAACTTTAGAAAAGAAAAAAAACACACAACCAGATAAATCAAAAATTAAGAAAGTAGTATTAAAGAATGAAAAGGAGATCACGGACCGCTAGAATATAGAAATCAACAGGAACCCAGGAACAAAATACAGTCAATAGATGTACATGACGACGAGAATGATACCATCTAAAAAGACGAAGTAATAAGAGCAATAGGAAGATTAAAAAAAAGGAAAGGCAGCTAGACATGACCAAATTACTATTGAGTAATAAACAATAGTTTTGAAGTCTACTACGAACTTAGTTGCTCTTTTTTCCTGTTTCTTCAGTAAATTGAACGATGAATTGCTTGAAAAAAATCTTTGTCTTTTATTAGATTTTTGGTCATCGATATCGTTGCCAAGTTTAATTTATGTTATTTCAATTTTTTAATAGGAAATTACACCGGAAATGATAATAAACCTCGGAACAAAAGGATTAACAATGTTTTTTAATAAAACATGGAATAGTGCAACTACGAAATTAACTACTATGGGGAAAATGTTTATTAGCCTTTTTCACACAATTCGTGCAATAAATCACGATTTTGAAAATATTTATATAAGATTAAAAAAAACTTGAAGTGCTTGAAAACATTATTTTTGATGCACCCTCTACAACAATCGCAAATCTGTTATTCAAAGTTGTAGTATCAAGACAAGTAGATGTTTTTATAAAGAATGACTTTTTCTTTTAAACCCACAAATAAAAGCTTTTCCTCTTCCAAACTCCATCCGTGGACACATGTAATTGTAACTTTGAAGCAATCAATTGTGTCCGTTTCTCTGTATTTTTGAAATAAATTGGTTTAAAAAAAAATCCGTCTTGTTAATACAACAAAATTCGACATTTTTGGCCTTAAGTTCTTTTTTTATTAAATCAACCCATAACTTTTCTGTAACTTCAGTCATTCCCTTAACGTTGGCTTTGGTTTCAACTAATGGTAACTTATATTCTTTCTTGCACTTTTTGTTCTACAGAAATCAAGACGAATAATTTGGAAAGATATTTTATTATGTTACATATACATGTATAAAGTACGATAATTTCGTTGGAATTCCGACAAACCGCTTCAAAAGAAGACGAGATCCTCGGAGAAGGCGCCGCACAAACGGAATTCATTCTTCGACAACACGGCGCGTAGAAACTGCGGACTTTTCGCGGAGTAGATCGCTGGTCGGCAAGCTGCGATGCGCATCACGAACTCGCGTTCAGCGGGCGGCGGGAATATCGCGTTGCCGGACGATTCTTCGACGCCCCCTGTCGTCGTCAGATTGGCCGCCTTTTGCGCGTCCGCGAACATCGTCACGAGAGCGGCGCCGGTTTTCGAACGCGACTTTTCCGCGATTTCCTTTTCCACGCCGGCGGTGAGCTCCTCGACGAAGCCAGTCAACGTTTCGTCGAACTCGCCGGAAGGATTGAATTTGTAGAGAAGCGAATTGATCTGCGACACGGATAACTCTAACGCGCTCACCTCTTGCATGAGCGATTCGTAGCGACGTTTTGAAATAACGCCACCGTCGCGCGATATCCTCTCGCCCGCTTTGATGATTTGCCGCAGCGCGTCGCCACCGTCGGATTTTACTATCAATCCTAATTGGTCGCATTCTTCCGTTAATCGGCGGATTGCCACGTGGCACAAGACTGGGAGTATCAATTCGGCGATTTGCGCTAGGTTTCGCGAATCGAGGAAATGTAATACTTTCTCCGCTTCGCGGGTGTCATCGAATAACCGTTTCTGTCGATTCGCCGGAACGGGTTTCGCTGAATCCCACATCTCCACCCACGTATTATCCGATATCAGCATTCGCGAGCTTAGATGACCCTTCTTCTGTCCCCACTCATCCTCTTCGTCGCCGTCTTCTATCCAATCCCTCGGTGAGTACCACCTAATGAAATCTTCCAGGATCGAACCGGGATTCGCCGCCTTGAACGATTCCATATCGGAAAGCAGCGAGGCGCTCATCATCCTAGCGCGCAATTCGGAACCTTGCGCGTCCGAACCTAATTTCAGCAGGACATTCGCGTCTTCCTCCAGTTGGTCCTCCGTCTTCGGAACTGGTTCTTGCGTCACGGGAATGTAAAGCGGATCGCCCGTATTTATCAGCTTGAGATTTTCGAATTTCGTCAACCGACCAACCGGCTGATTCCACAGCGAGTAGTTTTCGCGTTGTTTCCGGTTAATCGAGTCATCGTTGTTGTCCGGGTCGCAATCGAAGAACTCTTCGTCGTCCGTTGACGTATCTTCTACCGATTCGAATGATCTGCCGCCACCGCTGCCGTTATTAGAAGAGAGCTTCGCCTCGCGCGCCATCTTGCGTTCGATGCAGCAATTAAGCATTTGCAGCTTTTGATGGAGGAGGCACGTTCGAGGATCGGGAAATCCCGGAGATAAACTGAAATCAAACAAGCGCGTGTAAAGTATCGGCAATCATCGAAAGTAGAGTAGGAATTACGTGTATCATTTTTAAGTTTTCAAAAATTGCATCATGAATTTCACGAATTGCTCCACTACACGGTTAGGTCACCGTTCCAGGCAGGGTTGATAAAAAACATGCTTTCTATTTATTTTATATTTACGTGTTTTAAACAATTTTAAATGTTCGGCAGTTCCCCAAATAGCTTGTTTGAATTTCTGCATGGTATTTTCCTGGATAAATGGAAAAATGTTTACAATTACTCAATCGTGTGCGTTTCCGTAACAGATGCAATTGAGAGAGATGTTTATTTAGTGGATATTATTGATACTGAAGATGATAGTTATAATAGAGACTACTTTATTAAGTTTAGTTATCACTTGTCTAAAGGAATGGCAATAGGAAGGCTATGGTTGTACGGTTGGTAATCTTGTAACTGACAATGCTGCAAACCTAAGCAAAATGCGGCAGAACTTATTCATGGATAAGATATCCGTAGATTACTTACGGGTGCTCTGCAGATATCTTAAACCTACTGGCACATGATATTTGTTTACCACTAATTCTATACCATAAAACAAATTATCAAGTATTTTCGGAACATATACTTCGCTGCTGCAAAATGTAAATAAGCTGGGGGAAAAGCATTGATATTACATCAAGAAGTAAGATGAAACACATTGGCGGATTGTCTAGAATCGTATTTAGACAAATGGTCCATTGTTTCCAAAATATGCTCAGAAGTATATAGATACGACCATATAATCAACAGTATATAATATTGGTGTAGAGGATAATGCATCAGATTTCTTATTGATATAAAAAAAAAAATTGGGATTGCTTCGTACAAAATTCAAACGGACAATTACACAATAGGTAAAACAGTTGAAATTTGGCGGCAGCAGGCGCAATAGATATTAGAGGTGGTGTACCAAATAAATACACGAAGTAATGAAAACGTCTGGGTAGCCGTGAGTTGTATGACATTTTTTTGCTGTAGTGATCGGCTGTTTGCTGCTGTCGCTCGACCAGACGCTCAGGCTCCGGTAGGATTTGGTGGAGGCCCTAGTATTACACATATGAACATTGCGATATATACAAATGCGTACACGAATTATGTATAGATTTAAGGAAGCCGAATTATGTATTTAATATATACAATATTTATGTATTTTCATTTTTTATATATGAGAAATAGCACGTTTTTATTATTTTTTTTTATAGAAAGGGAACTGTTTACTTAATAAATTATTTTTTTATACTTACGTATTGTGTTTAAAGAGCAACCGAGTAAGCCAACAAATATAAAAGTATTACTTACATTTAAACATAAGCAAATGGATCCGCTGAAGCAGACGGTTAGCGTCATTGTTCTTCAAATCAGAAATCAGAACGTAACAATACACTTTGTCGTATTGACATATTCAATTCTTTTTTCAAATTCAGAAGATTTGCTATTTAATTGTAACTCTTTGTAAGTTATAGCTTAATTATTACATTATTACATTTCAATAATTTGTTAATTTGACTTGCAGTATGAACCTGATGAAGCTTTGAAATAAGCGCAATATATTTATACTCTTATTGTCTATGTGCTTTATTACAATAAAAATTGATCGCAAGGAAACTTGGAAAATGGCAAAGTGTATTGTTAAAGATCTTCTGCGTGTTCGATAATTGAAGGACAACGTCAATAGGAGCGGTTGGTATTTTGTATAACCGAAGAATGTCAATGCATATCTTTGCGTAAACACCTACTGTACATACATAGTTACATAAATATGTTTATAACTAAATGATGCTTCGTATAATTTAGTTGTATATTCTACAGGAATTATTTTGGGGAAGGAATCTACCTGCAGGAAAGCATATTCAGATTATGTTATGTTGGAGTATATTTTTAACACTCACTTAAAGTTCTGTGCTCGTATTTATAGACATGCCTATTATGTATTAATATTATTATATGCCCAAAAATAAGTATTCGGTTAATAGACATAAAGAATTCTCGTAAAAATGCAAGGATCGTTACGAAACAACTGAGCTGAGCTCGGGTCGAGTAGAGCTGGTGAATGGTGTGACGGCATCGTCAGGTGTGTAGCTCGGGCAATCCGCCGTCTTAGTACCACACAAGAAGCAGCGTTAATCATACGTACCTGTTGTCCGTACCTCCTAATGCAAGAAGCGTAGTAAAATTAAGACATTTCGGTAGTTTTCGTGTCATCGCGCATTAATCAGTTAGTGAATTTCCCAAACTTTTTTCTTGATGTCTACGTAGCTTATGTCTTCGCTTACGGATTACAGCAAATTATTTTGGTGTTCAATGAGGAGTTAGTAGTTGATAGGTGAGTGCATTCAAGAAAAACAACGAAACCTAATAAAAGTTCAACTTTTATTCTTTGATTTGAATTTTATAAACTTTTTCGTTTTATTCCTTCGTATAAAGTTATTTATCAATTTATAGTGTTTAGCGACCTCGTTAGTATTCATCCGAATGAATGTAGCACAAACAGAAGTATACAAAACTCAGAATCTAGTGATTTTCTTTAAAGGATATCATTTAAATGTTATCCAGTCTAAAATAGCAATAAAAATGTTGTAAACAAAGTAGGCAGAATTATTATTCGTAACATTCGTTACAAATTACATTCAACATCGTTCACATACAGATTAGGGTAAGTAAGAACATACATAAGAACGTATGCGATGTATGTTCTTACTTACATACATGCACACTGTAATAATGCCTGTAAGACGCTATAAAACAACTGTGTGGACGCGGAAATGACCTGTATTAGTTTATTTTACATTGCCATACATATCAACATGCATGACAAGTTCGTAATATGCTTAAACGGTAAACAACTACGTAAGTATTGCTCGTTTTGAATAAAGGCCTTTTAATCCATCATACTTTCTAACTTTTAGCATCGAAATTTTAGTTTAATCGTTTCTTCTGCACCTTTTTAATACCGTTTCAAACGCATCCCAAAAGGTCACGGTGTCGTAGAAATACCTACGACACTTCTTTTCGAATTTCGTAAGAGAGAAGATAAGCAATGGTTAATTAAGAAAGTAAACAATGCACAACAATACAATAAGAGAGGCGTTGATTGGTGTCGCCGTTGGCCAAGATGAACCTCGAGTTAAACTTTGAGCATGGACGTTCATATAGCGTAGCATCTCCTGAAGAATTGCTACCTTCGATAAATTTTTTATTCGAGACAAAATAATTATCTATCATTAAAGGAGTAAGAGATCATAAGCTAATACTAAAGATATATGAACGATTGAACTGCTAGATTAAGATGAAAGTTTGAGGCGTTAAGCTTTGATCTTCTTTCCTATTCCATTCTTCCGAGCATATTTATTTGGCTCTATCATACAGACATCTGGCTACCCCCACTTTGACGTCCTGTGGGTAGTTGGAGTCGAAATGCAGGTATTGTCCCGTATTCATTGGCTCCCTGTAAACTTCGGTTTTCAATGTACTATTGACTGATTTACTTACCAAGACATCTAGGAAAGGTATTTTATTATCTGCCTGCACTTCCATGGTGAATGTGATGAAGTCTTCTATATTGTTTATATGTTGTAGAAAACCCTCCAGTGTATGTTTTCCATGTGGCCATATGACAAATCTGTCGTCAACGTATCTTAACCACAATTTCGGTTTTTTTGGGTAGGTTGCTTTTTGCTAGAATTCTTCCATATATACATTGCTAAGTATGGGAGATAGAGGTTGTCCCATTGCTATTTCGAATTCTTGTTGATAGAATTTCTCCTCAATATGGAAGTGGTGTTTACACAAGCGGATAAAAGTTCTATGATGGCTTCTACATTAAGTGTTGGTCTTTTTTGTAGCGTGGCGTCTGTGGAGATTCCGTTCTTCGTTGGCTTCGTAGGTGCACTGGTGAATAGGCTTGTGACGTCAAAGATAACCATTATGTCTTCAGGTTGTTGTTGAAGATTGTTTGTTCTGGCTTACGAAGTGTTGTGTGTTGGTTATTTGGGCAAATGTATTGCTCTTATTTAATATCATCATTGTTGTTTGGTCAATCTGTGTACTGGATATATTGATGACTATTTTTCCCGGGTCTATAGGTTTGCTTTTCACTTGTGTAGTCATAAGCGCAGGCGTAATAATATCTCATGACTGGCCGATGCCCCACTGTAATTGGCGAAAGCTCTTGGGAGATGTGAAGGCATGAATTATTATTATTATTATTATTATTATTATAAGTGATGCCAATTTTCGTCTGTGATTCTCTTTTAAAAGACTGTTCGTTCCATCGTAGCTTCTTTGCACTACTGCTCTGATGTCTTCGTAGCCCTGGTCACCAGTGGTTTGAGCCGGTGTTTGTTTGTTCTATGGAAATTAATTCTTTGGGCAATTTTTTCCGCTCGATTGCTTTGAACCGGGACACTATGGTCAAAATGACTTTATTCCCAAAATCAAAGATTTTTGCATGGGAATTTCAATGAAAGGGTTTTGAAGAAAATATTTAAGAGGTCTTATTTTCACAATACTTTTAGTGTAACCCGAGATTTAGTTACTTTTTAGAGGCAGACAAAGTGAAGAAAGATACTTTTCACAAATTCGACTAAGAATTAATGATCCTTCTCATAGTTACAGTTACTTTATATTAAAACTGCAGAGTAAAATACTTGTTACTAAAATGTAGCATACAACATTACTGTAAAAACTAATTGTTTGAATTTTGTTTTGTGGAAGGAGTTGATAGACTTATTCGTACATTGTAATGTTGGGATGATTGGCTGTCTTTGTTCAGCATGGTTCCAGCAGATTTTCAGAGTCCAAGTAAAGTATACCGTTTATTTTGCAAATTTCTTTTCCCTATTGAGTTATGGGGTCCAGTTCTGGGGATCTACGACAGAAGCAACCAGAGTATTTACCCTACAGAAGAAGGCTGTTAGATTACTATGCAATCTAGGGTATAACGAATACTGTCGAGGACACTTTAAAAGGGAGGGAATACTTACCTTGGGGTCCGGCTTCATCCTCAATGCGGTTACCTACATTCATGACAAAAAGGGTGATTTCACTCCCAATGGATACAGCCATAATTATACTACGCGAAATCGAAATAATTTCAGAGTGCCATACAGACTGAAATTCAGTCAAAATTCCGTTGGCTACTGGGGTCCAAAGTTATATAACTTGCTACCAGCTGAAGTAAAATCATTGCCATCAAGGTGTTTTAAAAGCAAAATAAAGCAAACTTATGCTTTATTTTGCTACACCGATGAGGAGTACATATCTCAGGCAGCAGACATTCCATTTTAATTTATTTATTATAATTTATCGTTTTAACATGTTTGTTTGTCTTGAATGTTACTGTGCTATCGTATTATATATACTTTCTTTCGTTTTATTTATTTATACTGACATATATATGCATCCTCTTTTTATATCCACCAACATATTTATATGACAATTTCTGTAATTTTTTTATTTTAAATATGTTATATTATTATTATTATGTATTACAATATCGTAGTAATGCTTTTATAACTTGTAACATATGGTTTTATAGATATTACCAACAGTTTTTCATTACATTTTAAAAATATTTACTACCTGAAATTAATGATAGTAACAATTAAGAGCAGCAATGTCAGTATGTTTTGTTTACTGTTGTCATAGTAACTCCCGAAATCACTTGAGTGCAGTATTCAAATGCAGAACCCACGTGTAACTGTAAATACCTGTTTTCCTTTAAATATTAGATATATGTATCACTAAACGTTAGAGATTTTATCTAGAAATGCAATAAATAATAAATAATAAAAAGGTTCCGTAGTTAATAACAAATGCCTTGGAATATTAACTTTTTTAAAATTTTCATAAGGAAATGTAGATGTATTTACATCGAATACAATATTCATCTTTTTCATCATCTAAGGTTGTTTCACAAAGAAGGTACCAGATTCTAAAAACAAAATTAAATTTTTGTCGAATAAAGTTTCATTAATAATAAGTAGAGCGGGCCAAGAGCGCCACGCGCCAGGTTCGCAATCAGGCTGCCGGGCGCATATATGTATGTAAACATAGGTAATTTAAATATGTAATTATTAGGACGAGGACCAAAACCACTGTCTATTACGTCGTGAAGACGCGCAAATATACACCTGCAGTTTGGGTGTTCGTTGATAAATAGGGCGTTGTTCACAGTGGGCCATTACAAAAAAAAAGTTCATTCATCGACGGCTACGAACTAACAGCGCGCTTATTCATTTACGGATGACGCGCTCTATTCATCAACAAATGACGAGTCTGCAGATGTTACGTTTGCACCACTTCGTGGCATACTAGAAACAAGCGTCGGTGTGCTCGCTTTAGTGATTATGTCTAACGTAACTATTAAAAATAAACGGCCATTACCTACGAAAGTTAATAAATTTCTTAGTGAATTTGTGGATTTACACTACAATGGGAGTACAATTTTCTGTAAAGTTTGTAAAAAGAAACTACTGTGCTGGAGCAAACGTGATTGTGAAAGACATATAAATAGCGCACACCACAGAAATAAAAGAAATGCTGTGTCACAACAACGTCAATTTCAATTAGAATTGCTTTTAACGTTTATGGTATGTGGTCTACCACTTCGTATACTTGATAAAAAAGAATTTCGAAAATTCTGGGGTACATACAATACCGAGTGGATACTACCATCTCGGACAGCGTTACGGAGAGATATTCCACGAATACGTGAGGACATTGAAAATCGAATTAAAGCCGAATTAAAAGATAAACAGCTGTGGCTATGTCTTGATGAGACGACAGATTGCAAAAAAAATTCTATTTTGAATATAATAGTGCGCGTATTAGATCCTATTAAACCAAATTTTGCAATTCTATTAGCCAGCAGAAGATTAAAACAGTGTACTAGTAAAGCAATTACGGCCGTAGTTCTCGAAACGTTACAAAAATTTCAAGTGTCAACCAGTCAACTGTTGTTGTTCATGAGCGATGGTGCAGCAACAATGTGTAGTGTAGGCCGCTCCCTTAAAGAAAAGTGTGAAGGACTTTTACATGTTACGTGTAAAGTCCATGCTTTACATCTTGTGGCACAAACTATTCGAGAGTGTTACCCGGAGGTGGATGCATTAATAGCAAACACAAAAAAAGTGTTTCTCAAAAGTCCTAAGAGGACTAGGGCATTCCACAGGTTATGCCCTGGTATTCGAGAACCACCACAGCCCATTCTTACGCGTTGGGGAACGTGGTTAAAAGCCGCTTTTTTATAATTGAACATTTTCAAGAAGTCAAATCCGTTATTTTGCAATTCGTCTCTGCCGAAGCTAGAGCTATTAGGATGAGCCAGAAGGGATTTCTCGATATTTCTATTGAAACACATCTAAAGAATATTAGCAACAATTACAAAGGGTTAGTAGACGCGATAGAAAATTTGCAAAATTCTGGATTGTCGTTGGTAGAATCAGTGCAAGTCATGGACGAAGTTAGTACATTGTTACACAGTATAAACGATGCAACAAGTGGACGAGTTTTAGCTAAGTTCGATAGTGTTTTAAAAAAGAATCCGGACACGAGATTAAGACAAATGTGCGATGGGGCATCTGCAGATTCCTTGACTAAGTCTAAAGATTATTTTAATTACGCCTGTCTTACTTCGGTAGACGTGGAACGGTCGTTTTCGAAATATAAGAACATTTTTTCGTCTCGGCGAACATCCTTCACCGAGGCAAATGTGGAAACTTATCTGATGGTGCAACTTTTTAAACAAGCCTATCCGCATTATTAAGAAGGATAGAATTTATTTATTATATCTTTATTTACAGTTACATTATTAAGTACAACAGAATAAAAAAAGCGTTCAGTTTCTCAGTTATTTCCTTATTACATCCCATTTACAACGCATACCGTTTTCAATCAAATAAAAAATCATAATGAAAATAAAAACACCTCAGCGTGTACATATATATATATATATATATATATATATATATATATATATATATATCCGCTCTAATTACTAAACATTATTATTGCGTCAGCTTTTATTTTTTTACTCTTGTGTATTAATTTCGAAATATCACATATCTGCTGTGACTCACATATACGCTATTTACAATAAGCGGCCGTTACGCCTGATTCCGATTCTGTTGGATGGCGCAATTTGGCCCGCTCTAATAATAAGTATTGATAAATGGGGATCAAGGAGAATGGGACTGAAATATGATTCAGGAACCATTTAAAGTTCGTAATAGATTTATTACAAGAACTTATGGCATCTTCTTCTGTAACCTTCATAGTTTCTGAGGTATTTTTCCTCTTACGAACCTTGTTCTTCTCTTAAACATTCAGCTACCAGCATCAGATTATTTTCCAATAGCACAAACAAAATTACTATTTTAGCTATATTTAGTATCTCTTATAGCAAAAAAGTTATAGGTAATGGAATTTTTAGCTAGCTGTAATCAACCCCCAAAGAAATTATGACATCCAGCTATTGGACTAGAGACAATTATACCATCAGAGGGGTGTGTATTGTAGTATTAAAAATACAACATGCAAAATCGCTATCATTAGCGACATGAGGAATGACGTTCAGCCGATTGCGCTCTGGCAACAATTGTCAGAGTTAAGCCTTTCTGACTCATTTTCGGTTTCTGCGGCAACTTATGTAGGCTCTGGTTACCCTTTATTTGTCCCCGGCGTTTTATTAGGTAATTTCATATATCTGTAGCTTACGATAATCCCAGGGAAACAGCAACATTAGTCATTTCCTTCTGATTCTAAATGTAATTTCTTTCTACAAATACGTAGAAAATAAATTCTGTTTTGTCTATATGATAATTTTGCAAATTAAATATCACTTGGTCGTCAAGTCTAGAGATTAGCAAACTAGCATTTTTCAACTGAATTTTTAGCCTGATTTAAAGCTTTAACAATATCATTAGTTACTTTTGTCAGCTTGAACTTATAATTACTAAATTACTAAATCAGTTCTTTCAAATTTGTCGACTAATTTTCTAAACTATTGTAAACTGGCAAACAACACTAAGTCTCCGTCGTCTACCGTACATCCTGTACATATGAGACGCTTTCGCGGATTCGGCGCATTGAATTATGATATCCACTATATTGCGTTTAATAACACCTTCGTGGCATTACCCCTTCCTTCCAAAAAATATGCCCCAGCATATTTGAATAAAATAAAAAAAGAAAAATTCGGGCGCTGCCACCAAGGTTTTGCTGCTTACATTCTAAAAGTCTAACCCCTAATATAATCCCTTTTTTTCTTAATTCTTAACTTTTCCCTACTCTTCTACATATCTTCTGTCTTTTTCTTATTTTCTTCCTATTTCATCTAAGTCGGAATCGTAATTCAATACTTCCTTCAATTCCCGTGAATATCTCTCGTCAGCGTCTCCGTCGTCTACCGTACATCCCGTACATATGAGACGCTGACGCGGATCCGGCGCATTGAATTATGATATCCACTATATTGCGTTTTATAACACCTTCGTGGCAATATCCTTAAACCATATGGTCATTTTACCCCAGCAAATCAAAAAGACAAGAATAATAAAGTGGTGCGTTCTCTCTGTTTAACAGATTTGTGTATGTTTTCTCATTTAATATTATGCCCGGTTTCGTTTATGTGTTGTGCTACATTTGACGCTTCTGTCTTGCCGTACCTGTAGCACCTGATGTGTCCATTGAATCCACCTATCGCCCGTTTTGTTTGACCAATAGAGGCTTTATTGCAGTCATTACATGCAATTTTATAAATTCCTGACCTTTCTTTCATGTCCGGTTCATCTTTCGTTTTGTGAAGAAGGTTTTTGCGTGTATTACGTGAACGTTAATACGTTATGAATACGTTCATATTTTGTCCCCTAAAAACTTCACTAACACCTTTCGATGTTCTCTGGAAGTTTTTTTATGAGGCTACATGTCAGGCAATTAACAAGGGACCTTCTCGTTTCGTATATACTTCGCATGTTTTAATGCTAAGCGGTAACAGTAGGTACTTGTAAATATATATATTTTTCCTTGAGAGTAGGGATAAACAAGCATGGTAGAATTAGAATTTTTTCAGACATTCATTCGGTAATCCGGTTGATAATGAGGACCTAAGAGTCCTCGAAACGGCTGTTCCGAATTAAATGATAATTTGTGTGGTACGGAATGTGCCGATACTTAGTGTTGTTTGCCATACTACTCCACAGTCCTTGCTATCATTATAATAAACTCATTATTATTTGTTATAAAATTTTCGTAAATATTTCGACAGCACATAACACCAATTCTAAACTTCTAAACTCAAACATCAGTGATTTTTGAAAAATTATCAATACAAATATCACTATGGTAATCAAAATTAAAAAAAAATACTATTACTTCAGGAATGTAAGCGTATATTATGAATAACCCTGTAAGTACGTAACGTTTGTGTGTGAGAAATGGGGAATCCGCTGTTCAACACCGCACAGCTCTACATTGGTAGGTAGGTAGGTAGGTTACCGTTTTATCGCGAAGAAATTGTTAACCGGCGCGCGGTGTTAATCGCGCCGAAACGAGGTTAGCGAAGGCAAGGATGAACGCCGTTTCCGAGGTGTCTGTCGTCCGGCGATCATCACTGTCCCGACTCTACACCGTACAAACCTGGCGCACAACGCCGACCTAATCGCGTATTAGCATGCTGTACACGTGTTGTTGGCTCAGTTCAGTTAACGTCGTCATGTCGTATATGTATGTATGTATACATACTTGCGTATGGCACGTTCATTGACTCTAACGGGATACTCGCTGCGGATCGCGGCCACCTGATACGGCGAATGATGCGATGAGTTCCCGTAGTAATCGTATTTAGGAGATAAGAGATCGCTATGCAATTGTTACACGCATAAATACAGTGAGAGTGGAAAGTATCGAAATATACTGTATGATAAAAAAAATAATTACTCAGTAAAAGTATATAATAATAAGAATAATAATCTTTATTGTCCAACAGTCCAACAGAAATGCCATTTACAGGACAAATGAATATATAAAAATATAAAAAGATACGTAACACAGTGATGGAAGGAAAGTAAGTTATAAATGTTTCCAGAACAAAGAGACACGTAATAGATTAAGCCATGAAGTTATAAAATTATAACTTATTAGGGAAATGGACCCGCGTAAAGTTTATTGCAATTAACTGCCATGTGATACAGAGGAGCCTTCACTAACGTATTGGCTCTTGCCCTAGGGGTTAGGAAGGTGTCGAAAGACCGCGTTAAATGTGCCGGCTAGCCACTTTATTATGGATCAGTTGTACTACAAATTTCGCACATTGTTTCTCTCTTCAGCTACCAAGTGAATCCAACGAATGTCAATCCAAAAGACTTCCGCAATGTATATTTCACTCTGGGTATGGAACCAGAACATTTAGACGATAAATACTTCAGAAATCGTCTCTGCATGCATTCTACGGAAAGCTGAAGGTGCAGATTGTGTGGATACCATACAACGCTAGCGTATTCCAATTTACTTCGGAGAAAGGCATAATATGGTGACTTTAAAGCTGTAGGATTAGTAAATTATCTGCAGGAGCCCAAAGCTTTATTGGTTGATGCGCATATATCACGAATGTGATCATTGAAACGTAATGAAGAGACGAACAAAATATCCAAGTCTCTAAATACTTCCACTCGAGGTGTTAGGATTTCATTTATTGCGTAGGAGAAAGTAATAGGTATTGCGGTTCTCGAGTAGCTCACTATCGCACATTTATCAAATTTAAACTAATTCAATTACATTCACATCAGCTCCGTATGTTCTGGAGGTTCTCTAGCAACTCCTTGCAATCATCTAGTGTTACTACCCTTGCAAAAATCTTAAGATCATCTGCATATGCCAGAACACTACAACTCAAAGTTTTGAGTAGATTATTAATATAAATATTGAATAAGAATAGACCGAGATTTGTTCCCTGTGCTAAGAAACGTAGTTGTATCTACTGGTTAAGTATAAAGATATAAGTTGTAAAAAAGTACTAGAGAAACCAAATGCATTCAAGTTAGATATAGGTATGGAGTGGGAGCCAAGTCGACCTCGCTACAATTACACCTCGCTAATATACAAGGTGTGGCAATTAAATAACCGGACTGGTGCTACTATCGGCATACAGCGAGCACGCCACGGCAGGTTTGAACATGTCTGTGCTTGTAGATGCTTGCCCCACCCTGAGCTCGATGGTAAAGCGAATGGTTTCAGCACTGCGTAAACATACACTTGAGCATATAAATGGCTTCCAAGGAATACTGAAGGAGTCCTACTTCTTATACTAATCCCACCCCAAACTTACTTTCTACGGAAAAATTCAAAAACTGCTTTTCTCCTTTCCGACGTCGGACTTGTCTACGACCATCATGGGCCCACAAACAAAAGCGAGATTCGCTTGAGAAACTGACATTGCCCCACTCCTTCTCCTAATCTCCCCGTACATTACATCATTCTAATCTAAGGGCACGGTACCGATTAATGAGAGGCAGTATTAGTCTTGGATGCGAGGAAATTAACCCAAACGAACGAATGTAGCGATATATGTATATATATATGTATATATATATATATATATATATTCTACGGCTCATTTCCATCATCCAAAATAAAGAAAAACGATTTATTTTTCATTAGAGTTCAGCAAAAGAAGAAACAAAGATTTTTTGCTTTCTTGCTACTTTTGTATCATTTGTTATTCCCAATACCATAAACATCAGTACAAAATTTTGTTAAGGAACCCATAGTGGCTCCGTGTGAGTAATCTATAAATTTTGTTAAAAAATAAATACATTTACGGACAGGTTGGCCAGGAAGGGTTCGAGCATGACTGTACACGGTCCAAGATCATCCATTCCTGCGCCAAGATATCTTAATTTTTCAATATGTTTGAACGAAATAAAATATATTGAATTCTGAATCTTTAAACTTACGATAGCACCGGTTTAATTTTTCACATCAAAAATTTAAATCAATAGCTTTTTATCTTGCATTTGAAAGGACTTGAAGCCTTTAAGAAAATTTGAAGAAAACGATTTTTGGTATAAGTAAATGGCCATTATAATACAAAACAATACTTTCTTATGGATAGTAAATAGTTTTCTTAATTCCAGAAAGCGTTTAGGTATTGTTCATAAATCAATAGTTTCATTTTCTTAAAATAAAGCATTTTTTACTTAGAATTCTTGAAATGCATGCACATTATTAATTGCGCTTACCTTGTTAAAAACAGTACGACATATCCGTACATAATGCAGAATAATGTTACGTTTTCTTTTGAAACACAGTGTATGTGCGGACTTTTATTTCTGAGTTTGCACGAACTGTCGTTTTACTTTTGGAAATTTTACATTTTATTTTTCTCTTAACCTAGGTGACAAGCTCTTAAATTTCAGTCACACTGTATAGTTCCGCTTACCTTAATTTGTTAAATCTTTTTTTTATGTTTTTCCTTCAAAATATATGGGGTTTAAACTTCCTTCGTAGCCCTCATTAGGTTTTTGACATTTTAGTTTATTACAATACTCATGTATGCTCCAAGAAAATCTCCGACAACAGATTTTGTTTACTTATGACATTTCCTTTTAGTTATTTACCCTTTTGTTATTCTTTCTGCTACTTTGGGTATCGCATACTACATTGGATTTGCTTTTTGCAGTGTTGTTAATTTTTCTACATCTGGAAAAATTAGTCTCTTATTTTACCTGAGGGTCTACTCTTCCCTTTTTCCTTGTCTTAGCAACCCTTTGCGTCTTTCCTTGATTATTATTTGCTACTTCAATTGGAAGTGTTTACATCTGTAACTTGATTTGGATGTTACTCGAAATTGACAGATGTTAGGTCCGTTCTGTAAATGCTTAGAGCAGTATGTTCAATCACATTGCGGGTATGCGCGTTTTGTTGTTTCCAGTAATTTTACGGCTACCGACTCTTATTATGTTTCCTTTTATTTGATCACTTAAATACATTAAATTTTATTCATATTTAAATTCTCAGTTTAGCATCTTCCGTCATCATTACTCAGTGCTTGTTCCGAGTAAGCTCAATGGCGTATTTCCTGAATGGGGTAGAATTGCATTTCTCACTGTATTTCCGGCCACTTGGTCGTTGAATTTCATCACTTGTGGCTTAACTGTTGAGGCGTTAGTATACGGTAGTGTGTTCTCATTTGAAATATATTTGGAATTATTGATCACGTTGAGTGGATATTTCGGAAATCTAGCTGTATTTTCCGTTGCCATCATTTGGTCTCGATTATTGGATTGGAAATATTTGAGAGGATACCTACGGATTTCTGCTTGGCAGAACTTGCATACAACGTCTCTAACATCCAGCTTTGATTTGGCCACGTAGGATTAAGATTTTTATTCGTCCCTAACTTATTAATCGTTTTCCCCGTTTTAATGGTAAGCTTGTAATTTGTTTATATTTCACATTGTAATTTTGGGGTTTCGTTTATTTCTTTTTAGGGATTCTATTCTGGGGTACGCTGTTTGGAAATTTCTATTCTTGGGTTGTATTCTATTCTGGGGTACGCTGCTTGTGTTACCTCGTTTGGAGATTTCTATTCTTAGATACATCGTTTTTTTTCTTTGGTGCTTTTGTTATAAATTTTGGTTTATGGGTATACCTGATTTTTGGCCTAATATTTCTGGATTATTACCCTTTGGAACCACCTAACCTAGAACTACGTGCGATCTTACCTTCCGGCTTGTTTGTCTGGAATTAATACATTCCTTCGGATGAAGAGAATTTAGGATTTAGGCATCGCTACCTGCAATCAGTCAGCACCTTCGTGAACCAGCTAAATGCTACTTGTTAAGTTTTTGTTACGTAGCAAATGTTCAAACAAAAGTGAACTTAATGTAGAAGTACACATGAAAAAAGTGCCTAGAAATAATAACCAAGATAATGCAAATAATGAATAGCACTAAAAAGTATTAAAGCTTCTTGCTGTGCTGGTCACATTGCTCTTAAATCTCTGTTTATGCCACTAGTTTTCAAAAACAGCAACTGAAATATTTCCTGGTGCCACTTAGTGCCAGTAGTTATAGGTAGTTATGCCGTCCTAGATAATAGCAACGGAACCAGAATTCCGATACCACACTTACCCATACAATGATATAACCTTTAACGTACAACGTTTCATAAACATTTTCAAAAGATACCGATTAATGTAGTATTTTAATAATAATAAAGAGATAAATAAACTCAAATATTAACTCATTAATTATTAAACTGCATAAAAATAATCCCTTTTTAATTACATCATTAAAGGAATAATTCAATTATGCTATAAACTATAAAAAAAGCATTTTCATTAGCTCATTCACTTGCTCCTAATTTTAGTTATTAATTTTAGGTTTTTTTTTTCCATTATTGTAATGTCTCTTTTATTTGATATCCTTATAGCTGGCCCGATGATGTGTTTTTTGAACACTAAACTGGTCGCCTAATTTCTCAATAGAACTTTGTGCGATCTAAACCATTTTTTCATTCCTACCTTTAATATGAATATTTTCTTAATTTAAAACTAAATGATTTACTTGGAAGAAACACTTTTCTGTCTTGGATTTTTCTGATTTTCTAACCTTATGAAAATATTTATTTAATCCAAATAAAAGTTCAGGAAAATTATTTGTTTATATTATACATTTTTATAGTCTTGAAATAAAAATATTTTCTTGAATAGAGACTGACTTTTGCAACAAAATCTATTTTCTTGATGCAAGAAACCATTTCTCTTTGTGTATACTACCTAGTAGAGAATGCCCTTAACAGCGTTAGAAATTAAATCGCTGAAGATCTAGCGTGTCATGCGTTTCGCCCGAAAGAATTAGGTAAATCTTTTCGCTCGGGTGGCGATCCCAGAAAGATTATTGTAACGTGACGCATCAGATCCGTCCATCCTACGACACGCTCCTCTGCCTTTTTATTCTTTTAATGGAGCCTCTTCGTCGATTAATCATCGGACGATGAAGCAAGATGCAGCGCATGCTAATTAATTAATAGTAAATGGCAAGACGCCCATCAGCAACAATTACATACATACTTCTGTTGAGTGTGGTTTTAATTAACAATCTCTCTACGCATTGTTACCCGATTTATTAGCAATTCTCATCGTCAATATGATATACAATACTTACAGTAATCTGCTTGTAATCCACATGTTATCTGTTCTCTTCTCGTTCGTGTTTAATTTCTTAAGGATTGCGAACTATATTAGTAGCTAGCAGTAAATACCGTAATAACTGTTTAAACGGTGTAATTGGCTGATTCTACATGCCTTGTGTTATTGGTACGTATAGGAACATAAACATGTATTGTCACGTAAAAACATTATTATCTTTGTAGAACATGATATTGATATAGAGTCGTTGAAAAGGAGAGGAGTTTTTTGTGTAACTGCACATGTATTTAACAAAATCATACATACAGATCGACAATCAAAAAGCAATTAATAGTTACGTATCTAACAGAGAAACTACATTGCGTACCATATGATGTGTATCTCTGTTAGATACGGATGTAGCCATTAAATCAGATTTGGTTGTCAACGTATATATAATTTACCTACACACAATCTGTTCTAACCTTCGTGAGCCTCATAAATTGATCATTTTTACAGAAATAATAGTTAGAGCATTGCTGCGGCATCTAACTGAACTAATTATTTCGACCATACTTCTAGAAGCTTGCTTTTCAAAAAGACGACATACGCGGTTCGATTCTCAACTGGATAGTGTCATTCCTATGCAACCGCCAAATGCGTGTTAGGTGCGGCGGTCCCTGCTCTCCAGCACATGAAATAAACCTTGGTGTTGCCCAAGGATCCGTTTTAGGCCCGCTTATATTTCTATTATATTGCGTGGATCTCCCAGATTGCGTGACCTCCGGTAGCATCACTAGCTTCCCCGACGACACATTCATCGTTGTGCATGCCGACACCGAAGTGGAGTTGGACGAGAAGATTCACCGATGTGAAAAAGAAGTGCGCAAGTGGTGTCTCAGAAACAAACTTATTCTCAACGAGGATAAAACCGCGACACTCAGATTTTACATAGTCAAATCTCCTAGTGTTATCACTAACGAAATCACTAATAATTGCGCGAGATTTCTTGGTCTACTTGTAGACGGCAAACTATCATGGTGCGCTCAGGTAGATTCTGTGCAAAAAACTAAACTCTGCATTCTTTGCAATACTAAAATTAAAATCAAGTTTGGAAAGTATGCAACTTCTTCAGGTCTATTACGCGCTGGTGTATCCCCATTTAGCATACAATATTATCGTATGGGGTCGAACGAAGGATCGCGATAGGGTATTTATGCTTCAAAAGAGAATTCTCCGCCTCATATTTGATTTGAAGCCACGCGAAGCTTGTAAACCGATCTTTACAAATAACAAAATATTGACGTTTGCCAGTGTTTATGTGTATAAATGTGCCGTATTTGTTAAAAGGAATTATGAGTGGTTTGAGAGAAACTCGTTGCACCATACTTATCGTACGAGGAACTTTGAACAACATAGAGCAATCAAAGACAGTTCTAGTCATTTTGAAAAATCAGCAGCGTATCAGCAGAATATAAAAATACACTGTTTATTTTTATATTCTGAGAGAGCATAATATTTCAATTCCAAAAATGTATAGTTTTTTACACCTTTCATTTTCTACGAAGATGTACTCGTGGACAAATCCAAAGGAACGTCAAAAAACCATAACAGCAATTGTTTAAGCCAATCTTTTTGACACGCATTCATTAATATTTAGTAATATTTTATATTTAATCAAGGTGTAGAGTGTCTTTGACATAATTGTTTGTTTATCTGTATATGATCTGTATTCCGATCGTTTTGTGAGATTGACGTGCTATAGGTTCTTATGACAAATTTCATTTTTTTTTTCAAATAATCTCTGTTAATGTCAATATTTACTGTTGATAAGCAATTTTAAGTCAAGATGCATGATTTTACTGAAGTTGAGATTTCTAGAGCTGTCACTCTAATCAAAAGTGGATACAGTTTTCGGGAGGTGGCCGAAATGCTGAATGTTTCAAAATCAGTGATCTTTTGTTTTGTACGATGGCATCGGTAGACAGGATAATACAAAATGCGTCGTCGAAAAAGAGCAACAACAAATAGAGACGACAGATTTATTTCAGAGATCGGAAGCAGTCTTCAGCAAGTACATCAGGTGCATATAATCACAAAAACCGTAAAACGAAGGATCAGAGAATCAGGAATGGTTTCACGTATACCCGCCAAAGGTACGTTGTTAACCTTACAATACAAAGTAGTTCGCAAGGCTTTTGCTCGAAATCACTGACGTTGGTCTATCAGGAATTGGAGTCAGGTACTCTTCAGTGACGAATCCAGACTTTGTCTCCGGCCAGATGATGGAAGAGTAAGAGTGTGGCGGCGATCAAGTGAAAGATATGTAACATTGCGGTGGAGAATCGCTGATGGCATGGGATGGTACTTCTTTAGGAGCGTGCACAGAGCTTCACATTGTAGAAGGTGGATCCCTAATAACTGCAAGATATGTGCCAGATATGTCAGAAGACCTTGCTGTGCCTTTCGCACCATATATTGATGACAACTTTCTTTTGATGCATGATAATTAGTGCCTCACATTGCAGGCATTGTTCCTCAGTATTTGCAAGAGGTCCAGTTGAACCCCCTGGAATGGACAGCGAAGTCCCCAGATTTAAACCCATTAGAGCATGTTTGCAACAGGCCTGGGAGACAATTAAAGCATAGAAATCCTGCACCTCAGAACCTACAACAACTTAGAAATGCACTATTGGAGGAATGGGATCAAACTCTCCAAGAATACATTGATAAGCTGATTAAAGGAATGCCTAAGAGGCTGCAAGCAGTGTTAAGGGCACGATATTAACATATTTTCCCTATATACCAAACATTAAATATTCTTTGCTGATTACGTTTGTTAATTTTGTTTTTGGTTGAAAAGTTTTTACAAATTTCTTTAAATTTAGGAAAAACACGCAAAATAATACGTAAATATTTCTTGTGAATCAGCAGAAAATCTTGTAAAACATATTTATGTGAATTAAAATATTAAAGCATATAAAAAATCCTTATTTTATTTTTTTTTTCTCTAAATTTGTCCATGAGTGTATTCATTTAAATTTGTTAAATTTGGACAACAATCGAGATCTCAGTTGTCGGGTGAAACACAAGAAAGACGACGATTAAATTGAAGTTATGGCTGTCAAATAACTACACTTTCGCATTTGTGCATTAGTTTGAGTTCGAAATTGTCCAGCTGAGTGAAAGAAAACGATTTGAAATTTCAATGATGATCGGCTATCGAAATAGATGACGAACTTACCACGAAGTGAGTGACTTATTTAATCATCTACATTCAAATTGACAACCAATAACGCGCTCCTTAGTTTGCAAAACGTTAAAAAGATATCAGTTGAGCGGAACAGCCCGTTATTTGTCCAAAATAATACAATCAAAACTAACAACATATGACAATAAAGGGCAAAATTATGTATTTTTTTAAGAAATATGAGTTTTATGAGTAATTTTTGATATACGGTGTATGTGTGTAAATACATTTACGATCAAAAGGATAATTTTGTACGTAATTAAGTGAAAATGTCAAATAGGTTCCTGCCTATTCGACAAAACAAGACGCCTCAGGCGCAGGAAGAGCGCAATTAGAACAAAACTATTGGCTTTATGATGTGTGTCGTATATTCGTAATGGAAAAACTATAAAAGGTAAAACACAGGAAGAAGAAAGTGAAATTTACGTAACATCCTCTTCTTTCCCTTTCTCGTGTTAATCTCAATCTAATCTAGAAGAAACGGATCAACAACACCGTTTAAACTTAGGTATATATTTTTCGTTTATTTCGAAACCATTCATTATTTGTTCTATATGTAATAGGATGGTTACGTGTTTTGCTGCTCCGCTCGAAAATGAAGTAAAGTAATATTATTGGGCGGGTTATCGTTTCGATCGGTGTTCTAGTAATTGGCCGTTTTTCAAACGAATGTCTGACTGGCAACGATTTGTTCAAGACTATGCCTTTCTACTACAATCGAACCTACGAATTATCTTAACGTAAGACATAATATCAAACAATGTTGAAAACGATATACGCTGCAATTACTCGCAACTAAACAAGCACTACCTTAATCAAGTTAAAGAAGAAGAAGAAAATATCGCGTTTTCCCGAATAAGAAATATATTTGTATAATTAACACAGTTGAAAAATTAAGATGCTTTGTTACTAAATTCATGGTCTTTCAAGCAGCAAATTTTAGAGATGATTCGATTAATCGGACAATCACAAATTTACAATTCAGTTACCAAATCCGTATTGTTTCAACTACAAGATTCTCAGTCGCCACTATATAGCAGTCATGTTTTACTCTTGTAAGGTGTAAAAGAAGGATGAAGATTGTACTCGATGCACTTACTATATTTGAATAAGAATAATAGAAATACTACAACGAAAACAATGTTGCGTCAAAAAGTGCGGGGAACCTTGACTAAAACGGGCCGCTTCGATTGTTTCTGAGTCTCCCAGGGCTTTCTTTTTCGTCATTTTGACGACGCTTAATCGTATCTATTGGATGGTACACGCGATATAATGCAATCGCTAACACCTCGCTGTCATATTAACCGCACGACGCTGCTACTGTTCGGGAAAAGTCACACTTTGCCGCAATGGGATTATTGTTGGAGAATTTCCCAGAGAATATATCGGATATTACGTGCGACACGTGTTCCTATTTTAGTTTCCGAGTTTTTGCGTACATGCAGTTACGCAATACCGATCTAAGTATAATCTGAAAAAGTTTCAACATCCACTTAACGATTAGGTAGATACGAGGTAGACGCCATAAATTCTCGGTCTACAAAAAATAAACTTGGTAAAATATAATCATTTTTATTTGTCAATATAATCTCCCCCAACTTCAATACATTTATTACAACGAACAATTAATAATTCTATACACTTGTAAAAATGATCTAAAGTTTTTCCCTCAAAATGTTGTATTAAAGCTGCTTACAACTGACTATCGTCTTTAAAACGCCGTCTATCGACTCCTTTTTGGATATAGGATCATAATACAAAATCATTGTTTCATCCCATGTGACAATGGACTCCAAAATCAGTTTTGGGTCGTCTCCACACATGTTCAAAAACGAGCGCACACATTCGGCCCGACGTTCACGTTGGAGAGCAGAAAGAAGATGCGGTACCCATCTTGCACTAATCTTATTCATACCCAAATAGTTACGGAGAATTCGGCGAATACTTGTTTCAGAAATGTTAGACATCACTGCTAAATCCTTCACCTTCAAACGGCGATCTGCTAATACCATTTATTCAATTGAAATGTATTGAGGCGTCATCAGTTCAAGTGGCCGACCGGGGCGCTTGTCATCTTCAAGGGATTCTTGCTCTAAACGGAAACATTTTGCCCATAGTTCCTTGCAAATGTGCATGGGCAGCTAGCCGTTTTACTGTATCCCCAACACCATCACATGGGCCATAACAAAAAAATGCCATTCGGCAGACACTTAACAATCCTTTTACAAACAAACGACCCTGGAATTTCACCATTTAATTATAACCACAACAAAAATTTTATGCAATTTTAATAGCATGCATTTTGCTATTGATCATAAGGGTCAAACATATACAAAAATATAAAAGAGATTGAAGACCTTTCGAAACTTAAAAACTCGTCATGGAATGACTTCTGCGTTTTTTATTAGGGAATCCCAGGTGTTTAGCCGTTAATTAAGCGGCGTAAACCGACTACTACCGTTACCAACGATATACACAAGGCCTACGTGATTTGACGTCAGCAGGCTGTGACGTATTTTGATATAGGCCATATAAACGTGTTTACACACTGAGACCGTCTCTCCGTTTTGAATAGGGTTATCGAAATTATATTGGTTTTATTTAAAAAAATACTGTGTAGTGATATTTGCGTACTTTGTTGGTGATACCTGCAATGTTTTTGTAGTGTTGTATAAGCGATAAAACCTTTTCTGAAACGATAAAAAGGAGGTAACCCAACCTAAGATGGCGTCGGTTGTTTTCGTATGTTCAGATCGATTCTTGCGTTTTGAATTAGTTTATCCAAATTACATTGGTTTTATTAAAAAAAAAAAAACACTATGTAGTGATATTTCCGTACTTTGTTGGTGACACCTGCAATGTTTTTCTAGTGTTGTATAAGCGATAAAACCTTTTTCGAAACGTTAAAACCGAGATAACCTAACCTAACATAGCGGCAGGCGTTTTGTTTGTGAGTTACACTTTGTAAATAAGAGAAGATATTATTTATTTTTCAACAGCTACAGATTAAAGGACCGGTGAAATTATAACTGTAAGTTTAAAATATCCTAGGCTTAAAAAAGATGCTATTCCAACTCAATTCCCTGTTCGTTGTATTTAACAAAAAACGTGAAGATGTTATTGTTCAAATAGTTTTATATTCTAACGTTATATTTAATAAAATTATTTTTGAACACGAAGAGATGTTTTTAAATGTGTGTAATAAACTTTCCTAGCCATTTGGATACTGATATATGTAAATGTCATATTCACAACAGTAAACGTATTGCAACAATTATAATAACTTGTTCTACAAATACCCTACTTAAAAATGATTGTGGGAAAATTAATGATAGATTAGGTAAAACACCACATAATAGGAAAGATAGATTAAGTAAAATACCGCATAAAAAGAAATTAAAGACCCTGGTTGAATAACGTGTCTGTAAATTTTCTCGTGAAATTGAACAACATTTCCAATAAAATTGCAATTACGGTATCATTTCAATCTTAGTTTTGGCCAAATAATAATAATAATATAATAATAATAATAATAATAATAATAATAATAATAATAATAATAATAATAATAATAATAATAATAATAATATAATAATAATAATAATAATAATAATAATAATAATAATAATAATAATAATAATAATAATAATAAAATAATAATAATAATAATAATAATAATAATAAAATAATAATAATAATAATAATAATAATAATAATAATAATAATAATAATAATAATAATAATAATAATAATAATAATAATAATAATAATAATAATAATAATAATATAATAATAATAATAATAATAATAATAATAATAATAATAATAATAATAATAAAAATAATAATAATAATAATAATAATAATAATAATAATAATAAATAATAATAATAATAATAATAATAATAATAATAATAATAATAATAATAATAATAATAATAATAATAATAATAATAATAATAATAATAATAATAATAATAATATAATAATAATAATAATAATAATAATAATAATAATAATAATAAAAATAATAATAATAATAATAATAATAATAATAATAATAATAATAATAATAATAATAATAATATAATAATAATAATAATAATAATAATAATAATTAATAATAATAATAATAATAATAATAATAATAATAATAATAATAATAATAATAATAATAATAATAATAATAATAATAATAATAATAATAATAATAATAATAATAATAATAATAATAATAATAATAAATAATAATAATAATAATAATAATAATAAATAATAATAATAATAATAATAATAATAATAATAATAATAAATAATAATAATAAATAATAATAATAATAATAATAATAATAATAATAATAATAATAATAATAATAATAATAATAATAATAATAATAATAATAATAATAATAATAATAATAATAATAATATAATAATAATAATAATAATAATAATAATAATAATAATAATAATAATAATAATAATAATAATAATAATAATAATAATAATAATAATAATAATAATAATAATAATAATAATAATAATAATAATAAATAATAATAATAATAATAATAATAATAATAATAATAATAATAATAATAATAATAATAATAATAAATAATAATAATAATAAATAATAATAATATAATATAATAATAATAATAATAAAATAATAATAATAATAATAATAATAATAAAATAATAATAATAATAAAATAATAATAATAATAATATAATAATAATAATAATATAATAATAATAATATAATAATAATAATAATAATAATAATAATAATAATAAAATAATAATAATAATAATAAATAATAATAATTTAATAATAATAATAATAATAATATAATAATAATAATAATAATAATAATAATAATAATAATAATAATAATAATAATAATAATAATAATAATAATAATAATAATAATAATAATAATAATAATAATAATAATAATAATAATAATAATAATAATAATAATAATAATAATTATTTTTTTTTTTTTATATAATGACGAGGGAGAGGGAAAATACCTCCACTTACATCCGCAGTAATTATTATAATAGCAATAATTATAATACTAATAATTATAATAGTAATTATTATAATAGTAATAATTATAATAGTAATAATTATAATAGTAATTATTATAATAGTAATAATTATAATAGTAATTATTATATAATTTTTTTTTTTTTGCCGGCGCAAACAGCTAACCGGAGCAAGTGGCCCCACACACCTGCAGAGACAATCCAGATCATGTCATAACCAAATGTAAATGTCATAACAAAACGTAAAGTTAATAAAGCGCAAGAAAAGGAAATTATCAATGGAAATTAACATAAGAACATAGTGAGGCTAATTATAGTATATAATAACCACTAAGCAAATAAATATGATTGTCAGTGGATTAAATATCCACCACAAACACATCTTTTACGAAAACGGTGCTCGGCTACATGTTTAGATTTTGCTTTGAAACTTCGTTTTTCCAAAATAAAATCGAATGGGACGCGAAGAAGGGCTCAGTTGACGACTGGCATCCTCCTTAAACCGAAAGCCCTTCAAAACTTAAAAAAGAAATGCAAAAAAAACGATACCTTTACCGCTTAGGCTAATATCGTACATAGCGATACATCCCCTAAACAGCGTGACGTCATCGAAGAGCTGTGAGATCTTCTAGTATCGGTAGTAACGCTCCTACCCGTATCTAACACTTTCAAGTTCTTTGCATGAAATTAGAAGAAAAGCAGGAATTTTTCAATTCATATTTACATCACTTGAATATCGAAATTCCAAAGTACCAATTAAATAGGCTCTACCACCCGTAATACTTAATGAAATAATCATGCTGCACTTCTAATCACGCAAAGAAATGGAAAAAAGTCCTTGTTTAACGTTGATACAAACGTTATCGAGTCATGAAATCGTACTAAATAGTGAAAATGCAATTTTACGAACTGGTGAAGCGAATATTTCAGAGAAATTGAACGAAAAGCGAAATTTAATCGCAAATAAATAAATAGATAGGATTTCTGCATGTGTTTTATTGCGTGCTTAACCAGACCGCAAGAAATTGCTGCAGTATCTATTTGCGGTATGGATGATTACCCCTATTTAAAAACATGCAACTTAACTATTTCCATATAAGTAGAAAGTTTTAATCAAGAAGGATTGTTTGTGTACTTTCAGATATTTTTGTTGTTGAGTATTAATCACGTGAGGGTAAAGATTACTATTGACGCTACCTACTGATGATACATAGTGTTTCCCTAGTCTACTAATGACATATATATATCTAATGATTCGCGCTTTCGGAATTATTGATAAAGAATTTAAAAAAAAATAAAAAGAAACATTGGGAATCCACACATTTTAGTTTAGATTAAGGTTCATTCATCGTTAATGGACTTCCCCCTATAACCTTATCGCTCTTCTGGTTTCCTCAAAATTGCGATACGCTGGGAAAAAATGCTTCTTGTGTAATTGTCACCAACGCATTCATTCTATTTTAATTTGTTTATCTTTTTCTTTTCCAGATAAGCAATGGCGCACGTGCTCGATTGAGTGCAATCGAACGAACTGGATCGTTTTCGCAAGGTAAGAACATGTAAACATTTCAAATCGCCTTTACAAGAAGCGAATTAACATAACAAATAACAGTAAACGGGAATATTTCCAATTATTTCTTGCGCTAACCAACACACACAGAAGAAAAGAAAAATGAATCATTATTCATAGCGATACAAATGAATAATTTATTTCTAGTCCTACACACCTCTTTTTTTTATAAATATCTACGAATAGAATACGTACATATCTAATATTATTAACAGCATTTGCATTAAACTAGAAACTAAATTTAGTAATCATAATCGTTAAAATGGAGAGACGAGATTCGGATCCCGGAAACCGACAACCGCATGAGAAATGATGAGAGCCCCAGTAAAATATCGGAATTCAATATGTCTGTTTCTCTCGGAATTCAGTATCTTCCTTATTGCAAGTTGACCAACATGTGCATATGAGACCGTGATCTCCTTGAATGCAAAATCAGGTAGGCTGTGCTTATTCAGATCGATAGAAGGGATAAAGGAGGTCACAATTACGCTTGCACCAGCTGGGACATAAACTTCTTTATCAATTTTCGTTGTAGTGACAAGTATTTACGGATTACGAAGGAAGACAAACTTCTTTGTTTTTTTTTTAGTGTGACGATAGCCTGTATTTTATTATAGTTCTATTAAACAAATTGTTCTGAATGCAGATGCCATTTTAGATAATTCTGAATACAGCATTGCTTTCATTTCTGTTGTTTAGGCAATAAACAATGTCATTTCAATAAAAATACAAATTTCATACATAAGGCTTTAAGAGACATTTTTGAAACATTCCTATTTTTTAATACCAGGAGCTATTTATTAGCATTATCTATTTTGGTTATTGTTTCTAGACACTTTTTTCGTGTGTACTTCTACATTAAGTTCACTTTTGTTTGAACATTATTCTGTAGATAACCTCCACTATAGCCTTTTTAAAACCACAAGCAATGTGAATAATTTACTGCATTAGGTACAGATATGTGGTACTGTTTTAAACAAGGTAAGAGCAATTAATGGCATGCATATAAGTAATATGCATTTCAAGAATTCTAAATAAAAAATGCTTTATTTTAAGAAAATGAAAATATTGATTTATGAACAATACCTAAACGCTTTCTGGAATTAAGAAAACAATTTACTATCCTGAAGAAAATATTGTTTTGTGTTATAATGGCCATTTACTTATACTAAGAATCGCTTTCTTCAAATGTCTGCAAGATTTTCTTAAATCAAGTTAACAAATGTCTTAAATAAAGAAATACAATTATTTCATTACAACTGTATGCTTCTCTTAAGCGGAGAAAGAAACGCTAAGAAAATATTTCTTTTGATTTAAAACGGTTATTGTATTGCGGATAATTGAAACAGTTATTGTCTTGAATTAAAGCGGACAACTGTGATGCAAGTAAAAGTTTCTCTGCGTGCACGTTGTCTATAACCACAAGTGCTAGTTAACAAGAAGGACTAACCTTCTGGTATCATCCCTTTAGAAATACGTAGTGGTATATGAACCGTGGGATCATTTTTGGCCCATGATGTTAATTGAAGGTTAAAACGAGCCAGCGAAACACAAGAGTATTTCTAAACTTACAGTAGTAACACTATTTATAGTTCCTAGCCAAATTACTTGAAACACTCAATATTTTGTAGTTTCTTCATAATAAAATATAAACTATACATGTATTATATTTTTTATTTATAAAATATATTGTAAAAATATGTAACATATGTAAATATTAAATAAGTAATTAATATTTAGTCCATAACCCATGATGTTTAATAACACCCTTAATTCTTCGGAGCATACTTTCAATGCAAGATATGATTGTCTCTTTTATATCTTCATCGTTCTCCCATACATCCTTTATATTCTTCATTAATCTTTCCTTTGTAGGGTTTTCTCTTTCATATACTTTACTTTTTAGTCGATTCTACACGTTCTCGATGGGATTGAGGTCCGGTGAATTTCTGGGCCAACGTAAAAGAGGTATGTGATTGTCTTCAAAGAATTTCTTAACCTTCTTTGCCACATGGCAAGGAGCATTATCTTGCATAAATATACGCCCTGTCGGTATGCGACGTCCTGGCTTAAAATACGGTAATAACGTGTTTTTTAACACATTTATGTACTGCTCTTGACGCATTGTACCTTCTACAAAATACAAAGGGCCTGGTCCGTCTCCACTAATCACTCCCCAAATCATTACCTGCGGAGGGTGTTTTACAGTTCGAAGAACCGTGGACTCTGTGAGACGTTCGCCAGGTCGTCTACGAACAAATTGTGCTTGCTGCACTAACACACAAAGCGAGCACTCGTCACTAAAAAAACCTATTAAATAATGCAAACATTAATTCAGTAAAAATCATGTTGTTAATTTATTCACCTTTTTCCAATTCTCGTCTGTGAAATGTCGATATTCTCTTGCAAAGTTGAAACGAGCAGATTTAATTTTTTCTGTTAAACGTGGCTTTTTTACAGGTCTTCGGCCTATTAGGCGATTTTCGCGCAATCGGCGCCTGACAGTTCTGCTCGAAATCTCTATTCCTCTCTCTTGTAAATTTTTTTGAATCATTTTAATTGTAGCAAATCTATTGCTCAAAGCCTGATGAACAATTTCACGGTCAGATCTCTTCGAAGTTTTTCTTTTCCGACCGCAGTTTGCCCGTCTTTGTGTCGATATGCTAGCTCCTTCGTTTAAGTTTCTAGCTAAACGCGATACAGAAGAAGGAAATACTTTCTGTAATTTTGCAATTTCTCGTTATGAATGTTTGTTTGATTGTAGAAGAGCTTGTATAGCGGCTTTTTGTTCACTTGTTAAGTCTTTCCCGAGCATTTTCTACAAAAGACCCCAAATATTTCAATTTTTTTTAAATTCCAAATAATTAATTATTAAGAGAGAGATAGAATAACAATTTTACCTTTGCAATAACGATATACAAACACAAAACACTTAACGATACTCCACAACTTAGCTTCTATACGGTTATGACGAAATATTTTAAAAAGTATCGATGCATTCTCTAAACTGTGAACTCCCTAAATGTAAGTTGATAAATTGATAACTGAAATATTTATATATACGTACTTTACTCTTCTAAATATCATTTCTCTGGTAGTTTTATTTATTGATACAATAATCTAGTCCCCCTATAAACGATCGGATTCAAAGCAAAAGGATATCAGTATAATAGGATGGGAATTTCCAGGTAAAAGGGTTGATTTATGACATGTTTCAAGTAATATGGCCAGGGACTGTACATTCAGTGCTGTATCAATTGATCTCGGACTTTTAGTGTTTAGAATGCTTTTGTTACCGAAAAGAGACTGGGATACAAAATGAACACCAAGAAAAGTACTCACGCATAAGCTCTCACGTGAGAGTACTTGTTACGAGTGCTACAGGATTAATTTCTTCATTAATAAATGTATATATGTAAATACAAAACAATCTCCCCTATTTCTCTGCTGGGTAAATGTCAACTCCAATCCACGTCCGCTATATTTACACATAAATGTTTTATGTATATACATATGTAAGTATGTACTTACATATCAATGTACAGCCAAGGTTTTCGCTGCGGCTTAGATTGTTGTTTTCGTAAACAGATAATAATGTCGAAGAAATTATTTCATTCCTTCCATTGAAACTGATCGGTTAAATGTTCATTCTCTCGGAACGCTATTAGAAAGCAAGTAATTGATTGGATCATAGCGTAAAATCAACTTCTTAACGGTGCATTCTATTACACGTTGTTAATTTATTATAAAGGGAGAAAAGAAAAATATTGACTAACTAACCGAAATCGAATTAGAATCCTAGGTATAAGCACATGTAAATTGAAAATTACGTAGAATCAGAAACAAGCAGTAGTTGGATTGTTAGATCGTTTTAGAAAGTAGTCGGGACGACATTGGATCTAATACGCTATATTTGCTATGTTAGGTAAATGTTAACAACAACGAGCTCTAAGATGTGGAAATAGTTGTGTCGCGAGAGATATTCACGACGCGCGCGAGTAAAATATGCATTAAAACGCTGCACTTGACACATATAATCTGGACGTGACAATTATGAAAAGCCATGTTTATATATAGGTTATTTAAAACAAAGTATTTTCAATTTGTTAATGAAATGAAGATTCTGATGGAATAAAATTTTGAAGATGGTCATTTAAGACCGTAAAGCTTAGAAGTAGTCCTGAAATATCACTTACATAAACAAGAGAAAGCTGCAAATCAATTCGTTGTCTATCTCAAGATGATCTGGAGACGACAAAACACATTTTACGCAAATGTATTGCCATTAGTCACAAGCGACATTAACATTTCAGCAGGCCACTCCTAACACCTGCTGAATTCAAGTAAGAAGATCGCAAAGGAGTATTAAGGCTCATCAAAAGCTTCTAACTATTCTAGTACACCTAAGGGCGTTGTTATAATTAGAGACGCCGGTTTCTCCTTAGCACCGGAGTCGTTACCTTCACAACTTCGTAGTAATTCTAATAAAATAATATAAGTAACGCTAGAAATAGACCTTCAAATACGTTCATTGTGGCAGGATGAAATTAGACAATAGGCAAGCGATACGTTCTGTGTACACTTGCATGTGTATATGTAATGTTGTGATATTTATTTACCCACCCTAAAAACTTTTATTTTGACAGTTTAACTACATTTAGTTCCATTTTATTACGAGGCCAAGCAGTGTTGATGACCTATTCCCTTCAATTTTCCCCAGTTTAATTTTTCTCCTTTGTCTTGCACGGATAGAAAAGAAGTATTTTTACTATAATATTGGTTTCCGGGTTGGAACCCCATCGTTGTCGTAGCTTTGGCCGACGTTTCGTTCACACACTTATGGGAGACCTTCAGGGCTGTTACTGCACACTGACTGAGGATTATTCATTCCGAAGGAGTCCATATAGGGCTTATTTTGGGTCAATGGAGCGGAAATGTTATGCATCGATGAAGCGGAAATGTTATGCATCAGTGAAGCGTGGCGGTTGCTAGGACGTTTAATCAGCTAGGATTTCCAAGTGTGATGTAAGGGCTAGCCATCTTCGCGATTTGAATTGTTTCTACTATAATAGTGAGGATTGCGAGATAAGAAGCGGCACTGAAGATGTCTCACAAGAGTGTGGACGAAACGTCGGCCAAAGCTACGACAACGGCGCGTTGTTAAAGAGAGACCAGTAAATAACTTTTAATGTTAGAAACAAAATTTACTAATGGAATGTCTAATTATATTTCTTTATATCAAAATTATGTCTTATTTGGACACACATACTATTATTCATTCACAGTTATGAAATTAGCATCGTTTTCATGGTAACCATTTTAATTTACTGTACTCAACATTGCCGTACCTGCATATTTGGACATCGTCACCATGGAAGCAAACGGAATTTTCAATGGTTTTAAAAGTCAAGTAGGATGTTTTATATAATTCAGATAACAAACTGGGGTTCTGAATAAAAAAACAAATGGAGATGGGATAAAAGAAGTTTCGACTACACTTATTTTCAAAATTCCTTGATAACATAACTGTAACTGTTGTTTGATTCTCGTCAAAGAAGATCCACACCACATAGCAACCTTAAAATCATCTCGATTTTGGTGAATAACCATAACTCATTTTCTTTTTTAGTGTGTGGTAACGGCCCAAATTCAACTGGAGTCAGTTTGCAAATTAATTCGCATTTGTATATTTCATTGGTGATTAAATCTTCAGTATGATTTAAATCTTCTACCTTTCTCACATTTTCAGAATATAAAAACAAACTTTAAAGTGATTCCCATATAGAGCACCGACCTCAATGATGGAACACGCATCTATGGGAATACTACAACAGGAAGAGGGATTAACGGTAAGCCTAGATACGACATGAACTGTTCTCGCTCCTTCTTTTAAAAGTGGACGGGTTGTAACTTCCATGAATTTTCTCCAAACCAGAAAAGGATAAACACCACACATTAATTAGCATACCTTAACATAAAAAATACAAGGATATCGTTTTTCCTAATAACGACAATCGCCGATTAACGTGTTAAAGCGTAGCGATATAGCTGTAAGAAATACCGTTTTTTTTTTCTTGCCCTCTCTTTCTTTCTAAGGTATGTATGTGTACATCTGTGTGTAGAAGAGCGTGACTGCGTATAGAAGGTCAAGGTATGCGTCCAATTATTAATTTTACACCTTGGCGAGTATGCTAACGGATGGTGCGATCCTATTCATTCACCTATCTAATAAAGCACATGTTTACGAGCGGAAAATTATTCGAATGCGGTTAGGATTCACGGGAGCCAAAATTATTACCCGCAACGAATTCGTTAACCCAAAAATTCGATGAAGATTCAACTTAATAATTGAGATAGACTAACATTCTTTGTGTGCAGTATTTAAAAATAAATCGCATCCGGTTAATCATCTTTGATTTTGCTTACTTCTGTTGTTATTATTGGCGTAGAGGAAATGTGGATACAGTGGAACATTCTAGTTTATACTGTGTATACTAGGTTTAATTTAAGTAATTTCTCATTTACTGCCTGTTAGTTCTTGTAAAAAGTCTTAATTCTATTTAAAAAATCGTATCGTGTTATTTTTGGATTCCTTGGGCTTTAGAGATATTCACTTTTCAAGGAAAAAAATTGCATTTGGAGTACTTTTCCAAAATTTCATACCTGTTTTATTTGTCATTATTTTAGAAGAATTTTTTTAGTGTCGCTATCACAATAGTTCAAATTCACTAATCAATCTCAAATATCTTAATTTTTTCATACGGGGTGTTCAGCAAGCTAACATTAATTGAAGCATTTTCAAGCAGTTGAAACCGTTTCTTTTTTCATGTAGAACACCTTGTATATTTTTACCACATCCGAAGCATATTTAAAATCTCTTTGATTCCTGCCTAAAGTTCATACTTTTTGGGTCATATTGTGTTTAGTGTAGAGCATAGGCAATTTCCAGATAAATGTAGTAGGCCATGACAATTAACAAAAAAGTGAAAATCTAATTCACTGTTAAATTCTGTCTTACCGTCAAATCGTCTTGAAATTTTTATTTTTCTCCGTGTTTATTTGAAGATCAATTTGCTTTTCTCATATTTTTATTGTTATCAAGTCATTTGTATAAAGCGAGATACACCAATCGTAGATGTCCTCAATTATCAGTAGCGCCAACAGGCAGTGGCGGAGGTTCGATACAACCCTCAGTATAACTGCAAATCTCAACCAGATCTGTTGTGTATACATATACGCTGCCGTAAATACTATTTCGTAGTTCTGCGTTTGTTTTAAAAATGTTGCTTACGTCGCGAAAACGACCAATATTGGATAAATTTACAGAATTTATAGCAGAAATGCCTGACCTAAATTATGATGGCGTTAAAATTCAATGTGTAGTATGTAATATCCCTTTAATGTGTTGGTCCAAAAGGGACTGTCTACGTCACGTAAATAGTAAACAGCATTCTTAAAAAAAAATTACACACGACACTATGACAAATTTAAATTTAATTTATGTGTTACCTTTATTACATGTAATCTACCATTTAATTTACTAGACAAGGAAGCATATGTCTTCTTTTGGAATAAATATTCGGACTGCAAATTACCAAGTCGGGCATCGTTACAAAGAATTGTGCCATCTGCTCGTGAACATGTTGAAAAAGGAATTAAATCGGAGTTGAAAGATAAAAAACTGTGGTTATGTGTGGACGAAACAACAGATCGTAAAAAACATTCTGTGGTTAATGTAATGGTACGTACAATGGAACCACATCAATCGTCACCTTCAATTCTATTAGCTTCCAGACGAGTACAACAATGTACTGCCGAAGTAATTTCAAAGTTAGTGTTAAATACATTGGAAAAGTTAGAACTTTCAACAAACCAACTGTTAATGTTTATGAGTGATGGTGCCGCAAACATGCTTTCTGTAGGCCGGTCTCTTAAAAAACATTGTGCCAACTTGTTACATATTACGTGTAAAATTCATGCTTTCAGTCATGTGGCAGATAGTATTAGAAAATGTTATCCTGAGGTAGACGTTTTAATAGCGCATACAAAAGCAGTGTTTGTCAAATCCCCAAAACGTGTGCCCCCGTATGCCTGAGCCACCCGAACCTATTCTTACACGTTGGGGAACATGGTTACAGGCCGCGTTTTATTATCATAACTATTTTGAGAATATTAAGAACGTGGTTTTACAATTCGATCCAAAGGAAGCTGCGGCTATCAAGGAAAGCCAGTCAAAATTTCAAGATAGTCAGGTTAAAACGGATTTGAAAACTATTCACAACAATTACTTCGGACTAGTGGAGGCAATAGAAAAATTACAAAATCCTTCGATGTCGTTAGTGGAATCTCTGCAAATAGTGCAACATGTTCACGCACAGCTATGCGCGGTAGAAAACGCAAAAAATGTTTGTGTTCTAGAAATGTTTGAAAGTGTTTTATAGAAAGATTCTGATTTTGGCACATTAAGACAAATTTGTGAAGGTGCGTCAACAGAACCGTTAAGTTGTT
Source organism: Dynastes maya (assembly GCA_029619315.2). NCBI lineage: Eukaryota > Metazoa > Arthropoda > Insecta > Coleoptera > Scarabaeidae > Dynastes > Dynastes maya. The sequence goes on from JAROYE020000001.1 coordinate 77,418,206, forward strand.
CCAAAGATTATTTTAATTACGTAAATATAACGTCACTAGATGTAGAACGTTCGTTTTCTGCATATATGTTAAACACACTTTTTCCTCACGCCGCACTCGGTTTGCCGAAACAACTGTGGAAACATATCTAATGTTGCAGATACTTAACAGACATTATTCACTTTGTGATTTCACGGACTCTTAAGACGGTAAGTGTTTGAGCACGTATTATATTTTATTTCTGACCATTTATTTTGTGTAAACTTTTATGCGCCCGCCACTGGCTGTTGGCGCGAATTGAGCAACTCTAATTATTAGCATTTTAACGTCTAAAAGCAACGTTTATTGTTGAAGGAAATGTAAAATATAAATTCCATTTGCGTTCAAAAACAGTAAATTACTAGAAGAAATTAAGATAGAGTTTTACAAGCAGTTTTAGATCAAAGATCAATTTCTAGAATATTAAAGAAGAACAAATTTCATCCGTATAAAGTACCCTTCCTCATATAAGGCAAATATCGTTGCCGTCTTCTGTGTAGCTGTTTCTCACGATATATTTTTTCAACTACATTTTAGTTTTATATAGTCAAACATGTACTGATCAACTTTTGAATCGTGGAAATGGTTAGAATGATGGAGGTGTACCCCCAAAAACCAGGAATTTCCTGAATTCATATACAAGCAGCTCTTTATCAATAAAATTTTACGTAATTATAATGTTCTGTAAACGAATATGTAGGCAATGTATTTTAACAACAGATAATTCTAAAGTTTTGTACGGACAATCCTTAAAATGGATAGAATGATAGAATAAAATAGATTAGAATCTCATTAAGAAACAGTTTGACATTATATAAATTTAAGCCAGTGTCCATACATACTTCCATGCACGATACTGTATGCATTTTATCGGTGTAATATATTTGTTTTCGTTGCAATCGCAAGCTTATAATGTAATTAGCGGTTCTTAGTATTTATACAAACACATATACTGTGTAACATATACACATGTAATATTACGACGAAAATGGAAATGAGGACGAACTTTCGCTTGTAAAAAGGGGACAAATCTAATATAGCGGGTGCCCTCTAATATTTGCAGAAACATGTGTAACACGCGAGCGACATAGAAAGCAAAGAGTAGTTCCCACAGTTACGCAAATTACGGCGTAACGTTTTTCTTTCAAAAGGGACATTTCCGAAGTGTTAAATTCCGATGTAATTATGCAGGCGGATGGTCGAAGTTACGCAAACATTTTCCTACGAATACTATGGACTATTTCTAAGTAATCGATCCAATTTCGGTTTCTTCTCATTATCGGTGTATTAATCGTTTCCTGAGAAAGCTCCGGTATAACGAGGAATGAAAACAAATTTTAGTTCTCTAGCTTGTACCAATTATGATGCAGTATATACATACAACATATATAAATAATGTAATCAGGTGTCGATTGTTCCTCGTGTTAGATGGCCAAAAGCGAACAACACGAAAGATTTTTTTAAGAGTAGGGAGTTACACGTATCTTATGAATATGTGTATCATTCAAAGCGATGTAATTACTTGAAAAGAACGCAAGGTTTTCATTTATTACCCAATCTCGTTCGAATCGGCTTGCGAGCAAACGGAAACCTGTTGCGTTATATGTAAGCACCTAAGTGTGCTATATGTACATACCTATCGCAAACTCGCTTTCTTATATAACACTACAATTAAGACGAACAGCGTTGAAATTTGAGAGGATTAACTATAGGATTTAGATTATTAGAAAGGGATTCAGAAATGGTACATAGAAAGAGAACAATTGCATGCAAAGACAATCTTATACAACGTAGAAATTTTATTTTGAGTTTTGTTTTAAAAGATTAACTTTTAACAAACGGTTAAGATTTTGGAAGGAATCTTCTTCTGTATCCGCAGATTCAAGACAATATCCCCAAGGTTATTTGACTTTCTTTAATGACTTTATTTCTACTATTTAACAGTTAATCTTTAACCAAAAATAATGCTAATATATTTTATGGTATTGATGGAATCACTTACGGCAAAAACAAAGTGAGAAAAAAAACTCTAACCTCTTATGTCACTAATCTCCAAAAACAACAAAAACTATATCTCCTGGTGCCATGAGATATAGCTGTACCGTCTAGAAAGCAGCGACAGAAAGCCGGTTTGACATCTGTACGCGTATTTTTTTAGGTTATTGTTCCTAGGCACTTTTTTTGATGAGTTAAGGTTTAGTCACGAAGTTTTGCATTGTCCCTTCAAGGCTAATGTGCTTTTCCCTAATTTTTAATTATTTCTTTATTGCCTTGCCTTTGGATGATCGTTTTCTGGTGATTCTCTCCTCTTTTCTTTTGTGTACTACTTGAAATTCTTTTGAGGATATGAGCCGCTAGCCTATCGCCTCTAGATTTAAAAAATCTGCGGAGTTGTCAGTTGTTGACTTATAATTAACAATTTTTTGTTTACGACCAATGGGCTTTTAAAAGAAAGATTAGGTTTAGACTTTTTGTTAGAAATTAATTAAATCTTAGATATTTTCAACCTTCTCCATGAAATTGGGTATCTATCCAGCGTAGTTTACTAATTCTTTTCATCTCTTACAGTACTTGATGTGTAGGCAAATGTTATAGGCCCCCATTGTATGGGCTAAAGTGGATCAACAAATAATTTACTCAAAAAAGCGTTTTAATCTTGACATGAAATGAAGCGGACCATTTTTGTAATTTTAAAATGTAGATTAGAAATATGAAGGAAAAAACAGATCAAATAGACATAGTCATAGGATACAAAAGCTGTTACCAATAAAAATGATGTATGCGGACGACATAGTATTGATTCACTGAAAATGAAAAAGTTGGTAAAAGAATGGACAACACAGATAGAAGACTTAGGTATGGAAGTTAATGTGGAGAAAAGTGAGGCAATGGTAATAAATAAGTTTCGACAAACGAGTGCAACGTCAGAGGCGTATCGCGCAAGAGCAAGTACGTGAGATATAGTATTATCAAAAAATAATATATTGTTACCTTTTATTGACGTCCTGATGTCCATTGCGATAAACGCGGCTTACCGGGACAGTAGTATTTTGCCGCAGTGGACATCAGGACGTCAATAAAAGGTAAGAATATATTATTTTTTAATAATACTGTATCTCACGTACCTACTTTTGCTGAATACGCCTCTGACGTTGTACTCGTTTGTCGAACCTTAGTATTAAGTGATAAAAACCCAGAAAACAAGTCAAAAATTCAATGTAAAGGAACAGCTATGGAAAAGTGACAGGAATTTTAGGGAGAATTCAATGAAACTATCGATCTAATAACGCAAAACTTTATCTTATATTATACGTTCGTATAACGCGCTTTGATTCTTTATTGCAACGTATACATACGGACGCTGTGAACCCACTGACTGTATATATTCTTACTGCATGTGTCCGCTCAAGGCCAACAGTGCTCTCCGACATAAGCCATACACATACGCTTATAAAAGAAACGTTTAGGTATAAAAGTTCGTGTCGATTCTCTAACACCCTCTCTATCGATACAAACTTTTACTTTCATTTACAATATCTGATACATATTTCATACAAATGAATATTATAAACGCATTAACAAAATTCGTGATTATTTTGCTTTCATATACTGTGCTTTGAATAGAAAACGAAAATTTTAATATTTAACAAGTTTACATTAAATTTAACATTGTCGTTGCTCTTTGAAATTTAGTTTTTGCTAGCGCCTTTGTGCATATATCCGCAAGCATTTCATCAGTACTTAAATAAACAACTTCTATCTCATTTTTCTGAATTAACTCTCTAACATAATGATATTGAATGTCTATGTGCTTGCTTCTTTTGTGAAATACAGGATTTTTAGCTAATGCTATTGCACTTTGATTGTCACATGATACACAGATTGGATTTTTCACTAGATCGTAAAATTGCATATGTTTTAATACACTTTTTATGTAAACCACTTCCTTAGTTACTTCTGAAAGTGAAACATATTCTGCCTCCATCGTCGATAAGGAAACCGTAGGTTGCTTTCTTGATTTCCAGCTGATTGCGCCTCCGGCTAGTGTTAATACATTTCCCGAGCACGATCGCCGATCTTCTGTGTCGCTGCCCCAATCAGAGTCACTGTATGCACACAGGTTCCGATTGGTTTTTCGGTATGTGATACCATAGTTCTTCGTCCCTTTAAGGTAACGTAATACACGTTTCGCTAGGAACCAATGTTTTTCACCAGGATCTGTACAAAATCGACTTAAGATGTTCGCTGCGTAAACTATATCCGGCCTAGTTGCATTTGCCAAATAAATTAGACCGCCGATGAGTTCTCTGTATGGTCGATTTTTCATTTTCTTTCTTTCTTCGTCATCTACTGGTCCTAAATCTTTTGTAATTTTCATGTTTGATTCAACAGGTGTAGATACAATTTTGGCTGAATTCATATTGAATTTTTCTAATAATTCGTTCACGTATTTTTCTTGTGTTAATTTTACACTTCCAGTTTCTCCCTCTCTTTCAACATGAATTCCCAAAATATCTGAAATTTGACCAAGGTCTACTATGTGGAATTCTGCTTTTAGTCTTTCTTTTACTGTATTCATTTCCTTCAAACACTTAGAAGCTAAAATTAGGTCGTCTACGTAAATTATCATTATTACGCGTTTTTCGTCCTCACCAAACGTATATACACACGGAACGGCTTCATTTTGTCGTCCACCTTGTTGAGTTACAAACTCGTCTAGTCGTTTGTACCATTCACGTCCCGATTGTTTAAGTCCATAAAGTGGCTTGTGTAATTTACACACTTTCTCAGGGTTGTCCTCCACGAAGAGTTCTGGCTGTTCCATGTATATTTCATCAGACAAATTTCCTTGCACGTAAGCTGACACTACGTCCATTTGGTGTACGTGCATTTCATCTTCAACTGCCGCTGCAAGAAGAGTTCGTATAATTTCATAACGTGCAACTGGTGCAAATATTTCGTCGTAGTCAATTCCAGCCTTTTGTCCATGACCTCCGGCTACCAGTCTTGCCTTATATTTGATCATACGACCAGCTGAATCTCTTTTTATTTTGTAAATCCATTTACTTGAAAGTACCTTCTTATTTTCTGGTCTGGAGACTAATGACCACGTTCCGTTTTCTTTTAAGGTTTCGAGTTCTTTTTCCATCGCTTCTAGTCATAACTCTGCATCTTCTCGTTCTAATGCTTCGTTTACAGTTGCTGGATCTTCTTGCACTTTCACAGTATCTTCAGGCTTAGCAGTTTTCGCGTTGTAAATTTTTCTAGGTCGTCCAGGTTGTCCAGTTCGAAGAATCTTCGGTCTACCTGGACCATGTACGTTGGGGTGTTTTTCTTCTGGTTTACATCAGTTGCATCTATTACTTCTAGATTTCTGCTATTGTTTCCTATTTCTTTATTGGTTTCACCCATTTCTCCTTTATTTTCGGTCGTTGATTCTTCAAAATGTAGAAAAACGTCAGTAATATTTTCTTCGCTATTGTCTATCTGTTCGAAAAATTTCACATCTCTTGCTTTTATAATTGTTTTTGTGTCTCGGCGCCAAAGTCGATAAGCTTTCGATTCTTGCGAATATCCTACAAGAACGTATTCTATACCTTTCGCATCAAATTTTCCACGTCGTCCACTTTTATTTAGAGCTATTACTTTACTTCCTATTGCTCTTATAAATCCAACATACGGTTTTTCATTAAACCATGCCTCGTAAGGTGTTTTGTTTTCGAGCGATTTCGTTGGGCATCTATTTCTTAGAAATGTAGCAGCATTAACAGCTTCTGCCCACAAGAATTTTGGTAAATTTGCTTGAACCATTATACAACGTGCCATTTCCACTAATGTTCGATTTGCCCTCTCCGCTACTCCATTTTGTTGAGGTGTATATTCGACGGTAAGTTGTCTTGTGATGCCTTGTTCTTCTAGAAACTTTTTGAATTCCGTTGATGTGTACTCCTTTCCATTATCCGTTCTTAAACACTTAACAACACATTCGGTTTGTTTCTCGACACGCTTCTTATAGTTTTTAAATGCCGTTAATACGTCCGATTTTTGTCGTAGCATTACAGTTTCTGTATACCTTGAAAAATCGTCAATGAACGTCACAAAATACTTAGCACCACCGATTGATTGAGTGCTCATTGGACCGCAAATATCGGAGTGTACGAGACTAAGTTTTTGTTTTTCACGATGTTCAGCACTTTTATACGGAAGTTGCTGAATTTTTCCCTTTGCACACACAACGCAATCCACACTGGAATCTTCAGAGTTCAAATTCAAACCTTTCACCATGTTTTTAGTGTGTAATTTTCTTAAATCAGCAAAGTTAAGGTGTCCGAAACGTTGATGCCATCTTTGCACATTGCTAGTTTTTTCACTGGTTTGGAATGCACACTCGTTCGTTGTGTTCACAATATACAAGTCGTTCTGTTTATTGGCCGTCATTACTAGTATTCCGTCATTTCGCTTGATGAACGCTTTGTTCTTGTCAAAAATTACTTTGTAATCATTTTGTGTCACTTGTGGAATTGATATTAAATTATTTTTCAGTTGCGGTACGAAAAGCGCATTCTTTAATATCACTTGATTCTCCTTTTTATCATGTGATTTCATGTTCAGCTCGATGTCTCCTTCGCCGTAAGAGTTTATGCACTGATCAGATGCTGTATAAACTTTGGTTGTAACGCTTTCATTTAGAATCTTGAATTTTTCTTTTTCGTTCGACATGTGCCTCGTAGCTGCACTATCTAGACACCAAACATTTGATCTTATTGCTTGAGTGTTGCAGGCAATTGCTATCATCGCGTTGGTTTGTTTCGAAGCATGTTTCTTCCTGAAGTAACAATCAACGCCTTTGTGTCCCATTTTTCCGCACTGGTAACATTTTCCGTTGAATTTCGGTTGTTTTTTCAGATTGTTATTCTTGTTTGCATTAAACCGCGTTTCTTTCACCACTTTAGTGTAAAGAGCTTCATTATTTTCGTAACTTACTTTCGCATCGGACCGCCGGTCTTTCTCTTTTTGTCGAGCTTCTTCTTCGATTAGTTTTACTTTTAAACTAGTAATACTCGGAATTTCATCACGTGACTCGATCGCAACAGTAAAATTTTCGAATTCTTCCGATAAGGATCCTAGTAACATTATTGAGAGTAGATCATCTGGTATATCAATTCCCGCTTCTTTCAGTTGTTCCGCTTTACTTGAAAATTCGTTGAGATACTTCGCCATTGGGGTACCTTGATCTTTTTTCATGCGATATAATTGCTTGTATAGCGTTGCTTTGCGCACAGGGCCTTTCGATACATATATGCGTTGCAGTTCAATCCAGGCTGCATGGGCTGTTTCTACGTTTTTAATATAATTTAACTGACCTGGCGTTATACTCAGCATGATCATTGCTAAAGTTTTCTCGTCTTTTTTTTCCATTCGACACGATTTTCTTCGGTACTTACTTCTTTACCATTTGCGTACGACCATAATTCGTTGCAAATAAGAACGCTTTTCATTTGTAGTTTCCACGATTCGTAGTTTTCGTCTGTGAGTTTCTCGATACTTTGTAATGAGTTCATTTTTACGAATTTTAATTCACTCGCGCACACGAACACGTATTCCTGGGCCCGTAACCTGACAGGAATTTTAGGGAGAATTCAATGAAACTATCGATCTAATAACGCAAAACTTTATCTTATATTATACGTTCGTATAACGCGCTTTGATTCTTTATTGCAACGTATACATACGGACGCTGTGAACCCACTGACTGTATATATTCTTACTGCATGTGTCCGCTCAAGGCCAACAGTGCTCTCCGACATAAGCCATACACATACGCTTATAAAAGAAACGTTTAGGTATAAAAGTTCGTGTCGATTCTCTAACAAAAAGGTTTCTACATACGAATATTTGGGAACCGTTATCACAAATATAATAAAATAGATGCAGAATTGGCAAACAGAGTAAAGTAATCAACAAGAATTAATTAATAATCCTAGGAAAAAGAGAAATAGATAGGAAAACGAAAATGAAAGTACACAACACCATCACAATGCCAACAAATACTACTTTCCAGCGAAAACTGGATAGTACAAAAGAAACATACAAGTAAACTAAACGGAATGCAAATGAAACATCTTAGGAAAGTAATGGGCAAAACAAACAAAATAGGAGCCAATTACTCATAAGATAGATAAGAGACAACTAAACTGGTATGGACACATTTTGAGAATGCATCCAGATAGATTCGCAAGAAAAGTATATGGGGAAACCGAGAAAGAGGAAAAGAGGGAGACCCAGGAGGACTTGGCTTGAACAAATAGAGGAACCTGGTAGGGGGAAAGGTAAGACACTGGAGGAAATGAGAAGATTGGCAAGTGAAAGAGAGGAACGGAAGAAATGGGTTATGGGGGACATGGAATCCCAATTCTACGCCTGAAAGGGTAGAAAGACATAGATGAAGAAGAAAACGTAGATTAGCAGAATGTATTTTCTCTTAAAACAAAAAAAAAACAACAGGCAAGTACAGAGAATAGTTTGGTCCACAAGAGGTAAAGTCAACTCTAAAGAAAAGTTTATTTTTAAAGTAGACTTGGTACATTAGTAATTTAAAACGCTATTCCAGGAAGCTGACTATACCCAGACATCACATGCTTAAAGTTTTGTAGGAATTGTTATTTTTTATTTTTTCCAAAAAGAAAACACTTAATTTTAGTTGGAAATATCTTTGAATACACACCTACCTCTTCTGACAACATCTACAACAACGTTTTTTATTATTCGCTGCGCAATTTGTTTTATGACGGATATGTCGCGGACATCCGGGTATACATATCCTTATTATTAGATTTTCTTTCTTAAGGTGTTAAAAGTAAACTCATTATCATTATTTTAGTTACCACGTTGGCCTATTTTCTTTCAATAAACACGTGGTATACCAGAAAAGGCATAGGTATCTACATTTCAAATTATTTCAAATCGCTGCAGAAGCACACCTATCGTAACCCTGATCTGCTTCACCTCACCTGATCGGTTTCACCCCATTTGACGGTACCTCTTATTAAAATATCTGGTTGTCCTTAGAGATAAAAGGTATAATAAATCATATTAAAAGATCTTATACGTATTTCTCATAAATAGTAATATTTATTTTTTGAGTGTCTATAAAATGGTGAAGTATTTAAAAACATGAGTGAATTCCACAAATTTTTTGAAAATTTTAAACCTGTTTCTAATCTCGGCCTACAGATCTATACTTATTTTGAAATAAAAAAATCTCAAAACATCAAAACAAACACTAACGTATTAGCGATTACAAAATAATATCGACCATAAATTGCTGTTATAAACATAAAATACCGGTTTTGAAAGGAGCGAGAGCTGAATATACAATCCAGAAAGAGATCCTAATTCATTCGAGAAGCAAAGACTGTTAAATACGGTGTATCTTCTTCACAATTTATTTCTATATGGAAGAACGTGGTTATGTAACGGTGATTATTATTACTAACACATACACCTACGCTTATTACAAAGAATCTTTCGGTGTTTTTTTCGGTTACCGCATTCTTGTCTTAAAATTCAAATACGTATTTATCAATGTAATAAGCAGTTTTAATATCTTTACGTGAACAAAGCATGCGCGTGGTGACATCGAGGAGTGTTCAACGTCCTTCGGATGTACATTTCTTCTTGATGCCTTTACAATTCACTTATTTGAATTGACAATTACCTTGTTTGCAGACGCATGTATTTACGTATACATCCCTGTAATTATTTGAGTATGTAGCCGTGATGTAACACCTAAAATTATGCAAGGAAATATATGTATATATGTAGGTGTTCGCATTCTTACAGCATTTTGTCTGCATAAGCATATATTTATCCGAGATTTGGTTAAAAAGGGCGAGCGCATAAAAGTTTACATATAAAATAGAAGGTAAGAAATAAATTATAAAACCTGCTGAAACACTTACCGTTTTAAAAGTCTTCCGTGAAATCACAAACTGGGTAACATCTGTTAAATATTTGAAGCATTAGATATGTTTCCACAGCTGTTTCAGTCAAGTGAGTACGACGTGCGGAATAAATGTCTTTTAATGCCGAAAACGACTGTTCGACATCTAGCGACGTTATATTTGCATATTTAAAATAATCTTTGAACAACTTAATGCATCTTCACACGCACCTTCACAAATTTGTCTTAATATAAGAAAATCGCACTCTTTCTTTAAAACACTTTCAAATTTTCGTATTACACACCAATTTGTTTCGCCTTCTACAGCGCACAACTGTGCGTGAACATCATTCACAATTTGAACAGAATCCCCTAGCGACATCGAAACATTTTGTAATTTTTCTATTCCCTCCGCTAGTCCGAAGTAATTGTTGTGAATAGTTTGTGAATCTCTTTTAACCTGACTATCTTGAAATATTTCCTGGCTTTTCTTGATTGCTGCAGCTTCTGTCGGATTGAATTTTAAAACTACCTTCTTTACTTGATCAAAATATTTGTTGTAGTAAAACGCAGCCTGCAACCATGTTCCCCAACGTGTAACAATCGGCTGTGGTGGTTCAGGTAAATCAGAACGCAGTTTGTGAAATAGTCGGGTACGTTTCGGGGACTTTAGAAACACTGCCTTTGTACTAGCAATCAATGCATTTACTAGTGGAAAACATGTAGGAATCGTTTATGCCGCAAGATTTAGAGTATGGATTTTACACGTTACATGTAAGAAGTTACCACTATGTTCTTTAAGCCCAAAAAACGCATGTTTGCGGCACTATCACTCATAAACATTAAAAGTTGCTTAGTTGAAACTTCAAATTTGTTCAATGAGTTCAACGCCACCTTTAAAATCTCATCGGCAGTACAATTTATAACTCTTTTGGAAGCAAGTAAGAAGGAGGATGACGGTTGATGTGGTTCCATTGTACGTACCATTACATTAACCACAGAATGTTTCTGACGATCTGTTGTTTCGTCCACACACAACCACAGTTTTTTATCTTTCAATTCCGTTTTCATTCTATTTTCTATATGTTCACGAGCAAATGGCACCACATTTCGTATCGATGTCCGACTAGGTAATTTACAGTCCGCATATTTATTCCAGAAGGAGACAAATGCTTCTTTGTCTAGTAAACGAAACGATAGATTACATAAAATAAGAGTAACACATAAATCAAATGTAAATTTTTCTTGGTCTCGTATGCCACTTTTTGCAGAAGAATGCTATTTGCTTTCGATGTGACGTTGACAATGGCTTCTGGGCCAACACATTAAAGGGATTTTACAAACTAGACATTGAATTTTAGCGCCGTCAATAATTAAGTCCGGCATGTCCACTATAAAGTTTTTAACTGTGTCTGTCATTGGTCGTTTTCGCGATGTACCTAACTGCGACATTTTTAAAGCAAACATAGGCGTACAATTACGAAATAAGTTGCGACGGTCTACATATACACAGAACTACTTGCATACAGCATCGATTTAGTACTGACGCTGTGAACGCGTGAAATAAATAATCGCCGACTCCGCACCACATATCTACTACACTGACTGTTACCGCTGTTTGCCCAGACTATTTATAAGTATTGTTGTATAATGACGTGTTCTGTACTTTTGTCACAAAAATCTCAAGAATAAATTTTCTATGAATGTATATATGTATGTATGTATGTATATATGTACATACATAAATCGTCAGGGTTTTTTAGAAAGAGGAGCCCATTTTTCAATTGTTTAGATGATATAAAGCTACCATGCAACTATTATTTATTTGATAAAATACAATTCACGGATTGGCGACATACATACAGGAATAGAAGTACAACTAGCTACATATATTTCTCGCCGAGACAGCCGGTATGCAAGCGTAACAGTTTACAGTTTCACCCATACCTCCGGGTTAAATTCTGTTAACTCGTCTTCAACGAGTACATTGTAACAGATTACGCGTAGAATGTGATACAATTTGGTCGAACATTTATCCTACATTGGTACAAATTAATAATAATAAGCTTCACTATCTATTAAGAATATTATTGAATCTGCTTTCCAAAATGGTTTTCCCCCAAATTTGTTGATTTCAAAGGCTACTAAGTTGGATGCATTAACAATGCAATTACTTAAATGCGTTCGGAATTCGGAACCAGAATACAGATACCATACTTACCCGTACAATGATATAACCTTTAACCTACAATGTTTCATAAAGATTTTCAAAAGATACCCGTTAATGTAATATTTTTCTTTTAACTAATTTAACTATAGTTTTTTTTTTAAATATATAATAAATAATAATACAAAAAGGGATAAGTAAACTTATTGACTCATTAATTAATAGAGTTGCTCGCTAGCGCCAACGGGCAGTGGCGCAGGTTCGATACAACCCTCAATATAACTCCGAGTCTCAACCAGATCTGTTGTGTATACATGTACGCTGCCGAAAATACTATTTCGTAGTTCTACGTTTGTTTTAAAAATGTTGCCTACGTCGCGAAAGCGACCAATGTTGGACAGAGTTACAGAATTTATAGCAAAAATGCCTGACCTAAATTATGATGGCGTTAAAATTCAATATGTAGTTTGCAATATTCCTTTAATGTGCTGGTCCAAAAGGGATTGTCTACGTCACGTAAATAGTAAACAGCATTCTTAAAAAAAAAATTGCACGCGACACTATGACAAATTTAAATTTAATTTATGTGTTACCTTTATTGCATGTAATCTACCGTTTAATTTACTAGACAAGGAAGCATATGTCTTCTTTTGGAATAAATATTCGGACTGCAAATTACCAAGTCGGGCATCGTTACAAAGAATTGTGCCATCTGCTCGTGAACATGTTGAAAAAAGAATTAAATCGGAGTTGAAAGATAAAAAACTGTGGTTATGTGTGGACGAAACAACAGATCGTAAAAAACATCCTGTGGTTAATGTAATGGTACGTACAATGGAACCACATCAATCGTCACCTTCAATTCTATTAGCTTCCAGACGAGTACAACAACGTACTGCCGAAGTAATTTCAAAGTTAGTGTTAAATACATTGGAAAAGTTTGAACTTTCAACAAACCAACTGCTGATGTTTATGAGTGATGGTGCCGCAAACATGCTTTCTGTAGGTCGGTCTCTTAAAAAACATTGTGCTAACTTGTTACATATTACGTGTAAAATTCATGCTTTCAGTCATGTGGCAGATAGTATTAGAAAATGTTATCCTAAGGTAGACGCTTTAATAGCGCATACAAAAGCAGTGTTTGTCAAATCCGCAAAACGTATTCGCAAATTTCACAGACTGTGCCCCCGTATGCCTGAGCCACCAGAACCTATTCTTACACGTTGGGGAACATGGTTGCAGGCCGCGTTTTTTTATCATAAATATTTTGAGAATATTAAGAACGTGGTTTTACAATTCGATCCAAAGGAAGCTCCGGCTATCAAGGAAAGCCAGTCGAAATTTCAAGATAGTCAGGTTAAAACGGATTTAAAAACTATTCAGAACAATCACTTCGGACTAGTGGAGGCAATAGAAAAATTACAAAATCCTTCGGTGTCGTTAGCGGAATCTCTGCAAATAGTGCAACATGTGTTCTTTTAATATTTTCATTTGTTATTTTAGATGTTCCACAACTCTCTTTAGCGGCTTCCAATACAATTGTTCTAAATTAAACTTAAACAGTATATTATCTGCATATATCGCTATAGTCATTTCATAAAATGCTAAACTAAACTGGGCAGATGACGTAATCCGATTTCATCAAAGTAAATTTCCCTTAAGGGTACATTATTTTATGAAATGATTAAATATTTTGGATATAATGTGTAATACGTAGCTCTTACCGCTTACTTTTTTATGAGCAGCGTAGGTAGTTTGCGAAGAGCGGAAATACGTTATGTGACTATATATGGACGTATAAATGTTCTTTATCCAATGGCGATGGCGAAACATTTAGAATATTAAAATTCATGAACATTAGAACAAATCGACTGCGATTCAGGTATTCCTTCTTTTAATATTCTATTGCGCTGCACGACCATGGGCCGTGTTAATCGAATTCACCTTTCACCTTTTAAAAAATGCGAGATGGCCATGTACCTGCGCCGTGTAAATAAAAATTGCTTAACCATAGTAAATAAAAAACAAAGAAGGCAAAAAAGGCAGCAACAATTACCGTATGCAATCTTCGACTATATGCGCTATTACCCACGACTATTATTCACTTTTTCCTACAAAGCCACCTTGAATATTACAATGCCTACGTTTAAACGTTGCTTACGTCTTGTATGCAACTGTCGAAGTGAGGGCGTATGAAAAATCTTAAAATACAACTTGCGTGTTAGAAGATCGACCGATCGAAGGAGTCTCTTTACGGAGGATCGTGGGCTTCGTCCCTCTTCATCGCGGTTGTGTTCGCTTCTTGAACGTTGGAAACGTGACCCGTAGAGGTAGATGACGGCTGGATATGTACGCGCTATGAGGTGGTACTTAGAGAGGATCGTGTCGCGCTTCGCGATGTGCTTGTTCTTCTTCGGATCGTCGTGACAATGTTGCGGTCGTACAGTTCTAAGACTTCCTACTATTATTCGGGCGATAACGTTGTTAGATTTAAATTAATTATTAAACCTAGTTAAAGAAATCGCAGAGGCAAGCACAAAAAGAAAAATCAAATTACTACAAGTGTTGGAATATAAGTAAATAAGTAAGTAAATGAAGATACAATCTTAGTTTAAGACAAAGATCTAATTGAGATATGCGTGACCACCACATAAATAAAGATAAAAATGTTCATACTCTTGAAAAGACTGCCATAATATCGGCTTGTGATTATCTGAAAACCAAATAAGCCCAAATCAAATTTCATGGGATGTTTGGGAGTAAATAGTGTTTTTAAAAATTGCCACAATGTTCGAAATTAATTAAACAACTTGTATGATGCGGAGCGTATGAAGTATCAATACCTTTCCTGATTGTTTCGTAAAATAAAAATAAAACTGTATTGCAAATATATTGAAAAAGTACCAAAAAAACTCGTAATTTTAAATAAATTTAAGCCAAGGATAACTTAGAATCTTAAAAAAATATTGAAATTTTAAAATCGTATAGTGTATTATACAGTAAACGTATTTTGCACTAAAAACATTAAAAATTGTGTCCAAATATTTTTGATACTGAAATTCCAAGAATTTATTTGTTTTAACAAATAAATTTTATTACGAGGCTCGTCCGGAAACTAGTACCCGTTCGCGCCGTGTGGAGCAGCAGTTGCGCGACGAGCCGCCGAGTGGTTTTCTCGTGACGCAGTGATCTGTCAGCTGTCAGCGTACGAGATTTGGTTGAGTTATCTACAATAATATCGGGTCAGTATGAGTTTGAAATGTTTAAGACACCCGACAATACCGCCAGTTGTGAAGTGCGGTCTGTAATAAGATTCCTGAACGCCAGAAATGTGAAGCCATGAGACATTCACCGTCAAATTCAAGAAGTGTACGGCAATTCAAAATCGGCGGCGAGGCCTGTTGTCGTCGGGCATTGTGTTGCTGCACGACAATGCCCGTCCCCATGTTGCTGCAACAACACGCCAATTGCTCCAGCAGTTTCGCTGGGAAGTCTTCGATCACCCACCCTACAGCCCAGATCTACCACCGTCGGATTACCACCTTTTTACAAAATTGAAAGATTTTCTAGGCGGAAAACGTTTCCGCAGCGATGACGCCCTCAAAGCAGTGGTCACTACATTTCTCGCCACACTGAGAGGATTACGACGTCGGCATAAAAAATCTCATCCCACGATACGATAAGTGTCTTAATTTACGAGGTGATTATGTAGAAAAGTAATGTATAGTACATGTATATGTCTAATAAAAAGCTTGTTCAGATATCTCTATTGGTTGCGATTTAATTGGCAAATGGGTACTAGTAATGTAAATCGAAAATTCCAAATTTTGTTATTAAATTTTAAAAAATCGAAGAGATTGAAAAAGCCGACCTTCTTCTGAAAAATTTGGGAAAAAAATTATTTTTCATATGATACGAGACGCTAAAATTAGTTAAAATTTGATACATGATTATAAAAATTGTATGAAATCTTTCATATTTTTCGAAAATTAGCATTATATTAATTTTTGCTATTTTTCAAAATGTCACTTATTCTCAAACACATAATTTGTTAATTAATACGTTCCTGGCATAAGGCCTTGTGATGCAGTGATTAGCATGTCTGACCGGCAAACGGGAGGTGTCAGGTTCGAGTCCTTACCGGAGTTGATATTTTTCAAAAATTTAATTACGTTGGAAAACTAAGGAAATTACGCATTTTCACATATTTGTCAGATATGATTTGGGCTTAGTTGTCATTTGGTGCTAACTCTATGGTAGTCTCTGTGTACAACGTGTTCAAAGTTATCAGTGCACTATTGCTATCTCCGTTATTTCAGGAGCTACGAGTTTAGCTTAGTTTAGTTTTTTACGATGGTAAAGTCAAGAAAACAAGTGAATGTTACGTTTTCGAAATATTCAATAAGACAGTACTTTTACAATTAAACACGCTGTATATTTTTCGTATTTGGAAAGAATGTAAGATTTTAAACAAAAAATGTTAAATACATAACTAGAGTAAGATAATCGTTCGTCGCGCCATAGGCGTGCGGTTTCTTCAATATTTATAATACCGAAAAAGAAGTAATAACGCGAATAATAATAAAAAAAACTAATCAAGAATTATAATATCTGTAAGGCTGTAAAACACTTACCCTCTTAAGCAGCGTAATCTACTAGGCTGGCGGATTGCATTGCGAATTACAGAACAGAAGCACCATCATCAGTACTATAACCCAGTGGATAAGAATCATAAAAAAATTGATAGCATTAGATATGTTTCAATAGTTATCTCGTGCAACCGTGTTCGCAGTGATGAAAAAATGTGTTTATATTTGGAGAAAGATCGTTCGACATCTACCGATGTAATACATGTATGATTAAAATAATCTTTGAACTCAATTAATGGATTAGTCGAAGTACCATATTGGAATCTTTCTCTAACACACTCTTCAACGTTTTTAAAACGCGAATATTTTCTGCGTCATCTATAGTGCGAAGTAGGGTATGTACTTCGTCCACTATTTGCAGTGACTTCGCTAACGACAACGCTCTATTTTGTAATTGATCCAGTGCGTCATGTAAGCATTTATAGTAGCTATGAATACTATGTAAATCTGTTTCAACAGAAGTATCTTGAAATTTTGACTGGCTCTCCTTAATAGCTGCAATTTTTTCTAAATTACTTTTTTTAATAAAGTACATATTATTAGCTATTGCGCAATTATCCAATATCTCGTCCAATCACCTCTATTACTGACTATAGCTTGACACCTTTTTCCCATACTTTCGACGAGATTTTCTGCATATTCTTTTGGCAAAGATCGCCATATCTTTTTTATTTGACATGACAGCTGCTTCACCGTGTATACTGGCTATCCTTTGAGCTTCATTTTCATGTATGACCACACTTTTTCAATCGGATTAGCGTCTGGCGACATTGCTGGCCATTTTATCGTAATGACCTTATTTTGTTGTTTCCACGCACTGCAAAATTTGTTGCGATGTTGGGGGTCATTTTCTTGTTGCATCACCTAATTTGTTTTGTCAGAACTAAAAGACCTTTCAGCAGATTTCAACAAGTATTTCTAGTATATGTTAGGCACTTTCTCGGCGCTCAAATTGCCCGCAAACAGAAAGAGGTAATCAAAACCGCGTTTACAAAAGCATTCCCAAACATGTAGTGTGCGCTGAAGAATTCTATTACCTCGTTGACCATGCTTTAGATAAGGAAGATCATGCCCAGAAAGAACATTTGTCCGAGAAGATGAAATTGTCCCAATCTCGATCCAAACTTTCTTTTGTCCACGCTAGTCGTTTTTCCACGTGCTTTTCTGGGTTAAAAGTTTCCTCAAAGTTAATCGAAAAGACACGTTTTTCTTCATGCAGACGACTTCGATTCGTATTTAGAGGGACGTGAGTTCCTTTTTTGTTTAATTTGGATACAGCGCAGCGAAAGGCTTGGCTTGTCTTAAAAAAGACGTAGGATCCTCCTTTGTTGTTGTCACGCGGTCTAGTCTCCTTTCCGGCAGATCGTCTACATTTTCAACCTCCAGATATCGCTTTACCCACATCTTAACGAATGCCTCTGACTTCCGCGTATATTTCGCAGCCGTTTTATACATCAGTTTCGGTTCTTTCGTATGATTTACTAAAAACACCGCCTCGTATCGGCACTCATTGTAAAGATGGCGAATTCACTGACATCAACAACATAATATGCTGGCAAACTATACCGGGTGATTCATTTATCTTGAAACGACTGAATAACTCAGAAACCATTTACAGTCCCTGGCCATATTACTTGAAACATGTCATAAATCAACCCTTTTACCTGGAAATTCCCATCCTATTATAGTGATATTCTTTTGCTTTGAATCCGATCGTTTATGGGGGGACTAGATTATTGTATCAATAAATAAAAATACCAGAGAAATGATATTTAGAAGAGTAAAGTACGTATATATAAATATTTCAGTTATCAACTTACATTTAGCGAGTTCACAGTTTAGAGAATGCATTTTAAAATATTTCGTCATAACCGTATAGAAGCTCAGTTGTGGAGTATCGTTAAGTGTTTTGTGTTGATATATCGTTATTGCAAATGTAAAATTGTTATTCTATCTCTCTCTTAATAATTAATTATTTGGAATTTGAAAAAAATTGAAATATTTGGGGTTTTTTGAAGAAAATGCCCGGGAAAGATTTAACAAGTGAACAAAAAGCCGCTATACAAGCTCTTCTACAATCAAACAAACATTCAAAACGAGAAATTGCAAAATTACAGAAAGTATCTCCTTCTTCTGTATCGCGTTTAGCTAGAAACTTAAACGAAGGAGCTAGCACATCGACACAAAGACGGGCAAAGTGCGGTCGGAAAAGAAAAACTTGGAAGAGATCTGACCGTGAAATTGTTCATCAGGCTTTGAGCAATAGATTTGCTACAATAAAAATGATTCAAAAAAATTTACAAGAGAGAGGAATAGAGATTTCGAGCAGAACTGTCAGGTGCCGATTGCGCGAAAATCGCTTAATGGGCCGAAGACCTGTAAAAAAGCCGCGTTTAACAGAAAAAATGAAATCTGCTCGTCTCAACTTTGAAAGAGAATATCGACATTTCACAAACGAGAATTGGAAAAAGGTGAATAATTTAACAACATGATTTTTACTGAATTAATGTTTGCATTATTTAATAGGTTTTCTTTAGTGACAAATGCTTACTCTGTGTGTTAGTGCAGCGAGCACAATTTGTTCGTAGACGACCTGGTGAACGTCTCACAGAGTCCACGGTTCTTCGAACTGTAAAACACCCTCCGCAGGTAATGATTTGGGGAGTGATTAGTGGAGACCGACTCGGCCCTTTCTATTTTCTTGAAGGTACAATGCGTCAAGAGCAGTACATAAATGTGTTAAAGAACACGTTATTACCGTATTTTAAGCCAGGACGTCGCACACCGACAGGGCGTATATTTATGGAAGATAATGCTCCTTGCCATGTGGCAAAAAAGGTTAAGAAAGTCTTTGAAGACAATCACATACCTCTTTTACGATGGCCCGGAAATTCACTGGACCTCAATCCCATCGAGAACGTATGGAATCGACCAAAAAGTAAGGTATATGAAAGAGAAAACTCTACAAAGGAAATATTAATGAAGAATATAAAGGATGTATGGGAGAACGATGAAGATATATAAGAGACAATCATATCTTGCATTGAAAGTATGCCCCGAAGAATTAAGCGTGTTATTAAAAATCATGGGTTATGGACTAAATATTAATTACTTATTTAATATTTATATATGTTACATATTTTTACAATATATTTTATAAATAAAAAATATTGTAAAAATGTATAGTTTATATTTTATTATGAAGAAACTACAAAATATTGAGTGTTTCAAGTAATTTGGCCAGAGACTGTATTTAATCGAGAAAAAATGTTGGTAAAAATTTTATCATATGAAGGGGAAAAGTGTACGGTCCACGATTAATTTTAGAAGTGCCATCAATGTATTTCAAGTGTTAAGTTAGTCTTTTCAAATGGAAATCTAAATTTTTTTAATACGTATGTTATTATCAACGAAAAAAAAAATAACTTTTATCTGAAACTGTTTTTTATTTAACAACTATTTATGGATATAAGCATTAATAAAATAATTAAAATTAACAGCAGAATACAAGTAGACAATAACATACTTATTAAAAAAATGTAGGTTTCCATTTGAAAAAAGTAACTAAAAGTAACACTCGAAAGACATTGATGGAACTTTTAAGATTAAACGTAGACCTTACAATATACTTTTCTCCTTCATACGTTAAAATTTTGATCTACATTTTTTCTCGATTAAATAAATGGTTTCTGAGCTATTCAGTCGTCTCAAGATAAACGAAGCAGGAAACAAAAATTAAAACGAATTGAGACAGGTAGCCCGGCAAAGGTTCCTTACCAAATGACGACGGTTGCTTTCTTGTTGAACAGACTGTATTACGCTGTTATTATTAGTCGAACTACCTATGAGCTTCAAATTTGTACGCCAATTATCCTGATTGAAGTCAAACACATTCTAAACCATTTTTAAATTTGTACGTTTCAATAGGAGTACGGAGAAATTAAAAAAAAAACTATAAAACGTAAGAAATAGAAGTAAAAATCGTAATGATGCGGAAGAAAGTGACGAAATAATAATCTTAGAGTATAAAAGCGAATTTAATAAATAATATAAATAGAAAAAAACAAATTTTATTGTTAGGAGTAGCGGAAAATTTTACATGGGATCTGTTTTTAATATTTTTATGTTCCTTTTTTTTTAATATTGAATATCCTTGTTTACAGATTGGCGACTATTCCAGTACAAAAACTCCATATTTATACAAAGATATACATAGGTGTAAATATAATTACACTTATATTTGCAATATACCTAAATAGAGGAAATGAAAATGTCTGTACTTAATTACGACGTTTCCTTTCTTAGACATTGCCAATTACTTATTTATGAACGTTATATATCATATACATATTAATTTAGTATGTACAGGAAAGAAACTACATCGCAGTACGCAACTCTTTCAAATAAAATGAGTAGCATTTAGTTCGAAAGTGTGACCGATTTTGTATAATTATTAAGCTTCAATGCGGTCTACTATAATTTTGAAAGGCGTGAGAAATAATTTATTTCATAGATTGAGCTGGAGAATTCGTATAAATTAGTTTGTATCGAAGGGCGGAAAGAATTGTCATTTGTAAACGCCCTGTAAACAATATTTGCAAACGCAATAACTATAGTGTAAATACTAACAATACAATTTTTAACTAAAGATTAAATTTGAAAAGAATCAAACTAATACATTCCTGAAACACATTGAATACATAAATTATATTATTCATATATGAGTGCTGTATTACGTACTTCCAAAGCTATGCCACTATTGATGCCGGTGGGTAATTATTATTATTCAAGGCACTGACAGGTGTAAATGTCAAATTTATTTTTAAACGCGATGCGCGATTTGCGGAAACAAAAAGCGGTCGGTGATGAATATGCTAATGCCGAACGGATTCAAAAATGTCACTCACGCGAAAATGTAAACATAATAAAAATCTAGAAGACGATATTTACATATGTATGTGGAATCTGGAATTTTGCGATATGCCAAAAACGTTCGAATGTATTTGATTATAACGGGCGATGCAAAAGTAGTTGGACATCTTTTAACACTTTTTATACTTTGATCAAAAACTATTCGAAAATATGCGATGGTTTAATCTTAAAACTAGAACTTTTGTTTACAATTATTATTAGGTTAAAATGGCAAAAGAACCACTTTCTTCAATTTTTCTCAGTTTAGATGGGACCTTTTGAATCATGGCTTGGCCATGTGTGTAATCTGGACTAATTTGCTTGAGCTTATTGCTAATTCTAATTTCTGCGGTCCAACCCTTCTCATAAACGAGTCGACTAAGTTCTGCCCAAAAATCTTCGATAGGACGTGCCTTTGGAATATTTGGAGGATTCATTTCTTTAGGGACGAAAGCGATTTTATTTTCTGTTAACCATGTGGTAACAGTTTTCGCATAATGCGAACTCGCTAAGTCTGGCCGAAAAAGAATATCATCTCCTTGGTGAAACCTTTCAACAAATCGCTTCAGTTTTGGTAGATATTTTGTCTTATACACTTTAGCATTTATTGCTGAATCACGTACACTTTTTATGAGAGGACTTGAAACACCAGCTTTTGAAATAGCAATCTAAACGAAAATTTTGGGCTCAAATTTTGCTTTACCTGCGAATCTCACTTCGTCAGGAGCAGAGTTTTTATTTGTTGTGTAAAATCCAGCATTTCCAGCGATGTTAGTGTTACCAAAGGTAAAATATTTCTCATCATCTAAGATCAACACTTTTTGTGCAACTTTTAGATTGGTCCTCATCTTCCTACATCGAACCGGAATAATTTCCATTTGTTTATCCGTATATTTTGGTGCTTTTTGTCCTTTATAATATTTTAAACCTTCTTTTTTCAAATTTCTTGATATACAAGACTGAGACACTTTAAACTTTGCCGCCATTTGTCGTTGCGATACTCCAATCTTGTTTTCCATCAATTCCATCATTTTTGTAATTTTACCCCTACTTAGCTTTTTCACTCTGCCCTTTTTTTTTAAGTTAGTAGTAGGTTTGCCATCGTAAAAACGTTTTATGATGCTATATATAGTGCCCCGGCTAAAATTTTCTTTTGTAAAGTGTCTCACTACTTCCGCCGGGGTCAATCTTCCAAGAGCAGAATAAATACGTTCTCGCAAATTTTCAGTAGTAGCAATTTTCATTCTTACAACTAACAAATAAAGGATTTTCTGTTTAAGAGAAACGTTCGTACAAGACATTGACGTTTGACTCATTTGTCAAAAGAAATTCTATAGCCTACTACGCTAATTTTTCAAATGTCCAGCTACTTTTGCATCAGGCGTTATTTTTGAAATAAAAAAAAGTATAGCATGTATTTAAATTACTTATAATAATGTATTTTATCTAAAAAGATAATTAGAGATAACATTGAATTAAATTCATATTAAGACGTGTTATCTTTCTAATTTTCATAACACAAACTTAAAAAAAAAAAATTTTTCTTTCATATAAATAGGCAAAATCCATAAAAATTGTTTTATACGAACAACAGGTTTCAAATAGGGGCACCCTAAAACGATTAAACAAAAATACTTACTTATTAAACTTGTACTCTTGTACCCTTCAATGTCGAGTTATGTTGGAGTTGAGTTTTCAAGCTGTTTTTCCACATTTCCTTCCATTTCATTCTTTCTCTTGCCAGGACTTTTATATCTTCCAATCTGGCCCCTCTTTTCTCTGATGCTATTCTCACTTCTTTCATCCACGTTCTACGCGGTCTACCTCTCTTCTTTTTTCCTACTTCTCTCGCTTCGTATATCTATCTTACTATTTTATCTTTATTTATTCTCATTACGTGTCTCAACCATCTAAGTCGTTCTTGCTCTATGGTTGTCTCGACAGGGACTATATTTAGCTTTTCCCGGAATACCTCATTTCTGATTTTCTCCCTTCGTGCTTTTCCTTCTATTCTTCTCAAGAATCTCATTTCCATACTTGTCAGTCTACTTCTGTGTCTTTATGTAGTTGTTCATGATTCACATGCATACGTTAGAGTGGGTTTTACAATTCTTTTCACTATTTCTGATTTTACTTCCTTGAGGACTTCTTTTTTACTTAAAAAATTGCTCTTTATATTGTTATATAGTTTACCAGTTTTAGCTAATCTTTCGTTTAATTCATCTTCTAATTTTCCTTCTTCATTTAATATTACTCCCAGATATTTAAACTTTTCTATTTGTTCTAGTTGGTCACTATCTATTTTTATAGTGTTTTTCTTTCTGTTTTCCAATTATCATTATTTTAGATTTTTCCTTATTTATTGACATATTTTTCGATTTCAGTGTTTCATTTCAAATGTCTATATTTTCCTGCAGTTGTTTCTCTGTTTTTCCTAGAATTACCAAGTCATTAAGCGTGGCACAATTCCACTAGACATATGTTTTTGAGTTTCCAGTATTCAACATTAGTATTCATTCTGTGTCCACATCTCTTGATAGTCAAGAGATGTGGACACAGATCTCTTGACTACATCGTCTATTAGATTAAAGAGTAGTGGGCTCAAAACACACCCCTGCTTCAGTCCGATTTTACTCTCAAAAGTTTGCGATTTCTCGTTTCTTAGCCTTACATAACTTTCAGTTTTCATCTCCATATCGATAAAGCAAGCATGTATCCGCCTTCCCACAGGACGGAAACAAATTAGTACAAATGAAACATATGGTCGCTACATTGTAAATGGAAGAAACTTCAAAAATTGTTGTATTAATTGACAGCATTCTCCGTGATTCCAAATCTGGTAAACCCTGCGCTGCCTGATGTGTTTCTGTTCATCTTTCTTGCAAAGAGGAGTGTACCAAAATTATTTTTGAAGGAAACCAATGTTACTGCACGTTATTTTCTTTAAATTGATCATTTATTGTTTGGAACCAGACTGCCGCTTCCTGTTAATTATCGATTTGGACATTTGTCTTGGAGCCACCTTTTGCGTAAACAACGATTTTACCAGTTAGATAACTCGATAGCTTAATGGTTTACTTGGTGGTGGTTTGGACTTTGCTGGTAACTCTGGTGTTTTCGGTATATCAGCAAAAGATTTGGAACGGGCAGGTAGTTGTCGATGTGTCTCCCGTGTCTACGGTTCAGATGAGAACGTCTGAACCGTAGACACGGGAGACACATCGAAGCCGTTTTTGACGAGGTGCACTTGAAGTTTTTGTAGTAGAGGTATCTGATGCATTCGTAACCTCTTGTCCATTTAATGGTTTTGCAACAATTTATGATGGCTTTGTAGAAATTGCAACAAGATTTGTCTTATTTTTGTTCCTAATAATGCTGAAGATGCAAAAGCTTTTACTTGTATACTTTATTAGTGCCCATATTTGAGGGAGTACCCATATACAAGGTGTTATCAAAAAATACAGTGAATGAATTTTTATAGCAGCAACTGCTGATGCTACACTCATTTGAAGCAATAAGTTCGATAGCCTGAACCTTTAAGATAATCAGTGAACAAGTTACGACTTCTTAGTCCGCTTCCAGAGCCGGAAGAGTGAGGTCGTGTTTACCGTGTCTATCGCACATCATGGATTTCGAACAACCCGTAACATTAAGTTTTGCATTAAGTTGCAAAAAAGTGCCAAAGAAACTCATGAAATGCTAAAATCAGTGTAAGGCGATAATGTGGTGACTCTCAAGACTGTTTACAAGTGGTATGAGCGATTTAAAAGTGGAAATGAGTCGGTTGAAGACGAGCGTCATTCGACCTCAAAAACAGACGAAAACGTGCAAAAAGTGGCAAAAATGGTTCGTTCAAACAGGCGACTGACTATTCGAGAGCTTACCGAAGAACTGAACATCTCGTACGGGTCCGTGCAAGGTATTTTAACCGATAATTTGCAAATGAGACGAGTGAGTGGGAAATTTGTTCCTAGACTTTTGACTGGTGACCAGAAGGAAAACCGTGTGTCAATTTGCACGGAATTGAAGGATCGTCTTGAAGCAGAAAAAAGCATTGTTTCTGTAGCCACCTTAATACTCATCATTAGCAGTACTTAGGTAATGGAATGCAAGAAAACTACATTTTTTAATTTTTTTCGATTTTTTATGAGACAACATGCTCCATTGAACCCAGATCTCTCCCAAGATCCTCCACATAGTATATTTTGTCTTAGATATTATATTGTAGCGGCTGGTTTTGCTCGTTGAGCGATAAATGCCAACAACACTACAAATTTTGTGTGTGGGCGAACTGAAGCTGGACGGGACTCGTATTATTATTACAGGAAGTGCTTTATAAAGAAAACATCAAATTTATGTTTTATGGAAAAAGTGCTTTTAGAATCTATGAACACAGAGTAATACGAATTTCCATGCGCACAATTCAAAGTTACTTTTGCATTACATAGGTGTCCAATAAATCTAGAGGGATCCAAGATTTCGAATAGCGGATCCGAACCTAAATTATCGGATAACGGATCCAAATAATAAAACCAAGATCCTGATATCCGGATCCGAAATTATTCAACCCTCCGGGGTTGAATAATAATAACAGCTCTAGTAATAAGTGACATGTAGGAAACTTTATACCACTCGTTGTTATTGTGCAATTGCTGTCATAAGTTGATTGAAAGAAGTCATTAATGTAAAATTTTGTATAGGAGCCTTGTTTATAATTAGTAATTTTTTTTTTGCTTGTTTCAGGAGGAACAATGAAGAGGAGAAGGACGATCCTTAGCAGTAGCCTAGGGCTTTTACTACAACTAGCGACACTACTAACATTAACCCAACATCCCACGTACGCTCAATGTCCATGGCAAAGGGACGTCGTCG
Organism: Dynastes maya; assembly: GCA_029619315.2. Taxonomy (NCBI): domain Eukaryota; kingdom Metazoa; phylum Arthropoda; class Insecta; order Coleoptera; family Scarabaeidae; genus Dynastes; species Dynastes maya. Next base: position 77,444,766 of record JAROYE020000001.1, read on the forward strand.
AACTGCAATCGGCCTGCCTCTGCTCGTACAACGTCGGACGCGAGCTGTCCGTCCAGTGCGACATCGTCAACTGGTCGACGCTGATCAGCGCCTTGCAAAAGTACGCGAACGACGCAACGCTAGATCTCCTCTACGTGAACAATTCGACGATCGGCGCGTTACGGAACACGGCCTTCTCGCAGTTGCAGGTGCGCAGCGTCCAATTGTCCGGATGCCGGATCAGATCGGTGTCCGCCGATGCTTTCTCCGGCCAGGAACGCCACCTGAAAAACTTAAATCTACAAGATAACGATCTCACTGAGATCCCGGTAGAGAGTCTCCGCCGACTGGAGAACCTGCAATTGCTCGATTTGACGCATAATCGGATTCGCGAGGTGCCCGATGACGCGTTCGTTACCCTTAGCAAATTAACGACGTTGAAATTATCCGATAACAATATTACATTGCATGCGGGTGCGTTGAACGGACTCGATGCTTGTTTAAAGAACTTAAATCTAAGAGGGACGCGTCAGAAAGATGTGCCGGTTGCGATTAGGGGATTGAAGACGCTCGCGTTCTTAGACTTGTCGCAGAATAGTATTAAGGAATTACCCGGTGCGGACGCGTTGAAGACTTTCGAAAATTTAGACTCTTTAACGGCGTTGAATCTCGAAAGGAATGTTATTCAGAAACTAGAAGAGAACGCGTTCTTCGGTATTCACAATACTTTAACATCGCTAAGCTTGATGACTAATTTAATTCCGGATTTTCCAACGAAAGCGATCCGATCTTTGGTGGAATTACGCGTGTTAGACATCGGTTATAATCTTCTAACCGATTTACCACCGGATGCCTTCGAAGGTAACCCCTCCATTACGCTGCTGGCGTTGGATGGTAACCCACTTCCAACGATACCCTTTGCTGCATTGGCACATCTAAATAGCACTTTACGCGGACTGAGTTTAGGCGGACGCTTCTTGCACTGCGACTGCCGATTATCATGGGTAATCGATTGGATACGAACGAAGGATTTGCAGGTCACCAGCCGCGAGAAGAATCCGCAATTCTGCGGCAGCCCACCGAAGTTCAGGGAGAGAGGATTCTACAGCATTCAACCGGAGGAGTTGACCTGCACGAACGAGGGTATCGGCGTCGCGACACCTATCGTAGAAGAAACAGATGACGTACCGCCAAACGTATTCAAAACAACGTCCACCACCACAAGAGAACCGCCCTCTTCTCCTTCAACAACGCGAAGCACGACGAAGAAAATTGCCACCACAACCGCCACGAAACCAACAACAACCTCAACAACCACAACAACAACAACAACACCACGTGTCACTACACCAAATTCAACAGCGCCCTCTACAATAACCACTGTAGAAGCGATCACCACAACGAACGCCACTGGGAAGCCAACGAAACCCACAAGAAGTTCCGTTCCGCCTTGGAGAGCTCAATCGAACTATCGGCCGTCCTTGGTTACGGGATTCGTAAGACCTAAGGGCGCCGAAGATGTCAACGAGGTAATGGTGAAAGACGCATACAGACAGGATAATTCCGTGGTGATTAAGTGGAACTCGGAGATCGCGAATATTCTTGGATTCCGTGTCGTTTACCGTCTGTTCGGTGATAAGAGTTTCAAGCAAGGACCTCCATTGGAAGCTAGCGAACGAGAATTCCGGATTAAGAATGTTCCCTCGCAGGTAACGAGTTTAATTTTAGCATTTATCGGATTGTTCTATTCCGTATAGAGCGAGCAAAAATACCGGAGACAGCGCCAGCGCTCTAACGTTTAGAAAACTTGATTTAAATTCGAATATTCGAAATTAGTATATTTTGCGATTCTTTTTATGTACATAAATATGACATACGGAACTACATTACATATTTAAGAAGCTTATTATGTCATCTTTACGAAGGTATTCAATTTATATAGAGAGAAAAAAGGTCAAACTAGTTTGCTGTACAAATGTATATATTTGAAACAAAAATAATAGGCAAGCAGTGCAACAAATATAATTTTTTCGCATGAAATGGAGAAGATGCTCGCTGTTTATTTAAATAATTCTCTTAAGAGTTATGAATAGTGAATATATGAGTTAACGAACGGGACTTGGAGTTCGTTAAAAGAGTTTATTTGAGGTTTGGACAGATGGGTTTACAAAATATACCGGGCACTACTAACAAAGTTACATGGATTAGTTAATACTAAAGCTAATATTATTTTGATCATCTGATATAGGTGTTGAGAATGCTTACTTAGATTCTAGATATCTTTTTGCAATGCGCTGCTATTGTTGCAAGGCGCATATTGTCTGTGTAAAATAAATGCTAGGCGTGAATGGTATGCAGCAATTACTAGCGTTGCTCAATTTGCGCCAACAGCCAGCGGCGGGTGCATAAAAGTTTACACAAAATAAATGGTCAGAAATAAAATATAATACGTGCTCAAACACTTACCGTCTTAAGAGTCTTCCGTAAAATCACAAAGTGAATAATGTCTGTTAAATATCTGCAACATTAGATATGTTTCCACAGTTGTTTCGGCAAACCGAGTGCGGCGTGAGGAAAGAGTGTGTTTATATGCAGAAAACGAATGTTCTACATCTAGTGACGTTATATTTGCGTAATTAAAATAATCTTTGGAACAACTTAACGGTTCTGTTGACGCACCTCCTCAAATTTGTCTTAATGTGCCAAAATCAGAATCTTTCTCTAAAACACTTTCAAACCTTTCTAGAACACAAACATGTTTTGCGTCTTCTACCGCGCATAGCTGTGCGTGAACATGTTGCACTATTTGCAGAGATTCCACTAACGACACCGAAGAATTTTGTAATTTCTCTATTGCCTCCACTAGTCCGAAGTAATTGCTCTGAATAGTTTTTAAATCCGTTTTAACATGACTATCTTGAAATTTCGACTGGCTTCCCTTGATAGCCGTAGCTTCCTTTGGATCGAATTGTAAAAGCACGTTCTTAATATTCTCAAAATATTTATGACAATAAAACGCGGCCTCTAACCATGTTCTCCAACGTGTAAGAATAGGTTCGGGTGGCTCAGGCATACGAGGGCACAGTCTGTGAAATTTGCGAATACGTTTTGGGGATTTGACAAACACTGCTTTTGTATGCGCTATTAAAGCGTCTACCACAGGACACATTTTCTAATACTATCTGCCACACGACTGAAAGCATGAATTTTACATGTAATATGTAACAAGTTAGCACAATATTTTTTAAGAAACCGGCCTACAGAAAGCATATTTGCGGCATCATCACTCATAAATAGTTAGTTTGTTGAAAGTTCAAACTTTTCCAATGTATTTAACACTAACTTTGAAATTATATCGGCACTACATTGTTGTACTCGTCTGGAAGCCAATAGAATTGAAGGTGACGATTGGTGTGGTTCCATTGTACGTACCATTACATTAACCACAGAATGTTTTTTACGATCTGTTGTTTCGTCCACACATAACCACAGTTTTTTATCTTTCAACTCCGATTTAATTCTTTTTTCAACATGTTCACGAGCAGATGGCACAATTCTTTGTAACGATGCCCAACTTGGTAATTTGCAGTCCGAATATTTATTTCAAAGGAAGACATATGCTTCCTTGTCTAGTAAATTAAACGGTAGATTACGTGCAATAAAGGTAACACATAAATTAAATTTAAATTTGTCATAGTGTCGCGTGCAATTTTTTTGTGAAGAATGCTGTTTACTATTTACGTGACGTAGACAATCCCTTTTGGACCAACACATTAAAGGGATATTACAAACTACACATTTAATTTTAACGTCATCATAATTTAGGTCAGGCATTTCTGCTATAAATTTTGTAACTTTGTCCAACATTGGTCGTTTTCGCGACGTAGGCAGTATTTTTAAAACAAACGTCGAACTACGAAATAGTATTTACGGCAGCGTACATGTATACACAACAAATCTGGTTGAGACTTGCAGTTATACTGAGGGTTGTATCGAACCTCCCCCACTGCCCGTTGGGGCTAGTGGGCAACTCTAGTAATTACTTACCAGCGGATATAACATCTATTACCTTTGATTTCCATATTATAGCTTCTAATTTGCACACTATATTATGAAATACTTTTCAGTGTTTTTCATTTCTTTTATTTAGGTCTATTTAGCACTATTTTTGTAACTATAAATATTACTGTATTTATAAACAATAGCTAAAAGCAAGAAGGGAATAAAGCAAGAAGATTTTCCAATATGTAAAATTTAAGATGGAGACAAAGTGCAGAAGATAAAAAGAAACAAATATTTATTTGAAACAGTTCACTAAAACCCTTACCACAATACTTAACTCGTACTGGACGCACGTTTCGATAGCCAAGCTATCATCATCAGCAGTAAAACTGAATTGAATTTTACTGCTGTCTAGACAAGCATGGTGGAATTAAGAAAAAGGTTTTAGTTTTTCGTTCGGATTTATTCGGTAACTCGGTTGAAAATGAGGGCCCAGCGAGCTTTTGAAACAGCTGTTTCGAACTAATTAATATTTTGTGTGGTGAGGAGTGTGCCGATACTCTGTGTTGTTTGCCATACTACCCCACAGTCCTTGCTATCATTATTTTAACTCTTTTAAATTTCACCAATATTTCCCACTCATTTTAAAGCTTCATCGGGGTCATAAATGAGTTAAAGTAAACTTAAACTTGAAGATTCAACGATCTACATCTTACGAGCAGTGACTGATGAATTCATTAGATTCTAACGACCGCCATACTTCTTGATGTTGTATTAATAGTAAGCAGGTAACCAGGCAGTGGAAATAAGGTGACTTTGATACTTGATAACTGTCAAAATTTCCGTTTACCTATTTTTTGTAACTTAAAACAAGTATTGCCGTTCAATTTCTTACTACATTAAAAGATTTAGAACATCAATCCAGAAATTTAAGTATGCAACAAATATTGCTACAGCATCAATAAAACTCATTTTTAAAGGTATATATTATACAAAACCTCAACTGCTACTTTCCCTTTATAGGAATCTCTATTTTTGTCCATAAGCAACTATTCCAATTTAAAACTTTAACCTTAGCCCTGTACTACATATATACATACAGCCTTGGACAAAATTATTAGGCACCTTCGCATTTGGTGTATATCTCAATTTTCACCAGCAAATAAATGAAACGGATGGTATAAATGTAATATTTTATTTAAGAACAAATAAAATTCAATATCGAGTTGATCCTCCTTGGGAGTTTATTACAGCAGTTACCCTTTTCGGCAAACTAGTAACAAGTTTCTCGCAAGTAGAAGCTGATATTTTATTCCATTCCTCTATAACTGCTCTTTCTAACTTTTGTTTGGATGTACATTTTCGAGTACGTACCTTCTGCTTTAAAATGGCCCACAAATGTTCTTACACCCTCACATTACTGTCGTAACTAACAGCGCGAAATACAATAAGCTCTATTAACTTCGAAACATGCGATATAACTCGGTAATTCCCCGAGGAATATTTAGATATACTATTTGTAATTCCCCGAATGATTAAATAACTCCATAGGTGGCATCAGTTTTCTAATATAACGAAATATAAGGGGTGCCTAATAATTTTGTCCAATGCTGTACATATACATGGATAATGAAACCATCGACTTGCTTGCACAACTGAAATAACTGATCTACAAGTCTCATAAACAGTTTATATCAAAACAGGAAGACAAGAGAAACGTAACGCATGCAATTTTTCCTTAATTTACTTAAACATATTCTAGAGCGCCTAATATGACTAGCGGTATAAGTAAACCTACTCTCTCCTAAGATCGTTGTTTCCTTTGGTACTTTTTAGCTTTCATATCGAGATTTCTAAACGCGTTCTTGTTTCTGCTTCTAGAATTTTTTTCCGGCCTATTTCCTAGGAAACGATTTGGTGTTACTAATCCCTTTTTTGCAGAAAAAAGATTTTCCTATTTGCTTTCAATACTCTTCGTCCTGCTTCGCAGTTATTTTTAATAAAACAAAAGTTTTTGTAGATTCTTTAGATTACTTCATCGGAGACGACTTCTTTTAGATTTTATTTTGATTAGAGTTTAGTGAAAAAGAAACGTAGTTTCTGTAGGCAATCTTGACTGTAGCCATATCGTGCAGAATATCTAAACAGTGAATCTTTGATTTCAATGACCGTTAGATAACAAATTGTAAGATATATCCCTGTAACTGTTAACAGATCATTTCGGCAATAACAATGTGGTTTCTTTCCATAATTTTTTTATTCCTAGCTCTGCTCTTTCAGTCATTCGCATTTTTCTTTCTTTTAGCTTTACCAACGGTACTTCTCGTAACCTTTTCCTTAGTCAGCACCTGGTCTTCTCGTAGTTTGGTGTTCTCTAAGCCTTTTACATAATCATCCTCTCGCCCGTCATTCTTTGCCTTAGCCAGTGTGCTTAATTTTGCAACCCCATCAATCTTTTTGGTTCCTTGTAGAAACGGTGCACCTCCTTATTTGTTCTTCTTATATATTCATTTTCTGTTTTCTTCCCTCCTATTATTGTAGGAGGATTGTACGTGTTCTTGTTTAATACTTATGTTTCGCAGCTATAGAGTGTCGTTAATTTTTTTCCTTTTTCCGGCTAGACCACCACTTGCTGTCTTTATTCATTATATTCCCCTCTCTGTTTAGTTGACTGTGTCTAATTATTTTTCCTTATTAGAAAAGACTATATTAAATAGTAATGTTGAGAGAGGACCTTACATAACTTGTCATTTTCTTTAAGGTTATATTGAGCAATCTTACTAGCTTGAGAATATGTGAAATTTTTCCATTACTTTGTTCAATTTATTGTCCATTTATTGTAGGTGAATCTAGGAAACAATGTGGACATCCAATAGATGTAAAATTTTAGATATTTACTAGTGATGTTAAGGAGATGTCTAATTATCTATACAACGTACCTTCAATTGAGGTACGAAATAGGATTTCTAATGGAAGAATTAAAGGAAGTGATAAATTGATCTTGGTGAAATATTTTTTACATTCAATCAAAGAAAAACTCTCTTGGTAATGTTTTCGCAGTATTTTATTATTACTTATTCATTACAAATTTGTTTTGATGATGCCGTAAGGCGAAATATACATAGATTATTAATAAAATATTGTGAAAACATTACCAAGTGAGTCTTTCTTTGATTAAGCGTTTCTAAATGTTTAAACAACACGATTATATGGAGTAATTTGACACACTGAAGCCACTGTATCTATGTACTAAACCGATGCAAATTACTGCTATCTTTAAGAAAAAAAAAAAAACTATGGTAGAAAATAAAACGGGTATATGTAAGCTTTTGAAAGAAGAACGGGTATATGTATATTTTTAAAATAGGTTATATTCACTTCTGATTTAATAGCTACGTACGTATCTAACAGAAAAGGTAATATTTCGTAGATATACATTATACGGTAGGTGGCAATAGCTAGTGTGTAGCGGTTTAAATCGGTTTTGGTTGCCAACCTGTATGTATATCTGTGTTATATCTAGCTCTTAAATGCTTTATACGACCTGTATATAATCTAGACGTTACTGAAGTTTTAGGTTTCTTTTCCTCCAAGTTTATCACAAATACTAAATATCGTAGTAAGCTATCGGTTATTAGGTATCTTAATCTATACGCCTGCTGATAGTACTACTCTATGATCACAATTGTTTTCTAGGGCCAGGTTTCTAGCCGCATTAGGGAACGGCTCATTTCTCTGCCGCTGATTCCTATTTCCTTGACGATTCCAGGTCTTCCTTTCGGCCAGCGTGGCTCCATCCCTATAAACTATCTTCCATCGGCACTCTGTCTGCTATGCGAGCAACATGGCGCCGAAGTGGTGGTGGATTCTGCGAATTTTCAACGGTTCTCGCCAGCCGCGGATTATCCGATAAACTAACGCGTTTCCGCGTTGTTTTGGCAATCTCGCGCAGGTGTTGGGAATCTCGAGATCGGCCTTCAACTGAGCTTTTAATACGAACCAAGGGGCACCGGCAGTCTTTCGTAATACCTGGTTCTGTAACACCTCGTCTCTTTAGTTGACCAATCCAACCTAAGCAATTATCGGGCGAAGACAGACCTTATAAAGCAAGAGCTTCGTACACATGGTTCTTTGTCTTAGCGAACTTCTCTCGAATCATATTAATCTGCGGTTTCCAGATGCATCTTTTATCTAGTATAACTCCCAGGTATTTAACCGAAGTCAACCACTCCAATCTTTGATTATTAATAACCAGTTCTTCTGTCGGGGGGTCCTCTCCGTCGCGTGAAACTTACCGCAATGCTTTTAAATTCGTTGATTTGAAAACCCATTTTCAGCCCATTCCACTATCTCGTCCAAAGCGCTCTACAGCCCCGCAACTACCAAGCCCTAGTTCTGACTCGAGCAGAAAACAGCCATATCGTCAATATATATTGAGAGTTGTATCTCGGGGCGTTTTGGCACATCATAGGTGTAGAAAATAAAAAGCTCCGGACCCAAAAGGAAAACTCGGGGAACACTGGAACCAGTCGGTCGTACAGAAGATGTACATGTCCTAACCCTGACCTTAAATGATCTTCCGTCCAGATATGACAATATGAGAATAATAATAATAATAAGTCGAAGCAATTGAAATTCGGTTGATAAAATTTACACCGTTCCTGAAATGCGCCAGCTGTAGGAGAATAACGCCAAGCTCTTACTAGTGTGAACTATCGAAAGCCATTTGTGAAGTCGATAACACCATCGTTAAGACATGTTATTATAATATCTATTACATATATAATACAAATGTCTGTTGTATATATTAGCCAGACCATTTTGATTTCATAACTACTGGAAGTACTGCTCAGAAATTAACTGGATGCCAAGTTTTGTGCCATTCGATGAGTCCTGTGTTTGACTTCCGATATAAAAACACGTCTCATAGATATTAAATTGTCTAGATAGGTAGTGGCTGTTACATATACAAGTTTGTGCTGTATGGGTGTTGACCCTTTTACCAAATCGTGTGTTTTTTAAAGTCTATGAATAGTACCACTGCTTGTATTTTGTACCTATATTGATATTAAATTTGATTCGTTATGACATAACCCATATTATTATGACACAAACACTTTTACAAGAACTATTTCTTTCACATTTTTGCTAGTATTAACTGGCAGATTACCTATATTTGTAAACCTATACCTTTTCTTCTTCTTGAAACAGGAATGTATGGTGGTTTGCGTCGTTTCACTTGAAGACACGAACGTTACCCCCGAAACTGTTCCGTACTCGCAATGTCGCGAGGTTCGTACGGTGACTTCCACATCATCGAACATGGACAAGATCACGATCGCGGCGAGCGCCGCCATCTGTGGCACCATCGTCGTCGCGGTGATCATCTTCATCGTGGCGTCGCGGCGCCGATCGCAGAAATTGCGCGAACTACACCACCAGCAGAAGATCGTCGGATTGAAGAACGGCATGCCGCCGATGGCAGGGCTTCCCGTGAGTTGCTGCGCCACGGCGAGCCCAGGTGGTCCGCTGTCATCGCTGCCTACGATCAGTGCTTTCAATAATAGCAAAGTAAGATATAAGGTACCAGATAATTTCGTTTGTTTGATTCATTCTTTACTTTTTTCCCTTGAAGGATTGGGACCAGATATCCGGCTATAGCACGCACAGCACGCAGCGCCCGAGAATGTACGCGTTGGATCAGCCGTCTTCGCTGCAGGACGATCTGCGCTCGCATTTCAGCTCAAAAGGTAACAAAGCACGCTCGATCGCTGACGGTCAATCACAGCACAGCTTCTCGAACCATTCGGGAAGGTACACGGCGTCTAACGTTTATCCAAATAACATGCTGGCATCTAGGCAAGGTATGACACCGTAACACCCTCCTCATTTTAACTCTCAATCAACCATGTTGGCATATTCGTCTCCTTTCACGTACACACACACACAGAGACCCCTAATGATAATTTCAAGCACCTTTGCTTTGCACGAATATACTTAACCTTTCATGTGTGTGACTAACTTATAGTTTATCTCAAAAATAAATAAATATGAATTTTAGGTTGGCTAAGATCGGCAAGTAAATTTAATGATTAGTTGTATGTAGGTCTAGGAAATCCCATATACCGTACTGCTCAAGTCGCTACGCTAATATGTGAATGAGGCGCGAGCAGTACTGTATACCCATTACATAAACCGAACCTAATACGTAGAACTGAAAAGTGTAATAATATATTTTTCAAGATCTTATCAAAACATTCTTATCAGATACACTTAAACCACACATTTGTATTTTTTTCTTTTTTGAGACAAACTATGTATGCAGAAAATCATTTATTTGTAAAATAACCAAATAAGGGAATTAATTGTACAACAGTCAATCTTTTTCATAAAAAAATCTAAGTTTATTTATTGTTTTCAGTCAGATCCTATTATTCCTTTATCTTTCTGTTAGATTTACGTCAATCGCGACAGTCACTCGCCATGCAATCCGATCGCATGCTAAGAGTAGCGCCACCTCAATATGGTCCACCGCAGTCGGTGACATCCTCAACGAGACGTTCCCGACCAAGATCCCGGTCAAGAGATCATCACCGACCTGGCAGCCGATATAGTTTGGCCGGATCGACGCACACGCTCAACAATTACTGCGATAACTCCGACAATTGGACGGATCACGATATGGAGATCTATATGGCGAGAAATCCAACCACTAGAAACGGCCTAGTACCATTATAAGTACCTCATATTCGCTCGAGATAAGAAAGATGATCCCAAAATACGAACAAGTGGACCCGATATGTAAACAAAAAATGGAACGATGCGAATGCATTATTATGAAATCTACGAAGAAGCTTACGAAAATGTGAATAGGAGCTTTCTTCCAATGTTAATTACGAAAGAGAGGGAGAAGAAAACAAAGCACGAACATAATCTTATTTTTTAGTGACTGTGAATGCAATCGAAAGTGTGCAATGTCTGTTAAATATAATGTATATTGTATTTTTATAGCACTTATATGTAAATAATATATATTTAAAAATCTAGAATAAATAAATTAATATTTATAAAAGAGAATCCATGATTTTCGGAGAAATTTGAGACCAGTATAAAATACACACCGTACGTCAGAGTCGTGTATTAAAACTTACGATTACCAATTAAAAAATTACCGATTGCGAATTAAAATAACACCCTGTATATTAGAATTACCAATTGCAAATTAAAATGACACCCTGTATATTAAAATTACCGATTGCGCATTCAAATAACACCCTGCATATTAAAACTATGGATTGCGCATTAGAATAACACCCTGTATATTAAAATACGCTCGCGGTTTGTGCGCCATCTACTCCCTCGGTGGCCGTGGTCCGAGTCCCGTCATTTCATACACTCTACATGTGATAAAAAAAAATTAGGGTGGATTAAAGTTCAAATATATATTTTCTTTTTATTTCAAGCTTTGATTTGGTAAGCCATGAATAAACAAAAATTCCAATACAATATACGTTTGGATATGTTTAAGATCTTCCGATATGTCTGTCCTTTCTGTTTCTCTAATTATTACCTGCAAATTTTTAAAATAAAAAGGTATTTGAAGACAATGCGACAAAATTTGCTTGAACAACAAAATACGAAAATAAATTTAATATTAATTTGAAACAAAATAAAAAAATAAATGAAATATTTATTTGAAACGAAATGGAAAAATGAATTAAATATTTATTTACTAATTTTCGTTTTCGAAATGTGTACCACCATTTCTAAAGCCCGTTTGCAACGACGTATAATTTTGTACAAAAATGTGTAACAAATTTTGTATATAAAAGTTTCGCATTTTTCTATAAAGAAAATATTTGGATCTGTACAAAACTTGCCTAGTAACAAATGTCAAAGTACTTGAAAACAGAAATTGCACTTCTAGGTTAGTTTAGTTTACTCATAGTTAATTTGAATTATGAAAGTGCATGAGAAATATATAATAGCTGCCGCAGCAGCAACTGCTGCAATATTTTTTTGTAAGTTAAGGAAAAGAAAATGTGACAATAAATACGAGGGACACGCTATATATTTTGAGATGCCACAAAAGTAGATAAGTTAGAGCTGGCAACACTGCATTTCTAAATACCACCATCCTTAAGTAGTAAACTCTGAGTGTCAGTTGAGTCGCTGCTGTCATAGAGTAAACGTAGTAGGTACGATTTGTCATCGAAACATGGACTTGTCAAGAGAACATGTACGCGCAATGATTTACTACGATTTTAAGGTCGGTTTAAGTGAACAACAAAGTCTTGAACGATTGCAACTCGCATTTGGTGATGAAAGTCCTTCACGTGCAACTGTGTTTCGCTGGTATAGCGAATTTAAACGAGGACGGATATCGCTTGGTGATAAGGAACGTACCGGTAGGGCCTGTTCTTCAGTTACCGCTGGAAACATTGACAGTGTGAGACGTATGATCGACGAAGATCCAAGATGCACCTATCAAGTGATTGAGGCAACTCTTGGTGTTGGATCCGCAACAGTAAATTCAATTTTACATGATCATCTTCGGATGAAAAAAATTGTCACTCGTTGGGTGCCACACACGCTTACCGATTTCCAAAAAGCAAAGCGAGTAAGAATCGCTCGGGAAACATTGGAAATGTTAAATAATGGTGGGCATCGCATTCTATCAAAAATAATAACAGGTAATGAAACTTACATCCCATTTTACGATATTCCTACCCGCCAGGAGAGCCGCGTGTGGATTCACGAAGATGCACCAACACCAACAATGGCCAAAAGGCAAAGGGTTGTCAAGAAAGTTATGTACGCAGTTTTCTTCCGTAGTACCGGATTAGTAAAAGCAATGAAGCTGGAAAATCAACGTACAGCCATAGCAAAATGGTACACCACAAAATGTTTACCTGCAGTTCTTGAGTCAGCCAACATTCGCGGGTTAATGTTGCATCACGACAATGTATCGTCACACAGTGCACAGCAGACAGTTGAATTTTTACGTGAAAATAAGGTAAAAGTCATTGAACATCCACCCTATTCCCCTGATTTGGCCATGTGTGATTTCTGGTTCTTCTTCAACCTAAAGAAACATTTACGTGGTCGATGTTTCACGACGGAGGATGAGATAGATGAAGCAATTCATCTATTTTTTGAGAGCATTCCAAGAGATGGCTAGCTTCATGCTTTTACGTTGTGGAAACTTCGGTTACAAAAGTGCATTGATGCAGAAGGAGATTATTTTGAACATAAATAAAATCATTTTCGTAAAAAGACTTGTAGTTTTCTTGTATCTCAAAATATATAGCGTGACCCTCGTACTCGGATAGAAGAAAAAGGCAGTGGATCAAAAGAAGATGTCCACAAGGAGCAGGCATATTACACATATTAAATACTGAATTTTTATTAGATCATTCTTCATATAAAAATTGCTTGAGACTGACTTCAAATCAATTTGCTTATCTGCTAAATTTAATCAAAGGAGCCATAGCAAAATCGTATAATTTTATGCAAGATACAATTTCACCATCTAACAAGTTGAGATATTTATTATTCTTTATATAAATTTAATAAACAAGATACCTGCTCCCGCGACCAACACATTTTATAAGCTTATACGTAAAAAGTAGATGTATATCGCACAAAAACGTCCATAACCCTAAACTGTCACCTACTAAAACCAATCACAATAGCAAAGTTGGACTATTGCGCATGTTTCTGTTCATTTTATATATCAAATTCTTACAAAGTTAGAGCATGTTCTATTTTTTGAAAATTATGTATCAAATTTTGTATGTAATTTGTTTGCGACGGTACATAATCACGCAGTATTACAGCTGCCTCATTAATTCTTGCAACAAGATGGCCTCTATCTAGTATTTATTTACTATAAACCAGTTCTTTCATACTTCCTAGACATAATAATCGACGGGAGTTAAGTCTAGTGATCGGACAGGCCATGGCATTGGCCCATTTCGCCCTATTAGGAGGTAACAGCAATCCCATAGTGGGCAGGGGATCACCTGCCTCAGGCTTGAGGTAGAAGTGCAGGGGGTAGAATACCTGGGAATTTGTGCCAGAACTGTTCTAGCAATTCTACATGTGTAACACGGAATTGTATGTTCTTAAAGAATGCTACCTTGTAATGCCATACATTTAAAAATGCACGCAAAATCATATATTTGAAACTAAAATATACGCGCAATTTAATTAAAATCATGAAATTTTGCATAGGTATGTACTATATTACAAAAGAGTGTAATTAATTCTTCAAATTTAAAAAGGTTTGATGAACAAACGCCAACATTAGCACATAAAGCGCCACTATAGAAGATATTTTTTCAGGTACTAATGGTCAAACTAGACAGAATGATGAAAACAAGAACAAAATTAACAGACCTTGGTGGGTTGTGCCTATATACCACAAGTAGGCCAGATAGCCTGAAATATTGATAAACTATTTTAAAAGCTATCTCGATATAGTTTATATTAATTTAGTATCTAATGGATTATTGAGATCACCACGGCTTTAAATAAAACGAGGTCTGGTGCTTCACGCTGACCAATCACGGCCAGTAAAACAAAATAGGATATCAAAAATTGGTCATGTTTGCATAATGCAGAAAATTTTTAAAGTATTTGTAAAATTATTTACCAAAATGTAGTACTGCATACAGATTATTGGACAATACACATTTTAGTTTGAAAGCAATTAAAATATGAGCAAAATCTTAAAAGAGAATAGCATCTATTCTATTTTAGTTAACCGAATTTTTTTTTTTGCAGGAAAATATTTTTGTTTTACATTTTCTTTTCTCATGATCGTCTTTCACTTCCTTACCTTGTTTTCAATATTTCACTTAAAGTGGCTTTACAATTTTCAAAATTTAACCTACTCAAAAAATTTGAAACTTCTTGACTCCCAATTGTTACTGTTTCTTCCGCAATTTCTCACTTCTTACTGTTTCTTTTCTATTCAAGAAATTCTAGACGTTCATTTAAATTGTCATAAGGCTGCTCGTGTAATTCATTTTTTGTTCATGATTCACAATAAACAAATAATATAAATTACTCCGTTATCTGCAATTGCTACTTTATGTATGAACATTCCTTGTGCCCTTTTCTATATCTTCTAAAAGATTTACGACAATATCCAGTAACAAACACTTTTAGTTACAGACAGTTAGAGACTTAAATCCCAACTGAATTTCCTTAACACTAAACAAAGTACAAATGTAGGTATACAAGCAGATCGGCAGAATTTCCGCGCGACTCGTATACATACCAGAAAGAGATGGTTGCGTATAATGTAATGTGTTCGCTTCAATCCATAGTTAATACTATAATTAGTTTATTAAAAAATGCTTTTATCTTATTTAACGAACAAAGCTGAAAATTCTACAATTACTCAAATGATTTCTTATTTGTGGCGTTGCTAATATTGAAATATAAAAGAAAACGCCATAAATCAAAAGAGAAAACGATTAAATGTATTGTTCGCAAGTAGTGCTACCGTTCTACACACAACCAGCCTCCTTATTTCACACACGGCAAACAGCTGTCGCATGTTTCATCCGTCAAATCTTAAGAATAGAAAATTAACTGAAAAGCTAGATGCTTTGAACAGAAGCGCAAGAATGCAATTGGCAGGTACAAAAAAATCAAAAAACTTCGCTGTGTCGCGTTGCAAATTAAACGATGACAGTTCCCAACAATTTTTTTATGATTTAGGCATGATTTAGAGTTGCCACTTTTGAGTTATTGCGTTTTTAAACGAGTCTTAAACTTTATCATCAAAACTGAACAAACTGGAAAAACGAAATATTAAACTTACCCGGGTATAACGTAGCTTTTCTCCCATCTGTAACGCATTTCTTGAGCGAATTCGTACCACAAATGCGCTAGAGCCTTAGTTCCGCCAAGAGATTCCGTTGCTTGAGCCAAAACGATTGATAATCGCCATATTAACGAATCATGACCGCAAGTTTTATATCCTCGAAAAAGATTTTCGAAGTTTTCTTTATCCTATACAAAAAAAAGCAACACCATGTTAATTATTGTGCATATAAAAAAAATACGAAAATTTAACGAAAATTAATATAATGGCGCCATCTGTACGTATAAAGTAAAAGTCTTACAATACAAACTATGGATACTGTAATTCATATAAAAATGCTAATTCAGATACTTAACTGCAGATGACGCCACAAGAGCATAACAATGCAAAACATTCAAAAATTTCCACTTACAGACGTTTG
Source organism: Dynastes maya (assembly GCA_029619315.2). Lineage (NCBI taxonomy): Eukaryota > Metazoa > Arthropoda > Insecta > Coleoptera > Scarabaeidae > Dynastes > Dynastes maya. The sequence goes on from JAROYE020000001.1 coordinate 77,461,007, forward strand.
ATTTTGATTCTTGAACTTGTCTGCTTGAAATTTCTCGCTGTAAGGAAACTGTGGTTGATTTTCAGCATCCGGAAACAAGAAGTAGATCAGCGGTTCCAAACTCTCTTCAGGAATTGGTGCAATACTTTTTCTATTCTTATTAGCAGATGTTGACGGTCTCGTTGCTCTCTTCAATACTGATGAAATTGACGGAATATGCGGTTCGGTTAAGAGATCTAAAGGATTACTGTCTGGTGTATTGTTGAGAGGAGTAGCAAAATCACCCAGTATATCATAGACGGTAAGGTTGATATGTAGTAGTTGAATAAATTCTGTTAAACAATCGGCTAATAAGCATACTGGCTGATCAGCCATTCTAATTAGAGCACTCCACTGTGGTGCTTGTATTGGATCCAAATCTGAATAAATTTCTGAATCTACTATCAGATGATCTGGTAGCTGCGACCATGTAGCTTTTAATATGATGCAAGAGATAGGGTCATAAGATACACCGAATGGTAAAATCGTTAGAGAACTTGCATCGAAACTATAAGTCTCCACATCAGGTAATTCTTGTTTCCAGATAAATTTTCCAAAGTCCGTTAGATGATATGTCAACTGAACCGATACAATGATCGGATCTAATGGGGTTGGCGACATTATTTTAGTTTTAAATAAATCTAACAAGCCACTAAGATATCTACAGTGTTGTGGACATTTTGCCAAGTGAATCATATCATAGTTTGTGCGAATTCCATTTCCTTCATAAACACCTAAATATAACCTTTGCCACTTCTCTCGAATCTGTACAAATATGGGAACTTCACATTGTGTATTTGCTATTGCAATTGTTACAGAACTAAGCAGTATTTTGATTCGGCTAGGCGATACAATAACAGAATTGTCGTGTAAGCATAGTACAATGTATTCTTTTAAACCATACCAAGTAGTTATACATTTATCCACGTTAGAATTATCCCCGTCATCCAATACGAAATCAAAATCTGTATCAATGGGATTTTTAGATTTCTTGTCTTCATCGGCTTCGTCATCATCAATTTCATATTGTGTAGGAACAATAGATTTATGCTTGTACAAGTTCAATTGAAATTTAATATCGGCAAATATAATACTTTCACTTTTACACAACCATTGCCCTTGGCATTGCAATTCTTTATCCGCGCCTTTCGATTCATCAATTTTCCACTCGCGAATAACTTCCTCAATACGGGATATAAAAATTTCCCATTCCGATGCCGTTGTAAAGTCTTGATGGTAAAATTCGGCTTCGTCGATTTCTTCGTTCATTTCTATTTCTTTATTTACATGAACATAAAGAGGTTAACAATACACAGCTGTTTTTGACAAATTACTCTACAGGTTTCTATACGAATTTACTTTCTTGTTTTATTGGTGACATCTTTTAGGAAATAGGAAGACTAGATTGAAATATAAACAAGGTAGATGTCCTATAATCCATGTTGTTATAAGTATTTTCTATAAAACATCAATATTAAATGATAAAATAAAATTACATTAACTTATCATTTACTTATAAACTAACAAAAATTATGATGAATAAAACAAATCTCGTGTAATATATTTTATTGAATAAATGATTTTAAACAAATTCCACAAAATTATATAAAATGTGGTGTAATGCATTTGAATTTCATGTTATAAGATGGCGGTGTAAGTACTAGGAGGGTAAATTTGAAATCTTTGTTTTTAATCTAATTTTTCGCATATTTGGTAACCATCTAGACGCTTAAGAGCCCAATGAAAAAAACCCAAAATAAGAAACGAAAAGGTTAACGGAACAATTCCAGCTTGAATCCATGCCCATAAACTGTAATGTATGAAATGTATATGTATATATTTTGTACTTGTACTAATTAATAAATAAAGAAGATGAATATTTGGCAATAAGTATGTTATTTTATTTGTTATACTTCATTTTTATCTTGTCCGTTGCGTCATTTATTAGTTAAATAGACGTAGACGTTCGTATGAAACATCCTTGGACCCTACAACTCAAAATCAGTCGGACAACAACATTTACATTATTAAATATTTTGTTCACAGATGACATATACATGATAAATGACTAGAGAGGGCACTTTTTAAATTTCGCGGATGATTTAAGTTGATAGTTTCGGCAATAAAGGACATATTTGTCAAGGTTGGTAGAATACACTTACTCTAAAGGTGATCTCGGTTTAAAAATAGCCTGCGCAATGACGTCAGTGGTAGTGGCATATAGGACATATGAGACCCATCAATTTAAATGTTGTTACGAACAAGTATTACATCTATATATTACTACCAATGACGTCAAAATATGCGCCCTTCACCCCTCCCCCTCAAACTTTCGGTCAAGTATCGCAAGATAGGAACTGGGACAACCTTTAGAATACATACATTTTACCAACCTTGCATATTTGTCTGTATTACGTTGAAAAATCGGCGTATGTCATTTATTGTCGATACTACCAACTTAAATCATTCGCGAAGTTTAAAAAGTGCCCGCTCTATAAATAACTTTAAACGTAAATAAATGAAAAAGGAATTAAATCTCAAATATCATGTATTCTGGACGGCGGCGATGGCCAGTTTTATAGGCGTTCTGGACGGCGACGGTGGCCAAAACTCACACCGAGTCATCAACTTCAATATATACGTGTATCTGAATTGCTTGGATACATTTTACCGACGTGATGTATGGACCAAAGGTATAAAAAGGGTTTCTATAAACATGTGACCAAAAATGCTTTCTTAAAAAGTTATGCGTGAATTTCAAAATTGCGAATAATCAGTAACAATTGTTATTAAAACAGCAAGAGCAAATTTCATATCGTATACGATTTGTTATTAATGTATACGATTTGTTATTAACACAAAAGATGTGAAACCTTGTTTATGTTTGTCACTTAAATGAAAATGTGAAACTTTGTATATGTCTGTCACTTAATTACTAAGAAACAAAAAGGTAATATCTAATTCGGCTTCAGCGCACTTGAAAAAGTCGGATAAACGGTTGAAATAGCAACCTTATTAAATATTTGCTTGTTTATAGGAACTTTTTTTAAAGTTTTGTTGTGTTGGTACAGTTTGGCCAAGCATTATATTTAAAATTTATGTTGACATTTGTTGAGGTATGTAACTCTTATTTTTCTTTGTTTTCTACTTTAAATATTAATGATCTGTTCTGTTTTTATTGTTTACAAAACAATAAAAAGGAAGCTTAACTGCGTTTTTTCGTAAATTATAATAAATATTACATAAAATCTATCAAACATGTAGTCAAACAACTGATTAGTTGAGTGTTAAACCTTCTCTTTTAGGTAACGATAATGATATTATAATCTTGATGCACAGATGGCGCTATTACTAAGTATTCCGTAACTTTAGTATTCCGAAATTTGATTTGAAAAATGATGACGTAACGGACAAATTGCAATAAGACATGTAGATTATACTTGCCCGTAACTGTGGTCAGATACAAAAAAGGGTTTAACCGTTGAAATTAATCCAGATTCCATAATTTCAACTGGTTGTAGTGGTTTGTCAGCCACATCAGTTTTAAGATGTTCTATTTTATGAACGATAGCTTCTCCGTAAACCACCTATTAAGTTTTCTTTTGTTATTCTTGAACATATGCTAGACAGGATTACCTTTCCAAATACAACATGATGATCATCTAACCAAGGTGTTGCGATGGTCGTTATGAAGAACTGGCATCCGTTACTGTCCGGACCTGCACGACAATTGTTTATGAAATTGGTATATAGAAAGGATAAAATATCGTACTTACCATAATTCGCCATACTGATATAACCCGATCCCGTGTGCTTAATGTCGAAATTTTCATCTTCGAAATGGTCACCGTAAATGCTAACTGAACCGGAACCGTTATTGAACAATATATCGCCTCCTACAAAAATGCACTTTCGCTCGCTACGCTCTCTCTTCCATTCATCGCAGATGATTTATAGACCTCACCTTGTATCATAAATCTCTGTATGACCCTATGGAATGTGCTTCCCGTGTAATTTCGTCCTTCGATACCCTCCGTCGCAAGTGTTTTGAAATTTTTAACCGTTCTTGGAACGATATCGCCGAAGAGACCGATAACAATACGACCTACGTGTTTCTTGTTTATCGCTATATCGAAATACACCTGGTCGGTGACTTTATGTTCTTGACACTTGATAAAAAAATCGTTAAACTTGTAAATGACAATTTTCTGTATTTTGGAATTCGCTTACCAGTAAGATGGGAAGGAATATTACTAATATCGATATTCCTCCTTTATAGTTCATGTTTTTTAAGGTTACTCGTACTATGAATTGTTCTATTTAACTAACGTTTCTCATAAATGTGACGCGTTGCTTCAATTACGCTTGGATAATTCAATTAGGGTCCCCTTGTTTTCGCTAATTCAATTATAAACAGAAACTGTCATACCCATATTTTTTATATTAATTTAACTTATTTACAATTCTAAAACTTACTTTAAGAATTCGTATTCTCAGTCCGATCAAGTAAAATCAAACAGTGGATAATTTTGTACCGTTTTGTATTGCCAGTAAAAAGTTGCCAGCAGCTACGAGTAATTATTAATTCTTTATGGTTAAGTTGAAGATTTGCCAGCTCCATCACATCGGAATTTTGTAATTTTACTCATAGCCGCATTTTGTACTGTTTGGTTTAGTAAATAAAAGAAAATGTGCGGTTTTATTTACTAATTTGTACAGCGAGTTCGACTAGTGCGTAGGTGGAAAATAATTCTTTACCTGAGTATTTTAGAGAAAAAGTTTTCAAGCAAAAAAATATTCAGGAACAGGTGTTGCAATTTCAATATGTATTCGAAGTGAGGACAACCATCTTTCATGTAAACTGTAACGCGATTCTTTAAATTTTGTTGAACACGGGACTCAGATTTTTTGATGTCCACGTAACGCATTGTCTTTAAAAAAAATTATTCAGAATCAGAATATCTTGAGCGAAACAAAAGTTTATAGTATTTCGTCGCAGCATTCTATGTTTTTAAACGAAATAATTATCTACATAGCTTCATATTTAATTTATCAAAGAAGGGCGTATTGTAGGTATAGGGAAATTTTTTTTGGTAGTGATAATTGAGAGGGTGTGTGCAATAACTATACAGCTCCTCTTTTTATCAAAATTTGTGTTTTTTATTGGCTATGACCCATAAAAATAGCCCGGTCGTTTGGTGCAAGAATCAGGCAGTTCTTGTTGAAAGTACGAACGCTAGCTATTTATTTGGCGCTGCTTGATTTTTGTTTTCTGCAACAATAAAGCAGCTCCCGGAGCTGACTGGTTTTTGCCCTAAACTGCTGACATCGTTCAGTAGAATGGAAACACAGTACCAGTAAGAAATTTTTCGTTAAAGAAAGAGACGATTTTAAGATTTTAGAAAGATAAATTTGCCTCTTTTTTCAAGAACAATAATATAAAAAATAACAAAGGACAAAAATTTCAATTCCAAGATACAAAATAATATAATTTGGAGAAGAAGACAAATAAAGTATTCTCCTTAGTGATTCTTTAGCATTCTTTAGCTCCTAAGTTATACGGTCTCCCTAAAATTCACAAATCCAATATTCCCTTACAACCTATTGTCCGCACTATCAATGGTCCTGCTTACAAATTATCGAAATACCTTTCTAACCTTCTAAATCCTTACGCTGGACGCAGCGATTCTTTCATCCACAATTCCCAACATCTCGTTCAACTGCTGAAAGAGTTAATGGTAGGTCCTGGCGATTTATATGTCAGCTTTGATGTCGAATTCTTATTCACCAAAGTTCCCATACCGGATATTATTAGAGAGTTCCTCATCCCCAATGACCAACCGGATGATTTGGCTGACTTGTTTGAAACTTGTTTTTCTTCTACATATTTCCAGTTTCGTGGTAAATATTACGAGGAAGTCTCAAGCGCAGCTATGGGATCTCCTCTGACTCTTGTCATCGCCAACATTTTTATGGAAGCGTTCAAACAGCAAGCCATAGTACCTTACAATCCTAAGCCAAAGTATTTGTACAGGTACGTTGATGACATGTTTGTCATCTGGCCTCATGGATACGAACCTTTAAATAATCTCCTATCGTTTCTGAATTCCCAACATGATTCCGTACGCTTCACCATGGAGATCGAATCGGACGGTTGCCTTTCTTTCCTAGATGTTCTCGTACACCGGTGTCCTGACGGTGCACTGAGACATTCCATTTACCGAAAACCCACGCACACAGATAGATATCTCAGTGGCCTCTCACACCATTACCCAGCCCAAAAACGCGGTGTCATCATTCCAGTTGCGTCCTTGCAAGTTATTATCAAATTATACTTCGAAAAGTATAGTTATCGAAATTAGGTTGTGATTAAACAATCGCTATCGCGGTTAAAATAATGGAGGGACGCTAATTAATTTCTCACTTTGGGTCAAGATATTCATACAGGTAACACGTGTTTGGCTGTGTTCCCATTTTCCAAGTGTTTAACGTTTAAATCGTACCATAAATATGGGATAAAAGTCAAGCTTGGTAATTGAAGAATATGCAGGGTTAGAGTAGGAAATATATAAACACCGAGTTTATATTGGAACGTCATAATTCCAGGTTAATTTCTCTTTTCAAGTTTTAATACTCGTAAATTTCATCAATTGATATCTAGTTTAATTTAAATTGCCGAAAGTGTGTGTTTGGGAGCATTCCCGGATCTTCAGACCCCACAATTAATTAATTAATTTCAAAAATTTAATTTTCCTTTAAATGATTTCCCACACTTAAAACATTACAATAGACAGACTGTATAAAAAAAAGGGTGACGAAGGAAAATGGATGGATATACTTACTGGAATAGACATGTAATGATAAACTCGTAAAATAATTAAGGCATAAATTAAAACAATAAAGTTATTACTTAAAACAGTTCTTCTTTTGGTAAAAAAAAAATAATGCGTGAAATCAAACTAGGTATATTTCGCGGCGACTCAAAATAGGTTGACTTCATTGGTTTCCTATAAGCAAATCTCCGGCAACCACACTACAAAGAAAGCTCTATATTTCGGTAAATGGAGCAGCAATACTTATTTATTTGCGGCACTATACAGCAGAAAATAACACATTATATAATCAAAATTACAGAATTCCGATGTGGCGGCGCATGACTGACATGTTCCCAACTAAATTACTAGTAATAGTTGCCAGCACTGGTACAAAATGAGCTCAGAATTATACACTAGCAAAATTTTTGAAATACTTAAGTATGTATTTAGGTTGGGGCATGCACCCAAATTCTAACCTTCTTCTATTAATGATGAAGTTTGTGGCAATAGTTACATAAAATTTGTATAATTACTTTGATTGTAGGAGGTAATTGTAACAAAGGTTATCAACATATATTATTAAATTAAAATGTTGTAACTCCAAAGAAGATATTTCGAAATTTTGTGTGCGATATTTATTTGTTGTTAAGGTACGTTGAATTTCATCCTACCAATTTTTCAGTTAGCGTTTCGCAATATTGCGCAGAGAGATAACCGGAGCTAGTTCATAAACAGTCGCAACGGCAACGGCAACATCGCGGATAGAAAACGAAAAATATTACCGACACTAAATATTCTCTTCGACCGATAAAATACCGCTCGGTCGGCATTAAACCTGTTCCGAACATAAATATAAAATAATAGTCCATTAAAAAAATTATATGAAAATATTTACGTAATTATTTTTAGTAGCTACCAATAATATTTATACGATGTTGTCGTTCCGCTATAATTTATAATTTCACAATTAAATAGATTTAGTGGCGCACCAGGTAAACGATTCCATCACGTAAACGATGACATATATTGGCCAGACGGTTAATTTCTACGAATATTCGGATGCCTTAACGCCGGCCGCCACGCCGCGCCGCGTTAAGTTTGAACGCGAGATTTAACAAATCGTGAAACGTCGGGTACAGGACCGGAGTCGTATCGATTTCTTTAAATCTAGAATTACCGGTAAAATATGTTGTATAGTTGGTTCGTCCGATCTTGGCAGTTACGTCACAATTTTTCATGCATTGGAATCAAATCGGTACTTCATAGACAAGTGGCTGTTTGAAAACTGTGCTTTCATCACTATAAATCCTGAGGTTTTATAAAAAATCTCATACGATATATATACAGTGCGCTCCAAAAGTATGGAATAATCAAATTTTTTTCTTTGTCAGAATAATCGAAAAACTGTTTGGCACTTCAAATTGACTTTTTATATTAGAACCAATTTGCGATTAATTTTAATTTTCCAACTATGTCCGTTTTCGGACAATGACGTCGTCGATATTTTTTTTAAATGGCTTACCCCAATTTTTCCCAATTCAATATGAAGACCATTTTGTTCTTGGCAGAACGCCAATCTTGCTCGAAAACTAGAACAAACGCAAGGTTTCTGGTTGTATTGCATAATGTTATACATTGCTGAAATTGGAATTCCGTAATCTATCCAAAAATGCAAAAAAAATTGGGGTTAGCCATTAAAAAAAAAATATCGATGACGTCATTGCCCGAAAACGGACAGAGTTGGAAAATTAAAAATAATCGCAAATTGGTTCCAATGTAAAAAGCCAATTTGACGTTTTGACACAGTTGACATTTTAACCACCGGAGTTGACATTTTCTTTCGGAAAGTACAAATTATTTATCAAATTTTTGTGCGTTAAAGTGCTAAAGAAAAAAGTTGCCTATTTTCTACTTTTTTTTCAATTTGCCAAGTACAAGTTTTTTCCCAAACAGATTATTATTATTTTTTTGTAATTCTAATATATTTTTAAAACAGTATTCAGTAACAAAATTCGATTGATGGCTTTTATACAACGTAATAATTTTACATATATTTGGCTTAATTTCAATTACAACATATTGACAAAAAAACGGAAAAAATAAAGCTGTAATATAGTGTTGAAAATTGGCAAGTCGTTAAAAACAAGCACCTTTTTTCTTCGATATTTCACAAAGTAAGACAAAATTTAATAATTTTCTAAAGAAAATGTTAAGTTTGGCGGTTAAAAAAGTCACATGACTGCTCATGTGCGTACTATTTGACATAATTATTTTAAGCAGAAATAAATATAAAAGCAAAATTGTGCATATATTACTAACAGAAAAGATTCCCTTATGAATTTTATGTGACACTGTATATGTCAAAAAATAATAAGATGCCGAATCCGAATAACATAAGTTTCTGAAGCATTTGTATAAGGCGTTGGTAAAGTAGGAGTTGGCATTAATCAAGTACTTGAGTAAATTATTGTAGTAAGGGTTTTAGTGAACTGTTTTAGAGTTGGCATTTTTTTAAATTTCGCGGCTGACTTAATTTGATAATTCCGGTACTAAAGGACATACTCGTTTGTATTACGTTAAGAAATTGGCAAATACGTCCTTTATTGCCGGAACTACCAACTTAAATCAGTCGCGAAATTTAAAAGATGTTAACCATACTAATAAAATTTCATAAGTTTATATTTTATTTTATTTTTATGTTGATATCTTGAATTGTCGTTTTTACATACCTTTTTAATTTCGTCTGTAGAATATGAATTGACCCCATTTAAATGTAGAAAACAATTTCTCACGATATCTCATGATCTTTCGGAAATAAACTCACGAATTCGTCATTTTTTAATCTGACAACATTGGCTTCCATTCAATGTCAATTTAAATATGGCTGGCGAGTTTATAAACAATCGAAACCCAAGAACTATCATGTTTAACTATGTTTTTTACATAATGCGAGAAAATTTAGGTATTCAATTGTGAATTGATGTAAAATATTCTTTTTTTGCAAATATCGGTATTAAACGTACATTCAATGTATAATTATTAGTTCACAGGATGATAGCAAGGACCGTGAGGTAGTATGGCAAACACTAAAGTATCGGCACATTTCACACCATACAAGTTATTCGATCATGTTATTTAATTAAATCTGTCTTACGGTTGACGATGGGAAGTTTCCGAAACAATTGTTCCGGATTAATCGAAGATTTTGTGTGGTGCGGAGTGCGCCGATATTTTAATGTTTGCCATTCTAACAGGAATAGAGATTTGTAAATAGAGAGATTTGTAAAAAATTTATAAAACGTCTTCAAGGAAGGTAAACGATTATTTGGGTTCTTTACTTGTGTCCCATGACAAAATTGAATGCGTTTGTTAACGGTTAACATATGATGAGTAAGGCCTGGTTCACATCGACGGTGTGGACGCTGCGTACACGTTATTGGTGAATTCAAAAGTAACAACGTTGGCGCCAATAAGCGCTTGTACCACAAGAAGTTAACTTTAACATTTAGCGGTTTCAGAACGCGGTTCTTTCTCTTTATCTCTTTCTATTGGCTGTTCTGGCATGAAGATATAAGAAAGTGTGAAGTTTGTAGGATAAATACTTAAATATTTAATTAAAAAAATAAGTAATGATAAATTTTAATACATAAATTACTTATTTTAATAAATATTTATGAACTCGATGTAGGATTTGTAGGTTTGTTTTAAATAAATGGAAATGGTACAGAAAGCAACATGCCTGGTTCATGAATTCCTTTTAGGGGTAGATCAGTCAGCTTTAGGAGAGGATATTTTATATCCTTGTAAGTATATCACACTGTTAACCAAATATCGCGCGCTGTTTTTCTATTTTTGCGAGGTTTTAAGAGATATAATACTAATATTCGTCGGCGTTTGTACTGATATCTACTTAATTCTCAATAATTTTTCGTTTTGTGTTTTACCTGCACACGTGCTATACGAAATAGCCAAAATTTTTAACTTGGATGTGAATCTTGGCATTCGTTTAGGACAAATCACCGTAAAACCGCTATACTACAGCTAAGCTGCAGCTTCGATGTGAACCCACCTCAGGTTCTTTTTGACAGTTATTATAAGGTTATGTTTATTTACACGCAGAAGCACGTTATACATCATACCTAGAGCGAGGCAATCGTCTCTGCGATACATAGGCGTTTCATCGGAGTAGCGGGCTGTATGCAAGAATCAATTCTCGTTTTGTCAGCGTCCGCTTGTCTATTTTTTCGTTCAGTTTAGGAAACGAGAGCGTGCGTTGTGTTTTGTGTAACGTGTTATTCATTATAAATATATAATTATTAATTTAAAATGTGTAATATGAACAAGGTTAAAAAACGACCCTTTGTTGGCACGGTAAATAAGTTAATCTGTGACTTTCCGGATTTGTTCTGCGACGGTGCTAAAATAGTTTGTAAAATGTTCGAGAAACATTTGACGTGCTAGGACAAGGCGGACTGTAACAACATGTAAATACCGAACACAGAAATAGAAGAAAGGGCGTGCCAACGAGAACTGCCTTTATTTTCGATTTATTTGTCATGATAATAACCTGTAATTTGTTACTTAGCTTACTCGAAAAAGAACTGTTTCAGAACTTTTGGTATAAGTACAACCCCGAATTGAAGTTGCCAACTACGAAAACGGCTCGTAAGCATATTTTATTTGTACGCGAAGACGTGGAGAAGAAAATCAAATCTACATTAAAAGAATTAGTTGCTTTCGTTATGTGTTGACGAGGCAACAGATTGTAAAAGAAATTATGTCCTAAATGTTATAATACGTGTACTGGACCCTCATAAACCGACATTTTCACTGTTACTAGCTATAGCAAAAGACTGGAAAAGTGTACTGATGTAGTAATTGCGAGTCTCACCACGCCAAGTGTTGTAATTTATCAGCGATGGCGCCGCGATAATGCGTTTGGTAGTCCGTTCTCTTCTTGAACACGGTTGAAGTGTTTACATTTTACGTATATAGTGCACGCTTTACATCTTGTGGCAGAAACTATTCGACAATGTTCATTCGAGGTCAATGCATTAATAGCAAGTACAAAAAAGTGTTTCTCAAATCTCTAAAACGACTTCCATCATTTCACGCGCAGTGTCCTGGTATTCGTGAACCACTACAGCCGATTAGTATAGATATTGACATGGTTGCAGGCAACTCTTTGTTATGCTGAATATTTCAAACAAGTAAAAGCTGTTATTCTACAATTCAATTCTGCCGAAGCTGTAGCTATTAATTAGAGCCAGACAAAATTTCATGATATTTCCGTTGAAACAGTGTTACAAACTACTCGTAACAACTATAAAGGATTACATGGCGCAATAGAACAATTACAAAATAAAGCGTTGTCGTTAGTGGAGTCACCGCAAATTGTGGACGAAGCACATACACTGCTACGCGCTTTACATGACGCAAAATATAATCGCGTTTTAGCAAAGTTCGAGAGCGTGTCAAAGAAAGATTTCGATTTTATCACATTAAAACAAATTTGTGATGGTGTATCCACTAATACATTAACTGAATTCAAAGTGTGTTTTAATCATGCATGTTTTACATCCGTAGATGTCGAACGATTTTTTCCAAAATATAAACACATTTTTTTACGACAGCGAACAACGTTCAACGAGACAACTGTGGAAACATATCTAATGCTGCCAACTTTTTACAACCCTTATCCAGTGGGATAATACTGATAATAGTGCTTGTACTTTTAATGTTCAGTAATTCCGATGCAGTCCGCCAACCTACTTGATAACGCTGTTTAAGAAGGTGAGTGTTCTACAACTTTTCAGATATTATAATTCTTAATTGGTTTTGTTCTTATTATTCGATTTATTACTTATTTTTTGGTATTGTACTTACTGAAAGAAGCGCACGCCTTTGCCGCGCAGAGACATTACCTCGCTTTAATCATAATTAAATCTAATTTAAAAAATTGGAACGTGACACAAGACAACTAATTTCCATATTTTTCCGTTGATAAAAAACAGAATTTGAAACACAAAAATTGTATGGCCAGTGAAAGTTTTATTGATGATATTATGAACATTTCGTGCTAAAAATAAATGCATAAGTTGATTTTCCGAATATTTCCGTGCGTTCCGCGACCTGAGTCCGCGTCTGACGCGGTTAAATTGAAACATGAGAAAAGGACAAAGAGATAGGTGCTAAAGACGGGCAATAAAAATAAAACCACTCAGTTGAATGTGATAAATATTTATAATTTATAATTAAACAGATTCTTAACTGGCTCGTACGACTTTTTATAAATACAGACATAGTTCAGTAGTGTGTACCAGTTAAAAATATTTGTACATTTATCCTGAAATAAAAACATTTTTAAATTACTTAGATTTACATATATAGTATTTAGTATCTTTCTTTTGTTTTTTTTTCGCTTAGAGAGTTTGTAGAGAGGGTATTCGTATTTTTTTTGTTTCTCTTGTATTCTCTTTTTTCTTCGTGGCATCTTTTGTTTGCTTGCTTCTCTCTTTTGTTTGACTATGTCGGATTTTTGATCGATTGATCGCGTCTTGTTTTAATATCTATGTATAATAATGTACGAGAAAAAAATTAAATAATGAAGAATAGGATCTGCTCATGGGAAAAATACGTTTTTGTATACAGAGGGAGAAAGGAGATTTTTTCAAGGGAGCAGGACAAAGACGAGATATAAGTACTATACTTTTTTAAGCATATTTATACAATCATGTTGTTTTTATTTTTTCTTCTTTACAGTCTCATAAGTAACCACAGTAGTATCTATTATTTAATATTATGTATAGTATTAATATATACAAAGATTATCTCGTTTATATAGTAATAGCAGTAATAGTAGAATGCCTCATGTTTTGCGTGTATGTGTGTTTGAAGTTTGAATGTATTGTGTAAGAGGAGTTTGTGTCTTGGATGTATGTATTGATATACATCATACTATATTATATTACTTAACTTTTAATAATGCTACGTTATCATCATCATCGCAAATGTCGTTACTGTTACTTGTTGTGTTTTGTTTTTTTTTTTGTTTCTCAACATTTACCAAATTATACAACAACACTTAACATGTACAGCTGCTGTCTGCGCAAAAGGAAAATGCAAATTATCTAAACTATATATTAGTGAATATTATGTACAAAATGTAAAAAGGAGGAAGAAAGAAATGACGAATGAAGGTGGGAGGAGGGTGGTAGAAGAGACGATATAAAGCTTAGAGATATACTGGCAATGCCACGATGTCCATAGGACACAATACGATAATGAATATTCGGAAGCCGTTTAGTACTTTTCAAGTGCAAGCTTGATATTAAGTTCTTTTCGATTTTATCGACTGTTTTGAATGAAAAATCTGAAGAATAAGTTAATCTATGTTAAAACATAATTGATCAGGATATTTCCTTATTTTATTTTAATAAGGAAGACTAAAAAATATATATATTTTATTTTATTACTAAATTTATTGATACATTTTCCTTTTTGACTATTCTAGGTTATTTTATATATTAGAAATAGGGATTTTCTGTCATGGTTTTATTAACCCTTAAGCATTCTTCTATGTCCTCAAAAAATCCGGAATGTCTCACAAAATAAACGTTGAAATGAAGATTTGATAATATAAAAAATGCAATTCTTTTCTCCAGTTATCTTAAAACTAAGCCGTTACCCTTGCGGTATTCAAATTTGCTTCCATTTTAATTGCGGATTCTAGGTGAAAACATACATAACTTTTACGTGATACATTTTTCTATTTCACTAAAATCAGTGAAAATCGCAGAATTTGATATTTGAATTAATATGACAGTACCAATCTTAAAATGAAGATTACGTAATTATATTTCCATTTATTACGTTTCAGATAAAAGTTCTAAATTTTTTATCGTAGAATTCGAATCCGCAATAAAAAAAGAAGTTTACATTTGAAATTTTAGTCATCTCACACTCCATTCAGAAGTGTAGCAGCTTAGTTTTGGCATTTGTAATTCGAATTCGTAGGCGCATGCGTTAAACGGCCATGTTGTTAGTGATGTTCATAACAAAAACTTAACCAAATTGTTATCAGTGATTTTCATTCATTTGGTTCTTTCAGTGTTTCGTAAGTTTGTACTGATTACAACAGGAGCTAATTTTTTGGGAGTACCTTGGTAAACCCATTTTTTATACTAAAAAGACTTTCAAAGAATTATTTTGTACAAATTTCTTTGTATATACAGAGGGAGCAAATTATAGATGGTTTGGATGATGTTTCAAGGAAAATGGACAAAACAGATTTTGAAAATTGCAAATTTATATTTAGACAGGCCAAGGTTTTGAAAATTTTGAATTTACAAGGACTGATACCTAGTAGAAATTTAGAATAATAGAGAAATGCTTACAAAGATATACTTGTGCTGTATGTATATCATTTGCCAAAGCGCCGACACAAAATCTCTATATATACAGTCTGTCCTCGAATTGAATTCACTATAGGTATGATGGACAAAAAATGTTTGAGTTGGAAATTAATATTAGGAAAATAAGTCCTGCTTGATGTGTAACTTATTTTTAGTATACTTTCGATTTTTTTAAATCAAATAGGCCTTTACAGTTAAGCAAAAACTATATTCGTTTCAGATAAAGTACCCTTTCTGTCCACCGTACGCCAAAGTATTATCAAGAAAAGTTGTTCAGAATGAAATGTTATGGCGATATGGAAATTTTCTTAACGATCGGCCTACTTTGATAAAATCTAATTATCCTATTCTGAACTCCATCATGACTATCAAAGTAAGCCGATCATTTTCAAAATTTGCATAACTCCATAACTCTTCGTTCCAAGCAACTTTTCTTAGTATCACATTGACGTGCTGCGAACGAAAAAAGTACTTTATCTGAAACGAAATTAACAAATAATGAATTTTATCAAAGTAGGCCGATCATTCAAAAAATTTGCATCACGCCATAGCTTTTCATTCTGATTAACTTTTCTTAATAAAATTTTGCCGTATTATTGATCGGAAAGGGACTTTACCTAAATAGAAAGTATTTCTTTCACATTTTTCCTGGTCGTTTTGATTTCTAGAAAATAAAAATCTTCTTAAAATATTTGCCATACTAAGCAGGCGGATTCCTAAAACTAGAAAGAAATTGTAAAATTTGTTGTCGATTATACCTACCGTGAACTCAATCCAGGAACAGACTGTATAAATATTATCGGATACCTAAATCATTCTTATACATCCATTTTAAAATATTTTATAAGAAAAATACAGAATTATTTGGTGATCTGAATGTTCCCATCGATGTGTTTATTACATTATACAATGTATTTCTTTAAAATTTCTATAATTTAGCTACAAAGCCTCAAGAAATTTCATTAAAATTAATATTGAAGACAATGGAATTTAATCAGCCTTACATCAATTTTCTACGGGAATGTTAAATTTACTTCTTCGATTCAGAACTTTTATACTCTGTGTTTGTTTTAATGGACACCTTTTCCCAATGTGATGATTTATCCTTTTGATCAGTAAGTGTTTGTGCGAGTACATTTTTGAAAAATGTGTCATTTCATTGAATTACCTGCTTTATAGATATGTACAGCTTTTTGTTTAATCGATTTTGTACGTAAATTATCAAATATTCTTGAACGGAAATAAAAAATATGTACGACATATGTATTGAAATTGTTCAAAAATTTGAATTTTTGTTGATTAAATTTTTTATTGAACCGTGGGATTTGGGAGTATTCTTATACACTCTTTCGGCAATTTTAAACGAATTTAGATATCAAATAAATGAAAATTAACGAATGTAAAAGTTAAAAAACGCAAACCAACCTTGATTTTACGAAGATGTCATAGAGATAGATTGTAAATTTGAATTTCGCGGTCGCACACCACCAACAACATGGCGTTTTTATTTCAAGGTCATAAAATTTGAATCATAAAGATCAAAGGTGGTGCCAGAGAGTTTCACATCTGTATAATTGGAGTTTTAGAATAGGATGTCTCTCAAAAACACTAAACTTATACAGCGAGGACCTAAAGTGTCCCCCCCGCTGCTAACTTTGAACAAGTGAGCCTAACGTTTTCGGAAAAAATAAGTCGATTTTTATTTTTTCTAATCTAACTTTTGGTATTATCGAAAGTTCAACTCCATTTCCGGTTTCGCCGGAAGTGACGTCAACTTTTTTATTTTAAATAGAACACCATATACATTTTTACATTTTTGGAAAGGCAATAGAAAGACAAATTCAACCATACCACATTTATTATACTTTAGCTTAAGAAATATTACGATATGGAGCAGTAAAGTTGGTAGTAATCAATTTTTATTTATTATGAATGTTTCCTGTGACACCAATTGTAGGTCTGTCAAATCTCAGTTCTATAAGCGCAAATTATTCTAATAGTAACAAGATTTTTACATGAATTTAGAATCTTAGGGGACAATTTACAGTTTTCCTTTTAGCCTGCTTTGCTTACACAAGTACAATTTATCGATGTATATCGGGATATTTTTTAATTAAAAGTATAGCGAATGTGATATCGTTGAATTCGTCTTTCTATTGCCTTTCTAAAAATGTAAAAATATACAGGATATTCTATTTAAAATAAAAAAGTTAACGTCACTTCCGGTGAAACCGGAAATGCAGTTGAACTCCCGATAATACCAAAAGTTAGCCCAGAAAAAATGAAAATCGATCTATTTTTTCCGAAAACGCTGGCCTCAGTTGTTTAAAAGTTAGGAGGGGGGGAGGATACTTTAGATCCTCACTGTATAACTTTCTATAAAGAATGAAAAAATTATCGGAGTGTTCCAATTTCCAAATAATTTCACTCTTTCACTGATTTTAATATTATTTTAGCGTTAAATTAAAAAGAAATATATAGTAATTTTTGGAATAATAGGGAAACCTTCTGTAAAATTACTCAACGATATGTTCAACCCTTTATTTAATGTTTCAAAATAGACATGATTCAAATTTTAATAAAGAATAGTATTCGGCTTTTGTGATTAACGAAACGGCTTGCGAATTTCCATTGTTTACATAATATATTACTTATTTATTTAAACACATTATTTCTCAGTATCCTTTCCAGATAATTTTTATTTTTATTTATTCATTCGTTTATGTTTCATTTATAATATGTATAATATAACACAGCAAACAGTATAAGAAATTATATCATCTCATACAATACATACATTCACCATTTTTTCAGTTCACTTTTTATCATCGTTCGTAGAATACAATTATAATGATAATTACATTATACGTGATATTAAGCTATATTTTTATCATTACATAGTAAATAATTAATTATATGTATATATAATATGTATAATAATTATATTTATTTTATCCATTTAATATTTATAATATAATACAAAACTAGTAATGAGTACCATAGGTTGGTACTCATCTTAATGTTTTCTTATTTTTATAGTTTACTAGTTACTTAGGGTTTTTCGCGATTATGTGGTAACGTCCACATTTTATATTATACGATAATAAATTTCGTTAGGTTACGTGTCTTCTCTCTCTGATGAATCTTTTGTTTTTATCTATTTTCTCTTCGATAATAATTATTATGATTAGTTCTCTCTTTTACTTTAATCGCGTTTTAATTTAAGTTATAAATTTAATTAATTAATTAAAAAAAAAAAGAAAAACACAGCGGTAATCAGTGGCCGGACGTGCCGCTCCCTACAGCTGATGTATCACAGTATGCATTGCCCCGATCCACTCGTAGACTAGTTACAAAATACATTTAAGTACAAACGTACACCGTATAGATGGCGCCGAACTTTACATACACATACATACATATACATATAGTGGCGAATTAATCTTCTTCCTTTAGTTCCTTCGATTCTCTTCGTTCGTTTCTCGAAAGTGCTTGCGAATCCATTCATATATGTACATATATCTATACATATAGGTATCATAGTGTGTGTGTTTGTTTGTATTTATTTTTAATTATATTAGGAACATGTTGGAGGATGAGTTGTTCTTGCCGTCGATTATGTTTCAGGCGGCCAGCCCTTCCCTGCTCGGCGGTAGAAGTTCGTCTCTGGGAGGTTCGCTGTTTGCTTTTCGGTCGAAATGCAGGTCCCAGAGACGGTCCGATGGTTCGCGGCTCGGCGGTCTCGACGGGGGCCGTTCCGGAGAATTCGCTTGCGACCTCAGCACCTCCGGCGGTGGATAGCCGAAGCCGAGTAGGTTGTATTTGCCGCCGGGTGTCGCGAGTCCATTCTGCGGATTTTGAACCACTGAGATCTCGTTTAGCTAGAAAAAAAAGGAATGGTATTATTTATAGTACGTTATAAACTAAGGGGTGATTCAATTAGAAGTACTTTTTTCAGTAGGGAATTTATGATAGATCACGCATGAGTAGTGTCAAACTGTAATGGTATTTTTGTTCAGTATTGTTTGACATTTCATCATGGACGGGCTTAGTCCGGCACAGCGCCTACAAAATATTCAGCTGTATTACGAAAATCAGCGTTCTACAAGGAATGTGTTTCGTGCGCTTAGAGCTACTTATGGTCCATATAATCGGCTTACCGAATGCATAATTCGCTATACCATCCAAAAATTTGAAACCCAATTCTCATTGTTGGATAATACACGACCAAATAGACCACGTTCAGCACGTAGTGAATAAAATATAGCGGCAGTAGCTGAGAGTGCACGCAATGACCGTAATGAATCGATTCGGCGCCGTTTTCAACAGCTTGACTTGTCGTACGCAACAACTTGGCGTATTTTACGTAAGGATCTTGGTTTAAAAGCATACAAAATTCAACTCGTGCAAGGATTGAAGCCAGCCGACCTTCCGAATCGCCACCGTTTCAATGTTTGGGCTCTTGAAAAGCTTCAAGAAAATCCACTGCCTTCGACCAAAATTTTGTTCAGCGATGAGGCCCATTTCTGGCTTAATGGCTACGTCAATAAGCAAAATTGCCGTATTTGGGCTGAAGTGCAACCCACAGAGATTCAAGAGCTGCCATTACATCCAGACAAAACAACAGTTTGGTGTGGTTTATGGGTTGGTGGAATCATCGGTCCATATTTCTTCAAAAATCAGGCCGGCCTGAACGTAACTGTGAATGGCGCCCGTTATCGCGCTATGATTTGCTGCTTGAAATTGAAGCCCGTGATCTCGACCATATTTGGTTCCAGCAAGTCGCTACTTGCCACACAGCCCGTGAAATCATGGCTTTATTGCGAGAACAATTCGGTAAGCAGTTAATTTCACGCTTTGGACCGGTGAATTGGCCCCCTAGATCATGTGATATCACACCTCTAGACTTTTTCCTTTGGGGCTACGTAAAGTCCAAAGTCTACATGGATAAGCCGGCTACGATTGAGGAATTGGAAGGCAACATTAATCGCGTCATTGGCCAAATATCACTCGAAATGCTCGAACGCGTCATCGAAAATTGGAACTTCAGAATGGACCATGTTAGCCGCAGTTACGACCGACATTTAAAAGAAATACTCTTCAAAAAATAAATGTAAAAAATGGTTCTTATGTATGATAATAAAGATTACCCGATAAAATTGAATTTTTTTATTTTTTTTATTAAAAAAAAAAGTTTCACCCATTATAATTTGTAAATAGTTCCAGGCATTTAACCCAATGGAGCAATTTACACAAACTTTTTTGAAATAAAATTGGTTTAATACGGATCAACAAATTAGCTTGCTACGAGTTATTCAGTGTTCATCAGAGAGTAATTCTCGAGAGCCGCTTTTGATAGTTTCGATACTTTGAGGAGCTTTTAGAGTGTATTTGAGTGTAACTTTTACGAATATACGCTCTCAACTATTCTTGGAAAGTCAACAAAAAGTGGGGGGCGGTCGCTTAGTGTACGAAACGCGGTCGCAGCCAAAAAACTAATCCAGGTAAAAGGTGCAACCTGCCTAAGTATCACGCATTAAGATTACGCCAACGGCGGTTATAGAGATCATGCTTTGCCTGCCACCTCTTGACTTAGTTGTCGAAGAAATGGCGTTGGCTACCATGATCCGGCTGCTATGGAATGGTATAAAGCAGGACAACGTTGCAAGATATGATGAAATGCACCGCAAGCTTTGCGCCCTGTCATCAAAAATGGTGTATTACCCCCAATACGTAAGCAATTGTCAAAGATGCAATAAGTCTCTTTCGATCCCGTGGTGCTCATGTATACGTACCTTTTGTTGCATGCCGTTAAGGAATGGAGCCGGGAGGTACGGGTAGAAGAGATCGGGCCTCCGTTGCAGAAATTCGGAATCCTTGGGCGTCATGGGAATGGGCGGCAGATCTAGTGACATGCGTCGACCGCGTCGTGACGCCCCGTTGCTCCACATATGCGTGCCCATGTGAACCTAGACGTTCGAAAAACAAAAGAAAGAAACCACCGATAAGTTTTTTCAGTTTACGCTTCACGAATCAATTCTATTGATTTAGAATTCCTTCTTAATTTTGGTTTTTGAATAAACTCTAATATTGTAGAACTTTTTTCTTATTTTTTCGCTTTTCTTTGACTTTTGACATCTTCAATGTAAATTACGTCTATACAAAAATATAATCGAGTTATTACGAGTTAGTTTGAGAGCAATTTCAGCAGCGATAGCGCATAGCGTAAAGCGAACGAGCATCAACAACAACAACAACAGTAGCGGCAGCATTTTAGGATTGTTTTTAAGGTGTTAATTCCTTTTCCTACCTTGAGATTTCCTTTGGTGGTGAAGGCCTTTTGGCAAACGGTACATCGGAATGGCTTATCACCCGTGTGTGTCCGCATGTGTATCTGCAAGGCCGAGCTGGACGAGAAGTTCTTATTGCATACGTGGCACAAGTGTTTACTGGCCTGCAAGCCTGCAAACACACACACAAAACACACATGAGGCCCCCAACCAGCTAAGTTAGTTGCAAGCAAATCAATCACAATCATTTTATTCTTAGATGTAGGTAAATAAAATAGGATAGTAGATAGATAGGTGTGTGTACTGACCGAATTATTGAATGAATAAATTTGGTCGTCTTTATTTCCAAAACCAAAGTATCAATAACTTTATAAAGGAATTTAGCAATAAGAAAACAAAGTGTTTTCAATCTTTTTTTATATATTATTTGCATACACAGGGTTTAATAATTTCCACTAAAGCGTCAAGGCCCTGTGTTCTTGTTTGTTTTCTAAACAAAAAAAAGCTCCGAGAACAAAACCTTTTAATGTGGAAAGCACTGCAACACACAGTTATCTTAAGCTCTAATGAAAATTTTAGAATACTTGGTATACCAAGTAGCCTAATTGTCTTGGCACATGCTATTATCTTTAAAATCTTCCTTCATGTGCTAAGGCAAATGGGCCATTCGGCATATTCGGGACACTCGTAATTTTCGGTTAATTGGAAATTACATATGTACATACGGAAAGGCAGACAGGGATAATCAATTTGCCGGAATACAAAAAAGATCTTATTTCGTGTCGATTAAGTCATTAAGCTCTTTTGTGAAAAAATTGTAAGCAATTCAAATAACGCTTTTTTGTATTCTATCTCGTTTAGATTCGGCGGCGAATGTTACTTGCTTTTTTGGTTATTTTACACACAGAATACACATTGTTCGACTCACAATAGAATACTTACTTGGCGGTCGTTTGGGCAGCGGCAAATCGTTTTCCGTGGGCGCCCTCTTCACCGGTTCAACACCGTTACCGTCCTGCGCTTGGGATAACATCTGAGGAAGGCGTGTAGGCGGCAGATCCTGTTCGGATTTGATCTCTTTCGGCGGGAGTTGTTGTGATTGAGGCGGTAGCGTCTGCTGCAGTAAAGGCGGAGGTGGTGGCGGTGGAGGCTGTTGCTGGTGCTGGGGTGATGGCTGCTGTTGCGGCGTATGGGGTTGCGATGGTGGTTGATTGATTTGCGAATTCGTCTGCTGCTGCTGTTGTTGGCATTGGCCTAGCGGACCGGTTTGGTTATTAAGCGGATCGCCTCCCTCTCCTCCGATCGGCGGTTTGTCGAACATGTGTTGCGGCATGTCCCTGATCTTATGCGTAAGCATGTGCTGCTTCATGTTGCCCTATAGACCCGACGCGAAGCGGAAACATGGAAACAAAAGAAAAGAGACAGGTATGAGCGCCATCGGTATTCTGTTTGGGAGCGCTCGCGCGTGTCTATGCTCTTACCGCGAGCGAGCTGCTCCTCTGTTGTTGAGAATTGGCAGTAGTGGCGTATCCAGGGCTCATCGGCAATGGAAAAACCGAAGGGATTTTCTTGCGTTGCGGCTGCTTTCTTTTCCGCTCCGCTTCGTCCTGGATACGCCTCTGACCGCATACGCAGTCCTCATCTGCCTGTAAAACATACGACACACTCTATATACAACGACGTAACACCGTAAAAAATGCGCAAAGTATGTGTACAAATATTTTTGAATGATAGTGTACTAAATGGTGATGACACAATGTATTAGTATGGATATTCTAACTAGATCTGCGATTTTTTCCGCATTCCTTTCATTCGGATAGGAGTTATTGATTCGATTCATATGTGCGTAATAGCGTGCATCGGAAACATCTAGGAAAAATAGTCGGTGTATAAGCAGAAATATGAAGTTGCATTGCAATTTTCAGATGCCTTTGTTTAAAACTTTTTCAGATAACGATAGCCGCAGTTCCTAGTAAGGGTAGGAGGGGTATAGGCCACAGGGATAATACGGGCTATATTTCTTTAATTAATTAGGTGCGCGGAAATATATTTCAACGGCACTTATAACTCCTATACGTAACACAAAACATGAGAAAAGTCGAAACTGCATGTAGGAAGTGGTTAAAAGTGTTTTCAGCGATAAATGATCTCTATTATAAAGTAACCTATTCGCGAAGAAATTAGCAACGAGGAGGATATTATTTGCATCCATCCCTCCAGTAAATTTTGTGAATGAAAACCAAGGGAAGGCTGGATTCAGTGCTGTGTGTACGAGGGTAGATCAATAAATACCAATGTTTGAAGATAGGTGGCGTTATTGAGGGGATTTTGACATTACTGCCGCGCACTGCCATCTTTCAAACGGAGGCGTAGAAAATTTCAGGCAGATTCATAGGAAGTTTTGATTTGACAACCATTTGTATAAGGTGTGTTTGGTGTTTTTGTATAAAATGTAAAAGGAACAATGTCCTTCAGTAATTCGCCTTTCTTTTCCGAATAGAAAACTTGCCAAGAAATTAAGGCGAAGTGGAATGCTGCCTATGGGAACGCTTTACCATCTATGACAACTGCTAGGTATTGGTTTAACGAATTCAAACGTGGCCGTACATGGGTTTTTGATGAGAAGAGCTCAGGTCGCTCGGCAGACGTGGTTACTGACGATATTGAAACTGTCCGCGACATGATTTTCGCCGATGGCCCAACGAAAGTGCACGAAGTAGCAGAGACTGCAGGTATAACGTACGGAACGGGACTTAATATTTTACAGTAAAAGTTAGGAGTGAGAAAGCTAGCCACGATTTTTTGGGACTCGAAGGGAATAATTCTCATTGACTTTTTGGAGAAAGGACGAACGATCACGGGGCATTACTACAGCGAATTACTGGACCAGTTCGATGAGAAATTGAAGGAGAAACGCCTTCTTTATCAAAGAAAAAAAATGATTCTACCACGATAATGCACAAGCTCACACATCCGGAGTTGTGGCGGCCAAATTGCATGAATTGCGCCACGAATTATTGCCCCATCCACCTTACTCGCCCAGCCTGCCTCCTTGCGACCTCTTTCTGTTCCCCAATATGGAAATGAGGCTCGCAGGGAAAAAATTCAGTTCAAACGAAGAGGTCACTACTGAGATGAAGCTTATTGTGAAGAATTTGAATAAACGTATTTTTTGAAGGAGTTAAAGAAATGGCAGAGACGTTGGGAAAAGTGTATCTTACTAAAAAGAGATAATGTAGAAAAATGAATAAAAATTTTTTGGAAAAATTCGTATGTTAATTTCCAACACGGGATGTTTTTATTGATCCATCCTCGCAGTACCGTGATAAGTATCCGGGTACTGAATATAAAAAAGATGATTTTATTTGTGTGTTACATTACTGTAAAAGAATAAGATTCTCTTTGAATTATATTCAATAAAGACCTAGTTGCATGTTCTTTTTAGTGTTACACTAGATATTTATATGCAAAATAACGTGGACCTGTATGCACCGACCATGGGACACAGGTTCGGTAGTACGTTGGTACTTTTTGAAGTAAAGTACATCTCAAGGACCCCATACATTATAAAATTCGTCGTGAGATGTATTGTATCAAATAAATCTGATGCGATTTATTGAATTGGATTAAGGCAAGGAAGGCAAGGAAAGAAAAAATCTGTGGCATATAAACTTGCCAACTACATCAAATTCGTCTTCTGGTTTTATTGCAGATAGATGCTCTCCAACAATTCCAAATAGTTTATCAGAAGCTGATACCATTATTTTTCTTTTTAATATTGAAATTCTACTGCTTGATTCTAGGTATACTAAAAGCAGAAGGCGAATTTAAACCTTCGGCTTTCATTGTAATATGTTTCTTTGAATTTGGTTTCCTTCCTGATCTGAAGGAGATTGGCAAAACACAGCTCAAGATTTTGAAAACACATGAAACTTGCTCCATTGCCTAGATACAATTGATGGCAGACGTGGCAACAGTACTTCCTCCGGAAAGTGGGTTGTATTTTTAGAATCACAAAGGATTCCACGGTGTTTTTCAGAATAATAAGTTTTATTAGATATTTTTAAAAACCAACAGACAGAAAAACGCTTCCTGAGGTTTTTATTGGTGATGAATCGTTCCCAATAGCAAGTGTACTTTCGAATCCATTCTGTCAGAAGCAATTAACAAAACAAAGAAAATCTTTTAATTATAGACTTTCACGCGCCAGAAGGATAATAGACAATGTTTTTGAAATTTTGTTGGCACTCTATCCTTAGTTTCTAAAACCAATAGTATCAACGTTATATGGCTTAAGGGCCGCAATGGAAATCATGGCAATGAAGAAGCGGACAGGCTGGCCAGGAAGGGTTCGAGCATGATTGTACACGGTCTAGAACCCGTGAAAAATTCTTGAAGAAATTGGATGGAATTAATTCCTGCTGTACCGCTCACTACGTCACTTTGATGTATCCGAACAAGCGGACAGCACTAAAATACCTGAGACGGTCCAGAACAGACCTTCACACGGCTGTTGGGATTCTGAGTGGATATTTCCGGCTAAAGGGGCACCTGCAAAATATGGGGTTATTCAAAGACCTATCATGTAGGGGCTTCCAAGTTGAAGATGAAACATTCGAACACTTCCTCTGCAAGTGCCCGGCGTCGACGTCAATTAGAAGGACAATGCCGGGTGATGAGCGGCTACCTCTTGCCGCCATTCCTCTAGGCAATGTCCTAACCTATGCCAAGGCAGTGGGTTAGTTGACGGCGTATTGTGACTGCTATTGTGACCTAAATGCTGTGGAATCTATCTCACCCTCTCACTGTCCATAACCATATTAATATAAATATTGACTCCATAAAATTGATTGTATTAGTTTGTTGCGTATTGCACAGTTTCTCGAGAAGAACTATTCCATCCATTATTGTTCAGGAACTTCAAAACGATTCGTTACTTTACCTTGAAATCATGAGATGTGAGAATCAGCAGGAAAGCGTCAAATTGACTACGTCGCGAGTTACCGTTTCAGAGTATTCATTTCTTTTAGTGTTATAGTGGTATATTGTTAATCTTTGTGTTTTATATTCCATAGTATTTCGTTGGAACAAAATAGTTCTATAAATTCAAAAAGAAAATCTTTCGACTAAGTCATCATTTTATACTAAAAAGTATGTGATCCACTAAAATAAATTTCTTACAACGTGCGACTAACATGTCAATGCTCAATGCATAACTTCAAAGACTGACAATAAATTGCAACAACCGTACACTCCTGCAAATCGATCTGATGATTACACACTTGCGACTAGATTTACCGATGGACTGGTCCATCACATTTCAATCAGTTGTAAGCGACATATCGTAACGATTTTTTATTCACACACCTTCGAAATAATCGCATTAAATGCTTCTGTTTAGAAGACACGAACGATAAATTTGATAATGTATGGAGCTCTAACGTATTTTTATCGTGAGCATCTAGCTAAAAGTAGCACACATATGAGGGCACATTTTGATAGAGAAACTTTTTCATTTATCTGACACAAGTAAAAAATATACTACTTAATAGATCCCTTGCCCAAGAATCGAAAAGATGAAGACTATTATAGGTTCTATTTTTCTTCCACCTATTACTATTGCAGGTGTTAGAAAGCAATTCATGAGTTCGGACAATATCTTTCTTTTTACATTTAGACTTCTAAGCCCATCAGCTGTCAGTCAACGGAACTATACGATTGTTAATCGTTACCAAAGAAAAACAATGTAGGCACACGCACATACGATCTATATACATATATAAAGAAAGAAGGAATAAAAAAATTATCTACATAGAAGAACGCGGCTTCGCGCTATGTAAAAATCGAAATTCTTAATTAAAAATAAACCACTCAGACGTTTGACATAACTTATGGCTGGCACATCGCCAACGGTTAATTCGAGATGAGACAAGTGATGTCGCCAACTCTCACTAGCAAGCACCAATGCCTGTGCTAGAGTTACTACTACTACTTCTAGTTATATGTTATGTTATTACGGTGTGATGTTTAAAGAAACGCGTCTATGTATGCACATGCACCAGTACAAGAATAGCCTGGACTCTCGACGCGTTGGAAGGTGTTTATAGAGGAAGAACTAATTTACATGGGAAAGAAATACGTGTTATAGCGAAACCATATGAATGAAGAAAAACTAAGGAAATCAAGTAAATAAATAAATTCTTACCTTCGTCGAGAATCCTCTATCGCAAACGGTACATTTAAACGGCCTCTCCTTCGTATGGCTCCTGTAGTGGATCTCTAAGGCGGAATTGCAAGCGAACGTCTTGAAGCAGAGATTGCAGGTGGTGTTTCCTCTAACTGAAAAAGGGAAAAATTGAAATTAGTTCCGAATTAGTGCTCAATTGTCTCGTTTACTTACCGGCTGGACCGACGGCTAACCGCAGGGGACTGAAGCTTGTCGACGTCAGCACTGATGACGTCAATGAGGAGAGCGCGGATGTCATCAGCGGCGAACTACCCTGAGCGGGGGGTAAGAGACCGAAGGACGAAAATAACGACGGTGGTCCGGGAACGATCGGTCCCGGACTGGATATGGGCGGTTGCGACGTCTTCGGCGTGAGGTCCAAGGCGCCTAGCGAGTTGGATTCCGACGGCGTAGGGCTACTGACCCTTTGAGAGGATGGAGGGCGTGGTACCTGAAATACAAAAAAAAAATAGAAGATAGTTGAATCGAAAATGTTATTGTAGCAATTTAATTTAACTACCAACAATGATCATCAAAACAACTATGTATAAGTAGTGATTTTTATATTCTACTATAACTGCTTGTGTTTACTGTTCGTTTATGGTAGGTATATCATCATTTTCTTTTATTTTTGCTTCTTACGTATTTATATGTATTTGAAAATTTAAAACCGTTAATTATTTACATAATAAGATTAGATATCCAACGGATATTCACAATTCAAATCTAAAGCGAAAACATAGTTAAACTATACTGCCGTGTTAAAACAACCTGCCGTATTTGAAATTTAGAAGACTTTTTGGTTAGTGGTATCATTCAAATCCTTGTGATGTTTTGTAATAATCTTTAAGTCGTAACTGTGTCTGGTTCGAGAGATAATTGCATTTATAGTTTTGTCCTAACTACAAAACAAGGCACTCTGTTAATACTACTGTTGTCGTATCTACAGTTTAAAATGGTAGATATGACAATTTTCTCTAAAGCTAGATTCACAACCTCAAAATTAGTAGCTATAATTAAAAGTTGCAATTAAGGTTTAAGGTATAACAAACGTGTTTAAAAATATTAATTTTGCGTGTTTTGCGTTGTTTTGAAATAGCATGAATGTGGTTCAGCACAAGATTATGTTTGGTAATATGATCTTCGGATAATGTTAAACCACGTTGAAACGTGTACTACCTAATAATTATTGAGATTAGGTGGATTAGGTCAGGTTTATATTTGAACAGTTTGAATATATCAAGTTTTCTTATGACTCCTAACCCAGTCGATAATATAGCGACTCTACATTATCGAATTAATTATAATGATCAATGTAGTTAATAGAGGGCGCCACGAAAAGCATAGATTAATTGAAATTAGTGCGTGCTGCATTATGAATGATCAAAAATCGTAAATTACTGAGTTAATTAGCCTGTTTAATTGTAAGTATAGGTTGGAGGTTGTGAATGTAGCTTAACATTAACTCAAGATATGTCAAAATCCCATAACATTCTGTTGTATGATGTATTCACTGCGCAAGTCCGTTAGGTTGATATAACCTCAAAAGTTTAAACATGTGACTTGTTCGCACGTAATCAGTTTAGGTGGTTTCTTAGTGATTTAAAGTTAAATTTAAGTTCATAAATACATATAAAGTGTTCGAGAATGCAGTATTTATTTAGAGTATCTACCTATTTCTGAATTGTAGGGCTATTATTATAATGAACAGGTTAAAAGGAATGTTAACTCTTGCTTTGAATAAACAACTGGCGTATAAGATTGACGAATACAAAGTGTATTCTAAAAACAGACGGTGAAGATTACAATCCGCAAGCGAAACAAATAAAAGGTATTCCTAAAGGAAATAATGTTGTGTTGCATCCTTCTAATACCATTATTGAGAGTTTTAACATTCAAAATATCACTAGCAGGTGTGGACAAATATCTGATTGTGACCAACTTCCATTAAAGCATTCTGAAAGTAAATAATAAATTAATAGCTATTCATTTATAGAAGGTATTTTGGAAACCATTATTATTAGCCTTCAATTAAAATAAGAAGTTTGTTCTGAGTTTATTGTATATTGTATTTACAATTATATGTATGTGCTCACAGGTAAATGCTGTATACATGTATTTGTCTTTTGACCATTGTAGGATTTCTCCTGTTGGTCTTTCTTATAATAAATTAATAAATAAATAAAACACTCATTTTCTCATATGATACCAATATAACAATATGCGGAGTTATATTTGGAAGACGCTATTAATAAAATTGACGCTGTACTTCAAAATCATAAAATTCTGCTTCATTAGGTTTTGCAATATATTACTACATAATGTTATTATTTTGTGCATTTATGAGTAGTCTGGGCAAACAGTGGTAACAGTCAGTGTAGTAGATATGTGGTGCGGAGTCGGCGATTATCTATTTCACGCGTTCACAGCATCAGTACTAAATCGATGCTGTATGCGAGTAGTTCTGTGTATATGTAGGCTGTCGTAACTTATTTCGTAATTGTACGCTTATGTTTGCTTTAAAAATGTCGCAGTTAGGTACGCCGCGAAAACGACCAATGGCAGACACAGTTAAAAACTTTATAGTGGACATGCCGGACTTAATTTTTGATGGGGCTAAAATTCAATGCCTAGTTTGTAAAATCCCTTTAATATGTTGGTCCAGAAGCCATTGTCAACGTCACATCGAAAGCAAACAGTATTCTTCTGCAAAAAGCGGCATACGAGACCAAGGAAAATATTCATTTGATTTATGTGTTACTCTTATTTTATGTAATCTATCGCTTCGTTTACTAGATAAAGAAGCATTTGTCTCCTTCTGGAATAAATATGCGGACTGTAAATTACCTAGTCGATTACCATAGATACGAAATGCAGTGCCATTTGCTCGTGAACATATAGAAAAAAGAATGAAAACGGAATTGAAAGATAAAAAACTGTGGTTGTGTGTGGACGAAACAACAGATCGTCAAAAACATTCTGTGGTTAATGTAATGGTACGTACAATGGAACCACATCGACCGTCATCCTCCTTCTTACTTGCTTCCAAAAGAGTTATAAATTGTACTGCCGATGAGATTTTAAAGGTGGTGTTGAACTCATTGAACAAATTTGAAGTTTCAACTAAGCAACTTTTAATGTTTATGAGTGATGGTGCCGCATACATGCGTTCTTTGGGCCGATCTCCTAAAGAACACAGTGGTAACTTTTTACAGGTAACGTGTAAAATCTATACTCTAAATCTTGCGGCACAAACGATTCCTACATGTTTTCCACTAGTAAATGCATTGATTGCTAGTACAAGGGCAGTGTTTCTAGTCCCCGAAACGTACCCGATTATTTCACAATCTGTGTCCTGATTTACCTGAACCACCACAGCCGATTGTTACACGTTGGGGAACATGGTTGCAGGCTGCGTTTTACTACAACAAATATTTTGATCAAGTAAAGAAGGTAGTTTTAACGAAAATTTGAAAGTGTTTTAGAGAAAGACTCCGATTTTCTTATATTAAGACAAATTTGTGAAGGTGCGTGTGAAGATGCATTAAGTTGTTTCAAAGATTATTTTAAATATGCAAATATAACAACGCTAGATGCCGAACGGTCGTTTTCGGCATTAAAAAACATTTATTCCGCACGTCGTACTCACTTGACTGGAACAGCTGTGGAAACACATCTAATGATTCAAATATTTAACAGATGTTACCCAGTTTGTGATTTCACGGAAGACTTTTAAAACGGTAAGTGTTTCAGCACGTTTTATAATTTATTTCTTACCTTCTATTTTATGTGTAAACTTTTATGCGCTGGCCACGCCTCTGGCTGTTACCACATATTTGCCCAGGTTATTTATGAATATTGTATTGTATTTCAATTCACATATATACACCGTAACTTAAATATGGAGGACAGTGTTCAGAACTGGTTCAATATATGAACCGCTTTCTATAACTATAGAGATGGCTGATCTGGTCTTTGTCATAGAGAAGAGGTACCGTTTTTCCAAATAAATACTATTACTAATAATGCTAAACAGATAGGAATACGCATTTTCGCGTACTGGTGTAGACGTAACATGTAGCAGCAGATGAGTGTATGTTTCCAAAATTGTCACCAGATATCTTCCAGGTTAGATTAATATTGTACAGAAAAATGAGAAGGCAGTGATGTCAAAGTGAAGTTTTATTTGGGGATTTGTAAAAGTGACATTGTTAGAATCATTTGAGGAGTTTTTGTGAACTTTGACGAATAGAATAAAGCTACTGATAGTAAATTGCGTTATCAGTACTCCATCTCGTTTTAAAAAACGGTTCAATATTTTGCTATTAAACTTGCCTTATTAAAACTTAAGATCATGTGGTAACATAAACTTATAAAAGGGTATAAAGACTCACCTGGACGGTTGCTGATATTTGATTCGGTGACGATCGGATGTCGACGCTCCCTGGACTCGTAATCCCCGACCGCGTCGGTGATTTTTCGCCATTTTGCATGGGCGAGATCGGCGGCAAATTTCTACTACCTGCGCCGCTGTTATGACACAGATCTTCTGCGGAACAGTTCAACCCCGTTCCGGACAGTCCCATGGCCATGCTCGTGCTCACGTTTAAGCCAATGTTCGCGATGTGGTGATGTTCCGGTGGCGACGCGGACGTCGAGAAAGCGATCGAGGGATTATCCGAGGCGCTCATATCGTCGTCGTCGTCGTCGTCGTCCTCCATATAATCTTGTTCCGATTTGACGTCCCTATCCATATCCAACTTCATGTGCAGTGGAAACCCGCCCGGGCCGAGCGACGATAGGCCGGGCATGTGAAAGCTCTGACTGAGGAATGGATTCATGGAATTCAATTGGGGAAAAGCGCCCGGCGACGGGAAATCCTTCACCTCGGCCGCCTGTATTTGCTCCGGCGTCAGGTCCGTCGGTTCGCCCGTATGTAAGCGGATATGTTGTTGAAGTACCAGAGCGTTCGTGAACTTTTTGTGGCAGACGGGACACTGGTGTAGTACGCGCATCGGCGGCTTCGCGCGATGGACGCCCATGTGCGTCTTCAGGTTACCCTTGGTGGTGAATGCCCTACCGCAGATTTTGCATTTGAATGGACGTTCGCCGGTATGAGTCCGATAATGCATTTGCAACGCGCTCTTGCAGGACAACACCCGATGGCAGATCACGCACTGATTCGGATCGGATAGTTTGTGCTCGATATTGTCGACCAGTTGCTGAAGTTTGCTCGTCTCCGATGTTTTCGTCACTTCGATGAGCGATTCCCACGAATTGTCGTTGCTGCCCGGTCGAGGTAACAGGCTCGTGTAGATGGCGGGATCTTTAGAGGGATCGGCTAGAGGCGTGCTAGAAAATGGACCTAAACTGCCTGCAAGTTAAAACAATATAATAATACTGTGCAAAGCGCCCCGTATCTGTTTATTCAAAGTTTGCGGTGTAAAGCAGTTTTAATTGTAAATGTAGAAACCACAAAAGTTACAACTGATGATTTTTCGTTTTACATAAGACAAAAGAAACGATAATACATTGTAATTTACTAAATGCTAATATTTTGTAATTGGCTAACCAGTGTGTATATAAACCGTATGGTGATAAATAGATATAGAATTAGTTGCTTTTGAATTGGAGTAGTATCCGAACTGACTACATGTGTATGCGTTTCATATCTTACAATGACAATGTATTTCAAAACAGTGACTGAATACCGACATCGATTTACATACCAAATTGCAGAACATTTATTGAAGTACACAGTTAATTTCGAGAACTTACAATTAACGGTAGACCGATATTTTTCTCAAATATCTGCCTACAAGTGAGGGTCAATTGAGTAGGCAAGTTAGGTTACTTAAGCGAAGTGTTTGATGTATTTTGAGACGGGATAGTCTGTGTTAACATGATTTCCGAAAGGGACAAGGAATGCTAGATAGAGACGCAATTTTTATATTTTATTTTTTTTCTTGGTTCCATTTGACCAATAGATGCTGCAATGATGAAAACTGGGTTACTGATTTTAGGAAATTTGCAAAAATGGGATGCAGAAAATCCTGATACAATGTATCCCGCTAAATTTTAATAGACATTCCCAGTAAGCCTTTTAACCGATTTGCAAGATTAAATGCGAGAAATTGAGATACAGTTTCTTACTGGAGAACCGCAATTGCTATGGGAAAAAATTCCACTTAATTATTATCTAGTTTGAAATTGTTAAAATAATTTCAAAAGATGGATTGGAGGTGATAGCCCTCTTGCGTGGCTAGCAAGATTGCCGGATTTAAATTTCCTAGATTGTTATTCCTGGAGGTACGTGAAAGATAAAGTGTACAAAACAAATGGTTTTTGATCATAAATTTAAATTTACTTTACACTCCTACACATTGAATAAAACGAGATGGGACGTTGTATGTGAGTTGTGAGTATTTTTATTTTTTTTTAATCTAATTCAGGGTGGTTTCTTTTCGTATAGGTACCGTACCTGACGACGTACTACTAGGAGGAGACGAAGCGTGCCCGAACGGAAAATTCGCCGACAATCTTTGACTCGTGATCACGTTCAGCGGTCCCGTCAACGGATTGCTCTTCTGCGATAGATTTTCCGGTTCGTCTTGCATATTTTCCGTCCTCTCCATACCGGGACTTCTCTGCCCGAGCATATCTTCGTTACTGAATTTACTACTATCGATGCTCGATTCGTCGTGATACGGTCCCGGTGACGAAAATCGTTCCGGTTCCTGTTCCTGCTGCTCGTTATCGGTGTCGAGTTCCAGTTTCGGCATGAGATCCGGCATCTCTTTTTTAACCTGCTCGTTTGCTTCCTGTTTGATCTCCGAACTGTCGGAGATGTTGAGATTCTCTCGCGTAGGTGTAGGCGATCGGATTGGTTTCGTGAGATTCTGCGGCATCTCCTGTTCCTCCCGTTTTATGCTGAACAGCTGATGAGAGGGAAACAGTCTGGAAGGTTCGGGCGGCCGATGCGGCGACGGTTGCAGCCGGCTGTTTATCAATTCGGGAGGTGGAGGACCGGGCGGTCGATACAGCGCTATCGTCGTCGGTGGGAAAGGATGGGTCGGCGGGAATCCGAGATGCGGAGGATGCGGCGGCGGACCGCCCGGAGAAAGCGCCGGTTGCTGTCCGAGTTGCGCCAGTAAAGGCGGATGATACTTGTCCAAATGCTCGGGAACCGGATTGGGATTCATTTTGATATGGGGAAATTTCGCACTGTGCCGTTGAAAATGAACTTTAAGATTACCTTTGGTGGTGAATCGGCTTCCGCAAACGTTACACTTGTAGGGTCGTTCGCCCGTATGCGAACGGATATGTATTTGAAGCGCGGAATCCGAACCGAACACCTTCCCGCAGTAACGGCAGCGATGCTTGAAGAACGGCTCGTTTCGGCCTTTCGAATCGTACGGCGACGGCGACTTTCCCTTCCTGAACGCCAGTTCGTCCGCTAGATTCGTAGCCAGCAGACCTTGACTGGCGTTATCGAGCACTTCTTGCGCTCTCTTCTGTAACATCTCCAACGTGTTCGGTTCGTCTAGCGACGGAGGCGGTTCGTTATTATGCGTTATGATCGTCGACGCTAGCGATGACGATATTGAACATAGCGGCGGTTGGATCTGAGGCGGCAGTGGGGCGGTTGGAGTGATTATCTCCGATGAGGGCGAGGGTTCTGAAAGAATTGTCGGCATCTGTTGCGGCGATGATTCAATAACACCGATACTGGTAATTGATTGATTACTAGGAGGAGGTGGTAGTAAAGGCGTCGGTTCTCTAGAGTCCACCTGCGATGGAGGCGGTGATTCAGCGGTGGTCGGTTCCGTTTCGTTTTCGTTCGTCATCGACGCAGGGCTACTCGTTTTCGAGCGATTGATTGACAGCTGCTGTTGCAATTGATTAATCAGCTGCAGCTGGAGGACTTGTTGGTGTTGTAACGTGAATAGCGTCGATTGCAGGACGGCGAGTTCTTTAAACGCTGCCTCGTTTTCCGCATTGTTCGCCATCGTCGTCGCGACAAACTGCGCTACGGCAACTTTCGTATTTTGCAGCGCTTCCAGCGTTACGTGACCGGTAGCCGACGCCGTAGCCGTCGGTGGTAAAGGAAACGGAAACCCTTCTAACCTACCGCCACCGCCGCCCGTATCCTCTTCCGGAGATACCTCCTCCTCCACGCTGTTATTGTTGGCGGCATCTTGGTGATGTCTCCGCATCCGTTCTAGACGTTTTCCGCCCGTTTCGTCATCCTCCTCGTCGTCGTCGTCGTCGTCGTCCTCCGAGACGACCATGTCTTCGGGATCCGAGTGCGCTGATTCGCCGTGCTCTTTCGCCTTCATCGAGCATTCCGCCTTGTGCGTTAGGAACTCTTGGACGTCGGTGAATTGCTCCTGACAGCGCGGACACATCAGCGCGCCTGGATACGCGGAGATTTCGGCTAGGTGCGGGGTGGTAACACCGATAGGGTCTTCTTCCAGTGATGGCGAGATGTTACCTGGAAACGAATAAGAATAAATTTACTACGCTAGTTAAACTAAAGCTTATAGGTGGGTGCAAATCATGCTCATCTGTTGTTATGATAAAATAACAATTTTAACTTTTGCGACATTATTAGATTATGTTGTTATAACGAGAGTTTCATGGAAAAGAGCGTGTGAGTCGTAAACCAATATAGGAAACATGATATCACTATCGTCATCCGTCGCTCCTTCACATACGCATAACACAGTGTTTATTCATCACACAATTTTTGGTTTCCATCTTCCTAATTCTGGAGGGGACAGCAGCAGGAGCAATAGATACTAGAGCTGGTGTATTAAATAAATACGAGGCACGTCTAGGAAATAAGCTCCGCTTGTATTTATTGAGGCGGCAACACTGCAATCATAGTTCGGCGCATGCGCTGTAGTTGCTCTGAGTTAAGGAGAAGGAAATGACGCCATTTCGAGATCGATGTTTGTTGTTTACAGTTTATAGTACTTTCTGCAAATTTCAAGATAACTTCTTCATGAAATTGTTTCTGAAAAAGTGAATTTTCGGAAATTGTGTGCTCATTGGGTGCCGAAAACTCCCAACTTAAAAACTCCCAACTTAAAAAACAGCGTCAGGGCAGTGCACTTGATTTTGATATGATGATTTTCTAAGCAAGATAGTGTCCGAGGATGAGACTGGGACACTTCGTCACCAGGAAAGACTAAAGCCAAGCAAATCTTGACACCTCGAAAAATTATATGCACAGTCTTTTGGGACACGGCATTATACTGGTGCATTTTTTTACCGCGGGATGAAACAATCAATGCAAATTTTTACTGTGAGATGCTTAGGAAACTGCATCGCGCAATACAGAATAGGCGCCGAGGGATGCTCACAAACGGTATTGTTTTTAATCATGACAATGCCCGACCTCACACTGTGAACAAGACACGACAACTCTTACAGGACATTGGCTGGATCCAGTTTGACCACCCTCCGTACAGCCCTGACCTCCCCTCTAGCGACTTCAATCTCTTTTTGCACCTGAAAACGTTCCTTGGTGGTCAAAAATTCAACAACGACGAAGAGCTCAAAGGACATGTTACCACTTGGTTGACAACACAGGCGGCAATGTTTTATGAGGGAAGCATACAAAAACTTGAATCACGCTATGACAGGCGCCTACAGAATGGTGGGAGCTATGTAGATATAAAGATGGCATAGTTTAAGGTTTGTAGTATTTTTTTTGCAATAAATAGTTTTTCTGTGTCTGTACTAATTTTGTTTTTATTACCAAACGGAACTTAGTTTCTGGACATGCCTCGTACATCAAATAACGAGAGAGTTTGGGTATCCGTGAATTGTATAGCATATGTGGTAGTGATCGGCTATTTGCTGCTGTCGCCCGACTAGATGCTCAGGCTCCGGTGGGGTTTGGTGACGGCCCTAGTATTACACATTTGAACGTTGCGATGATACAAATGCGTACACTAATTAAGATAGATTTAGGGGAATCGAATTATGCAATTAATATATACAATATTTATGTATTTGTATGTTTTTATGAAGAATAGTACATATTTTATTGTTTCCTATGTAACAAGGGAACTGTTTTAATAAATTTATTTTTATACATGCGTACTGTTTCATTTCGAGAGATACTGAGCTATCGAGTAAATAAGCAAATATTTTTACATCTAAACTAAAGCAATTGGTCCTCCCACTTCGCAAGAGAGGTAGCAGGCGACCAGCGGCATTGTTCTTCAAACCAGGAGCACGTAACATCCGTCTCTAAGTAATGCAGGAGTAGTATTTATTGTCCTCCTTCACGCAAATATAATGAAATACATATGTTGCATTAGAGAAGTTATAATTTTAAGTGGCGTACCCTGTAGATATATAAAGTTGTAACGGCAAACATGAATAATTCAAACTAAACCGTATTAAATCGATTTTATTTCGAGAAAATCTTTTATTTCAAAAGAGAAAACAGGTATACATAATTTTACAAGACCGTATTCCTTATTCGACAAGATTCGATTAACAAATGTGAAATAAGGAATTACACTTCGTTGACTTGCCGTTTCGTGTTGATAACTTTCTCGGAAGGGAAGAATATTTAAAGAACTCGTACGGTTGATGCGCCCGACTAATTCTATTTTCAATTGATTATTATTATGCTTTCCGTAACATCTCGACCATAAAGACTCTATACTATGCCCCTGTTCAGACTAAATTGGAGTATGCTATCTTAATTTGGTATCCTTACTACATGTGTCAAGTATTTTCTATATAACGTATTCAAAAAAGATTCTTCAAATATCTCAGTTATAAAGTCACTGGTATTTACCTTGATTGTGGTTCGGATTATGTGACATTGCACTAGAGGATCGTTGCAGTAGAAATAGCGCAATATTTTTGTTTAATTTACTGTCCAATGAAATAGACACCATCGTTGCTGGCTTATGTAGATTGCTATTAATGTTTATCTTGATTGTAAGCAACTCATTAGCAACTGGTTTGAGGTAACGTTTACCGGTATAAGTTTAATGTTTGTTTGTATTCAATGTTGAGTATGCAACCAGCAGTAATGTATTGTCTGCAGATGTTCTTTTCTATTTCTTCAATGTTTGTTAAGGTACGTCCGCACTGGAGTAACATATCCCATCATTATTGCAACAGCAACTCATTTCAAAACAAAAAGTTTACTTTTGTTTGAATATGTTTTGTTGTGTTGCATTATGTGCCTGAATCCGTTTTTAGCGGCAAAGATCAAAGGATGTGGACAAAATGCTACGAGTTGAGGTTGTATTTATCGGAAAATGGTTTCTTGTGTCAAGAAAATTAGTCCCTATTCAACTCTGATCAAACTCTATTCAAGAAAATATTTTTATTTCAAGACTATAAAAATGTATAATAAATAATTTTTTTTTGATTTAAAACAGTAGTTGTATTGTATAATTGAAACGGTAATTGTCTTGAATTGAGGTGAATATTCTTGATACAAGCAAACGTTTCTCTGCGTATATTAATTTTAGTGTTAGTTTCTTTGTATTCAATGTCGAGTATGCAACCAATGAAACACTCTTGTGTTGTTTGCAGGTGTTTTTTTTCTATTTCTTCAATATTTGTTAAGGTCCACACTGAGGAAACATACCCCAATATAACGCAACAGCAACCCATTTCAACACAAAAAGTTTATCTTTGTTTGAATATGTTTTGTTCTAGTGCATTATGTTGGTGTTGCGGTTCAACAGAAGTGGTATGTTGCGTGAATCCGTTTTTAGCACCAAAAATCAAAGGATAATATGAAACAAAATCAAACATTTGTAAACATTGATTTGGATGTGGGCGGAATGTTGCGAATTGAGGTTGTATTTATCGGAATCTCCAATTGCTAGGAAGCGCAACGTAACAGCTAATCGTTCTTCTGGACGTATTGCCTCCCTGCAATCGGTAGATATCTGACTTTCTTATTAGCGGTGCTAATTTTTGAAGCAATATTTCCATATTTGGGCTACATATACGCAATAAATGTCTAGAGCACCCATCAATTCGAAGTTCTAATACAAGGTCATCAATAATTCCTTTCCGCCATATTCTTCCCTTTTCTTTAAACCTAAACGAACACAACATTTACGTTTTCGTTTTCGCGAATCATCATCCAAAACTATAAAACAGGCGACGGTCACTAATAAGCCTTCCTTTATGTCACAATAATTTACACCTTAACTAAAAAAGCAGTGCAAACAGAACGTTGCATTTAAACACAAGTGCAAAACATTCATGAAATACGTCAACCAGTCTATTAATTTAAAAAGTTTAATGAAGTTATAAACATTCAGCAACTTCGTTTCTTTACCGGGACGAGATTTCTTCAAGTAATCAATTACCAAGCCAAAATATATTAATTAATTAGTGTACTTGGAGTGTAAGAATTAAAAATTCTCTGTCGAAATATTGCGATATATTTGCATTATTAGAAATTAGGTTTGCAGCTATTAAAAAGTGAGCGTTCCGGGCATCAAGGTTAGCACGCTAGTCCGGCAAGCGGAAGGTGTCAGGTTCGATTCCTTACCGGGACGAGATTTCTTCAAGTATTTAATTACGTTAGAAATTCCAAGGAAATTACAAATATTCGAGAACTTCTTACAACATAAGTTGCTGAATGTTGCTCCAGTGTGGACGTACCTTTATATATAACTTCACCAACTGTTGTCCTGCAACTGGTTTCTAATCGTTGGACAAATAAAGATATTATTATTATTCAACGTTGTTCTTCAATCTTGTTTCGTGAACTTGTATGTGAATCGAACTGTCAAACACAATGGCCAAATCGTATCGATGTGTCGCAGGTATAAAATGTAATAGTAGTATTTATTTGTCTCACATAACGCATCTAATTAATACCACGAGTTGTAAGCTACACAAAACGACGCATCGATCCGAAGATGAACCAAGCTAACGAATTAAAATAGAAACAGCATTCGAATATACGAAAATATGAGCGCACGATGTTAGAATTCATCCGCATTTAACGAAATAAAATCAATAATGTATGTGTGTATATACGTATGTGATATATTTGACTGGGAACATATAACAGTCGGTCATAAAAGTCTTCGTAGATCCGTGTAGCTTTACAGATGCATACAAAAAATTTACAGACGAAAATATAGATAGATAGGTACTTAAATTTGTCAGTATATCGCCAAAAATAATTAACGGAACGGGGAAAATTATTTATTAAGTAATTATTTTTGAAAAAAATGAGCAAATTGTTAGAGCTACAAAGATTTTTTTAACCGACGCAATATAATGAATTGAAATACTAACAGAATGTTTCGATAAAAGCGTGCATTGTCGATCTATATTGTATAACAATCAATGATATTCCTTCTTGAACACTAACAACAGCATAGCCCCGATAAGTAAGGCAAAGGTGCCTAGTACTTTTACAACGTATGTACAGTGCGTTCAGTGGCGTACGCCGCACACATCTTTATTGGTAGAACCCGGCCGCACAACTAGTGGCATAGGTCCAAATATTATATTAAATGAGAATATGAAAGAAGTGGGGATAATATCCGCAGAAGAAGGGGGAGATTGGGCAAGCGCGAGCTATGACAAAGTATCGACGGTACGACCATCCACGTACCTCGGTTATGACAGCTAGGCGTGGCCATACATTCATAAATAAAACGCACTTGTTGCTCACTCATAATCCCCGCCCTTCGTTTATGAGCCGGGGTGACGCCCATAATTCCATATCGATAATATTTGCCTGGGTTTGTTGTTGCCGTACGAGTACTGCTAAGGCTGGTAGATACACGGCGTTGCGCGCACGGCTTTGTTTGTAAGTCGGGCGAATAGAAGGTGGATCTACCACATCGACCGGGATGAGTCGTTTCAACTCCTTGCGGATGTATTATTATTATATACACACCGCCGGCGTTTACAGAGATGATTCTGACGTCGCTTTCAGGTTTATAATCCTTTTGAAAACGTTCGAATAATGAATGATTTCTTGTTTACGTACGCAGATAACAACGTTTATTTGAAGAGTCGAATTTGTAGGTTGAATGTAACGAAATTGTTTCCCGAGAAATATGTATGTTTTGGCACGATATCAAAAGAAATATCGGTATACCTAATGGAAGGAATAATTTCATGTTTGATACGCAATATTCGATCAAAGGAGAGTAGAATTTTTAGTATAAATATTACTATTTTCGATAAATAATCTACTCGCTCGGATAATACTTTACTAAATGTTTGATTCAATAATAATTTTCATACATGTTATATACATAGGTGCTTATATTTTTCGTTTATCGATCTCTCAATAAGAAAAACATTAATATTCCCGTTATAGGTAGGCGAGGATCACCTAACTCGTATCATTTAAAATTCGTACAATTTAAAATTAAAGAAATTGCCCACATTTTTGTGATTAGATCATTATTATTAATAAAAATATTTACTTTAATCATTCTTTCTTCTTATATCTTTTTTTCAGATTTTTAGTGATGTGATTTGAGTAAAATAAAACTTTTTTTAAAAATAGTACAAATGGTACGATTTAGGAAAACGGTCGCCGAAATCGTATCACTAGGTTTCCTAAATCGTACTTATGTGGAATTACTATAACCATAATTTTAGAGTTATTTTAGAACAAACATAACGCAATAGATTATGCTGGAAATGAGTATATTTATACAAACGTAGTTTAGTAGTCTAAAATATTGTTATTCTCTTGCAAGAGAATAAAATATTTAGAAGCCATAATAAAAAAACAGAACATTCAACAGAAAAATATGGAATAATTTATGTACATCTATCACAAATACGAGCCCCTTCTTATACCAGTTGGCCTTTCTCTTTTTTTTTTGATACAGTCTAAACGATAATATACTTTACATGCTTTTTTGATTCCCAAATTTAATAACAGCGCGTAATTAATTACATGCAGCGAATAACATCTACTTTATCGTTTTATTTTAGAAATTTCAGCAGAAAATAAAAACATGTGCCAAAAAAGGCTTTGTTTTCAAACATCAGCTCGTTTGAATATTGTTACAAGGTAAGCCAACAGGTCAAGGTAGCTTTGAAAAAGAGACGCCAATGGCTGTAGCGCTTGCCATGGCCATCATCTCACATTCGCTCAAGATTCAAACAAAGGACTAACTTGGGTTACACACTTCTCGCCCAGGGGTTCATCAGGGTATTATTTAATAAATTGACTCACATGACAGAACCACGATACAGGGGAAAACCCACAAAGGTAGAAACAGAAGGATTACGCAGTTACACTATGGAAACGCACTACCAGTCATTCCTTAAGAAACAAACAAAAAACTACACTCTTATTTTGTTCTCGCGGAGAAAATAATATATAAATTGAAAAATGTTGGTGTTGGATGATCCTAACAACGTCTTGTAGTCGAATGGATTTTGCTACAATGGGGTAATGTTTGAAAAAAGCAGTTGACGACTTATGTAATATTTAGGACAATTCATAATAATGTGCTCTAGACTTTCCTCTTCTCCACATTCGCATGTTTCACTGTCTTTCAACTTAATCTTCTTGAGGTAACTATTGCATATACCATGATTGGACCTTAATTGGCATACGTCTTGAACCATACATTTATGAATATAACATTTCTGAAACCATGGTGTTATTGGGGGTTTAGTTACAAATTTTTTGTAGAAGTTTCCTGTTGCTGCACTTGTATAATACTCATTGTAGTCGCTTTGAATAACCCTTTTGACACCATTGAATAAATCAGACGGTGGTAACATATGATGCAGAATTTTTGAATTTTTGCAACCAGATTTGGCAAACGTGTCCACCTTTTCGTTCCCTTCCAATCCAATGTGACCTTTAACCCGTAAAACTTCTATCTTTGAACTGTATCTCCTAATTTCATGAAAAATCTTTATGTAAATAGGACTAACCTTAGAGGAGATATTCATGTGTTGAAACTGTGTTACAATACTTTTGCAATGTGTAACAATCAATACGTTTTTCTTGGAATCAGCCAAACAATTGGTAAGAGCTGTCAGAACGTATTTTATTTAGTTTAATTTTAATTCAGCTCTTTAAAGGTTAGACATTTTTAAAATGGGTAGATGAAAAAATTCGTTCAATTATTATAATTTTTTTTAATTCTAGAAAATCAAATTCGGAAATAGCAAATTTATTGGAGTTATCTCGATATAGTGTAAGAAATATTATTAGAGATATAAGACTACTGGTTCAGTAACCGCAAAGTCCCGATATGTAAGAAAAATTATAGATGCGGATAAAAGAGCACTAAGAAGAATTATTGTGAAAAATCGACGTGCTAGTTATCTTGAATTAAGTGCTTTGCGGAGCGACGCTGTTGGAAGGCGAATTTCGAGATCCACTTGTCATAGAGAGGCCCAAAAACTAGGATTTGGCACTTATAAGGTAGGCATTTTTATGTTTTAAAAAGAAACTGGTATTTTATAACCGGCGGTTTTATTTCAGGCCAAAGAAAAGCCACTTTTAACACCACGCCAGAAGAAAAATAGATTACGATGGGCGAAAGAACATAAAGATTGGACACCTCAGCAATGGCATGCAATACAGTGGAGCGATGAAGCCGGATTCGAAGTATGTGTTGGAGACAGTAGAAGTCAAGTAATCCGCAGAAAACATGAGGCGTTCCATCCTGATTATCTTAAAAGAAAGGTAAAACTTCCGACATTGATTAGGGTCTGGGGCAGCATGTCATCAGAATGAATGGGTAAACTTCATTTTATTGAAGGAACTGTCGATACTAACAAATATTTAGACATTTTAAAAGAATCACTTTTACCGGTCATGGAAGAATACTTGAGATCGGGTTAAGACTTTGTGTTCCAGCAGGACGGTGCAGGATGTCACATTTAAGAAAAAAGTTTTAAAATGCATGGAAGACAAAAACATACCACTTTTGGAATGGGTTTCTAGTAGTCCCGAATTATCTCCTATCGAAACTTTGTGGCACGATATGAAGAAAGTGCTCCGAAAACATCCTG
Source organism: Dynastes maya (assembly GCA_029619315.2). Classification (NCBI taxonomy): domain Eukaryota; kingdom Metazoa; phylum Arthropoda; class Insecta; order Coleoptera; family Scarabaeidae; genus Dynastes; species Dynastes maya. The sequence goes on from JAROYE020000001.1 coordinate 77,505,792, forward strand.
CTAGAGCAATTCCTAAACTGAAGCAAAGGCTTCAGGAAATACGGGATTTTTTTACACCAGAATTTTATCAAGGCTTAACACTATGCCCCGAAGAATTTCGAATGTCATAAAAAATAAAGTTACCCAGTGGTAAACTGTAAAATAGTTTTTTTGTTAATTTGAGGTTTGTTGACATTTTTTCTATTTATGCACATTTTGTATTATATATCGGTTTAAGTTAGTAAATTATTTTTGTTTAAAGATGTTAAAAAACTTAAATAAATAAAAAATAATAATGTTCTTGTGGTATATTACTTATAATTTTTCTTACAAAATAAAAATTTTGAAAATTCTAGGTTGGGCCAACTAATATGGGAAGGGGCTCGTATATGCTCCGTATTCAACATTAGCACGAAGTTCATGTGCCCAAAGTTTGCACACATCACATTAACCATAGATTCCATCCTACACTCTTCACATAGGAAACACAACCACTCTTCTTCATTTATTTCTACTACAATACCATTTGATTTCTTCTTAATGTTTTTTTTTTCTATTGATCGTATTTTTCTTTTGACCTGACGTCTTTGTTTTTCCATATCCGGAAAGCATATTTTCAATATCCTACCAACTCTCAGCATTGTTGCGGCTCCGTCAGTAACGAACATTGTGACTTAGGTTCCTGTGATACAAAATTCTCTCAACGAATCTTTTATTATCTTGACAACGGTTTCTGTATTAGTTTTCTGAATCCTTTTACTGGATAACAACAATGAAGCTGGTGGACCATCACGTTTTAAAGGACGCGCTACAACATGAATGACGCTGTGGTTCTGAGCATTAGTTGTTTCATCGACACAGGCAGATTTTCTTATTTCTCAACTCGTCTTTTATACATTCCTTTACTGTACATTGCACACGTGGCAAATTGTATCGTAATTGCATAGATGTTGGCAGCTTCCACGAGGGAACGTACTTAGCCCAAAAAAGACGAAAGTGTTCATTAGATACTAGATGTTGTGGGATGTTGCACACACTTAACATAAAAATAAAATCATATAAAAATTGCTAGTATGGAATACTGTTTCTTAAATTCAATATATGACGTTTACTTTTACAATGTTTTCTACATTCAAACCTATCGCGACTTAGCAATCTGCTATTGCATATTGTGAAATAAATATGCGGACTACTATATTCTAATCTAGGGAAATGCCTGAGATATTTATTCACATGCGAAGGGAACGTTACATCCTTTGGGCGCCCCATCTCCGCGTACTTATTTGGCGTGCAGCGTGCAACGTACCGTCGCTTTGAACTCCCTCGCGGTACTGTCGAGATCGACTACGAGTTGAAAATTACCCCTACCCACGCCGCTACCGCTACGCTACTGCCATCCTGTACCACCTTTTTAACAAACTCTACTTATCATAGAACATTCAAACTTTGCAGGTATGTTAAGGAAACCTAAATGCATAATTTTTTTGCAGAAAGAGTAAGTAATTGAGTAATTAATGAGTTAAAATTATTCATGAGTAAATTTTTGAAAATACATCCGTCATCAACAGATTCACGTTAGTGTTAGATCAAAGCTGTACAATGCTTAAACTATTATTACCACCTATCGTTAATTACAAAGGATATTACGGGGATATTGCCGTTTCTCCCGTAAGGCCGCATATTTTGAACTTATCCTGTAGGTATATTTTACGTATCTTATTATCTTATTATTAAATAGTTATCAAAATTAAAATGATTAGTGAAATAAAAGGCAAAATAGAATTGATAGCAATCGACTACTGTCTGTTAGGAGAATCATAGTTAAGGACAAGCTATTCATAACAATCCCTTGATTAAGGAGAACATTCACGTCTTTCTGCTTGGAATGTGTTTGCTTATTATCGTTTTAGATTTAACTGGCGGGGATTTCCGTTGCTGATGCATACGTTATAAAACGAAATATGGTATCTATAGAAAAAAAGGAGATATTCATCCCTTAGTGCGTATAAGACGGGAGGCCTGTTTCCAGCTTTCTGGCAGAAACGGAAGTTTGAATCTTTGTATATACCCGTCTCTTCCATTGACGATCTGCTTGTCTTCGTCAGTCTTTCGGGGTATCTAAATACGGTCGTGTGATGCGTACGCGTACATGTGTGCGTGCAGTATGCGAGTCCGACCATTTGTCTGTCAGTCTGTGACCCTCCGCAGATAAATATATCAGATGAGAGTTTCCCTAATTCTGGTGTCTCGGTGTATGTTGTACGTAAGCGTGGCACGTGCTTTTGCCCGGGTTTTAGTCTGTCGACGAAGACGATGGCGTTGATGACGATGATGTCTCTTTCTTAGATCGCATATGCGCATTGGTATACATACGGCTTTAGATTAAGCATATAGGGATGACTATATTACACTTTGCGACACTACACTGCAGAACAAGCAACGAACGACAGGCAGTGTGTTGCTGGGACTTGTTTCTCTTTTCGGTCTATTTATGACGTCTAGTTAAATTACCTTGACACTAACGAACTCAACGTACAATGAGCGCAAGAGGACGAGGCGACACCACTGCCGACGGTCGCTAAATTTAAAACGCTTGATGCACATTACGATAGTTTCCTATGGACTAGAGGAGTCTATGAATCCCTGTCATGGAATTTTAGTTTTATATCTAAGTATACGTACGTCATTCATAATAATCACCCGATTTGTCTTGTAGAGCACTCGTCTTAGGTTTAATGAATACTGAAAAGCACATGCACATTGCAAATTATTAAACCTATTCCGTGGAACAAAAGATAAAAAAGAGAACAAGATTAACAAAGTACCAGTTATAATTTATGGGAGCAGTAAGAGGCTGTATATATTATTTTTTTAGAACTTAAGTTGGTAATAATTCTGTTACAGTCACGTAAGCTGTTACACAGCGAGAGGGATTCTAAGATTCTAATGAAAAACTATTTTTGGTCCTATAGTAAACATATACCCGATCTATTTCTCAATATTGATTTGGAACAACGACGCCCAAGTTCGTAACTGTGAATGAAAACGCTAATAACTGAAATTGATGGCATTCGTATTCAGTTTTATACATTTACTATGGTTTTTAGTAGATTGTGGTGTATCCAACAGATTTTATGTGCAAAAAATGATGACGCAATATCTACGAGGGTAGTCTGAAAGGTTTCCAGTGTAACACAGCCTTTACGAATGTGATGACCTCCTCATTCTATGAAAATCTCTGTCTTCCAAGCGAAACTTTGAACCTAGAAAATAGAAAAAGTCGCTGGAATACAGATCTGATGAGTAAGGTGGGTGGTCTATCAATTTGAACCCAATTTCGTGAATTTATGCCCTGGTTTCCATTAAAGCAAAAAATTAAAGAGGATATTTTTGTGGGGCCTCCGATTACACAACTCTTCAGAGATCCCAACTTTGAGAAACTTCTTCAGAATAAAGAAATACAAGCTTGGAATGCGTTGTGTCAAGTGGCAGAAAACTTCCTTGTGAATGAGAAGGCTGAAACTACAGGGTGGGGCAGAGCAACTTATTTGAATTTGGCGCCCTGAAGCGATGGTTGCTCCGAGGAGGCTTGGGCAGGCACATTCGAGAGGATGGGGCGTAAAATTGTAGCTCTGCTTGGTTTAGTTAGCATCATGGTTTTTTGAAGAAAACGAACGGGCAGTTTCGGTGACTTCTGACCGTTATGTCCACATGATTCAGGAGTTCTTCCTGCCAATACTCAACGAGATGGATGCGGGAGATGTATGCTTCCGGCAGGACGGTGTCACGGCACACACAGCGCGTGTGTCAATGACTGTTGCGGCAACATTTCCAAGGGCGTCTCATCTCCTTGAGGGGCAATCTTCACTGACCAGCACGGTCGCCTGATTTAGCCCCCTGCGACTATTTTTTATGGGGCTTGTTTACAATGATCGTCCCAGGACCTTGGCTCACCTGAAGAACAACATTCATTAAACTGTCGCCAACATACTCGTCGATATGCTGGAAAGAGTTGAACGAAACTTCCGAGTTCGATTAACGCAGTGTATTGAGAGTAATGGACGCCATCTTCCTGATATCATCTTTAAAACTGGGAAAACATAAAATTTAAATGTTGTACTTTATACTGTTCAAAGAATTAAATATATATCCGCATTACTTTTTTTTTAATTGAATTTCTAAACAAGCAAGTTGCTCTGCCCTACCCTGTACAAGGAACTGATCTAGGACATGTTGGCTTTGTTTCATGAATTCGGCAGCAATATGTCTTTAAAGATCTATTTACTTCACTCCCACTTGAATTTCTTCTCTAATAAATGAGGGCATTGCCAAGATGGAGAAACGATGCTATGGTAAATGGTCCGTGTTAATTCTGGCTGTTAATTACAAAAAACCCAAAAGAAAGCAAAAGTCCTAAGCACATTGAAGTATTCTTGTATGTATTAGAATATTTACAAATATACATTTCTTCTCAAAAATGCGTCCTCATTACAAAGAAATCGTAGCCAATTCAGTAAGAAATGACTATTTTAATCTCGGAAACATAAACTTAAAAAAATTAATAAATAATAATAATAACCTTTCGAAACGTTGTTGCCCAGTGATTATTGATTATTCGAAGTATATTGTGAACATGTTCGATCTATGATGGGATAGGAAATTGTGGAGACTATGGAACTAAACGCGCGGCGGATTCTTCTAGATACTTTAGATTTCGACGAGCCATATGTGGATACAATCGTCCACCTTATTGTTGACATCCGTCGAAAATATCAGTATGCTCCTGTAATTTATGTAACAAGCAGCTGCCTTTGTAAATTGTATAAAAACCAAAGGAATGAATTTTCAAGATACCGTAAAGCTCTTCCTTCGTATTATTGCCGACTAATACTTTGGCGTCTGTTATGTGCGCCTAGATAAAATCTAAATTCATCACTAAGAACAACAGGATTCTATTCCTAGTCTTACTTACGTGAATCCCTGCATTATTAAAACAATGATGATGTTAGTTCTTAGAGGCAAAAATATATACAGTCAGACTCTTCTGGTTATAGTAGTCAATCTTTATGTTTTGTAGTTCTCCTTCCCTTGCCTCGACGATGATGGCGTTCTTCTCTTCATGTATGATAATAGCATCGAAGTACTGTAGTCCCGATTAACTCTTCTTGCCCTTTTTCTAGCGAATATTCTAGCTTCTCGAAATTCAATAAATCGCTCCCTTTTGAATTCGGCTAATTGGTAAAAATTAACAATAAAGCAAATTGAAAACATTACTCAGATTTTGTTGAACAACTGGTGTAGAAATCTGTCGTAAAAGGAACTTGTAAATGCTAACGATTTTCCTTGTTAGTGTAAATATTTAGCGTTTTTCCTATGCTATTATCACGAATAAACGCTTTGCTTGTATTTTTTATAGAAGACGCCAACTTGACATCCGCTACTTTGCTTTTATTGTCTATATTTTTGTAGTGTAATTATTGTTCAATTGGTCACCGGTACCATCGAGTTGACTGAACGTCTGGATAATTGCCATGTAAGATTATGATCTCTCGGTTAATTCGAGAACATTGGACTTTGATGCTTCCAATCAAGCACCGGAAAGGCAGTTAGTAGAGGAGAGTAGTTGGGTTATAAATATTAGTTTGTAGTTATTAAGGAGTCTCTTTGCCTATAATAGGTAATCTATTGTAATGTTTTAAACGAGGGAAAATTAAAAAAACATTTTTTTTTCGAATTGAATTAATTAATTGTACGGTCTGCAGGCCCGGGAGTGTTCTTAGACACTCTATCGGCAATTTAAATTAAAGTAAATGTTAATTAATGGAATTTTACGAGTATTAAAGCTTGAAAACAGAAAACTAACCTGGATTTGTGAAATTCCCTGCGTATTCTTAAATCGCCAGATTTGATTTCGTATTTATGGTAGAATCTAAACGCTGAACACTTATAAAACGGGAACACAGTCAAACGGATGAATATTTTGACTAAAAGTGAGAAATTGGTAATACAACTATATTTATTTAAAAGAATAATTCTTTTTGACCCGTAATAGATAATCTATTATGGGGATAGAACTATGTGTGAAATATAGAGTTTAAAGTTGAGTTCAGAGTTTCATTTGTTGGTAGGTGATAGGTGTATTTTAATATTTAATAAGCAAGCTAGGCTGTGACAATATAGACAGTATTTTTTAACAACGAAAGCGATTATATCGAATTTGTTAATTTTCCTTTTCACTTCGAAGCGCTGACGATAAAATATAAATAAAAATAAGGAAGTCTCGGGCGCTGCTTGTTCACACATCCGGTTCATCCCTTCATCTCGGCTCCAACCGACCCCCTTTACTCGCGCATATCTTTCCAAAGCGCGGGTTCTATCCGCCGTATAGCGCATACCACCCAAAAATAACACCAAAAACTCGTTTCCTAAACAAAAACCGTCGCCCGCATCGCTTAGATAAATACGGAAATATTTTGTAAATAAAGAAGAAGAATCTCTATCTCGCTCCGGCACGAGTTCTAATGATAGAGATGATGGCAGTGGAAGTCAGATAGAAGGAAGGAAGAAGAAGAAGCAGCAAAAGAGAAAAAAACGGCTTAATGATTTTACGGACGGGTGGTGGACTGTATGCGCGCCGTAGCAGTTTTTCCCCCATCATTTTAATATGTACGGCGTATTTTCGTTGAACATCCGAAAAAAAAGGTCATTAAAAACGTCAAGCATCAGGCCTGATGCGTGCGGTCGAGGTCGTGTTTGACGATAATTTGTGACGTTTGTTTTTTTTCTAAGCCAAATCGAATATGGGTAATTTAGGGGGCGAAATATCCCTTGTAATGAGTTTGCATATGTTGTAATATGCTCTAATGAGAGAAAAATCCTTGTATGCTATATCTTAAACCACTTTGTTAGAGTTTTAATAAATTTAACTTAATAAATAACCACTGACAGGCGTATAGAACCTTTCAATTGTAAAAATTATTCATTTTTCTATACATAGATAGAGCGGGCCAAATTGCGCCATCCAACAGAATCGGAATCAGGCGCAACGGCCGCTTATTGTAAATAGCGTATATGTGAGTCACAGCAGATATGTGATATTTCGAAATTAATACACAAGAGTAAAAAAATAAAAGCTGACGCAATAATAATGTTTAGTAATTAGAGCGGATATATATATATATATATTATATATATATATATTATATGTACACGCTGAGGTGTTTTTATTTTCATTATGATTTTTTATTTGATTAAAAACGGTATGCGTTGTAAATGGGATGTAATAAGGAAATAACTGAGAAACTGAACGCTTTTTTTATTCTGTTGTACTTAATAATGTAATTGTAAATAAAGATATAATAAATAAATTCTATCCTTCTTAATAATGCGGATAGGCTTGTTTAAAAAGTTGCACCATCAGATAAGTTTCCACATTTGCCTCGGTGAAGGATGTTCGCCGAGACGAAAAAATCTGCAGATGCCCCATCGCACATTTGTCTTAATCTCGTGTAGTCCGGATTCTTTTTTAAAACACTATCGAACTTAGCTAAAACTCGTCCACTTGTTGCATCGTTTATACTGTGTAACAATGTACTAACTTCGTCCACGACTTGCACTGATTCTACCAACGACAATCCAGAATTTTGCAAATTTTCTATCGCGTCTACTAACCCTTTGTAATTGTTGCTAATATTCTTTAGATGTGTTTCAACAGAAATATCGAGAAATCCCTTCTGGCTCATCCTAATAGCTCTAGCTTCGGCAGGGACGAATTGCAAAATAACGGATTTGACTTCTTGAAAATGTTCATTATAATAAAAAGCGGCTTTTAACCACGTTCCCCAACGCGTAAGAATGGGCTGTGGTGGTTCTCGAATACCAGGGCATAACCTGTGGAATGCCCTAGTCCTCTTAGAACTTTTGAGAAACACTTTTTTTGTGTTTGCTATTAATGCATCCACCTCCGGGTAACACTCTCGAATAGTTTGTGCCACAAGATGTAAAGCATGGACTTTACACGTAACATGTAAAAGTCCTACACACTTTTCTTTAAGGGAACGGCCTACACTACACATTGTTGCTGCACCATCGCTCATGAACAACAACAGTTGACTGGTTGACACTTGAAATTTTTGTAACGTTTCGAGAACTACGGCCGTAATTGCTTTACTAGTACACTGTTTTAATCTTCTGCTGGCTAATAGAATTGCAAAATTTGGTTTAATAGGCTCTAATACGCGCACTATTATATTCAAAATAGAATTTTTTTTGCAATCTGTCGTCTCATTAAGACATAGCCACAGCTGTTTATCTTTTAATTCGGCTTTAATTCGATTTTCAATGTCCCCACGTATTCGTGGAATATCTCTCCGTAACGCTGTCCGAGATGGTAGTATCCACTCGGTATTGTATGTACCCCAGAATTTTCGAAATGCTTTTTTATCAAGTATACGAAGTGGTAGACCACATACCATAAACGTTAAAAGCAATTCTAATTGAAATTGACGTTGTTGTGACACACCATTTCTTTTATTTTTGTGGTGTGCGCTATTTATATGTCTTTCACAATCACGTTTGCTCCAGCACAGTAGTTTCTTTTTACAAACTTTACAGAAAATTGTACTCCCATTGTAGTGTAAATCCACAAATTCACTAAGAAATTTATTAACTTTCGTAGGTAATGGCCGTTTATTTTTAATAGTTACGTTAGACATAATCACTAAAGCGAGCACACCGACGCTTGTTTCTAGTATGCCACGAAGTGGTGCAAACGTAGCATCTGCAGACTCGTCATTTGTTGATGAATAGAGCGCGTCATCCGTAAATGAATAAGCGCGCTGTTAGTTCGTAGCCGTCGATGAATGAACTTTTTTTTTGTAGTGGCCCACTGTGAACAACGCCCTATTTATCAACGAACACACAAACTGCAGGTGTATATTTGCGCGTCTTAACGACGTAATAGACAGTGGTGTTGGTCCTCGTCCTAATAATTACATATTTAAATTACCTATGTTTACATACATATATGCGCCCGGCAGCCTGATTGCGAACCTGGCGCGTGGCGCTCTTGGCCCGCTCTATACATAGACAATGTAGAACAATGAAGTTCAAACTCCAAAACCTCCACGTATTCATATTACATTCATATCCATATTTATTTTTATTCATGTATTTATAATAATACAGTCATTGTCAAAATTAATTAAAAGTACAAATAAAGAAATACATACAGAAAGTACATAGTTATTTCAAAGAAAGCACAAGTATAAGAACTATAGACAAAAAGAGCAAAAAGAAAGAAACATGAACGACAAACATGATAAATTACATTTACATTTAAGATTAATCTTATTATTATTGTTATTCACAAACAGATGTCGCAACGAAAACTTTGTTCCTCTCTTACTAATGACCTGTTTATATACTCAAATCATTTTCATCATTAACGATACCTCTCAGCAGGCTGTAAGCCGAAGTTGAAGATTTCTCGGTCATTCCGGATGAGCTGTTTGGCTTTCGTAGCGAACATAGTACCACCCTGCAAATCCTTAGGTGGTGGTGGAGTACATAAAACAAGGATTCTACCTGCATCACGAGCAGTATTTTTGAATATTGCAAAAGCCTTCGATAAAGTCCGGCACGAAGGTTTTTTCTTCAAGAATGCAGGAATGTCCACCGGTATGATAAGGATGATATAGTCGTTACTCTCGGGCCGAAAGTTTCGGGTGCGGATGAATGGGTAAAGCTCTTCGGCAAGAGGACTCGTAGCTGGAGTACCACAGAGCGTCGTGTTATCGTTGATCCTCTTATCGATTTTCATGGGTGACACACGGGCAGACGTCTTGGTAGGTTCCACCTTATATGTCGATGATGTCTGCATTTTCACGAGGTCATCGTGCGCTTGTATAGTGTACGCTATACTTCAAGACTTCCTGCAGGCCCTGGAAGAGTGGTAGTCCAGATGCAGGATCTTCATCCATGTGGTCAAGAGCCGTTACCCACGATATAAACAAGGCCTGAGCGCTTTGATGTCAGCAGGCTGTGACGTATTTTGAAGTAGGTCGTCGATCATTCACACATTCAGATCGTTTCTTACGTTTTGAATTGATTTATTCAAATTATATTGGTTTTATTTAAAAAAATACTGTGTAGTGATATTTCCGTACTTTGTTGGCGATACCTGTAATGTTTTTCTAGTGTTGTATAAGCGATAAAACCTTTCCTGAAACGATAAAAATGAAGTAACCTAACCTAACACGGCGTCGGCTGTTTTGTATGTTTTGTTTGTTAATTACACTTTGTAAAAGAAGATATTTACTTTTCAACGGCTACAGATTCAAGGACTGGGGAAACTATAACTGTAAGTTTAAAAAATCCTAGGCTTGAAAAAATGCTATTCCAACTCAATTCCCTAACTATCCGTTGTATTTGACAAAATACGTGAAGATTTTATTGCTCAAATAGTTTTATATTCTTACGTTATATCTAACAAAATTATTTTTGAACACGAAGAGATGTTTTTAAATGTGTTAAACGTTCTATTTTAATACAATATATTTTAAATTATATCATCGAACGTAGCCATTTGGATGCTGATATATGTAAATGTAATATTCGCAGCAGAGAACGTATTGTAACAATTATAATAACTTGTTCTACAAATACCCTACTTAAAAATGTGGGATTGTGGGAAAAGTAATGATAGATTAGGCAAAACACCACATAATAGGAGAGATAGACTAGGTAAAATACCACATACTAGGAAATTAAAGACCCTGGTTAAATAGCATGTCTGTAAATTTTCTCGTGAAATTTAACAACATTTCGAATAAAATTGCAATTATGGTATCATTTCAACCTTCGTTTCGTCCAAATACATGTACAATTACAAATAATAATAATAATTAGTCGATTAAATATCAACCACAAATACATCTTTCACGAAAACGGTGCTCGGTTACGTGTTTGGTTTTTGCTTTGAAATTTCGTTTTTCCAAAATAAAATCGAATGGGAAGCGAAGAAGGGTTCAGTTGACGACTGACATCCTCTTTAAACGGGAAGCCATTCAAAACTTAAAAAAGAAATAAAAAAGAAACGATTCCTTTACCGTTTAGGCTAATATCGTGCATTGCGATACATCACCTAAATAGCGTGACGTCATCGAAGAGAGTAATCCGGCAGAACTTCTCATTCTGAACGAAGCGATACCATTGAGTAATCAAGTGAGGTACCTCGGCGTCATCCTGGATAGTAAGTTCATTTGGGGCAAGCATATTGATCACAACATCAATAAAGCCCGAGAAGCTACCGGAGCTTTGAATCCAACCATGAATCGTAGGAGCAAGCCCTCCGTTAATATCAAAAATCCACCTCTTCCTTTCGGTGCTCCGTCCTACTTTAACTTATGCAGCAGCAGTTTGGACAACCGCTGTTAAACACTACATTGCCAAACTTTAGGTAATCCAGAAACGTGTACTTCGAACAGCTGTTGTTGGTAGTAGAATTTTCTTCTCTTCACTAGATGTTAAATTACAGGAAGCTTTTATTTTCTTCTTGGTTATCGTAGCACAGCCGATATTTTGTTGATTCGTTTGGATACGTGACCAAGATAAGATTCATGCTTTTCGGGACCATAACCTGATAATCGTTCATAGACGTACAGAACTTTTTAATAACAACACTTTTCTTCATTCAGCAAGCACAATGCTCACTATGTACTAGATGTACAACGGCACAAAAGTAAACCTAGACGATATACAGTAAATCTCTACGAAACTGAGCCTTGTTTATATGGTCCAAGTTTGCTTTTGTATCATCATACCTAAGGGCAAAATAATGAAATTCCAGTTTTAAGACTGACGATTTCCTTTTACAAGAGTTACACGTGAACGACCTTCAATAATAACTAGAGTTGCACAATTTGCGCCAACAGCCAGTGGCAGGCGCATAAAAGTTTACACAAAATAAATGGTCAGAAATAAAATATAATACGTGCTCAAACACTTACCGTATTGAGTCTTCCGTGAAATCACAAAGTGAATAACGCCTGTTAAATATCTGCAACATTAGATATGTTTCCACAGTTGTTGTCTAGTGACGTTATATTTGCGTAATTAAAATAATCTTTGGAACAACTTAACGGTTCTATTGACGCACCTTCAAAAATTTGTCTTAATGTGCCAAAATCAGAATCTTTGTCTGAAACACTTTCAAAGCTTTCTAGAATACAAACATTTTTTACGTCTTCTACCGCGCATAGCTGTGCGTGAACATGTTGCACTATTTGCAGAGATTCCACTAACGACACCGAAGGACTTTGTAATTTTTCTATTGCCTCCACTAAACCGAAGTAATTGTTCTGAATAGTTTTTAAATCCGTTTTAACCTGACTATCTTGAAATTTCGCCTGGCTTTCCTTGATAGCCGCAGCTTCCTTTGGGTCGAATTGTAAAGCCACGGCATTTCTGCTATAAATTCTATAACTTTGTTCAACATTGGTCGTTTTTGCGACGTAGGCAACATTTTTAAAACAAACGTAGAACTACGAAATAGTATTTACGGCAGCGTACATGTATACACAACAGATCTGGTTGAGATTCGTAGTTATACTGAGGGTAGTATCGAACCTCCGCCACGGCCCGTTGGTGTTAGTGAGCAATATTTTTATAATTGATCTAAATTTTTATAATTTTATTGCACATTGTTAAAAGAATACACGATATAGAACGAGTTTTAAAATGGTTAGTTTTTAGCATACACATGAAAATGTAATTCTAGATATGAATATGTAGTTTTCTGAACAGAGTAACGCCACACTTTTGATATGTAGAGAGATTTCTAATAGTCAGGAAAAAAAGTACTTTCCATGGCGGTAGTATCAATATTTACATCCTATTTTAAGTGTTCAATTAGTCGTTTAGGAAATTTAGTAAAAAATTGCCTTTTTAGTTGTAATGTTTGCTTTGCTCAGCGTTTTCCGTTTGTTATCTATTTGTGTTTATTCTACATTTTCATTAGTTTTTCGTTTACGACTAATACAAAAGTCTTTCTAAAGTCTCATTTCATCTAACATTTACTTCGAAAAAGGGAGGCACCTGAATAGCAAATTCTTGTGCAGTTTTCCATTGAGTAAGAGAAATTTATTTTAGGGATCTATTTTCGAAATGGCCAACAGAACGAAAAGGGTATCTGGAAATACTTTGTACAATTTTGTGTAGAAGAATTTTCTGATCAGTTTCTTGATGAAGAAATCGACAATGCAAACTTGGAACGTCATGTTTACAGAATCGCCGCACGTTTTTATTAAACAGGAAGTGTCTGTGAGGGAAAATCACCTGGTTGGCGGTCCATTTTGATAGAGGAAGTGATTGAAAATGTTCGTACTCACATTCAAGAAGGTCCTACAAAGCTATTACGTCAACTGGCTTAACAAACAGGAGTTATTGTATGAACGTATGGTATGTGGTAATGCATATTAATCATGTTATTGTAGGTTTATCAGCACAACACGTGAAGCAGAGAAACAAAAGTTACAGTTTCACCCATGTAGAGTCTCTGTTGTGCAAGGGCTGCTACCATTAGATTTGGAAAGAAGACTGAATTATTGTCATTGGTGCAATTTTTTCTGATGAAGCATGGTTTCACGTGTCAGGTTATATAAACTCCCAGAACTACAGATTTTGGTCATCAGAAAATCTCCATGAATATAATGAGATACAATTCCATCCAGCAAAGGTTAATGTTCCGATTGCAATGTCAATATCTAGAATAATTGGTCCAATTTTTTTTTAAGAAACAACAGCTGTTCGCTATAGAGCAGTGTTACAACAATTTATTGAGCAGTTAGATGTTGAAGAACGTCAGTATGGGTAACTTCAATAGCACAATGCAACTGCTCAAAGGGCCCATGAAACCACACGCTATCTAATGAGATTTTATGGTGTTAGGATAAAAATTATAATAACATATTTGTAATATTTCGCACATTTTGCATATGAACATTGTATATTTGGTAGCATACTAATATTTTGCCTACTGAACACATATCAAGCCTGCACCATGGGATTAGTTTAGTGTATTTCAAAAATGGAGGTGAGGATTGATATCACCGCTACGGAAAGTAGTTCTTTCTTCCTCACAATCATTAAAAATTTGCCATTATGTACCAACATGCTACTGCGTATCTAACTCCGAACATATTAATGGTTAGATAATTGGATATGAGTAATAGTAATAATATTTAATAATAATCTTAATATACAACTATCATTATTGGTATAAGAAGAACAAGAGAATTTGATTTGTAAGTTATGTAACCTAGTACACGAATGAATCAGAAAAATAGTGCAAAGCTATGAGAAATTCCAATTTTTAGTTAATTTGAAATAACCTTAAAGATAACAGTTTAACTTACTATTTTTACTTGCAATGTAGACAAAAAACTGGGTGCAAAAATCAAATCGTGTTAAAATAATAACGCTTCTGCCAAGAAAACGCGGTAGTTATAACATCGGAACAATCGAGGAAGGAATTTACAGTACGGATTTTCTAGAAATAATAATTCCGATGATTTGTTTTTACATCTGCTGAAAGATTCGTAAAATACGCGAATTGATGCCAAAGCATCAACCGCTGGATCTAAACAAATTCTACTTTTTATGATTTAAGCAATATAGTCTTAGCCTCGTTGATTAATACGCTCGAAATAAAGCAAGCCATCGAATTCAAATATTAGAGAGATCTATACGTTTGTAACAGTTCCTCACCCGGGACGATATAGGGTCTAATTTTTATTGATACCACTACTGACCTTTACGTAACCACCCCCTTAATTTATTGCCGCTTATGGCACGCGTAGCGATGTCAGGATGTCACCCACATTTTCCGGTATTCAGACCAAATGGAAGGTTATATAGGAAAAAAATCGTTTGCGTCACAGAGACATAATAATAGGTTCTATAGGTGGAGGTATAATAACTAGTCAATACCGGTCAATGTGTAGGGTAATGGAAGCATTGAAGTAATGGGCATTGCGCGCAGTACGACCATATGTCGATGCTATCGTCTGGCAATAACCGACGAACTCCGACGTGCCGTTCTTCACAAAAATTAAAGGCAGACGTATAAATTACACGGGAGGGTGGACTCGCATATGCGGGGGCGAGTCGTATACCAATGTGATTCTATAAATCGAACAATTGCAAACAATACTTCCTACAATTGTACAAACGTATTATGATAGAATAAAAACTATTTTAAATAACTTTGATACATTACAATTTAGAAGGATACCTCGTACTTTTCATAAGCGGTTAAAGTATTCCAAAATGTGGTAAATCTCGGAAGTAAAGTTCTTAATTTTTACATCGCGATGAAATGATCTGTTATGAGAAACCTGTTAATACGAGGGTCACGCTATATATTTTGAGATACAAGAAAACTACAAGTCTTTTTACGAAAATGATTTTATTTATGTTCAAAATAATCTCCTCCTGCATCAATGCACTTTTGTAACCGAAGTTTCCACAACGTGAAAACGTGAAGTCAGTCATCTCTTGGAATGCTCTCAAAAAATAGATGAATTGCTTCATTTATCTCATCCTCCGTCGTGAAACGTTGATCACGTAAATGTTTCGTTAGGTTGAAGAACAACCAGAAATCACACATAGCCAAATCAAGCGAATTGGGTGGATGTTCAATGACTTTTACCTTATTTTCACGTAAAAATTCAACTGTCTGCTGTGCACTGTGTGACGATGCATTGTCATGATGCAACATTAACCAGCGAATGTTGGCTGACTCAAGAACTGCAGGTAAACATTTTATGGTGTACCAGTTTGCTGTGACTGTAGGTTGATTTTCTAGCTTCGTTGCTTTTACAAATCCGGTACTACGGAAGAAAACTGCGTACATAACTTTCTTGACAGCCCTTTGCATTTTTGGCCATTGTTGGTGTTGGTGCATCTTCGTGGATCCACACGCGGCTCTCCTGGCGGGTAGGAATATCGTAAAATGGGATGTAAGTTTCATCACCTGTTACTATTTTTGATAGAATGCGATGTCCACCATTATTTAACATTTCCAATGTTTCCCGAGCGATTCTTACTTGCTCTGCTTTTTGGAAATCGGTAAGCGTGTGTGGCACCCAACGAGTAACAATTTTTTTCATCCGAAGATGATCATGTAAAATTGAATTTACTGTTGCGGATCCAACACCAAGAGTTGCCTCAATCACTTGATAGGTGCATCTTGGATCTTCGTCGATCATACGTCTCACACTTTCAATGTTTCCAGCGGTAACTGAAGAACAGGGCCTACCGGTACGTTTCTCATCACCAAGCGATATCCGTCCTCTTTTAAATTCGCTATACTGGCGAAACACAGTTGCACGTGAAGGACTTTCATCACCAAATGCGAGTTGCAATCGTTCAAGACTTTGTTGTTCGCTTAAACCGACCTTAAAATCGTAGTAAATCATTGCACGTACATGTTCTCTTGACAAGACCATGTTTCGATGACAAAATGTACCTACCACGTTTACTCTATGACAGCAGCGACTCAACTGACAGTCAGAGTTTACTACTTAAGGATGTTGGTATTTAGAAATGCAGTGTTGCCAGCTCCAACTTCTCTACTTTTGTGGCATCTCAAAATATATAGCGTGTCCCTCGTACTAAAGGAATTCAATTAAAAATCATTTTCCCCATATCTGAAAATACAATATAATCATAATTTCTTATGATTATTTTCATATAATCAACGCGTAAAGAAACGTTTACTTGTATCAAAGCTGTCCGCCCTAATTCAAAACAATTACTGTTTCAATTATCCGCAATATAATAACTGTTTTAAATCAAAAACATATTTTCTTAGCGTTTCTTTCTTTCATGTACTAGTTAATAGTAGCAGACATTTAAATAATAACAAGCTACAAAAACAAATAATCGCTCCTATGTGCTTATGTACCTGTTAATGTTTTGAAAATACGTGGTTTAAAGTATTACTTTTTGTTAAACCGTGGAAATGTTAAATTTGTCCATGAGTCACTGTAACCTTAATAGTAGGTCTAGGCTAAAAGTTCACGACTCGTTTGATAGATGTAACTAAATACATTATTACCTTGGTATTCCATATTACCAACATATTCCATATTTGTACCTTCTACTTTGCTTGTTTTAGTTCAGATTTATAGTTATTATTAAATTCATAATTAATACTTATATTGTAAATCGTTGATGAAATCTATACTCAAAATAAATAAATAATAATAATTTATTTATAAGCTCACATGCAGATGTCGTAGCGCTTAAGCGCTATGTCATCTTGCATTAAACAGACCATGAGCTACTTGCGAGGCGGCATCTGCACTCCGATCTCTGTCGCTACTTTCTGGACGGCATGACTATATTTCTTGGCACTAGATAGCGCCAAGAGATATATTTTAGTGCTGTTTGGAGATTAATGCCATAAACCCGAAAGGCAAATAGCAACGGTGAGAAGGGATTTTGTGCTGGGAGTGATGCTGATGGCGCCGTGTAGGCAGGAGCATGTCCGTTGGCTAGCGTTTTTTCTCTTCTCACTTTATTTTTGCCGATACCATGAGCTATATTACCATTAATTTTGATTATCGTTACTAGACACATTTTTCATATGTGAGGAGCGCTCATGCAAAACCAGGCATGTTCACTTTTGGTTAAAATTTAGTTTGATACGGTTTCGCAGTGTTCTTGATCGTTTCTATCACCCACAGTGATCAGAGTTGTTCAAAAACCGTTCTGCCCCATAGTAATCTGGCAATGAATGTCGACAGTTCAGCCAAAATCAGACATATCCATCTTTGAAAATTAAATTTAGTATATCGGTCAAAACAGGACATATCCGCTCATATTGAAAATTTCTGTAATATACACGTTGTCTCAGGCTTCACCGGGCTGTGAGGTATATTGTACGTAGCGCGATCTGGCATTCTTGCATTTATCTCCGTAGATTTCGAATACATTATGTTAGTTTATACAACCGCAGAGATAGTACAGATCATTAAGTGGCATTTTGGGAATTGCCGTAAATGCCAACAAATAGACGAACAGCCTCAAATCCCTCTAATACATCCCGAGCGGGAGGAGAGAGAAGTGAGGGTTTGTTCGTTAGTTGAAATGGGCGAACCTTGCTCTAGCTGGCAAATTGCAGACGATATCGGTATTAGTAGAAGTACTGTGAAACATATTTTGAAACCAGGAGATTTTTTCCTTCACTCAAATAGTTAATAAAGTAACATTATTAGAATTTAAATTTATTTTGTATTATTATCGAATTTATTTTTCTTTAGTTTAATTTTTATAAGAATCGTTGTTTATTTTCCTACTTAGAATTACTTTTTCGTTCTCCTACATCGTATAGCAGCAACAAGATGAATATAAGTAACTGTACTTTCTAACATAATCTGGGAATACAGAAAGATTACGCAGTAATACTGTATTAACACATTTTGTCAGAAGGCAAATCGAGAAAGTTATAAAAAACACCGCAAAAAAACATTCAATATCAGTGCTGAGAGAGAGGTAAAAACCTCAATAACAACTTTATTGCTTCACTGAGAGGATTCAAATTCTGACATTTATTACTATTACATAGGTGAATATTCCTCTCAAATTTCATTTGGAAATTCTAACCCCTTCTAGCTGTTGCAATTTCTATGTCACTGAGTATATAAACCTTTTCTGGTAGCAACCTAATTATTCCAAACGTCAAACTTGTTTTGTAGACGTAAAATAAACAAAGAATCCTGAAAAGATTATTCCATTGTATATTAAATTATAGTTTTGGTCTATCTAGTTACTTACGTGAATGTATTGGACAAGTTTTAAGTCTGCTATGTTATTATCCTACAAGGAGACAGTCTTTCTTATACAATAGGAGTGTAAACATCGGCAAATAGTTATCTATAGAGAGAGGAGCATTGAGAAGACACTTCTTCTTGGCAAATAATACCTTTTAATGTAGAGAGTAGGTATATACCTACATTTATCGCAATGACAAATCTCGAAACGTGAAAAATTCCTCAATCCATCGAAACGGTACCGATATAATTACCCAGCCTTTTCATATCTTTCGTCGTTCCGGGGACCTATCATCCTTTAAAAACGTAATGGTATTGGAGGATGACAAGTATTTAAAGAGCCTTTCTTCTCCATTATACTCTTTTCTTGTTTTCCCTACGACGGATCTAGTCATCGAGTTAGTATACGCGTAGCGCAACGAATTTGTCCCCATATTTGCGCTCTTTGTTCAATTGTCGAGATATATTGTCGTCGACTGTACTTATTCTTCTTTTTTATTGGTACAGCTTATTCCTTCTTGTTGTCTTCCTTTCAATGCGCAACGTTTGAACGTGTGTAATGCGAGATGTTTCTCCTCGAATCGGTTGTTGCTGGTGGGTTACCTGCGGACGCACATCAGGATCTCCTCGAGCTACATAATTGACCACCGAATAGGCATGGCTCCAAATGTTCCCGTTCGAACGACGTGTACTTAGTACTGCTAGCTAGGCATGTATATACATGCATTACATCATCGACAGGCGGCGAGGTAGGAGAGCAAAGGCGAAGACAAACAGAATCTATATTTATGTCATTGTAATGTCATCGAGCTATAATCTCTCTACCATCGGTAAGGCATGTATTGTGTGCGACCCGTCTCGTATTATTGTCGTCCTAAATATGCCCCAGATTATTGTCCAGGTATAATTTTGGACCTTCGACAACAACGACGTTCTCGATTTCTTTTTTAGCGATTGGCATATGCATACACTTATATGTATCTGCATACCTTTGCGGAGAGTTGATACTACATAGCGGCCAAAATTAATTCCCTTAAAATATCTATACGATTTTAGTCGATAGCCTATATGTATATATGAACCATTCCAATATGAAGAACACAACTGATCGTTGTAAATGAATCAACTCCTTATACAGTAAAGAGTGTATTGTTGGAATCCACTCTATTGGATCTCCATAAAGTCGATTGACACACTTAAGCGTTGTTCCTTGGTAATGCAGGCAGAATCTGCATGACTGCCACGCGCAGAGAAATGGTTTCTTGCATCAAGAAAATGGTTTTTCTTGCAAAAATCGGTCTCTATTCAAGAAAACATTTTTATTTCAACACTATAAAATTGTATAATATAAAAAAATTGTTTTCTTTAAATTTTATTTGGATTAAGTAAATATTTTCTTAGGGTTAGGAAATCAAGAAAATCCAAGACAGAAAAATGTTTCTCTCAAGTGCAAATGAAAATTTTATTAATAACATTTTGTTCACTGACGATAATCCAGCAATTACAGGTGTCTTAGGTAAAGAATTCAGAGACACTATAGGAGCAATTCTCAAGAAGATGTTCCTTTAAAAGGTTTTTGAAAGTATGTACGTTTTGAGCCTTGATTTGTTGAGGTAAATTGTAAATTTTTATGCACATGTACCTCGGGCTTTTTTTGTACATTGTTGTTCTGTGATTCGGAATTGCTAATTCATTTGCATTTCGGGTTTTATATGTATTATTTATGTTGCTGTTACATACAAACAGTTCTTTGTACCTATGCGTAAATACAGTACATTCATATATGAAAAGACACGGCAAAGTCATCATGCCATAACGTCTAAACATTGGACGACATGAATCCATTCTATGTAATGAAAACATTGCCCTTATACTTTTCTGCAGCACAAAACTGCGCGAAAAGTGAGAATTGTAGGAGAATTTAACATTAATTTTGAAGAGTTACGAAAATAGGAAGATGAACTAAAGAGGAATAACCTCACCGTTTTTCAACGTTTGTCATTATGTGCACTTATAACACACACACTCCAAGGCCAGTGGGCCTGGGGGGAAATTGTGGGTTTCGAAAAATAGCTATTATCCGCCAGAGGGAATTTCATATCTATCGGGTAGCTATGCTGAATACCCTATACGTTTTAGATTGACAGCTGATATTTTCGAAGTAAATATTGAACATAACAGTAGATATAAGGAAAGAACTCAAGGTAAAGTCAGTGAGGGAAGTATTAGAAGATAAAGAACTGATGTGGTTTGGGCACCTGCGGAGAATGGAGGAGGAGAGACAGCTAAAAAGAATTTGGGAGGCTCCATCAACGGGAGGGAACAGGAGAGGGAGACCCCGAAAGTCGTGGAATAGTGTGATCAACGAAACTAGAACTCAGCTAAGAAAATGGCAGAAAACAGGAAAGAATGGAGAAAATTCATAAGCACCTCGACACCGTAAGGTACCAAGAGGACTGGATTATGTATGTATGTATATATTGTGAATAATTAAAATAGTAGTTGTCTTGAATTTGGGTGGACAGCGTTGATACAAGTAAACGTTTCTCTGCGTGTGCGGCAGCAAAAAGAGGATTTTTCCCCTCTTTCTTCTTGATATTTCTAACCATTTTGTTTCTGTCAGCACCTTTTTTCGTGTTCTTCAAAGATAAAAAAGTGACATGGAAAATTAGTACGTTGGCGATTGTACTGATTTCAGTACACTTGAAAAAAGTACCTTGGATGGTAGACTTAATAAAAACCACTACCGGGCCACATAGATTTTACTCTTATTATTTAATTCAGTATCATAATTCATGTTGTTTTTTTTGTTTATAAACATTCTTTTCCATGTATAACCTGCATTCAATTAAAATTCTATTCTATATTCATGCGTAATCGACAAGAAAAATAACATAACTCCAGGCGTAATGTTGAGTTTGACCTTGCACGAGATTCCTTTTCCGAAGAATATGTAAATATGCATAAAGGAGACGATGACCCCATTAAAATAAATTGGAGAAGATATCCATAGGATAGAGTAAAATGAATATACCCACACACATATTCATACATTACCTCTTTCGAATGCAGATACTCCTGCTAATTTATAGTTGGCGGGGTATTGTCCCAGCGCTAAAATTGGAAACGATTTCGAATAAAATATTGTGTGAGGTTAGGTTTTATTTCGTTTCTCGGGCTACGCCTCTTTGCATCGTCGTATTTTTAGATTGATGAAGGTTGACCCATACAAAAATAATCCTTCACATGCTGTAATGAATCAACACCGTTCCGAGTATCACATTGTTGTGTCGAATTTATTTCTAGTCAAATACGTTTTTTCCTTCTTGAAGAAAAAAGTGTTGGAACTGGCTTGATTAGCATAAACGTCAAAAAAGGTGTTAACATCTTCTTCGGCAGCGTAAAATATGCAGACAATACCTACGCGCTATTGATTGTTAAAATGACGAAGAAATGAATTGGAAATCGGACTCTTCTCGGAATATTTTAAGCGACAACAAAACAGCATCTTATGTATATGCTTAAAGCTTAAGTTGGCGAGAACCCGACGACCGACGCTGAGGAATAATCAAATAAATTGCTTATAACAAAGCAATGTAGATCGGAGTTATATACAGCGCAAATATACATGTAATGCATACGTTTAATGATAACAATGGGTCGTGCAGGTTTTCGCCAAATAGGGAATGCCATCGATGAGACATGCAGATTAACAGTCACGCCGTGCTTGCTTGCTTGTTCGCTCGCTTGCCGGCTCTCTCGCTCACTTGCGAACCGTGAGATCTTATAGCAAGCGCCCTATTCTTCGGTTTTTGACGAGAGCCTTTTCGTTTCTTTCTTCTCTTAGCACGTTTTCGTTGTCGTTCTGCTGTCTATTGGATATTCAAATCGGGGTGGAATGATTTTAGTGTAGCGTAATAAGAATAAGTTTTATATCACGGTATTTAAAAATATCGAAAAAAAGGTATCAAGCGAGGCGCCTATTTGCAATAACAGCTACGCTACCGGCTATACATAATTATTTGCCCACCTACATTTTTGTTCGGATTTTAGAAAATTATTTATTTATTGTTATTTAGGGGGTATCATTATTAGAGCTGGCCACGAGCAGTACCGCACAGTAGCGTAGAGTCGACCACGCCTCGCGTTCCACTAGAGTTATTCTGCTAATAGAGATGTTTGCTGCCGCAAATAATTTCGCTCATCTTTTAAATAAAAATTAAATAACACGTGCTTAAACACTTACCATTTCAAGAGTCCTCCGTGAAATCACAAAGTGGATAATGTCTGTTAAATATCTGCAACATTAGATATGTTTCAACTGTTGTTTCGGCAAAACTAGTACGGCATGAGGAAAAAATGCGTTTATATGCAGAGAACGAACGTTCTACATCTAGTGACGTAATATTTGCGTAAGTAAAATAATCTTTCAAATAACTTAACGATTCTGTTGACGCACCTTCACAAATGTGTCTTAATGTGCCAAAATCAGAATTTTTCTCAAAAACACTTTCAAATTTTTCTAGAACAGAAACATTTTTTGCGTCTTCAATCGCGCATAGCTGTGCGTGAACATGTTGCACTATTTGTAGAGATTCTTCTAACGGCACCGCAGGATTTTGTAATTTTTCTATTGCATCTGCTAGCCCGAAGTAATTGACGTGAATGATTTTTAAATCCATTTTAACCTGACTATCTTGAAATTTCGACTGGCTTTTCTGGTAGCGGCAGCTTCTTTTGTATCGAATTGTAAAACCACGTTCTTAATATTGTCAAATTATTTATGATAAAAAAACGCGGCCTACAACCATGTTCCCCAACGAGTTAGAATAGGTTCTGGTGGTTCTGGTATATGGGGGCACAGTCTGTGAAATTCGCGAATACGTTTCGGTGATTTGACAAATACTGCTTTGGTATGCGCTATTAAAGCGTCTACCTCAGGATAACATTTTCTGATACTATCCGCCACAAGATTGAGAGCATGAATTTTATACGTAATGTGTAACAAATTAGCAGAATGCTTTTTAAGAGACCGGCCTACAGAAAGCATGTTTGCAGCACCATCACTCACTAACATGAAGAGTTGGTTTGTTGAAAGTTCAAACTTGTCCAATGTATTTAACACTAACTTTGAAATTACTTCGGCAGTACACTGTTGTATTCGTTTGGAGACTAATAGAATTGAAGGTGCCGATTGATGAGGTTCCAATTTGGGTGCCATTACATTAAGAACAGAATGTTTCTTCCGATCTGTTGTTTCGTCGACACATAACCACAATTTTTGATCTTTCAACTCCGATTTTATTTTTTGTTCAATATGTTCGCGCGCAGATGGCACAATTTTTCGTAACGATGTTCGACTTGGTAATTTGTACTCCGAATAGTTATTCCAAAAGCAGATAAATGGTTCCTTGTCTTGTAAATTAAACGGTATATTACATGCGATAAACGTAACGCATAAATTAAATATAAATTTTTCATTGTCTCGTGCGCAATTTCTTTTTGAGACATGCTTTTCACTATTTACGTGTCGTAGACAATGTTGTCTGGACCAACGCATTAACGGGATTTTACAGATTATACATTTAATTTTAGCACCTTCATATATTAAGTCTGGAACTTCTGCAATAAATTTTCGAAGTTTGTCCGACCGCGGTCGTTTTGCTGACGAAATCATAATTTTTCTAGGACAGATAAACAATTGCGCAAATGACCGGCAGCGAAAATGTCCGTACTGGTCCGCAGACGAAGTAATACTACCGTTCCTCTCGGTCCGAACTGATTCTACGCCGATGCGCGGTACCGCTCGTGGCCAGCGTTAATCATTATTTACCAACAAGTAAAAGAAAGATATCACATCAAATAATTCCGCAAAAGACTCCCCTGATACTTAGTTATCGAGTGAATCTCTTTAATTTGTCAATTAGGGTTCCAGGTAGGACTATAAAAAGGCACGAAATGTAATACAATTAAAAAATCAAATTATCCCTCACTAATAAATAAAGCATGACAAACGGTTGCACCCGCAGTGGCGCCGTGAAAGGAGCTGTGTTCACTAGGTGCATACAAGGAATCGAGTGGACGTTTGGTTATTATCGGTTGATCGGTGTGCGTGTACTATTTATAATGTTCGAGAAATTAGTGGAACCGTCCGGGGCATACCGCGCAAAAGTAGACGCAGTATTAATAAAAAAAATAATAGATTGTTATAGATAGATCTTTGGTGCACGTACGCCGGGAAAAACCCATTTTGCCGACTGACCTTTGGTTTCTGGCATGTAGTGATGTATCCATGTCTCAACATTGCTTTGAAGTTATCAGGCGATTCTTTTTAATCAACCGTCAGCAGACGCACTCATCTCGCCGATAACTTTCTTATACTCAATTTTTCGTGAACTGTTTTCCAATCTTCACTTGGTGATGTGCTAACACGATATCATGAACTTAATTGATCGTATCGTCCATAGTCACCTGAATGGGACGCTCCTCATCAAAGACGTTCGGCCACGCTTAAATTTATTAGACCAGTATCTTATGGTAGTCATCGAAGGTGCATGGTCCTTACGAACTGCATCCAGATTATCTTTGATTTCTGCAACGTTATCCCATTTAAAAAAAGAAATCGGGTCACTGATCAGTATTGTCCTTTTTCCATTATTCCACAAATACATAAACTTGCTCACTTTCAATAACTCTCAAAACAACACTACTCGATGAATCTCTCCAAAATATAGACAGACATCGACTAAAGAATGCTACTCACAGTCGGTATTGCAGATTTTGAAACGAAGCGTTATTTATTTCCAAGCATGGGTATTTTTCATACCGTCCTCGCATAAAGCTTTTATATTAGAAAGTGAATTATCATTCAAAATAGGCTATTCGATTAAAGGAAATGGTAAATTTATGTTTTGTAAAAGTGCTTATTTAATTGTTTTTCTATTAACTTCATATTAATTAGCAGGAGAAATATTGCTAATTTGCCAAGTTAACCGATTTTGTAGGGCCAATAATAACGAAGATAGTAATAGTGGCTCGTCATGCTTTCGATTTGTTTTATTAACTGTACCGTATCGTTCCTCAAAGTACTGTACTGAACGGTACTGACAGTGAGCTAAATGGAACATGCATTTTTTTCACTGGACGTAAATATAATTATTCTAACCTAACTTTATATACTGAGAAATGTAAACAAAAAGAAATTCGCCGAAATAGGTCCAGTATGTAATGTAAATCAAATTTCGAATTATGAACACAGGTGTAACCCTAAACCTAACCTCAGTGAGTGTAGTAATGTGGAGAATATCAATAAACCTATGCTTTGCCCGTGTGTCAACTGAACAATATGGAACGTACCAAATATTCGGTAGGGACACGAAGGGAAAGGGGATTTAAAAAAAAGTACGGGTAGGAACTATCCGTTCTTTTCAAATGGAACACACATATTTGAAATTTGTACCGCACAAACGGCTCAGTACAGTACTTTGGGTCAAATCGAAAGCAGCTAGCATGAACAAAGAGTACTTAACCTTCGTAAAAACGACCAAAGCCATATCTATATGCCAGCTGTTAGCATCTCTTCCTAGTAGCTCCAACTATCCAATGTTGCTAACTTACAATAATGAAACCAATTCTTCATCTTCTAACTCAACTAACTGACATTGATTAATCTGATTTTTTTAATAGTTAACTTTTCCGAAAAATCTTGAAAAATGACTTTATACTTGAGTTTGAAATTTTTATTAACCACCACCATAATTTATATAAAATTTGTATAACAGAGAAAAGAATAGACACGCTGAAATCTGTCGATATAACAAAAATCTTCTTTACCGATCGAGTTTCGATTTATATATTATGTAGGTAATTTCGAAATGACAATCAAGATACGAGTTTTCTATTTGACCTAACAGATAATTAATACCTAGTTGTGTAAATCCCACAGAACTCATTCGCGTTCAACGTTAAATTTAGCGTAAAGGTCATAGGTTACGTCCCGTACATATGTTGCGCGTTCTAAAACAATGAAATGACGTCCATATGGTGTGTACCGTTTCCAACATTGCATGTTCGCTGATCGCGATAATTTCGGTGTAATTATAAGTCCGTAGTTACTACATTACATGCACTGGATGTAAGCACCGCTTTACATCGAACACAACTTAGATACATATGTAAGTATACATAAAGAAGAAAAAAAAACGAATTGGCGTGCTTAGTATTGTTTTAAACATAGAATGAAAGAATACGGTTTAGTTATAAGTGTGTATGCAGTTCTCATTGGATTACAAACATTTTTATGTGAGTACTTGTCATCCAAATGTTGTAATAAACTTTAAATATGTATGTATATAACGAAAGAGTATTGTAGAAATAATGTTGTAACATACTGTTACATATAATTATATCTTGTTTATGAAAGTTACGTTGGCAACATTTCCTCAATTGCGAATTTCGCTAACGAACCTAACCTAGAAATAGTATCTATTCGTACATCAATTAGTGTTGCAGATGATATAGAACGGTTGTTGTATCCCATTCTCATTTAATTAAACGTTAGAAAACGTTCCCGAGTTTCTCATATTTACCGTTGATATATGGTACTAGACGCATATGTGCATGTAAGTGTATATTACGTTTCGGTAAACGCGAAACCTGCAATTACCGATCGTACCACGATTCTACAATACAAAACAGCTATATTAAAGGTAGTAGGCTGATGACAATAAATTATTAGCTTCTGCAATGTAGTAATAATGTCGGCGAGGGACGGAGAAATATGCGCCTTAATTAATACCCCCCGTGCGTGAAATGATAACTAATTAAGAAGATCTAGACGGCGACGGCGCGTAGTTTCGTAAAATTCCCATCGAATTAACGAGCGCTTACGGGTCGGTCACACGATTTCGAACAAAAGAAAACGACGGCCTATACGAAACTGAAGGAATATAAGGAGAATTCCACTTGATACACACAGACATACATATAACATACATTGGCGATCGATAAACCCTCGTCTCTCTCTTCGATTCCTTCTCGCTCTTTCTGTTTGGGAGAGGCAGACACACGGACAGAACGCGAGAGAGGAGGGCATTGTTTAAAAAGCCACTAATTATAAAGGCTCGCTGAAGGCACACCAGCGAAGAGGGAGATTTATTTTTCTTGCATATTGAAAAGGCCTCTTCTTTTTTTTCTTCTTGTTGTTCTTCCTCTAGATATACTTCGTTATGGTCGTTCTCTCTTCGACGTCGTTGTCTTTTTCTCCACGAAGAGATGCAATATAATTTAAAGATCCGATGGATGTGTGACAACTCAACCAAGAGAAAGAAAGAGAATGCTTATACCCATGGGGTGATGTTTTAAAGTTTAAAATGGGAATCATTAATTGTCCATATACATACATCTGTAGGTATAAAAGTACATATATTAAGTTTCCATCTTCTTTCATCCTCTTTTATACTTTCAAATTAAAATTCAACATTTTATTCTGTAGGTATGAATGCATGTACCTTAGTAAACTCCTTATGCTATAATTTATGTCAGCGGTTCTTAAAATTTTTTCGGAAGTGGAACTTGTTTTCTAGTTTAAAGATGGTTATTTACCTTTCCTGAAACTGTTTAGCTGGTGTGACTTTTTCTTTAAATTTTAAAAGATGATTTCTTCTCTAACATTCTATTATTCGAGTAAAGTCGAATTTAAAGTATAATAAGAATCAATATATCAGAGAGAAAAAAATATAGAGCTTGATACATCAACATACAAAATCTGGTGAATAGGGTGGATGGTCTATCAATTCTAACCTCAATTCGTGAATTTTCGCACTGGTGACCACTTGAAGTGTGAGATAGAGCGTTATCTTGGTGGAACAGAATTTTTCTTCAGATTCGGCTGTTTTTCCGCAATTTCTGCCTTCAGTTTGCCAAGCAATGATGCGTAGTTTGTCCCAGTTATTGTTTTTCCTTTTTCAAGCTAGCCGATGACTATGCAAAAAAACAGTCGCCATATTCCTGGCCGATGGAACAGTCTTTGCTTTTTTCGAGGCCGATTCACCCTTCGCATTCCACTGCTTCGACGGTGTCTTGGCCTCAGAAGGCAATTTTGATATACTTTTATATTCGAGAGAAATTGATTTTTGCTATCGCTTTAACTTATTATGCCAATCATAAATAAATAAATCCGGTGTTAATTCTGGTGTATTGGCTAAGTGCAATATGGCTTTTCTTGACAATTTAATGTTTTTTTTTCTCTTCAAGTTCTACTAATAAATTACAATGAAAACCGTGTTTAAAAAACTATTGCACCTATCCAATCATTTTCGTATTTGTACAGAAAAACTGGTACGGCTGTTAGTGACCCGTTTTAGGTTTGATAGGACTTAGGTCGTAATCAACAAAGGAGGTAAAGCACACTGTGACCAACCACCACCAATCAAAGAATTTTCTGGTTATTGGTATAATAGCCAAATGCCTACTCACGTGCGTGTTAGGCAAGTTGATGTTAAAAAAAAATCGTATTCCTCCTTCTTGAAGGTGTTTTTCGTTTAGACATCAAATGAAAATCAGAAAGTTTTGAGTTTTATTTTAAGATCTATTTAAGATTTACTTTTTGTTACGGAACCTTAGAAAGACTTCAATGAAACTACAGGGTTCCGCGGAACACATTTTGAGAACCACTGAACTGTGTATATTTAGCATTGGTTCATGAATAGAGAAGCAAATAAAGGATCGAGGATTATGCAAATTATTTTCGGAAAAAATATTTAACGGCTCCCCCTTTATACAGCGTGTCCCAGAATTGATGCTACAAGAGGTGTGCGGAACTAAAAATCTTTTGAATCTTAATTTGACCTTTTGGAACTAAACCCTGCTTGGTTAGAAACTTATTTTTAGTTTACTTTCGATTTTTTTGAAATCAAGCGAGCCTTGATAGTTGAGTTTTTTCGTTTCAAGTAGAGTACCTTTTTCGTTCTTAACAAGACTTTGGCGAATTGTGAACCAAAATTGACAAATAATGGATTTCATCAAAGTAAACCGATCATTCATAAAATTTGCACAATGCCATAACAACTTTTCTGAACAACTTTCCTTAATAACATTTTAGCATACTGTGAATGAAAAAGGTACTTTACCTGAAGCGAAAATAGTTTTTGTCAGTTGTCAGGCCTACTTGATTTAAAAAAATTGAAAGTAAACTAAAAATAAGTTTCAAGTCAAACAGGGCTTAGTTCCAAACGTCAAATTAAGATTCGAAGATCTTTAGTTTGCCTCTTGTAACATCAATGTTGGGAGACGCTGTATATATTACAAATTATATTCTAGAAAATGTATATCTGTTATACGAGGGTAAGTCAAATATTATCTACACTTTCGCCATAACAAGCTTTGAAGGTTATTGTAGTGGCGGCCGCTTGCGCATGCGTTGAGTTGGTGCCTCTGTGGTCATGTGTGCGGAATTTAATCACGATCGCGTCATTTGTCTGCTAGCTACAACAGGATAAGCATGTCAGCT
Organism: Dynastes maya; assembly: GCA_029619315.2. Taxonomy (NCBI): domain Eukaryota; kingdom Metazoa; phylum Arthropoda; class Insecta; order Coleoptera; family Scarabaeidae; genus Dynastes; species Dynastes maya. Next base: position 77,536,116 of record JAROYE020000001.1, read on the forward strand.
CCGCTATTAGTTTGCACCAAATAGGAACAACGAGCAATGATCCGATTTTTATGGTCAGAGGGTGTGAAAGGTGCTAGGCTCGCCTATTTGCTGTAACCATTTCTCGAGCTTGCTGAATGTTGTCGTCGGTGGTCGAGGTTGACGGCCGTCCAGCTCTCTCTTTTTGTGTTACGCTCATGCGGCCACTTTGAAACATTTCGATCCACAAAAAAACGGGAAGTGCAGACATTTTCTTCAATTTCTCTTGAAGACGCATTACTATTTATCTCAACATATCCTAAAACAGCAGCAGGACTAGCTTCTTCATCAGGTTTACTATAATATTTTGGCCTAGACTTATTTTCTGAGATTGTCCCTGAGTTTTTCAAATAAAGTGATATTTGGCTGTGTGCGTCCTGGATATCTTTGAAAATACAATTCTGAAGCAGCGATAGGATTTTTTCCACATTCAATGTAAGCTTCATACATATCTGCCTTTACGTATGATTCGTACTTCATATTAAAGTCAAATAAATAAAACAAATGGCGAAAACAAAATAATATTATAATTATGAAAAAAAAACTATTAGAATAGAAACGTAAACGAAAGTAAAATTAATAAAACAGTTAAAATACAATAACAAAGATAGAAATATGAATAGCTTGAACACGTATAATGCCGTTAGAAAATCAACTTTGACAGAGAACATAAAATGTATCGGCTATTTTTCAAAATAAACATGTAAAACTATATATATAATGAAAGCTGATAAAATAACTTTTTTAATGAAACCATCGCCTACTATTGCTTCCATTTGAAAAAAACAAAAGTTTGTTTTATATCTAGTAACTGTTTAAGGTTATAGGACAAACGTCAACGGAAAATTAAATAGGGTCACATTACTGGCAAAAAAATAAAAGAGATAGAACCAACAGAAACGCATAAAAATTCGATTTCTCTTGAAATATCAACAATCTGTTTTGACCAATTAATTTATCTCGAAAAACGGGCTCGTGACTCTACTTCGTTTTCATCTAGCTGTGCTCCTTCATAGGTATACCCATGAAACACGACCGATTTGGCCCACCTTGTACATGAAGTTGTTAAATGTCGAATCACACTATTTGAGTTAAATTTAAATCACAAGGAGTTTTAAAGACATTTTACATTTGATGCCGAGTTTTCAAAAAAAAATCTTTCTACAATAATACCGGTACCAATTTCTTGTTGATTGCTTATTGAAAACGTATTAAACTTAGAACATGAAGACAAATATAATTCAACCTTTTTCTACGGAAACATGCCAATTAGCAATACAGGCGTTTAATTTCATGTAAAACTCTTTGGTTTGGATGTTAGATGTACGTGCTTTTTCGCAAATCTTCTGAAATGCATATGGCCCCGGGACCTTGTTGCCGCTTTAATATCCTGCGTACGCACCTATTTATTAGCGCGTGGCATTCTCTTCTTTACCGAAACGTGTTTCGCAAATTGTTTTGTGGTTATGGACTGTTGCCAACAGCGAGATGGATGACCAGATACCATCTGTAGGTTCGTATAGTGTCCGTAATGGTGTATACGTATGTTTCGCGGCTATTACACCAAACTAGCGAACGTTTAGCTCGTTCTAGGACCTCAACTATAAAGAAAACATCTGCAGACATTCACGTTTAGAAATTTGGAACTAGAATCACATTGATCTTATTTCTATTTTAATTATACAAGATATTTTTATGTTTCTCTTTATGAGTTATGAGACAATGAAATTTATCTGTAGGTAATTTTAGTGTTAAAATGTGTATAATAAAAGTATTGTAAAAAATATAACAGTTTTTTTTTACATAACCTTATCAGTGTATTGCCAGGTTCTTAAAAATTATTATCTATGAGGTTATGTTTTGTGAAATAATACGTAAAAGTAGAAATGTCGTTTAGTTATCGAGAAAGAAGCTTATTTGCTCGTTGAATTGAAATGAACATAAATTTTATAATACAATCAATGTATAATCAACGTAAATTATTAGTTGTGTTCTTTTTACCACTTTTAAATACGATTAACCAAGATCCAACATTTTATTAGATGAGATAATTTCCTTTTCTTCACCCCATCTGAACCTAGTAAAATGTAAAGCTTTTGAATGGAGGACAGACAAAAATATAAATTTGTAAATATAGGTTATGTTTTTAGATTGTCTGAAGCTCGAACAAATTATCCATGTTCCTTTTAGATCAATCCTTTTTCAAATCAGTCTTAGTTAATGTTGTCTTACTTGTTCTCAATAGCGAGAGAAACGATTGGTAAAAAATACAACTATTATAAACTTACCTATATATTGATTATTTAGTAATTGTTAAATCGATCAGTTTTGAAGACACTGGATTTTAAATGCTACAAGTAACTTTAAATAATGAAATTAAAGAAGCATAGAACGCGTTAACACTACCACAAATCATTAAAAACAATAGTTAAATTGTATAAAACTGAATATATATAATCGCAGCTACAAACCGCGAGGCCACATCCGGCGATATCCTAGTTATAAACTAATTCAAGGAAGGGCGCAGAGTTACCGGTATGCGCAGTAGAAAATGTCATAAAAATGTGTCAGTTGACACCAATTTTACCTTTTTTTCTCTGTGCAGTTATTCAAGAAACTATTAGCATTTGTATCGTAATTTGCACATATAATAATAATAATAATAATAATAATAATATGTTTCATTACACACAAAAAAAGGATTACAAACATTGAAAAAAGAAAAAAAAAGGACTGTGTATAAATACATTTTCACTAAATATTCCAGTAACCCTTTGCGGTAAACGGCAGAAAGTCAGACGATCTGCACGAGAATGCGACGTCTGTTTTTCATTCCTGCCGCGATGATTACATCTACAAGAAAAAAAAGCTATGCAGCTATTATGTACCAACAAGCAAAGCTGATATTTCCATGTCAACATACAACATTAAAGAGACAAAAAAAAAATTAAATGAAATTGTAAATTTAAGCAATTGAATCATACGTCTTACATGACATTTAAAAGAAGGAACTGATAATTTTTTTACGAAATCCGGTAGACCACTGTATGTGCTACCACTTGTACAAAAATCTGGGACAAGCGACATTACCCATTTTAAACATGTCTTTTGTATGTATGAACAAATATGTCAAATTGTCTCAGTATCAATCAAGTAAATGGACAAATCATTATCACACGATTGAAAAAACGTCAAAATGAGCTCATAAGAGTTGTCCCAGATTTTTGTGCAAGTGATGGTACATGTATGTCTCGTGTTGGTGAGTACACAGGCTGTAGTACAGTCCATAGCGCTTCAAATATTTCCTGAAATATTTGACAGACTGTTGATTTGCTTCTATTTGCAATAAATTCTCAAATGAATCAACATTCATTCCTATACCGTAAGAGCGAGCGTACTATGATCAGCCAGCATAATTGGCATTTTTCGGAAATGTGAGAGCGAAGTTGTGGCTTTCATGTGTTCATGAACGAATACGCCGTTTAGAACGTGAGCAAGGTGCACAAATGAACTCGCGTTTACGCAATTTTGACAAGCAAATGACATTCCACAGTGACATTCAACACAGTACACCTTTAGATGCGCTGAGTTCGTGTAAAATCGGGTGATCATAGTATGCTCGTTCGTACGGTATATAAGAAAAAGGAATCGAGATCATGATTTAAGATTTCCAAAATTAAATTTAAATGGCCTCATTGTTGTTTCTTTTGAGTGTTGATGGGATGTACCCGCCAACTTCTTCTCTCTGTTTTTTACATTTATTTTTAAATTTATTCGTCATGATTATTGCATAAACTGCTAACAAAACACAGTGTACAACATTTCTGTGTCATTCCATTCATTACAAAAGAAATTATTAACAGACACATTCAGGTTATGATTGTTATGTAAACTATTGTTTAATAACTTTATTTAAATTTATTGTAATATAAAATGAATACAAAACGTAATACAAAATAACGAACAGTATCCACATCGGCTTAAATCTTATGTCAAAAGTCTATCCTGCTCCTGGCGGAGGCGGGAAATAACTATGTTTTTAAATATTTGTTTTTATAACAATGATACAACAAAATAAACCGAGATGTCAGTTATCATTAGAGCTTGTTAAAAAGGTGGTACCGGATGGCAGTCGCGTAACGGTAGTGGCGTGGGTAGGGGTAATTTTCAACTCGTAGTCGATCTCGACAGTACCGCGAGAGAGTTCAAAGCGACAGTACGTTGCACGCTGCACGCCAAATAACTACGCGGAGATGGGACGCCCAAAGGGTGTAACGTTCCCTTCGAATGTGAATAAATATCTCAGGTATTTCCCTGGATTACAATATAGAAGTCCGCATATTTATTGCACAATATGCGATAGCGGATTGCTAAGTCGCGATAGGTTTGAATGTAGAAAACATTGTAAAAGTAAACGTCGTGTATTGAATTTAAGAAACAGTATTCCATACTGGCAATTCTTATATGATTTTATTTTTATGTTAAGCGTGTGCAACATCCCACAACATCTAGTACCTAATGAACACTTTCGTCTTTTTTGGGCTAAGTACGTTCCCCCATGAAAGCTGCCAATATCTATGCAATTACGATACAATTTGCCACGTGTGCAATGTACAGTAAAGGAATGTATAAAAGACGAGTTGAGAAATAAGAAAATCTGCCTATGTGTGGATGAAACAACTGATGCTCAGAAACACAGCGTCATTCATGTTGTAGCGCGTCCTTTAAAACGTGATGGTCCACCAGCTTCATTGTTGTTGTCCAGTAAAAGGATTCAGAAAACTAATACAGAAACCGTTGTCAAGATAATAAAAGATTCGTTGAGAGAATTTTGTATCACAGGAACCCAAGTCGCAATGTTCGTTACTGACGGAGCCGCAACAATGCTGAGAGTTGGTAGGATGTTGAAAATATGATTTCCGACTCTTCTTCATATAACATGCCTCATACACGCATGCCACCTCGTAGCAGAAACCATTCGAAAGAAGTATCCGACGGTGGAGAAGATAATAGCATTTCCCAAAAGAGTGTTCATCAAATCTCCCAAATACATCCGTGTTTTCAAACAATTGTGTCCGAAATTACCATCACCACCTCAGCCTGTAATAACGCGATGGGGAACATGGCTCCAGGCAGTATCTTACTATCAGAAATATTTTACACAAGTGAAAAATGTAATCTTGAAACTTGATTCAAATGATTCTGCAGCAGTTCGAGATAGTCAGCAACTTTTTTCCAATTCGGACGTTCAACAACAAATAGATGAAATTTCCATGAACTATTCTGAAGTTGCACAAGCTATTGAGCAATTAGAAAACAGTCACTTATCTGCACGAGACGCATTAAATTGCATAAACAATTTACAAGCCGCTCTAGAAAACTTGACGAACACTATAGGAGTCGATGTTGCTCAAAAAAATTTGGTGCAATTTTAACGAAAAATCCCGAAAGGTTCGGTCTATAACTGAAAATCAAGAGTTCCCAGATGAGGAAAAGGAATATCTGACAGTTGCAAATCTTACTTCACTGGATGTCGAACGATCATTTTCGAAGTATACGACAACGTATTCACAACACCGTCGACGGCTGAATGAATCGACAATGGAAGCGTTGCTGATGTTGCAATTCTACGCAGCTTACCAGGGCTGTTGCCAATTGCCACAGTGGACATCAACACAGGAAAAGGTAATAATATTATTTTTCACTAATATTGTATATTACGTACCTAATTTTATACGGTGCGCCACTGCCGGTACCACCTTTTTAACAAACTCTAGTTATCATTATGTCACGAAATTATTTTAAGAATTACGGCAGAATATTGCAAATCATTTCTGGCTAATCCTAACGATAATTTCACGCTAGGTACCCTATGTGAACGCGCCTATAGATTTTCGATATTATTTTGTGCGAGAAAAGGTAGGAAAATGTGAACTCAAAGTAAAACACATCAGTGGTGAAGAAATGATAGCAGACGTTTTAATGAAAGGACTTACTTATAACAAACATATTACTTGCGTAAGAGGCATGAACCTAATTCAATAAATTTTCTAGTGTGAATATTGTAGAAAAAAACTTCTTAAATTTTTAAATTTGGCGGTATTTTTAAATAAAAACTTTATACATCTATAGTGTGGCACAACTGATAATTTGTTATTAACTTCTAAGCATGTAGAAGCTTCTTGCCACTTCTTGTTTACTCAGTATGCCTTAAATAACTTGATAACTTGTCTTTAAATTGAATATATGTCGTACAACGTGTCTAATTATTACATTACAAATTGTTTATTAACATACATATAATAGCAAAGAAAGAAACATGGTAAATACACTTACATCTATCTATTTTCTGTCGTTTACTCAAGTTAAAGCAAGGCAACGTTTAAACGTTTTAATAATAACGCGCACGTACCTATCACCATCGTCCTCATCAAATATGGAGAGTACCTATTATACGCGTACATACGATCGTATAGGTTTTCGAGAGGAGAAAAAGAATTCTCTTTGTTTTTTAGACCGGTCCCATCAGCGTACGCCATGTTTAGGTCGTCTACGGCTACGTGGAACTGGTTCTTCGCCTCTCTCGAAGACGCGAACGGCAAGAAGAAGCGGAGGAGAGCGTACCTACAACGTAGAAGAAGTGGAAGTACTTCATTATGCCTCTCCTGCAGTTTCGCGTATGTTCTATTTTCATTCCAGCGTATGGTCTATTTATTGAGGTGTTCGGATTATAACCGTACGTGTCCTGCATGTAATTTCTTTCGGAGGCGAGAGGCGCACTTGCCTATTACTACATCCATACATACATAGCGATCGACGATGGAAAGGCAAAAGAAGGAGAAGAAGAAGAGGAACAACATCAACGAGAGCGCGATTGCGTGTGTGAGTGCGAGTATGTAAGAAATAGTGATAGTAGTAGTGTTGTATATGTGTATATGTAGCATAGCAAGAGAACCACGAGGATCTACGGGTAATAAAGAAACTTATGAGCAAGACAAGAGCCGGTGGTAGTGCAGGTAGGGAGGGCGGCGCTTAGTCCAGGTGCAGCCAATCTCACCTCGTCATAACTCGTCCAGGTAACCAATGGGAGGACGCATACTTCATTGACCAGTCACATAAAATACTAATGACACGACGGCGGTTATGCATATGTATGTTTTGTTCGTGGCGAGCGCTCGGCGACTTCGAACCTAAATGCACAGCTTTACGCTGTGCTGCTTATGCAGCATGGCAATGCTAGTATGCTGGAAGTATCCGGTAGGTTGTGTAAATTGTACCACAGTTCACTTTCAAACTATCCTTATTCTTATATTAAAAATGTAGAAATTAAAGTATTTTAATGTAAGAAGAAGGATAGTTGAAGGACTTTTTAACCGCTGATGACACTGAGGAAAAGAAACCCGTTCAAATAATAAAATCGATTTTGTTAGCACGAGTGTCGGTGTAACAAAAGTAACCACCACACTATTCACGTAACATTGAAAATTGTTTCAGTAGATCACAATAGCAATGTTCAGTTAAGAAAACAGTAATGGTTGAAGCCAAGTGATGGTAGTATGATGGCACTTGATTTATGATTAGGTTAACCAAAAGATTACCGTTGATGTGTAACATCAGGTATCAAATGTGTATCTGTAATTAGTACCTATGTATTAATTGTATTATATGCCTTTTGCAGAAAATATTGTGCTACGAGGGCATTCTGAAAACTTTCAAGCCTCTACATGAAGATGGCGTTACTCGTCAAAAATATTCTGGTAGTATAATTGCGCATGCGTTGAGAAATACTGAGCTCGAGCTGTCATTAAATTCTTGCATTTCAAAGGCAACACGCTTATGGAAATTAAAGCCGAGAGGGAGGCTGTTTATGGGGATTCTTCACAATCATTGGCCAGCTGAATTTAGACGTGGTCGCACCGGTTTGGTTGACAATGAACGTTCGGGCCGGCCAGAAACTGCAGCCACTACCGATAACATCGGAAAAGTTGACCAAATGGTGCTAGATGACCGTCGCATTAAGGTTACAGTGAAAACAGTGGCTGTGGGCATCTAGAAAGAACGTGTTTGTCATATACTGACTGAAGATTTGGGCATGAAAAGCTAACCGCGCGTTGGGTGCTCTGCATGCTCACTCAGAACCAAAAACGGAAAAACCGCGAAGGGTGAATCGGTTCCGAAAAAGGCGAAGGCATGAAGTTACGTTAATTTACTATCTTGAAAAAGGAAAACAATAACGGGGGCATAGTACACATCATTACTTGACAAGCTGAAAGCAAAAATTGCGGAAAAACGGCCACATTTGAAGAATAAGAAAGTTTTCTTCTCCCAAAACAATGCACCGTCTCACACTTCAGTGGTCGCTATGGCAAAAATTCACGAATTGAGGTTCGAATTGATAGACTACCCATTCTATTCACCAAATCTGGCATCTAGAGACTTTTTTCTGCTTCCTAGGTTCAAAGTTTTCCTCGGAGGACAGAGATTTTCATTGAATGTGGAAGCCATCACATTCGTAAACGCTTATTTTGTAGAACAAGATGCCAATTACCACTTGGATAAATTAAGGAGATGGGAGAATTATTGGGAAAAGTGTACAAGTATAAGGAGAGATGTCGGAAAGTGAAACTGAATTTGATAAAAAAAAAATTGTTTCTGTGTTGGGTTGGAAACTTTTCAGACTATCCTCGTAAATAGCGATAAAAAGCTTATTTTACGGTGTTAGATGCAGGCGTTCAGTTGATTACCAAAGAGAGATAAGGTTATCTCAACCAAACTAAAATCTTATACTAACCATTTTAATTACTCAAGTTGAAATAAAAGCTAGTCTTGTATTGACACTATTATTGGTTTTGATTTAATAAATATATTTTAACAGAAATGTTAAACGTTGATTAAATAGTGTTGCCATTTGTGAATATTTTACCCGATATTAGGGTATTCAACTATAGCCTTGGGTAAAATATAAAAGCAGGTACTATAATTGTCAATGCTGTCAATTTCTGTTATGTATTGATACCTATTGTTATATTACGTAAAGAGAATATAAACCTTAAATCGCTCCTACGTCCCAATCAGGCCAGTAATAATTGATTTACGTAGCCGGTAGTAATAGGAAAATAATTTCAGGCAATGTAATAATTTGAGGAGAAAACTACATTACCGACATTATAAATTCTCACTAGGAAAATTATAAATTACGTCAATGACAAATGTTTATGCCTTATTTGCTTTTTCTGTAAACCATATTTTTTAAAGTAAGTTATTGCTACTTATTGAAATAATTACTCAATAATTCTTGTTATTTACTGTTACACAAATTCTGTATTCCTAATAATAAATTTTGAATTTGTCGCCGTTATTTGAAAACAGAAAAAAAAACAAATGCGTCAAATTATTCAGATTTTTCAGTTAGACGACAAATTCGTTGTGATCGTTGAGGGTAGAGAAATCGGTCACTGAAATTAAAGATGCCGCCCTCTTAGAAGATTGAAAACTACCATCAGACGCTTGGCGAGCTCGTTCGTATCTTCTGTTTGTCGTAGGTGTCGGTTGGTACTAGAATTGAAAGAGTCCCAAGAAAACGTCCCGTTGGAGGAGGCACGAGACTTCCAGAAGAATAGGTTGAGCGGGGTCTTGTATTTTAGGGATTGAAATTTCTGCGTTCACGTTTCATTTACGGATCTTTTGCTCTAATTCATCGACGATGTAAGCCAATAGATTCTTTTACAAAATTGATATCTCCGACCGGTTGGAGTGCAACTGTAGCTCGTTAGGCAACTGTGGTAAAAAATTTCGTCTTCAATTGAAAGAAGAGTATGTATTTCCTGTTTTAGTTACTTAAAGAAATGTAGATAATTATATAGGTTCTTATGTAGTTATATGTAATTGTTATGAGCTTTATTTTGTAATACCGTAGGTACTATTTATTAATTTTATTTGCATAGTAGACAGTAGAAACTAGAAAGGTTCTTTAATCCGTTAGTAGCAGTAACTATTGTTGTAAACGATTACACGTGTAGAAGATGTATTGATTAATAATTTTATATGAAATTAGGGTTACATAACCTTTAATTTGGTATCAAAGAACACTACCGACAGCCTCGTATTAATTTGAAATTTGGTTTGAAGTTGGTATATGTAGTAGATATAAATGCAGAAGTATTATTAAGTATTCATTTTAAAGTGACACTTGAAATGCATCTAGAACATACACACAATACATTTTGACAGCTATATATTTATGACATTGTGTATTGACAGTATTAATTATTTTCCTTTCATTTATTTATTAAGGAATGTTCTGTATTTAGTTAAGCTAATTTTACACAATTCGTTGAATAAAAAAGAACGTATCCGGATGTTAACAGCAACGTTAAAAATACGAGGATGGTATGATAAATACTTGTGTTGCAAGTAACTGCAAGTAATTGCACGCAATTGTTTTGTACTTATTTCTCGACATAATTTCCTTGTAGCTCAAAAAGTTGGAACATCACCGGACTAAGTGCATTCCAGCGATGTTCCAACATTTTGAAGCCATTTAAATAAAAGGATTTCTCCAACTCGGCAAAATACATCTTCATTTGACGTGAACCGCTTTCCGCCAAGCCATTTTTTCAAGTTTGAAAAAAGAAAGAAGTTACAGGGAAGCAAATCTGGTGAATATGGTGTATGAGGCACCAATTCTTACCGTAACTGGACTAGTTTTGCTGTCGCAATTGCCGATGAGTGGGTCGGGGCGTTATCATGATTGTAGAGAATTTTTTTCTTCGGTAGGTGGAGCCTCTTTTTCTTTAGTTCAGCGAATTGGTCCAATAAATCAGCATAGTACTGCCTCGTGATTGTCCTTTATTGATCATATCGTCCGTAGTCACCTCAATGCTACGACTTAGCCGCTCCTCATCAACGACGGATGTTCGACCACGTTTAAATTAATTAAAACAGTATTTGATGGTAGGCATTGAAGGCCATTATAAACTGCATCCAACTTGTCTTTGATTTCTGCACACGTTTTCCCATCCAAAAAAAGAAATCGAATCCCTGAACGGCATTGTTCTTTTTCCATGATTCCACAAATGTCATAAACTTGCTCATTTTCAACAGCTCTCAAAGCAACATTACTCGATGAATATCTCCGAAATTTTGACAGGCGCCGACTAATGAATAGTACTCATAGTCGGTAATACAGGTTTTGACACAAAGCGCCATCTATCTCCAAACGCGGGTAGTTCCCATATCCTCGTACTTTAATAAGCTTCCAAGTTGAAGTGATTGAAGTGCCGTTAATTGTCAGCTTTTTGTTATTTATAGACTTTATGACATACATATTTATAATTTAACAGTCGATACACATTTAAAATACAGTCCACATAGCTGTTATTTTATTAAACATTGCAGTATGTTACAAATTTAATATTTTCCTTTTTGAGTAAAACTTATTTTTGGTATTGGAGCAATCACACATCTAATCCGTATAAATATTTATTAATAGACTAGATACTAAATAACACAGTGATTATTTAAAGTTTCGAAGTTGGTAATACCAAATTTAGTGCGGCGAACCTCTGTTTCTTATTTTATTGGTTATGGTTCTTCAATGTTGATTATTCCTTTTTTTTTGTGGTGATTGTCACCAAAGCGCATAATTCTGCTACAATAAGGAGCAGGTCCTCTTACCGCTGGTCCATCGAGCTGTTAACAATCAATTGAATTTGTTATTTATCGGTTGGTAGAAACACATAAAAATTATAACTACCATCACTCTAATCTGTAACGATGTCAATAACTGTTGGCAATTCTAAAAACTCCGTTAAAGTAATTAGACCTTGCTAAAAACTTCAATGATGTTCGTTTTGAAGCTCAACTAGAACTGGATCTAGAAATTGATTATGTTCTTTGAATCCATCAATCGATCAATTTCTTGATAAATGTAAAATTAGCTTCACATCGACGAAAATTAAAACTAAGTAAAAGTTTGACTAAATGTTAACATTCCTATATTCCTTAGAATGATGATAAAATCAATTTTAATTATCTGATCTTCGTAAGACGGTTTTATAAATATTAATCTGGTACTGCGCTGATTTCAGTTTTTATGTTTTAGTGGCAAATCTCGTGCAACAGTATTTGCACCAGTGCAAATTTCCTCGCATGGTCCGATCTTACGCTTTCTAGAATTATAAAACGTGTCGTGGCCATTTTACATTTTATGGCACTAAGTTTTCAACAAGCATTGTATAGAAATTTCCCTGTTTTAGATCAACAAGGAAGTATTCCTTTATTTTATTTGATTTATTTTAATTGATAGAAATACTAAAATTGGGGAATGTTCAACAAATCCATAACAGCTTGACAGTGATATGTTGGTACAACACCTGACTGAGCAGCAGAAACCACACACGCATGTTCTAATGAAAACCAGTTCTAGTATTGTCCCAATGAAAACCAGTTCTAGTATTGTCCCAATGAACATATACTGTAGTTTATACACCATAGTGCAATTTTATAATTAGAAAACGGGGTAGATTTATGGACTACAACACATGTTCCATAAATTAATATATAATTTTTTGAACGAACAATAATCGTGTTCAAGGTATACATTTACTGATTTACAGATCTTATGTTGTTGAGCGGATTCCGTAGCATTTCAACTAGAATTGCAGACGGTTGCTGAATACTTTTTAGAAATCAATCTTAATAGGATACCTTAACAAATGAAATTAAGTTTAATCAGAAAATGATAGATTACATCAAAATCTCCATTTCTTAAACGTATTTTGTTATATCCTTAAATTGCAAAAAAAAACAGATTATAAACAGGAGATGTTTCCAAAGATCTAGGAATTGGGTTCTAGGTCAATTGCATCAAATGTTTAGGTGGCGTTAACGGTCAGAAACAAGTCTTGACACGTTGACGAAGCGATTACGTGCAATCACGTGTTAGTCTAATTCTAAATTAAGTTTGTGTAACTATTGATAAGGGTGCGAAATTGTTCAACGCCTGCAAGGGCTATTTGGTGAGTCCGCAGAATCTAACAGTACTGTTTATTGGTGGGTAGATCCTTTTAAAGTTGGGAGATTCGCGCAGCGGACGCCTAGACCTCTGTAAATGTACGAAACATTACTACTGTGGAAAATCTACTAGAAAACGACAGATGAATAACTGTTCGTGAAATTGGTGTTAATCTAGGAATAGGAAAACGAGAGGTCCATGACATCTTATACGAATGTTTGGGCGCCAGCAAGCGTTCAGCCCGTTGAGTATCAAGACTGTTGGGACCTGAATACACCCAGAGAAATGGTTTCTTGCAACAAGAATTAGATTGTATGTAATCAGTCTGTACACTCAAGAAAATATGTTTATTTCAAGACTAAAATGCATAAAATAATTTTCTTGAAATGTTATTTGTATTAAATACATATTTTCTTAGGGTTAGAAAATCAAAAAAAATCAAGATAGAAAAATGTTTCTTCCAAGTAAAACATTTAATTTTGAGTTGGGAAAATGTTACATTAATCGGTATCTTTTAAGATGTTTATGAAACGTTGCACGTTAAAGGTTATATCATTGTATGGGTAAGTATGGCATCTGTATTTCGGTTTCTGTCGCTACTTTCTAGGACGGCATGCCTATATCTCTTAGCATTAGGTGGCGCTACGAAATATTTCAGTGCTGTTTTCGAAGATTAGTGGCATAAACTGAGAGAAGAAAAGCAATGTGGGTAGAACAAAAAGCATCAGTGGTTATGTTTAGTTTGAATTGTGTCGTTCATTACTTCGTTAGTATCATTGCAAATATAAATAAAAGCAGTATTTTTACCGATTTTCCAAAGAACATATTTCAAAGAGTTTTAGATTTATTTGTGTGCGTCTATTTTCGCGATTAATTATTATCATAATGGGAAAGAAGAAGGATATAACCACAGAGAAAAAAGCGCGAATTTCTGCTCTTCTAGAGACGGGAAAGTTCTCTTAACGTGAAGTTGCACAAAAAGAGGGCGTATCACATCAAACTGTTCTGAGAATCGCGAAATTAATTAAGGAGCATATTCCTAGTACAAGTAGTGGCAGAACATACCGTGCCGGCAAACGTAAAACAACTGTAAGAGATGATCGTCACATAGTAAAAGTGACTACAGAATATCGTTTTTTATCCACTAAAGGTGTTCATAAAATATCAGCTCGAATAGTCCGTAGACGTCTTCATGAAGCAGGCTATCTAAAATGAAAGTGTCACGATTTCAATGGGCTAAATAATATAAAAAATATACAGTTGAAGATTGGGGAAAGGTAAGTCTCATTTATCATCTGTATTTTTGATCAAATTCATCCTCATAGTTCGCTTAATGGTTCTCTACATTACATCTATTAAACACCCCCCATCTCTAATGGTGTGGTCGTGTATTACGACGAAAGGACCGGGGCCACAATATTTCGTTAGCGGAACAATGGAACAAAAACAATATAAAAAAGGTTTTGGGAAACTATTTAATACCTTATATTGGTTCATTGGATCCGACTGAAAGACCATATACTTTCATGCAAGACAATGCACCTGATACCTTAAATCTAAAAATCTGCGTGTACTACCTCGTCCAGGCAATTCACCAAACATAAACCCAATTGAAAATGTGGGGAATGTCTTGAAAAACATCGTAAGTACACGAAACTCAACTACAAAGGAAGAATTACAACAACATATTGAAGATGTAGGGCATAAAAACGACGAAACTAAAAAAAATAATAAAAAGTTGCATCGACAGTATGCCAAAAAGGATCGAGGAAATAATGAAACACAGAGGAGGAACAAGCAAATATATTAGTAAATATATGCTCAAATTATATTTATTTGCATGTTATATGTAATTAAATAATAATATTAACAAAATTAACTGTTTTTTTTTTAATTAAATAAACCCTAAAATCATAATATTTTTAAGTGCTAATTTGATGGCCAGGGATAGGTGGATTGCGGAAACTTCGAAGAAATTCTTTGATGATGGCTTAAAAAATTAGTTGAACGTGGGGTTAAGTGTTCATTTAAGCGGGGACTATATTGAAAAACTACATTGTAGTATTGACGAAAATTGATGAAATAGAAAGTTCTACACAAATTCCTAGAACTTTGGAAACATACCTTGTATAAGAAAGAGCCCGGAAATATTAATAAAAAAATTCATATTTTGCTCAATTGCCGTAAATTTACAAAAGTAAATATGATTAAGGATCTGGAAGCTTTCTTGTTGCCAGCCTTAGACACAAAATGGTCGCTATATAAAACGGAATATTGTACAATGAATGTAGAATTTTAATTAAAAGCTGATTTTTTTTTTGAATACGATACAACCTACATGTATAGGATAGGATAAAAGCTGTGTGGATCAGGTAAAGTATGGTATATGAGGCGAGGAGAGATATCGGATTGGAGAGGAAACGCGCGAAGAAGACAACAAGGCTCAATATGTAGCCGACTGAGATATTGTCCGTGTACGTCGTAAGTCTAACTGGGCACGGCCCCTCATAGTTACAAGGGTCCCCGTCTCCACCATACAACACAACACAACCCAACGTAGCACAACCACATACACCACTTACTTATTCTTTTCTTTCTGTCTTCTTCTCCTTCATGCTTCCATTACTCCCTCCGCCCTCGTATTTTATGTTTGTCTCGTGTTTTTTTCCCATACGTACATATTTCCCCACATATACATACGCACGCACACAAGGAACGCATCGTTGAGGTAGGTATTCCCGCGTTTGGATTACCTATTGCATAGAAGTGCTTTTTCTCCGATAAGCTATGACACATTGTTGCAAATGCCGTAAACGCGATATCGTCGCAGATTGGCCGAATACGCGCCTCTCTCCTCTCATTGGCTTTCGCGCGCTCTTTTTAATTTTAATTAACCCCCGACACGCCGCTGCGCGCGATCATTAAGCAGCGTACTGTAGGTATTCGTTCTGTATTATTCACTTCTGCGTATCGTCGGTCGGACGGGTCTTCGGGACGATGAAGAAGAAGAAGAAGGGAGTCAGTCCATGTATCGATCGGAGGTCGCGATTACCTTGAATCGGTATATTGCCTCAATGATGCTCGATATCTTATACGAGGGATACCTTTAAAGTTTTTACAAAAACAACAAAAACAAAAAAATTGCTACAAATCGTTTTATTTCTTTTAATTCTCGAAATATTTTTTCCACTCTGAAGGTGGTATCTCCAAAATGTGGTTTTTGAAGGCTTCAACAGCTTCTTGAGGTGATAAAAATCGTTGTCCAAGCATTCTTTTGTGTGCAATTCTGGAACAAAAAGAAGTGATTAGGCGATAAATCAGGTGAATACGGACAATGAGTCATTAATTCCATGTTTTTCTCCTTCAAATAATCAATTGTTTGACGTGCTGTGAGAGCTAGCATTATCATGATGTACGATGATGCGACGTTGTCGGTTGTTTTGTCCTGATTACTTGGATGATTTCTAGCAAACAAATTCTTGTACATCATTCAGCATTCATTGTTCTTCGATCCTCTAAGACAATGCTTGCGACATGTCCAGTACAACGAAAGAAACCAGCAATCATTTTCTTGGAAATGCTACGCGAGTGAACAACTCTTGTCGCATTCGGTTCATCTAATTACCCTAAACAGTTGATTGTTCCTCCTCGTACGAATATATCTAAGTTTCGTCACCTGTTACGATGTTGTATATGGATTTTGAAGTTGCTCTGTCGAATTTTTTGAGAGTTTCCTTACACCAATTAACACGAGCCTTTTTTATGCTTGGGTCAAATTATGCGGGGTCCATCGGTAACAGATCTTTTGCATACCTAAATATGTATGCAAAATCGAATGTACTGCAGTCTTCGATATGCCTAAGGATGTTTCTATCTCACGGTAAGTCACATGCCGATCCTTTTCAATCATGTTGCGCACAGCATCAGTGTTTTTTGGAACAACAACCTTCATGAAATTCATCACTGACGGAAGCATGACCACGACGAAATTCTGCAAATTAGTTGTAAACAGGCTTCATTACCAAAAGTTTTCCAATTTTCCATAAAATTGCTTTTTTTAAATGCTCATTGTAAACAAACTACTCGATTTCTGCTTTAACAATGACGAATGTCAAATTTTATGTAAATAGTAATATCAAATAATAGCATCATCTGGTGGTCGTTTGTAAAAACTTAACAACACATAGGTATATTGAAAAAGCTAAAATTGTTAATTTCCTTTTTGTTAACCGTGCCTACTTACTATTAGTGTTATATACCAGCGCATTCCAGAAAATAGTACCCGTTTACATATAATTAAAAGAAAAATGAAAGAAAGTAAATAATGATTTTATTTATGTAAATGAAATATACATTTATTATATAAATTCATTTTTCAATGTAGTCACCGCCGTTGTGGAGACATTTGTTGTATCTTGAAACCAGTTTGCTTATGCCTTCCGCGTAAACCATTATCGCCAAATTAGTCAGCCAATGCTGTACACCTGCTTTTAAATCATCACCACTTTGGAAACGTTCTCCTGACAAGAAATCCTTGAGTTTACGGAACAAATGATAGTCACTTGGAGTCAAGTCGGGGCTACATGCAGGGTGGTCAGAAACCTCCCACTTGAACTTCCGAAGAAGATCAGTGGTCTTTCGAGCCGTGTGGGGACGAGCATTGTCATGCAGAAGAACAACACCACTTGTCAGCATTCCCCGCCTCTTGTTTTGGATGGTTCTATGCAGCTTCTGAAGTATTTCACAGTATGTGTCCGCATTGATGGTCGTCTCTTGGGGCATGAAATCAACCAACAACAGACCTTTTTCGTGGAAAACGACTGCTTAAACTTGCGCGGCCTTGTTGGAGATCGTGGATGGTGCCACTTCATGGACTTGGGTTTTGTCTCAAATGTCTAAAATGGCACACCCAGGTTTCATTCCCAGTAACAATTTGGTCAAGGAATGCATCGTCCTGTTGCTTGTAACGAGTCAAAAACGTCAACGCTGCATCCATGCGGTTGGTCTTGTGCTCGTCGGTAAGCATTTTGGGCACCCATCTTGCGCAATTTTTTCTGTAATTCAAATGGTCCGTCACGATTTCATGGAGCAATGATTGTAAAATTTCAGGAAATTGCTTACTCATTTCTTTCAGTTTTACGCGTCGATCTGCGCAGATGAAATCATCGACACGTTTCTTCAGATCGTCGGTGATAAGGGACGGGCGACCTGACTGCTCTTCATCGTGCACATTATCTCTTCCCTTATTGAAATTTCGAACCCAGCGCCTTACAGATGATTCATCCATTGTTCCCGTACCATACACTTCAGTAATCCTGTGATGAATTTTGCTTGGACGGACGTTTTCTGCATTAAAAAAACGGATCACGGATTGCACTACACATTTCGCGGGATTTTCTATCTTATGCGCCATTGTAAACAGTCATAAAACTCACACCACGCACCGGAAGAACTTCAACACTTTTTTCCCGCAAAGCTACGATGTTACTGTTGACATCTGCGGCACTTTGCTTTTAATTGGAACAATATGTATGACTAAACGGGTACTATTTTCTGGAATGTCCTCGTATAAGCTAATTTTGATAGGAGGAGTTGAAGAACCGACTTTAGCAGCATCTATTGCATACTTATTCGTGAAGAAGATGAAAATGTTTGTTTATTTCATCAAGACATCGCTGGTATTATCCCCCTAAATTATATATATGGTACTCTGTATGGTGTCTTCCATCTGCAACCGCGGTATCAACTCGAATCAAACTCTGACGCGAGTTTTTCAGAGAAGCGTTTTTGATTCATGCCATTATCTCTAAACTTAACGAGTTACAATCACGCTTTCTTGAATATTATGCTAAAACTGTTTAAAAGCCATGTAAAGGAACACGTTTGAATATAGCCTTGAATGCACAGAAAATATTCAATGGAATGGTACAGAATTCCGATTCTCTATTGGCGATTGCAGAAACACATCAAACCAAGTAAGAATGTGCAATATGGCATCAGAAAAATTTGAAACAGCAAAAGGAGTAAGGCAAGGAGGAAGCTTAAGCCCAATACTTTTTAGAAGAATATCAGAAAAGCATTGAAAAATGCAACCGGTGAACGCAGAGTTGTGCATTTTTGCAGATGACGTAGTTAAAAAACTTAAACACAATCTAGAGGTATGAAACGAGGACGCAAAGAAGTACAACTTAAACGTGAATAAAGAAAAGACCCAGATCATGAAAATTATAAGGAAGGAAGAAACAACAGAAATAGAAGAGGAATTAGAACACCAAAAGATAACACAAACAAACAAGTACAAATACTTGGGAACGATAAGAAACAGCAGAGGAGATATAGAAGATGACATCAACAACAGATTGGCAAACACGGGGAAATTATATCAGGCACTGAACAGAGGATTCCTAAATAATAAGGCAGTTTCGACCGAGACAAAATTAACCATATACTTACCAACTCTCATATACGTAGCAGAAACTGGGTTTTAAGCAAAAAACAGTAAGGTGGACTACAGGTGGCAGAGATGAGGTTCTTGAGAAGAATTATAGGAATGAAAAGAATAGACAAAGTCAGAAACTTAGAAATAAGAGAAAGGCTGTAAAGTAGGCTCCTACTTGAAATAATAAACGGAAAGAAAATGGTATGGTTTGGGCACTTAGTGAGAATGGACGAAGGGAGGCAAATGAAAACAGTTTGGGAGGTAAAAACGACGGGAAGGAACAGAAGAGGCAGAGCGCGTAAAAAACG
Source organism: Dynastes maya (assembly GCA_029619315.2). Classification (NCBI taxonomy): domain Eukaryota; kingdom Metazoa; phylum Arthropoda; class Insecta; order Coleoptera; family Scarabaeidae; genus Dynastes; species Dynastes maya. Next base: position 77,555,896 of record JAROYE020000001.1, read on the forward strand.
TGGAACCAGGACATCACGGAAGAAGTAAGACATACGCCAATCTCGACACCTCACGGTACAAGAGGAAAAATTACGTTATATTATGTTATTGGCGATGGCTGGGAGGCTTGAAGGCCCTCTGGTTTGTACGAAACATCTAAATAAGAAGTGACTTCAGCATATTGAGCTTGATTGAGCATTCCAGGGAGCCGGCGAAAAACACTTGGAGACAGGCATGCGAATTGGCAAATTCACTTGTAAGACAAGTTGAATCATAGGATCACCCGCCGTCAAGAACATAAATAATAAGAATTGGAGATGTTGGAATCTCTTATGTAGAAGTCAACACCTTGACACCGGGAGTGAGAAACAACTGCCATAGTTGCGATAAAGGAGCCTAAAGGTGTAAATCTAGCTCTAGTAGGAGGTGAAAATCTATGACTGGAAGACTTGAGCCCTTGAGCATCTTAAAATCAACATCATCTTGAGAGACAAGTATTAGGTGTTTTAGTTTTTCAGTTGTGAACACTTATTTTCTCACAAATGTTCTATTTTGTTAACATCCGAGTCGCAACGTATTGCTTCATACTAAGCTCACTTAACATTATGCATTTTGTTACTGTTTTCATTGCATCTTCATTATTAGTAGAGGTACATAAATATATGATTTACAGTTTGGTTCCAGTTGATACCCGCGGTAGTAGGAGGAACGCACCACCGAGCGCTGCAAATTTAGGACAGAAAAGTTACCAAATGTTGCTGCACGTTGAATATGTTAAAAACTATAATAAAACAATCTGTCGTTGCAGAGTCAGTCAACAAGATCGGATTAGTGGTTCGATAGAAAATTGTGACCAATTCTTTGTGGTGAGTTGCGTGTGATGCATAGTTTAGTTCAACTAAAACTTGGACGTCGGGTTCAATGCAGTCAACAGTTTGAGAAAAGAAAACAACTTCCCTGTGTAGAGGTTTACTTGTCTGTAGATTTTGGAGCTCTTTACTACGCTGCTATGGCGAGATCATATGATGAATCAACTAACTAAAGACATACTATCGCAGTCTCGCATATGTATATGGGCATCAACAGCACGTCCGCTTGAAAATTTATCTCTCGGTTTGTCGCTTCGGTGCGGCGGCCAGTTTATTAATATTTATTGTCCGAAGGTGGATCCGGTAAATCGCTTTACCGCGGACGGCCATCTCTTTAAATAGTATAACACGGTCCAGCTTTCAACGTTCACGAGTAAAATGCGACCGAACGCTCGTTAATATATATTATCATAAGTTATTATATTCGCATGGGTGGAAAAGGCAAGGGGTGCTTGTATCTGTGTGTGTATATACACGTACAAGACAAAGAAGACGTTACGTACGAGATTGTTGAGGTTAGAGAAAGAGGTAACGAACCTCATTTGCATGTCGTCCAGCGTTCATTATTCTTCTTGGTGAAGAGTCGTCGGAGGCAAGCGCCATTGTGTTCTGCATTGATAGTATGGCGGCCTACACCGCTCACCAGGACGAATATGTCGTAAATACTTGGAAGAATGAAAGAAATTTTCAAAATATAAGAGTACAAAATGATGGAAGGTAAATCCAGAAGAGATGCTCCATTGGCGATGTAATGTCATAAGCGTCAATGTTTAGAAATACAATATTTGCCGTTTTTGGCTGTTTGTTTGTACAAATTATGGTGAGATTAAATGTAAAACATATACTTCATATAGCAGACTGATTGTTAACCTTTGTTTGTAACCTCACTTGGTGACATCATAAAGTTCCGTTTAAGCACAAAGGTTTTTCCCTCCCTACGATGTTAGAAGTTTTGATCATTGAGCAGTTCAGGCCGCGAACAAATTGGATAACGAACACTTTGTGTTCGAACAACGAATACCAACGTATAATTAAAAATCCTTTTTGATAGGTGGAAGATGTTAGAGCGAGGATATTGCATCCAAACTTGATTAAGGTTAATAGAATTAAAGATCTCTACAACGACAACGCCATTTATCACATTGAAAAAAATCTGCAGAAGAGAAAAAGGCAATCGACATTAGATTGGTTTCTTTACGTCCTACAAACAAAAAGAAAATCAAAACTGATGAAAATATAATGTTTTTCATTTCATTGTAATATAGACTTGAAATAAATGATCTTCCTTAACTGGCCACCAATAATATATTTCACAGCGATCGCAAGATCAGGAGGACACTGGACCCCAAACCAATTGCAGTCAGCAGTAGAAGCAATTACTTCAGAGAGCATATACTGAAACCTTGAATAAAAACCAAGAAGACTGGTGGCAGAGTGGATGTAGAGGAAAGTCTTACAAAGTAGTGATTTAAGGACTGAAATGGAACTATGCACATCTAGAATTTAAAATGTTTTGGAATAGAACACTAGGGAAATCAATCTTGACCAGAGATGACCAGACTCGATGTTTATGATGCAAGGCTTAGTTGCATGAGGGGTGCACAATCAGTAAGAAAATTAAGTAATCTTCTGGTGGTTCGTTTCTTATAGGATAGTCGGCAGCAGTCACACATTTCGTTTGCTAAATGTTGCTTCGTGATTTTAGATTCCTAAGATTAATTTTAGATTCTAACATATTCTTATAGTCCTTTACTAGTGTTTCTGAAAACTTTTCAAAAAATGTTTCAATACCTTATGTGTTTCGAACAAATTTTCTATACGTCTTGAACAATCAGTTTAACTCTACAATCACAATACAGTTTAGCTAATCACTATCTTTATAATATACAGAATTATTCAAAAGTAATTAATATATTTGGCTTCCGTCAGCAATTATAAAATCTATAATTTTTCCTTGGAATTTTCCGACGTAATTAATTACTGAAAAAAACATCTAAGCTTAAAGAGTGAACGAATCTTCCACAGTCCGCGTGGTGTAGTGGATATCACGCCTACCCGGCAAGCACGAGATGTGGGGTTTGATTTCTCGTCGTAGACGGTTTTTTTCAGGTCGGAAAATTCCAAGAGAAAATTATAGATTTTATTCAAAAGTAAGTTCCCAGTTTGAAGGGAGCGTGTCCTTTGTATATGTTAACAATTTGGTTCTATATATAAATATATGTAATAGTTTAGAGGGATTGAGGTTTTTCCCTATACATACATCACACTGCGGTTTTGAGTACTTACAGCAATTTTCAATCGAGACTTGTTAAAATGGTTTTGCTGCTTCAGGTTCGTATTGGCCTCATTCAGCGATACTACAAATCCAGCAGACAATATGCCATTACATTAGGAACATAACAAACAATACATGGATTGAGAAATGGGAAATGATAAAATCATTTCCTAAGCTCGTGCAAAAATTTAATAGAAAACGAAGTCAGCGCAGCTCTAGTTTTACAAGTTCAGGACGTTCGTGAAAATTCCGCATATGATGTTTCTAATGCCAATAAAGTTTCAAAGCTATTGGAGATGAGTTATTCTGAGAAGGCAGCTTCGCCTGTATCCCTACAAAATGAAAATGCGTTTTGAGCTTTAAGAAGATAACCAGTTTCGTCTTACTTTTGCTTTGCAAACGCTGAATGGCTAGACAAAATCTTTTGTATAAATGAGACACATTTTGAATTAAATGGGGATGTTAATAACTGCAGGATATGGACAGAAAATAATTCAAATACGATTGTTCAGCAAGCATTACATGATGTCAAGGTTACTGTTTGGTGTAGCTTTATGTCAAATTTTCTTATAGAACGTTATTTCTGTGAAGCAATAGAATATGGACAAATGAAAACAGTAACGATAAATGGGCAGCGATATTTTCTGATGTTGCAAGGTTTTTTACTACCGGCATTACAAAATTATGATATTGACAACATTGTTGTATGCAAGACAGAGTGACAGCGCTTAGTATACATTTTCCGAACAGTTGGCCTTCTAGGTCACCAGATATCAATCCGGCTGACTATTGGTTATATGGTTACCTCAAAGAAAGGGTATTTTTTAGTAAACCTACTTCTCGTGAGGAACTGAAGCAATCGGTATCACATGTCACCGAGAACATTCCTGGAAATGCTGTTAGTAATGCCGTTGATAATTTAGAACTATTTTTTAATTAAATATCATGATGGCAGTCAGTTTTTTTGGTTCCCCTTTTGGATATAAAACCCCATTTATTTACAAACAATTTTGGGTTTTCATTTTTGCAGAATCTAAAAATTTGGCAAAGTTACGGCCATTTAAAACTAGTAACTTACTTTAGGTTCATATTTAATCAGTCATTCATGTTTCTGTCTTATATTTTACTAATTGAAGTGTAATTTCTCTTACTATTTCATCCATCAACACTACAACATACACTGCTTTGTGCTATTCTCAGAGGCGTCACACTATTTTCTAAGATACAAACAACCTACAACACTAAACGTATCCAAAGTTAATCTACGCCATATCGTCACTATAAACTGAATAAGTAGCATCAGCATCTATATAACGTATTTAGCTTCGAAGATAAGTACAGAAGCGTTTCTTTATCGACTTGTTAAATACCAGCGTTACAACTACGAATTGTTATCCGGTGGTCCGGGTAGCAAGGAGCGGGCGTTCGTGCCCTCTTAAACGTGTAAGCTGATTCGAGAAGAACGAATCTACATCGGTATTATACTACTACTGCCGGATGGCGAAACTATCGCGTGGTAAGCGCGACCCACGCGAAATAAACGACACAAAACGTTTCTCGAGAAGCTGGAACTATAGCGGAACGCAGAGGGAAACTATAGCTGCCTAATATTTAAACGATCGCTAATTTGCGGACATTACCTTCTTTTGAATGAGATTTTTCGGTGCATAAAACAAGAATTTGCGCACTTGCTCCTCTATCTCAAGTTTGATGTAATTGATGGTATTACGTTCCTTCTTGGTTGAATCAAATATATATCTACAGTAATTTTGGACACTTTATCCTATAGTACGTTAAAAATTAAGGAACATACATACAGTATGTCCCCGGATGGACTGAACAAGAGGGAAAATTTATTTGTAACTTAATGTAAAAATGTCATTCTTTATAAAATTTTTTGCTTGTCTCAAAAGCACCAATTCTGGAACAAAAATCAGAATATTCTTTTTAGCAGCTGAGAAAATTACAAAAACACACTTGAGCTAAAGAAAAACATTTTATTTTATTCAACGTGGTATCCTCCAACCTCTACACACTTTTCAGCTTTATGTACAAATTCTTTATAAACATTGTGGATCATATCTTCAGTGACAGAATGTATCGCTTCTGTAATTTTTTGTTTTAAAATTTCGATATTGTTATCCAAATTAAATTGTCAGAATAAAATTTTGCGAATTTGCCAAATCTGTAGTAACCTTATATCTTAAATGAATTAGTCCCAATTGAATGGATTCAGAGTACTCGAACGCAGTTACAGTTTTGCATGCTCTGAAGCAATTAGTCAACGATTTTCTCATATTTCCTATAAATACCGGCAGCTATTCGACACACGCGCTCACTTAGAACGAGGGAAGTAAAGTCCTACATATCCGACGAAATATTAGACACAGATGTGGGAAAAACGTTTATATTTACTCCCTTTCTGTACTATACGCGTCTTCCTGGAACTGTACGGGGAAGTTCTTCGTTCCCGTATATTAAACGAGGCCGGACAGATATATGTAAGTACCTCTTGGCTCGTGTGTCCATACCATGCATACACATGCATACAGATATTGTTATAGTTGGATACGTTAGACTCTTGAAATGAAATAAATTAGGTGGCAAAGATCAACGGATTGAGAGGTAGGATAACAGGCAGGAGGGTGCGTGGGTGACAATAGAATATATGCAGCTGGCCGTGTCCCTGCGCCCGGTGCATGTGGTCAGTTTTATGTATGGGTCTGGGGCACGCGACACCCCCGCATCGCTTAGACACACACGGACACACAATGCTTCAGATTTTAGTTCCGGATAATAACCGTGGACTATGACCGGTAGTGTTGCCGATAATTTGCGCGCGAGCTGGCCAAACGGCGCAAATAACAATAATGCCAGCCGGGAAGATTGGTTGAAGAAAAATGATCTCTATTGATCGTTATACCGGCGTGTGGCATTACCAAAAAAAACATATAATTTTGCATATTGGATCAAAACTCAAAAACAACCATGCTATAATAAAAAAAAGGCGCTGTGAATGATTGTGGTTATGGAGGTGATCTTAATTAGAAATACAAACATTAATATTCCAACAGGCTTTTGAAGAGGTTCACTTTCTAATACCATCTTTGCTATTATAACGACATATGACAACAATGCTCGGAAATCCTCAGAAATGTATCTTATTTTTTGTATGGATGCTTAGTCGTATTGTGTAAAGAACTTTTTGAGCTTAGGAGCATGAATTGGAAAAAGAAATTCGTAATAGAAACTACTAGATTATGTAGGAGGATGCTATGACAGGTACCCGTGTTTTGGAGACAGATGGCGCTCTGTGTCAAAATCTGCATTACCGACTGTGAGTATTTCCATTAGTCGACGTCTGTCAAAATTTCACACAGATTCATCGAGTAATGTTGTTTTGAAAGGGAACGATACTGGTCAGTGATTCGATTTCTTTTTTCGGATGGGAAAACGTGTGAAGAAATGAAGAGAATGTGCAGAATGAGGAGAAGTTGGATGCGGTTTAAAAGAACCATGCACCTTCGATGACTACCATCAGATACTGGTTTAATTCATTTAAGCGTGGTCGAACATCTCTCTGTGATGAGGAGCGTTCCATTGAGGTGACTACGGACGATATGATCAATAAATCAATAAATTTCAGGGTGGAGTAAACGTTTATTTAAATACATCTTTTTAAAGTAATCAGAAGTAATGACAAGAAATATAGCAGGGATAATTTTTCGGTTAGATCCTTTTTAGATGTGGGTGTTAACAAATGTGTGAAGCATTAGTTACAATAGTGTTTTCATTTTCGTGAGTGTTCGTTTTTCACAATACTATAAGGCTTTCACCTCATTGGATAAAAATGCTTTACAGCCTTTAAACATGTTCCCATCGAAGGATCTTAGTATCTTCCATAGCTTTGGAAGATTTTGAAAATATGTTGCAATTTGTTGTCGCAATATTTTATGCACAATACGTTGGTTGCATTTATCTTTTATGCTAACGTTTAACCAGTGTATCATCAAGTTCATTTCTCAACAATAGAGTTCTTTTACCCCTTGCTAGTACCCACATTTAAACGAATACATAAGCAGATCTTCCTTTTCAGTCGATATTATTGCGTCCGTTCAAAACTCATTACATTTGGTGTACATACATCGAACTACCCATTACTGTTTCACGGCATCCTCGGTAAAAACCGCATCTTCTTCCCATGCATGTGCATAGCTTGCGGGTCGTCGATTAGCGACGCCAGCTTAACCTCCTAACCAGGCAATGTCAATGACATGCACATATAATACGTATAGGTGTGCTGTACACTCTCGTATCATTTGCATATAGATTGTACCCCAGATGCACTGTGTCTAATGTGCGCTCTCGTCGTTGATGTTGATGTTCCTCTGTTGTTGCCGTGTGTTTCTGCGAGGTTGGCAGAAGCTGCAGAAACGGCGTTTTGTGTCGGTGAATTTTTTACAGTCGTTCCGAGCTTCTTGCTCGCGAACACTGCTCGAAGATTTTACGATCGCATTCGTACCTGTGTTGTTTGGGAGAGTAATTAATGGAGGCGATCTACGAACATTCCAGTGTCAAATTTGTCCGATCTAGCTAACATTAAATAGAAATCTACTTTAAAGGATGAATATGTTTAAGTATAAATAATGTTATGAAATAAACGTAGGATCCTAGTTTCGTTCTTTTACTGAAATAGTAGCAATGGACTAACTCATATTATTTTTATACGAGGTGCGCCGGATATCTGGCAAGGTTTAGTATTTCCTATACCGTTGGAAATATCAAAGTAATCTTTACATAAGTGGTGTATGGGATTACACGGTTAAACTTTATTTTTACGTATGCAAGGCTTGTGAGCTATAATAATAGGCAGACCTATGAGTGAACAAATTTTAATAAACGTACAAAAATGTATCAGGTGTTCAATTTAAAAGTTACACCTTTAACGTGTTGCTTGCTTCTCAAGCACCACGGAGGTTAGGTGATAGTCTAGTCAGCAGTCGTGAAAAGCAATTTGGTGATAATTAAGACTATACACAATGAAGTACAGAATTCTTGCACTGATGTTCAACGTTTTAGACAGTTCTGTATCTTTACTATGCGCTTACTTGCAAATCAAGAAATTGCATCTGGTCTTGCAATACTGGCTCTTGACAGTGGTACCATTCAACCAATTCTAAAAAAGAATAATTATAGTTACCATATATAGCTCTAATACTAGATTTCCGTTGGTCAACACGTTTAACTGGCAAAAATTTAATAACAATACACAGATAATCTTTTTCAGATTGTCATTTTTTAACTTATTAAAAAAAAGCAATCAGTAAAATATTTGCATTGACAAACGCGTGGCTAGTATTAAACATAACTCCCCGATTTAGTTCTCATATAAGCCAGAAATTAAACAGCTAATCGAAAGGTAATGAGAGAATCTGTGGATAGAAGGATGGTCCCGAAGAATCTACAACGAGCAATTATGAGTCTCTACCATAATAATAAGAGTTACGTTAGAATGGATAACATTGAATCAGAAGCATTTACTATAAACGAAGGATTCAGACAGGACAGCGCAAAATGATTATGGGAAAAGTAATGATAGATTAGGTAAAACACCATATAATAGGAAAGATAGATTAAGTAAAACGCATAATAGGAAATTAAAGACCCTGGTTAAATAGCATGTCTGTAAATTTTCTCGTGAAATTGAACAAAATTTCAAATAAAATTCTAATTACTGTGTCATTTCAACCCTAGTTTCGTCCAAATACATGTACAATTACAAATAATAATAATTAGTCGATTAAATATCAACCACAAATACATCTTTCACGAAAACGGTGCTCGGTTACGTGTTTGGTTTTTGCTTTGCAACTTCGTTTTTCCAAAATAAAATCGAATGGGATGAGAAGAGGAGCTTAGTTGACGACTGGGATCCTCTTTAAACCGGAATTCCATCATAATTTAAAAAATAAATGCAAAAAGACGATTCTTTTACCGCTTAGGCTAATATCGTGCATAGCGATTCATCACCAACCTAGCGTGACGTCATCGAAGAGAGCTCAGACCTTATTATGTCGTAGGTAACGGCTGGTGTCCCTTCATTCTGAAACCAAAGTCTCCGTCTCATGGTTAATAGTAAGTCCTCAAGAAGCTCCGGTAGCACAGTATCTAAGAAAATAAAATAATTTTCACCATTCAAGCGGTTTCCGAGGATGTACGGCCCGATTACGTATTCTCCTACGATTCCGGCCCATACATTTACCGCAAAACGTTGTTGATGTGCACGAAGAGATGTGTTGATGTGCGTGGGGAGTCTCATCAGCCTACAGGTGATTATTTTTAGAGTTAAATACACCGCCCCTTGTGAACCAAGTTCCGCTCGTAAAGAGAATAAGTTTTTCAAAATGTCTTTGAAGATTACAACGTGGAAGAAGTTAACGGCTGGATGTCGTCCGGTACCTAAGCTTGCATTTTTTGTCTAGAGTGTGGGTAAAGACCCTGCTTCTTCAGAACTTATCAAACTGTCACATGATTTACATTTAATCTGTTAACTATTGTGCATGTCGATGGGTCATCTTCAATAATATCAAGTATAGCCTCTTCAAATCATGATTATTTTCCAGCATGGGTAGGGCGACACTAGATTTATCAAACTTTCTGAATTTGAAATGAGCAAAATACTTTTTGTACCTAACTCTGATTGATCTGTTTGTCTGCCCAATATACACTTGATCACAATCTTTACATGAATGCATAATTTATTTTACTGAATAATGTTAGTTTTTCGTTTAGTCTGGTAGTTTCACTGCTGATTATGATAGCTTAGCTATCGAAACGTGCGTCCAGTGCGAGTGAAGTATTGTGGGCAAGGGTTTCAGTGAAGTGTTTCAGTCCTTAAAATAAGGGAGTTATGACGATTTTTCGAGAAACAATAGAACTCCAATAACTACGAACCGGGACACCAAATCAAAAATTAGAACTAAGAAAATTTGTTTGTTTTAACGAGTTCTAACTGTCATTTTGGGGTGTAATGACTTAGTATTAACACGCCGTATAAGAAAGGAAATAGATGTTTTTTAAGAACTTCTTCCATCAAAACTTAGTGCAATAATACCAATTCGTGTTAATCTGCATTGCTTACTGACAAACTCATACACGTTCACACAGAGGAAAAATAAGAAAAAAATTGAGCTTCATACGAACATAGTTACAGATGGTGCAAGCTTTTGATGTCGGTCGCTATAGTTGAGATTAACATGAATTGATTGTCTTTTTATAACGCGTATACATCTACATAATACATACATGCGCATCTCGCCACCGGAAAAGAGCATTCCTAATTATAGCATCTTTGATCTACAACGTGTATATACAAAGACATGGATATTACAAGAAACAGCTATAGATATACATACGTTTAGCAAAAAATATATCAAACAAAAAAATGGAAATAATATAAACAGTCAGCAGCGTTGCGTTCCGAATAAAATTCACGTTCCGGATTACGCAAAGCTCACAATATCGGTTTTGATAGACCTTTGATTTTCACAAAGTATGTGTATTTGTAATATTCGTACACTACCACCTATCTTTAATATTAACGAAATAATTTCTTTTTACAAATGCGTTAATATACCTAGCACAAAGTACAGGTATTATGATTACGAATAATTATTTATTTAACCCTAGGATGATGCATGGGTGTTCGGATATATAGATTAACATTTCTCGGGTCTCTCAAGCCCGGTTGTTTTTTTACCCTGTTAAAAATATAGAAGAATATGAAATATATTTAAATCATTTATTTGTGCGTGTAAAAATCTTAAATAATTAAACAAAACCTCTAACTAAAGATTACAGCTCTTATAAATGTAAATACATGTTTTTTCTGTCTAAACTAGAGGGACACATCATGCATCTCTTCCTTTTATTTGTAACGGCATCAGTCGCAGTTTTTTCAGTGTTATTAAATTTGTTCACACAATTTATTGAATTTCTTGGTATTTTCGGATTTTTTTACCTCCTTATCATATGCGGTATTACCAATTGTTCAGCTAGTTCCTTCAAAAATAGTCGTCTATCGTGTGTTACATTCCTATGATAATCAGGTTTCAACGTGGAAAATATAATAAATGCATTTAGTGCTGCAATATGGATCATATTAGAAAAAAGCGCCATAGGTCAACGCTTCGTTTGCTTTTTACATGTATAGTTGGGCTGTTTTTGATCCATTACGTCTACTCCCCTTTTGGTCTTGTTATAATAAAGTATTAATTCCGGTTTCTGCTTAATATTTTCACTTACAGACATGTCATTGTGCATGGTGCTGTGCAAAATGACTGACTTGTTTTTCTTAGGAATGTAGCCAACCATAGTCATTTTGTCATAAAAGCCAAATGTAGAAGAGTAGACCGGTTTGTTCTTTGCATCTCTTATTTTATGTGGTATCTCTTTCTTATTTTTTCTTAGTGTTCCAAGCACTGTTAGGTTCTTTTCTAATAAACATTTAGCCAATGGAATGCTTGTAAAGAAGTTATCCATTGTAACATTTAGTCTAGAGAAGTGGATGCTGCGTACTGAAGTTTGCACTACTTCAGAAGCAAGATTTGTATGGATAGGTTGATTGGGCCGTCGTCCGGTATATACCATTCCATCAATTGCAAATCTTGATTCTGACTCACACATCCAGAAAATCTTGATACCGTACTTTGACGGTTTATTTGGCATATACTGAATAAATTAACATATCCCTCTATACGAGAGTAACTGCTCGTCAATGGTAATACTTTCGTTTGGCACCAAAGATGACCTGCATTGTTGTAACAATAAGTTCCATATATATGATATCGGAGCTAATCTATCGGTCTGTAGGCGAAAATCACGAGTGCTTTTGTCATCAAAACGCAAGTACTGTCTAATATCTTCAAAACGATTAATTCCCATAGTAGCTTGACAAATAGGATTACATTTATCAGAAGAAAACAGTTCTCTTATCGGTACGTCCCAGTTTCTTTCCACACCAGCTTGTATCAGCAAACCTAAGAAAGCATTCAGCTCCATCACATCAATATTTACCCATCCTTTGTCTTTTACTGTAGTTACTATTGGAGCTTCAAGGTTTGTGCACTTGACGACTTCTTCTAAGATCTTTCAGGTGTATCACTGGACACTGCTTTAGTTTTTACACCTGGTGGTAAACGCTGTACGTTACGTTTTGCAGTTTTCGTAGAGCTTGGCGGAACTTTATTCCACTGGATGCCGGATGGAGAAACGAAACAGTTGCGATTATCACTATCGGCCTCCGCTGTAGCTACATCTTCGTCAAACTTAGAATTTGAAGAGTCTGAATTGGCTTCTAATGAATCTTGACCAGGTTCTTCAATTTCAGACGTTTCACTCTCTTCCGGTAAAACTTCATCACATTCCTCTGCCAACCGCATTAGAGTTTTCTCGTAATTAGGATCTCCATACCTCACTGTTGCACGTTGCCCGGTCGATTTTCTTGAAGTTGAAGCCGCCATAACGAACATTCACAAACAAACACCTCAAGCAAATTTTAGCAACTGAAGTCTTTTTTATGCATTCGCATATTTATATGATATGCATTTCTGCGTGTTGAAACCTGCATACGCCGTTGAAACTTGCAAACTCCGTTGAGCGCAGAAGCAGGCCTGTTCCTACATGTTACAACATGTTGCAGCCGATTGTTAACACATTGTATTCCAAATAATATTGCAATATGCAGTACACTGACGCCAGAAGCAACAAATTATTTACACAAAGACAATTTTGGATGTAGATATAAACGATTATCAATCAAAAATAAACCGGGCCTACGAGGCTCGAGAATTGTAAATACGCAGTAGAATTCAAATATCAAAAATAGATTTTTCTATAAATTATATAGATCAAACACCAATTAGGAATAGCAACAGGAAGATCCAGTTGAGGCATAGACAAGGCCCAGAAGAAAAAAATTTAAAGATAAAGAAGTTATGAAGCTTAGAATACCACCTTGGCCTTCGGAGACCCGTGTTATGCATTCTAGGGTTAAGGATATACATACATATGTATACATAACATCAAACTCATGAATACATATGTATACCTAATTATATTTGTTGACGGAGAAAAATATTTCATATTCATAAAACTAGCACAATCTTAATTTACGCCGATCGATCATTTATTTGTGAATAATTGTTTCTGTCGAAACACGCACTGTATGCATCTATTACGCAGATAAAATGGTAATTAATTATATACAAATATTTAAATTATACCGCATATTTCTTCTACCTCGCTGTAAACGTAAAGCAGGTGTAATTTATTTCGAAATTATACCATTCCTATTTAATTCCTGTTTTACACTCGGAAAGTCCGGTAAAAATTTCGAAAATACAAATCCGATTTTTAGGTTACGTAACCTTTAAAACAGAATCGAAAATGGGGATAAATTATATAACAGAACATCTAAAAATACCAACAGCTAGGGAGAAACGAAATATTACACCCGCCCCCGTTCCCTCGTATGTTTTTCCACCGAATTCCAGAAATTTTTATCACCTTCCCTAGTTCTACGATAACAATTAGAGGGCGCTAGATGTAAACGCATACGGAAAAAAGCGCATCGTCGTCTATCGCATAAAAGCGACGGATTTACGACCAATTTTCCGCACGTGTTTCGTATTTGGGGCGGAAAGAATGGAATATCACCGGTAAAATGGTTAGGGATACACGAAAATATTGATAGATGGAATTGGGCGCGTTTCTAGTTCTACATCCATATGGCTTGTCGAAGAAAAGCTGAGCGTTAAGACTTTTGCATTTAGTTGTCGATTCCATCATCAAGTTTAACAATATTACAAGGATGGTGTGATAAATCTTTGTTTAAGAAAGATAACGCAATTGTTTTGCATTTAGTAAATTTATTTCTCGACATGATCCCTTTGTAGCTCTACACACTTAGTCCAGCGATGTTTTAACTTTTTTAAGACTTCCAAATAATAGGATTTGTCGCAAAATAGGCGTCTATTTCGGCAATGACCCCTTCATTTAACGTGAACCGCTTTCTGCCAAGCCATTTTTACATGTTTGGAAAAAGAAAGAGGCCAGGGGGGTCAATTCTGATGAATATGATGGTACCGTAACTGGACTAGTTTTGCTGTCGCAACTGCCGATGAGTGGGCCGGGGCGGTATCATGATGGTAGAGAATTTCTTTCTTCGCTAGGTGGTGCCCTTTTCTCTTTAGTTCTTTAGTTCGAATCGGTCCAATAAATAAGCATAGAACTGTCCCACGATTGTGCTTCCCTTCTTCATATAATCAATTAGGATTATGTTTTACGAATCCCAAAAAATCGTCGCCATAATTTTTCTAGCTGATGGAATCGTTTTCGTCTTTCTTGGTGCACATCTCCTGGGAAAAACCCATTTTGCCGACTGACCTTTGGTTTCTAGCGTGTAGTGATGTATCCATGTCTCTTCTACAGTCATAGCCACAGAAATTCACTCGTATTACGCTTAAACATTTTCAAATATTGCTTCGAAGCTTTTGATCAATCGTCGGCAGACGCGTCACCCATCTCGCCAATAGCTTTCGCATACTCAGTTTTTCATGAAGGATGTTTTGCACACATTCAATTGAGATGTTTACCATATTAGCACTCTAAATTTCACCCGGCGCGGTGGTCCGCTAACATGATAACGGCCATGGAGTGGCCGACCTGGCCACTCCTCATCAAAGATGGATATTCGGCCACGCTTAAATTCTGTAGTAGTATCTGTTGGTAGTCATCGGAGGCGCATGGTCTTTATAAACTACATCCAACTTCTCTTTGATTTCTGCACACGTTTTCCTATTTAAAAAAAAAGAAATCGAACCACTGACCGGTAGCTCTCAAAACAACACTACTCGATGAATCTCTCCGAAATGTTGACAGACGTCGACTAAAGAATAGTACTCACAGTTGGTAATACAGATTTTGACACAAAACGTCATCTGCCCCCGAACATGGGCACTTCTCGTACCATCCTCGTAGATTAGTTGTTAATGTCAAAGACAATTTATGGATGCTGCTCCGGCAATTCCTTGTCATATATGATTTTGACGAATGACAATCTTCAAAGAACTCCATTCTTATGCAATTTTGACAATGTCCTACTTGACATAACCTTATTTTTTGACTGAAGCATGATGTTAAACGATTATGTTAGCCAAAAATTAATGCTAATATAGCTCATGGTATTGGTGGAATCATTCCCGGCAAAAACAATGTAGCAAAGAAAATAGCGCTAACACATGAACATGTTTCTGCCTACCCGTCGTCATCAGCATGGTTCTGAGCACAATCTTCTGCTGCTATAATTGCGTTTGCCTTTCGGTTTATACTGCTAACCTCCAAAACAGCACTGAATATGCCGTTCGGTGACACCTATCGCCAAGAGACACAGTCACGCTGTCCCAGAGCAAGACAAACCGGACCCTCTGGGACGGCGTGACTGTGTCTCTTGGCGATAGGTGTCGCCGAAAGACATATTCAGTGTTGTTTTGGAGATTAGCAGCATAAACCGAGAGGCAAACGCAATTATAGCAGCAGAAGATTGTGCCCAGAACCATGCTGATGACGCCGGGTAGGCAGAAACATGTTCATGTGTTAGCGCTATTTTCTCTGCTACATTGTTTTTGCCGGGAATGATTCCACCAATACCATGAGCTATATTAGCATTAATTTTTGGTTTTTGTTATTAGGCATTCTTTCCACGATTATGTTAGCATTTGTATTACTGCAGCAGTATAGCAAGATAATGTGGACACCAGAAAGACTATATAACTTTTAAGCTTCAGTTGCAGAAAATTGGTGTTTGGAGTGCTATTAGTCGAAAAATGACCATGGTCTCGATTTTGTTTGAACTTTATCTTAATAACATGAAGATATCCACAAAAATACTGACGCCTGTTATTGACTTACTCAATGAACTCAATGAACGGAAATACACGAATAAAATCTTTTCACCTGGGGCATTCAATGTCTATTATAATCACCCAATGTTGTGTGGCGTGTTACGGCGTTATCAAAAACCGAGCACTATTTAAACTCTGCGCCGGACCCGCTGAACTAAATACTTATGCAGCTGAGGCACGAATAGCTATGTCTTTACTTTTGTAGCCTGTCATACCTTTCGTTTCATTTGCATCCGTTTTCATCTTCATGATGAAACGCTTCAAAAATGTTTGAGAAACGCGACGATGAAGTATAATAGTGCGGTTAGATTTTCTCGTGTACTTTTTGTCCAGTACAACGTACACGATACGCAATGGAAATATACGAGGGTATGGAAGCGTTGTCCGCGCCTTCCCATTTATGTCACCACCAGCCGCTACTGATTGCAACACAGTGTTCTATTCACAAGCATTTTTTTAACTCTTTAAAAGTGGCGTTATACTCCTGATAATGCCGAAAGGCGAAATGTACATCGAGTAAATATATCATTTGTGAAACTATACCAAGTGTTTTTCTACGTTTTCCATTCTTTAAAAGTACTGAGTTCTCCGTTCTATAACCAACCTTAAGAATTTTAGACGGAATTGTCTATAAGGCAACTGCCATTTCATTTGAAATTTTTTTTTATCAAATATGATGCCCCTGCTATTTTTTATTTTGACACATCCGTATTTAAGATGTGCAGTAATGAATGTTTTAAAGCAAATTGTACAAAAAGTTCCATTCCTTGTGCAAAAACATGCATTGTTACATGTCTCCAGTATGCTCGCCTCCTAATCCCATTTGAAAAATTGGAGAGGGTGGTTATATGTCTTCTTTAGCCCTCGAGAGGGTGCGTTGAGATAAAATTGTGAAATATTGTTCGCTGATGATATCGTATTCTGACAGAGCCGAAACAAAACTTACAGTACAACTGACCGAGTTCTTCCCATAATAACTCGATGGCATTCAAGCCCGGGGTTTGGGGTGGCCATTTCAGGATTCTTAGGGCCCCTTCTTCTTCCAACTGTTCTAAATATTGCTTCTTTAATTTTGAAGTGTGCTTTGGGCCATTGTCTTGTTAGAATGCAAAAATTCTGACCCAAAATCTTACATCAGAGGGTATTGCATTTTCCTCTAAGATGCGTTTGTATTGCTCTTTTCTCATTATGCCTTGAATTTTTACGAGATCACCTGTGGATGTACCAGCAAAACAACCCCAAACCATTACCGAACCACCGCTGTGTTTGACAGAGACTGTGCATTGCTTTAATGCACGTTCACCTACAGATCTTCTTACAAACACTCGTCTTCGCGAACCGAAAATTTCGAATTTGAATTCGTCGGTCCACAATACCTCCAATCTTCTACCGTCGAATTTCGATGTTCACATGCCCATTGTAACCTTTTATTCTTATTAATTTGGCGAAGCAAGGGCTTTCGCAACGCAATTCATCCGTGATGGCTGGCTTTTTGCAGACGGCGTTTAACCGTGGATACGCTAATCGGCTTCGGGAGTATAGTATTGATTTCTGCGGCGACTACTGGAGCTGTTTTTCTTCTATTTCGCTTGCTGGACACCACGACTGCAATATCTTGAGCTGATGTTGTCGCCCTTGGTCTACCACTTCTTACTTTATTTAGAAAACTGCCACTTTCACTGTATTTTTTGATGTTATAATCAAGAGTAGATGGATTTAAATGTAATTTTCTAGCAATTTTACGGTTGCTTATGACTAAGTTATGTTGTGCTACTATCAGAGCACGCGTTTCAACACGAATTTCTTTCCTCTTTGGCATGTTTTCAAATTTTAAACGAAATCATAAAGCATAGAACAATAACTGACTGTAATTTAAAAGTATTACTTCAAATGGCTTTATTATAGCTTCATGATTCATAGTAAAACTACCAACTGTTATATTTTTCCTGAAATTTCAAGAAATACTTTCTTTGTTGTCGCTACTTGTTACAATAGATTTATTTGGGTCACAGTGACTAAAGGCATCTATGCCATGGCTCGTCTACAGTAATAACAATAATATGCAAATTAATGTTTGTGGATTGTTACGAAAACAGATGTAAAAGATTGTATTTTCAAAGATTCTATTATGCTATAAGTATGAATGATAATTACATTTTGAAACAACTGAAGTGGGCAGTGTAGTTCGAAGGACCAAACGTTTTCTCAAGGAATCACTTTCGAAGCACGACCTATCCTAAACATGAACCCGAGTTGATTTATCATATTATCAAAGTTTCGTTCGCATTTTGACTTCTCCAGTATTAAAATATTGCGGTGGCGGTGGCCAATGCCATCGACATATGTATGTCCGACTCTATCGAAAGTTATTTTTAAATCGCCAAACTTTGAGAAACTCACACACCATGACTACGACTACGGCGACCGACCGACCTATGTGTGAAGCGAATCACCTTGACCTGTACGAATTCCGAGACGAATTACGTATATACCTACACACTACACACACAAAAATACATTTACGCCATACATACGCCCGAATTCTATCGGTCTCGCAAGTGCCTTGATCGTCCTCGCTTCTCCCATCAGTATCATTGATGTATCCTAATTGATACGGATTGTATTTCCGTAAATATTGAATGAATGAAATGGAATTTTGTTGAAAATGAAAAGAAGTTTCTGTTTTTATTATGGCTGGTCAGTCTTTTTATAATTATTCGAAATTTTGGTTGTTTAAGGGTGGTTGTTACTTTTTCTGGTTAAAGCAAAAGAATTGTTCTATTTTAAAATCGTCTTTTATCGATTAATGAGCACCAATCACATACAACATTGCAAAATGAAGAGCTAATTGTTAAAATACAACAAGTTTCCTCTGCACGTTTTCAAGAAAGAGACTATAAACTATACCTTCAGGATTTCGCTTTTAACTGTTATCTTAGCATCTAGCAACAGGATACTTTTGCGAGTTTGTGTTGTATTGAATGTGTGTGAGTTGAAGCCGAGCAGTACATTTTTGTATCCGTTTACAGGTATTATTGAAGAAAATCATTACACACAATGTCTAACACAGATTTCGAAACAATAGGTTTAGTATTGGACACAGGATGATTACTACTGATCTTGACTAGAGTACAGGTGTGATATTTGTTCATAATTTGTTTTGTTGTGACATCATTCTTTTTACATACAAAATATTTAATAGCGATTAAATGTAAACGTTTGATTCTTGGATTAACGTACAATTTATGCATGTAGATGTAAAATTAGCATACATTCTTGTTAAGACAATTTATTACTTTTTTGTCTATAAGTTTTACTAAAAGCTCGCTTTCGCAACTCAGAACGTCATGTTAAGCATTGGTAGAGCGTCGCTGTTACGCGAACGCGCCTGAATGCACGTGTCTGAACAACGCTAACTATGGGCTAATTGTACGGATTATAATGGCGTTATTTTTAACATTGCAACAGATACGATTTTTCAAAGCATTATAATATGGAATTTTACTTGTTATAATCCCTAATATACGTATTTTAACATTAAAGAAATAAAAATTGCAGGTAATTTTTTTTCTCTAAAACACAGTGTAATCCGCAAGCATGAGCACTTCTGTAATCGTTGTTGTTGTTGTTATATTATTGGGCGAAGCGACGGGTTACGGAATACACCCCGCACTTCTGGGTATCGATTACCTTGACCACTAGCTAATCTTAGTAACATTTTGCCGAATCCAGTCGTTCCAACCTCCGGTAGGGATTTTTTTGACGTGCCAAACACGGATCCTACGGTTTTACTTCCTTATCCGAGAAGAAGGCATACACGACCTATCCTAAACATGAACCCGAGTCTTCCGTGAAATCACAAAGTGAATAATGTGTGTTAAATATTTGCAACATTACATATGATTCCACAGTTGTTTCGGCAAACCGAGTGCAGCGTGAGGAAAAAGTGTGTTTATATGCAGAAAACGAACGCTCTACATCTAGTGACGTTATATTTGCGTAATTAAAATAATCATTAGAACAACTTAACGGTTCTGTTGACGCACCTTCACAAATTTGTCTTAATGTGCCAAAATCAGAATCTTTCTCTAAAACACTTTCAAACTTTTCTAGAACACAAACATTTTTTGCGTCTTCTACCGCGCATAGCTGTGCGTGAACATGTTGTACTATTTGCAGAGATTCCACTAACGACACCGAAGGATTTTGTAATTTTTCTATTGCCTCCACTAGTCCGAATTAATTGTTCTGAATAGTTTTTAAATCCGTTTTAACCTGACTATCTTGAAATTCCGACTGGCTTTCCTTGATAGCTTCCTTTGGATCGAATTGTAAAACCACGTTCTTAATATTCTCAAAATATTTATGATAATAAAACGCGGCCTGTAACCATGTTCTCCAACGTGTAAGCATAGGTTCTGGTGGCTCAGGCATACGGGGGCACAGTCTGTGAAATTTGTGAATACGTTTTGGGGATTTGACAAACACTGCTTTTGTATGCGCTATTAAAGCGTCTACCTCAGGATAACAAATTCCAATACTATTTGCCACATGATTGGAAGCATGAATTTTACACGTAATATGTGACAAGTTAGCATAATGTTTTTAGGAGACCGACCTACAGAAACATGTTTGCGGCACCATCACTCATAAATATCAACAGTTGGCTTGTTGAGAGTTCAACCTTTTCCAATGTATTTAATACTAACTTTGAAATTACTTTGGCAGTACGTTGTTGTACTCGTCTGGAAGCTAATAGAATTGAAGGTGACGATTGATGTGGTTCCATTGTACGTACCATTAACCACTGAATGTTTTTTACGATGAGTTGTTTCGTCCACACATAACCACAGTTTTTTATCTTTCAACTCCGATTTAATTCTTTTTTCATGTTCACGAGCAGATGGCATAATTCTTTGTAACAATGCCCGACTTGGTAATTTGCAGTCCAAATATTGATTCCAAAAGGAGACATATGCTTCCTTGTCTAGTGAATTACACGGTAGATTACATGCAATAAAGGTAACACATAAATTAAATTTAAATTTGTCATAGTGTCGCGTGCAATTTTTATTTTGAAGAATGCTGTTTACTATTTACGTGACGTAGACAATCCCTTTTGAACCAATACATTAAAGGGATATTGCAAACTACACATTGAATTTAAACGTCATCATAATTTAGGTCAGGCATTTCTGCTATAAATTCTGTAACTTTGTCCAACATTGGTCGTTTTCGCGACGTACGCAACATTTTTAAAACAAACATAGAACTACGAAATAGTATTTACGGCAGCGTACATGTATATACAACAGATCTGGTTGAGACTCGCAGTTATATTGAGGGTTGTATCGAACCTCGGCCACTGCCCGTTGGCGCTAGTGACCAATTCTAGTAATAAGTTCGTTAAGAAATAAAATATTGTTTGTATATGGTTTGTTTATTTGTTGTATATTTTGTAAGTCAAAATTTCCTAAGTGCCTTGGATGTATGAAACAGAATTAGTACCTAAATCAGTATCTATGTGGCTAGTAACTTCAGACAGACAGTATAAATAAATCGTAAGGAACAACGAGGAACTTATTTTTTAACTTACTACTAGGCCATTATGTCAATGTCAACTGTCAAATTTGGCTTATACAGTGCACAGAACCAACATTTGTATCTATAGCCAATCTTTAAATACAAAAATCAATATTACGTATTCATAATTGTTTAATAATTATATTAGAAAACAGGTTTGTAAGATTCTTTAATAAGTAAACAGATAGAATATGTATGTATACGTAGGTGGTATGTATAGATTTATGTATGTTCATTAGATTTATTTATCGCACATTCGATCACGCTAAATAAGCGATTGATTTTCTATTTCTGAGCGACTTTTATGCCATTTAATTAATGTTGAAACGTTCTGATTTCAGGTGGGCATTGTTGGGAGTGAACGTAAGGCGTCAGAGAGAGACAGCAAAGGAAAGCATACACACAACCCGGCGGTACGGGATATTTCGTGGTAGTTGCGGTGGTCGCCTTCTATTATGATATCAAGGAAGTTATAACCTTATTGGTGATTGGTGGGTTCCATTGTGCTCCGCGGACAGCTATATGAGCAATAAAATGCCGCGCCCAAGTCTAGCCGATATCTCTCTCGCGTTTGATAGATTAAAAAGAACCCTTCTTAATGCCTCCGACGACGATGGACGGATGATTTTCCAACTACGAACAACTTATGTACCTCCATCTGTACAATTATATTAGTGGACTCTTGATTTATTGAAATAAAGACGCCTACATCTTGGAGGGTTTTCTTCATTTGAGGTTTAAGAGTAAAGAAGAATCGGTAAGGTTGTATTCATACAAAAAAAAATGTTTCCCTTTCGGTTTTCTGTTCTACTTCCCTGAATATTTGCCTGCAGAGTTTTTTCTTGTTGTTATTATTCCGAGAGAGAATTTTAAGAGCTAGGCGTGTCCCATATACCTACGCTTCTTAACTATTTTATTGGGTAGTATTTGCACCTGTTTAACGACCGTCAATTTTTCATTTACGACCCTATATACGAATACCTCTCTCATCCTAACCTAACCTATTCCTTCCCTATAGGTACACCAATGCGCGCGCGATGTTACCAATATTTCTACGGCTTTTTGACAGTCGCTCGTAAATTTTCAAATGCGGAAACATAGAAACGCTTTTCACTCTTCGGTGTCCTTCTTCTTCTGCTGCTTACTGGTGCTATAACTTCTTCATTTGTCCTTCGCTACGACGTTCAGTTTTGGTACTTAAAGGATTGTAAAATTTTATTGTTCTCCGTTTCTCTTATGGACGCGGTTTTTTTTGTTGCCATCGTTATTTCAGCCTTTATTCCGCAATCACGTTCTTAAGTTGAAGGATTCGTTTAGGTATTCTTGAATATAGGTATGTTGTTACGTTTGAAAGTAAAACTGGTCAATTTTGTTTGTATGTATTGGAGGTGTATCCAAAAAAATATTTCAACAGTTCCAGTAAATATTACTAACTTGTAGCAATGTATGCACTGGATACAATTTGTGGCAAAATGTCATAGAAATTTGTTTTCCATAAGTGTAATAATAATAATAATTTTATTTGCCAATTGATCCAATAGGATCTAGACTTCGTCGAACAATTTACAAATATCATAAAATAAAATAAAATAAAAGACACATGTATTCACAATAAACAAACAAACCCAGGGAAAATTGGTGTTCAGCAATTTTCCAGAAGATGTTCCATTAAAAGGATTTTTAAAGTATATATGTTTTGAGGCTTGATATGTTGATGTACGTTGTTATAAACTTTTATGCACATATACGTCGGGCCTTTTTCATACATTTTTGTTCTATGATTCGGAATTGCTAATTTATTTGCATTTCGGGTTTTGTATGTATTACTTATGTCATTGTTACGTATTTTTATTTATTTACGTCTTTGTTCCTATGAGTACGAGAGTAGATTGAAAAGTTTTCAGAATGACAATGAAAACAACATAAATCGGATTCAGGTTATATTTTATTTTTCAATACAATCCCCTCGAAGCTCAACACACTTGATCCAACGTTTCTCTAGTTTTTCGATTCCCTCCCGGAAGTGACTTTCTTCGGGATTCCCAAAATAATCATTCACAGCCTCTATCAGTTCTTGATTCGACCAAAATCTCTTTCCATCCAGAAATGTTTTGAGTTTCGGGAATAGGTGGAAGTCCAATGGAGCCAAATCAGGCGGATGTGGAAGAATGTCGAACTTCAATTCTGTCAATTTTAGCTGAGCGATTGCACTTGAATGAGCGGGTGCATTGTCGTGGTGAAACAACACTTTTTTGTTGACCATTCCCAGGCGTTTTTCCTCCTAAAGTGTTGTGTATTATTGGCCAGTAACAGTTTTTCCCTTTTCAAGATAATCAATTAGCAAAATTCCTTTTGCGTCCCAAAAAACCGATGCCATCACCTTTCCAGCCAAGTGAATGGTTTTTGCCTTCTTCGGAACCGTGTTCAATCCTCAGTT
Source organism: Dynastes maya (assembly GCA_029619315.2). Lineage (NCBI taxonomy): Eukaryota > Metazoa > Arthropoda > Insecta > Coleoptera > Scarabaeidae > Dynastes > Dynastes maya. The sequence continues at coordinate 77,580,002 of JAROYE020000001.1, forward strand.
TTGATTGCATTTTTGTTTCTGGTGTGTGGTGATGAATCCAGATCCCATCCATGGTCACGAATCGTCTCTTGAAATCCAATGCATTCCTCGTAAACACTTCCAAACAATCGGCCGAGGTTCCAGCTTGAATGTTCCGAATTGAGCAAATGCGGCACCCATCTTGCAGAAAGCTTTTTTAAACCCAAATCATTATGTAAAATATGAATTACTCGTTCATAAGAGATGCCCACGGCTTCCTCAATTTCAAGCACTTTTATTCGGCGATCTGTCAAAATCATGTCATGGATTTTATCCACAATTTCTGGCGTGGTAGTCGTTTTCGTTCTGAACGTGAACAAAAACTCACGATGAACGACATGAATCTATTCTATGTAATGAAAAAATAGCCCTTATAACCTTTTCTGCAGCACAAAACAGCGCGAAAAGTAAGAGGATTGATCCCAGAAGATTACACAGTAACTCAACTTGGACGCAACGTGCGCATGGCAAAACAGTAGGCTTTCAGAGTTAACGCTATACGCCAATCCACTGAGTGCATATGACACAACTTAGCGCAGAGCTGGGACACACGTTCCTTATACACCAAGCACTCCTAAAGGGAACAGCCCAGAAACTCAGTATTAAACACTACAGCAATCGCTCTAGGCCAACTACACCGCGGGCAGAATGGAAAGAGAGCATGCACGTTTTGGTATCGCTAATTATCAAGCCATTATTCCGGCACCACATAAACATAGCATTTGAACAATTGTAACCATTCACACAAAGATTTATCTCACTACTTTCTGTAATAATAAGAGTGGTATCGTCCGCAAATTGATACAAATTACCAGGAATATGGTAGCGAAGGTCGTTGGTAAATAACTTAAATAAGAGCGGGTCTAGAACAGAACCCTGAGGCACGCACCCCTTGTATCACACCAGCAGCCGATGTAATTAACAAAAGTAATAGAGGATAGTTGAGCAGGGCTAGTTTTTAAGAATAAATAAAAGGAAGGGCGTGCCTCTACGTAATATTTTTATTCCTAATGTAAATTATGATTGAGATAAACATTCAAAACTTTATTTTTAGTCACAGCTTAAGAATAAACACGAACCATACGTGCGGCAAAAATTAACCAGGGTTATTTCCCACTAGGATCAAATGTTATCAAAGTGCCATGTCGGGACAATACTGAACTACTACGAGGCGAAAGTAAGTCAATCAAATGTTGCTAAAAACTACAGGTTGATTCATTTTCGACCTTTACCATGCGGACCTCCCTTAGTTGTCAAATTTTGTGTTTCTTATGAATCCGAACAGAAAATGGACCTGCGGTAAATGGCGTTCGCGATTAAAAAAAAACGAAGAAAGCTCATTTTCTTCTCTTACCTCTAGCACCTTTATTTACCCTTGCAGAGTAAAACTAAAAACACGTTCTCAAGGCTACTTTCGATCTGTTATCTAATGGTGTACTCCACATTTTTGTACGACGTTTTGGTTCTTTCTGGCGATCATCAACTTTCTTACTTCTTATTGGCGCCATATTGGATTTTGACATCGTCAGAAAGAGTTTTTTTTTCTGATTTCAATCATGTATATATATTCTTCTTTTTTATCTTTCAATTTAATCTTAGTACATCAAGAACATTATTTTATAATAACAATATTTACTTTTAAGTCATTTTGACAATATCAGATGTAAATTCATAACAAATTCGGTTACCCACTTCAACTTTTCTAATGTATCACTTTTTCTGATAACACCTGGATCACCCTAATCTACATTAAATTATTTGTTGATTTTAACAATATGCCTCACGAATAGATTTTCTTCCGCCACGAATTTCATGTAGTGCTCTAGTGTTCTATAATCTGACATTTATACTTTCTTTATAGTTTTGCACCATCGTTTATTTACACGTGACATGGATCTTTTGCAGAAGAAAAGTAAAATGAACAATAAAACAGATTACAGCTAAGATGGCTATTAAAAATATATATATTACTTTTTTCAAATTTAAGTCCATAATTCCCCCAGATGCGGTTCACTTTTGCTCCAGGTTATGGTTCCACAACCTGGGATATTTACCCTTTTCAATAAATCAATTCAACATGGGAACTCAAACCACATATGATATACTGGTTGTACACTACGGCGGTGAGATCCATAATAACTTGTGGTTGCTTGGTTTGGTGGCCTAAGATCACACAGAAGCATGCGATAATTAATCTCTCGAGAATTCAGAGACCGGCATGCCTATGTATAACTGGAGCAATTAAAAACACCCCAACGGCTGCTATGGAAACCATGCTAAACCTACCTCCTCTTGACATCCATATCAGAGGAGAGGCTAGAATAGGAGCATACAGGTTGAAAAACACTGGTAACTGGAGAATCCGCAGTGAGTCGGAGCATACCAGAATAGAAACAGTAGTAACAAACCCTATCTTTGATATGGGTAGCGACATAACAATCTCCAGGGTCTCCTCTGATAAACCTTTCAAAGTTTTCTTGAATTGGGAAGAATGGAGAAATGGAGAGGGCAGAAAACCAAAAGCTCAAATCTGGTGTACAGATGGGTCAAGAACGGGTACTTATTTGGCGTTGATGTTTATGAGGAAAACCAAGGATACAAAGTATGTGCATCACTGGGCGATACTCGGTATTTCAAACAGAAATATATGCTAGACAAAGCTGCTCGTGGGATAGTTTGCGTCGACAACCACGAGGTTGGACGATCTGAATTCTCTCTGACAGTCAAACAGCCTTAAATGCATTAGCATCTTATCATATAGTCTCCAAGCTAGTATGGAAGCGCCTGCAAAACCTACTGGTTCTGTCTAAACATAACAAGGTTAGAACGGGTACTTATTTGGCGTTGATGTTTATGAGGAAAACCAAGGATACAAAGTATATGCATCACTGGGCGATACTCGGTATTTCAAACAGAAATATATGCTAGACAAAGCTGCTCGTGGGATAGTTTGCGTCGACAACCACGAGGTTGGACGATCTGAATTCTCTCTGACAGTCAAACAGCCTTAAATGCATTAGCATCTTATCATATAGTCTCCAAGCTAGTATGGAAGCGCCTGCAAAACCTACTGGTTCTGTCTAAACACAACAAGGTTACTTTGGTGTGGGTGTCAGGACACAAGGGTATAGCGGGTAATGAGATTGCAGATCAGCTAGCGGGAGAAGGCTCAAAAATGAATTTTACAGGACCTGAACCGGGTCTGGGTATTACCAAGAGTGCAGTGCGTGGTGCAATTAATGAATGCATCATAACATAACACCAATTAAATTGGAACCATGCAGCTGGACGAAAGCACAGCAAACGAATGATGAGAACACCGTGGCAACATTTGACTGATTCAGCTTAGGGCAGCAACATGTCTACTACCAGGACATAGCTGTTTGAGAGGCCACAAGATGGGAATCTACAAAGATGAACCCATATGTAGATTTTGTAATGAAAAGCGCAATTGATCTGCTATTGGAGAAAGATTTACTGCATAGGCTCTTAAACCTGATCGAGGGAACTAACCTGTTTAAGTAAAACGCAACCAAAGCAGGAACAGTAAATAGGTCAATTGGACCGCTGTGTTAAGGATGTAAAGACCAATCCTGCTTATGGTAATAACCAATCAATCAAATCAATCAAATCAATTCAACAAACACAACTGCACATGATCAAGGGACAACCGCAGAGGAAATAGACAGAGGAAGGCCAACCTTGGTATGTACCAACAGATATAACTAAAATACACGGAAATTTCAATTCATTTTGATCAACTTTGTTTCGGTAAATTGGGATAATAATATTGTAGAATAATCTTCCGGGTGTTGCGTGGACTCTTATCGTTTCATGTTGTCAGCATTTTCAGAAAGTTTTTAAAGACTAAACGTAACATTATTTCACTAGTCTTCAATGTTTAAAGGCTTGCATGCTGTGTTTGTTACAAAGCATGCGTTGCGCAATAGCTGAATGTTTCAAATTCTCCCCACTTTTTATGTTTCATTATTACTCCACCTGACCATAAGCATATTCTCTTAAATAAACTCTAGACGCTTTTATTTGCCACTTTTACTTTCAGAGTCGGCTTCGATCGTGGTTACAAAGAAAACAAACGAATGCAAAAACTGCAAAGCAGCAAAGAGTTCCTCGAATGACCGTCGTAAAGATTCCGTAAGATTTTCGCCAAAATTACAAAACGCTTGTTCCCTTTTCTTAAAAGTCAATCCTGACGACGGGTTATAAAAAATGACCTTGACTCTTTCCTCTTGTCTATTGTAGTCGTATATAAGTACGTATAAACCATCGTTACGCTTACCTACTACCTTCGTTCAGGCGAAATAAATAGACAATAGTTTAAAACGTGACATCCTATAAACGACAGTCAATAGGCAGACAGTCGAGGTACCAATACAAAATGCATGCAAATGACACAACATTTAGGACGACGTTGCAAAATTAATTACTCGTTCTCTCTCCCATTCCCTCGAAATTTATTTTAGCAAAGGTCCTTTTGATTGACGCGTGCTACCACCATGCTGGTGCGACTTTTCTTCCTTGTCGACAACGCAAAGCGAGTTTGACGTTTACAGCGAACTTGTTGGTACCGTTGCTGCATGTACAAACAGCGGAAGGTAGGTATACGGCACGATGAATAATTGATAACGAAATATCCAGTTGTCAATTTGTACCATCATGTCTCTACTTACTACATACTACTACCTACTACTGCTATTACGGCTGCTGCGGCGCTTTGTGTATGCTCACAGCAGATATGTACAACAACACCATCGTTAAATTGTGTGTGTGTATATGTATGTTCGTTTTCCTCCTCAACATAATACGCTCCGTTTGGTTCCGGTTCTGGTTGTGCGGCCGTCTCGTCGTCGTCGTTCTCGATGTCGATTGTCGACATCATCACGTCGATGTTTGTATCTCTTGCGTTTCGCTTTACTAACGAAGACGAGAGACATAATAGCAGATGTTAAATTCGCCTTTATTATTTCTTTTCACTTTTTATTTTGTATATCAACGATTTTAAAGTGTCAGTAGATGATGTCAAAAAACACTAAGTATCCGTACACTCGCACCACACAAATTATTAATTAATTCGGAACTGCCGTTTCAAGGACTTGTGGGTCCTCATTATCAACCGAATGAATGTGAGAAAAAATTTTAATTCTACCATGCTTGTTTATCCCTACTCTCGAGGAAAAAATAAATATTTACAAGTACCTACTTTTGCCGCTTAACTCTAAAACATACGAAAAGGTCCCTTGTTATTGCTTGACATGCAGCCGTTCCACTCTCATAAAAATGAAGCAAGACAACGGTACATTCCTTTTCGTCAAATTTGTGTTTCTTTCGTTTACACATTCTAAATCTAGAACATGCAAGATGTACGTGACAAGACGAAAGAGTCTTTTGTCAATGTAGCACGTTACTTAAATCATATGGTCGATTTACCATAGTAAATCAAAAAGACAAGAGTAATATAGTGGTGCGTTCTCTCTATTTAACAAATTTGTGTTCTTTTTTATGTAGATAGTTTCGTACGCTTCCCCAGCGAAGTTATGCTCTTAATCAATTTCAGGTTTTCTAATTTAATATTATGCCCGGTTTCGTTTATGTGTTGTACTACACTTGACGCTTCTCTCTTGTCGCACTTGTAGCATCTGATGTGTTCATTGAATCTAGTACCTATCGCTCGTTTTGACCAATATAGGTTTTGTCATTACATGCAATTTTACAAATTTCCGATCTTTCTTTCATGTCCGGTTTATCTTTCGGATTGCTAAGAAGGTTTTTGTATGTATTTCGTGAACTGAAACATACGTTCATATCTTCTCCTCTAAAAACTTTACTAATACCTTTCGATATTTTGTGGAAGGTGATTTTTTGTGGCGGGTTTCTACCGGGATCAAGGTCGTGGGATTTCTTACATAACGCTTACGTTGGACTTTTAAGAATGCGGTCAACAACAATAGAAGAGTAACTGTTGTAAATAGTTAAATTTTTTTATGAATTTAAACTCTTTGTTGTACCTCCTTTTATTCAAAGGGAATTTCACCAACTCCTTCATCCACTTGCCCCTTCAATTGTATATTTTTGATGTGGAAATGACAAAATGAAGTAATGAAAAAATAGTTTATAAAATGTAGCAAACTTATTATTACACACCATCATCTTATGCCAGTTCCCAGTATACACGATACGAGGCAGCGTCTTATGTTTTTACAAACGACCACTAGATGGCGCTATTGATATTTGACAATAACATTTTCGTAAAATTTGACACTTGTTATTGTTGAAGTAGTGACAGCACAGAAATCGGCTGAGTAGTTTGTTTATAGTGAGCGTTTAAAAAAAGCAAAAAAATTGAAATTTCACTTGAAGGTTTTCGTTGGATGATTTTTTGCGGTTTTAGTAAAGGCGTGGTTTGGAGAAACTTTACACAATAATAAAACATTTTTATTTTGTAGAATTTGAATGTAGCAGGCCTATATTTAAAGAATTTAGGAACTTAACTTTTCGGAGAAAAAGGAATTCATACTCATTCCTGTCAGTTATAAAAAAGAGAATCTTTCAAAGTGTTAATATTCAAACTTTGGAATAATCTACATTACAACTTTAAAATGCGATTCATAATACATCAAATCGTTCACGAATTTTAGTTGACACTAATAGGATATAAAGAATAAATCAAATGTTAACTCCTCAAGAGGAAATAGCTAGGATAATATTAACAATTTAACTTTTAGTTCCCTAGTGAACGCTTAAAATCGCAAAAACTAACATATTTATTTGATTTATTGATTGATGCCAGGCTATACAAATAAAACCTTGCAGCTTCAATTAAATAAATTGCAATGGATCTGTGTGGAAACACCGATACGTATGTGTACCATATAAACGAAATATGTTCGCTTATATGAGCGCTACTGTGTATTTATAGATAGATAGCCAATGTATGCATGTCGCGAATCGCTATATGCATGTCCAAAATGAATCTATGAATGTATTTTATGGAAAAGCATCATCGTTGGAAATATTACCCGCGATGGATTGGCCAAATGGGCGGTGAAGGGCGGAAGGGAAGCGCACCGCAAAACTGCCAAAACGTGAACCGTTTTTAAATAAATCAGCCGGCGAATGCACACCGGATAGGTACATAAATCACGACAATAAAATGAAATTAACGTCGCACGAGTAGCGAAATATTGGCCGGCTATCATTCGTTATATATATTTTTGTAATAATTTATTTAGATTATTTAGAGGTCCATCATAAAGGTATAATGCTCTTTTTAATTGAAAATTTCAAAAACAAACCTTATATATTACTTTGGGCTCTTTCCAATCAGGTAACATAGAATGTTGTTATTTAAAAAACAAAAGAAAAGGTAGGGAAACCTCGTTTTTTTTTTTAATATTTATTTATTACATTCTGAATAAAGCATCGCTTTTATTTCTTCTTCTTCAATCAAATATCTTAGGAAATTAGTTAACCATTATTGTTATTTTCAGTAAATTAAACATTTAAAGATAGTTTTTACATCAATTGGCCTAATATGGGTGGCCAAATAAGAATGGCAGCCGGCTATATCTCAGAAACTAGAAATCGTAGAGCTTTCGGATAAAATCTTTTTTAATAAATATGGCCAAAAGAAAATACTGGAAATGATTTTGAAGTTTGTAAGATGACCTGTAGATGGAGTAAGAGTCACTACTAAGTATAAAATTATAGTTTTCATCTGTTTTGTCTAATTAAGAGTTATAGAAAATATGTGTGGAAAATATATAAGGAAATTTGGTTGAGAGTAAAATCCCAACCAAATTTCCTTTCTTTTGCGTTAAACCGTTACCTCCGATATATATCAAGGCCTAAGTGCTTTGACGTCAGCAGGCTGTGACGTATATTGTCTTAGGTGAACGATCAGCCACAAAGTTTACACGTTCAGACTTTCTCTGCGTTTTGAATTGGCTTATCCAAATTGTATTGGTTTTATTTAAAAAAATACTGTGTAGTGATATTTCTGTGCTTTGTTGATGATACCTCTAGTGTTGTATAAGCGATAAAACCTTTTCTGCAACAATAAAAACGGGGCGTGACTCGGTTGATCTATTTATATTGGCGTCGGTTGTTTTGTATGTTTTGTTTGTGAGTTACACTTTGTAAAAGAAGATATTTATTTCTCAACAGCTACAGACTCAAGGACCTGTGAAACTATAACTGTAAGTTAAAAAAATCCTAGGCTTGATTGATTGATTAGTCAATTTATGGCTGTAGCGCTTGCCATGGCCATCATCTCACATTCGCTCAAGATTCAAACAAAGGACTAACTTGGGTTACACACTTCTCGCCCAGGGGTTCATCAGGGCATTATTTAATAAATTGACACACATGACAGAACCACGGTACAAGGGAAAACCCACAAAGGAAGAAACAGAAGGATTACGTAGTTACACTATGCAAACGCACTACCAGTCATTCCTTAAGAAACAAACAAATAACTACACTCTTATTTTGTTCTCGCGAAGAAAATAATATATAAATTGAAAAATGTTAATGTTGGATGATCCTAACAACGTCCTGTTGTCGAATGGATTTTGCAACAATGGGGTAATGTTTGAAAAAAGCAGTTGACGACTTATGTAATATTTAGGACAATTCATAATAATGTGCTCTAGACTTTCCTCTTCTCCACATTCGCATGTTTCACTGTCTTTCAACTTAATCTTCTTGAGGTAACTATTGCATATACCATGATTGGACCTTAATCGGCATACGTCTTTAACCATACGTTTACGAATATAATATTTCAGAAACCATGGTGTTATAATAATAATAAACATTTATTTTTCCCAACAGGCATATTGCCTAATAACAGGAGAAATGTAGGTAAGTATATACACTAAATAAAAACACATGGTGTTATTGGGGGTTTAGTTACAAATTCTTTGTAGAAGTTTCCTGTTGCTGCACTTGTATAATACTCATTATAGTCGCTTTGAATAACCCTTTTGACAGCATTGAATACATCAGACGGTGGTAAAATATGATGCAGAATTTCTGAATTTTTGCAACCAGATTTGGCAAACGTGTCCACATTTTCGTTGCCTTCCAATCCAATGTGACCTTTCACTCATAAAACTTCTATCTTTGAACTGTATCTCCTAATTTCATGAAAAATCTGTATGTAAATTGGACTAACTTTAGAGGAGATATTCATGTGTTGAAACTGTGTTACAATACTTTTGCAATCTGTAACAATCAATACGTTTTTCTTGGGATCAATGGAATTGACATACTTTAATGCTTCATATATAGCTATTAATTCGGAAGTATATACCGACACAATCGGATTTAATTTAAAGTTCTGATGGATGTTTTTCTGAGGATTATCCTAGGCTTAAAAAAGGATGCTATTCCAACTCAATTCCCTAAGATTTGACAAAAAATAACGTGACGATTTTATTGTTCAAATAGTTTTATATTCTTACGTTATATTTAACAAAATTATTTTTGAACACGAAGAGATGTTTTTAAATGTGTATCGAAAACGTTCTGTTTTAATACAATATATTTTAAATTATATCACGGAACATAGTCATTTGGATACTGATATATAATAATAATAATGATTTATTGTCATTGTTCAGTTGAACATGGTCAGTGTCACTACATAAATAGATATAAATATAAAATACAAAATATAAAATAGATACAAAAGTATCAAATATATAAAATATAAAAGATATAGAATACAAAACAGCATAGAGTCTATGTATGAGTGTTATCCATATATTCGTCCAAACTATAGAATGTATTTTCTATAAGAAAATGTTTTAGTGCAGCTTTAAATTGTATCGCTGACTGTACATTTTTTATAAACATAGGTAATTTGTTGTATAGTGTTATCGCTCTGTATCTATGACTCATTTCGTAGAGGCTTGTCCTATGTGTGGGTACAGCCAAATCGTGACAGTGTCGCATTTGCATGTTGTTGTAAATATCGTTATTTTTACTAAAGCTATGTTTATTATTTAAGTAAAATGTTAGTACCTCAAAGATGTATAGACTGGGAAGTGTAAGTATCCTAAGGTCCTTAAAAAGTGGACGGCAGAATGTTAATGGTGTAACGCACAACCTGCACCTAACAATTCTTTTCTGCAGTATAAATAGCTGTCTAGCTGCCATTGCTGATCCCCAGAAAATCAAACCACCCTCTACATACATTATTTAAGTAAAACTGCCGCAACGAATGTATATTTACAACATTACGTAAGTTTCTCATACCATACAGTGCTGTCGACAACTTACTCTGCAATAAACTGCAATGTTCATTATACATATATATGTAAATCTCATATTCACAGCAGTGAACGTATTGCAACAATTATAATAACTAGTTCTGCAAATACTCTCCTTCAAAGTGATTGTGGGAAAAGTAATGATAGATTAGGTAAAACACCGCATAATAGGAAATTAAAGACCCTGGTAAAATATCATGTCTGTAAATTTTCTCGTGGAATTGAACAAAATTTCGAATGAAATTGCAATTACTGCATCATTTCAACCTTAGTTTTGTCTAAATGCATGTACAATTACAAATAATAATAATTAGTCGATTAAATATCAATCACAAATACATCTTTCTCGAAAACGGTGCTAGGTTACGTGTTCGATTTTTGCTTTGAAACTTGGTTTTTCTGAAATAAAATCGAATGGGATGCGAAAAAGGGCATCCTCTTTAAACCGGAAGCCCTTCAAAACTTAAAAAAGAGATGCAGAGAAACGATTCCTTTACCGCTTAGGTTAATATCGTGCATGGCGATACATGTCCTAAACAGCGTGACGACCACGAAAAGCGCTGAGGCCTTGTTATATCGGCGGTAACGGTTAAACACGTTTTGTGGTATCTTCTAAAATAAAGTGGTGGGGAGACATCAATTGCTTTTCTAAATAAATATTAGTTACTCCTGTTAGGTTTAACCGATTCTAACAATCTTGGTCTCGTTTAAAAGAGATTTACTTGATCTATGGAATGCAACTTTGGTCTAGTTCTTATGAATTGTACGTTTACCACTAGAGGGCGTCACCTGACTTTATAACAAATAAAACGACTTTTCGCAAACATTTTAAGAAGAACGATATGTCTATTGTCACGCGGAAAAGTAGATAATTAGAAACACAAGATGTCAGCGAAAACAGTGTCGCGATATCTTTTCTCTAACCGGAGATATTGATGAAAAAATTAAAAAAATCATTGCACCTGGACGACCCGGTTTTGCTGTCTGTCTATTTGCTGCTATTTTACTTAAACTTCTAAATATAACCATATTAGTAAAGGGAAAAAAATGTACCCTATTTCGAAGATAATTATTTATTTTAATGCCTTAAATAAATAAACTGAATCTCATTTATTTAGAGATTTAAACTTGAAATAAACAATTTGAAATAGACAAATTGAAATTTGATTAGCCCAGGTAGCGAATTTCGAAAAACAATATTCCGTAGGGCACTATCTTAGGACCTCTTTTGTACATATTTTTTTCTAAGGATCTTGTTGAATATTTGTGTTCGTAGTTCTAGAATATCAATGTGGTTTGTTATGCAGATGATACTAATGTTTTGATTTACGACAGTGATATTGTATCTTTGAACACATTTCTGCCATTTATTCATACTTTGGGTTGAAAATATTAAACTAATTCTGAATGAAAACAAAACATCCTTTTGCATTAATAAAAACAATACCCCCATCCATGTTTGTAGCACAGATAGTGTTGCTATCTGTCACACACAAAAAATTTTAGGCGTAACTTTCCACACAGAGCTGCGGTAGAGTGTATATATTGATGAACTATGCAGCAGAATCAGGCGTCATTGCTATGCTTTGAAATTTATGTCACAGCGTTCCTGTCGGAAGATTTTACTGACATTGTATTATTCTACTATCGACTATTACATCAGGTATGGGATTATGAATAGTTGGATTTAAGAGAACAGAGTCATAACTAGAGTTTGTTAAAAAGGTGGTACCGGATGGCAGTAGCGTAGCGACAGCGGCGTGGGTAGGGGTAATTTTCAATTCGTAGTCGATCTCGACAGTACCGCGAGAGAGTTCAAAGCGACAGTACGTTGCACGCTGCACGCCAAATAACTACGCGGAGATGGGACGCCCAAAGGGTGTAACGTTCCCTTCGAATGTGAATAAATATCTCAGGTATTTCCCTGGATTAGAATATTGAAGTCTGCATATTTGTTGTACAATATGCGATAGCGGATTGCTAAGTCGCGATAGGTTTGAATGTAGAAAACATTGTAAAAGTAAACGTCGTGTATTGAATTTAAGAAACAGTATTCCATACTGGCAATTTTTATATGATTTTATTTTTATGTTAAGTGTGTGCAACATCCCACAACGTCTAGTATCTAATGAACACCTTCGTCTTTTTTGGGCTAAGTACGTTCCCTCATGGAAGCTGCCAACATCTATGACGAGTTGAGAAATAAGAAAATCTGCCTATGTGTGGATGAAACAACTGATGCTCAGAAACACAGAGTCATTCATGTTGTAGCGCGCCCTTTAAAGCGTGATGGTCCACCAGCTTCATTGTTGTTATCCAGTAAAAGGATTCAGAAAACTAATGCAGAAACCGTTGTCAAGATAATAAAAGATTCGTTGAGAATCTCGAGAGAATTTTGAATTACAGGAACCCAAGTTACAATGTTCGTTACTGACGGAGCCGCAACAATGCTGAGAGTTGGTAGGATGTTGAAAATATGCTTTCCGACTCTTCTTCACATTATATGCCTCATACACGCATGTCACCTCGTAGCAGAAACCATTCGAAAGAATTATCCGATGATGGATAAGGTAATAGCATCTACCAAAAAAGTGTTCATCAAATCTCCCAAACACATCCGTGTATTCACACAAATGTGTCCGAAATTACCACAACCAGCTCAGCCTGTAATAACGTGGTGGGGAACATGGCTCCAGGCAGTATCTTACTATCAGAAATATTTTTCGCAAGTAAAAAATGTCATCTTGAAACTTGATTCAAATGATTCTGCAGCAGTTCGAGATAGTCAGCAACTTTTTTCCAATTCGGACGTTCAACAATAAATAGATGAAATTTCCATGAACTATTTTGAAGTTGCACAAGCTATTGAGCAATTAGAAAACAGTCTCTTATCTGCACGAGACGCATTACATTGCATAAACAATTTACAAGCCGCTCTAGAAAACTTGACGAACACTATAGGAGTCGATGTTGCTCAAAAATTTGGTGCAATTTTAACGAAAAAATCCCGATTTACAAAAGGTTCGGTCTATAACTGAAAATCAAGAGTGCCCAGATGAGGAAAAGGAATATCAGACATTTACAAATCTTACTTCACCGGATGTCGAACGATCATTTTCGAAGTATACGACAACGTATTCATAACACCGTCGACGGCTGAATGAATCGACAATGGAAGCGTTGCTGATGTTGCAATTCTATGCAGCATACCAGGGCAGTTGCCAAATGCCACAGTGGACATCAAGACGACAGGAAAAGGTAACAATATTATTTTTCACTAATATTATATATTACGTACCTACTTTTATGCGGTGGGCCACTGCCGGTACCACCTTTTTAACAAACTAGTCATAATTGTCGGTGTTTCAGGGCCTTGGCATATTGACATATATAAGCATATGTATATTTGTTATTTCTTGTTATGTATATAATAATATAGAAATTTTTTTGTCAGTTAGGATGAATCAATAATAATTAGACAGAAGCATTGAATATACCCACCTAATCATCATACTACTTTGTATTAGAGGAGCTTTTATTTTTTGGTTTGTGAACTATATAATCATTCAGATTAAGAAATTGGATCATCTACAAATACACATCAAAATCCGCTTGAAGGAGTTTCTTATTGTAAAGAATTGTTACACAATAGAGGAATTCTTTGAGTAACATTGTATAGCGCTTGCCTGCTTCACGTTTTCTCGGATTTTTTCTTTTTATTATTCTCTGTATATGCATTTGTGACTATGTTGACGCTTGAATAAGCTTCCAATATATTATTATTATTGGTATTATTATTTAATTAACACTGTGATGTCTCTTTGTAGAATATAATATAAATGAATTATTAGTGGCTTCCTAGATGTTCAATCTGCGTTCCATCATTTTTTTCCAACATTCTGCCTGTGAAATGCTTCGAACTGCATTTCTTCTCTTGTAATGGGCCTGGTAGCAAAGACGAGATTCTTTATTCTTCCTCACAAATAAAATTCTAAGCTAGTTAAGTCCGGAGACCTAGTTGGCCATGGAAATACACTTCCTCGTCCTATTCACCTGTTAGGATAAGCGTTATCTAAGAAGCCCCGAAAATTTACCGCAAAATGCACCGGACGTAAAATATCAGACAGTCAGCAAAACCGGGTCGTCCAGGTGCAACAAATTTTTAACTTTTTTCTTTAATATCTACGGTTAAAGAAGAGATATCGAGACGCGATTCCGTCTGACATCTTAAGTTTTTAATTCCCTAGTTTTCCCCGTGAAAAGAAACATATCGTACTACTTACAATTTTGGGAAAAACCATTTTATTTAATATAAACAACTTAACAGGAGTAATCAGTATTTATTAAAAAAAAATTGACGTCTCCCCACCACTTTACTTTAGAAAATAAGATAAAATGTGTTTAAGGCAAAAGAAAGGAAATTAGGCTGGGAATAAAATGCATATATTTTCCATAGTTCTTAATTAGACAAAACCCCATGAAAACTTTAATTTTATATTTAGTCGTGACTGTTGCGTCATCTGTAGGCCATCTTACAAACTTCAATATAATTTCCAGTATTTTCTTTTGGCCACATTTACGAAACAAAATTTTACCCGAAAACTCTGTAATTACTAGTTTCTGAGATACAGCAGGCTGCCATTCTTATTTTGGCCACCCGGTACATTAACAACATTACAATACTTGTATTTTAATTTTGGCAAGAACATTTTTTCAGTATGGATTATATCATCCAACTGTTTTGCAATTTTGAAAAGTAGAACACCTTTCAAGGAATCTAAAACGAGAACGATATTACAATTGCAATAGAATTGGGGAAAAAATTCTTCGTTTTCATAACATTCTTTTTTTAAATTCCATACAAATAGAACCATTTATCAATTTTGAATTTAATATCATCCTTTTATACATTCTAAAACACTAAAATAACACTGAAACTCAACCGAATTTAGAAGTAGTATAAACATCGTGCCCTACATCCATCAGCTGTAATATTTTCATATCCAAGTGTTAAATCGTCCTCGCCGAAAAAACATTCAATTAGTACGGACGTGTTTATTTCTTCCTCATTGTTATGCTGATGCGTCCGTATCGGTTTTTGTCGTTCGCACTTTAGAACCATGCTACCCAGCCTGATGGTAGAGAGCTGCGTGAGGAGTATATAGGAGCGACTACCTCGCATACAGAGCGACAATAACACCGTGCAAGTGTACTACTACTACTAGGCGATTGTATTTTTTTAAGGAACAGGTGTGACCCCGGAAGAAAGCGGGGGAGTGAGAGTTTAAATATTCAAATGAACAACTGACTGAGCAGCTGATCTTGAACGCAGCGAGGACAGGTGAGGTACCACGTCGCTGCTGTTGCTGCATTTAGCTGGTAATCGAAGAACGAAAAAATGAATGATTTTGTTGCTCTCTTAAGAGAGCTCTTAGGCGTACTAATGTTCATAAAAATTGCATGCAATACAAAAGATACTTTCACAAATTTGTCCTTGTATAGTCTTTTCACACAGTATGTAACGGGTTATCCGATCCGCCGCTACATATATTTATTTCTTATATTCTAAAAAGAAATTATATCCGCTATAGTTTCCGAGATACTTACAAAAATTAAAAAATTGTATAAATCTTCGGACGGGGTTGTACTCGAAGAATTGTGCGATTCAGCCCAATTCACCCCTCTTTCAGACACTAGGCATTCGAAATCTGAATTTTCGGGTAACAATGGTAACAAATCGTTCGCCATCCTTTTTAGTAAGGAAAGTAAAATTGAAGATTGACACGTCTTGACGTCAGATGTCTGACGTCTGACGTGTCTTCATCTCAAAACGGAATAAATGTTTTTTAATGTCGAAAGCGACCGTTCGACATCTAGCGATGTTATATTTGCATATTTAAAATAATCTTTGAAACAATTTAATGCGTCTTCACACGCACCTTTACAAATTTGTCTTAATACAAGAAAATCGTAGTCTTTCTCTAACACTTTCAAATTTTCGTATAACACCCCAATTTGTTTCGCTTTCTACAGCGCATAACTGTGCGTGAACATCATTCACAAATTGAACAGAATCCACTAGCGACATCGAAATATTTTGTAATTTTTCTATTCTCTTCGCTAGTCCGAAGTAATTGTTGTGAATAGTTTGTAAATCTCTTTTAACTTGACTATTTTGAAATATTTCTTTGCTGTTCTTGATTGCTGCAGCTTCTGTTGGATTGATTTGGCACCATCACTCATAAACATTAAAAGTTGCTTCCTTTAAAATCTCATCGGCAGTACAATTTATAACTCTTTTGGAAGCAAGTAAGAAGGAGGATGACGGTCGATGTAGTTCCATTGTACGTACTATTACATTAACCACAGAATGTTTTTGACGATCTGTTGTTTCGTCCACACACAACCACAGTTTTTTTATCTTTCAATTCCGTTTTCATTCTTTTTTCTATATGTTCACGAGCAAATGGCACTACATTTCGTATCGATGTGCGACTATGTAATTTACAGTCCGCATATTTATTCCAGAAGGAGACAAATGCTTCTTTGTCTAGTAAACGAAACGATAGATTACATAAAATAAGAGTAACACATAAATCAAATATAAATTTTTCTTGGTCTCGTATGCCACTTTTTGCAGAAAAATGCTGTTTGCTTTCGATGTGACGTTGACAATAGCTTCTGGACCAACAGATTAAAGGGATTTTACAAATTAGACATTGAATTTTAGCGCCATCAAAAATTAAGTCCGGCATGTCCACTATAAAGTTTTTAACTGTGTCTGCCATTGGTCGTTTTCGCGACGTACCTAACTGCGACATTTTTAAAGCAAACATAAGCTTATAATTACGACATAAGTTACGACAGCCTACATATACACAGAACTACTCGCATACAGCATCGATTTAGTACTGACGCTGTGAACGCGTGAAATAAATAATCGCCGACTCCGCGCCACATATCTACTACACTGACTGTCACCGCTGTTTGCCCAGACTACATATCTGGTTACTTACACAATGCTACCTTATACTATTCTCTCACGGCTTGTCTAGATCTTCCGTTCGAGAAGCATAAACATCGTTGCCATGCATCAGTCGAGCTACATACATATACTACATATACTACAGACACAGGTACAATATATATACAATACTGCCTTTTCGCTTGAACTCACCGCGATGATCTTTCAGCGATTTCTCGATATTTACGTTGTTAAGCTAGACCGAACGGTATTGCGGCTGCATCTGTGAGTAGGTACTTCAAGAGCGCGCCGAAACAAATTGTCGCTTCATCTATAGGAAGACAGCGTCGCAGGTCCATGCGCGTCCTTTTGATGATGGGATTTATTGTAGTCGATCGCTTCGATACTAATTAGTGACTTCGCGATATGTAAGAACGATTAGATCGCCGCGGCAATGCGGGTAGTTCTTCTTCCATCTCGAATCCTAAATTCGAGTCTCCACTGTTGCTGCCAGGATCAAAGAGGAATTTACATTTATATACATGTTTCTGATGAAAAAATAATCCTTCAAACGGATTTTGCACACCACAATACCATACATAATATTGTCAACTTGGTAAGCAAGAGCAAGTTGACCTGGTCTACATGGATTTCAGTAGCGCTTTAGAATTTATTGACATTGTAGATAGATTGATTGAATTAGAGGTGGTCTTCGGCAAGCTCCATTATGACGTTTTCAGATCTGCTATGGTTCCTCAATCATTAGATCGCTTCCATTAGCTTTGCCTTTTCTATTAGATCTAACAGGTTCGTAAGCTTGCAATCTTTGGATATTTCGAGCATATTTCTGAGAGCATCAGTCCTGCTATGTAAACGATAGCCTCTTCTTCCGCTTGACAGAATCTGCAGATTATTTCTTCTGTTAGGCCCGACTTGTGTGTGGTGTCCTGTTAGCAGGCCTACTGTTGTTTTGACTGACTTTCTATATCTACCTGGTTGGTGAGCTATAAGTTTTGACCCTGTATTTATTTATGAATTATTTAACTTGTCTCTAATCTGAAATGTTTTCAATCGGTTTAAGCACTTATTTTCGTTCTATTCTTTAGTAGCTGCTTTAACCTCCGCATATGACATGCCTACAGAGATTTTTGTCAGCATTTGATGAGCTAGTTCGTCTGCTTTGACGTTTCTTTCGTGGCCTTCATATTCAGGTACCCATATCAGGATCACCTTAGCATGGTTACTCAATCTGTTTAAAACGTTCATAAAGTCTCACACTAGTTTCGACTTTGCTTGTGTGAGGTCCTCTACCTTCGGCATCTATTAATCATGGGTTTTACATAGGACACTATTAGAGTATGGATTAAGCATTTCGTTCTTGAGATTTACTTAATTAGCAGGTGTAACTATATCGATTGTAATAGATTTACGCACAACTACTATTTCCCCAAATCTGGTGAGAGCCCCACACTTGGAACCAGTGCTGATTTTGTTATACATCAATGGTTTGTTATTAAGATCTAGAAATCTGTTACTAACTGGAATGGTGGCCGTCTCGGTGGTGTTAGCATGCTTACCTTTCGATACGAACGACGCGGGTTCAAATCTGGTCAGGACGGTTGGTTTTTAATTAAGGATAAGAAAATAAAACCGTACGCCCCATGTCAATACAGCTCCCGAATAATAGGGTCCCAGGTTTTGATCACATTACCAACTGAAGGCCCTTCCAACTGCTGTGCTAAGCTTTCTGCTGGCGATCTTCAACTCTGCCCTCCGATTATCGTATTTCCCGGACGCGTGGAAGCATGCGACAGTAGAGACCATTCTAAGGCGCAATAAAGTTCCATTATGTCTGTAGAACTACCGCCCCATCAGTCTGTTGTCTTCACTATCCAAGCTATTGGATGTTGTTATCTTCGTTTGAGAGAGACATTGTTCACCATCGAGCCTTCTCCAGACGAACAGTTCGGATTTGGTACTGGGTTTTCGACTGATTTCCAGCTGTGTCGTTTTTTAGAATTCATCCATGACGCTTTTGAGCGCGGAGAGGCAGTTGGGACGGGGTTCTTTAACATCTCACGAGCTTTTGACGTCGTTTGGTATCACGGTCTTCTAAGAAAACTAAAAACAATTGGCGTCGGCACGAATCTGCTGTCACTTGTGAGGTTATATCTGAAACAGAAGCCTTTTTTTCCGAAGTGGCCAAACCCTATCTTCTATTCTGGTCGAAGTGCCTCAGGGATCTCTGCTGGCACCCAAATTATATATACTCTATACCCGTGACATTCACTATGCCTCACAGGTGCACCTCCCTCTGTATGCCGACGATGCAGCTACATATATACATAGCGTCACAAAATGAGGGTATGATGGTCAGACGCTTGCAGTGAGCGCCCGATAGTTTAGTTGAGTGGTTGTCGGCCTGGAAACTTACGGTCAAGGGCGAAAAGAGCGTCACAGTGAGATTTATTGGAAGAAGGAGGATTCCTCCCGAGAGGATCGAGGTTGAGGGTGTGGAGGTTCCATGGAGTCCCACAGTCAGACATTTAGGGGTAATTTTCGGTCAGAAACTTACCCGGAGAGTCCATTTTGACCATATTCGTGATAAATACTTTCTTGTCAGGAATGCGCTTACTGTTTGGTTTTATCGAGATTGTCCACTTGACCTAAGAATGAAGATGTTAATTTACAAAATGTGTGGTGCTTTGGCATGGCCTACAACTGCAGCCAGTAATCTGCAAAAATTGGAGATCCTTCAAAATTGTCGTTAATAAGTTAGAATACATGTCACAAGTAGGATCAATTCCAATACTGCGGTATTGGAACCCAGAATCACTTCACTGTCACCTTTACTGAAGTTCAGGTTTGCCACTGAAGATGATAACTTAACTGTCGAAACGCGCATCCAGTTTTAGTGAGATCTTGTGGTAAGAGTGATAGTGAAGAGCTGAAGAGTTTCGTTAGAAAAGGTTTAGTGACGTTTCCTTAAATACCTTTCATTTAAAGAAGATGGTGTTTAGACTATACTCTTCTTCTTCCTTTTCCTTGCCGCTTTCTAGAACTACTCACTAACAATGTGTCAATTAGCGAAGGTACACTATTCAGATATACTTTTCAATAAGATAAATGCATTATTATGAACTGCAACTGTATGTATTGGTGCCCTGCTTATTCGCTAAGCAAGATTCTTAGTGCTTACGATATTAATCCTCTAAACTTTTTTTTGTTAATGAATTACAAAATCTGGATTGCACTAAATATTTGACGCGAATAACCCAAGGCGTTTCAGCTTTTTCCATTACTTGTAAGATCCTCGGCCGTAATTCAAAAAGGCGTCCGACAAAATTTATGAACGCGATAATCATCAGACACAGAGGTACAAGAAAAATTCGTGCAGGCACCGTTTATAATTCGCAACAAGAATGTTCGAGTTTACGCATGTGTGCGTTCACATACCCGTGTGTGCAGATCGAGGAGCGCGTTAACAAATGCGTGGGGCAAAGCGCGTTAACAAATGCGTGGGGCAATTAATTTAGTGTAAAATTTTGTATCGAGTTGTCGGTGTAATTACCCGTAAGTTAAGGTTTTGAGGAGAAATACCGACTTGCTGCGATTCCGAACGGAATTCTTGCTGTTAAGTTAGGGATAAAGATTACTAATTAATCGTAGCTTTCTGCAAGTACTTTCTATGGTGGCAATGTTTCTGGAAAATAATAATGTATGTATCTAATTAGTTTCTTTAATAAGATTTAGAATTGTTTATAATGGGCGACATTCATTTTCCCGACTCAGGAAAGCATATGTGATGTAATCTTAAATTGAGACAACGTATTTAGTAAATTTATTTCTCGACATAATTTCCCTGTAGGTCTATACACTTATAATTAGTCTTGCGACGTTCCAACTTTTTTAAGCTATCCAAATAATAGGATTTATCCACCTCTTCATTTGACGTGAATCGATTTCCGTCAAGCCATTTTTTCAAATTTGGAAAAAAGTAAGTCACAGGGGGCTAAATCTGGCGAATATGGTGGATGGAGCATCAATTTCTACCGTAACTGGACTAGTTTTGCTATCGTAATTGCCGATGAGCGGGACGGTGCGTTATTATGATGGTAGAGAATTTCCTTCTTCGCCAGATGGGGTCCTTTTCTCTTTAGTTCAGCGTAGAATCGGTCCAGTAAATGAACATAGTACTGTCTCGTGATTATCCTTCCCTTCTTCAAATAATCAATTAAGATTATGCCTTGCGAATCGCAAAAAGCTGTCGCCATAACTTTTCCAGTTGAATCGTCTTCGCCTTCTTTGGGGCATGTTCGCCGGAAAAAAACCCATTTTGCCGACTGACCTTTGGTTTCTGACGTGTAGTGACGTATCCCTGTCTCATCTACAGTCACATAACGCCGCAGAAGCTCACTCGTATTACGCTTAAATATGTCCAAATATTGCTATCGGTGTGGATTTACGAGGGTAAGTCAAAAATTGCTTACACTTTTAATTCCACAACTGTATTAAACAAAGATAGGTGTACAACAGATACATTATTTTTCGATATAGTCTTCACCTTTATCAATGCACTTGGTCCAGCGAGCCACAAGCTTCCGTATGCCTTCCTGGTAGAAGGTTTTCGGTTGGTCGTGAAGCCACTTTTGCACCGCATCCCGAATGTCTGTGTCTGAGGCAAATCAACGACCTCTCAAAGCTTCCTTGAGCGGTCCAAAGAGATGGAAGTCTGAGGGAGCGAGATAAGGGCTGTAGGGAGGGTGTTCCAGGGTCTCAAAGCCCTGTCCTCGTATTGTGACAAAAGTCTCCGGTGAATTTCAGCACCTTTCATACCGTCTGACCACACGCTTATGCTGTTGTAGCTAGCAGACAAATGACGCGATCGTGATTAAATTCCACAGAGGCGCCAATTCAACGCATGCGCAAGCGGCCGCCACTACGATAACCTTCAAAGCTTGCTATGGCGAAAGTGTAGATAATATTTGACTTACCCTCGTATAAAAGGGAAGTCCATTGTAAATGCCTTACACATAATGAAGCAACTAATAGAAAAATCATACGAATTTTTGGTGTGAACCTACACATGTTGTTTCTGGATTTTAAACAAGAATTTGATAGCGTGAAGAGAAATCGACTATTACAGATACTGCGGGAGTTTAATATACCACAAAATTGAATAAAACTAATAGAACTAACAAACACAAAATACAATGGCATGTGTAAGATCTAAAGATGGATAGAAGATTTAAGACAAACAAAGGTGTAAGACAAGGAGACACTATCAGCTATGCTTTTTAATCTGATTCTAGAACATATTGTTAGAAAAACAGAATGTAATGGAACGATTATAACAAAAGAAGCACAAATTATTGGATACGCAGATGATGCTATGATAATATCTAGATCGAGAAAAAGTTTGGCTGAGATATTTGATATACTGTATGGGAAAGCAGCGTACTATGGCTTGGAAGTGAACGAGAAAAACACAAAATATATGAGATGTGGATGTGAAGCGGATATAAGACAGCAAGAATTAAAAATAGAAGAGAAGGAATAAGAGAAAAAATACAAGCTGGGTACAAGGCACTTTATAGTAACAAAAATCTGCTGAAGAACAAACATATCAGTAAACGCTCTAAAATTAAAATGTATAAGACGCTAATACGACCTATAGCAACGTATGCAGCAGAGGTGATGTGCATGTCAAGCAAAGAAGAAGAACAACTGCGGATTTTTGAACGAACAATAATTAAAACCATAATGGGACCAAAGTAGATAAATGACGGAGAATAGAGTCAGAATGAACTATGAAATACTACAGGACCTGGAGGGAGAAGACATTGTGAGATATATTAGATCTCAACGTATCAGGTGGTTTGGCTATATCATGAGAAGTGAGGTAAAGGAAGACCAAAGGGAAGATGGATAGACGAGGTGAAACACGACATTAATTTGATGGAAATATGAAATTGGAATCAGAGTGTGAAGGAGAGGGAAGAATGGCGAGAGATAGCGAAGTTAGCTAGGACACACAACAAGTTATACGATCGCAAAGCGAGGAATACCACAGGAGACTAATCCACTCCAAAATTAAGATTAGAAAAGCTTCAACAAGAAACGGCAATATTCCTACAGGAATGGGAAGCTACATATATATATGTCCAAATATTGCTTTGAAATTATCACGCAAGTTCGTTTTTGATCAATCATCAGCAGCACCCATCTCGCCGATTGCTTCCAGATACTCAATTTTTCTTGCAGGATCTTTTGCACACGTTCGATTGAGATGTTTACAACATTAGCAATCTCTCTAATCTTCACCCGGCGCGGCGGTCTGCTAACACGATATCACGACCATTTCGTCCGTAGTCAAATCGATGGGACGACCTGGCTGCTCCTCATCAAAAACGGATGTTAGACCAGGCTGAAATTCATTAAACCAGTGCCTGTTGGTAGTCTAACAGCGTCTAACTTCTTTTCGATTCCTGCGGATGTTTTTCGATAAAAAAAAAGAAATCGAATCTTAGACCAGTATTGTTCTTTTCCCATGATTCCACGAATATATAAATTTACTCGCTTCCAACAGCTCTCAAAGCAACACTACTCCATGAATTTCTTCGAAATTCTCACAGACGTCGACTAAAATAGTACTCACAATCGGAAATGTAGATTTTGACATACGAGGATTGTTCGGAAAGTACGTGGCCTAACAGATATGGCGTGAATTCGGAGGAATTGTCATTACCATTCTGTAGAATCATCTTTTAATAGATTAAATATGACAGCACAGAGCGATCTGTCAATTAGTATGTTTTTGACAGTACGCCAAAGTGAACGTCTCGTGGGATTTTGTAAACAATGAAAAAAACTGAGCTGAGAACAGTGATAAAGTACTTTCATTTGAAAGGCTTAACACCAACCGAAATTAAAGCAGAGCTGGATTCAACACTATTGGAATCCGCTCTTTCGTTTTCAATGGTTAAAAACTGGGTTGCCGCATTTAAGTGTGGTCGTACGAGCACAAATGATGAACCCCGTAGTGGACGTCCTAAAACTGCAACTGCCTCGGATATGAAAAAGTCCACCGTATCGTATTGAATGACCGTCGAGTAAAAACGCGAGATAGCAGACATAGTGGGTCTCTCAAATGACAGTGGCCACAGAATTTTAACTGAAGAATTGGTAATGAAAAAATACTCGGCGCGTTGGGCGCCGTGGTTGCTCACACCGGAGCAAAAATTGAATCGTTTGAGTGTTTCTCGTGACCTGTTGGCACGTTTTCGCCACAATCCGAAGGACTTTTTACGCCGTTTCATAACCGTCGATGAAACCACCATTATGCTCCCGAAACCAAAGAACAGCCCAAGCAATGTACACACAAAGGTTCTCCGCCACCAAAGAAGGCAAAAACGGTTTTGTCAGCAGGAAAGGTTATGGCAACTGTTTTTTGGGATTCTCATGGAATTATCTTGGTCGATTACTTAGAAAAGAGGAAAACAATAAATGGCGAGTATTATGCCACTTTGTTGCAACAACTTATCGACAAAATCAAAGAGAAACGGCCTCATTTGGTAAAGAAGAAAGTGCTTTTCCATCAGGATAATGCACCTGCCCATAAGTCTGCGATTGCAATGGCCAAAATTCATGAATTGGGATTTGAATTAGTGCCTCATTCGGCCTATTCCCCAGATTTGGCTCCCAGCGATTATCATCTGTTCCCAAACCTGAAAAAATAGCTCGGCGGTAAGAAATTTTCGTCTAATTCCGAGGTAATCGCTGCTGTAAATTGCTATTTCGAGGACTTGGATTCATTGACCTACAAGGAAGGTATTGCTAATTTGGTATATCGTTGGAATAAGTGTATTGAGCGAGCAGGAGACTATATTGAAAAATAAAATGTTTTTTGTCGAAAAAACGTTAGGCCACGTAGTTTCCGAACGATCCTCGTAAAGCGCTATCTGTCTTCAAACATGGGCACTTCCTACCATCCTCGTAAACTTGCGTATTATTACAGCCTTTCTTGGCACTTTTTTCGGCTGGCGCTTTCGCTTAAGATATAAAAATACGGTGTGCGTTATTTAAAACCTTTCTATGCCGTTGATTTCGTTATGCTGTCGCTTTATATTCAAGAAATCGATGGAGGTCTAGAAAAAAACCAAAAGGGAGCCGTCCGAATTGGAACCGACCTTAGATCGACTACCGCCATCTAAAAATTCTACATTGAACACCGATAAAATTAAATCACGGCTCGGTTAATTGGCGTATATGTAACCGAAGTAAGTTTTAATCTTAAAATTCAGCCTGATACACAGATACAACCGTGTCGCATTTCTACTAATTAGAACCATGCGTTTGTTTATTTATTACACGTGGATGGACAGCGCAGCGGCGGGCGAAACGTAGCGTACACTACATGAATGACTTTCTTTTCTATTTAATAGTTACTTATTTGCAGGTAAGACGACCAAAAAAGGCGATCGCGAGCCTGCGAAAATCGTAGAAACGAACCATTCGCTTCGGTAATTAAACTCAAACTATCGCCTTCGATCTTGTTTTTTTTCACTTGGTTTTCGTTTTTTGTTTTCATTTTTGTTTTCAAAATTATTCGCTGCGGTGCGCACGCCGAGTACAATATCGCCGTAGACATCGCGCCTCCTCCTCTAGAAACCGACTTAGAACTACGTAAGTGAAAGATAAGTTCAGCAAGAGTCGAGCTTTACATGGGCCTCTTCCAGCAATACGATGATGGCCTTTGTGTGCTTCTCGGGAGAGTACAAATCGGGCATCTTCACTCAGGTTTTACTAATTAAGCGGGAGAAGGAGAGATGGTAAAAGAGAAGATTTTGCCACACAGTCAAGCCAACAGCGGTAGCGGCCGACACCGCGTCGTCCTACAAAAATCCTTCTATTACCGGGAATCGCTCGCATTAGTGGTGCCATTAGCGCTTCGGCTGAACGCCGCGCTGCCTTATTTGTAAGAGATTAAAACTTCGCGTGTATAATGGTAAATACGGTCTCTCTCTTGTAGGTAATTGAATCCCGGGTAGTTGTAAACGTAAATTAACGATTCCGATAGATAAGTGTTATTAGTAGCTGCTGGCTGCCCTGGTACTACATACTACCTATACAAGTACTGTACCAATATATTTACTTGCAAAAGCTGCTACATATGAACGCGTTACATTCTTTGCTTTTAGTATTTACGTACTGTGTACGTGTAGAGACAAGAATTGAAATTAAATAGGAAAAAAATAAGAAATTTGAAGAGTATTTCAAGAAACGCGGCGGTATGTGTCCGTGTGTGTTATAATTGTATCATACCGATGTGTTTACTGATGCCATTTTTATACCTACTGACTGTAAATGGTTGTGATTTCCTTTATTTTCTTTCAACAATTCCTAACTTCACATCGACATATCCATGTGAGGTTGGTTGGATAAATACAACTATTGTATTACTTTGATATTGACTTAACGATATTTTCTCAAAATAGGAAGATTTATGAATTGAATTTAAAAAACAAATTAAATTCTAGTGCAGTATACAAGATGGCTGATGTCTTGTTCTACAACGCATCTGGTTTTGTATCTGTTTTAACCAAATAAGATAGATTGCTGCCATTTGTAAAGCAAAGTAGTAGACACTGAAAATATATTAAAAAAAAATAAATATGACATTTCACTGCGGCAGAATCTACATGCTGTTTTCTTTGTCAGTCCTAGGTAGCTGATGTGTTTCTTGAGTATATAATGTCCTGCTAGCAGGCATATTATAGTTCTAACGGACTTTCTGTCCCTGCTTAGTAGGTCTGCTGTAAATTTAGGCCCGTGTCCAATCAGAAATTGCTTGGATTGTCTCTGACAAGGAATATTCTACAACCAGTCTTGAGATTTCTTTCCATTGTTTAGTAGTTGCTTTAACTACCGTATATACTATGCCTACAGAGTGCTTTGGGTTTTTGTAAGCAGTTGACGACCCTACTCGGGCTAATTCGTCTGCCTTGACATTCCCTCGTTGATCTTCGTGTCCTGGTACCCACACCAGGGTCGCCTTAGTTCGGTCACCCAGCCTATTGAGCGCATTCATGCAGTTCCACACAAGTTTAGATTTCGCCTGTGTGGAGTCTAGTGCTTTTATCACTACTTGATTGTCCGAATAGATAGCAATCGATAATTAACTTTTTGCTTGTCTAATTCTTCAATGCACACCAGCACTGCTGCTATTTTGGCTTGAAATATTGTGGCGCTTTGAATCAGGCTTAGATAGAAGAAGTTAGAATTACTCTAAAATACAAGTTCATTTTCTTCTGCTGCGTTCAGATTCTTGTCTTTACGTTTTCTAATTTTTTGAATTTCCAGGCTTTACTTTAGAAACGTGAAGAATTAGTAAATGTTGCGATTGTCTTCGATCAAGATGGGTGGATAGCAAATGTCCAGTTATCGTTTGAGGAATGGTAACAGCTTAATTTATCGGGTTCCTCACACTATAATTAAAATTCCTTTTATCATACAATGGCGTAGGGTGCAAGTTAATACTATGTCTGTGCGACTCTCCTCCATTCTGTTCTGCTCCTAGCTAATAGTTTTGCAGTCGTCCATGATATTTCTTTATCTTCTAATATATTGGCGATCATTTTATTCCAAGTTTACCTAGGTCTTCCTGTTTTTTTTTATGTTTGTTTCCTATATCTTCATCGCTTACCTATGTTCCTAGATCATCCTACAAGTATTTTTCTCTATGTTGGCTTTACTTTTAACTTTTGAAAGTTCTGATGTCAGGATTGTATGTAACCTTAATGCATCATAACAAGTACATTTTTGAGTAAGTACCAAATCAGACATAATAAACATTAATGAGCAAATGAAATGAGTGATATCGTGGACATGCGGCCACCAATCTCATTTTGAATCTAAAGTTATTCTTAACAATTTATTTGTAGCGGATAACGGATCCAGGTCCGAGGTTTCGGATAAAGGATCCAGATCCGCGGTTTCAGATAACTGAGACGGATCCGAGGTTTCAGATAGCGGATCCGGAGAACGCCGATATCCGGATATTCGGATAGTAAATTATCCGGATCCGGATAACAGCTCTAGTTTACAATCAATGGCTTGCTTTTTTAAGAAACCTATAAGTTTCTGTTTTTTTATGTCAATGTTTTCTTTTAAGGAGAATATAGGTTTTAGCATACGATCCTGTGCAAAATAATAGCAGTGCCCTCTGAAGTGAGGAAATTTAATAGTTAAAGTTTTTTGTTGCTTGTGAAAATATTTACCAGATGGCGCCATAGTAAAAATAATGTGAATACATACTTGTATTCATGAGTAGCTCGGGAAACTCCCCAGTTCTATATTAGATTGACAGGATCACTTGTGCAATAAAATAGCAGTGCTTTAGCAATTTTACTGTAATTTTCGAAATATTGGGATTTCGTTGACCAGTTGAGGTAAGTTTGCAGTATTATGAGTAACTTCAAGCTTGTGTAGTAGTGAAAAAAGTTCTTAATACAGGTATCGACGAAAATGGGTCGCGCAAACCATTGCACAACAGAAGGTAAAAGCTACAAGTGCATTCAAAATATTTTAGGGTGCTCTGCAAAAATGATTTGTTATGCAATTAAGAGGCAAACATAGATGAAAAACGTGGTCGCAAGAGAAAAACATCAATTCAAACAGATCAAAGAATAGTCAGAGCTGTTAAAGAAAATCCATTTATAACATCAAGTCAGTTAGTAGCTGACTTGCATCTCAATATTAGCAGCTCGACAGTAAAAGGCGATTAATAACACAAAATCTTCGAGCTAGAAGGCCAAGAAGAGTACCTTTTGAAACCAAAGCGTATTAAAAATCGATTACGCTTTGCCAATGAACATTTGCTTTGGCCATTGACAAGATGGCGCTGTGTATTGTGGAGTGATGAGACAAAAGTTGTTTTATATAATAATTTTTGCGATAAGCAATTTGTTCGACGTCCAGAAGGTACAGCGCTTCTACCAAAATATACAAAACCGACTATCAAACATGGACATTTAAGTATAATGATTTGGGGTTGTTTTTCTTGGAGAGGGATTGGTCCGATTTTCAAAATTGACGGTATAATGACGCAAGGTGTTTATTTGAATATATTGCGGAATGTAATGTTACCTTATGCTGATGAAGAAATGCTTCTACGATGGACCTATCGACAAGATAACGACCCCAAGCATACTGCTAGAAGAGTAAAGCAGTGGTTTGAGGAGAATAGAATTTCTTTAATAACATGGCCAGCTCAATCACCTGACCTCAATTCCATTGAAAATCTTTGGGTTGAGGTCAAGAGAGATGTTGCAGCTGCTAAACCCAAAAATATTAGTGAATTATGGGAAGCAGTTCAGCGATCATGGACGTCAATTTCTCCTGAATTATGTCAACGTTTAGTTGACTCAATGGAACGTCGATTGCTTGCAGTTCTTGCAAATAAAGGATATGCAACGAAATATTAATATTTTTTTTAGTTCAAACTCGCCTGAACTTATTTAATTTTAATTAATTTAAGAAGGTGCTATTTTTTTTGCACAGCTATAGGTACCTAGAATTCATAGATATGATGAAGTTCTTGTTAAATTGTTTGACAATTATTTATGCTTGATTTAAACCTAAATATAATACTTAAACACACTTTATCTACTAGGTTGTGTAGTTTAATTTAAGCCGTATTTGTCAAAAACATCTTAATTTTATTACAATTCGTACCACTGCTATTATTTTGTACATGATTGTCTATTCTGCCTAAAGAGTCAATGATTTAAAAGTTCTACTTGCAAATGAAACATGTATGTTAAAATCACATTATAATCGTTCTTAATATTGTTGGAGTACATCCGTCTTTTAAATATAGTATATTTATTTTCATATATTATTATTGATTATTTTCGCTATAAATGTAGAAAATAAATCGCGATGAACAATATCTGACAGTTTCAAACGTTGCTGTATAAATAAATTCCAACACCTTTTTCTTATAAAATCCCCCCCACTAACTTTTGAACTTTTGAAAAAAAAAGGTCGATTTCTATTTATTGTGATTAACTTTTGGCGTTATCCACAGCTTCCGGTATCTCCGGAAGTGACGCCAACTGTCTTATTTTAAGTAGAATGCTCTATGTATTTTTATGTTTTTGGAAAAGTATGGAAAGACGAATCCAACGATACGATATATGTTATACTTTAACTTAAGAAATATGACGATATACAGCAATAAAGTCATAAAAATTGCCAAACTGTCAAATCTCAATTCCAAAAGCATAAATTATTCTTGTTATTTATTGTTATTATATCCTGCATTTGTCATACTTTCGTTCTTTGTTCTCGTCATTATTTTCTCTCATTTTAACTTATTTTGTTAATTGTTGTTACTTCTTTACTTTATCGAAGTCTATTGCAGTTAATTAATTGTAGCAGATCTAATAAAATTTGTTAATTTGTGATAGATAATATGTCAGTTTTGTAGGTTTTTTGTGTTATTATATTTATCGAATTCCATTATTATTAATTAATTATGGTAGGTGTGTTTAAATTTGTTAATTTTTGGTAGACAATGTGCTTAAGTTTCTTTTGTTGATTTCACAATGGCCTCCGCATGGACCACGTAAGATAAAGTACCTAATTTTCATATTCGATTAATTTAGCAACAACTACCACAGAGTGGAACGTAGTGAACACTGCCCTTGTAGAGCTGGAAGTGCTTGCACTTTGCTTTAACAGAAGATAATACATATGATTTAAATCATTGTACAAGTTGTTGCTCAACTACGGCGAAGGTAATCATTGTTGCTAGATTTACATAATATTAAAGTTGATCCAGCAATTTTGCATGGTTCCTGCCAAAGCCATCATAAAAGTAACAACATAAAAAAACCAAAAAAAACAGACATATCGTCTATCAAAAACTAACAAATTTAAATAAACCTACCATAATTAATTAACTGCAATAAAGTTCGATAAAGTAGAAATGTAACAACAATTACCAGAACATGATAAAATGATCGAGAATAATAACGAGAACAAAGAACGAAAGTAAGACAACTGGACAACTCTTTGGATTAATCTGACGTTACAAGAAACAATCTGGCTCTCTTTCCTAGCCAACTTTGCGTAACAACAAAAACAGATTACCAAAACGTTTATTGCTGCATATTATCATCTTTCTTAACTTAAAGTATAATATATATGGTATCATTGGATTCGCCTTTCGATTGCCATTTCAAAAACGTGAAAATATACAGGGTGTTCTGTTTAAAATAAAAAAGTTGTCGTCACTTCCGATGATACCGGAAATGCAATTGAACTGCTAATAGCGGCAATGTTAGCTCTAAAAACGCTAGCTTCTGTCGTTAAAGAGTTAGCATGAGGGGGGGATACTTTAGGACCTCACTGTGAAAAGGTAAACCGATTTGCGTCAAATTTGATAAGAAATTGTTCTCAGTGTATACACATTGGAACGATATCGCGCTACTTACAGCCTTCCTTATCGTTTTATTTTATTTCTTCCTCGTCGTAATAATAATAATATTCATTAGCAATGCAAAACGCGAAGGAAGCCATTCCGATTTCGGCATAAAGCTCTATACACGTTTGACGCAAGCGCGCGTGTGGAAAAGCGCCGGTCCCGGCCGAACCTACGGCGAACGCGCGACAGCGTAAAATATTTTGTTTCTGAAATATCTAAATCGAAAATCTCGTGTTTATGAATAACAAATTTCGCATAAATTAAGTAGTTCGAGGTCCGAGAGCCTTTCGTCTCTGTTTCGCACGAGCGCGGCCACGACGTTGTAATAAAACTGACTCGCTTGTCGGTCGGTCTGTTTATTAGCCTAAGACAGAAACTATATGTTCGTGTAAGCGTTTATATACCGAAAATCTATATATGTACTTACGTATGTACGTAAGTTTTCGCTTTATATCGCACGGCGTGGATGTATTTTCTTAATTTATGTTCGTTAGTTACGAACGAATTTATTTATTGTTGTTGGGAGCGGGTGAATAATAGGATCTCTTCCTCTATTGTATTGTATTCTATGAGCATTTATACAAAGGCATGGCGTAAAACGTGACGCTTTATTACTTCTACATATTAATTTATTTTATTAATTCTTTCAGCACGAATCTTCTCTCTTACTCACGAAATGGCGCAGAGATATAGGTTATAAGTTGAATTGACAGGTATAGGTTAGATACGTGCGTTAAGTTGGTAATACAATACCGTTAAGTTGTTAGTAATCTGCCGAGAATTAACAAACGATTGATCAGCTAATTTAATTCGAATGTATTTGAAGACCACAATAAATACATTGTGGCTCAACTGAATTAA
The DNA here is from genome assembly GCA_029619315.2 of Dynastes maya. Classification (NCBI taxonomy): domain Eukaryota; kingdom Metazoa; phylum Arthropoda; class Insecta; order Coleoptera; family Scarabaeidae; genus Dynastes; species Dynastes maya. Next base: position 77,612,631 of record JAROYE020000001.1, read on the forward strand.
AACAAGTACGGTATACAGGGTGAGTCGGGAGGAACGGACTAAATTCCAGGGGTGTATTGTACACGTAAAAAACTCATACATTCTTCTTTCATATGTCCGATTTTCGTTTGTTTTCAAGTTATAGCGTAATTAAAAAAAAATAACTAGCGTTCCTGTAAATGGTCCAAAAATATCGTTGCACTGATTACCAATGTAAAACAAAAAGTATGGTACGTTCGACATTAAATGTTTCTTCGCGTCTTACTTTAGGCGCCATAAATTCTCGGCCTGATATACAAAAAATTTACTTGGGTTCATATCCCGGTCGAGACGGTTGTTTTTTAATTACGGATAAAAATCGAAGTATGCCTTCTTCTCGGATAAGGAAGTAAAATCGTAGGCTTCTTGTCAATTCGATGTTTGGCATATTAAAAATCCCTACCAAAGGTTGGAACACCTCTGGATTCGGTAAAATTCTAGTGGGGTCGGCTAATGATAATAGTAATCGATGCCTAGAAGCGAGAGGTGTATTCCGTAACCCGATGTTTCGCCCAATACAACAACAATTTAGTCAAATATAACAATTTTCATTTTTCAATATAATCTCCCCTAACTTCAATACATTTATTACAACGATCAATTAATAAATCTAAAATATTGTATTACAACTTTCGGGGACGAGATTCATCGGGTCGCCGTCATTCCATCGATTCCTCTTTCGGATAGAGGATCATAATACGGAGCCATTATTTCATCTCCTGCAACAATGGACCCCAGAATCGGTTTCGGGTTTAAAAACAAGCGCGTATATTCGACCCGACGTTCATGTTGGACGGCAGGGCGAATACTTCTTTCAGAAATGTTAGACATCGCTGCTAATTTCTTTACTTTTAAACGGCGATCTGCTAATACCATTCCTTCAATAATTGAAATATTTTGAGGCGTTATCAATTCAATTGGCCGACCATCACCTTCAAGGGACTCTTGCCCCAAACGGAAACATTTTGCCCACTTTTTTACAGTGGAATATGAAGGAGATAAATCACCATAAACGCCGTCTAAACGTTGTTTAATGTGATTAGGCGCATGTCCTTCTCTTGTTGTAAATTTAGCGACCGCGCGGTACTCAATTTTCGTTACGAGATATTTTCATGCACTAGTCACGTTGTCTGGCTGGCTACTAAAAACTACTACTCTTCGAGCTTTTGAAATTACCTATACGCTATTATTTTTTGCTCATTTTGTGCCGTTTTGTGCCGCAAAGAGAACATTTTGTGCTTTAATATTAACGGGGTTATAACGGTTTCTTTCTGGCGGGGTTGGGGATATTCCAGCTCCGCCACCTTGGCATTTCGAAATTTCTTATACGATATCTATTCAAAGTCATTTACAGACCAATCCTAACATACGGATGCAAAACATGGGTTCTCTCTAAACAAGAAAAACTAAAGATACAGACAGTTGAGATGAAATATCTCAGAAGAGTTCGGGGAATTACGAGGATTGAAAAAATCAGAAACGAAAAAATAAGGGAAGACCTATACATAGAAAGCCTAGAGAAATATATAGAACAACGCCAGTTAGGATGGTGGGGGCATTTACAAAGAATGGGAGACGAGATACCAGTTAAACAGGTATGGGAAGCTAGAACAATAGACAAGAAGATACGAGGACGACCAAAATTTCGTATATGCTATCATTTTGTGCCAGTTTTGTTTTCTTTTTGGCGGGGCTGGGAACATGCCAGTCCCGCTATCTCGGCATTTTGAAATTTACGCTATAATTTTGTGCTCGTTTTGTGCCGTTTTGTGTCGCAACAAGAAAATTTTATGCTTAAATATTAAGGGAGTTATAATGTTTAGAATTTTGGGCATAACATATCCCCAGCCCGGCTACCATTGGATTTTGAAATTTCGTATACGCTATCATTTTGTGCTAGTTTTGTGCCGCTAGAAGAAAATTTTGTGCTTGAATATTAACCGAGTTATAACGTATTGAATTTTGGGCTTGGCGTGTCCACGGCCCCGCTGTCGCTAAATTTTGAAATTTCGTATACGCTATGGTTTTGTGTCGCTATGGATTTGTATGGATATGTCATTCTTGTGGCATGTAATTTCCGACTATGACAGTTTCTTATCAAAAAAATATGTTTCGAAAGCAAATTCACTTTTCCTCTCCGATTTCTTAATATGCAAAATTTCCCTTAAATTTAAATCCATGCTTTTATTACCTAGATGCAATACCTCGAGATCGACATTGTTAAACGAATGATTATTCGAAATACAGTGTTCTTCAAAACCTGTGTTACATTTTTTATGTGTTATACTACGTTTATGTTCTTTAAGTCTAGTACTGAAGTTTCTGTCTTTTTGTCCTATATAAATTCCATCACAATCATCGCATTTGATTTGATATATTCCGGATTTATTTTGATTTTCGCTGGGATCTTTGTCGTTTAGCAATAACGACCTCAAGTTATTCTTATTGTGGAATAATTATTCGTTCAGCTTTTTAGGAGATTCGCGTAAAGCATGATGAGTTACAAATCATGCCTGCTATGTTAACAAAAATATATTTAAAACCGAGCTGTAAAATGTTTACTTTCTCTATTATTTTAGTAGTAATTGCGAAACTGAAATCCATTGTACTGACTACATACCTTAGTACTAGCTGAATTTCTAAACAAAAAATGTCAATTTAATATGCGTTTGGTTGGCCAATCTGCTACAAAATTTGGTCAGTGAAAGCAAATGGAGTAAATTCACTTTTAAGAAATACCCCGTGACTGTTTGACTGTTATTGCGAAATGCGCCTATTTCGTATGATTCAAACGAAAATCCCCACGCAACAGTCGAAAGTAATTTTCAGCACAAGTTTTCGGCAAACGTGTGGTGTTGTATGGCCCATAGCTATTTAATTGGCCCTTTCATTTTGGAGAATCGCCTTACAGGAGACCACTACTTAACCTTCTTACAAAATAAATTACAAGGGCAACTAGAGAATGTTCATCTAAATATCTGAATTCAAATGTATTATCAGCATGTGGAGCTCTTGCACATTTTACTCGTTAATTTAAGCAACATTTGGACGATAGGTTTCCAGTGCTTTGGATTGATCGCGGTAGTCCTATTAGATCTCCAGACTTCACCCCACTAGATTATTGTTTATATTCAAAAATGAGGTTTAAAAGATAAAAGTTGTCACTCGGGATGCACTAATTCGACGTATTAGAAATACTGCAGCTGATATTAAAGAAAGGCATGAAGCAGTCACGCGAGCAGCAGGCGCCCTTCGTAGACAAAGTATAAAATGTTTAGAAGTCAATGGCGGTATTTTTGAATATTTATTTTTGAACTTGAAAACAAATGAAAATCGGATAAGAACATATGAGTTTTTATTAATATTTTCACGTGTACAATACTTTATGAAGTTCGGTCCGTTACTCCCAACTCACCCTCCATAAATAAACACCTATAAACTACCAAGTTTTTATTTTATGTCCATACATATGTTACTCTAAATTTAGAGCAATTCCGAAAACTTCAAAAACATCAGTTTTCAGTGTATCGTATTGTAAACGCTACACAAAAGCCGTACGATATATTTTGCACTAATAGAAAAGCTGACAATAAGCGAAATACCACCCGGGAAGGGGTGACGTCCGTCCGCCGTAATTTTTGCAGTAATAAAAACGTCACGGAATATTTTTCACGCGGTGCCATCCTAGATATTCGCACAAAAGTGGCGAACATTGTTTTCAAAAGGGTTGTTTTGGGAACTCGGTTGGGTTGATTTATTAGCTTGCCCCCGTAAAAATAAGAAAAAAAGCCTCATATACTTTGATAGTCGGTTTAGAAGAGATGGTAAAAGGAACGATATTGCAGTTGTTTTGTAAATTAATCGCAATTTTTATTTGTGCTGAGCTTTTTACAGCTAGAAATATTGGACGGTCAATATATAACCCATAAAAAGTAGTTGGGGTTATTTACAAAACCAGTCAGTCAGTTCCAACACTAAGAAATTAACTTGAGCAGAAGTACTGATTGTACAACATTAGGTTAAGACTCCATATTATGAAAATTGCAATTGAAAGAATGGACCAGGGAGATGAGGATAAAACAACAAATTCTCTTTTAATGGATTCTAAGATAAATTAATTTTGATTTTTCGTTGGACGAAATGTTCTCTCATCCGTTAACAATTTTACTTGTCTTCATTTACAAATTTAACGTTAAAAGGTTTTAAATTCTTGTCACTGTAATTAAACACGTGGTTCTAAACTGTCGGGATGACCAAGGTTTCAGAAAAAAGTAACTCTTAAATTTTCACCAACATTTCATTTTTATTTAAAGCTTCATCAGGATCAATAAATGAGTTGAGCTGTGACTGATGAATTCATCGGGCCTAAAATTTTTAAGTTAGAATTGCTCGAAAACGCGAGCTTACTTTTAAAAACGGTTGGCACCATTGGATTCAGCGTACTCGAATTAGGTTCCCCCCTCCACCCGGCCGCCCGGATGCCTAGCTTGTTACATTTTGCAACTAGCACAGTGTTATTGACATTGTTTTTGATAACGTGAATGAAGAGCAAACAGTCTTACTTTTCATATCACATATCAGATGCAGCACCATATGTGCATAAAACTGGGATGTCAAAAAAATGGAACGATGAAAAATAATGTATTCCCTTTCATCTTCGATATTGCTTCTTTATTTAATTAACCCATCACATGCTGTTTGTTGATGCCTACGGTAACATGCACGAGAGGCGGCGCGTGATCAAATTGCGATTCCGTTGCCTGGTTTATCATCATTATCAGAACGGCATTTGATATTTTTATGGGTTTAACGACACCGCTAGCGGCATTACGTGGGACTGCTCTATTGGAACTAAACCCGGACAAAATATGTGAATACGATCACTACTGAGACGTCCTCCTTTTACAAAATAACTAAGTCCTCCTTTTACAAATTAACTAAGTTCTCCTTTTACAAAATAATGATTTGCAAGTGATTCAGAAAGTGAACCAGCTCAACTGAAAATGGAGTGAGCATATTTCAATTCACGTGACTACTAACCAACAAAAAACATGATTATGATTTGAACTTGTTCAGTATCTTAGCAATTGCACCGAAACTGAACATTTGTAAATGCAACGCTATCAGCGTCAAAGTGATTATATGGTGATTTTGAATCAATAAATAAATATTCAGATAATAGGGGAGATCATAAATGTGAAAAAGTGAACGCATAGGACAGCTCGTTTGACATTTATCTTTTCTGTAAGTTCCATCTAAGCAAAAAAAAAAACACTCATTATAACGAACTTGGAGCAAAAATCACTTTTCCTTTTGCTGCGGGGATATTCACTCTGGACGTATCGATGTCGATGACGATGACAGCGAGGTGAGGCGCAGGTGTGCGCGTACAGTTCCTCCCTCGCGTTCTCATTTTCTTCTTTCCCGTTTCCGTCAGACGATTGTCTATATATTACCGTCTCGACGTTCTTTCTCTCTCTATCTCAGTTTTCTCGACCTTACGGACGTAGGTACGATTATGAAAACAATAAATAAAGTCACGTGACAGGTGCTCGAGCATATGATGTAATCGCTAAGACGTATGAAGGCACGATTCGGCAGAGGCCCATTTACCATCGGGAATATAGCAACAAGAGGGAACCGACACGTAGTACAGCACGTTACGGCATTAGCAGAGGTTGCTTCGTTTATTATATTTAATTTATAACGGCCAACTTCTTTCCGCGTGACGGTAAACAAAGAACGGGGGAAGCGATATTAAAAAAATACTATCGTTCGCTCTCGGATATACATGCGTACACATAGACGTACATTTATATATTCGTAAGATACATATGTTTAGCGTGTAACTGTCTGCAGTTACATTAGGCGAAACATAAATATTTAAAGCGGGCGGTCTATTAGAGTTAATGCAATATTTAGTTTAATCCCGTGATTAATCGTGTAATATTGCATGTTGAACGAACGTGTGTAATTGCCGCGCGCACGCTTATCTAAACAAAACCTACGACGACGCTAAATTATATTTACTTTCCGCTACTTTTTTTGATTTCTGTAACTTCATTTTCCTCCTCCTACATTCTCTTTTTCAATCGTTTAAATAGATACGTACAAATGCAGGGTAGGCCACTTAAAGCGATGCCTTCAATTTACGGCCAAAGTAAATAAATTATAAGAACTGTATGTAATGTGTTTTATGACGTACGCTATATCGTCATGTTCGCATAAAAAAAAGAATTGCATATTATTTGAAAAACACACGCTAACATGCAATCAAATGAAGCAGAACTACAGCGATTTATCGGTTCGGTACAAAAAGAATGCTCGCCTGAAAAACCAATTAAATCAAAGAAGAAAATAAAGAAAAAAACGAAAGTAAAATTTGATACTGTGTTACCAAAGGTGCTGCAAGTGCTATTTGTAGGATTTTTCATATGGTGTCACGGTATTCAAGAATACAAAAACCGTCGCTGCCTCAAGCAGAATATTCCATAAAGGTTCGTGACAAAACAACGCATCAGAAAAGTAAAATTAATGCGCGTGGTATCTTGAGATTTTTGGTGGAAATACTGTTGTACAACGCTAGGATACAAATCTGGAGAATAATGGGGTGAAACAGCGGGAAGTGTTGCAATGAAACTCCTTTTTAATTAATCATTTCTTTTTTAATTCATCAAAGCTTCCGTTGTTTATTTGATAGCATCTTCAGTGATGTTTACTACAGAGGTGCAAATATAAAATTGGAACAACCATTATTGAAACAGTATCAAAAACGAAACACAACTTACATTGGAGTTAAGCAAGCCAGCAAAACCACATTCAAAAGGTAGAGCAACACGACTCATTAATTTGAGTAATGTACCAATCAACTATATGATTCGGTTAAAAATTAATATCAAAATACAGTAGAACTCCTCTATAACGAGTCACGGTTATAACGAAAAATCGGGTATTACGAATAAATCACATGGTCCCTTCGCGTTTATATACCATTCTATGCAAACATTTTGCTGTACAACGATTACTTTTTAGTAAAAAGGTGGATATAACGAGAAATTTTTTACGTCTCAGATCGGTTATAGCGAGAAATTTTATTACCTAGATCGCCTATAACGAACCATTCGTAGAAAAAAATAAAACACACGTGCTTTGATGGAGAAACAAGCGTGCTTTGATGGAGAAACAAATGTATCAGTTCCTGCAAATATCAAAATGTATTCTCAGAATGCCTATTTTGCACAATTTTCTTCACCATTGCTAATTCTTCTGTAAGTTCCTAACTACAGCGTGTTGCACACGTTCCAACATGTCGTCTTTGAAAAAAAATAGAAAAGCATTTTCCGTGAAAGAAAAATTAGAAATTATCGACGATTTCGAACGTGGCAAAAAACAAAGTGATATCTGTAAAGAAAGAAACTTGGCGAGTTCTGCCTTAGTTACAATTTTAAAAAATAAAGATAAAATTTTAAGTGTAAGTAATGAGTAGAGTAATCTAAATTTGCGGACTCGCATAGGCGTCGGTATTACGGGTTAATATAAGAATACGAAAAATTCATAAATAAACTAAACCGGTAGAGAAGCAGGCATGTAGTGTCGACCTTGAATATAAATCATGTTAAACCGCGCTGAGAGAGATTTCGTTTTAGTACCGGTTGAGCTGTTGCAGAGATTAGTCGAACGGTCAAGGTTATGTACTTACGTGTCGCTTTTGAAAATATAGCTGGTGTTTTTTGTGTGTTGTAGTATTATACCAAGTACATAATTAGTGTATCGTTTCATATAGAACTAATATTTACATACCTAAGGAAACAATGCCTCGTAATAGATTTGCTACTAATGTACATAAGTATGTGTCACTTTTTCCCCATTTAAAATATGACGGTAGTGCAGTTTTTTGCTTAATATGCAATGTTCGTTTGGCTGCATTGGACAGAACTGATTGCCAGAGGCATGTCAATGGTATTAAGTATATGAGAAATGCAAGAACTGAAATACCTTATACACTATTTCTCATACATTTATTAATTATGTTTACCTCTTGTAATCTTCCGTTGTCGTTGGTGAGAAAAGCAGCTTTTAAAACGTTTTGGCGACAATACGTTCCAAAGTACCCATTACCCTCACAAACACAATTACAGAATCATTTGCCGCGAATGAAGGAGATGATAGAAAATGTGTGTAAACGTGATTTATGTTCCAAAAAAATATGGATTACCGTGGATGAGACGACCGATATAAAAAAAAACAGTATTGTGAATGTAATAGCTCGCGTTTTATCTAGCGAGAACACAGCATCTCGATATTTGTTAGCTTGCAAACGTGTTCAACAATGTACCGCGGAAAATATTCAAAAAGTGATAATGAACGCTTTGAAAAAATTTAAAATTGCCCAAGATCAAGTTGTGATGATTGTGACAGTGCAGCAACGATCTTAAGTGTTGGGCGATCCTTAAAACATATATTTCCTAACTTAATACATATAACCTGCGTGCTGCATGCTTTGCATTTAGTTGGTGAAGTTGTTCGACAACATTACGGAAACGTTGATCGGATGATTGGAATTACTAAAGCAGTGTTTCGTAAATCTCCTAAACGTTTAAAAGAATTTCGTAAATTTTGTCCAGGTATTCCAGAACCTCCTGAACCAATTTTAACGCGATGTGGTACTTGGCTAACAGCAGCTTCTTAGTATTTGATCCATTTTCAACAAATTCAAACAGTTATAATGCGATTTAATCGGAATGAATCCAAAGCAATTAGAGAAAGTCAAGTAGTCAGTGCCGATAAGCGGTCTTATGTTGAAAGAAAAAGCTCAGAAATTTTCCGAAAAAATTGAAAATTCTCCTGAGTTAAAATGATCCAATGGTTGGTTGAATCGCTTTAAAAAGAGACACAACATCAACTATGGGAAAATTTGTGGTGAATCAAAAAGTGTTCCTCAAGAAAGTGTCGATAATTGGTTATTAAATGTTTGGCCAAAATTGCGAGAAAAATACGATGACAAAGACATCTTTAATGGCGATGAATTAGGACTCTTTTACAAACTCACTTCAGACAAAACCCTCAAGTTTAAAAACGAGAATTGCAAAGGCGGAAGAAATTCAAAGGAACGCATTACTTTATTCGTCTGCGCCAACATGATGGGTTCTGAAAAAATTAAATTGTTGGTGATTGGCAAATCAGCTAAACCCAAACGTTTTAAGCAGATCAAAAATTTACCGGTTGATTATAAATCAAACAAAAAAGCTTGGATGACCGCCCTGCTCTTTGAGAATGTCTTACAAGCTTGGGATAAAAAATTAAAACGAAAAATTCTACTGCTAGTAGATAATTGCACTGCCCATCCAAAAATAAAGACCCTGCAAAACATTCAAATTGAATTTTTACCTTCTAATGCAACATCTGTTCTACAGCCAATGGATCAAGGCATAATTCGTTCGTTAAAATCACACTACCGAAAACTTTTAGTAAAAAAATTACTCCAGGATTTGGAAGAGCAGAAAGAATATAAAATCACCATTTTAGATGCCGTAAACTACTTACACAAGGCGTGGTATCTTGTTGACACCAGCACAATTAAAAACTGTTTTAAACATACTAGCTGGCGACAGGCCGATTTTGATGGAGACGATGATCTTCTTTTGGGAGAATGGTTAAATATTCAAAAAAGGAATGAAAAATTTGTAGTAAGGTTCTATTATGAATTATAAATGGTGTGAACTGTATAGAGTGAACTCTTAGACAAACACACTACATACCCTGATGCATTTTTTCGATTACAACACTTTATTTTTAAACATTTACACCACTTTTGTTCAAACGTATTTACCGAACTGTTTGCCGTGGGCGTAGGCCTCGCCAGTTCGCTTATGTTATTTTCAAAGCAACAAGTACTTGAAATGAAAACAGACTACGAAATATAATACTTTCGTGCCTTAAGGACCTATTTTTACTTCGTCAAAAAAAAGTTCGAAAATGGATTTTTGTTCACCTAGATTTGTAAAATTTAGTACTGTGCGTCGGTGAATTGTGAAAATCTGTAATTTTCTTGGAATTTCCGACGTAATTAAATACTTGAAAAAATCTCGGCCCGGTGAGGAATCGAAGCTGACGCCTCCCGCTTGCCGGACGGGCGTGTTAACCCTTACACCACGGGAGCCTTGATGCCAGGAAACTAGATATTAAAAAACTGAACGTTCCTGGCATCAAGGTCCCCGTGGTGTAGTGGTTAGTACGTCCGTCCGGCAAGCGGAAGGTGTCAGGTTCAATTCCTTACCGGGACGAGATTTCTTCAAGTATTTAGTTATGTCGGAAATTCCAAAGAAATTACAGATTTTCATCTATATATTATTTATGTCGCTGTAATTTGAAGGTATCGTTTTCGCGGATGAATTGAAATTGGTATTCAACATTTCATATTAAATACGAACAACATATTGTGGGCTTGTTTGAGCGCTTGTCAAACTAAACGCAACTTTTGGATAAACCATAAATTTTTTTTCTCTGTACGTAACGCGGTCACAGTTCTGAGGGTATTAGAAATTGCAGAAGGTATCAAAAAAATGGATGTTAGACATTAGTTCGAATACACACTCTTTTAATTAGACAAATATTCCGTTTCTCCCAATTTTTCAATTTGAATTTTTTATGGTAGTGCTCATAAAACTTTAAAAACATACGCATCCATACGAAATTCCTGTTCTTGAAAGTCCACATGTGCAAGACATGTAATACCAATTAAATTACCTCCCTTAACAATTATATTGTTTTGTCCTTACCTCGTTTTCTTTTTATCCTAAGGTAATACTTCTTTTGTTTCTTGTATTGTACTAATGAATATTCTTAAACTAAACTACGAATTTCTTAAAGCAACACTTTAAATAAGTTAACTTGTCGACGATATGAAGAATAATCAATCAATTGTAAGCCTTGAATAATTATAACCAACACAGTAATGCAGGTTCGCCAATTCCACAATTTTGCCGCACTAAATTTGATATTAACCACGGAAATTTCTAAATGATCTCTGTAATCGTAAGCCAGCCCATAAAGTGTAATATTTTTTATTTGAATGGAAATCGACATCTCGTCAATAATACGCCTTTTCTCAAGAGATGTTGATATTTATTAACCCATTAGCTATTAGATATACACCTGCGTACATATGTATATGTATGCAATATTGTAATATGCGATACCTGTAACGAACAAATACATCTCTATACGTCCGCGCCAGAGAACGTGGGCAGATAAAAACAATTACACACCGCATATGTAGGTATGGGCTCTTGTGCTGTATCGGCGATAAATTCAAGGCGGCATTTGATTTCGTTCTGTTCGTTCTTATAGTTCGCCCTTATCTGCAGAGCTTTTGACACGACGGGAATGTCATAAAGTTCATGGCCCGATCGTGAATTTCTCATGCCATGCCCGTCGGTACACACACGTACAACGTAAGTACTTATACATGCCAATACCGATAGACATATAGAACCCGTTGGGAACGTAATATATGCAAGTAGTAGGGAAATTATGAGATATCTGGCATTTACATGCATAGATCTGGGCCGCGTGCGGCTGTATATCATGCGCCGATAGGATCTCGGATATTCGATGAATTTACTTTAATTGTGCGCTGGCAATTGTAAGTATGGGACTTCTATTTATAAAGCTATCCGTATGTCGTTTGGACAGATCGAGGATATAAACAGAGGGTTGCCAAAGAAGCTAACCCAATTCTGTGTATAGGTATGTTTGGATCTGGTTTGAACGTAATTTTTTGACCAGTCTAGCATACCTACACGCAGAGAAATGGTTTCTTGCAAAAATTAGTCTCTATTCAAGAAAGTACTTTTATTTCAAGACTATAAAAATGTATAATATAAGAAAATAATTTCCTTTAAATTTTATTTGGACTAAATAAATATTTTCTTAGGGTTAGAAAATCAAGAAAATACTAGATGGAAAAACGTTTCATCCAAATAAATCATTTAACGTTATACGTTACAGCTTATATCATTGTACGGGTAAGTATGGCATCTGTATTCCGGTTTCTATCGCTATTATCGAGGACGGCATGACTGTATCTCTTGCTAGTAGGTGGTGCCAAATATTTCAGTGCTGTTTTGGTAGATTAGGGGCATAAACTGAGCGAACGGTATGGCAGGAGCAAAAAGCGTTAGTGCTTTTCTCTTCTCACATTGTTTTCGCCGGGAGTGATTCTATCAATAGCATGAGCTATTTATAATTAGCATTACCATGGTTATTGCTTCTAGGCACTTTTTTCATGTGTACTTCTACATTAAGTTCACTTTTCTTTGAACATTATTCTGTAGATAACCTCTACTTTAGCCTTTTTAAAATTACAAGCAATGAGAATAATTAGCTGCATTATGTACGGATATGTCGTACTGTTCTAAACAAGGTAAGTGCAATTAATAATGTGGATATAAATAATATGCATATGTAAATAAATACTTTATTTTAAGAAAATGAAACTATTGATTTATGAACAATACCTAAACGCTTTCTTGAATTAAGAAAACTATTTACTATCCTTAAGAAAATATTGTTTTGTGTTGTAATGTTGTGCAAGTTAATAAATGTCGTAAACAAAGAAATATAGTTATTTCATTACAAGTAGCGGAGAAAAAAACGTTAAGAAAATATTTCATTTGATTTAAAACAGTTATTGTATTGTGGATAATTGAAACAGTAATTGTCTTGAATTGAGGCGGACAAGTACACGTTTCTCTGCGTGTGGTAAGGTAACATGTTCGGCAGGGTGGGGCACAGGGGACGTATTAAGCAATGTATGTTTACATTTTTAATTTTTGCCTGATAAATGAAAATACTTCTTCACTAAAGTACACCTTAATATGTGTACTAGGGTTGGGTAGATGTTCACGAATATATTACTGTTATATACATACATAGCGCCTCTCGATCGCTAGGTTTTCTTATAAGAACATGAATCCTCAAACACTTAAAACCTTGTTTTTTAGCCTGGTGGTACCTAGACTGGAATATGCTTCTGTTGGTTGGTACCCAATATATGTTTACCAACAACTTGCAATTGAGAGGACACAAAAGAGGTTCCTAAAATACTTAACCTTTAAAATCACTGGTACGTATCCACCACGCGGAACAGATTATAACAGCCTATTGGAACAACATAATATGCAAACTATAACTACTTGTCGGGAGATAGCCAGCGCTAAATTTCTGGCTAAAATAATTATTAATAAAATTGATGCCTCGAACATACTTGCGGCAGTTGGGTTTTTTGTACCTCAAAACTAGACAAACGGAAACGTTCTTTGTTCCCACAGCGAAGGCTAATATTTTACTTAAAGCCCCAATAACGCACATGTCGAAGAATGCTAATAAACTTTATGGTGATCTTTTTTCTTAATTAAGTACTGGAAGTATGTGGCACTGAATTGGTTCAGTATCTTTTTTTCTTTATCAATGTTCTTATTTTTTTTTTTTTTTGCTATTAAAGTTATGTCTGTTTTATAATAACTGGCGTTTGTATATGTGTACGCTGTATATTATGTCCAGAAGTACCGTGCACCTTTTTCTTTTTTTTTTCTTTATTATTATTATCCTGTAATTAGACTTTGTTTTCTGTTGGATAATAAGGACCATTATTATTATTATTATTATTATTATTATTATTATTATTATTATTATTATTATTATTATTATTATTATTATTATATAAGGTAAATTTTCAAAAAGCACCAGCGTACTACTAGACCTACATGCCCAATAGTTCGGGTCCTCGCTATTAACGTATTGGGTTTCTAATGAATATGCCGGCCAACAAATTTTGACTTTTGGATTTTCCATGAAATGACGAATAGTAATTTAATTTTAACAGAAAACAAAAACATTTATGTTAATAAAAGATCAACTAAATTTTGCTCTAATTTAGTTTGAATTCTAATCAAAAGATTTTTCTGCTTATAACATACTTTAACAATTATTTCAATTTTTTACAATTAGAAATATGCCGTAATATTACATTGCCTCTTGTAAACAACATCCGCAGTCTTCCTTCTTAACGTAGGATAGTAAGCTACTAACATTACATGATTCCATTTGCCCGGGTACCGCTTTTCAATTTCCAAAATATTTTCCCATACTTTCAGGAGTGCATGCAAGAATGAAGAATGTGCATTTCAAGGGACATATTGCAGTCAGCAGAGTGAAATGCTTGAATCAAATCCATTACTAAGGTCTTGTAATTTTCCCAAGAAACTGGTAAAAATTTGTAACAGGGACACTCACGTTACGTCTTTCCCGTGCTGCTGATTTGGTCTCAAATGTTCTATCACTTACGATTTCTCGTATTTGAGGTCCAACAGTTTTCCTTCTGTTTCTCTTCGGGAATTTTTCTCGAAGCTTCACGATTCCATGCATTAAGAAAGTATTTCATGAACCACAGTTTTACACGTAGTTGTACACTATTACACGGAAAGTAATTGCAATTGATCGCATTAATACTGTCAAACATGTAGGATCTGATCAAATGTTTTTCATGGGGAAGTGTGAACCTGTTGAAGATGCTAGTAGTTTATTGTCAAGTTTTTTTTCTTTTTGTTAGTTAAAATGGTGAGCTACTAGAGGCAATTACAACTCTTGCGTTTTATAACAAGCGATTAACGCCGTGGAAATGGGAACCACGACATTGTGGAGAGCCCACAAGAGTTTAAAAATCCCTAAAACGACATGAGAGGGGAAAAAGTTTTACATAAAGGAGGTTTACAGCAATTTTAGTTGAACATGAAGGAAAACTTCCCAATACTCCTGAAATACATGGTTTTAGTTTTTATATTTTTAGCAATAAAGTTCGTAACATTTGTCTGGGTGTAGTTGTTATAGGTATCAAATTTAGGGAAAAATGTCTCTTCTAACATATTTTTGTAAATATGCCCCAGTAAAATTCAAACATTATTTATTTTCATACTGTTTACTGTCGAAGTCGCACTTGCCCGAAATGGCCGGAAAATTGTGACCTACAGTCCCTGGACATCGAATTAGGACCACTTAAAAATATCGATTTTGAGGTAAAATTAAGAAAAAAACAGTTGGTAATGTTGGCAAAATTATTATTTAATTACATATAACATGCAAGTAAGTATAATTGGAACATATATTTACTAATATTTGCTTGTTCCTCCTCTGTGTTTTATTATTTCATCAATCCTTTTTGGCATACTGCCAATGCAGCTTTTTATTGTTTTTTTTTTAATTTGGTTGCTATTACACCATACATCGATATGTTGTTGCAATTCTTCCTTCGTAGTTGAGTTTCGTATACTTACGATATTTTTCAAGACAACCCACACATTTTCAATTGGGTTTATGTCTGGTGAATTTCCTGGCCAAGGTAGTACACGCAGATTTTTAGATTCAAGATATCGCATTACACTTTTTGCCTTATGACACGGTGCATTGTCCTGTATGAAAGTACAGGGTGGGGCAGTCAAACCCCCTTTTTTCATATAGCTCGAGAAAAAGTTAAACAGTAAGAAAATTCAATTTATTGTAAGGAATCTTAAGTACATGAGTGGAAATTTATTTATAAACAATGAAAAGTTCAATTTTTTAAAATCGTGCCAGGTAAATAACGACCGTTGTTTTCCAAGCATGTTCTAAGTCTTGTACAGAAATTTTCACTAACTCGTTGCAGCCAATGGTGCGAACTCCTTCTCCAATCCGCACTTTTAACTGTTCTAGGGATGGTGGGGGAGTAGCGAAAACCTTCGACAGAAAGTAGTCCACAGAAAGTAGTCATAAGAACTGAGGTCCGGCGACCGCGCAGGCCAAGGAACATCCCCATTCCCCCATTCCCCCAAATCGTCGAAGTTGTGGAATGAAAATAGTTTCCAGCATGTTAAGATACCGCGGTGATGTTACCGTTACAGCGTTGCCAAGATCGTCTTCAAAAAAATATGGGCCGATAATTCCCATTGAAGAGACTGTACATCAATCCAATTTTTAATGGTTTTTCTGTTCGGTACAGGAGCTCGAGGCAAGAGATTAAAATGTCGGCGGAACGCTCGTTGCGCGCCTACGTAACTTTCACCATTCAGGTAAAACGCTTTAACGGCGAAACCGCGTTGTTCTCCGGTTCAACGCTGCATGACTACTAAACTTCTCACTGCCTAAAACGCGAAGGTCAAACCACCACCTCTCCCCACTTTCCCCACTTCTTTTCGAACTATCTGAAAAAAGGGGGTTTGACTGCCCCACTCTGTATATGATCCTTGAGTCGGATCCATTGAATCCAACGAAAGGTATCAAATAGCTTTGTAAAACTTTTTTATATTGTTTTTGCTCCATTGTTCCGTTAACGAAATATAGTGGTCCTGGTCCTTCTGTCGTAGTACACGACCAAATCATTAGAGATAGGGGGTGTTTAATAAATTTGATCGTACATGCTTCTTTATAACGCTCTGAAAGATGTCGACGAACAAATTGGCTTCTCTCCGTTAGCACTTCTAGCCGCGATTCGCCGCTATAAACAATCTAGGAAAAAGTTAAAAATGTAGAGAACCATTAAGCATGAGGATGAATTTGACTAAAAATACAGTTGATAAATGAAACTTACCTTTCCTCAGCAGGTGGATAATTGGTTTATTGCACCTCTAAGCATTATTTTTATAACCAGCAATTATCTGTAGCCACAATGTATTAGGATATTACTCAAACATCAATTATGCTTTTATAGATTTTCGAAATTAAAATTATATTTAATAAATATTCTTATAAATTTAATATTTCTCAAATGGTCCTAGTTCCGTGGCCAAGGACTGTAGGTGTATCATTGTAGCTTATAGTTTACTTTATTAATTAAGGGTTGTCAAGTTTCAAAAAATGAACACGTCGTTAGACACAGCTAGAGTCTAGATATCCTACTTTAAAAAATCGATTGAATTGCTCACGATGTTATAAGAAACATGGTGCTCCAAAAAATGTTTGTAAAAAGCGGCCACACTTGTCCTGGTTTACCTTACTGTAATCTTTTTTAGGCAATTGCTTATTGAAATACAAAGTGTTAGTTGCACGCAACGAATGAAGTAAATTGACCATTTTGCTGTTGTAGTCTTGCAGCCAATTTGCTTTCAACTATGATTCCCATTTAGATTATTACTGGGACGCCTTCAAACTCATCACTCTTTTCGTTAAGCCTCTATTTCTCGTTTTAGCTGTAACAAGTTGTTCTAGAGAAGAAGAAGAAAGATTTGAATCTATCATTGCAAAATACATTTACATATGTGCATAACTACATACGTATAGCGTACATGCATATGCACTGCAGAACCACTCAATAGGAAAATATACAAAGACGTTTACACATAAGTGCACCTAACCCGCGGCCGATAGCTACATCTAAAGGAAGGTCCAAAGGTCCTCGAATAATAGACTCTCCACTCCATACGTTCGGATTTCTTTCTTTCCTCTTTTCTTCTTGACGTCGTCTTCGGCGCGCGATCGGATATCTATTAAATATATTAGCATGGCTAATCCGAAAGGGAGCGCTCTCGCGGCGCTACTCCTTCTTCTGCTTCCTCAACCGGGCTCTTCTAGTTCGCGTAACGTACAAACTGGCGACTCGTGACGTCGTGCGGAGATCCTGCGCGAAACGTAAGCTGAAAACACGATCAATTGGAGTTGTTACGGTTGAATTTGCATTCTATTCCGTTTCGTCTTTTATCGAAGAGAGTATTTCTTCTTGTACGAAAGTAGAAAATACTCATTATGATGCTGTGTTGGTGGGAAATGTTGGAGCTAATAAGAAAAGCTTGATACAATACTAGACATACGCCGGGTTCATACTATATATCTTATTTTTTATCTATTTTAATGTTGAATGTTCATTAACTTCTTTTTACAACATCTTGTACTATATCCTTGACACATCAGTAGAGCAACGCAAACTGCGCTGAAAGCTAGTGGCTGACGCATAAAAGTTCAGTGAAGAGATGCGATGAGATTTTGAGGTTCCAGAAGCTGCGCGTGGACGGGCATTGTCGTGAAGCAAAACGATCTCCTTACTCAATATGCCTCGTCGCTTGTTTTGGATTCCACCGCGCAGTTTTTTTAAGATCCCACAATACGTCGTAGCATTTATTGTGTCGCCGCGAGGAAAAAAATTAACAAGCAACACCCTCTTTTTGTCCCAAAACACAGTACACATGATTTTCTGGGCGGAAATTGTTTGCTTGAACTTCACTTTCTTGGGTGATGTTGAATGCCGCCACTCCATGGATTGCTGCTTCGATTCCGGTGTAACGTGAGCCACCCACGTTTCGTCACCTGTGACAATTTGGCTTAAAAAATCATCACTCCCCTCACTGTACCTCTGAAGAAAAGTTAACGCACTGGCTACACGTTTGGTTTCGTGCACCTTAGTTAACATATTCGGTACCCAGTGTGAGCATAACTTTCGATACTGTTTGTTTGGTCACAACTTCATAGAGAACACTTCTGGAAACTTGAGGAAACTCATCAGATAACGATTAAATCGTAAAGCGTCTGTTCTCTTTCACTTTTTGTCAACTTTCTGAACCAAATCTTCAGTAATGGCAGAAGGTCGCCCACTTCGTTCCTTCTCATGGACATTCTTGCGGCCATCTTTAAAAACTCTCACCCATTTCCGTACCATTCCATCACTCATAATGTTTTCTCCATACATTTCACAGATCTGACGATGAATGTCGGCCGATTTAATGCCTTTAACACTAAGAAAACGGATAAAAATCAAGGTATGACTTCTTCTCGGATAAGGAAGTGAAACCGTACGCCCCGTGTCAATATGATGTTTGGCACGTTAAAAATTCCTACCAAAGGTTGGAACACCTCTGGATTCGGCAAAATTCTAGTGGGGCTGGCTAATGATCATAGTAATCGATGCCTAAAAGTGCGAGATGTACTCCGTAACCCGACGCTTTGCCCAATAAATAACAACAACAACTAAGAAAACGAATCATAGCGCGTATTTCACAGTCAGCGGGATTCTCGATCAGCGGAGACATTTTAAATAGTGACAAACAATCGTAAACACGGTCGAATCTTTCTGTAATGGCGTCTGTGGCTTGTCAACAGATGTAGGTACACAGCGCGCAAGCGTAGAAAGCCGCCGCAGCGCTCACGGTAGCAAAGTTTCAAAACGGTACTTACTTTAAAAACATGCCTCGTATGTAATAAACGTTCTGTTTTAATACAATATATTTTAAATTATATCACCGATCGTAGCCATTTTGGATACTGATATATGTAAATGTCATATTCATAGCAGTGAACGTATTGCAACAATTATAATAACTTGTTCTACAAATACCCTACTTAAAAATGATTGTGGGAAAAGTAATGATTAAAGCTGGCCACGAGCGGTACCGCGCAGTACCGTAGAGTCGACCAGGCCTCGCGTTCCACTAGAGTTATTCTGCTAATAGAGATGTTTGCTGCCGCAAATAATTTCGCTCATCTTTTAAATAAAAATTAAATAACACGTGCTCAAACACTTACCATTTTAAGAGTCCTCCGTGAAATCACAAAGTGAATAATGTCTGTTAAATATCTGCAACATTAGATATGTTTCAACTGTTGCTTCGGCAAAACTAGTACGGCATGAGCAAAAAATGCGTTTATATGCAGAGAACGAACGTTCTACATCTAGTGACGTAATATTTGCGTAAGTAAAATAATCTTTCAAATAACTTAACGATTCTGTTGACGCACCTTCACAAATGTGTCTTAATGTGCCAAAATCAGAATTTTTCTCAAAAACACTTTCAAATTTTTCTAGAACAGAAACATTTTTTGCGTCTTCAATCGCGCATAGCTGTGCGTGAACATGTTGCACTATTTGTAGAGATTCTTCTAACGGCACCGCAGGATTTTGTAATTCTTCTATTGCATCTGCTAGCCCGAAGTAATTGTCGTGAATGATTTTTAAATCCATTTTAATCTGACTATCTTGAAATTTCGACTGGCTTTTCTGGATAGCGGCAGCTTCCTTTGTATCGAATTGTAAAACCACGTTCTTAATATTGTCAAAATATTTATGATAATAAAACGCGGCCTGTAACCATGTTCCCCAACGAGTTAGAGTAGGTTTTGGTGGCTCTGGTATACGGGGGCACAGTCTGTGAAATTCGCGAATACGTTTCGGTGATTTGACAAATACTGCTTTGGTATGTGCTATTAAAGCGTCTACCTCAGGATAACATTTTCTGATACTATCCGCCACAAGATTGAGAGAGAGAATTTTACACGTAATATGTAACAAATTAGCAGAATGCTTTTTAAGAGACCGGCCTACAGAAACCATGTTTGCAGCACCATCACTCACTAACATCAAGAGTTGGTTTGTTGAAAGTTCAAACTTGTCCAATGTATTTAACACTAACTTTGAAATTACTTCGGCAGTACACTGTTGTACTCGTTTGGAGACTAATAGAATTGAAGGTGCCGATTGATGAGGTTCCAATTTGCGTGCCATTACATTAAGAACAGAATGTTTCTTCCGATCTGTTGTTTCGTCGACACATAACCACAATTTTTGATCTTTCAACTCCGATTTTATTTTTTGTTCAATATGTTCGCGCGCAGATGGCACAATTCTTCGTAACGATGTTCGACTTGGTAATTTGCACTCCGAATAGTTATTTCAAAAGCAGATAAATGGTTCCTTGTCTAGTAAATTAAACGGTATATTACATGCAATAAACGTAACGCATACATTAAATATAAATTTTTCATCGTCTCGTGCGCAATTTCTTTTTGAGACATGCTTTTCACTATTTACGTGTCGTAGACAATGTTGTCTGGACCAACACATTAACTTTAGCACCTTCATATATTAAGTCTGGAATTTCTGCAATAAATTTTCGAAGTTAGTCCGACCGCGGTCGTTTTGCTGACGAAATCATAATTTTTCTAGGTCAGATAAATAATTGCGCAAATGACCGGCAGCGAAAATGTCCGTACTGCTCCGCAGACGAAGTAATACTACCGTTCCTCTCGATCCGAACTGATTCTACGCCGATGCGCGGTACCGCTTGTGGCCAGCGTTAGTAATGATAGATTAGATAAAACACTACATAATAGAAAAGATAGATTAGGTAAAACACAACATAACAGGAAATTTAAGGCCATGGTTAAATAGGATGTCTGTAAATTTTCTCGTGAAATTGAACAAAATTTCGAATAAAATTGCAATTACTGTATCATTTCAACCTTAGTTTCGTCCAAATGCATGTACAATTACAAATAATAATAATTAGTCGATTAAATATCCACCACAAATACATCTTTCACAAAAACGGTGCTCGGTTACGTGTTTGGTTTTTGCTTTGAAAGTTCGTTCTTTTCAAAATAAAATCGAATGGGATGCGAAGAAGCGCTCAGTTGACGACTGGCACCTTCTTTAAACTGGAACCCCTTCAAAATTTAAAAAAATCAAAAAAAAACGATGGTTTTACCGCTTAGGCTAATATCGTGCATGTCGATATATCGCCTAAACAGCGTGACGCCATCGAAGAGGTGTGAGGCCTTCTAGTTACGGTGGTAATGTACTACCCGATATCCCCACCACAATATTTTTCTCTCCGTTAGATACGTAGCTATTAAATCCGTTTCGATTGTCAGCCTGTATCCACATACGCTAGAGTTTGGTGTTAATGTTAATTGAGATTTTTTTTATATTTATTGGATAAAGATTACTTGACAGTCTTTAAACGTGTTTCTATTTAACAATTTATGTATTTTAATTGCTCTTTTATCGTGACATGTTGCAGTTGGTGACCTAATATTAATGGTAATGTTTAAAATAATCGTTAATTTCATGTATAATTGATATAAAAATAACAAAAGTAGCTAATTAGACACATTTTATGCAGGTAATCGTAGGAAGAGTGTATAAATACATCGTATAGTAATAATAATTATCGATAATAAGTAGTGCAGACATGGATAATTTCTAGTTACTCAGAGTTTTCGTTTTTCCTCGTCAAGATTTATCGTTGTTTAGCGCGTATTATATATATAAATTGTCATTTTGAGGAATATTTACGAGCATTTTATTACGACATCGTTATTAGCTTTTATGTTAAGTTAAAAAGCAAACGCGTGTATTCGATATATTGATTAATTAGAGTCAACAATGATCGCGTCCGCTTAAATATGCATACATAAAACGGAATACATACATCGGAACACGCTTACCGCATATCCCTCGAAAGCAATAAAATTATTGCACATAAATAACAATTATTTGGTCGTTATCGATAGCTCCGCTTCTTCTTTTTTGCTTACCTCTTTTTTCTCTCTCTTTTTCGTCATAATTTCACATAATAACAACGGCACCGGCAGCTTAATTATGCATGAATATGCACATACAGGGTTCGGCAAAAGTAACGCATTAGCCTAATATCTCTGTAAATATAAACTTTAGAAAAATATCTTACTAATAAAATTTGTTTTACATGTTACTTTCTATTATTTTCCATCATTTATGATTTCTTTCAAATGACTCCTTATGGTTAGGCCTGGCACACAACGCTTCGCGCCAGGTTAGAAGTAAGGTCGCACGGCCCACGACGCGACGTATGTATAGGTACAGACGAATCGGCACTCATACATTTGCGGTGTTAAGTACAACAGATTTTTGAAGAAACTACTTTGTTACTTAATATGTTTTGACTTATGAACATTTGTAATTTTCCTTATCGTAACTAAATACTAAAAATTTTATCCGAGTAAGGAATCGAACCTGACATCTCCCACTTGCCGGACGGGCGTGCCAACACCTCGGGGACCTTGATGTCTGGAACGTTCACTTTTTAAAAATAATAGTTATTATTTTTAACTGTAAATATATCATAATATTTTGACAGACAACTTTTAATTCTTACAGGCCAAGTACACTAATTTTGGCTTCCGTCGGTGCATTATAAGTGCATTAACAGTATCTGTGGGTGAATTGCGAAAATCAAAGAAAAGATATTTAAAAATATTTCAATATTGAGTCCTACAAGGATAATGGCAGCAAAAGGTTGTTGGTTTTAACCGATTGTGTATTGGAGTAAAACTGGTTAGATAAAACGTCTGTCAAAGAACCACTGACGTATCTCAATAAAATAGTTCATACCGCAAAAGTGTTTTTTTTTTTCAGTAGTTTGTGTAAAAATTGTGAAATTTACTACAATTAAAAGAATCGAAATCCTTATGATGGTTGTATATGGTAACAGGCAACGTTTTCATAACTAAGTCTATAGAATTCCTGTAGCCTAATCGACGAAATCGAAATTGGTGGCTAAATTTAGAGAAATTGGCGATGTTAAAGATATTTCTAAAGCTGGCCGTCCCAAATCAACCACTAATGAAGACTGATCTCTGGATGTGTTACTTACTGTAACGGATAATCCAACTATGTCAGCCACTCAAATGGCATTAGAAAGTGATATAAGTTGGAGGTCTGTTGCTCGAATATTGAGAGAAAAACAAATACAAGCCTTATAATATATATCTTCTACATGAGCTTAACAAAGATGATCCGGACAGGCAAATGCAGTTTTGAGGAATAATGATGGAAATGTCTACTAATGATCCAAATTTTTCAATATTTTATTGTCTTAGCGGATTTGAAAATAGATATAACTGCCGTTATTGGTGGATTGAGAATCTACATCGGGTGATAGAACATCATACTAGGGATGGGGTGTTATTTAACTATCTGTTGTTTTATAACCGTTATGGATCCAATAACGGTTGCAACTCTTATCTCGCTGGGAAAATAACAGGTATAGCACGGTTGCTTTCGGACTATTATGAACATGTCATCGACCGCCGTTTCGGCGTACTCAACTGCGTGGCGTTACGACTGTCTGTCTTTTTACAGATAATAATTACAACTCCCTTAGAAAAATAACTTATCAGATCACGTACCTACATAAATATCCTCTCGAACGGTTATTACGGCGGTAGTCGACATCGAGTTGGACGTTTATCAAGGACATATTTTCTAAATATTTGTATGTATTGGAATTATCAAATGTAAAATAAAAGACCGATGTTATATAAATAATTTACTTATAAAAACTAAAAATATATATTATATTTATTATATAGCATTCAAACACATAGATGTTCTCGTATTTCGATGATTAACTAAGATTAAATATAAGAAAAATAATAGTAGGATCAGTCAAAATGGTGCAAATTAATCGCTGCTGTAACAGTGATTGCATTGAATCTGATAGTACAACAGTGAACAGTTTATCACTTAAGTTATTTTAATCTATTAACCAGTTTATAATTTATCTGCAAAAAAAACGCAATAAAATATTTATATTAAAAAAACATCTGAACTTAAATTTTAGCTTGCTGCAAGATGGGCAGTTGCACATGTGCTATGTGGAATCACGATGCGTTATCGTGTAGAACTGTAGACTACGAAATAACGCTAAACCTGTTATTTTGCAACCGTTATTTCAAAATAACGATAACGGTTGAAACTGTTATTTTGAAATAACGATTTTTCCCATCACTACATCATACACACCATTCCCAAAAGCTTGATGTGTGGGCTGGCATTGTTGGGCAACGAATCATAGGTACATATTTCTTAGAAAATTCCTTATTTACTTAAACTTACCGCGTAACCACATTGTACCAGACATTTTGAATCTGTTTCCTAATGGTAATCAATCAGATTTGCCAAACCGTGACCTATGGTTTCAACAAGATGGATCTCCGCTACATTATGCAATTAATATTCGAGAGTAGTTAGATTTTTCCCGGTCGTTGGATTGGATGCTAGATCATTCAATTTAAACCCATTGGATTTCTGTCTGTAGGGTCACTTAAAAACAAAAGTATGCAAGGAGAAAGCCCAAAACTTAGGAGGATTTAAGTATGAAAATTAGACGTAAGATAGAAACTATATCATTCACAGGAAGGGCGGGGGGGGGGGGCAAAATACTAATTGCAATTTTTGGGAACGTCTAGGACACTGTCAGGTCGTACAAGGACTTCAATTTGAACATATAATTTAATTCTTAAATTTTCCTATTTGTATTAAATTTTAATTTTTTCTTAATATCCTTGTTATCTAACCCTGTGAAAACAATACACAGCCATGTTAAGAAATTTATAAGGATTCGAAATCTGCCAAAAAATTTTATCGTTACCGTTTAAGAAAAATATTTTTTTTTGTTATAAGAAGTCATTTGAAAAAAAGATACCTTATTTACTTAAACTTACTACGTAACCACATTATACCAGACATTTTGAATCTGTTTCCTAATGGTAGTCAATCAGATTTGCCAAACCGTGACCTATGGTTTCAACAAGATGGATCTCCGCTACATTATGCAATTAATATTCGAGAGTAGCTAGATACAATTTTTCCCGGTCGTTGGATTGGATGCTAGATCATTCAATTTAAACCCATTGGATTTCTGTCTGTAGGGTCACTTAAAAACAAAAGTATGCAAGGAGAAAGCCCAAAACTTAGAGGATTTAAGTATGAAAATTAGACGTGAGATAGAAGCCATATCACTCACAGGGGGGGTCAAAATACTATTCACAATTTTTGGGAACGTCTAGGACACTGTCAGATCGTACAAGGACTTCAATTTGAACATATAATTTAATTCTTTAATTTTCGTATTTTTATTAAATTATAATTTTTTCTTGATATCCTTGTTATCTAACCCCGTGAAAACAATACACATCCATGTTAAGAAATTTATAAGGATTCGAAATCTGCAAAAAAATGTTATCGTTACCGTTTAAGAAAAATATTTTTTTTATTATAAGGAGTCATTTGAAAAAAAAAATCAAATTTTGGAAAACAATAGAAAATAATTTGTCAAACAAATTTTGTAAACATTTTTTTTCTAAAGTTTATACTAACGCGTTACTTTTTCTGAACCCTGTATACGTACGATGTACTAATGTATAAACTGACTACAAGCGCTGGATTTGCATATACGCATATATCGGAATTTTTATGCGTTATGTTATAAATAATGGTTAAAGTACGCCATTAGCGAAACAGGCCTCTCCCGCCTTATCATATTTGATGAGTGCAGCGCGATGGCCGTATACGTAAAATATGCATATTATATAGTTCTTTTTTATTCGTCTTAATTAATATTTAATCTAAATTTCTTCGTTGATTGTTTTCTTTTTCTTCGTAACCACCTACGATTTTAAATTTAGAGCGAACTGCAGTATTTTACCGTTTCAAAAGAAACACGAAGACGGATTCAACACGTAATATACGAATGAAATATGAACACAGATTAGATAAAATGTACTGATTGTTAGTTGCTTACATTTTACTAAGCTTAAGCATACGCTGTTTTACACCTATTTAACTATATTGCAATTATTAGCATATTTTTCGTGAGAAATAGTACCTATAATTTACTGTAATGAATTGTGGATTCATAATTCAGAAACCACTATTTCGTTGATCCAATGATATTTTAGATCGACCGTGATCAACTTTTTCTGCAACTGATAATAGGGAACTGGCCATTTTTTTTTTGTATCGATATCATTTTGTTATGTCTAAAAAAAGTATTCCCCAGGTATTATCTCTTAAAAACCAATAATAATTTGGTATAGTTTCGCGCGTTCCGAAAGCATTTCAAA
The DNA here is from genome assembly GCA_029619315.2 of Dynastes maya. Taxonomy (NCBI): domain Eukaryota; kingdom Metazoa; phylum Arthropoda; class Insecta; order Coleoptera; family Scarabaeidae; genus Dynastes; species Dynastes maya. The sequence continues at coordinate 77,639,331 of JAROYE020000001.1, forward strand.
CGATCTCCAAAGCGCACTAAGCCGGCTGACGTCATAACCTATGATTTTGCCTCGCTAACTTTCCCATGTGCGGTTGTTGTTGACAGTTGTTTTCTGACATATTGTAAATTTTACGCTTTTATTATGGAGGAAAATCATCACAAATATTTTAAGAACTGCCTGGTGCCACGTTGCAAAAGTACGATGGTAAAAACGCATAATAAAATTAAAATGGTTTAAAGCCTGTCGAAAAGATATACATATTTACATAAGTACATTTAATTGGAAACAGATTTTTACAACTTTTGCACTTACTTATTTGTTTTAACATCACGAGCTTCTTCAAGAGAGAAACTTTTACTATTTTTAATAAAATTTACTACCATAAAGATCTAGACAGAGGGTAGACTGTCGGATTGACCTTTGGAACATCCTTCTTTAGTCATAGTAATCAAATCAAGCTAATTATCAAAAATGTCTAATAGGAGTTATTAATCCTACAATCAAAGAAATACCGACAAAAACGTAGATGGATTATATTATTTTACGTCACGACCAATAGCAGCGCGTTTAGGGCCACTTGGATAATTTGAATTTTGCTACATTTTCAATTCTTTATATATCTACCGAAAAAGTGTTTGTGAAATCTCCCAAACATATCCGCGTATTCAAGTAATTGTATCCGCAAATTCCACCTCAGCCTGTATTGACGCGATGAGGAACATAGATCGAGGCAGTATCTTACAATCGCAGATATTATTCCTAAGTAAAAGATTTCATTTTCAACCTTAATTTTTCTAATTCTGAAGCGGTTCGTGAGAGTCAGCAACTTTTTTCCGATTCGGACGTTCAAAAAGAAATAGATGACATTTCCATAAACTATTCTGTAGTGATACAAATTATTTCGCAGTTAGAAAGTACTCACTTATCTATACACGACTCGCTAGCAGCCGCTCTAGAAAGCTTGATGGATCCTATAGGCCTAGATGTCGCGCAAAAATTTCGTGCAGTTTTAAATAAAGATCCGGATTTAGAAAAGGTTCGATCTATATCAGGAATTCAAGACTGCACAGAAGAGATACAGGAGTATTTCAATTTTGCAAATCTTACTTCATTAGATGCTGAATGATCATTTGCAAAGTATACGAGAACGTTTTCAGACCGTTGCACTATGGGGCGAACAGGCCAATATCGGCTGAAAATTCAATTTTGGCAAGTATGTAGTAACAGTAAAATAATAAGTGATTATGAATCCTTGAAACCTATAATTTTTGAATCTACGACAATATTTTATGTAGTTCTTTCCGTTAATTTGTTATCGGGCCTCAAAGTTGAACATTTATAAGCAGCAGATCTATTGCACCATTTTACGCGCAACTTGGAACTCCTAGTAGAATATGGTATGGGTTGAATCTGGATATTGTTTCTATTTTATTAGTTTGAAAGAATACATATGTGCTACGTAAAGGGCTACTTTTAGTTCTTTATAGTTAATAACTGCTTCAAATTAAATTGGGAAGCGAAACGATTTAATTGATAAGAAATATAAACTTTCATTAGACATTTAGTAATTAGCGCTTTTTGCCGCTGGTTTGAAATTGCGATTTTTATATTCGTTAGAGTGTCTACTTTAAGAATCAATAATAAAAACTTGCGCCTACTCGCGCCTTTTTCAAACACTAGACTTCTAACAGAGCGCCGCGTAATAAAGGTTATAGATTATGAACATTGATGTACCTACGTGGGAGTAAGTTCGCGCAGCATTAGAGATAGTAGGAAAATTTGTATTTGGTCTAATTGGTCTTACTTAATTGGCGTTTGCTATACTTTGCTAAATACGTTATTCATATTGGAATACGTTTATAGTACATAGGTGTCTAGTAAATTTTGTTTGTACCTAATTAATTATCTATTTATTAATAATGGGTGATAAGGTTTACCCATAATAATATGTGTCAACCTCAATAATAACGTTTATCTTCGAAAAATATTATTTTATCTGTGGTGTGATTAGTTTATCATTTGTATTTGTGAATATTTTCCATATAATGCGGTTGTCGTTTTAAAACATATATTACATATCATATAAAAGGATTCAAATTCACTTTACATCGTATTACCACTAGTAAGTGCACCGCAAATTACTACAGTAACAAAATTGTCTGTGCAATATAATTTGAAAGTGAAATAAAATGGTTGTTACATCAATCAAAGTAAACGACTTGTGTATGGCTTCCATCGCACAAGGAAAACATATCTCAACTGCCGAAAAATTTTTAAAAGACAATTACAATCTAACCGAAACACAATTTACTTGTGTCAAGTCTAATATACAAAAAACTTTATTGCCCAAATTTAAAGCAAAATGGGCTGCGGCATCAAGAAAGAAAGATCGATTTATCGTCAATAACCAAGACTGGCTAAATACGGAGTATGTCATTGATTTTGACGCGTTCGCCCCATAGTGCGAACGCGTATATATCATCTCAAAATTGAATAACTTTAAAAGTAATGCATATATCGTAGTGAAATTTGTAATGTAAGTTAATCAATACATGCAGTTTTATAATTTATAAAGAGTTTATAAAATATTAAACTAGATATATAACAATAAGCATAATGAAAATAAACGGTGTAAATCTCCGCCAAACTACAAATTGTTTACGAACATAACTTGAGAAAATGCTTATAAGTAGAGCGGGCCAAATTGCGCCATCCAACAGAATCGGAATCAGGCGCAACGGCCGCTTATTGTAAATAGCGTATATGTGAGTCACAGCAGATATGTGATATTTCGAAATTAATACACAAGAGTAAAAAAATAAAAGCTGACGCAATAATAATGTTTAGTAATTAGAGCGGATATATATATATATATATATATATTATGTACACGCTGAGGTGTTTTTATTTTCATTATGATTTTTTATTTGATTGAAAACGGTATGCGTTGTAAATGGGATGTAATAAGGAAATGACTGAGAAACTGAACGCTTTTTTTATTCTGTTGTACTTAATAATGTAACTGTAAATAAAGATATAATAAATAAATTCTATCCTTCTTAATAATGCGGATAGGCTTGTTTAAAAAGTTGCACCATCAGATAAGTTTCCACGTTTGCCTCGGTGAAGGATGTTCGCCGAGACGAAAAAATGTTCTTATATTTCGAAAACGACCGTTCCACGTCTACCGAAGTAAGACAGACGTAATTAAAATAATCTTTATACTTAGTCAAGGAATCTGCAGATGCCCCATCGCACATTTGTCTTAATCTCGTGTAGTCCGGATTCTTTTTTAAAACACTATCGAACTTAGCTAAAACTCGTCCACTTGTTGCATCGTTTATACTGTGTAACAATGTACTAACTTCGTCCACGACTTGCACTGATTCTACCAACGACAATCCAGAATTTTGCAAATTTTCTATCGCGTCTACTAACCCTTTGTAATTGTTGCTAATATTCTTTAGATGTGTTTCAACAGAAATATCGAGAAATCCCTTCTGGCTCATCCTAATAGCTCTAGCTTCGGCAGGGACGAATTGCAAAATAACGGATTTGACTTCTTGAAAATGTTCATTATAATAAAAAGTGGCTTTTAACCACGTTCCCCAACGCGTAAGAATGGGCTGTGGTGGTTCTCGAATACCAGGGCATAACCTGTGGAATGCCCTAGTCCTCTTAGGACTTTTGAGAAACACTTTTTTTATGTTTGCTATTAATGCATCCACCTCCGGGTAACACTCTCGAATAGTTTGTGCCACAAGATGTAAAGCATGGACTTTACACGTAACATGTAAAAGTCCTTCACACTTTTCTTTAAGGGAACGGCCTACACTACACATTGTTGCTGCACCATCGCTCATGAACAACAACAGTTGACTGGTTGACACTTGAAATTTTTGTAACGTTTCGAGAACTACGGCCGTAATTGCTTTACTAGTACACTGTTTTAATCTTCTGCTGGCTAATAGAATTGCAAAATTTGGTTTAATAGGATCTAATACGCGCACTATTATATTCAAAATAGAATTTTTTTTGCAATCTGTCGTCTCATCAAGACATAGCCACAGCTGTTTATCTTTTAATTCGGCTTTAATTCGATTTTCAATGTCCTCACGTATTCGTGGAATATCTCTCCGTAACGCTGTCCGAGATGGTAGTATCCACTCGGTATTGTATGTACCCCAGAATTTTCGAAATGCTTTTTCATCAAGTATACGAAGTGGTGGACCACATACCATAAACGTTAAAAGCAATTCTAATTGAAATTGACGTTGTTGTGACACACCATTTCTTTTATTTCTGTGGTGTGCGCTATTTATATGTCTTTCACAATCACGTTTGCTCCAGCACAGTAGTTTCTTTTTACAAACTTTACAGAAAATTGTACTCCCATTGTAGTGTAAATCCACAAATTCACTAAGAAATTTATTAACTTTCGTAGGTAATGGCCGTTTATTTTTAATAGTTACGTTAGACATAATCACTAAAGCGAGCACATCGACGCTTGTTTCTAGTATGCCACGAAGTGGTGCAAACGTAACATCTGCAGACTCGTCATTTGTTGATGAATAGAGCGCGTCATCCGTAAATGAATAAGCGCGCTGTTAGTTCGTAGCCGTCGATGAATGAACTTTTTTTTTGTAGTGGCCCACTGTGAACAACGCCCTATTTATCAACGAACACCCAAACTGCAGGTGTATATTTGCGCGTCTTCACGACGTAATAGACAGTGGTTTTGGTCCTCGTTCTAATAATTACATATTTAAATTACCTATGTTTACATACATATATGCGCCCGGCAGCCTGATTGCGAACCTGGCGCGTGGCGCTCTTGGCCCGCTCTACTTATAAGTAATAATATACAATAGGTACTTAACATTAAAGAAAACATTTTAGGCTTTTCTCTTATGCAGTCTAAAAAAAATTCAATTCACAAAAAAAAATTCTCTATTCACTATTTACACTTTCTTCCGATTCAACACTAAAATTTTGTAACAGAACTTTAGCTTCATCATCTAATTCCATAACTTTTCGTGCTTTAGACCAACGTTTACTAGAAATATATGGATCGGAAGTATACATGAGGGTGTGGAACACATCTTCATTTGTTGACGATCGGGAACATTTTCTAGCATGGTGTAAGCGAAAATTTTTATAATCCTTGTTCCGTGCTTCCTGAGCATCCTCTGAAAGCTGTCCTAATGGTAGCAGGGCAAGACGTTTTATGATGTTTTCTCCACGGATTAACACCTTGTGAACAGAAGCTGGCATATGGTAAGTATAGCAAGAAGTAAATATTGGAAATTATCAAAACATTCACTAACAAAATAAAATTCAATTAAAAATCTGTAATCCGCTGGGATGTCAACACTGCTTCTCACTAGTTCGCTTAAATAACAGCTAAGAAAAGTTGAAAGTGTATTTTGTTTGACATTTCGTAAATTTAGTGGTTGCTTATTTATGTTAATACATATAATTGTTGCTAGCTTTGCATTTTGTAGTATTGTTTACACCCAACATACCTACATACGTGCAGAGTATGCAGATGACTACTCTGTCGAAACTCGATATAGTAAAATTGACAAGAGATGAGCGAACCCGGCTAAAATAAACCGGCGAAAAAAGCGTAGTCGTAATTTGCATACGACGGTACGATGATGGAAGGAACAATAGGAAACGTCCAAGTAGCGAAAGAAGAACAAGTATACGGTTGAGGTACGGTAGTGGCCTCGCAAAAGTATCGAAGATCGAAGAAGCGTCTAATATCCGAAGAAGAGAAGATCAAAATCGAAGAAACGGGGCGACACAAGCGCATGAAAGACGGGCAGGCGGACACGTTAAAAACATCGAATGTTGTCGTCGACAACATCGCGAAAAGGTGGATATATTGCGCTACGTAGCGGAGATTCGCGGTGGGGCCGGCCGGCTGCTGCTGCGGCGGATGGGTTTTAAAATATACTAATTGGACGTAAGTCTATCGTATGGCTGCCTCGCTACTTTTTCAGGCTTCCGATACCGATTTGATATACGCGTAATATCAAATAAAAAAAACAAGTGTTCGGAGACATACATATGTATATACGTAGTAACATGCTATGTATTTATGTATGTAGCATTGGATCGATTGATGGTGATAGGTACTACCAACAAGAACGTAAGAAATTTACTATACTCGCAATACAGTATGTTAGTATCTAACAATGAGGAAATAAGATCTTGCAATGCTATAACATACTTCAGCTCGATTCATAACAGTCATTTATGTGGCTACATTAGCTGACTTATAACTTAATATATGATTGTTCCAAATTATAACGACAATTTAACTAAGATGTAAACAAAAGTTTTGAGGTTGCGAAATCCGGTTTTATAGTCGCATCTACTTTGATCGGATATATTCGGAGCGGAGAGGGGATATTCGTTCATTACTCAAATTAGAGCAACGCAACTGCGCTGAAAGCCAGTGGCGTATGCATAAAAGTTTACACAAAATAAATTAAATGTGATACGTGCTCAAACACTTACCGTTTTAAGAGTCCTCCGTGAAATCACAAAGTGGATAATGTCTATTTAATATTTGTAACATTAGATATGTTTCCAAAATTGTTTCGGCAAAGTGAGTGCGGCGTGAAGAAAAAGTGTTTTTGTATGCCGAAAATGAACGTTCTACATCTAGTGACGTTATATTTGCGTAAGTAAAATAATCTTTCAAATAACTTAACGGTTCTGTTGACGCACCTTCACAAATTTGTCTTAATGTGCCAAAATCAGAGTCTTTATCTAAAACACCTTCAAACCTTTCTAAAACACAAACATTTCTTGCGTCTTCTATCGCGCATAGCTGTGCGTGAACATGTTGCACAATTTGCAAAGATTCCACTAACGACACCGAAGAATTTTGTAGTTTTTCTATCGCATCCGCTAGTCCCACGTAATTGTTCTGAATAATTTTCAAATCTGTTTTAACTTGACTATCCTGAAATTTCGAGCGTCTTACCTTGACAGCCGCAGCTTCCTTTGGGTCGAATTCTAAAATCACGTTCTTTATATTCTCAAAATATCTAAGATAATAAAATGCAGCCTCTAACCATGTTCCCCAACGAGTAAGAATAGGTTGTGGTGGTTCAGGAATACCGAGGCATAGTCTATGAAATTCCCGAATACGTTTTAGGGATTTTACAAACACAGCTTTTGTATGTGCTATTAGAGCGTCTACCTCGGGATAACATTTTCTGATACTATCTGCTACGAGACTGAGGGTATGAATTTTACATGTAATATGCAACAAGTTAGCACAATGTTTTTTGAGATCGAGCTACAGCAAGCATGTTTGGGGCACCATCACTCATAAACATCAACAGTTGATTTGTTGAAAGTTCAAACTTTTCCAATGTATTTAACACCAACATTGAAATTACTTCGGCAGTGCATTGTTGTATTCGTCTGGAAGCTAGTAAAATTGAGGGTGACGGTCGCTGTGGTTTCATTGTGCGTACCATTACATTAACCACAGAATGTTTTTTACGATCTGTTGTTTCGTCCACACATAACCACAGTTTTTTATCTTGCAACTCCGATTTAATTCTTTTCTCGACATGCTCACGAGCAGGCGGCACAATTCTCTGTAATGTTCTCTCACTTGGTAACTTAAAGTCCGAATATTCATTCCAAAACGAGACGTATGCTTTCTTCCTTAGTAAATGAAATGGTAAATTACATGAAATAAACACATAAATTAAATTAAAATTTGTCATAATCTCGTGTGGAATTTTTTTTTGAAACATGCCCTGCGCTATTTACGTGCCGTAGACAATCACTTTTCGACCAACACATTAAATCTATTTTACACACTACACATTGAATTTTAGCACCATCACACTTGAAATCAGGCATTTCTGCAATAAATTCTCTTATTGTGTCCAACTTTGGTCGTTTTCGCGACGTAGGAAACATTTTCAAAACAAACGTAGAACTACGATATAGTATACGACAGCGTAGATGCATACACAACAGATCGGCTTTCGAGTCGCAGTTATACTGACGCTTATACTGAATTGTCCCGTCCGTGTTTATTTTGTGTAAACTTTTATGCGTCAGCCACTGGCTTTCAGCGCAGTTTGCGTTGCTCTACTCATGACACTATCTTTGACAGCATAATATCTCACTATTTCCTACCATATCCTAAGTTAGGAACGCTACAATTCAGTGCAAAACATCTTTCAATTCCTCCATGAGTTGACACTTTTTTTTTTCTCTTTTGGACAACTTTTTATATAATTTTTACCTACAGTCCAGCAAATTAAATTAAGTTTTCAATTACGCTACTTCATGTACCAGCATTAATCTCGTCTCATGCCTAATTTAGGGTTACAATTAAAACGGTAGCCAGCGTACAAAATACACTTAAAGAAGGATAAGAACCAAAAAGCCTATACACTTTCTGCTCATCGCGTTTAATGCTCCGTTTTTTCTTCCTGGAACACATCGATCTCGTTAATATAAAAATATGTATTCATAATGGACAAGGCGATAGGTTTCTTTATCGGGACGACAGCGCGCGAAGAGTTTCCCTCCTCTCCGTTCTCAGTTTTCCATCCAATAGTCTTTTTTTCATGTATCATTCCGTTTCGTTCGGTCGTGAATTCGTAGAAATTTCATCAATGCTTTTCACTAAAATCAGAAATCGATGCGGAATGAGCGAGAGGAACGAAGAAGTCCCGATTGGATACAGGCTCAGGTGAGAGACAGGCATGAAATTTCGATGTCAGTGTACCTACGTATAGGTAGGTGTGTGTAAATACATTATCGAAAGTGTTGGGACAAATATTTCTTCGTCCACGAGACGTCTATACCTACCTGCAGCAGCTTATGAAATTATTCTTCTATAAAATCGAATAAGACATTACGCTGATGGATGTTTTAATGTGCTTTTGACGAATGTGCCAGTCACTGCAATAAAAGCAAAATAAATTGTTTCTAAATTTCAAGGAAAACTAAACAGATAACTGTTACTTTAATATTATGGCAAAATACATCTTCTAATAAGTTTAATTTTAAATGTAAAATACGCTTTACTGGAAAAAAAGAGTCATGTAGGGAGTTCTACAAGGAAACATGTAATTTTATACTTTCGTTTTTCATTTATTACAAAACTTCAGGATTCTACTTTTGACAGCCATTTGTACGAGGGATGATCGTAAAATAAGGTTCCCAAAGCCCTACAGCAGCAATAAGATGTGTTAGGCGAAATCCGACAACATTGGCGTGTGCAGCAGCTCTCCCACTCTATATACGTACCTCTCCCGTCTCGCTACGCCGCTCAGTGTTATCTAAACAGCCGTCCGAGATGGAACTTCCGATCGCCGCTACCGCCAGGTGCGAAACTCGCGCTGTGGTAGGTTTTTTAAACGTGGAAGGGGTTTCACCTATAGACATTCATCGTCAATTAACCGAAGTTTATGGAAAAAAGTGTATAGCTGTTCAACACGTCCGCAAATGGTGTAGGAAATTCACTGGAGGTCGGACGGAAATTCACGATGAAGAGCGGAGCGGAAGACCAACAGCTTAAGAGGAAATCGTTGAAAATGTCGAGAGCATACTGCTTGAAGATCGGAGGGTCACCATTCGTCAACTCGCTCTTCGGATTCCTGATATTTCCAACACCACAATTGAAAAGATTTTGACTGCCGGCGGAATTTTACGACATGGGGATACAGAAGTTGGTGCACCGTCTGCAAAAATGCTTGGATAGAAATGACGATTATGTCGAAAAATAGCTTAAGTTTTTACCTTTAAAACGATGTGTAATGTTAAGGAAATAAAAAATGCTTTCTATTTAAAAAAAAATATGGGAACCTTATTTTACGATCATCCCTCGTATTTAGATTGTGTTTAGTGTTTTTGTATAAAATGGAAAAGGAACAACATCGTTAAGTAATTCACTTTCTGTTTTTGGATGGAAAATTAGAGCGAAGTGGAATGCTGTTTATGGGAACCCTTCACCATCTATGACAACTCTTAGATATTGGTTTAACGAATATAAATGCGGCCGTGAGCATCCAGGTCGTCCTACAGAAGTGGTTGCCGACGATATCATTGAAAAAGTTCGCAACATTATTCTCGCTGATCGTCGAACGAAAGTGCGCGAAGTACCAGAGGCCATAGGTGTATCGTACGGAACGGTAATTAATATTTTACAGTAACATTTACCATTTACGAGTGACAAACCTATCGGTCTGATGGGTGCTGCGATTGGAGAACAAACGGATGTGACATATGTCACTTTTGCAGTGTTTGGGTTTTGGTTTTCGTTGAATCATCGTTCATGAAGCCTAGGTCCATTACTGCATGTCTGAGACGAATCGACAGTCAAAACAATAGACGAATCTGCTCCAAAGAAGGTGAAGGCGGTCCCATTGGTCGGAAGGTCATGGCTACGGTTCTTTGGGATTTTAAGGGAATCAACATTGACCTTTCGGAGAAAAGACGCACGATCATGGGGCATGCCTGCAGTGAATTACTGGAACGGTTCAACGAAGAATTGAAGGAGAAACGGCCGCATTTATTAATGAAACAAAAAATTATGCCACCACCGCAATGCCCCATCCACCTTATTTGCCCGACCTGGTTCCCTACGACTTCTTTTTATTCCCCAATATGAAAACGTGGCTCGCAGGGAAAACAAATCAGTTCAAACGAAGAGGTCATTACTGAGACCGAAGGTTATTTTAAGGAGTTTGAAAAGACGTATTTTTTGATGGGGTTAAAAAAATGGCACGGATGTTGGAAAAAGTGTACCTTACTAAAAGGAGATTATGTAGAAAAATAAATAAATTTTTTTGAAAAAATTGTGTCTTTATTCCTGAAATGGGTAATTATTGATCCACCCTCTGGCCAAGGTAAGAATGCTGTAATTTTTAAACCACAATGTGAAAACACTACGAATATACGATTCTTGCAGTCTGAATAATACTCTTGGAGCGTCCACGGATGTTCCTCAACACATTAAGTCATATTGCTGTCTGGAATGGAGTAAGGTTATCAGTTACGCTGATGGTACTGCACATTATGGGCAAAGCATATTTAAACGAAGCCAAATCAATAATGTGAATTTTCCAATTGAGTTGTGCATCAAGATATAATCCAAGAAACTTTACCAAAAACCAAACAAACTCAATATGCTTACATAACAACAATTTCTTCAATATTAAGACTTAAATTGTTGCTAGAAAACAAATCATGGAGGCTATTGCAACTTGAGCTTTTATGTTACTAGTAATTGTAACTTTCTCCGATCTTACTATTACCGAGGTATCGCCAAGAAACAAAACTATTTCTTGTTGTTGTTTGAGGTAGGTCGTTAACTTATACAAGGGATAGAAGAGGACCCAATACAGAAGTCTGGGGAACTCCACGTTGTATTATTATTACCACTCTGAAGGTTCATCAGATTGGTGTATTGTTTACAACGGACGAAGGAACTGACTAGTACAAAAGTGATTTTTATTCCTTTTAAAAATATCTTCATATCAATCTGACATGAAACAATGTAAATATCGACACATTACGTTCCAAGTTGAACCCGGTACTCGAAATTTTATTCAGAATCCCATACACGATGGAAAAGAGAATTTTAAACGAATTGCCAAACATTTCTGATCGAAAAATTGAAATTCTATACATTTTTCTCCAGATTTTAAAATTCATCGACAATATGCCAACACATACGTACAATACTTTCCCTAGTTTTCGAATTGAAGAAGAGCTGTCAGAATAATATGGTCGCGTATTCTGAACAGATCGCGATATCATAAAGCCAACACCGCGTGCATACATATTCACAACATATATTGTACTTATGTATGTATAATAGTATACAATACACATGTATGCGGGTGAATGATGCGTCGAATGTTTTATTCATCGGCCAGTCGTTAAAAAAGAACAACAACTAAACTTATTTTAAGAATATAACCAACCATTCCGCCGTATTAGGTGTATTACATGTGTTCGTACGCGATTTGAATAATGAAAATATCAATTTTGATGTGTCTCTTCTTTCACCGACTTTCACTATGTTAAATTACGTATTTTAGACAAATAATAAAAAAGTTAATGTAGAAAAATTTGAGTTTTTGTTTTGAACTTGCCCCCCTTCTACTTCTTTTGGTGATATTAGCATTAAGAGCTAAGGATAACGTTGGATATTTTATATTTAAGGTTGTTCAGTACTTATCTTTTTAATTTTTTTTTTACATCGTGGCATGTTTGGTGTTGCAAAAGGGGGAGTTTACCGTTAGTTATTTGTCACTACTTCATCTAAGTTTTTAGAAAAAGTCAAGAACAATGCAAAATTTTAGGTTTTTTTGTCAGTAATTAGAAACAAACCCGTGAACGTAAGAATTTTTTGTTTATGAAAGTTCAAAGAGATAGTCAACCACTAGGTCGTACCGATTTCGAATGTATGCTAGGAAACGCAATTTGGCTGAAAATCAGTTTATAAGATTGTCTTTTTTTAATGTATTTTTCAATACTGTTAATTATCTAAATTGTAATTTCTAACATCGACATTCCCTAAGTATTGAGAATGTCTACATATATAAACAAGAAATTAATGAAAATTGTTTTTAATTACCGAGTAATTAATGACAACAATATTTAAGCACCGCCCATCAACTAACTCCGCCTATTAATTGAAATTCGTAGAATACGTATTATTTCTTGAGTGATACACACGTTACCCTTATCTCGCAAGAAACTTTGCCGTTAGTGGTTAGTATTATTCGTTTTGTGAAAGAGTGTAATACGAAAACGAATTTCCGAACATGCCAAAGACGAAATTGGGGCCGTCAGGAGCGGCAAAGAAAACTTCGAAATCGAAATTAATGCAAAATTTAAAAAGAGCAAGGTAAAAGTCATTAATTTATTTATTCATATCTATACAGTCGGTGACTGTAGCAATAATCTAAGCCTATATCCGCAGATTGAGACCCGTAGCGAAATCATTGACAAATTCAGTAGAGAACACCGAGGAAGCTGCATCTTCTGGAATTTATGAATCCTACAATAATTCTATTTTCATGAGGAATGAAGCAGACATTGAGTAACTTTGTGCTTGTTTTTAAAACTATTGTGTTTATTAATTACGTTTTAGTGTGCCCGATGAAAAATTTCTACCTCCATTGGAACGGGAAGTAGATACATCGTATAAAGGGTTAGCAGATCTTATGAAAGGTCGCAGGATTGTAAATGTAGCACATGTGTTGCGAGAATATGAGCGAGTCTGTAATCATCACACATACTGTACTATGGGTAAAATGTCGTTTATGAACGGAACAAGAAGAGGCCTCGTTTCAAATTTACACTTTTATTGCGACAATTGTGAAAAAGCGTTTACTATTTGTACCAACCCAAAAATAGATAATAATTTAAATAAGGACGCTGTGTGGGGTTGCTTGTCGACAGGAATTGGTCACAGTCAATGTGAAGAACTTTTAGGAGTTTTGAGTGTTCCATTTTTCACGAATAAATTATTGACTCGTTTGACATCCCAAATAAAAAAGGTACCTCTAATATTTCTTAATATATTGCACTACAATCAATGTCACTATTCATAGATTTGGGAAAACTACATGATTTATCAGATGAAAAAAGCTGGCGAGGAGGAAAAGAACATTGCAGTTGAGAAAGGCGATGTTTTGGCAGATGGAACGCCATTCATAAAAGTGATTGTGGACGGTGGTTAGAGTAAGAGAACATATGGACATGGATATAATGCGGCTTCTGGAGTAGTGAGTTTCATACTTTGCTGTATACAGCATCAGTAACCACTTCATTGCAGGGTATTATAATTGGTGTTATCACAAAGAAACCGTTGTTCCTTGGTGTTAGGAACAAAACGTGTTCTATGTCTTCTTTTTACAAGAGCAGGGATATGCCAATCAAAGAACATGAATGTAACCAAGAAAAAGGGTTCTGTTTCATTATCCTCTAGACCAGGGGGTGAGTAGTTAAGTTCGTCAAAGAAGAAAGGAATGGAATGATAACATCAACTGAGCTGGAGAAGAACGACTGATAAAAATATGCAGAAAACAAACGCCAACAAGCAGACTTTCAGGAAGGCTACCAAAACGATGGAAGGAAAGCTGGGCAACAACAGAAGACACGTCATAAGAAACGTAGCGAATGAAAACAGGCTTAGGCCTAATAAAGGAGGAAGAAGAAGAAGAAGTTTATATAAAATACCAATCTGTTTTTATAACTTCGAAAATGGAAAAGTGCTAGTGTAATTGCAACAATAGAAAAATTCTCGATTTTTGTAAGAATAGATGAAAATAAGATGAATTGGATTTGTTGAATTATTGTTTCATAAGCACCACTGGTCCGAAGCGGGGATGTATTTTAAGCCCGATACCTGTCAATATAATGCTAGACGAAGCGATCAAACGGACCAAATCAAACATAAAGAAATACACGGTCGGCCTTTGGAGATTATAAACAGTCAATATCGCGGAGCTATGCTACGCCGATGATGTGGTCATATTTGGAGACTCAGAAAGCAATCTACAAGACAATGTCAACATAATTGACGAACAGCTAGAGAAGATAGACATGAAAATAAATATAGAAAAAATAAAGGTTATGGTAGTGGAAAAGGACTGCAAAACTGATGTAAGGATCCGAGGACAAAGAATTGAACAAGTAGAAAAATGTACATATTTGGGAACAATAATAAATAGTAAAGGAAATATGGAAGACGAAATAAACCAACGAATATCAAAAACTAGAAGACTCTACAGTGCCCTAAAAATAAACTTTCCCAAAAATAGCTAAGATAGAAGTTGTAAAGAAGATAATAATAATAATAATATGGCCCATTATTCCTATTGGGACGTAGGACAACGTATCCAACCCCAATACCTGCCGTTCAGCAGACCCTGTTGGATATTGTGTCAATGTATTCATTCCATCTGGTACGATTCTGTCTAGACAAGAATTAAATAATCTGCATTTTCTTGACAGTTTTAGGTTTTTCTCTCTTCAAGTATTTCTCATGCTAGCAAATACCTGCCTTGCCTTATCCATATTTTGCTGTATATCTGATACTGTATCTCCCGTGTCTGACACCACACTATCCAGATTCGTGAATTCCTGCACATTTTATATCCTCGTACTATCTATTTGTATTTCATTAGTGGTTCTTGTATTAACAATTTTTGTCTTCTTTTGATTTACTTTAAGATCCACCTTTCTGGATCCTATCACTATTTCGTTCAACTTGTCTTTCGAACCTTGTAGAAAACAAGCAAATATCGTCTGCGTATTTAAGGTCCTCCAGGACTCCTATTAGGCCTCATTGGATGCCTCTCTTCTTCTTTCTTGTGGTTTCGCGCATCACCATGTCAATCACAACCAAGAAAAGCAACTATTATTATTATTATTATTATAACTCAATTCCATACCTCCAACTTTACTCTGAAAGGCAGGAAGGTTCTTAGGATTAAGTAAGAAAAAGGATAAATAATAAAAATTTCCTTGTTAAGAGAATAATTATGTCATAAATTTCCGACCATAAATCGAAAATTCGTGTATAATAACCCCCAATCCATACTGCATACCTGGGCAGACGATTCGGTTTAAATTTGGTCATATTTTCAATCGATGGTCTTTTTTCTGACGATTTCGTTCTCATTTTATGGTCAGTTTATACCATAAAATGAATCGTTAAGACCAGCGCTAGATGGACATGTAATATATAGGAATCTGGACGGCGATTAAGAGTTGCATCCGTCGTAAAAACCTCTTCGGATTGATAATTATTATATTGGAAAGATAGAAAGAATATATCGAAGGAATATTTGTATAAAACGAGTGTATAATGAAAACTATGTATGGTACATAGTAAAGTAGTTACGCCGTAAGCACTTTAAGCACAATTGTCTTCGTATCGCTGTCGTCGTACCTGAAAACAAACTTATAATTATAGAAGAGGTGAATTTACATACAAATTAAATGAGTTTGCTGCGAGAGTCGTTTGTACTATAATACTCGGTTGGTACTCCTGTAGAGGTATGTATGTATATCGAATGATTCGACGTCTATTAAGCGCATACCGTTCTTCTCTTCGGATCCTTATTCTCTTCGATAAATTTACATTCATAATATCTTACAGATAACTTCGGACACATCGATTTTAATTAGCCTACGCAAACTTGGAAATTAAAATACGTTCAACTCGCTTCATAGACCGGCTGAGCATGTATTTTCCTCTTTTACATACATATACTCTTTGTGTATATGTTTAGACAGAAAAGAGTTTATATTCCTCGAAATAAATATCATAAATACATGTATTATCTTATAAATTTTACGTAAGTAGCTAGGTAACAGAGAAGATTGGTTAGGGAAACAGATGGAATTCACCTTTTTGTTGCCGATCTTGCTTTTTGCTACAGCATGCATGTCTACTTGCATCGATCGTTTTAAGTATATTTTCATATCGTGCTTTTGCAATATAAAGTTCAGTTGAGAATCACGAAAACCGTTTTATTCAGGTAGTTATTATAATATAAATATAAATTGGTATCTATCGGTCTGCTCGTCGTGCATTAAGAGTTTATTGGTAAGCGAGTTAGGACGTATGGTAAGTGCAGATCTATCTATACACAACATAGTTGCTTGTAGATCTTTAAGCGATGTATGCCTGCGTTATTGTTTCGAGGATCTTTATTATATGCATATTTCCTCTTGAGAACTGGATCTTTGGATGTCATCGATCGATAGGATCATCCACGAATCGTTTAAAGTTAAAGAGCGCCTGCATTTTATGCTTATTTACACGTCAATAAAATAAGGATGCTTTGATACTGTTTATTGTCAGGTGAAGATCTATTTATGGACTTTTATAATTTAAATACATATTTAAGTACGTGCAAAATGTTGAGTGAAATGTAATTTTGACACGGAGAATATACCTCCTTGGTGGTCTTATGACTTTTCCTAATACTAATTCGAAAGAACATAAAGTTAATGATGTTTCAAAATTTAGAATGAATGGCTTCTTACTAATGCAATTAGTTGGATGCATGCCCTCAGCCTCGCTACCCTCGGATTTTGAAATTTCCTATACGCTATCATTTTGTGCTGTTTTGCGCCGCAAAAAGAAAATTTTGTGCTTTAATATTAATGAAGTTATAACGGTTTCTTTTTTTTTTTGCGCGGGGGGGGGGGGGGGGGGCTGGGGACATGCCAGCCCCGCTACCTCGGCAGTTTGAAATTCCATACATCCTATAATTTTATGCTAGTTTTGTGCCATTTTGTGCCGCAAAAAGCAAATTTTGTGCTTTAGAATTTTGGGCATGCCATGGAATACTTTGAGATCGTCATTGTTAAACGAATGATCACTCGAAATACAGTGTTGTTTAAAACCTGTGTTACATTTTTTATGTATTATACTACGTTTATGTTCTATAACTATAGTATTGAAGTTCCTGCCTCTTTGTTCTATATAAATTGCATCACAATCATCACTAAGGTAAGATAATCGTGTCGTCCCAGCATAGCCGTAACAGCTGAAGCAGCCAACGGAGCTCGGCGCGCGCCTGTCTAATGCGATGCGTAAACATCTGCCGGGTGGCAAAGCAGTTCAAATTCGTACACATTCATCATCACTAGCGCGGCGTGTGCGTGTGAATTAAATCAGGCGAGCGGAATACTAGTTATTCAAGAACATGTTTAATTAAAAATGTCCAGTGTGCGCAAGGCTAAACAACGGCCCTTTGCTGATACAGTAAAAAACTTTATCTGTGAGTTTCCCGATTTGTTGTACGACGGTGCTAAAATAGTTTGTAAAGTGTGCGAGAAAACTTTGATGTGCTGGCAAAAGAACCACTGTAGGAAGCATGTGAATAGAGTAAAACACAGAAATGGCGCGTCAAATAGAAATTACTTTATTTTCGATTTACTTGCCATGATGATAACATGTAATTTGTCACTTAACATACTGGATAAGAAATCGTTTAAGAACTTTTGGAACAAATATAACCCAAAGCTGAAGTTGCCAACTACGACAACAGCAGGTAAGCATGTTTTATTTGTACGCAAAGAGGTGGAAAATAAAATCATATTTACATTAAAAAATCAGTTGCTTTGGTTGTGCGTTGACGAGACAACAGATTGTAAAAAAAATTCTATTATACATGTTGTAGTTCGTGTACTGGATCAACATAAATCGACATTTCCACTGTTACTAGTTAGCAAAAGATTACAAGGGTGTATTAGTGCAGCAATTACGACTGTGATACTACGTTAAAAAACCTTCAAGTCTCAACACGTCAAGTGTTGATGTTTATGAGCGATGGTGCAGCGACAATGCGTGCGGTAGGCCGTTCTCTTCTTGAACACGGTTGCGACTGTTTACATGTAACTTGTAAAGTGCATGTTTTACATCTTGTGGCACAAACTATTAGACAATGTTATCCCGAGGTCCCGACGCATTAATATCAAGTACAAAAAAAGTGTTTCTCAAATCTCCAAAACGTCTTCGAACATTTCACGCACGGTGTCCCGGTATTCGTGAACCACCATAGCCGATTCTTACACGTTGGGGAACCTGGTTGCAGGCAGCTTTTCATTATGCTGAACATTTCAAAAAAGTAAAAGCTGTTATTCTACAATTCAATTCTGTCGAAGCTGCAGCTATAAAGGAGAGCAAGTCAAAATTTCAAGATACTTCTGTTGAAACAGATTTACAAAATATTCATAGCTACTATAAATGCTTACATGACGCACTGGAACAATGACAAAATAGAGCGCTGTCGTTAGTGAAGTCACTGCAAATAGTGGACGAAGTACATACTCTACTACGCATCATAGTTGACGCAAAAAATATTCGCGTTTTATAAACGTTGGAGAGTGTGTTACAGAAAGATTCCAATTTTATCACATTACAACAAATTTGTAATGGTACTTCGACTAATCTATTAATTGAATTCAAAGATTATTTTAATCATACATGTATTACATCGGTAGATGTCGAACGATCTTTCTCCAAATATAAACACATTTTTTCACCACTGCGAACACGGTTCTACGAGACAACTATTGAAACATATCTAATGCTATCAATTTTTTACGATTCTTATCTACTGGGTTATAATACTGATGATGGCCATCAGCCATTCCACCACAATCTGATCGAGATATTCTTCTTTTTGGCAATGATTACAGAGCTGATGCAGGACACTCTTTATTGTTCGCTAACACCACCATTTAGTACTTTTTTTTCAATGTGAAGGTCTACCACCTCAGGGAATTTCCCTAACTGACACCATTCCCTACATCACATGGTTGGATCGGGACTGCTCTGTACACATTTTAAAAAACCTGGTTGAGCATTTTCCAACTTTGGAAACTAGGATCCTCTAACTTAAACCGTTTCGGCATTGCAGAGCTTCAAAGTTTGACGATTTGGCGTTTAATGTATATCCACAACATCCATGAATAGTTGTCAAATAAAAAAAGTTTCAGATAAAAGTTATTTGTTTTTTCGTGAATAACACACTTATAAAAAAAATAGGTTTCTATCTGGAAAACCCAACATAACACTCGGAAGACATTGATGGCACTTCTAAAACTAAACCTGGACCTTACAATATACTTCAACCCTTCATATGATAACATTTTGATCTACATTTTTTTTCGATTAATTAAATGGTTTCTGAGTTATTCGGTCGTCTCAAGATAAATGAATCACCCGGTATATGTATAATCTAGTGCAGGTATATATGCGTACAATGTATGCATGTTGTTGTACGGACTAATATCGAGGTTATGTGTTGCATGAGTGCATATATCTATATATATGTAAGGTTGTGGTCGCCTCTCTTATCTCGATTAACGGATCGCCTCGTCCGGAGTCGAGTTCTAAATATGTTTGCATTTTATTACGTCGATGTTATCGGCGGATTGTGCGCGGGTTATTTTTGACAAAGCATAAATCTTCCTCATTTAATTAATGCCATTCTCGAATGGCGATTTATATTTTCGGGCTGTCTTCGTCCGCCTCGCTCCCCGTCACACGCCGCGCATCCCTCGCTCCCCTTCCGTTCGGGCTATGGGTTGGCCACCACCGCCTTGTGTGCTATTTATTCATAATTGGATTTAATCTTCTTCTGCGTCCTTCCCATTATAACGACCAAGAATATTTTTCCAGTTTCGTTATTCGAACGGGACGATCGAGACTCTCTCACGATTATCCTTTGTTTTTTCGTTTTTTGGTTGTTTCGCTTTTATCGGCAGCACTAGATATTTGCCAATATACGTTTTATTTATTAAAATGAAAAGAAGGGGACTCTGTCGTTACGAAAAAAGGTTTCGGGATAATTAGGGTTGAAGTATTTTCAATGTGGACGTCCTGACGAGAAATTCTTGTCGTTTCTAGAAGTGGTATTTATAGCTTTGTTTCTAAACAAATTAATAACTAATGCAAAAAACATGTTTGCAATTGTCTGCCTTATATTTGAATGGCTTTTTGTAATCATTTTACAACAGGCGTTTTCCCATTGTTCCTTTTCATTTTAGACAAACCATCCCTTCTGCTTCTGAACATTATTGAAGTTCGAAAAAAACAATGAAATATGAACCAACTACACCGCCCGAGAGACCGGTAATGCTCGCGTCCGAATCGCTGACCCTCCGTCACGACAAAAAGCCATTAGCGTTGGCGATCCTCGCGCCACCTACTTCATTTACTATCTATCTGCGTATCGAAAAAATTTTCGGAATTTATATTTGTCGGTTCGTATCCGTGCTATCACCCTATCAAAAGCAGAGCGACTAATTTGTGCAAAGAATGGTCAAAATGCTAATAATTATTTTTTTTTCGCAAGACACGTTTGATTTCCAACAGACATAATACAGTCAAACCTCTCAGTAGGGATGACCTTTGGGGAAGGTGAAGCTGGCCATTATAAGGAACGCTTTTAAGAAGACTTCCCCAAATTAAGGTCTAATAAAAACAAAAAAACTATAATATACATTTATTATTGTTCACCTGTAACAGTGTTATTTAGTCAAAGATCAAAAAAGGTAGTTATTTGAAATAATCTTCAATTGATGTTTGTTTCCTATTTTTATGTTTCATTTTGTAATTGTCTGATTCACATTTTATTATAAATTGAGAAATATTTGTAGCCACTTCAATTTTATTAGAGCATAAATCTCTTAAATTTTCACAGGTTTTTCTCAAGTTTAGTATATTGGACTTAATGTTGATTGCCCTAGTGACAAACGATTTCTTTTCACGGACATCTTTCTCTATTTACATCAGCAACAACAGAAACGAGCTAAACCGTTTTGAATTGGTTTATCCAAATTATATTGGTTTTATTTGAAAGAAATACTGTGTAGTTATATTTCCGTACTTTGTTAGTGATACCTGAAATGTTTTTCTAACGTTGCATAAGCGATAAAATCTTTTCTGAAACCTAACCTAAGATGGCGTCGGTTGTTTTGTATGTTTTGTTTGTGAGTTACACTTTGTAAAAGAAGATACTATTTATTTCTCAACAGCCATAGATTCAATGACCGGTGAAACTATAACTGTAAGTTTAAAATATCCTAGGCTTAAAAAAGATGCTATTCCAACTCAATTCCCTAACTGTTAAGTATCTTTTTTAAAGTTTTAAATCCAAAGGTTATCGAATTAAGTTGTTTACTGATGTTATCCGTATGCACTGACCACTTCAAAAATTCGTCAATATATAGACCTAAGAATTTGGTTGAATTGGTTATAGCAATTTCCCTACCGCCCAGTTCAATACAAGATGGCCTTGGTATTGCTGCAGAAGTTCGAAAAACTATGCAAGATATTTTGGTTAGATTCAAAGCTAAGTTGTTATTAAGAAACCAATTATCAAGTGCACAAAAGTAACTATTACATTCTCTGTTCAATTCAGAATAGTCACTTCCTCGAACCAGTAAGTTGGTATCATCTGCATAGTTTACAATATGTTCAGATCGTTGCACAACATTACTTATATCATTTGCATACAGATTAAATAATATAGGACCAAGAACACTTCCTTGTGGTAATCCTTTTTTAAGAGGAAGAATTTGTGATCGTGAAGATTTGCCATTCTTTGTAAGTTCAACCAATTGCATTCTGTTGTTAAGGTACGAATGCATGAGATTATTCGCAGCCCCACGAATGCCGTACATATCAAGTTTGGTAAGCAGTATAGAGTGATTCATATTGTCAAATGCTCTGCTTAAGTCCGAAAATATACCACATGCTAATTCGCGGTTTTCGAGTATTGACAGAACCTCATCGGTATACTGAAAAATAGCAGTTTCAACTGATTTTCATTTTGTGAAGTCGTGCTGGAAATTGTTAAGTAAATTATGTTTTTTAAAGAAACAGAGAAGCCATAGGTAGTCTTAATTATGGGTGTAGCTGGCGGATGTAGAATTGACGAACTACACAAAATTCGAGTTGATGATATTGATGAGACACTAAACCAAATAAGAAACGCACATTTACAATTATCAATGAAGACTGTCAAGTTAATTTGATAGAAATTTACAAGAAGTACAAAAATTTACGTCCACAAAATGTATCACACAGAAAATTTTTTCTCCGTTATCGAAATCAAAAGTGCACAATACAACCTATCGGTATCAACACTTTAACAAATGATAGCGAAATATTTGAAGTTACCAAATTATTATCTTTATACCGGGCACTGTTTTCTATTTCTAACAATGGATCAAGGAAAGGACAATGTTCGAAAACACATTTCACGTCCTGGGGCCTGTCAGGACGATTTTCACAAACATCGGCGATCGGATCAAAGGAACCCTCACAAAGGAGAGAAATGAAACCACGACTATGTAACCCTACTAGTTCAAATCCTAATCATCGTTCTTTGTAAATATCTCAAGATCTGATCGTACACGCGTTTGCAGTTACGGGACAGAGAGCAAGTTATCTCTTGGCATCTTAACTCCCACTGCTACTAAATCCTGCATTAGACCTTTCTGATGCTCCTCATGCAATGGACATTCAAAGAAAATATGATTGAGGTCTGCAATCTCACCTCTACAGGAACAAGCGGCTGTATCTAATATGTTAAGCTTATAAAGGTGAGCAGGATACTTTCCATGATTAAATTTAAGCGTTGGAATGGTGGTGTAATAAAACCTGGATATTTTATGATTCCGGTGCCACGGATTACAGATAATGTCCGGATGAATTTTTGCGTAATGCGTCATTCTACTAGTGTACGATTGTTTCCAGTAATCCTGCCTTTGATTTTTCAAAATTTTATTCTTTAGTACTGATAGAATGTCATCGCTTATTAATGTTGTGTCCTGAATCCCGTCCAAGTGAATCGCCTCCTTCGCTAGTCCATCCGCTACTGTGTTAGGATATATTCCCACATGGCTCTTAATCCAACAGAATCGAACACTACCCTGGTCCCTTTGTAATTGCTGTACCTGCTCTATGATGCTCAAAATAATCGGATTTGTATGTTTGGGATGCTTTTCGTTTTGGAGACATTCTAAAACACTTCTCGCGTCTGTCATAATTGTACAATTTTTATGGCCTTTGTGCCTTGCATATGAAAGTGCGTGATTGATTGCTAAGGCTTCAGCCGAAAAGATGGACGTATCATTGCTGACCCTAACCATTCCCTTATATTTATCCTGTGGCACAAAAACAGCATATCCGCAACCTTGCTCGGACTTAGAACCATCTGTAAATACATAATAAAAAATATATTTTTATGTCATGAGCAGGAAACCCATTATACAGTGGATAGGGTATTCTAAAAGGTTGCCAATACTCAAAAAATTTAAATCTGTATGCCTATATATCCGCATCTTATATTTGGCTGCAGTTCTGAACGCTTCAGCGAGGGGAGGAGATATTTTGTATTTCCAATATCTATTGGTAAGATCGTGGATAGACAAAGTACAGTCCCTGGCCAAATTACTTGAAACACTCAATATTTTGTAGTTTCTTCATAATAAAATATAAACTATGCATGTATTATATTTTTTATTTATAAAATATATTGTAAAAATATGTAACATATGTAAATGTTAAATAAGTAATTAATATTTAGTCCATAACCCATGATTTTTAATAACACCCTTAATTCTTCGGGGCATACTTTCAATGCAAGATATGATTGTCTCTTTTATATCTTCATCGTTCTCCTACACATCCTTTATATTATTCATTAATATTTCCTTTCTAGGGTTTTCTCTTTCATGTACCCTACTTTTTAGTCGATTCCATACGTTCTCGATGGGATTGAGGTCCGGTGAATTTCCGGACCAACGTAAAAGAGGTATGTGATTGTCTTCAAAGAATTTCTTAACCTTTTTTGCGACATGGCAAGGAGCATTATCTTGCATAAATATACGCCCTGTCGGTATGCGACGTCCTGGCTTAAAATACGGTAATAACGTGTTTTTTAACACATTTATGCACTGCTCTTGACGCATTGTACCTTCTACAAAATACAAAGGGCTGGGACCGTCTCTACTAATCACTCCCCAAATCACTACCTGCAGAGGGTGTTTTACAGTTCGAAGAACTGTGGACACTGTTTTCTATTTTTAGTGTTCGGTAATTCCGATGCAACCCGCCAACCTACTTGATAACGCTGCTTAAAAGGGTGAGTATTTCACAACTTGTCAGATATTATAATTCTTGATTGGTTCTGTTATTATTATTCGATTTATTACGTATTTTTTGGTATTGTACTTACTGAAGGAAGCGCACGCCTATGCCGGGCAGAGACATTACCTCGCTTTAATTGTACAATGTTATACCTACTGCAACAATTTCATGGTAAACCACATCGTAAAATATTTATTAACTCATGTAGTTCACGATAAACACAGGGCTTTGAATGTGTGAAGAATTAATTTTTTGTAGATATGTCGTGAGTCGAGTCCCTCGAAAAATTATGCGGTTATAAAACGCGTAAACAACGCACTGCTCAGTTTATAAACTCAAATTAGCATTCTTTATAATTAACTTAATGAAAACAATTACACTTTACCTCATAATTACCTCTAAATACACATGGAATATACGCTATATTCAGCTCAGTCTGTGGAAAAATTAGTGAACGCAATAAAGTGACAGAAAAGCACTTTTAGATATATTGTTTTATTAACTAATTCGGTGGAGGTGGAGTAGGTGGCGCCCCAATTACAAGGCGTTCTTTCTCACGTCATACGCGTGCGGTATAAATATACAAACACGAGCACGTTAAAACGAAGCGTTTCACTAAAACTTCATAACTCTACCATCTATTCCAACATTTAAATGGAAATGAACGTCCGTGTGTGTGTTTGTAAAGTAAAACAAAAAGAGGAGGAGGACAAAGGTGTAGCCATCAATTAAACTGGCGTCGTCCTAACAGAACAAAATACATACTATATTGTGTGTGTATATATTTCGTAGGAAATTAATTTTATTTCACTTTTCATTAATTTAATGCGGTCGAACTAATGGAATTGAAATATATAGGTATACGTATGCTTGTTGCTCGCTGTACTCTATGGAGGTAAGGCTTCTTATGCATGGTCATTAATTACGGAGTACACGAATTTGAACTCCCATCCCAACTTTATATATAGGATAATTTTTTCCCTGTAATAATAGTATACT
Source organism: Dynastes maya (assembly GCA_029619315.2). Lineage (NCBI taxonomy): Eukaryota > Metazoa > Arthropoda > Insecta > Coleoptera > Scarabaeidae > Dynastes > Dynastes maya. The sequence continues at coordinate 77,665,006 of JAROYE020000001.1, forward strand.
TTAGCGTCTAGCGTTGTGTATCTATTGGTTGCTAAGCTGAAAAAAACGAGAAAGAATAAGATGTAGTATATAGGCATGTACAATAATCGTAAATAAACAGAAAAGGTAAAGTAAGAAAGAGAAGCAGGTCGAACCAATGAGACAACAAGAGGAAAAAGGGGTTTTAATTTCGTGGTGAGACGCAATCATCTTTTGTGCGGCCCATAAATCGTTACACGGGCATAAAAACTCCATAAAGCATGTCTTAAACAGAGCGAGCGAGGCGAAGGGTCCTTCTCCGGTGTAAAGAGCTTTAGTTATACCTCTAGATCGGGTTCTATTTTCGGATACCTTCTATAAACGCCTATTATCTTAATATGAATGCGTTTAAGTAATAGCCGTGACGACGTTAGTTTACTTCTGCAGCCTATGTGTATACATAAATAGTCTATCTTATAATCTGTATTTTAGGATAGTGATTATTTTCTTGCGTTATACTTATTTATCATCCTAATTTTTATTAAAAAAATCAAAGGTTGTTTGAATATTATGCCTTGTAGTATAGGAGATATGCATTTTTTACAGTTCAACACACAGAAAAGTGTTTCCTTGATCCAAGAAAATATACTTTTTTTTTTATTTCCAGGAAGAAAATACCTACTTAAATCAAAAATGTTTGTTACTGGTTATTGCTGACGAAATTTTTTTTAGACGCTTAACGTCAGGGTGTGAGGTGGCTCGTGTAGTGGAGCAGAATTTTGGTAACTGTAATTAATAGGTTAGCAGGTACTCTTATTTATACATTCGCATGCATGAACTTTTTCTGCACTTGTCTACACTTATGGCCGCCTTGTAGTGTACACTTACTTGCATCAGTTCACGATGCCAAACAAAGCTAAAGTCAAATTATGTGGATAGTCTTATTACTACCTCTTGGTTTTAACAAACGACAAATTTAAAGGTCTTGATTCTTGCTCTTGAATTATTCTTGCAGTACATATTACAATATTTCATTCTTATACATCAAAACAAATACCCGTCGTATTTCTCCCACACAAATTTATTTCGCGTACCACGTATGGCAATGTTTACTGCTTGACGTCGCTGCAGCAGGTTATTATTCATAAAGAGTAAAGTCTTCATGCGCTAAATTATGAGCCGTTTATCATTAGACGGACTTTCATCGCTCCATTAATTATATACGTACATAACTTAGTAACCGTGGTTAATTTGCGACGACCGCTCGTCGGCAACGATTTATCAAAATATCAGGACAGTATTCCGATGTGCATATATTCATACATGCATGCTTTACACTTAATCCATATCAATTTTCATTTGTCATAGTTGCAGCGGGGCGCGCCTGTCTTGTTTTAGTAGTGCGAAACGAGAAGCGCGTAAAATGATGTAAAGGAGATGCATACATGGTGGTAGAATGTACACATACATATTTTGGATATAAAGGTAGACTGTCAACCATGGCGTAGTCGATCAAAAAAGGCTATGATTTTTTCAGATAACTGAAAAACAAATTATTATATTATTTAATGCAATTAAATATATAACTTCGTTGGTGTTTAGGCTGTCATCACTGGATCAGGGTCGTAGTGAGCATTTTATTTTTAATCTTTGCTTCAAACACATATTAACAAAAAAGAAACAATTATTCTTTAAGTGTGCTTTAAACAGCCATTGATCTTTCTTTTCAGAAAGGTTTCCAGGTTGAAACCGTATCAAGTGCGCGTCAATATACGACGTTTCGTTTTCTATCACACGGAACTTCTTCTGGGCTGCATCATGTCAAACCGTGCTGACAATCAACTGTTTGACATGATGGGTTACCATAAGCATCAATTTTCTTTACGTATTTTCGTGGCATCTATAAAAAAAAAGTATAATAGTTTAGGATGGGTACGATATTTGCTATTTTAATATACAAAAAAATTATTGCGCCATCCGAAGGCGTTTGTTTATAAAATGTTTTAAAATTAAAATATTTAGTACCTTTGATATTTATCTAAGACGTTGTATAGTAAAATACGGGCACACCTCACACCATAGCAAACATAATTCTTAATTCTTCTTAATTCAACTTAAGAAAATCACAGAAAATCAATTTCTTTAAAGCCTAACCTCAAAACCGAACAAAATTCGGCAAGAACCATGTGGCCAACTTCACCCTGTTGTTTGGTGTTTTTTTGAGAAAATTGCAATTGAAACCATACAAAAAGTAAATTTCCAAATGGTTTTTATAGACAGCCTTTATTGAGTATATTCCATATCACCTAGAGTGGTTAGGACCGGCCTAGTTTCCACAAATTTAGCTGTGCAAATTTTTGATTTCACATATTGTACAAATTTAAACATTTTGCTTTTTAATATTTAATAATTTATGGAAAACTTACTGTTTACATATAACTCGCACCTCCGAGATTACACCTGTTCGTTAGTCAGCTAATTGCTAATGCGTTGTTGCAATGCGCATTAAAAATGTGAATAGGTCGGTTTGAATTACTTCATCCTGGTTGATCGACTTTACCTCGGTTGACGGTACATATCTACATATGTGTTGGAAAATGTATCCTTGTCGGATTTGTTCATGTCTTCTATTCTATAAATACTGATACGACTACAGCACTACATGCCATCTAGGCTTATGGTTTCAATTCTCTTTATAATCGTTCGCAATTTTTTCCTATCCATTATTTGTTCTTCCGAGTTTTGAACCCCGACATGCCTGAGGTCCTCCTTCACTGCCTGCAACCACTTTTTCTTCGGTCTTTCTTTGCTTCGTTTTCCTCCAGAACATTCTAAAGCTGCTCTTTTCGCAATTCTTTGAGGAGACATTCGGGCGACATGCTTAGCCGACTGGACCTCCGAGCTTTCGCAGTTTGTACAATATTGGGATACTGGTAAGATACTGATATAGAAAGAGAAAATATTTGCGTTTGGGGATACGGTGTGTCCACGGATGGACCTTATAATATTTTTAGATTTTATATTTTTCCCAATATTTCTAAGATAATTGGAATATGGATTAAATCTATAAGGTGATCAAAAATCAAAGAAACAGCAGATTGTGTTAGGAGCAAACTATATGAGGAATTGAAAAACTACTGCCTTGTTCAATTACTCAGTTATGTTGTTATATTTTGATGTCTTCAGTTGTTTAGTTCTCGTCCATTTCTTTCCAATATTTTACGAAAAATCTATTTGTTTGTTTAGTTTCTATATACGAGGTAGGCGCCATAAATTCTCGGCTTAACAGGTTTATACAGGTTGGAGCGTGTTCAAACTCCGTTGCGTCATAGTTGCACATAGAAGATAATTAGAAGAAAATAATTATCACAAGAGCATGTCGATAGAAATTATGTATATAAACGACTGTGTCAATTCTGGAAGTGATACATCAATATTTGGGGTATTCAACAGTATTATAGATTACAAAAATTTAAAAACATCTAAAAAACATGTTTTGACTTCCTAGTAGTACTCATGCAAATAGAACATTCCAATGTAAAACTTTTTTTCACTTATTTTGTTACTGTTAAACTTATAAAATCTCCACTGTTAACTCGTGCGAATACAACCTATAAATTTGATGGGAAAAAGCCCATCAAATTCAGAACATTAAAAGAAACCATTTTTTTAATACTGCAACTCAAATAATAAAATATATTGCGCGGTAAAAGTCTATTCCTCTCTTGAATTTTTTGAAATGTCAAATAAACCTTATTTCCATCCTTAGTGTCAGTTTAATTTATTGCTCTAAAATTGCATTCTCTAGAAAAATAAATCTGTCACACGTATCATAGTAACATGTTACGCCCGTCAAGTTTTCATTTTTTTTTTGTATAATTATTAGAGTTTGTTAAAAAGGTGGTACCGGCAGTGGCGCACCGCATAAAAGTAGGTACGTAATATACAATATTAGTGAAAAATAATATTGTTACCTTTTCCTGTCGTCTTGATGTCCACTGTGGCAATTGGCAACCGCCCTGGTAAGCTGTGTAGAATTGCAACATCAGCAACGCTTCCATTGTCGATTCATTCAGTCGTCGACGGTGTTGTGAATACGTTGTCGTATACTTCGAAAATGATCGTTCGACATCCAGTGAAGTAAGATTTGCAAATGTCAGATATTCCTTTTCCTCATCTGGGCACTCTTGATTTTCAGTTATAGACCGAATCTTTTGTAAATCGGGATTTTTCGTTAAAATTGCACTAAATTTTTGAGCACCATTGACTCCTATAGTGTTCGTCAAGTTTTCTAGAGCAGCTTGTAAATTGTTTATGCAATTTAATGCGTCTCGTGCAGATAAGTGACTGTTTCCTAATTACTCAATAGCTTGTGCAACTTCAGAATAGTTCATGGAAATTTTATCTATTTGTTGTTGAACGTCCGAATTGGAAAAAAGTTGCTGAATATCTCGAACTGCTGGAGAATCATCTGAATCAAGTTTCAACATGACATTTTTCACTTGTAAAAAATATTTCTGATAGTAAGATACTGCTTGGAGCCATATTCCCAATCGCGTTATTACAGGCTGAGGTGGTGGTGGTAATTTCAATACACGGATGTGTTTGGGAGATTTGATGAATACTTTTTTGGCAGGTGCTATTAACTTATCCACCATCGGATACTTCTTTCGAATGGTTTCTGCTACGAGGTGATATGCGTGTATGAGGCATGTTATGTGAAGAAGAGTCCGAAAGCATATTTTCAACATTCTACCAACTCTCAGCATTGTTGCGGCTCCGAACATTGTGACTTGGTTTTCTGTGATACAAAATTCTCTCAACGAATCTTTTATTATCTTGACAACGGTTTCTGTATTAGTTTTCTGAATCCTTTTACTGGATAACCACAATGAAGCTGGTGGACCATCACGTTTTAAAGGACGCACTACAAGATGAATGACGCTGTGTTTCTGAGCATCAGTTGTTTCATCCACACATAGGCAGATTTTCTTATTTCTGAACTCGTCTTTTATACATTCCTTTACTGTGCTTTGCACACGTGGCAAATTGTATCGTAATTCCATAGATGTTGGCAGCTTCCATCAGGGAACGTACTTGGCCCAAAAAAGACGAAAGTGTTAATTAGATAGTAGATGTTGTGGTATGTTGCACGCACTTAACATAAAAATAAAATCATATAAAAATTGCCAGTATGGAATACTGTTTCTTAAATTCAATACATGACGTTTACTTTTACAATGTTTTCTACATTCAAACCTATCGCGACTTAGCAATCCGCTATTGCATATTGTGCAATAAATATGCGGACTTCTATATCCTAATCCAGGGAAATGCCTGAGATATTTATTCACATTTGAAGGGAACGTTACATCCTTTGGGCGTCCCATCTCCGCGTACTTATTTGGCGTGCAGCGCACTGTCGCTTTGAACTCTCTCGCGGTACTGTCGAGATCGGCTACGAGTAGAAAATTACCCCTACCCACGCCGCTACCGCTATCCGGTACCATCCTTTTAACAAACTCTAATAATTATCTACGATATTTTACCATTTCCAACAAGTAACTTTTTAATTATCTTAAAGCTTATTTCAGTGAATAAAGAAAATGTAATTATTGAGAGAAACAATATATCCATACAAAGAGCACATTATTTATAGTTGTGCTCGTCACTGGTTCAATAAATATTGTAGCATAATTGCTAGTACATTAAACTGAATTTTAAGTATAAATTTGCACATTTATAGACTAAAATCACCATTTAAGAATCAGTAATTTAAAGTAATTTTTTCAAGTTTTTTTTTTTTCGTGCAAATGAAAATAACCACTCTCAATCATTGTAATGTCCTTCACACACGTGGAAATATTATTAATGATATAAATTGACAAGCGTTGCTTTCGAAATTATTCCCACACAATTCAACAAAATACTGAAAAACGATATATTTGTATAGAAGAAGTATTCACGTATGGTTAAAGCTCAGCGTATTGTGGAGATTTATTTCTCGCAATTCCTACCTATCTACATAATTGCCATCATTCCGCCATTCTTACATAATTTCGTCGATTACAGAAACGGATATAATTAATCAAAACCCGGCCGTCAAAACCAGCACTGTATAAAGGTTCGTATATTCATTGGTCTACACATAGATTAGCGACAGCTGTAATTTATATAATTATCGTTCTTTTCTTTAATTGACAAGGTTGTTTATACGCCCGTCTATAATATTTTACATCAATCCGAACGACAAAACAGTACCTATACACATATTACGGACAAGGAACAACCTGCATCGTTACCGTAGGCTAAAATAAGCGTAAATATTATCGGTAATGGAAGTCACGTTGATGTTACCGTATTGCAGGCAAGTATAAGTACCTACATTCAGGCTGCCTGCGTCGTGTTGAATATACATAGTCGCAAAAGGAAAATCGAATCAATTATTAAAGTATTAACAATGTATACTTATATGTGCATGCCTGTACTCATGTGCGTACGCTAAGTAGTATGTTGAAATATAGAAAAGAAGCTAAACAAGTATTAACAAAGTATAATACAAAATACAGAACTGTAGGTTGCCGTAGCTTCTGCCGACGTTTCGCTCACACTCGTGTTACTAAACAGGTTTCAAGCCTCAACACAAAAATGGCATTACTCGTCAATATTCTGGTAATATAATTGCGCATGTGTAGAAAGATACCTTTAAAAATTTAACCCGTGTTGGGCGCTCAATTGCTGTTTAACAGTCGTTTGTGTCAGTCGATGTTAGTGTTGAAAAAATGGAAAAATATCGGGTCGGCATTAAATTGTTGCATTTGAAAGGCAATAAGCCTACACAAATTAAAACCGAAATGGACCCTGTTTACCGGGACTCTGCATTATCATTTGCTAGAGTAAAATTTTGGGCAGCTGAATTTAGACGTCCTCTTACAAGCTTGGTTGGCGACGAACTTTTGGGATGGCCAAAAAATTGGAACGACTACCGATAACATCGGAAAAGTTTAGAGAAATAGCAGAGACTGTGGGCATCTCGAAAGAATATGTTTATCGCATATTGATTGAAGATTTGGCCATGAAGAAGCTAACCGCGCGTTGGATGTCGCGTTTACTCAATCAGGACTAAAAACGCCTTTGAATTAACATTTCCAAAGCCCTGTGGAAACAGTTTAAAAGAATAAGTCGGAGTTTTGGCGTCGATTAATAACTGCAGATGAAACTGATGATACACCAGTATACTCCTGAAACCAAGGTGCAATCAAAACAAAGGGCTGCGAAGTGTGGATCGGCTCCGAAAAAGGAGAAGGCTGTACAATCGGCCGCAAAAGTGATTACGACTGTTTTTAGGGATAGTCATGGAGTTATATTAATCGACTATCTTGCATACTACTGCGGAAAAACGGCCGTATTTGGACGAAAATAAAGTTTTGTTTCACCAATACACTCACATTTCAGTGGTCGCCATGGCAAAAATTCACGAATTAGGGTTCGAATTGCTAGACCACCTATCCTATTCACCAGATCTGGTCCCGGCGACTCTTTTCTGTTTTCTGGGTTTAAAGTTTCGCCTGGAAGACAGAGATTTTCGTCGAATGAGGAAGCCATCAGATTCGTAAACGTTTATTTTGTAGAACGAGATACTATTTGAACCAGCAGGATCAATTGACAGAATTTTGTGGCGACTCCGCGACAATCTCAAGTTACCAAATTAGGGAATAAATTAACTGCACTTCACCCTTTACTGACAGGGGTGACAATAACAAAGTCATGGAATAATTTAACTAATGACGTGATATTTTTGACGCTACATTACTATTTCCATCGTTTGTGGCATTGGTATAACACATTTCGACAGTGCATCTACTGCCGTTCTCAGGGCAGTTCTTAGAAAGTCTGTTTAGTGCCAAATTCATTATTTGAGCAAGAATATGTAACTTGCCATCATTAACAGTTAGTGATACTAGCTGACAAATGTAAACTACTTTTTTTTGCGCAGTAGCACGCAGTGCACTTGTGATTCCTTTACTATTTTTAATGCTGTCAAATATTATTGGTATACTACTTTCGGCGTTGCAGCCATGCACGCATCTTCCTCTTCGTGCTGTGTATCCCTTAGACGCAGAGGAATGGTTTTCTGCATCAAGAAAGACAAAAAAATGTTTCTTATAAGTAAATCATTAGTTTTAAGTTAAGAAACTATTTATATCAAATTAACGGGTATCTTTTGAAAATGTTTATGAAACGTTGTGCGTTAAAGGTTATATCTTTGTATGGATAAGTAGGGCATCTGCATTCCGGTATCTTCCTAGGACGGCATGACTGGGTGGCGCCAGGAAATATTTCGTGGCGCCGCCTAGTGCCAAGAGATACATTATTATATATTGTTTTTGAAATGGCATAGACTGAGAGTTAAACTACAATGTAGGAAGGAGCAGAAAGTGTTAATGCTTTTCTCTTCTCAGATTGTTTTTGCCGGGAGTGATTCCATCAATACCATGAGTTATATATCAGCATTATTTTGGTTATTGTTTGTAGGCACTTTCTTCATGTGTACTTCTACATTAAAGTTCGCTTTTGTTTGAACATTAATCTGTAGATAACCTACCTTAGCCTCTTTAAAATGAAAAGCAGTGAGAATAATTTACTGCATTACGTACGGATATGTCGTGCTGTTTTAAACAAGGTATGTGCAATTAATAATGTGGATATAAATAATATGCATTTCAAGAACTCTAAGTAAATAAATGCTTTATTTTAAGAAAATGAAACTATTGATTTATGAAGAATATCTAAACGCTTTCTGGAATTAAGAAAATTATTTACTATCCTTAAGAAAATATTGTTTTGTGTTATAACGGCCATTTACTTGTACTAAGAATCGCTTTCTTCAAATTTTCTGCAAGATTTTTTTGAATCAAGTCAACAAATGTTTTAAACAGAAAAAATACAATTACTTTATTACAAGTAAGCTGAGTACTTCTCTTAAGCGGAGAAAAAAACGCTAAGAAAATATTTCTTTTGATTTAAAATAGCAATTGTATTGTTGACAATTGAAACGGTAATTGCATTGAATTGAGGCTGACAGTCTTGATAAAAGTAAATGTTTCCTTGCGGGTAAGGATCATTGCATCGCATCGATCTTCTTCCCAAGCATGTTGTAATAAGCCTGATTTCTTCGAAATACTTTACACGTACCATCTACACATTAACAGGTTCCTGAAGTTATGACAAGCTGCAAAGTTTATATACCTCGTTGGGCCGCCACCACACGTAAAAAGAACAATTACAAACTATTTCTGATGAAGATGTCTTCCTTTGTTTTGAAAATTAAGATTCTGGGAAAAATATTTTTTTAATAATAATAACAAAAATGTTTTATTTCCCAAAATTACAGGAAAGTCATACAAAAATAATACTATAGCATATTTCAAATAGAAATGAAATTTACAAATTCTTCTACATCATAAAAGGCATTATCTAATAAATGTTTTTTTACTCTTGATTGAAACGTTTGGAGCGGTAACGATTTTGTTTGCGATAAAAAGCATATTAACAAGTTTTATAGCCTGGTACTTTACAGATTGCTGAGTTAATACTAATCTATGGTAGGAGATTCTAAAGGGTGTATTATCTTTTGTTTGATATTTGTGAATCTCTGACTGGCATTCAAATTGCGCTTTGTTAATTTTAGCGAAAATAAAGCATTTGTAGATGTAAACTGAAGGAACTGTCAAAATGTTCAGTTTTCTAAAGAAGGGTTTGTTCCCTACTATTTGCACCTACAATCGCCCTCACGCATTTCTTTTGGAATTTGAACACCCTTTCAGTATGCAATGTACTACCCCAAAGTAGTATACTGTTAATGATGTTGCTGTAGAAATTGGAATAGCACCTACATCAATTTAGCCGTCTCAACACCCGCTGTTTCTGCTGTTCTTCTTATTTGCTAAACTGTGGAACTTAATTTGTCACATAGCCATTCCAGCTTAAATTAGAATCAATGTATGTTCTTAAAAGCTTGACTGTTTGTGTGTTTTGCGGTCTTGTTTTAAACGATATATTTTAACATTTTTCCATGTTCAATTTCATTCTGTTAGCAAGGTACCAGTTTTGTGCTTCCAGTACACCAAATTCTGTTTCTTTCAATTCATCTAGGGTGTCGGCTTTAAATATGAGGATTGTACTATCAGCGAACATTATTGTATCACACATTGTGAAGCTAGCAGCAAAATCGTTTACATAAGCGAGGAATAAAATTTGACCTAATTTTGAGCCTTGTAGTACTCCGTATCTTGTTACTGTCGTTAGACTTACGATGTTCGATTAATTACTATGAAAACTTAGAAGCTGATTCAAGATCAACTCAACTCACAGTGCCCTTTCTTTGTTTTCCATCTTTGATTCGACCTTTTTAAACAAACGAATAAATTGAAACTTGTACAAGTACGACTATCGTACAAGTTTCAATATATTCGCTTGTTCATCATATTTTAAGGGTCCTTTGTTTCTTTTTTATACCTAGGTCGTTTATTTTAATAGGTTTAAGATGTATTCATTAATTTCATAATTGTTAATTAACTGTTATTTATCTTTAAAATTATTGAGTTCATGACAAATGTAATATTTGATTACAAGCAAAAGTTATTATTATTATTATTACTACTTTTCTGAATTGTCCTCATGCAACGTCATTTAATTTAGGAGTTTTGAAAATTTTCACGGCATAGCTAAGATCGGCTTCTTCACAATAAGTGCACTCAACGATAAGTAAATTTTATAATTTCGAACCATACAGTTCAAATCTCTCTCCTTCGTGGGTTTTTTCCTGACAAACACTTTAAATTTGATTATTAAAATATTGGCCATGATAATATGAGATCCGACAATCAATTAGCTCTCGTTGAAGTATTAGTAAGTTACATTTTCTAATTATTTTCGCAGTTTAAGCATGGTAGAATATCGTGAAATTTAATTAAAAGGTATATACACATATTCTACTAAACAAGAGCATAACCAATTCCAATTGTAAATATTTATTTATCTAGAATTTATAAAATCGAATGAAAACGTAGTATTTTGAGTTTATTGCGGATAAAACTTGTTATTGTTTAATTTTCAGTTGCTTCTAGTTAACGATAGTTTACTTAAAATAACCTTCGATTATAGTTCTTTTTGTAAGCTCTTTTGTTGAGTACGTTATAAGATCTCACAGAATTAGTAATCAAAACATTTTGTTTCTATTTTGCTCAATGTTACCACCTACAATTGGTTTATTTTTGTTGTTTATTTTAGTGTTTATACATTATATACTATCCCCAAATTTCCCAAAGGATCCATTCGATTCGAGCAACTTAACAAAACAATAATAAATCGACGTCTTCCAGTCTCTATACAACAAACAAAACGAGACCAAACAGTAAAAGCCATAACCGCCGTCGTCACCATGCATCATGGCTCGCATCGTCCGATGATTTAAGAGCGAACGAAAGCGCTACATAATTCAAAAATTTGCGAGTCTAATGTTGCCGCGTCACGGTCGGTTTTGAAATTCAAATGTCGCCGCGCACGGCCTCAACACAAACAAACTGCTGCTGGGCTTTCAACGACCGAATCGCAGCAGGCTATGGTATGACCTACGTCATCGGTAGATGGATACATATGCGAAAAGATGGGTAATAAATTTAACGAAAATCAAACGAACCAGAGTCTCTCGTGACACACAAGATACATATTTTACATGAACTGTGGTTGTGTGCCTCGGAAATTATGAATACAATTTCCGGATCAAGCAGATGTCATAAAGCTGCCTTCTTCTTCTTCTTCTTCTTTCGGTTTGGATTAGTTCGTTTTCATGGTTACTAAGACAGACGTTTGATTACACGAAAATCTTACCTAATGTCCAACCATGAATCATCATTTTAAGATGAATATCTATAGACTGTTTGCTTACGCTATACTTGAAAATGACTTAATGTGTAACTATTCACGATCCACGTGTTCGCAATCGCGTATGGAAGTACTTATAATGTGACAGGAAATTCGTTACATATTAATTTCTTTTTCAACGTAAGAAGTCCATTAAAACCTGGATGCACGTGTTAATACTGGAGACCACATTTGTTACGAGCGATACCTTTTAAGTTTTTAACAAAAACAATGAATTTTTGGTACAAACCGTTTTATTATTTTTAAAAATATTCGATATTAAGATTTATACAGTTTCGCATAGATATGTACGTTCGAGCTAATTCTCGAAACATTTTTTTTTCTATTCTAAAGTTGAAGGAATTATTTGAAAAGTTTCTGTTTGCAAAACGGAAACAAAAACTTTTCAAAAACATTACTTCTTATTTTTCACACATTTATCAAACATCTTTTAATAGGTGGTTGCATCGGAGTTGTTGTCGCTATTCTCTAGACGGTATGACTGTGTTTCTCCACGCTAGGTGGCGCGGGGAGATATATCGTGATTCTGTTCGTGGAGAATGGCAACATATACTCGAGAGGTGAAAAACAATAGCGGGTGAGAAGGACATGTACGGAACCGCGCTGATGACGCCGGGTTGGCAGAAACATGTTCGCAGGTTTACGCTGTCCCTTTCCCTCGCTTTGTTTTTTGCCGGGAATGATTCCACCAATACCATGAGCTATATCAGCATTAATTTTTTGGTTATCTTTTAATTGTTTAATTTTTAATTATATATTATTGACGATAACGTGATCTTATTGTTTATCAACGACTTCAATGAATATAATCTGATGATTACTTTTTAGTCGAAATCAATAGCTAACTGTTAAAATAAAACCATTTTCTAGTATTGACAATGCAATTTGTATTTATCTATTTTACGTACAACACAATATTTAGAATACCTTTATGTAATTTATTTTCCATATTCCAACAATGGTCAAGTGTCACGCCAATTTCTTTGGATAAGAATATTTTGAAGTTATGTTCTTTATCAGAAAAGTGTAACGAAACATTATGGTGTCATGGATGTTTTGGTGGTCCTTTAAAAATTACAGGTTTCATCATTTTTTTTTTGTTAATATGTACAGTTGCGTTAAAAAATTATTTTGATTTAACTTTTATTTACTGCATTAAAGGCTCTTCCATAGGTAGATAACTTTCAAAAAATGCTTCCGCACCATATTATACAGCGTATCTATCTAGTGCGTGGACGGACGATAATTCCTTTCCTGAGTAATTTAAAGAAAAGGTTTTCAAATAAAAAGTATTCAGACAAATGCTGCGCAACTTAGAATTATATTTACGTATATTGGGTGTTCAGTTTTCGCTGCGTACGACATATATTTGGTCTTTTAAATAGAACATCCTGCATATTATTACGGTTTTAGATGCCCCTTGCGAAATGTGGCTGTTATTTTAACGGCTGTTATCTTAAACGCCTTACACGCTACGGTGGTAATTTAAATTTTATTTGATTGAGTATTTCTTGGAGTTTAAGACAATACATCGAAAAGTTTTTTATATCAACTGGAGTGTACAAGATGGCTATCGAAATCGTTGCCATGTTTGATACATGCTACTTTAATTATTTTAAACAGAACACCCTGTATATTTTTCCGCGATCTGATAGAGAAACTAGTCTAATGCGTCGTTCTTTAGTAAATTACATATTACTTATTGAATTACACACAGCAATTATCCGATTTCTTAAATCTTCCACATTTTCCACTGGAGTAGAATAAACTAATGACTTTAGATGGCCCCATAGGAAATAATCTAGGGGGTTTAAGTCCGGGGATCAAGCAGGCCATAAGTGAGGTCCACCTCGACCAATCTAACGATCTCCGTATGTTGCTGTTAAAAACTCACGAGCAACCACACTAAAATGCGCTGGTGCACCATCGTGCATAAACCACATTGCATTTGTTGTTGCCCATGGTACATCCTCCAGAAACAGAAGTAGCGCTTGTTCCAAAAAGTTTCGATACACCCCGCCGGTAAGTCTTCCTGGTAGAAATACCGGTCCAATTAGCCAGTCACCTACAATTCCTAATCGAACGTTCAACGAGAACTGATGTTGAAAACGATTTTCAAGTACCTCATGTGGATTTTCTTCAGCCCACACATGGTTATTGTGAAAATTCCTTATTGCATTTCTTGAGAAATTCGCTTCATCGGTAAAAAGAATCAGTGTCAGTAGTTGAGGGATGTGAACCAATGTGTGCAAAAGCCACTGACAGAGTACAATCCGTGGAGGAAAATCAGCAGGGAGAAGTGCCTGAACGCGTTGTATGTGGCATGGGTACAACAAATGCTCCCTAAGAATTTTCCAAACAGTCCCATTACTTACATTCAAAGTATTTGCAATTTTTGGAGTAGAAGTACCTGGATCTTCCTCTATCATGTCCAGCACATTCTCTTCTAATTCTACCGTTCTTACTGTCATTGGCCTTCCTGGTCCTCCACTTCGTTTCAATGTGCCTGTTTCATGAAGACGTTGATGAATACGTTGGAAGGTTTTTCTATTAGGAACATTACGGTCAGGAAATCGTTCAATGTACAACCGTCTAGCTTCTAATGAATTGCCATCAGCAAGTCCATAAATGAAATGCATGTCAGTCATCTCGGCGTTCGTATAGCGATTCATAATAGAGGACTTCACTAACAAAAGTTTAAGTATTAAAAGACAGAAAATATGCGTCAATCAGTCTCAACAAATTTGACACAAAATGATCAATCACGAAACGTATTCAAATGAAATCCACGTTTTAACTGATTTACTTTTCTATGTCTGCACTTGCCTATTGTTAGTGGGTAAAACAGCCGTTCTTTGTAATCGGAATGTTGTTAAAAGATAACAACGCATTTTTACCATTTTTTTATTCTCGGTAAGTCCAGTGTTGTACGCCATATTTTTATTTTGGGCTACATTAATAATTTTAAAAATATTAAAATTGGTTTTGTCGAAAATGTTTATCGCCTTGTATCTTCGAAATAAAGGGGCTTTTCAAAAATCATAAAAGTACAAAATATTCTTAGAATAGTTCATGGAATAACCCCTTGAATTTTTGCCGTATGTTTAATAAACATACTGTATATTTGTATCGTGCGCAGGGGAAGCTGAACACCTTGCAAACTTGAGCATAATTTTATGTTGTGCACCATTTGTCTTCGAATATTTTTTAATTGAAAATTTTTTTTCTAAATTTCTCGGAAAAAAAATTATTTTCCATCCAAGCAATAGGTGAACATGCTGTATATTGAACTCCAATGGATAGTTTTTAAATGTTAATAATTATGAATTATTAAGTATGATTTCGTATTTTAAAATTGTTCGTTCGATGTGTTACTCCTAAAAATCATTATTGATGTTTTCTGTAAAAGAAGAATAGATATTGTTACTATTAAAAGATGATACCTAAAAGGTTGTTGTCGAACATCATTTCGATCCATTTTATTAATCGCTGAGGCCTATACGATCGAAATAACCGTTATTAACGAATAAGAAAGCGAGATAAATAAACAGTCGCTATTTAGACATGTACGCGTGTAAACAACGTATATGGACGAATAAAAAACGAACGTTATACTTAATTACGGGTCTTAATGGAGTTTCTAAGCTTTTCGGCGCCTTTACATTCACTACAATAAGATGGAGCATATAAAACAAATTCGTCCGCATCTCCGATAACGATTGCAGCTTTAGGAGCAGCGACGTAGTTTGTTTTTTATGGCGACGACGATGACGATCGATTTATTTCGACGGCGTTCGACGTAGAAATGACAGTTGTCGCGTATACCATTCACCACACTCGCACAGACATCCACAGATCCATTCTATTAGATTAATTTAACATCGCATTAAGCGCAATCATCAATGGCGACCGAAGTAGTTGTTCGTTCGGAGCGATCTGGATGACAATGATGATGGTGTAGGCCGATCGAGTCTAACAGAGTAGTAAAATATGAAACGCGCCATATGTGCCTGTTTCTGCCTTATGCGATGTGTCTGTATAAAACCGGCAAATGTTCGAACCGAATACATACATGCATATAATAGGATAGTTTATACATATTTTACAGTCCTGTGAGCGTTGACGTCCTCCGTTCCGGACAAAGGAATCACTCACGTCCTATCATAATATTTACAGTGGGAGAGAGAGCGTCGTATGTGTGTGTGTGTGTATAGACGAAACGACGCACATAAATTCATAGAGAATGAAGCCTCACGGTCGTAAACACTTTAATAATTCCGGGAGGAGGCAGAGAAGAAACCAAGTCGAGTCCATAGACAACAAAACCGCTACTCATATCGCTACGTATGTAATACCCGTACGTCTACATATTTCGATGTATAAATTATGATATTAACTGTTTCTTTTATCATCGAAGGACATTATAAACGATCGTTGATGAATAAGCGCTATAAGCGAGATGATTAGCGTGTTGTGTCTGCTTAACACGTGTTAACCGAAGATGTCTGAGACGTCTTGCAATCTATTTGGAGGACACGTCATCTGACAGCTGTCATTATTAAGATTTAACACGTTCGTCTTCTTTGTGCAATTCATGTAAAAAGTTGTGTGGTAGTGCGAAATGATTATACACGCAGAGAAATGGTTTCTTGCATCAAGTAAATAGATCTTGCAAAAATCGGTCTCTATTCAAGAAAATATTTTTACTTCCAGACTATAAAAATATATAACATAAGAAAATAATTTTCTTGAAATTTCATTTGTATTAAATAAATATTTTCTTAGGGTTAGAAAATCAGGAAAATACAAGACAGAAAAACGTTTCTTCCAAGTAAATCATTTAATTTTAAGTTAAGAAAATATTCATGTTAAAGGTAGGAATGAAAAAATGGTTCAGATCTCACAAACTTCTATTGGGAAATTAGACGACCGGTTTCGTGTTCAAAAAATACATCATTAGGCCAGCTATAAGGATATTCAATAAAAGAAAAATTACAATAATGGAAAAAAAAACCTAAAGTTAATAATTAAAATTAGGAGCAAGTGAATGAATTAATTGAAAAAGTTTTGTCTTATATGTTACAGTATAATTAAATGATTTCTTTAATAATGTAATTAAATAGGGTTTATTTTTATGTAGTTTAATAATTAATGAGCTAATATTTAAGTGTATTTATCCCTCTTTTATTATTATTATCTATTATATATTAAAAAAGAACTATAGTTAAATTAGTACACGTGGTGAATAGTAATAAAAAGAAAAAAAATTACATTAATCTCTATCTTTTGAAAATGTTTATGAAACTTCGTACATTAAGCGATTTATATCGTGGTATGGGTAAGTATGATATCTGTATTCCGGTTCCGCCGCTACTATCTAGGACGGCATGATTATATCTAACCTGGGCAAATATTCGGTAACATTCAGGGGCGTGGCGAGCGCATAAAAGTTTACACATAAAATAGAAGGTAAGAAATAAATTATAAAACGTGCTGAAACACTTACCGTTTTAAAAGTCTTCCGTGAAATAACAAACTGGGTAACATCTGTTAAATATTTCAATCATTAGATATGTTTCTACAGCTGTTTCAGTCAAGCGAGTACGACGTGCGGAATAAATGTTTTTTAATGCCGAAAACGACCGTTCGACATCTAGCGATGTTATATTTGCATATTTAAAATAATCTGTGAAACAACTTAATGCGTCTTCAGAAACAGTTAATATCATAGTTACTACTTTACAAATTTGTCTTAATATAAGAAAATCGGAGTCTTTCTCCAAAACACTTTCAAATTTTCGTACTACACACCAATTTGTTTCGCCTTCTACAGCACATAACTGTGCATGAACATCATTCACAATTTGACCAGAATCCACTAGCGACATCGAAACATTTTGTAATTTTTTTATTCCCTCCGCTAGTCCGAAGTAATTGTTGTGAATAGTTTGTAAATCTCTTTTAACCTGACTATCTTGAAATATTTCCTGGCTTTTCTTGATTGCTGCAGCTTCTGTCGGATTGAATTTTAAAACTACCTTCTCTACTTGATCAAAATATTTGTCACTAGGTGAGAAATTTTTCAGTGGTGTTTTTGTGGCATAAACTGAGGGATGTAACAGCAGTGTAGGCAGGAGCAAAAAGCGTGATTTTCTCTTCTTACATTGTTTTTGTTGGTAGTGATTCCATCAATACCATGAGCTATTTATTAGCATTATCTTGGTTATTGTTTCTAGGCATTTTTTTTCATGTGTACGTTAACTTCACTTTTGTTTGAACATTATTCTGTAGTTAACCTCTACCATATTTTTTTAAAAATCACAAGCAATGTGAATAATTTACTGCATTATATACGGATATGTCGTGCTATTTTAAACAAGATAAGTGCACTGAAACAGTTCACTAAAACCCTTACCACAATACTTAACTCGTACTGGACGCACGTTTCGATAGCTATCATCATCAACAGTAAAACGGAATTCAGTTTTACTGCTGATGATGATGGTTTGGCTGTCAGGCTATTCTCCTGTGAGATTATTATTATTCTTAAAGCTGTGTACACATAGGGTAGTGCAAAATGTCTGTGTAATACAACCGTTCATACAGGTAATGCAGAATTATGAATTAATGTAGTACGAAATTATGCACACGCCAAAATTTGTAAGGTACTAGATTTGACTGTTTTCGTACTAGATTGCCTATCTGTGTACTAGATGACGGCACATTATGAAAGTTTACAGTACAAACAGTGGAGAAAGCAATAGCAAAGGTTATTTTCAAAGGAAACAAAATCAGTCTGGATTTTTATATGTACTTATAATTCCATTTATACCGGGTAGTTATCAGAGGAAAGTGTTGTAATCAATGAAATTTTACGAGTATTAAAACTGGAAAAGAGAAAACTAACCTGGAATAATAACCATCCAATATAAACTCTATGTTTATATGTTATCTACTGGAACCCTGCATACTCTTAAACCACAAAACTTGACTCTTCCTTCGTATTTATGGTACAATTTCAACCTTGAACACCTAGAAAATGGGAACACAGCAAAACACGTGTTACCTGGACGAATATCTTGACTTAGAGTGAAAAATTAATTAGCGTCCCTTCACTCCATTATTTTAATCACGATAGCGATTGTTTCATCACAGCTACTTTAGATAATTATACTTTTCGAAATATAATTTGATAATGAATTTCCAACGAATTCTCTTATTTTTAATACGTAGTATAATGCATGCCATGTAGGGACGCAACTGGAAGACTTAATCTATGCTACTCTACGACATTTAACACCACCAACAACTGTAAGATGTTAAAATTTACTGACCAACAAGACGGTTACTTGATGAACGATATTTCATTTTCGAAATTATGCTAAAGAATTTACTGAATTTATGATGTCACTTTTTGTAGGAAAATATTTCATTAAATGTGAAGATTTAGGATGTGAAGAAAATTAACAGAAGACAAATTATTTATCCATACCCCCATATTCGTCGTTAACTGGACTTAAATTAGTTCTCTAGCAGCCCCGTTCCAGCGATAGGAAGCTATAAAAGGAGTTAGAGCTACCGAAAAGGGGCTAATAGCCCTTAGGAGGATTTTGACTTTAAACGAGTGGACATACTGAATTCAGTGCACGTGCCGCTAATAACAGCTACGTTCGAATTTGTAAATTATAACATTTACGGTATATAACAATGTCGTATACCTATTCCTCGTATCGTTTATCTTTAGGTTTATTTGAGGTTGGAAGTACTGGCCTTTAACAAATTGAAAATTGTAATTAAATATAATTTATGAAGAACAAAACAAAATATTATTCTACAAACACAATATCTAAATTTAGTGACGTGATTATCCCTTTTACAAAACTTTATGAAAAGTCTCTTGGTTCCTGTATTTAAAATCTAAATCATTCTTTCATCTATAAAACATTTGCTTAAGGAATTATCGAATTACAATCTAAAATATAACACGATTACGATAATATCACCCAGCTCCTATTCAATCCCCTATTCACATCAATTTACAAATGCCGTTTTAAACTAAAACAACAGCGTATTATATTTTTTCCTAATAAACAAAGGGTCGGGTCCGTCTCCACTAATCACTCCCCAAATCATTACGTGCGGAGGGTGTTTTGCAGTTTGAAGAACCGTGGACTCTGTGAGACGTTCGCCAGGTCGTCTACGAACAAATTGTGCTCGCTGCACTAACACACAGAGCGAGCACTCGTCACTAAAGAAAACCTATTAAACAACGCAAACATTAATTCAGTAAAAATCATGTCGTTAAGTTATTCACCTTTTTCCAAATTTTCGTCTGTGAAATGTCGATATTCTCTTGCAAAGTTGAGACGAGCAGATTTCATTTTTTCTGTTAAACGCGGCTTTTTTACAGGTCTTCGGCCCATTAGGCGATTTTCGCGCAATCGGCGCCTGACAGTTCTGCTCGACATCTTTATCCCTCTCTCTTGTAAATTTTTTTGAATTATTTTAATTGATGAACAATTTCACACTCAGATCTCTTCGAAGTTTTTCTTTTCCGACCGCACTTTGCCCGTCTTTGTGTCGATATGCTAGCTCCTTCGTTTAAGTTTCTAGCTAAACGCGATACAGAAGAAGGAGATAGTTTCTGTAATTTTGCAATTTCTCGTTGTGAATGTTTGTTTGATTGTAGAAGAGCTTATATAGCGGCTTTTTGTTCACTTGTTAAATCTTTCCCGGGCATTTTCTACAAAAAAAACCCAAATATTTCAATTTTTTTCAAATTCCAAATAACTAATTATTAAGAGAGAGATAGAATAACAATTTTACCTTTGCAGTAACGATATATCAACACAAAATACTTAACGATACTCCACAACTTAGCTTCTATACGGTTATGACGAAATATTTTAAAAAATTTATATATACGTACTTTACTCTTCTAAATATCATTTCTCTGTTTTTTTTATTTATTGATACAATAATCTAGTCCCCTTATAAACGATCGGATTGAAAGCAAAAGAATATAACTATAATAGGATGGGAATTTCCAGGAAAAAGGGTTGATTTATGACATGTTTCAAGTAATATGGCCAGGGACTGTATATTATGCGTACGTTTTCTTGAACAAACACTACTGATAAACAAATGTATTATCTACCCACCTACCGGAACAATAACTTCTAATTGAATGTTTTCTAATTTTCCTCAAATTATACGGGCCTAATTTAGAATATAATCGAGTCATTCAACGTAGCATACAACACATACGTACAAATTACAGGTGATTTAGCGTTTGAGAAGGCATTGTATGTATATCTAAACTCGCACATTCAACCGGTATCTAGCGTTAATAAATGTTTCTAATTCCTACTTCCCCAAGTGCATCTGTATGCACGTATATGTACATTTTAAGTATTTTTAATTGATTCACGTTTGTACATATGTATGTATTAACTTCAATTCGTATAGTAAATATTATCAATACAGCTGCTATTAAATTAGATTCCGTTTCAGTTTTTTTCGGTTATCGCCGCGTTGTAGATATAACTCCGAAACATTTGAAACGTTCAAAACGGGCTAATTGGAGGGATGTTCTTTCTAGAAATATTACCTACCGGTAGTCGAACGGTGTGCGTATACGTACTGTACATATATTAATGGAAATGAGTTCGGAAGCGTTTATATTAATGGTCCGACAAGATGTTTGGACATTACGTTGCTTAGTTCGTTTAATTAGCGCTCGAACGCGCTGCAGGGATTCTTTGTGAGGTGTAAAGGATTATATATCGTTTTAATGGCATCGCCGAATTATATAGGACTTCTTGAATAAACAACTATCTAACCGGACATATGGGGTGAACAATTAGAAAATAAAACTAAAAAGCAGGTTACGACGAGTACCAACTGCATGCAGGAACCAATTTGCTAAAGAGCTTACCATGGAATGTAGAACGAAAATAAACTGCTTGTATTAAACAAAACTATAAGAAGCATATTTGCAGGTACAAATAAGTAACACGTGACATGACTAAAGCTGCAAGTGTTTATAGAAAGTAGAAAATGTAGTGTGGGAGGTGGGAGCCATTCTGGAACGTAACAAATAATTTTCTTGGGAATGAGAGGGATTAGTAAATAGAGTTGGTGCAATTATGTGCTAAAAATACCAGCAATGTAGGAGAAAGTATTGACAGGTACTGTTCAGTTTTATAGAGACTAGAAAAAATGCTGTACTTCACAAACTCATTTCGTAATCTAACGGCTTAGTGATCCAGTGGTAAGAAAGCCTGCTCCTGGCTGTGGCAGGGTTAAGAGTACACCCTTTAAGGCGAGGAAGTGATACAAGGGTAGCGTCTTAAGTTTTTACAAACGACCACTAGATGGCGCTATTGAGATTTGAAATTACCATTTTTGTAAAATTTGATATTTGTTATTGTTGGAACAGTGACAACACAGAAATCGGCCGAGTAGTTTGTTTACAGTGGGCGTTTAAAGAAAGCAATTTTGTGCAAAAATGGAAATTTTACGTGAAGGTTTTTACGATTTTAATAAAGGTCCAATACAATAACAACGACTCAAATCGCTTCGTTCAACTTGTCGATAAGCCATATTTTAGGTTGTTTATATTAAATCCAAATTTCTCAACTTTTTTTAATTTATTCATGTCCTTTGATCGGGTACTCTAAAACTGTGGCACTGGAACACTGAAACAGTCCACTAAAACCCTTACCACAACACTTAATTCCTAGTGGACGCACGTTTCGATAGCCAAGCTATCATCATCAGCAGCAAGACTGAACATGTGAACAGTTCAAATATTAAAAACCGGTATTTTTTTTAAACAGATTTCTCACTGTCTCGTGTATGAAATACATCAAAATATTAAATTACGTATAACAAAAATAAAAGCATTAACCTTTAATATTTTGCTCCATATCACTCTCTTAGTTTACTTTCAAACTCATTCAACTTACATTACTTTTTGCGCTCTACTATAAACAACAACTAAATTTTCAATACGAAATGCACAACTGTAAACCGATATCTAAACGTAAACAAAAAC
The DNA here is from genome assembly GCA_029619315.2 of Dynastes maya. Classification (NCBI taxonomy): domain Eukaryota; kingdom Metazoa; phylum Arthropoda; class Insecta; order Coleoptera; family Scarabaeidae; genus Dynastes; species Dynastes maya. The sequence continues at coordinate 77,687,969 of JAROYE020000001.1, forward strand.
ATTTCAAGTGTGAAATATGTATTTTCTTTATCACCTGTATATGCTAATCAGGCACTGCTATGTAATAATTAATTTAATGAGACTGAAGAAAACTTCTGGCAGCTCAATTTTTAATTCTGAACCACTATGCGTCGTCAGTGTAGTAGATATGTGGTGTGAAGTCGGCGATTATTTATTTCACGCGTTCACAGCATCAGTACTAAATCGATGCTGTATGCGAGTAGTTCTGTGTATATGTAGGCTGTCGTAACTTATTTCGTAATTGTACGCTCATGTTTGCTTTAAAAATGTCGCAGTTAGGTACGTCGCGAAAACGACCAGTGGCAGACGCAGTTAAAAACTTTATAGTGGACATGCCGGACTTAATTATTGATGGCGCTAAAATTCAATGTCTAGTTTGTAAAATCCCTTTAATGTGTTGGTCCAGAAGCCATTGTCAACGTCACATCGAAAGCAAACAGCATTCTTCTGCAAAAAGTGGTATACAAGCCCAAGAAAAATTTACATTTGATTTATGTGTTACTCTTATTTTATGTAATGTATTGTTTCGTTTACTAGACAAAGAAGCATTTGTCTCCTTCTGGAATAAATATACGGACTGCAAATTACCTAGTCGGACGTCGGTACGAAATGTAGTGCCATATGCTCGTGAACATATAGAAAAAAGAATGAAAACGGAATTGAAAGATAAAAAACTGTGGTTGTGTGTGGACAAAGCAACAGATCGTCAAAAACATTCTGTGGTTACATGTAACGTGTAAAATCCATACTCTAAATCTTGCGGCACAAACGATTCCTACATGTTTTTCACTAGTAAATGCATTGATTGCTAGTACAAAGGCAGTGTTTCTAAAGTCCCCGAAACGTACCCGACTATTTCACAAACGGTGTCCTGATTTACCTGAACCACCATAGACGATTGTTACACATTGGGGAACATGGTTGCAGGCTGCGTTTTACTACAACAAATATTTTGATCAAGTAAAGAAGGTAGTTTTAAAATTCAATCCGACAGAAGCTGCAGCAATCAAGAAAAGCCAGGAATATTTCAAGATAGTCAGGTTAAAAGAGATTTATAAACTATTCACAACAATTACTTCGGACTAGCGGAGAGAATAGAAAAATTACAAAATGTTTCGACTTCGCTAGTGGATTCTGTTCAATTTGTGAATGATGTTCACCCACAGTTATGCGCTGTAGAAGGCGAAACAAATTGGTGTGTAATACGAAAATTTGAAATTGTTTTAGAGAAAGACTCCGATTTTTTTATATTAAGACAAATTTGTGAAGGTGCGTGTGAAGATGCATTAAGTTGTTTCAAAGATTGTTTTAAATATGCAAATATAACATCCCTAGATGTCGAACGGTCGTTTTCGGTATTAAAAAACATTTATTCCATATGTCGTACTCACTGAAACAGCTGTGGAAACATATCTAATGATTCAAATATTTAACAGGTGTTACCCAGTTTGTGATTTCACGGAGGACTTTTAAAACGGTAAGTGTTTCAGCACGTTTGATAATTTATTTCTTACCTTCTTTTTTATGTGTAAACTTTTATGCGCTCGTCACGCCTCTGGCTGTTACCGCATATTTGCCCAAGTTACATATAAGACAGGAGTCAGTGACGATACGTATATGCCAGATTTTTATTCAAATCAGAGCAATGTAATTTACAATTCAAACTGCGATCATTACAAATGTTTAAAAGATTTACATTGTCGCTCAATTTAATAGATTTTCTCTCAAGTGTGATGTGCAGGTTGAAATCCTTTCTCCCCATGACAAGAATTAATGATTTTAGTTTTGGTTGTACGACTCCTACACACCTCAGAATATTACCATCAAAGATAATAAAATGGAAACAATAGTATCGATTTCTTTGTGACTATAAATATGTTTTTTGCATGCTCTTGTTATTTATGAGCAATTCAATGATTCAAAATCTCTTATAATTCTTACCCGTAGTTTCGTTGAAAACAGTTTCCTATTAAGGCGAAATTGCTAAATGGCGTGCATAGTTATGAGAGCACATAAATATAATAATAACCCGTCCCCCTTACGCTACCATAAGCTTTTCTGATTAAAACTTTCCTATCTTCAGAAGAAACCCATCTTCGTCGCCGACTTCTCGAGAAAGTATAGAGGAAAAGGGAAAGAGGGTAAGGGGGAGTCGTTATAACTTACAATATATATTCAATATGCGTATGTTTGTATGTATATGCCTTTCGACATCAAATATTTATGTCTTTTGTTTTTCATTCGTCGTTCGACTGTTTTTCTGTTGCGCGTAAACGCATAAAAAAGTTTTTTTCCTTCTATTCGAAATTCCAGGATTCCGCATGGTGGATATTCATGAAATATATGCGTGTATCTTTCGATTTTTATATTTGTCTTGTTCGTTGTTCATTTGTTTTCCTTCGCGAATCCTAACAAAACCCTTCCTTACGTCTCAAGATTCTTTTGTTATGAACAGATTGGTATGTCGTACAAGCTTCTCGTCCTCTTATACTACTATTACATTAGCTATTGTTGATCTCTCTTTATAATACGTAGTTGGCATTCAATAAAACCAATAAGGCGTATTTAGTTTCTTTTCTCTATTCGATTAAGAGGACAGTCGTTGAATTTTGCGATATCTGTGTAGGTAAAAGGTAGGTAAGTCCTCGGCTTAGGTAGTTGACAAACGCGCTACAATGAAGGCTCTTTTAATGTCACCGCCATTGGCGATCTTCGCATCTTCTTGTAGGAACATTTTAGCGGATAGATGGAAGATGAAAGATCATTCGAACTTTGCTACTCGTAGTTTATGTACCGAGGTACTTACATATGTGATGTATGTACTTAGATGACGCGAATGATAAACGCTGAATGAGATTTCTTCTCTCCGTTACCTCTTCGGGCCTGGTCTTCGTGTTATTAGCGTCAGTCAATGTTGTAGGCTTTCATGGGATATTCTCCAAAGCCATTGATGATGGTCAATGTTGTTTGATTAACCGCTGGACGTTTGTACCTGTTTGTATTTGTATTGTATTGTATTGTAAAAACGGAATTTACCTTCCCCTTCAGCCGCATAGCGGTTCAAATGCTGTTGGCACACTTCCATACGATTCCGTTTTTGATGTTCGGTGAGAAGATGAGGAACCCACCTTGCGGACACTTTCTGAAAATCAAGGTCGTCAGTAATGATCGCGTGAGCACTGCCAAAGCTGATTCCCACCTCAGAAGCAATTTCGGCTACTATTAATGTCGGTCGTCCTCGAGAAGTTGGCTAACACGCTGGTTCTTGGTTGACGTTGGTGTCTTTCATTTTCTACGGCTTCTCGTCCTTCTATAAATTGTTTGTCCCATGAATACACTTGTGTCTTTTTAAGTGTCTTATCCCCGAACTGTGCCTCAAACCTTTTCAAAATTTCTGATGGTTTTACGCCCTCTTTCGTAAGAAGTTTAACTATAATCCGTTGCGCAACGAACGACGGTACTTCTTGCTCCGACATCGCGATAGTTATTGACTAGGTGGTAATGTGGCGTTCCCTAGCGGTTGAATGTCCTCGAGACATCCCCATCGATAAACCTCAGAAGCCACGTCCCTCTTTGTTCACCTCACTATCGGTACGAAAAGCATTCCGGTTTATATTTGATTCGCCCTCGTACATATTTATCTAACCTTTTAATTGCGAACGTTCCCAGAATAGGAACATACTAAAAAAATCGATTTTTTATTGAATTAATCATATTATTTGAATAAAATTTTTATAACTAACAATCAGAAGAGTTCACATCTATATATGTATATTTTATTTTATGCAAATAATATGAATAATTCAATAAAAATTAGATTTTTTTGTGTGTTCCCATTTTGGGAACGTTCACCATTAAAACGTGAAATCAAATAAATGGTAAAGAAAAGTGTATTTGTTTGAAATTGACGAAGTTCTTTAAAAAAAAGGACTGTATTGTTGAATCAAACATATTACGTATATTAAACCGTATATAATTTGAAAATATATCTGTGGGATATATCTTCGAATCAAACTTGAGGTTATTTGTTTCTAGAGAGTGGTTCTAGAGAACCAAATAATGATGTAAAAAAGTATTTCTTTAAATTAAAAAATATTTCTTAAAATTACGATTTGTATGCTGAGGAAGTAGTTTCTATGCAATATTCCATTGAATATAAAGTTATTAATTTTATGCATTTACCTGACAGTTTTTATAAGATTCTTTTTGGCATTAGATCAAAATCCGGTTGATTTTTTAATGGTGATCCCGTTCATTATCGTTTGTTTCCCTTCTTTAGGCAGGAATTCGTCCAATTGGAATGACACCTCTCAGGAGTCTGTTATTTAATTTTCTTCTTCTGTGGATAGCGCATAAGGGAAGGGTTCGAATACATTTATTCAGATGTTCGGAGAAATCAACCGGCATATAAGAACAGAGAAGAAGAATTATCCTTCTTTTGGTTCTTTTAGAATTTCTTCAAATTCCACAATGCACACTGTTCCCAGGTAGATTCGAAAGTGGTATATTTTGTTAATTAGCGAAGATTATTTTGCAGCATTTCTTATGTATACTTGCGTTGGTAGAAAAAAGATGAAAGAAATTATTAATAGTAAAGATTTAATTGATGGATATGCTTAATATAAAAAAATGAAGCGGTAAATATTTATCTTTCAGTACGCTGTATTTTCTTGCTTGCTTGATTAGTACCTTTAGTGAAACTTTCCGTTTTTTTCCCAACGTCTAACGTTTTTTAGGGAACGACAAAGGAAAGTCGACAGCTATCCAATTGTTCGTGACTTACGCTTTAAAATGGGCATCATAATTTCAATTGTTAATACACAATAAATGGTGCGTGAACGTATTTTATATAAATGTTTTAACGTAATCGCATCTAAGGTACGGCTACTAAAACAAAAAAAAAATCACTACAGATCGAGAAATAAAATTATAGTGTACGTTTAGATTTAAATAATTCCTGTCGCGGATTTAATCGCGATTAAACGATGAAATACGACATTTCAACGCTATAATTTCTCTCGTAATTTTTTTTTAAAGAAATCGCCGCCGTTGGAAAAATGAAAAATCGCCTCGAAGCGGTATATTTTTCCGTCCTCGACTTGGAGAGGCGTACATCATCGCGGCACATACACGCGCTAGCCGCTCATATATCCATATTTATTGCACGCTAATGACATTGTTGATGTCGCTGTATATGAGAGAGGAGAATTATTTGCTACGGCATATTCGTTAGGCAGAGCTTTGGAGCTGGGCCAAAGTCAGATACGCGATTTTTCAGGCGGATTTGACACGTATACGGGCGGCCGATGGCCGCCTATGATGTATGCACATATACCGTAAAGAAAAGCAGTCAACATAAGCGTGCAACTATTAATTTGGCGCTAATGAACTTGTAATTTGTGTCTCTTCATGCACACATGCGTTTCTTATATCAATGAGGATGTTTTAATCCCGAAAGAAAATAGTGTCAAATGCAAATATGTATCTATACAGAAAAAAATACGAATTAAATTTTATTTGGAGCAGATTGTATATCAAAAGAGTTAAATCTTCCAAGAAAGGAATTGGAGGGTCGAGTGGATAAACAGACTAATTAACATTTTAGTTAATTTTGAGTTATTTACGCGTATAAAGGAGATAATTTCCACTTTTGAAAAGTTCACATGTAGCGGTATTCCAGTTGGAAAAAGGATCTAACTGCGAAATTTTGAGAGCTAATAAACGGATAAAGGCAACAAGTCACAACCACCTTCATTCATATCTCGCCTTTATCCACATAACAAATACAATTTTTCAGCAGTCGCTAAGCAAAGTAATCATAACAATTGCCAAACTGTCAAATCTCAATTCCAAAAGCGCAAATCATTCTTATTTCTATGTTTCTAGGTTATAATAGCAATGTTAGTATGACAAAAACCAATAAATTTTTACAAATCTACCATACTTAATTAATTGCAATAAAGTTCGATAAAGTAAAGAAGTAACAGCAATTAACAAAATAAGTTAAAATGAGAGAAAATAATAACGAGAACAAAGAACGAAAGTATGACAAATGCAGGATATAATAACAATAAACAACAAGAATAATTTACGCTTTTGGAATTTAGATTTGACAATTTGGCAATTGTTATGATTACTTTGGTTAGCAGCGAGCTCTTTGGATCAATCTGACGTCACAAGAAACAATTTGGCACTCCTTCCTAGCCAACTTTCCGTAACAACAAAAACAGACTACCAGACACCTGCTGACCAGCTGACATCACTTCCGGTGACACCGTAAATGCAATTGAACTGCCGATAACGGCGAAAGTTAGTTCAAAGGAATAGAAATCGACCTATTTTTTCTAAAAAGGCTAGCTTCTGTTGTTCAAAAGATAGCATGGGGGGGGGGGGGGGGGGGTACTTTATGACCTTACTGTTATACCCTTATCAGTATCTCATTTTGAAAGGAATTTTCAAAACAATTGATGACAGGTTCACTAAAGTGCAGCATACCTATTTGGAAAAAAAAAATAAGAAAATGTGTGAAAACTTATCTTTTACCAGAAAAATATCGAAATATCGTTACCGCAGCCAGCAAAATCAACCATGTCTCAGACATGAGGATGCATTGTAATTAAAATTAAATTTGATTAGTAGAAAGAAGAATATATTGAATGAATCTGTTCAGTTCAAGAATAGATGAAAGTGAATATGCCGAGAGGAATATGGTTCGTACTTATGCAAGGAAGATTATGATACGAACACGCCCGCTCGGTAAAAAAAAATTCCGTGTAGTTCATAATTCTGGTTTAAATTTCGCAAAAGATTGAGTTATAGCGATATTAAATAACAAAACGGATCAATTATCCTAAGAAAGGATCGATAGTCTTAAGTCACAATTAAAATTTACCAAAGAACAATACCAATAGTATTACAATATGATTATTGATGAAAATGAAAATTTGTTAAACTCTGTTCACATTTCGATGCTCGCCATTGGTACCTCGGTTATTACAAGACAATGCTTAAATGGGGCATGTTTTGTAGAATTCTCCCAAACAAATCTCATTTCAAATTCACTAAACTTTTTTTAAATTTTAAGATATTTGAAAAAAGCTAAGATTTGCCGATTTCAATTTTCCTTATTGACTCATAATACCTACAGCGTAACTGCTTGTAAGTGTTCAAACAAATTTTTTATTAACACAAAAATAAATTTATCCCTAATAATATGAAATTAGTAGGTTATGATATTAAACACCAGTGAGAAATGAAAGCGAAAAGATACCCTAAGTAATAACGAAAAGATATGAAACGACATAAAAGTAAAACCTAACTAAAAGTTCTGATTCACTTAAAGACATTCTTCAATATGACAACCACTCTGTTCCACACAATTTTGGCACCTTACTTTAACAAAGTTAGAAACTCCACGAAGTGTGTTTCTGTTTAATGATCTTAGCACATCTAGTACTCTTTGTTCTAAAATTTCCTGAGTTTCTGATGGTTCCAAATTAAATACTTCGTTTTTAATGGTACCCCATAAACAAAACTCATGGATGGTAAAGTTGGATGATCTCGCAGGTCTTTGCACTGGTCCATTATTTGAAAGCACTCTCTTGTTAAAGTGTTCTCTCAAAAAATTTTGCACGTCACGAGTGTTATGTGCCCCTGGAACCGCAAGTATTAATTAACATTTCACCGTTTTATCTTCCTCAGTTATTTGTTATCATTAACACATTTCAAGGTAGACCATTTTGTTGTTTCAAATACGTGTTCAAATGGCAGAATCTTATGTGCAGTGTGTCTTATACTGAGAAAATCGAAAATTATATTACAACAAATCTTGAACGATGTTCATACTTCGCGAGACTGCTTCGAGAGCAATTTGCCTCAGCCTCGTGCCAGTTTAGTGAAAGGCAAGGTAAGCCAGTTTATCGCGAGGCAAGGTGGTCCCAACTATGTGGGGCAAACACCACGAGGAACCTGTAATGCGCGACCAAAAAGCCGACTGGCATGACGTTAGCTTGCCCGAGACAGCCTCGCTAGCGAGGCAGAAGCCATCGCGAGACAAACCCATACTTGTCAAGCTACCTCGCGAAGTGTGAACGCAGCTTTGCAGTTTTAAAAAATATCGCATTGATTTAACCAATAAATAATTGACAGAATCATATCGAAGTGCTGGATTTGCACACCTTTTTGTTGTCCTGCTCTTAGCAAGAACACATGCTGACACGTACTCAATTGTTTTGTTTACTAATTTACTCCTATCTGTTTGTTATACATTAGTTTTCACTTCTAGGTTAGGGTTATCATTTAATTGTATTTCGTCTGCCTAATTTCAAAAGCTTGTAAGCTCGACAAAATTGAGTTACCGGCTTCAATAAAATGAGACGGTTTTTATGCTCTCTTGTAAAATGACCATAATGAGACTTACGAGGTTTTGAAATTAGGCCGACGATTTATATGTTTAATTTTGATACTTGTTCTGGTTCTATTTATTTAATACTTTCTATTTTTTTCACTCGCCAAAACAACAAAAACAAACAACAGTCTTTAAGCAGTTACAAAATATTATTTTTATAATAATACATAATAAGATACTTTAAGAAGAGATACTTTAATAAGAGACTTTATTGTAAATGCATCAAATTGATAAAGGAAAGTGTGTCTGAGTATTTTATTCCTGATTACGATTCTTGTGGAAAAGTTTTTGTGGAAAATGAATCGGTGATGCTGAAGAACCATTTGAAAAAGCAACCTGAACCCAATTTATTGATAACTGACTAATGTATAGGCTATAATCACCACAATCTTTGAATGAAACCTAAGAAAATCAAAAAGGCACTTATATTTAATGCATAACGTGATATTAAAGCATTATTTTGCAAGTAATTAGAGGAGAAAGGTTTGATAGCATCGAGGTTTATTTCCTTTTTCTCCTAATGACTAGCAAAATAATAGATGTGAGTCATCCTGCATAGGAATTTTACTTAAAACCAACAAAACTCAACACCATGGCTTCTGCTCAAACAATTGATTATGAGATTTAAATAAAACGATAGGAGACATCGGAACAGTGAGGGAAACAAAATGAAAAAAAGGAAATAAATCGAAAGTATTTAATTCATCTTTCCGTGTCTCAGATTCGCCCGCTTCTGCCGCCTCGAAAATATAATTTTATTTGATTTCGTTTGATGAGGACGACGCGACGGCTGCTATAGGAATCCGGACCGAAGACGTGGTGGTACTTCATCTTATTTTCCTTCCGTTGCATGAATGATTTCGACGATTTTAATTCCATTTCATCCGTTCGGCACGGCAATCATCCTCCGGAGAATATTTATATTAGGGGAAATATTCGCTAGATTCGTTTAGTTCGATTTTTTTCCTCCCATTGGGGAGATTATCGTTCGTCCTAATATATTTTTTCCTTTTTTTATAATTCGTAAATCACGTTATTCTGATTCATTTAATTCGAATTGGAGAGATAAAATTTAAGATTGTATGGATGGATAAATGTACGAGGATTGGTTGAAAGGTTCATGAAATGAAACTAGAAGGTAGCACTTTGATCCAAAGCCCGCATGTCTTAATAAAATTCAGAGCTGTCAAGGTCTTCAAAATAGACATTAATGTTACTAATTCCCGAGCTGTTAGGTAAAAAATTGTTGCCATATCAAAAATACTAACGTTTCCTTTAATTCTGGTACATAGGCTTCCGCGGTGTTACCAACACTATACTCTTGGTTTCCGGGTTGGAGCCACGTCGTTGTCGTAGCTTCCGGGCTGTTACTGCACATTGAGTCAGTATGCGGTAAGAGCCCCGAAGATGTCCCATAAGAGTGTGGACGCAACGTCGGCAGAAGCCACGAGAACGACGCAGTTCCATCATAGAAACCAAGAGTATTCCCATTAATTGTTAGCATTATTTTGTTAAAAATTTAAATTATGTAAGGGCCTTTAGGAGAATGCATTTTCCATCTCAAAAAGTGGAAGCCATTTCATTTCCTGCAAATGGAGCAATAAACGGCTTGTTGTGGGAACAAGATCCACTGCATGGCTACTGTTTAGATTTTCTTTTTGTTTTTAGCATATAATGACCCAATTTTTATCTACACTGATAAATTGGTATACAGTTCTTTCGAAAACGCCTCAAACACTCATCAGAAGTTTCTAATTAGCACTGAGTAGTGTCGAAGATGTTTACAGCCTTTGTTGTCCTAAACATTGTCAAACAATATTTTTAACATCACAGCATGCACTTGCTCAACAATTTTTGGCAAATTTCGAGATTCCATTGCATCTTTGACGCTTGTAATACGACTACATTTGAATCTAATCTGACAAATCTATCTCTGGGTAGTGGAAGATAGGAGACATTAGATTAGTCTTCCCATTATTTAATAAGCTAATAGGCTTCTGAAGTAGAAACACTACCTCGTAGAAAACTCCAATTTGCTCCTAGATAAACAGACGTCACAACGAAGCAAAGAAACATAGTGATCACTAAAGCTGGCCACGAGCGGTACCGCGCAGTAGCGTAGAGTCGACCAGGCCTCGCCTTCCACTAAAGTTATTCTGCTAATAGAGATGTTTGCTGCCGCAAATAATTTCGCTCATTTTTTAAATAGAAATTAAATAACACGTGCTCAAACACTTACCATTTTAAGAGTCCTCCGTGAAATCACAAAGTGAATAATGTCTGTTAAATATCTGCAACATTAGATATGTTTCAACTGTTGTTTCGGTAAAACTAGTACGGCATGAGGACAAAATGCGTTTATATGCAGAGAACGAACGTTCTACATCTAGTGACGTAATATTTGCGTAAGTAAAATAATCTTTCAAATAACTTAACGATTCTGTTGACGCACCTTCACAAATGTGTTTTAATGTGCCAAAATCAGAATTTTTCTCAAAAACATTTTCAAATTTTTCTAGAACAGAAACATTTTTTGCATCTTCAATCGCGCATAGCTGTGCGTGAACATGTTGCACTATTTGTAGAGATTCTTCTAACGGCACCGCAGGATTTTGTAATTTTTCTATTGCATGTGCTAGCCCGAAGTAATTGTCGTGAATGATTTTTAAATCCATTTTAACCTGACTATCTTGAAATTTCTACTGGCTTTTCTGGATAGCGGCAGCTTCCTTTGTATCGAATTGTAAAACTACGTTCTTAATATTGGCAAAATATTTACGATAATAAAACGCGGCCTGCAACCATGTTCCCCAACGAGTTAGAATAGGTTCTGGTGGCTCTGGTATAAGGGGCACAGTCTGTGAAATTCGCGAATACGTTTCGGTGCTGCTTTGGTATGCGCTATTGAAGCGTCTACCTCAGGATAACATTTTCTGATACTATCCGCCACAAGATTGAGAGCATGAATTTTACACGTAATGTGTAAAAAATTAGCAGAATGCTTTTTAAGAGACCGGCCTACAGAAAGCATGTTTGCAGCACCATCACTCACTAACATCAAGAGTTGGTTTGTTGAAAGTTCAAACTTGTCCAATGTATTTAACACTAACTTTGAAATTACTTCGGCAGTACACTGTTGTATTCGTTTGGAGACTAATAGAATTGAAGGTGTCGATTGATGAGGTTCCAATTTGCGTGCCATTACATTAAGAACAGAATGTTTCTTCCGATCTGTTGTTTCGTCGACACATAACCACCATTTTTGGTCTTTCAACTCCGATTTTATTTTTTGTTCAATATGTTCGCGAGCAGATGGCACAATTCTTCGTAACGATGTTCGACTTGGTAATTTGCACTCCGAATAGTTATTCCAAAAGCAGATAAATGGTTCCTTGTCTAGTAAATTAAACGGTATATTACATGCGATAAACGTAACGCATAAATTAAATATAAATTTTTCATTGTCTCGTGCGCAATTTCTTTTTGAGACATGCTTTTCACTATTTACGTGTCGTAGACAATGTTGTCTGGACCAACACATTAACGGGATTTTACAGATTACACATTTAATTTTAGCACCTTCATATATTAAGTCTGGAATTTCTGCAATAAATTTTCGAAATTTGTCCGACCGCGGTCGTTTTGCTGACGAAATCATAATTTTTCTAGGACAGATAAACAATTGCGCAAATGACCGGCAGCGAAAATGTCCGTACTGCTCCGCAGACGAAGTAATACTACCGTTCCTCTCGGTCCGAACTGATTCTACGCCGATGCGCGGTACCGCTCGTGGCCAGCGTTAGTGATCACAAAATTTGGCAGACGGAACTGTGTCACCTATCTGTTATCCTACGAACTTATTAACTACTTCTTGTAGATAAGACCATCAATAAACTGATTTCTAATACAAGACCGCAGCAAATTTAGACAACAAACTTTATTATTTGGTTACGCTGTTTTATTATTTGGCATCGGTAAGGTCAAAGTTAACATATTTTTAACATATTTGACCGGTTCCATATTAAATCTAACGGGTCATCATCGCCGGATCTGTCTCGTGACATTACGAAAGTTATACAAAAATCTAGATAATTAGAAGCTAAATAATCACCTTCGCCACACTAATTTTATGTCGTTAAATTTGTTTTTCTACACGGATTATGGCGTATTTCAGATCGCCGTTATCCAAATTGTTATTAATTTTTTAATTTGATTATGTGGGAAGACGCATGACATCACCAGCTGTAGCAATAATCATAATACCACCCTAATTTATTGAACGCATACATTTGCATATTTTATAAATCAATTAAGATATTTAATATGCATATTTTAGAAAGAGTACCTAAATCGACTTGGTCCATTATGGAGATAAGACAGTCGGCCTGGAGTAGTTATAGCTTGATATTAGCTATTGTTTATGGAATTCCGTATTGAAATAGAAAGGAATTATCAAGAATATATTATAATAATATGTTGTATACGTATGCAGTTACAATAAAAATATAATTAAAAATTATTCTTGAAAATATGAAAGGATTGTATTTTTTATATATTTGAAAAATATGTACATATATATTCTGTGTGAATAACATATAATGTTTAATTAGAACGCATTAAATTAGAGAAATAGCGTATAATAATAAACATTTGGGGAATTTTTAACAATTACATAAACTTCAATATTGAATTCCACTCAAAGCAGACAAGTTGCGTCGATTTTTATTTCAAAATCGTTTTTTGCATATTCGAAAACAGCCTTACATTGATTACAAAGCAAATTCGGGAGATATCAAATTTTGACAGGTTTTGAAAAGAGGTACTTGCCCTTGGATTTTTTGGAAAAAATCAAAATGACGCATTGAATTAAACGATTTTACATGTGCATTGGCGAAAAGTTAAGTTTTTAACGATCAAACTTTATAATTACAAAAATTACCAAGTTAAAATGTTTGATGGTTTTAATTTTGGGTTGCATTCAAACTAAAAGTGTTTTTGATATCAAATTCGTGGTAGGTTCTTTTGAGAATACCAATATGCGAATTTTGAACCAAATTGATAAGATGATGAAGTAATTTGTGAAACACAGGAAGTGCAACAGTTCCAAGTAGTTTACATTAGTGATGTGCAAAATTGCTATAATTTCCATTAGCAGTTATAACTAGAGTTGGCCACGCGCGCCAACAGGCAGCTGTGTTGTATCTATACGGTTACATACCAGCCTCAGTGTAGCTTCGACCTTCCATTAGCGCGGTACGTGTTGTTTAGAAATGTTGTGTAGATTGCGCAAACGACCCAAGGCGGACCAAGTTAGAGAATTTTTAGCCGAAATTCCTGACTCAACGTATGATGGCGCTAAAATTGAATGTGCAATATGTAATGCCCGTTGATGAGTTGGTCCAAAAGGGACTGCCCACGGCACGTAAACAGTGAACGGCATGCTTCAAAAAAAACTTGCACACGAGACTATGACAAATTTATATTTAATTTATGTGTTACTTTTATTGTATGTAATATACCGTTTAATTTACTAGACAAGGAAGCGTTTGTCTTGTTTTGGGATAACTATTCGGAGTACAAATTACCAAGTCGGACATCGTTACGAAGGATAGTGCCATCTGCTCGTGAATATGTTGAAAAAAGAATTTAATCAGTGTTGAAAGAAAAGAAATATGGTTATGTGTGGACGAAACGACAGATCGTAAAAAAACATTCGGCCGTTAATATAATGGCACGTAAAATGGAACCGCATCAATCGTCACCTTCAATTCTATTAGCTTCCAGACGAATACAACAATGTACTGCCGAAGTAATTGTAAAGTTAGTGTTAAATACATTGGAAAAGTTTGAACTTTCAACAAACCAACTGTTGATGTTTATGAGTGATGGTGCCGCAAACATGGTTTCTGTAGGCCGGTCTCTTAAAAAGCATTCTGTTAACTTGTTACACACGTGTAAAATTCATGCTCTCAATCTTGTGGCAGATGGTATCAGAAAATGTTATCCTGAGGTAGACGCTTAAATAGCGCATACAAAAGCAGTGTTTGTCAAATCCTCGAAACGTATTCGCGAATTTCACAGACTGTGCCCCCGTATACCTGAGCCACCAGAACCTATTCTTACACGTTGGGGAACTTGGTTAAATGCTGCGTTTTATTAGCATAAATATTATGAGAATATTAAGAACGTGGTTTTACAATTCGATCCAAAGGAAGCTGGCGCTATCAAGAAAAGCCAGTCGAAATTTCAAGATAGTCGGGTTAAAACGGATTTAAAAATTATTCGCAACAATTACTTCGGACTAGCGGAGGTAATTGAAAAGTTACAAGATCCTTCGGTGTCGTTAGTGGAATCTGTGCAAATAGTGCAACATGTTCACGCACAGCTATGTGCGATAGAAAAAATCTTTGTGTTCTAGAAAAATTTGAAAGTGTTTTAGAGAAAGATTCTGATTTTGGCACATTAAGACACATTTGTGAAGGTGCGTCAACAGAACCGTTAAGTTGTTTCAAAGAATATTTTAATTATGCAAATGTAACGTGACTAGATGTAGAACGTTCGTTCTCTGCATATAAACACATTTTTTCCTCGCGCCGCACTCGGTTTGTCGAAACAACTGTTGAAACGTATCTAATGTTGCAGATATTTAACAGACATTATTCACTTTGCGATTTCACGGAGGACTCTTAAAATGGTAAGTGTTTGAGCACGCATTATTTTATTATTATTTAACAACTACGCGAAAGTATTTACGACAGAAAACATCTACACACAATAGCTCTAGTGGAACTCGAGGCCTAAACGAAACAACGCCGCTGCCTGTTGGCGCGCGTGGCCAACTCTAGTGTTGAATAAGCCTGGCTTCGCGCCAGGTTAGAAGTAAGGTTGCACGGCCCACGACATGACGTATGTATGTATACAGACGATTCGGCATGAGCTACCTTAGTGAATGAAATTATTGATTTATTGCAACAGTTTCTCCTCAACCTTTTGCTGCGTTATATATAATTATAAAGATATATATGTATGTATGTCTAACGTACACAAAGAAAATAAACGACCGTTGGCTGGCTACTAAATTTATCAGTGAATTTTCGGATTTCAATTACTATGGAGCTAAAGTATTGTGTAATGTTCACACCGCGAACATCCTTCACCCAGATAAATGTTGAAACAAACCTGATTTTGCAAATTTTTCACCAATCTTATCCACGTTGTTAAGAAGCTACGTTTATTTATTATATTATATTATTTATTGATGTCAAACTTTTTATGTAGGGTATTAAAATGAATATAAACTTAATTTTATAAAGCAATCAATATTAACACATATATTCGTTATTTCTGAAAAACAAAAGCGCTTTTTACTATTTTTGAAGACACTACTTTGCTACTTAATATATTTTGGATTCTATTTCTTTGGAATTTACCAAGTAACTAAATACTTGAAAAAAAAACCTCCCAGTAGGGAATCGAACCTGCAACCTCCCGCTTGCTGGACGGGCGTGTTAACCACTACACCACGGGGATCTTAATGCCAGGAACATTCACTTTTTAATACCTGGTTATTATTTTTATCTGCAAATATATCATAATATTTTGACGGAAAGCTTTTAATTCTTACATGCCAAGTTCACTAATTAATTAATATATTGGTTGGTGCATTATGAAAATCTGTATTTGTGGGTGAATTATGAAAATCTGCAATTTCCTTGGAATTTAACCGAGACGAGATTTTTTCAAGAGTTTAATCACGTCGGAAGTTCTAAGGAAATTACAGAATTTCATAATTCACCGATGGCAGCCAAAATATATTCATTAATGCACTTGGCATGTAAGAATTAAAAATTGTGTGTCGAAATATAAGATAAAAAAATTATTGATTTATTGCCAGAGTTCCTCCTCAACCTTGAATATTACATTTCTTTTTGTTTTTTTGTAAAAGCAATTTGATGTGAAAGAGAAAAATAGGTTGTCGGAAACGCCGTACAATGTTTTCCAAAAATTCAATCAGTTTCCAATCCTATATGGCCAACAATTCTTCAAAATTTTACTTTTTTTTTAATTACTTTACTAAATTTGCATATTTTGTATTACGTATTGTACTCCGATTCGCCTACCAACTTGCTAAAGCTCGTACTTACGTAGGTCATAACTTATCGTATGTATAAAGTTGTTCTATAATTTTCATTATATGACCTGTTGGACGATAAAAATCATCATTATTATTATCAAGAACAAAATGTTAACTTTCATTGACCTTTTCGAAAAAGTCTTTTATAACAGCCACACCGTAATACTCATTTTACGTAATATTCAAAGTTAGAACAGTTAATTTATTTGTTTCGCACGACGAAGTGACTTTCGTGCCGCTAGAAAATTGTATTTCAGAAAACCAGGAAAAAAAAAGCTATGAAGTGGCACAGGTAAACAAAAACGCAGAAACAAAAGAAAAACGAAATATAATCGAACAGCTCACGCAGAAATGCAAATGCTAAGCCAGTAGTTGTTATTAATACAGATCTACTACAAATCGATTATGCTCACCTGGATGAAATTCCTTTTTTTTTCTTAGTAAAGATTGGGTGGGTTATTGTATTAATAATAAATAATTCGTCAGTCATCTAGGCGTAAAATATCGGCCGGACCTCGCGCCGTACTATTGTTGCTGCTGTATGAAGAAATCAATCTATTTGATCGCGCTCATGAAACTGAAGGTCGATACTAACTGTTTTGTTGCGGTAGAGATCGATTTGCGAAAGTCAAAAAAGGTGAAATTGGTTAAATATTGCGAATTTTATGCGTAGATTTCCGTAAATCGTTCCACTCTAATAGGAAAAGTAAATCTCTCTTGGTTTAAGTAAACGGCAAGTATCAATACGTTCTTGGTCACTATAGTATTTGATTTACTTCCAATCAAGGGCGTTTTATCTAATCAACTTTTGATAAAGTTCATTAGATAAAAAAACACTGATATTTCTTCACGGTCTTAGGTAAAACTGACAGTTGCATTGAAATACAGATGAATCCAAAGGCTTGAAGAGGAATAGGATGTTCAAATTTACTTTCCATTGATAATTTTCGTTCTCTAACTGTTGTGTATCTTCGTTACTTCGTACTTTTGAATACGATATTGCTTTTTAAACGCTTTTATTTAATAGATTTTTAGGACAAATAAAAGATTATATTTAAGCTTGTTTAGCTAAGTAAGAATTACATAACACTAATTTAGAAATCAAAATCCAAATAAAAATCCTTAAAAGAATAAATAGTTTTGCAAATACTTCCAAAGAAATGTAGAATGTGGGCAGAAAAATACTTGATTACACCGGGAAAGGTATTTAAATTAGCTTTTCCTATTGCACAGTGAAGATTATACGATTCCTTCTCTTTCATTCCTTTAATTTGCCTTCGAACACATTGTAAAACTAATGCAAATTTAACAGCATTCATGGTAAAGACTGTAAAAACGAAAACATTTAATTCAATTACATTTTGAGTTACAGATTGGCATTTTAAACAATAGTGAATTACATATACAACGTTGAATATTCAATTTTTGGTAATTTGAGTTGTTTCAAATTGACAAATTAACTTTCCCGATTGCATAATGACAATAGTTACAGGGTATACGTTACGATGTAATGTTAGAAAAGAGGGTATATTGCCGATACTTACTTACTTGATCCTTTTTGCCTATCTACCCTTGTAAGGTGTAAGGCATTTTGGAATTGGGCTGTTAGTTTATGCTCTTCTTACATATCTCCTGCCGTCTCTTCCTGCCCTGCGTAGTCTGCTGTGTTTTCTCCCAGTTTTCTTCTCTCTTTACTACTGTTAATTTTATATCCTCCAAACATGTTTTTCCAGGTCTTCCTCTTGTTTTCTTATTTACCCTTTCTTCTAGAACTTGTCTTATTATTTCACTGTTTTGCATTCTCTTCACGTGACCATACCATCTCATTTCCGCTTCCTTGATGACTTCCACTATAGGTTTCACTTCCAGATTACTTCTGATAGTTGTATTCCTAATTCTCTCTCCTAAATCTCTTTTTTTTGTTGTCAATTCTTCTTAAGAATCTCATCTCTATTGCTGTTATTCTTGCTCGGTTTCTTTCCGTCATTGTCCACGTTTCCGCTCCGTATGTTAATACAGGTGTTATTACTTTTTTGAATATTTGAACCTTAATTTCATTAGGGATTTCCTTCTTTCCCAGAAACACATCCTTTAAGCTATTGTAAATTGTTCCTCTTGCTGTCACTCTTTCTGTTATTTCTTCATTCAACCTTCCTTCTTCTGATATCACTGACCCTAGGTATTTCAATTTTCGCACTTGTTCTAGTTCCTTTTCATCTATTTGTACTACATCTTGTTGTTGTGTTTTTCCTATTGTTATGGTGTTTGTCTTTTCTTTGCTGATTTTCACGTTGATTCTTTCCAAAACTCTTTTGTAGATCTGGATGTTATTATTGAGAGTTCCTTGGTCTTTGCTATAATGACCATATTATATTCTCATCTTCCAGTATCCATGATGTTTTATATTATGTATGTAATATGCCATTTTAATCATTCAGTTCACGTCTTTCAACTTCCTAATTTTGGGACATCCTATACCGTCTGTGACATATTTTCCGGCTGAGATGAATTTGATGTTGCATTGAATTTCCATCTTCTCTTGGTGCATTTTGATCACTTGTGGCGTGACTGTCTAGAGTGACGTCCGTGAAGTAGTGGTTCCAATTTTATAGTTTGGGAATTTTATCACATTGTGTGGATATTTGTGGAAACCTACTTGTAACCGTTGCCGTTGGTTGGTTTTGGATTTTGGCTGGATATTTTGGAGAAAACGGCTCCGGATTACTGTTATACAGGATTTGATTTCGGCGTCCCTAGCTACCATCTTGAATTTGCCATGTGTGGTGTCAATATTTTAATTCATCACCATCTTATTAATTAATTACCCCGCTTCAACGGTAAGCTTTTATTTTGTTTATATTTTACGTGGTAATTTTGGGGTTTCGTTTATTTCTTTATAGGGGTCTTGTTCTGGATTTTACCTATTTTTTGGTTTTACCTATTTTTGGTACACTGTTTTGGTACCTCGTTCTGGAAATTTTTGGCCTAATATTTTTGGAATATTATCTTTTTTTTTGGAACCACGCGTGGCATTACCTTTTTGGCTGTACGTTTCTGGAATTAGGAATCTTGGAGCAGGCATCGCTACCCCTGTACAGTCAGCACCCTTCAGACACCAACTAAGTGCTTGTTAATTTCTTTTGCAAACCATAACTGTTAGACATTTTTGTTGTGTACTTCAAGACATAATAAATCAATTACTACCTTTCATTAGATGTAAGTCGAGATTATTTATTTCAGGCGTTTATTTTTTTTATTTTTGTTTAAATTTTGAAAACATTATTTAATTCACGAGGTTTAAATTTTAAAAACATGACATTCATATTTTGATATTTTAAGAAATTTCTTTTGCTGATGTATATTGCATATTTTAGGATAATTTCATTAACTGGAGCTCATTTAATTAACTTTTCTCTTTATAATACCAGTATGGTATAATATCAGTACCACGTTGTTAGCTCATTTATAGTTGGATTTATTACGACTGATTAGTAATGATATTTAATAGTTAGCCTTTACATTTGTTATAAGTCTGTAAGTCGAAACATTGGTCAAGGTTATCGGTAATACCTTACGGGTATAATTTTGTTGTTAATATATTTTTTTTTTGATTAATTATTTTAGGCTTGGCTAATACTAAGCGTTTCAAAATATTGTTAATATTATTTTTTTTTGTTCTTTTTTTGCCACGAAGCATTAAATGAGCGTCCTGCAACGTTTATTCCTTCCCCTAGTAGGTTTTTTTTTTAACAATTTTGTGGGTTCCTGTTTATCCATTCACTGGAGAGGGTTGTTCTAAACAAGTGGCGTCTTGAGAATCTCTTCTTTTTGTGAGTAGTTTCGAACCACTCCCTCGTCGACGAGCAGGCTGGCACCCTGAATGAAGGTGATGCTCTACGAAAATTATTAGGGGTTATTTGCGAATATTTTGGTATTTTTGTTTTGTTTTAAGGCGTCAAAAACGGTAGCAGTGAATATTGTGTTTGCCATACTACCCTACAGTCCTTGCTATCATTAATGAGTAGAGCAACGCAACTGCGCTGAAAGCCAGTGGCGGGCGCATACAAGTTTACACAAAATAAATTAAATGTGATACGTGCTCAAATGCTTACCGTTTTAAGAGTCCTCCGTGAAATCACAAAGTGGATAATGTCTATTTAATATTTGTAACATTAGATAAGTTTCGAAAGTTGTTTCGGTAAAGTGAGTGCGGCGTGAAGAAAAAGTGTTTTTGTATGCCGAAAACGAACGTTCTACATCTAGTGACGTTATACTTGCGTAAGTAAAATAATCTTTCAAATAACTTAACGGTTCTGTTGACGCACCTCCACAAATTTGTCTTAATGTGCCAAAATTAGAGTCTTTATCTAAAACACTTTCTAACCTTTCTAAAACACAAACATTTCTTGCGTCTTCTACCGCGCAAAGCTGTGTGTGAACATGTTGCACTATTTGCAAAGATTCCACTAACGACACCGAAGAATTTTGTAGTTTTTCTATCGCATCCGCTAGTCCCACGTAATTGTTCTGAATAATTTCCAAATCTGTTTTAACTTGACTATCCTGAAATTTCAAGCGGCTTACCTTGACAGCCGCAGCTTCCTTTGGGTCGAATTCTAAAATCACGTTCTTTATATTCTCAAAATATTTAAGATAATAAAATGCAGGCTCTAACCATGTTCCCCAACGAGTAAGAATAGGTTGTGGTGGTTCAGGAATACCGGGGCATAGTCTATGGAATTCCCGAATACGTTTTGGGGATTTTACAAACACAGCTTTTGTATGTGCTATTAGAGCGTCTACCTCGGGATAACATTTTCTGATACTATCTGCTACGAGACTGAGAGTATGAATTTTACATGTAATATGCAACAAGTTAGCACAATGTTTTTTAAGAGATCGACCTATAGCAAGCATGTTTGCGGTACCATCACTCATAAACATCAACAGTTGATTTGTTGAAAGTTCAAACTTTTCCAATGTATTTAACACCAACATTGAAATTACTTCGGCAGTGCATTGTTGTATTCGTCTCGAAGCTAGTAAAATTGAGGGTGACGGTCGATGTGGTTCCATTGTGCGTACCATTACATTAACCACAGAATGTTTTTTACGATCTGTTGTTTCGTCCACACATAACCACAGTTTTTTATCTTGCAACTCCGATTTAATTCTTTTCTCGACATGCTCACGAGCAGACGGCACAACTCTCTGTAATGTTCTCTCACTTGGTAACTTAAAGTCCGAATATTCATTCCAAAACGAGACGTATGTTTTCTTCCTTAGTAAATGAAATGGTAAATTACATGCAATAAAGGTAACACATAAATTAAATTTAAATTTGTCATAATCTCGTGTGGAATTTTTTTTTTGAAACATGTCCTGCACTATTTACGTGCCGTAGACAATTACTTTTCGACCAGTACATTAAATCTATTTTACACACTACACATTGAATTTTAGCGCCATCACACTTTAAATCAGGCATTTCTGCGATAAATTCTCTTATTGTGTCCAACTTTGGTCGTTTTCGCGACGTAGGAAACATTTTCAAAACAAACGTAGAACTACGATATAGTATACGACAGCGTAGATGCATACACAACAGATCGGCTTTCGAGTCGCAGTTATACTGACGCTTATACCGAATTGTCTCGGCCGTGTTTATTTTGTGTAAACTTTTATGCGTCAGCCACTGGCTTTCAGAGCAGTTTGCGTTGCTCTATTAATGAGTATCTCATGTCTTATCGAGTTTTTTATTGAATGCAATTAGGTTCACGTGGGTAAAGTTTGAAATATGGCTCGTTTACATTAAAGTTTGGAGTTTGTCCAAAAATCGTGGGTAATGTTAGGTGTGACAAGATAAATCAAAGCCTGGCCAATCTTCTAACATTAGCAGTAGCATGGAAAGGTAATTACGTCAACATTGTCTTTGCGAAAGCAAATAATTGCAAATCAATAGCCTTTAATTTTAATAAATCAGCATTAAAAAAATATACGCTATTTTTTTAGAATAGAAAATAAATCAATCTGATTTGAAATCGCCCTATCCACATGTGTGTTCATTTCATTAAAAACGGAAATCACGTAAGTGATTTTTGCCGCAATATATCCACACGCGTATAAAATATTCATATCTACAACAGCGAGATAATGGAAAATATAAAATGAATATATGATATTTTACCGCGTTTTCCCCCATGATAATGGCGAAGTCGTAAAAAAAGCTTTTTTTTCTGTGTGCCGTGTCATAATTAAATATTTAAAACACAAAAGGAAGCCGTCATTCCATTTTTAATCTGAATAAAATACGCGGCTAATCAGCATTATTAACGTTAGTACGTCGCTTTGCATTTATTCATAAAAACGACGCGACGGTACGATTTTCGCCACTTTGCATTTTAATTACGTATATATCATACGCGGTCGTTCTGTTCTGGTAGCTAATGTTTGCGTTTGGGGGTTTGTTTGGTGTAAAATATAAAAATCTGCGCGCAGTTTTTTTTTAATACATTTCATGTGTTGTTATACCGCATTGGTTAGGATAATGTAGTAATAAGCACATACAGATTGTTAGTGTCAAGCATAGCCATATTATATGCCTGCTTACTTGTGTACCTTGTCGCTATTGCTAACTTCTTTGATATGAGAAATCAATTAAATAAGTAAGTCGACGGGAATTTTTCTTTGGATAAAATTAATGGAAATATAAACACACTCCGCACAACACAAATTAGAAGAAATTCGGTACATTTTCAGAGAATTCAGCCATTGCATAGAACGGTCTTCAGAAAATGGTGGCATTTACATTGAATAAATATTTGATTGTAGAACGATGTTGTCATTACGTTTTGTAAATTTAATTTGTGAGTAAATGCAATTTGTTTTGTTTAATATAAAAAATGGCGGTTTAATCAAAGTAGGTAGATCATCCTGAAATTTTGTACAGAGCAATAATTTGTTATTTTGAACAACTTTTCTTAGTAAAACATTGTTGTATTGTGAATGGAAAAGGCACTTTACGTGAGACGAAATTGACAAATAATGTATTTTATCAAAGTAGGCCGATGATTTAGAAAATTCGCATAACGCATAACTTTTCGTTCCGAACAACTTTTCTTAGTAACATTTCAGCATACTGTGAACAAAAAAGGGACTTTATCTGAAACGAAAATAGTATTTGCTCAACTGTGAATGTCTACTTGATTTTAAAAAATCCAACGTAAATTAAAAATAAGTTTCAAATCAAGCAGGGCTTAGTTCCCAAAGGTCAAATTAAAATTGAAAGTTTTTTAGTTCCGCACCCCTCTTGTACCATCAATCCTAGGACACGCTATATATGAGTTGACAGTTTTTGGTTATAAGCGTAAATATAAATTCGTAGGGAATGGTGACACTTATTCAACGATGCATACAAAGAAATTGTGATACCTTGATGCACAGAGATTCTCTAGTTGAGAAAGGTCCCCAATACAGAAGTATTCAAATCTATAATCGTCCGATCCTCAACCTCGTTTTGTCATCAGTAGCGCAACGCAAACTGCGCTGAAAGCCAGTGGCGGACGCATAAAAATTTACACAAAATAAAAACGGCCGGGAAAATTCGGTATAAGCGTCAGTATAACTGCGACTCGAAAGCCGATCTGTTGTGTATGTATCTACGCTCTCGTATACTATATAGTAGTTCTACGTTTGTTTTGAAAATGTTTCCTACGTCGCGCAAACGACCAAAGTTGGACACAATAAGAGAATTTATTGCAGAAACGCCCGATTTCAAGTGTGATGGCGCTAAAATTCAATGTGTAGTGTCTAAAATAGATTTAATGTGTTGGTCGAAAAGTGATTGTCTACGGCACGTAAATAATGCAGGGCACGCTTCAAAAAAAAATTCCACACGAGATTATGACAAATTTAAATTTAATTTATGTGTTACCTTTATTGCATGTAATTTACCATTTCATTTACTAAGGAAGAAAGCATACGTTTCGTTTTGGAATGAATATTCGGACTTTAAGTTACCAAGTGAGAGAACATTACAGAGAGTTGTGCCGTCTGCTCGTGAGCATGTCGAGAAAAGAATTAAATCGAAGTTGCAAGATAAAAAACTGTGGTTATGTGTGGACGAAACAACAGATCGTAAACAACATTCTGTGGTTAATGTAACGGTACGCACAATGGAACCACATCGACCGCCACCCTCAATTTTACTAGCTTCCAGACGAATACAACAATGCACTGCCGAAGTAATTTCAATGTTGGTGTTAAATACATTGGAAAAGTTTGGACTTTCAACAAATCAACTGTTGATGTTTATGAGTGATGGTGCCGCAAACATGCTTGCTGTAGGTCGATCTCTTAAAAAACATTGTGCTAACTTGTTGCATATTACATGTAAAATTCATACTCTCAGTCTCGTAGCAGATAGTATCAGAAAATGTCATCCCGAGGTAGACGCTCTAATAGCACATACAAAAGCTGTGTTTGTAAAATCCGCAAAACGTATTCGGGAATTTCATAGACTGTGCCCCCGTATTCCTGAACCACCACAACCTATTCTTACTCGTTGGGGAACATGGTTAGAGGCTGCATTTTATTATCTTAAATATTTTGAGAATATAAAGAACGTGATTTTAGAATTCGACCCAAAGGAAGCTGCGGCTGTCAAGGTAAGCCGCTTGAAATTTCAGTATAGTCAAGTTAAAACAGATTTGGAAATTATTCAGAACAATTACGTGGGACTAGCGGATGCGATAGAAAAACTACAAAATTCTTCGGTGTCGTTAGTGGAATCT
Source organism: Dynastes maya (assembly GCA_029619315.2). Classification (NCBI taxonomy): domain Eukaryota; kingdom Metazoa; phylum Arthropoda; class Insecta; order Coleoptera; family Scarabaeidae; genus Dynastes; species Dynastes maya. The sequence continues at coordinate 77,713,323 of JAROYE020000001.1, forward strand.
TTGCAAATAGTGCAACATGTTCACGCACAACTATGCGCGATAGAAGACGCAAGAAATGTTTGTATTTTAGAAAGGAAGAGCATGCAATTCGGCCAATATTAGAAATGATTTATCTTCAATTCGTCATAAATTTGAAAGTATTGTCCACGCTATTACAAAGTTAGAATCTTCAAATATATCACTTTCTGATAGCATAAATATAGTAACTAATATTAGACAAGGCTTTAGCAATTTTCAAGATACTGTAAGTATAACAATACAACGTAAATTGGAAGACGTCTTGAACAAAAACCCGGGATTTCGTACAATGTGTAATATTAACGCTGATCCAAGTAGCATAACCATTAATACAGAGTTTCTTCATTTTGCACCGTTAACATCTGTAGATGTTGAAAGAACATTTTCGTTGTATAAGCATATGTACAGGCCAAATCGTTGTTGTTTGAGTGGAAAAAATATAGAACAAATACTTGTTATTACTGAATATTCACGAACATTGTTTTTATAAATACTTACTAGACTTGTCTGAGTTAAATTATGTTTAATAAAGTTATTTTTATTTAATAAAGAACCGTTAAAGTTATTTAATAATATCATAGCTTTATAGGTATAATTTTTATCTCTTTTTACATTACTCATTGATGGAACATACCCGCCAACGTTTTTCCTCTTTCTACATTTATTTTTATATTTGTTTGTCATTATTATTGCAGAAATTGTTAATAAACAGAGTATATAACATTTCTGTATTATTCCATCCGTTACAAACGAACTCATTAACAGATAAATTACGGTTATGATACGACAAAGTCAACCGAGATGTCAGTTATCATTCCGTCACGAAATTATTTTAAAAATTACGGCAGAGTATTGCAAATAATTTAGCGCTCATCCTACCGATAATTTCACGTTACCCTATGTCAATGCACCTATCCTATTCTATTCCACGTATACAGCATTTAATTGGATGTTCAGAAAGATTACCTATTTAATGCCGAATACTTCTCTCACCTTTACATTAAAGAGTGTTTAATCGAACAACTTCTTGACCTATTTTCAAAGGCAGCATCTTCTCATATTATTTAGCATTTCAATATTTGTATAATGTTCCTATTAGCTAAGTCCACCATCAACATTCTGTATACGTAGTACATGATACCATCGGCTTTCCATTTTAATACGCGGGCCATTTATTAAAAATTTATCAGGGTCCCGCGGTACCCCTAAATCATGCCCGAATTCACAATGCGATCCTCGTGAATATTTAATGGGACGGGTATTTAATATATCGCACGCGTAATTAACGACGGATTCGGGAATTACATACCAAATACATACATACATGATTATCTATCTAGCTAATGCATTATGTTATAGCGACTCGCAGGCAGGCGCCTTTATTTTTATTAAATTGGCACGGCGTCCTGTTATACAGCAATGCTTCATTTCGTATTTTTTTTAGTACACGAAACGATGCTAATGATTCTTATCGGCCGGGATAGATCTATCCATCCGTTTTTATCTTCATGAGCGCGCTTTCAGAATTGAAATATCTGTTCCCAATCGCGTGTCGAGTCGTGCCGTTTTATCCTGTTTTTTTTTTTTTTGTATTTTTTTGGCCTCGGTGATATGGTGAAAATGTGCGTGACGAGGTATCCAAGTTATTAGATAAACAGCGAATGTATGTTTTGTATACGTATTTTATAAAATAGATAACAAGTTGGCGGTGATGTAGAAATGTTACCGATTATTAATTACTTATTTTTCTTTTATTTATTAAATAATTTTTTTCATAATATTCGAAGCCATCGAAATTCTACTAGAAAATATATAAAACTCAGACGATATACCAAATATTTAAAACATTATTTTCTGTTTTCTTACAATATACATATATTATGGACGTCTATACCCCAATTATAAATAACCCACGCAGCTCTAAGACGCCACAAACACACAAGATCGAAACCAAAAAGAAAGAAGAAAACGACTAGGACCCATAAAGAGGACACACAGAAGTGTCCCGACGACTTATACCTTATTATCGCAGCAATAAAAAATGGATTCTTTCATCCTTCTTTTTCTTCTTTTGCTTCCACCATCGTTTATTTATTTTATAGATCAGTCGTATTTATAACCCGCTTTTTCTTCTCCTTCTTCTTAATACTTTAAATTCTAAAGCTATACTCGTACTCATATGTGTATATTATACGTTTTCATTACAGTGGGCCATTTCATTTCTTCCAAATCTATTTGAATTGTTATCTGGACATCTTAACCCTTAATTAGATATGTGGGGTCCCCAAGATCCCAGGCAATTAATATTCAACTATACTTTGTATATGCAAAGCCATATATTTCTGTAAAATTTGGTATTCTTACAGCACTTTGAAAGTTTAGCACGTTAGCATTATTTTTTTCTTCTTTTCTGTAGCTTTTCGAATACTTTGCATTTTTAGTAATTCGATAAATAAAATTAAATTAAATTTGTGTTTATTTTTGAATATGTTTCAAATGAAATATAAAATTACAAAATAATCACAAATCTTTTTTCTATTTTCAATGGTCTAATTATGATTCATTTTGAACTACTTACACCTTACCGTTAAATCCTTTTTCCTAGGCTCTTCTGGCGTAGAATTCCTTTCAATTCCTTTTCCCACTCCTTGGAATAATTTTTTCTTCCTATTTTCTTCTAAGTGGTTTTAGACTGTCTTCAACTGTTTTTAATAACCAAAATACTTTGAATAATATAAATTAATGCAATTAGATATAAGTGAACGCACTTCGCCCCAATATCTCGCTACCGTATACTGACAACTGGTAGATAAAGATACCAATAGGAGTCAAAATACCATAAATTCTGACAATATTGATATGCTGATACTCCAGGAATTACCCTAGTTATTCGCCTTTTAGCAATAAAAACCTGTTTAGCCCTAATAATCAAACCTTATAAACATATTCCGTACGTCAGTCAAGAGCCAGTGAAAGCACGATATATTGAAAGCAATTGGTTTAAAGATATCACACGTTTTAAATTCCAAAACAAATAGCAAATTGGATGTAATTTGTTGTTAGTAACTAAAACATTACAATAGTGTTTCCAATTTAAATGTTTATCTGAAGTCCTAGGAATTGACAATTGAACGCAGTGCTTCAGGATCAACGGTCACTTCTGTATTAACATAACTTTTCTGCCTATTATGAAAACGAATCATTTGGATTTTATTTGGATTGAAGTGCAACAAATTGTATTTCACCAACTACTTATCGACTTCAATGTTGATTAACACTTTTCCACGCAGGAAATGCAATAGATGACCACATGCCCTAACTACAAGCATTTGGTAGGCCAATCCACTAACGCACAGACATCGGTGTTTCGAGCTTCTTTGGCTCTCATCAGTGTACGGCACTGTAGGGTACGCTCTCTTGTGTTGGTAGTACCAAACGAGAGCATTCAGATCGTTGAAATTGTTATTTCCACGTTTTTCATATACTAATTCAAATTGTGTTGTAGCAGTACACAAGTTAATCGAAGAAAAAGGGAATTTGTTTATTCAATGTAATAATTTGGTCGAAAAATATTAGTGTAAGCAACATTTATTTATTCAAGAAAGGTATCTAAACTATTGATATTCTTTGACTTAAACCTATGTTTTCCAAAGTGGTTTATGTCAGGGGTCGATTTTGTCTTGCTGGGGATCCACGTCAGCGAGCCAATCATATTTAGTCTTGTTGAGAAGCAATTATGTATAAGAGTGTTAGATACAAACACTGATCATTCCTTTTTTATGAATTTTGAGGAGAAAAGTGATTTGAACATATTTCAGAAACATAAATAGGTACGAAAGTGAATGAAAATCGCCTTATTTGGGAGTATCTAAAAAAAAAAAGTAAATACGTACCAACTTTTATATATATTTTTGTAGTGGTTGAACTATTATTGTAGCAGGATATAATGAAAAATCATGTTTTGAATTTCAGCATTTTGAAAAAAGAAGAACTCGGGATGTTTGCAATCACTGCGTCATTCGCCGACCATATTTAATAGCTAAAAATCTCAGTGTCAGATTGCATAAATCTCTTCAATTCGTCAGCGGCAAACTAGATTCATAGCAAAGCGCTAAATACTAGGTTGTGTGAAGGAAATGAGGAGGATTTTCCTCGATTACTCTTTCACACTGAAGTACACTGGCTGTCGAAAGGCTTGTGTTTGACAAGATTTCCTTCACTTTTGAGGCCGTTTCAGAGCTTTTGGGTACTACAGATCCCATTTTCAACGGAAATTTAATTAAATGGAAGCCAAATATTGCCTATTTAACAGATTTTTTTTACTAAATTTAATAACGTTAGTTTGCAATTACAAGGTGTCTGAATTTAATAAAAGTTTATCATGAAGCAAAATATTAGAAGGCGCGAATTTTTCCAGTTCCCTAACTTGTCATTGACAAACGTCCAGGATGATGACGTTTTGGTCTACGTTCAACAATTAAATTACCTTCAAATAGACTTTAAAACCAGGTTCGAGAACCTTTTCATTATAGAAATACCACACTGGATTATCGGTGACATTGAAGAATCGGATATCATACTACAACAAGAACTGGTTGGAATAAGCACTAACCTAGAACTTAAGGGTGCGGTTCAGAATGGGGCATCAGGAGTTCGAGCTTCAGAACGATATACCTGTTAGTTATCCTCCATTATGGACTATTGCAAGAAAGATCTTCATAGGTTTTCCATTTTCGTACCTCTTGGTAAGGGATTCTAGCATGGTAACCAATCTTCTTACGGAAAAAAAATCACTGGCTCTGGAGATTTGAGGTTATACTTTACTAAATTGAAGCCAAATATTGAACAATTGTTATCAAAGGATTAGGTTCATCCCTCCCATTAATAGAATTCTATTAATGGGAGGGATGAACCTTGCGTGTTACCTACGTATATTTTGGATTTGTTTAATTTTATGTAAGAATTTTACTAGGTTCTGATTTCTTTCGTCAAAAATCCAAATGTTCAGTTGCATTTTATGTCTTTTCAATAAAGATCTGAATAAAAATTGTACGTTTCCTTTTACAATTTTCTTGTCTTCAAAAACTACTAACAAAAGTAGCTGTGACGTTAATAGGTTTATATAGGAAACTTTAACATTCTGCAGACAGCGGGTATACAGAAAAATATTCCGCAAGTGGTCTACGGAGCAAAAAAGTTCTAATATAATTTACGTATCGTACTCGATCGTGTCTACAATTGCGCTCTCTCGTGTCAACTAAAAAAAGGTTATATTGACACATATAATGCACCATGCATTAAGTTTATTGAACCACAAAAATTAACTCACTTCACTTTTTTTTAATGATCAAATAGTGTACTTTAAATAGATTTTTGTACAAATTTACAAAGTACAATGCAAATATTCTAGAAATTAAGATCTAATTTCTCAAATCTTTGACATGATAAGTATGGAAAAACCACTGTTTATAAGTAATGTTCATCGAAATGAGCACCATTATGTTGAATAGATTTACACGTTTTCTTATGTTGCTGTTGGATTAATAGTATGAAGATTTCATTATTATATTTAGATTTTATTATTTAAAATGAAATTCAAACTTTGAATACTCATTTATTATTTGGTTTTCTTTTTGTCTCGGATACATACAGACGTAACTTATTTGTTTTTACTGTATATTAACTATGTGTACTATACTGTTAACAAACAAAGATTTCAGATTCTTAAATATAACAACAGGAACATTGCAAAAGCATCAATTCCCAGTGTGTTCTTTAAATATTTTCGTTTGGAAAAGGATAGGATTTAACACCATCATCCTGCATAGATACACCTAACGCAAAAAATCATTTATTTTGCACGCATACACACGGCCGTTTACCATACCAAATATATGTATATATATTCGACGATTTTCCCTTTTTAGAGTTACTCTTTTTTCTCTTGCTTATTCTTCAACTCTTCGCCAGTTTGTCCGCGCGTTCATCGTCGTCTCGGTATTGAGCGAGTATAAGAAACGGCGTCTCACACACACCGGCTCTATAAAATCTACCTGAAATGGACTTATGTAGGTTATTTATCAAAATACTTCGTCTTCTTCTTCGACTTCTTTAGTCTACATCACGACGTATGGCTGTTATATAGATAGGTTCTTGGTACAGGAGGAGGAGGAGGTATTTCAAGGTTTCGAATTATCATTTTCCGAACATAAACCGTTCTTTTACGCTTAATAGTCTTCTCTCTCCCGATGTGTCGTCGCTTCGCTGTTTCGATTGCGAAGCGCTAATTGATCGATATTGGTATAGCGGTGGCAATAGTGCAGTCTGTATAGCGCATACAAGCACTACATATGTGTTATAGACCACCAGCTGCATTCATAAGTACCCCATTCCCTTCTTAAGAAGGAGACCAGCTTATAGGAGGCTGTGCAGTAGTCAAGTAGTGAATTGAATAGAATTTAATTTGGTTGCTATTGAAAACAGTAAACGTAGGAATTGTTTATCAGCAAAATATGTCTCATTTGAAACAGAAACGGTTCTGATATGTAATACAATATTGAAGTAAGAAAATGTCCCCATCAGTTAGTTGGACTACTGTACAATAAAACAATGTGAGGAAGAATCGCTGTGCTTTAATTTGACAAAAAATGTACTTTAAATACAGGTAAAAGACCCATTCAATGCGCCTAAACGGAGTTGGAACATGGTGAATTGTGGGTCATCAACTTTACAAACCACAATGTCAGACTCTGAAACATCAGAAAAGATGAGTATGTCCAGAATATACAGCAGCATTCAAAAGGTATCCCATATGCTCGAAAGCTAGAAGCACAATGATTTTAATAGTAATTTCTTTCGGATGTTGCCAACAGGACCAATAAATTTTACCAACAGCCAAAGACAAAATACACTAAATGAGGACGAAAACGAGATACCAAATACAGAAGAACAAAACAGTCAACTGTTCCGGGACACAATTTTTATTACGGCGATAAGGTTTAGTTCGATAACGCCTCGGTTCTGGGCACAACAGTGTATTACCATCTAATACTAATTAAAAAAGCAATTGAGATAGTACAGCATATTAATTTCAATAGAGAAGATCGGAGCAGCAGGCTAAGCGCGACTAACGGACAAATCAGCTTAGAATCAGTCTACAAGATCTTGAAGAAGCTGGGCAGTATATATGGCAAATGGCAATGGCAAATGGCAAACGGCAAAACCCAAAAGAAATTACTACTATTATTAGTGAAACCAGCTGTGACAATTTGTGAGTGTTCATAATCATTTCGTTGGAAAGAGAAAACTGCAATGGATAATGAAAAATGTTTCAGTAGTAAATGGAGGGTAATAACTGTTTTTATACTTCCGATTTTGAAAACTGCGTGAAGGGGGTTAACATGAAGTCAATATCCGTAAACGTCTTTCAAAGTTCGTGAATTTTATTAATATTCATTATGAAAATTATTAATTAATGCTCTGAGCCAATCTGGTCTTATGTTATTATGCTAGAATAATCATGTAATAGTTGAATTACAACAATATAAATTACACACCCAAAGAAGACAGTCTGCCAAGTATTCTTTAGGTGTTATGGGTAGAAGAATTTTGGTTATTTCTGTGGGAAAGCCCAGAATAAGCAAAGCCTGTGGGCTACATTATTTAATAAAACTGGGCAAATGAAGATTGTACTAACAAAATTAAGACCAAATGAAGATAATGGTTCGCTATTTGTTATACAAATTCGTGTTATTACGTCACTTCTGCTTCCAACATGTTATTTTTTAAGTTTTGAATAAAAGTGTTTTCCTAAAACATTTGAATATGGCACATTTGTTGTACCAGACAGCCGAAATTGTAGAATCAATTTCAAGTATGCTACGAGTAACGTGGAGATAATGAAGGCTTTGTTGCAATGATCCGATTAAAAGCATTATTGCAGATAACAGCGAAACAGATATGAAAGAATCAACAGTTTGATGAGTAATCATTTTTTGATTCATGTGTCACTGGCACAAAAACGAATTTAATACTGGAATCACTGGAAAAGAGGTTTTCTTAAACTACAAGACGTTATATGGTGGCCACATCATACTAATCTCACGTAAACATCAACCAGGGTCCTGCCTAGATTGAATGGAGAGGAAGGAAGGAGTATTGTTGGTTCAGGAACTTCGTCCGAATTAAGTGGGGTGATGATATGCTGCACGCTTCATTAAGATTCGACCAACCAAGAAAAGAGTTTCCATCAATCAAGGAAGGGCTACTTCTGCTTCAGGAACTCTGTCTGAAACGAGTAGGGTGGAGATGAGTCAGATATTTCATGAAACTTGGACCAACTGTGTGAAGAATGTTGTTAACTCAGAAACTCTGTTTGAATTAAGTAGGGTAAAGTTGAACTGCACATTGTGGGACTAATCATATGAGTGGCAAAGGAGGCGTTCCAAAGATTGCAACGAAGATGCGTTTAAACTTCAATTGATTGGTTTGGAAGAGGCATGTAACAAAAGCCGTTTTATTTAGAAAACGTAATACACATATTCTTTTATTGTGTAGTAGGTGTATTTGTAATGCTCGTTTTCGAGTATCTGATACGAAACTATAATATTTTTTAAATAAGACAATAGGTTAGTTGGCAGTCAAACTTTGGTGAGTGGTCGTACCTTTGTTCTAACTTTAATGCTGATGCATATTTTGCGGAGGGTAGGGTAAGCTCCACTAGCAAGGGATGTTGTCTAATTTAGCTCATCGGCCGATACGCCGGAAGTCAGATGGATGCTGAGACAGCATGCGAAGTGACTTCTGGAGCACAGATCGATGAGCTTAGTTGTTAGAAGTTAGATGTAAGACGATAAGACATATATGTACAAGTCAGTTTACGTAAATAAGATAAGTGAAGTTACGTGAAAGGTGTCTCTGTGTATCCCACTTATAGCTGCCACCCAAAATCCTCTCGCTAGGTAAGAACTAACATATTTATTTGTATAGTGAAGTCCTAAAGTATCCCCCCCCCCTCCATACTAACGTTTGAATGACAGAAGTCAGCGTTTTTAGAAAAAATAGATCGATTTCTATTTCTTATGAATTAACTTTCGGCGTTATCGGCAGTTTAATTGCATTTCTGGTATCATCGGAAGTGACGTCAACTTTCTTATTTTGAATTTAATACCTTGTATATTTTTACGTTTTTGGAAAGGTAATGGAAAGACGAATCCAATGATGTCGCATACGTTATATTTTAATTTAAGAAATTCGATGATATGCAGCAATAAATGTTTTGATATTCTGTTTTTGTTGCTATGCAAAGTTGGCTAAGAAAGAGCGCCAAATGGTTTCTTGTGACGATCTAAAGAGCTCATTGCTAAGCAAAGTAATCGTAACAACTGCCAAATCTCAATTCCAACAGCATAAATTATTTCTGTTACTTATTGATATTATATCCTGAATTTGTCATACTTTGTTCTCGCCGTTATTTTCACTCATTCTAACTTGTTTTGTTAATTGTTCTAATACCTACATCTCTACCACGGGCGTCGTCCAAGGATCTAATCTGGGTCCCATTTTGTTCCTGATTTTTATAAATAACATCGTCGACTGTTTGCGTTGTGAATATCTTCTATTTGCTGATGATTTAAAGATCTATAGAATGAACAGCAGAAGTGATTGTTCTTTACTTCAAAACGATCTCAACAGCATAGGAACCTGGTGTCAAAAAAATTATTTATACCTTAATGTCAGCAAGTGTAAAATTACAACATACACAAAGAAGTTGAAACCATTGCACTTTGACTATGTTTTCGAGGGGGAGGCGCTGTGAGATGCAGTGAAGTGAAAGATCTTGGAGTTACATTTGATAGCAAACTTACATTCATCTCTCACATCAACAACATGGTTGCGTCAGCTTACCGCATGTATGGTTTTATATATAGAAATTGTCGCGACTTCAGCAATATGGGTTGCTTGATTTCATTGTATAACGCCTTTATACGATCCAAACTAGAGTATGGAGCATTAATATGGTACCCGATCTATCAAACGCACATAAGAAATATTGAGAAAATTCAGAGGCGGTACTTGAAGTTTTTGATTTTTTTAACAGACGGTACATATCCGGAGAGAGGCTATGACTATGGAATTATGCTAAATCGTTTCGAGATGTTATCTCTACAGCTACGAAGGAAGGTCATAAGCATAAAGTTTCTTTATGGCATCTTGAATAATCAAATTGATTGCCCTTTGCTGCTTAATCAAATAAGTTTCAACATACCCCGTCTGGAATCGCGGAATCACTCTATCTTCTATGTTCAAGCAAGTAGAACTAATATAATGCTAAAATCACCCATAAACATTATGTGTAGAAATTATAACTCTATTTCTGTCAGTGCTGATATAAATTTTGATTCCTTAACAGATATACTCTCGCAACTGAAATAGCGGGAGAGGTGGTACCAAGAATATGTAATCTATTTAGTTATTTTTTTCCCTTTCATTGTTTTACACGTTTATACGTTTATTTGTTTTTTTTATTTGCATACATTAAACAATTATAACATTTTCTGTACTTGGGTTCATCCTGTAGAAAATAAAGTATGATTATTATTATTATTATTAATTGTTGTTTCTTTTTTGTTTTATTGAGCTTTATCATAATTAATTAATTATGGTATGTTTGTTTAAATTTGTTAGCTTTTGATAGACAGCGTGCTAAAGTCTCAGTTCTTTCTGTTGTTTATTTTACAATGGCTTCCGCATGCGCCACGTAAGATAAACTTTAAATACCTAATTTTAATATTCCATGAATTTGGCAACAATTACTATGAAGTGGAACATAATGAACACTGCCCTTGTACAGCTGGAAATATTGGAAGGATAGATAGGGTAAAATCTACAGACAGAACTGCTTTAACATAAGATTAAAATTTAAATTATTGTTGCGCAACCACGGTAAATAAGGTGATAATTGTTGTTAGATTTACATAGTATTAAAGTTGACCCAGCATTTTTGCATGGTTCGTGCCAAAGCCATCATACAAATAATAACACAAAAAACCTAAAAAACTGACATACATATTTAACAAATTTTAACAAACTTACCATAATTAATTAATTGCAACAGACTTCGAAAAAGTAAAGAAGTAACAACAATTAACAAAACATGTTAAAATGAAAGAATGACAAATGGAGGATATAATAACAAGAAGAATATTTTTTTTTAAATGAAATTTAACAGCTTGGCAATTGTTATGACTACTTTGCTTAGCAACGAGCTCCTTAGATTAGTCTGGCGTCACAAGGAACAATTTGGTGCTCTTTCCTAGCCAATTTTGCGTAACAAGAAAAACAGATCACCAAAACCTTTATTGCTGCATATCGTCATATTTCTTAAGTTAAAGTATAACATATGTGATATCATTGGATTCGCTTTTTGATTACCTTTCCAAAAAAGTAAAAATATATAGGATGTTCTATTTAAAACAAGAAAGTTGACGTCACTTCCGGTGATATCGGAAATGCAATTGAATTGCTGATAACGGCAAAAGTTAATTCACAAAAAAATAGAAATTGTCCTATTTTTTCTAAAAACGCTAGCTTCTGTCGTTAACAAGTTAGCATGGGAAGAACCTCACTGTGTATATTAGATTAGATACATCCAAGTAAGATACACTCGCCAACACGTGACAATATGTTATTATCTTACAAAGAATAGAGTGCGAACGTTAATTCATCGAAAAATATTACTTTTATTGCATATAATTGGGCAGAATCGCGTGAAACGCTCGCTATTCGGCTGAACGCGTCGCTCATCGACTACGACGGCGAACATGTGTTTCGTCGAGGGATTTCTCGAATTGTTGCCGCATGCATACATGCATATAAAGCGATCATATCGTTGCACTTATGTACGACGTATGGTTTACGACCTTTTGCGCGTTACATAGACCGTGTTGTATGCATATGTACGACGTGTAATAAGCGGTATTAGCGCAGGATGATGCGCTACGCTACGATCTTTATGAGGCTTCGATTAATTCGATTAAATATGATAAATTGTATCGCCTAGATAGAAGGCATGTAGAAGTACAGCATTTTATTGAAAGGATGTTTAAGGATTTGCAATTGTATGTAGTAGCATTAAAATGAATTTATTAAGTGTAATATATTAATGGTTACAGTTTTTTGCTAGTTTTTGTTAGTAGATGCTTCAACAGGAAGTCCTTTGGTAATTGCGATTGTGAACAAAATTAAATATAACAAACCACCACCTCTAATAAATCAAGGGAAGACAGAAATTGAGTAATAAGATTGAATAGATGCGTTGTTTTCTGTTTGGTTGTTGAAAGCTAAAACAAAGAAAGGTTTGCTAACAATATGGTTGGAAAATTGAAAAATTTAAGTTTGTATTATTCTGCATTGCATTCTACGATATTTCATTTCGCTTCTTTGTGTTATAAGTGACATTTATTAGGAATGTGTGAGAAATCCCTCTCTATAACGTGTACTAATTTAACTATAGTTTTTTTTTTAAGTATATAATTAATAATAGTAATAATAAATGGGATAAATAAACTTAAATAACAATAATAATATATGGTTTATTTCCAAGATCGTTTGCTACAATTCAACATTAAAAAAAAATCTAAACAAGTAAATATATATAACTGCAACAAAGCATTGGAAAATGAAAAATCACAAGGTTCAGTTTGGTTCATGAGAGTACTCACTCACCATTCTTCCACTAAACCTTGCAGATAAAATGCTATAACAAAAAAATTAAGACATGCCTATAGTTAAACTTAAATCTAACAATTCTGTGTATGCTGGAGTAAATAAGTTTTAATACATGCATCTCAAGGGCTCGTGCATTTAGTGTTGTTTTGAGAACAGCACATGGAAGATAGATTTAAAACCCTTAACTGGGAACAGTTTCAATGATGTGGTGATAATTAAAGTTGGCCACGCGCGCCAACAGGCAGCTGCGTCGTATTTATACGGTTACATACAAGCCTCAGTGTAGCTTCGACCTTCCATTAGCGTAGTACGTGTTGTTTAGAAATGTTGCGTACGTCGCACAAACGACCCAAGGCGGGCCAAGTTAGAAAATTTTTAGCCGAAATTCCTGACTTAACGTATGATGGTGCTAAAATTGAATGTGTAGTATGTAATGTCCCGTTGATGAGTTGGTCCAAAAGGGACTGTCTACGGCACGTAAACAGTGAACGGCATGCTTCAAAAAAAACTTCCACACGAGACTATGACAAATTTATATTTAATTTATGTGTTACTTTTATTGCATGTAATATACCGTTTAATTTACTAGACAAGGAAGCGTTTGTCTTGTTTTGGAATAACTATTCGGAGTACAAATTACCAAGTCGGACATTGTTACGAAGGATAGTGCCATCTGCTCGTGAATATGTTGAAAAAGGAATTAAATCGGAGTTGAAAGAAACAAAAATGTGGTTATGTGTGGACGAAACGACAGATGGTAAAGAACATTCGGTCGTTAATATAATGGCACGTAGAATGGAACCGCATCAATCGTCACCTTCAATTCTATTAGCTTGCAGACGAATACAACAATGTACTGCCGAAGTAATTGTAAAGTTAGTGTTAAATACATTGGAAAAGTTTGAACTTTCAACAAACCGACTGTTGATGTTTATGAGTGATGGTGCCGCAAACATGGTTTCTGTAGGCCGGTCTCTTAAAAAGCATTCTGTTAACTTGTTACACATTACTTGTAAAATTCATGCTCTCAATCTTGTGGCAGATGGTATCAGAAAATGTTATCCTGAGGTAGACGCTTCAATAGCGCATACAAAAGCAGTGTTTGTCAAATCCCCGAAACGTATTCGCGAATTTCACAGACGGTGCCCCCGTATACCTGACCAACCAAAACCTATTCTTACACGTTAGGGAACTTGATTAAATGCTCCGTTTTATTATCGTAAATATTATGAGAATATTAAGAACGTGGCTTTACAAATCGATCCAAAGGAAGCTGCCGCTATCAAGAAAAGCCAATCGAAATTTCAAGATAGTCGGGCTAAAACGGATTTAAAAATTATTCGCAACAATTACTTCGGACTAACGGAGGCAATTGAAAAGTTACAAGATCCTTCGGTGTCGTTAGTGGAATCTGTGCAAATAGTGCAACATGTTCAGGCACAGCTATGCGCGATAGAAGACGCAAAAAATGTTTGTGTTCTAGAAAAATATGAAAGTGTTTTAGAGAAAGATTCTGATTTTGGCACATTAAGACACATTTGTGAAGGTGCGTCAACAGAACCGTTAAGTTGTTTCAAAGAATTTTTTAATTACGCAAATATAACGTCACTAGATGTAGAACGTTCGTTCTTTGCATATAAACACATTTTTTCCTCGCGCCGCACTCGGTCTGTGGAAACAACTGTTGAAACATATCTAATGTTGCACATATTTAACAGACATTATTCACTTTGCGATTTCACGGAGGACTCTTAAAATGGTAAGTGTTTGAGCACGCATTATTTTATTTTTATTTAACAACTACGCGAAAGTATTTACGACAGCAAACATCTACACACAATAGCTCTAATGGAGCCCGAGGCTCAATCGAAACAACGCCGCTGCCCGTTGGCGCGCGTGGCCAACTCTAGTGATAATTGAATGGTACAAGATAGAAGCATGTAAAAGAGAGCGGTTGTACGTTTTTAGCCAAATATTAACTCATTAATTATTAAACTACATAAAAAAATTCCTATTTAATCACACTATTAAAGAAATAATTTAATTATACTGTAACCTATAAAAAAAACTTTTTCATTAGTTCATTCACTTGCTCCTAATTTTAATTATTAATTTTAGGTTTTTTTTCCATTATTGTAACTTTTCTTTTATTGGATATTCTTGTAGATGGGCCTAATGATGTGTGTTTTGAACACGAAACTGGTCGGCTAAATTTTTGAATAGAACTTTATAAGATCTGGACAATTTTTTCATTTCTACCTTTCATATGAATATTTTCTTAACTTAAAACTAAATGATTTACTTGGAAGAAACATTTTTCTGTCTTGGATTTTCTTGATTTTCTAACCCTAAGAAAATATTTATTTAATCCAAGTAAAATGTCAAGAAAATAATTTTCTTATGTTATACATTTTTATAGTCTTAATATAAAAATATTTTCTTGAATAAAGATTGATTTTGGCAAGAAAATCTATCCTCTTGATGCAAGAAACCATTTCTCTGCGTGTGTGTTGTTAGTTTGAAACAATTTACGTACAGCACATTTCCTAGTATTAGGGCGTCTCGTGCTGATTTGCACCTTGAAATCGATATCGGCTATCACTCAAAAACTCGAGCACCATCCTCCAACTCCGTGAAAATAGCACCAAATATATCGCGTTTCAAATGTACACAATCCGCTAGCAAACGTCGGTAGGGAATCTCTTCGAATCGGGCTGGTTGGTAGTAGTAGCTGTCGATGCAGTCTGGCTCTAGCCCTCTTGTTTTTGGCGGCGACGATGGCAACTCGCGCGCGTAGCACACATGTGGCGTATATCACACATACACACACACACACACACGATACTGCTTTAAAATATTATGTTTCGGCTGCGGATTTGGCTCGTGCCGAAGTAAACTAAAGCGGAGATTTTAATTTCCTGGGAATACCTACCACACCATATGTCGCCGTAGGAGTAAGTTAGCTAGATCGAAGATATCTTTCTCTCTTGTTCGCTAGGGCCGGCTTTTGCAGTAGACTACCGCATCAATTAGGGTAAAAACGGTAAATGGGGTGTGGACGGTTATGACTTAGTTAGTTGGCTTTGAAGTCGATGGCAGACAGTCGCAGCGCATATACATTCCAATTAGGTGTATTAACGTTAAACGCTCTCAGTTGAAAGATTAAAATCTGATGCGTATACCTAATGCATATTTATGGTAACATTAACCAGTCGCGAACTATTTGAAACTAAGGGGCTGGATGCAATAATCAATCAGCTTTATTTTAGCGGTAATAACTGTTGCAGCTCGTATGTACAAATTCTAAATAGTAGGAATGCCCTGATTTATGAAGTAATCTCTACATCAGTCGATGAAATGTAAGCTGTTGATAATACGTAAAGCCCATTTTTGTAAAAGCAAAACTGATTTTGAGTTACTTCCATTTCCTCAAAAGAAAAGCCCATCTGGGAGTTAGCGTAAGCGATAGTACACACTGAAAAAGGGCCCTCTTCAATTTTGAATCGATGGTTTCTAAATGCATATCGCATTTTAGTTTATTGTCGAAAGTAGTACCCAGCAATTTACAACTTGAAACTGACATAATCCTCCGTAGTATTAATGTGCAAACATAATGACTCCTCTGTATTAAAGATTATATTAGTTTTGCCAGCATTTTAAATAAGTTTATTACCATTAAACCAATGAAATAGTTTATCAAGAGCATTCTCACAATTCACACGAATTTCGTGTCTATCATTGCCAGTCACAGCCATACTTGTATCATCGGTGTATAAAATCACAAAGCCTGGTATGTTATATGGTAAGTCGTTAATAAAAATAGCAAACAATAGGGGCCCCGATATAGAGTCTTGCGGTACACCGGATGCAACATCGACAAGAGTAGAAACATGACGAGCTACAGAGCCTCCGCCATCAACTACCCTTACCTCCGTTTAGTGCTGGTGAAAGCGCAATTCTTTACTCCATCGCGCTTTAGAATGATTATTTCTAATACAACAAGCCATTTCTGTGACATAAATATATGGAGGAGGGGTGGGGGTGCTTGGAGTTGGAGTTGGCGTGTTTTCCGAGCGTTCCCAAGTGTTTATTATTGGTTTGTCGGCAACTAAAGTATTTTGAAAACAACAGCCGGATGCATTGGTAAGCCATGAAACATTTGCTGTAACACAATTTGCACAGTTGTCATGTGTCTGACATTTGTTTAATGCATTTTCTGCGTTAGTTGTGCATATGCGGTTGTGTGGTGCGTTTATTGTGACTTCATTCGGTGGATTTAATAGCTTAATGCAATTATGCCAAAAAAGGGAATTCTCGTTGCAACAACGTGCCCAAATTTTCCTGTTGACGGAGCTAGGCAAATCGCAAGTGGAAATCTATAGAATCACAATATGCGTACGCCGTGCTGTAGAGTATGCTATTCAACGGTTTGCTAATACTAGATCGCACAGAAATAGGCATAGATCGGGACGACAACATCTCAGTACGAAGCGTGAAGACCGACAATTAATAAGAGAGTTGCTGAAAAGTAGGAAGAAAACTTCTTTTGAGCTCGTTATTCACTAGTCAGTGGCGATTAACAAGAAACTTTTTGCGAGGAGAACACGTTGACGGCTGCATGCAACTAGTCTGAAAGGATACAAAGTCAGGAAGAAGCCAAGGTTCTCTGAGAGAAACAAAAGGGCACGTTACCTGTAGGCTCTAGAACAACAAAGTTTGGCCGTAGAGGATTGGTCAGAGATCGTATGATCCGACGAATCGAACTTTGAAGTATGTTAAACGATTGTTTTTCCTGTACAAACAAACTGTATTTTTGAACTGAGAGTTATCTTTTGGTGCAGTAAAATTTCACATCGCAAAAATCATGTTTTTTCAAACATTTCTAAGTCTTCGGAACACCTGGTGTATCGATGTGCGACGCCGAGTAGGTGAAAAATACCATCCGGAGTGTGTAGTGGCAACTATGAATTATGGTGGAGGCAATATAATGGTTTGAGGCTGCATGGCTGGGTCTGGCGTTGGCATGTGAAGGCCGAATGGATTCCGAAAAGTACATAAATGTTCTCGAAACTGCATTTCTACCATGGATTTCGAGAATTTTCGGAGATGGATAGCGTCAAATTCCAACAAGATAATGCGCCCTGTTATAAATCTGCCCGAACAATGAAGTGGCTTAATGAAAATAATATGAATCTTCTAGCGTGGCCTGCGCAGTCTCCGGTTTTGAACCCCATAGAGCATCTATGGAGTATATTAAAGCGTAAGATCCGGAACGACTCAATTTCGTCGAAAGAAGATTTAAAGAGACACTTCAGACACGAGTGGAGCGCGATAACCGATGGCGAATGCAAGAAACTCCTTGCATCTATGCCTAAACGAATTGTTTCCGTCATAGAGGCAAAGGGTGGTTCAACAAAATATTAATTTTTATCGTTCATTAAACTTTTGATATCTACTAAAACTGTTTTTATTCTACCCCAATCTTACGTACCGGTGATACTGACTAAAAGCATGGGTGCTAAATACTTTTGGGCAAGGCAGTATGTAGTAAGTGGTAAAACGCTTTGTTGAAATCAATTATTCCAGCTTTTATTTTGAATTTATCGTTTTAATAAAATCACTTTGAAGAAATAGCAGTATCGTAGCTGTTTGAAAATATAAAATAATGCTAGAAAAGACTACAGATTTTTTGAAATAGTTTTAAAAATAATATTTTTTCAATTTTAATGGGGTGGAACATCGCAAATAATTTTAAGGTCAATACATATTCGGAAATATGTAGTATTGAAGAACACAACATCCTACGGGATTTATTGGTACTGCAGGCAGCATCAGTCCAAGTAAGTAGGTAAGGGGGCACCCTGGGAAAAAGAACCGGAAGTAGGCAGCGAATTTCAGCACGCGGTCCCTGTTTCTCCAACTTTTTCTTCACCTTTGCTTGTCTTCTGACTAATTATTTTAATGGGACGGTTGTCCGTTATAGTATCCGCTGTAAAGGAACGGCTTCTGCACAGCTACTGAACAGCTTCTGAACGGCTGTTGTGAACAGATCTCTGTTGCAAAGGGCTGTTCTGAACGGTTTTCGAACGGCTTCTGAACGGCTTTTGAACGGCTCCTGAACGGCTTTTGAACGGCTATCCGTTGTTATGGAAGAGCTATCAGTATGTAGGCTACAGGCGTACGAGCACAGTTCGAGGTCACTCGTCCCCCAGGTCCCTTGTGGCCCGTCGGGGATGGCGTCAATATTTAATACTTTTACTACAATATAAAGTTTGATGTAGAATGTTAAATATGGAACAATATGTGAACCAAATGATACTGCGGCTCCGTTAGCATCTATCTACTTTTTTGATAAAATTTTCAAGTACATACTCAAAGATTATTTTACGTTGAAATTTATCGTCCACCTCTTTATGTTTCAACGAAGTCTTCTGATTGTCGATGATCTCTAATAACCAGTTCTTCAGTTAATTGAATTTGGAATGCATGCAGGTGAAAGTCTTTTGCCAAAATTTATATTGTCTTGAATTGAGGCGGACGGTCTTGATACAAGTAAATGTTTCTTTGCGTGTAATATCTTAACTGCAGCAATAAATAAGCGTTTTAAACATAGTTGGTAACTTGCTGCTTAATGTTTTACAATAAGGTTACCAAGTCATCCAACTTGGAACTTTTAGAGAACCTTTACAGAAAGTTTCTTGTTTATAATCAAGTCCAACATGTATCAAAAATAAATGTTTAATTTCGTAGTTGGTTAACATGACTGCCAAAAGGAAACTTTCAACCCCTTTCGATTTTATTTCGTCGCCATTGCTGTGTTTGAAAAAAAAAAACGAGAACCCTAGTCGGCAGCGCCGAATCGAATCGGAATGGATCGATTTGTCAGTCAGCTACCGTTGGCAGTCGTATAAAAACATTAGGTATATGCGTATGGTATAAAGTTAATTACCCATATGGAAACCGACAATTAAATTACGAATCAATATTACTACTACGTACTTACGTGTATATAGCTAGCGTTTATTTATACGTTTAATACGTTCGTACGTTAATCTAGCCTATCCACGTACCTATACTACATAATATGTATATACAGTTGCGAGCGCGATGTGTGTATGTGTTTTTATTTCCATTTGGCAATTACCTTGATATCGCCTCATGAATTTTAAGCACCTCTGTATGTATACGTACCGTATATTTGTAACGATAAATAATTAGATCGTATTTATATACGTACACCTCTCCTAATGCATATACAATACTGGCTGATGATTGTCAACCAATATAGTACATAGAGGCCGTACTTTCTCTATACGCACCGCATGTACGTAGGAAAATTACGTATGGATATAGTCCGATCGAATTATGAGTTCAAACACGTCAAAAAAGGTAAAAAGAAGAACAAACATCAATTACCGCGTTCGAATTACCGGATTACCTTACCGGATTTACGTTTGCCCATCACGTCAACGGTAACGTATGTATGTATGAGGTCAATATACGCGCGGACAGATTGTCCCGTTGAAATCTCGCCAAGTTCTAGCGCGAGAAGGACTGGATTCGGTTAGTTTCTAGAATTCGCCGCAAATAAACAAGGCGGCGTTGTAAGCAATCTGTCAAATTGTTTAGCCACAGATTATCATATAGTATTTTAAGTTGGTAATGCTAGTTACCGACCAAGTTAAGTACCGATAAAGTTAGGCTAGTGAACGAATCATTATATGTTTAAAACAACTGCAGTTTGCTTTTTAAAACTGAAAAAAGTAATGGAGTGGAACATTAAAGAAAATAGAATAGAAGTAATCGCCCTACATTTACAGATAAAAATGCGGAGTTAGATCTGACACCGTCTGGTTGTTCCCTCACATCCATTTGCTCGGAGTTAAGTTGCTTCAATAATGTGTAAGGGGAGTTGAATAAGAAGAAAAACTGTCGGTATTATATACATATAATTCGGTGAAACATTTCTCCGTTTCAGTGTTAAGAAATTTCCCCAACGGTGAAATAATTCTCCGTTTCGGTGTTAATATTTCTCCTCTGTGAGAAAATCTCCGTTCTGGTGTTAAGATCTTTTTCTGGCAGTAGAAAATTACCCGATTTCGGTGAAAGATTCCTCCGTTTTGGAGTTAGAACATTTCCTCCAACGGTGAAGAATTTCTCCGTTTCGGTGTAAATTAATTTTTTCGCGGTGGTAAAATCTCCGTTCCGGTGTTAGAATTTTTCCCATGCGATGAAAAATGCTTCTTTTTCGGTGTTATTGTTTTCCCCTAGTTGTTCCCACACGTCCATTTGCTCGGAGTTAAAATTTTAAGGTGTTAATTGTTGCTCCAAAACCGTCGCGGGGTAAGTGGTGTTGAATAAGGACAAAAACTTTTGCTGTTACATATGTTTCGAGTCGGTGAAATATTTCTCCGTTTCGGCGTTAAGAAATTTTCCCAATGGTGAAATAATTCTTTGTATCGGTGTTAATTTTTCTTCTGCAGTGAGAAAATCTCCGTTCCGGTATTAAAAACTTTCCGTGGCGGTAGAAAATTATCCGATTTCGGTGAAAGATTCCTCCGTTTTGGAGTTAGAACATTTCCCCAACGGTGAAGAATTTCCCCGTTTCGGTTTTCGGAGTGAAAAAAATCTCCGTACCAGTGTTAGAATTTTTCCCATGCGATGAAAAATGCTTTTATTTCAGTGTTATTGTTCCCTCGCGTCCAGTTGCTCGGAGTTAAAATTTGAAGGTGTCGATTGTTGCCTCAACACTGTCGCGTGGTAAGCGGAGTTGAATAAAAATAAAAACTTTCAGTGTTACCTATGATCGGATTCGGTCAAACATTTCTCAGCTTCGGTGCTAAGAATTTCCCTCAACTGTGAAAAATTTACCGTTTCGGTGTTAATCTTTCTTCTGCAGTGAGAAAAATCTCCGTTCCGGTGTTAAAATCTTTGCTCAGGCAAAGATTTTAACACCGGAACGAAGTCGGGTAATTTTCTATCGCCAGCGGTAGAAAATTACCCGACTTCGGTGGAAGATTCCTTCATTTTGGAGCTTGAGCATTTCCCCCAACGGTGAAGAATTTCCCCGTTTCGGTGTTAATTTATCTTCTCGCGGAGAAAAAATCTCGGTACCGGTGAGAATTTTTCCCATGCGACGAAAAATGCTCCTCTTTCAGTGTTATCGTTTTCTCCTGCAGATTAGAACTTAGTCCGCTTGGTGCTACACTGAAATATACCCACTTGGATATTAGAATTTACCAATAAATTCCCCAGTTCGGTGCTGAAATGTTTCCGTTGCAGTACACTGAAAAACGAAACTCACGATTTCACAGCGATTATCGTTGGTTATTTGTTGCCATAGATTAGCGTAGTTTCATTACCTTCCAGTGTAATGTTCAATAGTGTAGGAAAAGTGCAATGTATTTCTAGTTGTAACAATACATTCTATTGAAAACTGTTACTTTACGTGAGTTTTGATTGGATACGTACTTCGTAGCTCGGTAACATTACTGTCTAACGTTTGTTGTTACACCAAAGTCAGTAGAATGGTAACAAACATGTTTTTCATTACAAATTTTTTATTTTACTTTACTTCTATTAATGTAACAATATATTTTACGCTGGGCTTTGACATCAATGTAATTTTGTACATCATTTTGCGAAACAATTTACATTGCAGACAATATTATTTTCATACCACAATAATGTGAACAAAATTGTTCATAAAATACGATGGGATGTGACAGTACAACAATTGTTAATCAATCAAATCTTAATTCTAAAAGCACAAATTATTCTTGCTATTTATTTTTATTAAATCTTCCCCATTACATATTGTTTTTATTATTTTCCCTTATTGTTACCTATTTTGTTAATTGTCATGCGAAGGTCTTTCTAAAAGTAACAAGATAAAAGATTTGACAAACTAGCACATTGTGTACTAAGAGATGACAAATCCTGTCCAATAAATAAAGAAATAATAATATTGGATTCAAGGTGTTCTATTTAAGTATGAAAGTTGGCATCACTTCCGCAGCACTATACTAAATGCTACTTCGTATATATAAAAATAGGTTTGCTTCTTCTAAATACGTTAGTTTCGATCTTCTGGTTTCCACAAGAACAAATCAATACGTTTGGTTCTCTAGTACCAACACATGCAGGTATGTCGCCTGTACGTCGCAATTAGTTTGTAACTAGGACGTCCAGGTTAGTAACTGTGGTTGAATATGTCAGTGTCAGTTATTATTTGTGGTCGTATTTATATTTAGGTTTCTCCATTTCGGCTGTGGTTTTTACTAGATTGTGGTGTATTTGCCCCGTTTTATTCTCTTTTAGTTGCTTTGAAAATAAAATTATTTTTTTTTCAAAGATGTTTAGGTGGATAGATAATTTATTAATTAATTTAAATAATTGTATTGAAGGCGAATGATATTCGCTTTTCTGTCAACCAGCAAAGATGGCTAAAATATTTCTTTTAAAAATAACCACAAGATTGTAGCATTGAATATTTTATAATGTTTTATTTGACAAAACAAAACCAAATTTTGTGTTTGTGTTAGTTAACAATATTATATTTTGTTAACATGTATTTATTTCTTAAGACAATAAAGATTGCGGAAACGTTAAAATTATAAGTTTTAATTAACTCTAACTATAATATATTTAACGATATAGCTGCTAAAATCAAAAAATACAATCATTTAAATTTTTGAACAAGGAACGGCTAAGAAAACGAAATGTACTTATACAATTTATTAATTATATGTTAGCCTCCCCTTGGTCCAACAAATCTGTACATTTTCGAAGGATGGTATATTTTATTTTGACCGGACATATTCGTTATCCATCTCCGTTTCACAAGTTGATGTGCAAGTTGCCAGGTATTTATTTAATGAATTAGGGTTGAGTTAGTTTCTGCAAGCAAATAGAAGTATTTTTTTCTTGTTATAGGTATTAAGAAAACTCAATATTATACGATTAGCAATGGTATGGCCAAAATCCTGTCAATTTTTTGCTGTTTTTTTTCCAAAAAATATCTTACATATGTATTCGTCTATTCAACCTTACTACGTTGATGAGTGAATGGATACTATATCATATTTAGCTTTGAATGCTACTGTTAGACATATGTCCAGTCACAAGAAAAAATAAAATCTCCTCATTTGGATGACCATACATGAATATCACCTTCCAAAAGCACTTCGGAGTCCCATTCATCAAACAATTCGTATACCCAAAAGTTATCGAAGCGCTCGTGGACATACGAGGACATACGGACATACGAAGGACGTTCAGTAATTAAGCTACTGAATATTATTAGACGAAGCTTTCTGTGGGTCAAGTTGGCAACCTTGGGGACAAATTAAGTCAGCTGTTTGAAAGAAATAAAAGCAAACATAACCTCTTTTGTTCATTTCAAAATGTTGGCTCCTCTCGAAACGTGTACGGTGAAAGACCAACGTTCAGTGATTAGGTTTTTGTTATCTGAAGGTGTGAAGCCGGCCGAAATTTGCTCGTGAATGTTGAAACAGTATGGTGAAAAGTGTTTAAACCGCGGAAACGTGTATAAGTGGATTGAACAGTTTAAATCGGGCAGAACTAGTGTCACCGATATTCATGGCTCCGGACGACCGGTTGAAGTGTCAACCGACGCGCATAAATGATCTTATTCTCGATGCCAGGCGTATAAAAATCGTGACAATAGCTGATTTGTGTAATGATAGTGTTGAAAAACTGTGTATTCAATCATTCATGACAAGCTGAATTATCGCAAAACGTGTTCCAAGACAGTTGACTGAAGCCCATAAAGACACCCGTGTTCGCATTTGTTCTGAACTCAAACGATGGTTTTTAACGGAAGGTAATAACTTTCTAGACCGTGTTATAACCTGCGATGAAATGTGTATTCACCACTACGAACCTGAATCCACACCTTCGTATAGCAAAAATCTTATCACTGAACTTTGCTCTTCCACAGTACACGTTTCGAGAGGAGCCGACATTTTGAAATGAACAAAAGAGGTTATGTTTGCTTTTATTTCTTTCAAATAGCTGGCTTAATTTGTCCCCAAGGTTGCCAACTTGACCTACAGAAAGTTTCATCTAATAATATTCAATAGTTTTCCCGCTAATGCAGTTTGCCTCGTTGATTACTGAACGCCCTTCGTAGATGCAAATTAAACCTTGTACTGTGTTTCGAAATGTAAACAGTTCTCTTAGAACAGGGATTGGCAATCTGCGGCTCTTTTAAGTTAGGAAATAATACGCTTTTTCCAAATAAGATTTTAAATTTAAGTAAAGAAAAAGATAATTTGTAAACTTATTACTGATATTTTTTTATAGAATTTTGAATTTCACTAATCGTTTATAATGATAAACATGAAATCGGAATTTGGTGAGGGGCTTTAAGAGTTTACAAATTAAAAGGCAGCTTTATCGTTTTTATTGAGACTTGTCGAATTTGACCGATTTCAATTTTTCTTTTTGCGATACTGATCAAGCTGTTTTTTAACTAGAATTAGCAGATTTGAAAATTCAAAGAAATTTGAAGTTGAAACTTTGCAAATTTTGAAAGTACTTTTGCTGTACAACACAAATGGTCTGCAATAGAAAATATAAAGAGGCAACATCAAGTTGTTTCTGTTACTCCGAATAGTTTGCCTGATAATTACATTGCATTAGAAACTTATGCAGTTAGACTTCTGTCGATTTTCGGATCGGCATATTTTTGCGAACAGATTTTTTCGAAGAAGGATTTTATTGAAAATATACTAAGAAATCAGCTGAACAGTTTGAGTCTGCAGTTTAATTTGAAAATGAAAGTAAAGCATCATATTTACCGAATGTTGACAAACTTGTCGAGAAATTCAGCTTATTAGAAACCAATACATTGTTATTATTTTTTAAGAAGTATAGATTTTAATTTTTAATAAAATTAACTTCTATAATTACAAGTTAAATTAATTTATTATATTTTAATAGTAATAATAATAATAATAATAATAATAATAATAATAATAATAATAATAATAATAAATAATAATAAATAATAATAATAAATAATAATAATAATAATAATAATAATATGTTTGATTAAGCAGAAAAGAAAAAAAATATCGTATAGGAGTATACATAAAACGCTAAATATTACTACATTAACTCTGCTTAAAGAGATCAGAATCATCTTACAATTAGCGATGCTCTTCCTTCTTATCCGTCAACTGTAAAAAAATATCGACATAAGTGCAGAATATAGATATCATTATAGTACATGAGTTCATCGGTATAAATAGACAGTAATACAAAATCATGTCATGTCTGCAACAACGCAATCCGATAAAGTATAACCCCAATCAATGTAGAGACCTCAAAACATACAATAGTCCTACACTACAAAAAGGCATATGCCGAGCCTGAGCAACACCGAAAGATCACTCATCCCCAATAATCATCCGGGAAAGAAAAAAGCAAAATAACGCACGTCTAGTGAGAATAAAATCATTGCTGACCAAGAAATAAATATTCCTTGTACTTAAATCCTGCAACGGACAAGGATTTGAAGTTC
Source organism: Dynastes maya (assembly GCA_029619315.2). NCBI lineage: Eukaryota > Metazoa > Arthropoda > Insecta > Coleoptera > Scarabaeidae > Dynastes > Dynastes maya. The sequence goes on from JAROYE020000001.1 coordinate 77,739,619, forward strand.
GGAGGGATAAAATTGTAAAGATTAGCAATGTTATAGGAAAAAGACCGCGTGAAAAGAGCAGTACTACATAAAGGAGGTGTAAGCGTACCCTTGTATCTAACGTTAATATTATGAACGTCAGTTCTAAAGGTCAGCCTTTGACGCAGATAGGGGGGTATCTTATACTTTAAATTAAATTGTAACAAAAACAACCAAGGTGCAGTTTTCTTCGCAACCCCACATTAAGCCAACCCGCCCAAGCTAATGTATGGGAGATGTGCTGCCTTCTTCTGATGCCATAGATAAACCTTAGACAAGCATTTTGAACTTTTTGTATTCTGCGAATATCCTCCGAGTCTAAACAGGGACTATAAATAACATCGCAATAATTAAATCTAGATAAAATAAGAGACTCACAAAGGGTTTTACGCAGTTCTACAGCCAGAGAATCCTTACTACTATACAGCACTTTAAGTTTTCCGAAGGAGGCCTCAACAACCCCCGCCACATGCTGCCTAAATCTTAAATCACAATCAATTGTGAGGCCCAAGTTCTTGATAACTTTAAAACATCCAGATTTTTCCCATTCGGGGTTAAATTAATCCTATTGAATACCTTTTCCCGCGCTTTAGGTCGACCAAACACGATGACTGTTGTTTTGCTAGTGTTAATGGTAAGTCCGTGTGCCAGAGAAATGTCAAATACTCTTCGAAGGTCCTCATTTATTTGTGCAATACCAGCATCAACCCGGTCAACGTCGAATGAATGATAAAGCTGTACATCATCAGCATACATATGATACTTACAAACTTTTAGTTCCCTTAACAAAAATGAAGAATAAATAGAGTATATTAGCGGACCCAAAATACTACCTTGGGCAACACCAACATCCAAACGTTTAAACTGCGAGAAATTGTTATTAATTCGTATTTGCCGTTGTCGCCCGCTAAAGTAATTTTTGAAGAAAGAAATAGAATTCGCATCTAAGCCAATATAGTGTAAAATACTAAACAGTAATTCGTGGTTGATAACATCGAACGCTTTAGAATAGTCAAGGCAAACAAGTACTGTTATTTTGTTATTGTCAATAGAACTAAATATGTTATCTGTTATGTGCATTAATGCTGTGACGCAACTATAGCCAGACCGGAACCCAGATTGATAGGGAGGCAGGACCAAGTGAGTCTCCAAACGTTGACCTAGCAACTAACCTTTGACAATACGGGTAAAACACTTATAGGCCTTAGATCCTTGTATTCCCTAGGATTTTCTTTCTTTGGGATTACAATAGCCTTTTTCCAATCGTTCGGAAATACTCCTTTACGCAAACAGTAATTTATAATAAAAGTTACATACGGAAATAATACTGGACAACAAAGCAACAACATTCTAGTATCTATTTGGTCGGAGCCTCATGATTTCGTTTTTATATCTTTGATTATAGATAAAATTTGCTCGTCAGTCACATCAAGGAAAGAAAATAAATGTTTAAATTCCCTAACTAGATTAGTGTTGTAATATACTAGCAAGTTAATGTCTACAGGACGGGACGTCACACTGTCAACAAAATAAGAATTATAGTTTATAGTTACATTTTAGTTTTACAATTATATTTTATAGTTATAGTTACGACTGTTGTAAAATTGGCAGTAAATAATCAATCGCAGTGTATTTTATTACAGCAACTTTATGCAAACCGAAAATAAACCAATTTTAACAAAAAAAAAACACGTTTCATGTCGAATTTTCCAAAAATTGAATAATTGAAATTCCTGACTTGTGGCTCCGTAGGTATTATTTTGGTAAATACAATTTCTAAAAATGGCTCATTATTAAAAAAGGTCGCCGACCGCTGTCCTAGAACAGAACATATTCAATTCAAGTTATTCTATTTTATTTATTTGCTAATACTAACATCAAATTGTTGAAAAATTACATCAAATGTACCTGACAAATTTGACAGGTTCATCAACAAAATTAACAATAAACGCATGGCCAACGTAAAAGAAACAAAATCTCAATTGTTATATCTAAATTCACCCCAATTAAGGTGGCAACAATTATGAATCCTGAAATATGGCGTTTTGGTAAATAAATTTCATTTCCGCGTCCCGAAATATCGAATAAATTAAACATTAAGCAAATAAAGATAGGTATTTCACTCCAGTAGACACTTTGTATCACTCACTAAAGGAGCTCTCATGTTTGCGTTTGCGTTTGCGATGTCTCTTTTGATGAACTTATATCTACAACCTTTTATGACGTCGCAATAACGTTTTGCTAGTGTTTCGGTTAGCCGTGAGCGACGGTTTGGTTGGGGTTTCGCGCGTTATTATTATATTCTCGAATCGTCGACGCTATAAACTCATATAGTAGGAACAAGCGACCCCGCAGCTCGGTAAAACCCCAAGCTGGAACGTCTGCTGTTTGCTCAAGCGCCCCAATTGGAAATATATTAGCATTATGACCGTCGACGACACGCGCTTCAAACCGTAGTTGCTTCAGCCGCCGTCGCCACCGCCGCCCCCCATAATCTGAGAAGTTGGGGAGCCGTAGGCGTTTTGAATTTCATATTTGCCGTGTTAACATTGGTTTTGTCACCTTACGCTAACGCCCCGTCTCGGTTATTCGGCACGATTACTGCGACGCCTGACGGAAGAGAGTGGAAAAAGGATTTTAGATTAAATATCTCGGGAAATCCGATACTTTGCGAGAGACGTAATATCATATTCGACTTGCACAATGAATATTTATAGACGCAAAAAGAAAGTAAATGGAAAAAAACACATTGATTCATTACGAGGAATATTTTAGATATTAATAGAATATCAGAAGTCGATTTTGTGTTAGTAATTTAATGGTGCATGATGTAACAAACCTTTGAGAAGACAGCAAGCGACTTCGTCAGGTCCGGAAGGTTGCTTATGCGAAACTGAAACAATAGCTGTGATTAATTTTCGTAAGTATAGTAGCTTAGCTGTAAAATTTCATATACATTTAAAAATCAAGATAACTTCGTTATTTTACAACGTACAATTTTCAAAAATATTAAGAGCTATAGGATGAATGTAGATGTAGATTTTATCGAGGTGGTTTTTGGCCTATTCCATTGCGACGACCTTTTCAGGTCTATTGTGGTTCGTTCTTCCTATCACTATCGCACTAGCCTGCCGTTCACTAGACCTATAAAGTGATCTGTGATCTCTCTGCCGGACACACCGAGAGCCGCAGTGCTTAACGGTTGCATATGCATTTTGTCACCCCCATCCATGTGCCTGCATCGCCAAGGCGTGCTTGGATATAGGATCTGGGCGTCGCTTACTTTATCAACACTGTCGTAATTGCCTGGCTTTATTGGATCTATAAAAACGCTTTAAGTACAATCTTAGCAATGCAAAATTCATAATATTTAAGAAGGGCAAATTCTGATTGTTGTCTTGGTTCAACTATCCCCTTCAATAAAAGAAAGTCCGACCGCTATTGCTAAGAGAGGCAAACCACCAGAAGACAGACAACATTTCTACAACCATTTTTTGCACCACAAACACTGAATCCAGTCAATGAATCATCTAACACTAAACTTGCTGCAACTTCTATAATTTTTACCCGAATTAAACAAACGTGGACTTGTTTGAAAGGGTATTTAGCGCTGTTTTAAACGTCGCAATTTGTGCCATCCGTTAATGTTCAAAAAACGTACCAGATGGCGTTATCTCCAACTGTACGAGTTTTTCTCAATTATCTCTAAAAATTCAAATGTAACAATATGCTTTTCTTACGTTGTGTTTTGACAGTCAAAAGTAGTGGCGAAAACCGCGTAGTGATATCTTTTTCCTTTTTCCAGATAATAACGAAAACAGCCCATTATCACTAATAATTTCCCTATTAGTTCCAAATACCTACTTAATAATATCGAAACCTATCTTAGATGACCATTAAACAAAGGAACGATAACAATAACAAAATGTAGCAGTTTTAATATCCAAATAGTAATGACTAGAGTTGGCCACGCGCGCCAACAGACAGCTGCGTCGTATCTATACGGTTATATACAAGCCTCAGTGTAGCTTCGACCTTCCATTAGCGCGGTACGTGTTGTTTAGAAATGTTGCGTACATCGCGCAAACGACCCAAGGCGGCCCAAGTTAGAGAATTTTTAGCCGAAATTCCTGACTTAACGTATGATGGCGCTAAAATTGAATGTATAGTATGTAATGTCCCGTTGACGAGTTGGTCCAAAAGGGACTGTCTACGGCACGTAAACAGTGAACGGCATGCTTCAAAAAAAATTGCACACGAGACTATGACAAATTTATATTTAATTTATGTGTTACTTTTATTGTATGTAATATACCGTTTAATTTACTAGACAAGGAAGTGTTTGTCTTGTTTTGGAATAACTATTCGGAGTACAAATTACCAAGTCGGACATCGTTAAGAAGGATAATGCCATCTGCTCGTGAACATGTTGAAAAAAGAATTAAATCGGAGTTGAAAGATAAAAAACTGTGGTTATATGTGGACGAAGCAACAGATCGTAAAAAACATTCGGTCGTTAATATAATGGCACGTAAAATGGAACCGCATCAATCGTCACCTTCAATTCTATTAGCTTCCAGACGAATACAACAATGTACTGCCGAAGTAATTGTAAAGTTAGTGTGAAATACATTGGAAAAGTATGAACTTTCAACAAACTAACTATTGATGTTTATGATGGTGCCGCAAACATGGTTTCTGTAGGCCGGTCTCTTAAAAAGCATTCTGTTAACTTGTTACACATTACGTGTAAAATTCATGCTCTCAATCTTGTGGCAGATGGTATCAGAAAATGTTATCCTGAGGCAGACGCTTTAATAGCGCATACAAAAGCAGTGCTTGCCAAATCCCCGAAACGTATTCGCGAATTTCACAGACTGTGCCCCCGTATACCTGAGCCACCAGAACCTATTCTTACACGTTGGGTAACTTGGTTAAATGCCGCGTTTTATTATCATAAATATTAGGAAGCTGCCGCTATCAAGGAAATCCAGTCGAAATTTCAAGATAGTCAGGTTAAAACGGATTTAAAAACTATTCAGAACAATTACTTCGGACTAGTGGAGGCAATAGAAAAATTAGAAAATCCTGCGGCGTCGTTAGTGGAACCTCTGCGAATAGTGCAACATGTTCACGCACAGCTATGCGCGGTAGAAGAAACAAAAAATGTTTATATTCTAGAATGGTTTGAATGTGTTTTAGAGAAAGATTCTGATTTTGGCACATTAAGACAAATTTGTAAAGGTGCGTCAACAGAACCGTTAAGTTGTTGCAAAGATTATTTTAATTACGCAAATATAACGTCAGTAGATGTAGAACGTTCGTTTTATGCATATAAACACACTTTTTCCTCACGCCGCACTCGGTTTGCTGAAACAACCGTGGAAACATATCTAATGTTGCAGATATTTAACAGACATTATTCACTTTGTGATTTCATGGAAGACTCTTAAGGCGGTAAGTGTTTAAGCACGTATTATATTTTATTTCTGACCATTTATTTTATGTAAACTTTTATGCGCCGACCACTGGCTGTTGGCGCAAGTTGAGAAACTCTAATTATCAGATGTGTAGAGGGGAAGAATTATTTTTTTTGAGCAAGGAATGTCACAAAGGTAAATAGCTGCTACTGTGGGCGTTATACAAGGCGCTGTCTCTAAAACGTATGCCAGGTTCTTAGAATTGGGTACACCCAGGAATAGAACTAGACAAAGTTGTTAAAGGGTAACTACTGAACAACAAGGTCGCTTCGTATGTCAAATTGCTAGAAGGAACCCAACTGTTTCGCTTCCAGAGCTACAAAGGCAGCTTTTAGAAGTAACAGGTGTTAGTATTTCCACTGAAACAATTCGTCAGAGACTTCGTGCTCAACACTTATATAGCAGAAGACCATAAAGGATTACTGATTTGTCTCGACAAAACAAAATTGACCGCTTGAATTAGTGTTTTGAACGCCAAAACTGGACAGTCGAAGACTGGTAACATGTCCTTTTTTCAAATGAAACCAGAATTGGCCTTCGATCAGATGACCATCGAATTCGGGTTCTAAGGAACCGATGTAAGTATTCCAAAATATAAAGATAGTAGTGGAATGTTCTGGGGAGGCATTATGCTGGCAGAAAAAAAAACTCGTCTCTTCCACTGGTCCGATTCTCTTGGTTTTAGCCTTTTTTGTCAAATTGAAATTGATAGAACGGATGTTAAGAGTTTAGAAAATATCTCTTTCATATAGATGATATTCACATTAGCTTGTTTGCTGCCGATTGAGTACTGAACAATTTTTTGAAGCTGAAGGATTCGAAAATTATTTCTATTAATTGTGATTGTAAATTTGGCTTCCATTTTGAACCAAATTATAGCATTTATAAAGAAGTAAGCATCTAACTGATCGACTAGTTAGAAGTAATAATTTTTTGCATTACTCAAGCAAATTTCAAAGTTGCCATTAAATTAAGAAACGTGAAGCAAACTGTGTGTAAGAGAGAGGGAGATAATATCCAACTATAATGAAGATGAACTCATAAATTGAAGCAAATCTCTCGTAAGTACGTTTTTAATGAGCCCTCGCGCGCATGATTTATTAGCTCAAGAATATGAATCTACGGTAGTAAACAGAAAAGGAGGAGAAAAAAAAGAGGAACGTAAAGTGAAACGAGCGCCCTCGTAACGGCGACGCGAATAAACGCGCGAGCTGTATAGGCGTTCGCGACAAATGAGCGTCGCTCACGTTTATGACAGGCGTTCCAGTGGATCGTAGTTGCCGTCTCTCTCGCTTGATAATTGGGACCCGACGGACGCGCACCTCACATATACACATACGCGACAAACGTGGCAAGGTTGTCTGTCTTCCGTCCACGCGTTTCTGTGCGCATACAATGATACGCAAAAATATAGTTACAATAGTTCTCAAGTGAAATATTAAAGTTTGGAGGGTTTGCAGTGGTGTCAATGCTTAAGGTGCGTTCACATAGGGTAACGTGAAATTATCGTCAAGATTAGCGGGAAATTATTTCCAATGTTCTGCGATAGTTCTCAAAATAATTTCGGGGGATAATGACAACTGACATTGCGGCTTACTTTGTCGTATCATAACCTTAATTTATCTGAATGATGTCTTTTGTAATGGATGGAATAACACAGAAACGTTATATACTGTTATATTAATAGTTTCTATAATAATCATGACGAACAAATTTAAAAACAAATGTAAAAAGAGAGCAGGTTGGCGGGTACGTCCCATCAACACTCAAAAGAAACAAGTGGATTATTTAAATTTGATTCGAGGAATCTTAAATCTTGATTCTGATTCTTTTTTCTTATATGCGGGAATGAATGCTGATTTATTTGAAAATTTATTGAAAATAGTAGAAGCAAATCAAAGGTCTGTCAAATATTTCGAAAAACATTTGAAGCGCTGTGGACTGTACTATAGCCTGTCTACTTCTTACCAACAGGAGGCAGTACTAATTGTACAGGTCCAATAAAAGGCATGCACATTCATATAAAACAACCTAACAATTCTGGCTCTTTATATTGCAAGAAAACTTAGAATTATATTTGCTGTATGTGATGCAAATTATAAATCTGTATGTGTGGTTACCTGTGGCTGCCTATGAATCTTCGTGATGGACGAATGAATAATAGAAAAATTAAAGAAAATTAAACTAAGCTACATAAATGATAACGATATAAAGAAAGCATTTTAAATATGATTTTTGTTTTATAGCAAATTATCATACAACTGTAGGTGCTTTGTTAGCTTTAAATCCGGAGATTAAACGGAATATTATTACACAAACTTTATTCAAGAATCGAAATTCTTATGCAACCAAAAGTTTATTTTAAGTTCAAAAAATAAAATGAAAGCAATGTGGCAGCTTATATATAAGACTACAGATGCTTCCAAAAATCGTAAAAATAAAATATTACCTAACAATTTTACCAGTAATGCGGCCCTGTGTTCTGCTTTCAACTCATACTTTTCTGCCGTTGCATCAACTACTTTAGCTGATAAATTTAATGACAACTGCCGCATATCTAATATTGATAAGTATTTGCGTAGTCATGAAAACAGTTTCTTTGTAACTCCTGTGAATAACAATGAAATTATGGAATGTGTTAAAAATTTAGACTCATCTACAACGCCTGATGAAAATAATTTAAGTTCCTTTATTTTGAAATATTGTGTGGAATATATTGTTAGTCCTTTATCGTACGCAATTAACTTGTCATTTGAGCGTGGAATCTTTCCCTCTAAATTAAAAGTATCAACAATACATCATTTACATAAGAAAGGTGATATTAACTCTCTTGACAACTACCGGCCAATTAGTATTTTACCTATTTTTTCTAAAATATTTGAACGGTTGATGAACAAAAGGTTAATCCACTACTTAATAAATCAAAATATATTACAGGATACACAGCACGGTTTTATTTCAGGTAAAAGTACAGATACTGCTCTTTTTAGTTTTCTAACACACGTTTATAGGGCGTTGGATAATCGAAAATTCATTTTGGGGTTGTTCGTTGATTTATCCAGGGCTTTCGACTGTGTTAATCATAACTATCTTTTGTATAAATTGGATAAGATGGGTATTCGTGGAACAGTCAAGCAATGGTTCATGAGTTACTTGAGCAACAGGCAACAGAGAGTTCATTGCGACAATGTATTTTCTAATGTGGCTGTCAGAAATATTGGAGTACCTCAAGGCTCAATACTTGGACCAACTCTCTTTTTGGTATTTGTAAATGACATAGTACATGCAGTTGATCACATCGATTGTCACCTTGTCAATTACGCAGATGATGTTAGCGTGGTTGTACAGGACGATACTTTAGAAAAACTCTTTCAGTGCACTCAATTAATCTACGACAAGTTATGCAATTGGTTTTCAGATAACAGACTTGTCATTAATCAAGCAAAGACAAAGTATGTGTTATTTGCTAATCCCAGATCCGTTGCTTTGGATTTATCACTCTTTTCCAACAAGTTATCGCTTAGTAATAGCGCTGCAGTATTGGGTTTGGAAATCGACAGTAATCTTAAATGGGAAGATCATGTTAATTGTTTATGTGGTAAATTGGGCAGGGTTTGTTTGCATTGAGGTCCCTGCGCAAGTCATGTAATCTGGACACCATGAAAACCTTTTATCATGCTAATTTTATATCTGCTGTACGTTATGGTGTAATTCACTGGGGTTGTTCTCCATACGCATACCGTGTTTTTCTCATGCAAAAACGAGCTCTTCGTATAATGTTCAATTTAGGACCGTTGGAATCTTGTAAAAGTATTTTTAGTAAAAATAACTTCCTAACATTTTATGGAATATATATATTTGAAGTCTTATGCTTTGTGTATAAATATTATAATTCATTCAGTGAAAATAATGTTTCTCACAATTTTAATACGAGACAAGAACATTATCTTTTTGCGTCTAAGCATTCAACAGCAATTTTTCAGAAAAGTCTCGAATACAGGGGTTACCTTCTATACAATAAACTGCCTATAAGCATAAGATCCATTAATTCATTTCATTTGTTTAAAAAACATACTAAAGAATACTTACTACAGCGCAATTGCTACAGTCTAGACGACTATGTTAACTAGTTTGTATGTTGTGTTTTCTTGGTTGACCTGTTTCTTCGTGTTGTGTATTATGCATGTGCATTGTATGGAACATTATAGAAATAAATGTGCTTATTATTATTATTATTATTATTATATGAAAAGTGATCTATTTTGTTTTTTTAAAGACCTCCATACATTCGTTCAGACCTCTCGACATAAACCAACAAACAAGCTGATTGATGTTCTCTTCCGATATCTCGTCCCATGAGAAATACTTCCAACATTTGTGCACGATGAGGCGACTTAGTGAGCTTTATGCTTATGATGTCTACGTAGCAGACGCCATAAATTCTTGGCCTGATATAGAAAAAATAAACTCGGCAAAATGTAACAATTTTTTTTTCAGTATAATCTCCTCTACCTTCAATATATTTATTGCAACGATCAATTGATAATTCTTACCCTAGTAAAAATAATCTAAAGTTTTTACCTAAAAATGTTGTATTACAGTTTTCTGGGATGAGGTTCATCGGGTCGCTACCATTCCATAGATTCCTTTTTGGATAGAGGATCATAAAACAGAACCATTGTTTCATCTCTTGTGGCAATAGACTCCAAAATCGGTTTCGGGTTGCCTCCACACATGTTTAAAAACGAGCGCGCACATTCGACCCGACGTCCACGTTGGAGAGCAGGGCGAATACTTCTTTCAGAAATGTTATACATCACTGCTAATTCCTTTGCTTTCAAACGGCGATCTGCTAGCTTAAGATAAAAATTTAATGACAGCGCGGTATTCAATTTTCGTTACCTGAGAAATGAACATTTCTTAGGTAACTAGTCACGTTGTCTGGCTGGCTATTAAAAACTACGACTCTTCGATATAGCGTAGGCATCGCACATGTGCAACTATGATGCAACGGAGTTTGAAGACGCTTAAACTTGTATAAGCTTGTCAGGCCGAGAATTTATGGCGCCTACCTCGTACATCTTCAATTGGCAAAAGATATAGAGATCTTATTGGCCACGGCGACGGACTAATTTCGACATCCTGAAAGTGACTCGAAATGTTTACAGTTGTATGTGGATGAGCATTACCTTGTTGGAATATGGAGTTGAGAGAGCGTTAGAAGATATGGAATAAGACGGAAATTCATAATTCTTTGAACGTAGCCAAGAGTCATGTTACCCACAACGCATACTAAATATGATCTACCACAATAAGCAATAGAACCCCAAACCATAACACCTACAACTTGGTGTAATGCTTTTTAATACAAGTTACCTCTTTGATCGTAAATTATGTGAGGATGGTGTGATAAATACCTGCGACTAGGAAGACAACGCAATTGTTTTGCGTTTGGTAAATTTATTTCTCAGCATAATATTCTTGTAGCTCCATATACTTAATCCAGCGAACTTTTTTAAGCCATCCAAATAATAGGATATGCAAAACATGCATTTGTTTCGGCAATGACCTCTTCATTTGACATGAACTGCTTTCCGCCAAGCCATTTTTCAAGTTTGGAAAAAGGGAGAAGTCACGGGGGACCAAATCTTGCGAATATGGTGGATGGGGCACCAATTCGTAGCGTAACTAGATCAGTTTTGCTGCCGCAATTGCCGATGAGCTGGGGGGGGGGGGGGGTTAGCATGACGGTATAGCTTTTTTTCGCTAGATGGAGTCCTTTTCTCTCTACTAGTAGAAACACAATCTTGCCGTCCTAGACCGTGGCGACACACACCGGAGTACAGATGCCCACCACTTATCGAGCAGCTCATGGGCTGCTGAACACAAGGTGCCCTTGCGCCTATGCGCTTAGGCAAGTGCACGTAAAAAATGCCTAGTAACAAAACCAAAAATAATGCTAATACAGCGCACGGTATTGGTGGAATCATTCCCGGTGAAAACAATGCGAGTACGGAAAGGAGAACACTAACACGCGGATTGTGTCTACCTCTCGGTTTATGCCCCCAATGTCCACAACAGCACTGAGAAGCTGTTGTGTTTCCATCAATTATTCTGTAGATAACTTCTACTTTAGCTTTTTTAAAATCACAAGTAATGTGGATAATTTACCGCATTATGTACGGATATGTCGTACTGTTTTAAATGAGGTAAGCGTAATTAATAGTATGCATATGAATAATATGCATTTTAAGAATTCTAAATAAAAAACGCTTTATTTTAAGAAAATTAAACTAATGATTTATGAACAATACCTAAACGCTTTCTGGAATTAAGAAAACTATTTACTATCCCTAAGAAAATATCGTTTTGTGTTATAATGGTTATTTATTTATACTAAGAAATCCGTTCTTCAAATTTTCTGCAAGATTTTCTTGAATTAAGTTAACAAATGTCTTAAACAAAGAAATACAATTATTTCATTACAAGTATATATTTCTCTTAAGCGGAGAGAGAAACACAGTAATTGTTTTGAATTAAGGCGGACGGCTTTGATACAAGTAAACGTTTCTCTGCGCGTGCCCTTTAGCGTTATAGGGTAGATGTGCATTAGTTCAGCCGCATCCAGTAGTCGCCCACTTTACTAAAAAAACGGCTATATTAATGAAATACTTGATTTAACATATCTAATTTCTACATCCCAATAATCGGTTGTATCGTTCGCGCGTTCAGAAGGACATTTTGATATCTAACTTCAATTTTAGTATTAAGTTGTCTGTGCTTTAGAAATCCATGTTCGTTCGACTACGACTGGTACGTAAATCTTATTTTTATTATAAGGAATGTAGAATAAGAAAATAAGATTCATAAGGATAAAGATAAGTATTCAAAGTATCTGCAGATATTAGTTTTCATTACTGGACATTTTTTTACAAATTCTGACCTCAAAATGTCTTCGATATTGTTTAATTTTTGCTGGGCTTACCTAAAGGATTACATTCCGATTGTCGACCAGGATGGCCGATTACTGAAAAATAAGCTGGCTTTCCATTTTAGACCGAATATAGCATTAACGTAAAGTTAATGTTTATGTATTTGAATAAAGCAGGTAAAACATAGCTATGTATTTTTAATATCTTCCAGTAGTCCACCGGGGGTAACCTTTAACGGCCGCGCTGTAGTTCGGCCACAATGTTCTATAATGTGGAAATGGAGAATTTAGAGCAATTATATAGGAGTTGTACATTTTATTACAGATTCTCGAATACATGTACTATAACCATAACAGAAAACAAAAAGAAACGATTGTTTCACCAATATTCAGAAGACCCTTTAAAAATACTTTATTTGCCATAAGGAACGGACAATCTATACGGGAGGGTAGTAGAAGATTTTCCGTAGCCCCTTCAGCCTTACAAGACAGATTACGCGGGAGAATTGCAACAGGACCTTGCAAAATAGACCCCGCTATACTCTCCAAACACGAAAAGTACCATCTTATACAATGACTGCTAAATCTTGCCAAAGTCGGATTTTCACAAAAAGGAGTGAATTATTAGACACAGTGAAAAGCATTATTGATAAAGAGAAGCGAGTTACACCGTTTAAAAACAAAGTTAAGAAGAACAGAGGCAAAAAGCAGTAGAACAGTTGAGGAAATAAGAGGCAAGAGTTAAAAGGGTAATGCAGAGGAAACCAAAGAATCGCAAGAATAATGGAAAATCCCTAAGGATGGATGTTTCACTTCCTCAGATGGCACGAGGAATAACAGTCAAGAAAATATTGATCTAAAAAAGGAAATACGTAATGTGTAACACAGAATTTGGCAGTGACACTGAGGAAGAGGGACTTAAGAATATTCACAATAACATGTGCCCCCGCTGGTTCCATTTGCAATGCAATATAGATGCTTGCAGTATCTTCAACTTCAACATGAAACGTTTGTTTTTTCTTTTTCAATACCCGGGTACCCTGAGGGTGTCGGGTTAAGCTTTTTGTTAAAAATCTAAACAAAAATTATTTATATTTATCTATTTATTTATATTTATCTGATTTAATTCTCTTAAGAGGCCGACCAAAAGCGCAATCACCCTATTACGTATAATATCAGGTGTGAACCATACAAGATAAGTATTGTGCTTCTATATTTAGGAACAAACTTTTGCAGCTTAGTGTATATATGCGTGCGGCAGGTTTATATCTACACCTCTATATGTATGATGTACGTTCAACGCTAATAGCGCATAGTCTATGCAGGTGGCCCGGCCCGTATCATGTCACTCTCGTGACAGCCACGTTGATCCGGCCGCGCGAAACGGCTACTACGATTATAACGACGACGACAACGACGGCGAACTTTAAGTGGGTATAATATGACGAACGGAGACAACCAGAATACTAATATTAGGAGAGCTAACATGTGTCAGTGCGGCGCGTCGTATCTACGGTGAAACGTGTCCCGTCTCTACATCAGCCAGTCTATTATATTCTACCGCGTATAAATGACACCTTTTCTATCTTCCGCGCGAGTCTATTATATCGTCAACGCTACACATACGTACATCGACCAACTCCACCGACATCGTCGGAACAACGCGCAGAACGGAAAAATAGGAGAAAAAAAGGAACAAGGAGAACGAGAAAACCTCAAAACGATATTAAGAAACCGCAGTATCCTATTCTATTGAATAGAACATTTATTTTAATTAGGACGACTCTTTGGAAACATCGTTTACGTTTTCTCTTCTTCCTTAATTATTTATTATTACGGTTTGTAGCTTTCTACAGCATAATTGAGCGGAACACACAAAGAAACTCGCGAAGATTGCGAAATTCAGACAATGAAAATGGCTAAGCGTACTTCAAGATTTCAATTTGTTCACCCACTCACCCACCAATGGTAAAAAGTACTTCTTATGGATAATAATAATAATAGTAATGCATTTATTGTCCAACAGAAGACCATTTACAGGACAACTACAAATAAATAATGTCCAGTAAAGATAAAAATAAAATAATTTGTGCCATATAGAAAAAAAAATTTCTTCTTTCTCAAGATCCTGGTACCCTATGGGTGTCGGGTTTGCTGATGTCTCCAGCTGCCCCTCACCCATTTTTCCATGCTTTCCTATCTCTGGCCAGTTCCCTCATGTCTTGTACTGTTCTTTCCCTCTTCAAATCTATCTCTTTTATTCTTCCCATCCATGTCTTCCTTGGTCTTCCTCTTCTTTTCTTTCTCTTTAATCTTCCCTCTATTAGACGGATTTATCTTTCCAAAAAACCTAAAAATATATAGAGTGTTCCAGGAAACGAAAGTTTGCATTACTTCCAGTGTCACCGGAAATGGAATTGAACTATTGATAACACTGGATATCAATTGTTTTTTTTGGGTTCTAGGTCGTTACCAGTAGAGAAAAAAAACTTTTTTTTTCCTTTTCATAAATTTGTTTCATTGCTACGTTTCGTTGATTTTGTTGTCAACTTTTTCAAGCTATGTACAAAGTGGTCTTGACATTTAATGTGTTACAATTGGCAAACAACACTAAAGTATCAGAACACTCTGCACCACACAAGTTGTTAATGGGGATCCACAATCCTTGAAACAGCTGTTCCGGATTAATTAACAGTTTGTGTGGTGCGAAGTGTGCCGATACTTTAGTGTTGTTTGTCATACTACCCCACAGTCCTTGCTATCATTATTGAGCTATAATTGGTATATTTAAAATTTTCATTTATCTTACCTCTTTTCGTTTTTGCTTGATCTTTCGTTTTTAGTTAATTTAATATTTAAAATACGACAGACAGATAAAACCAGTGTTTGCTATACCATCTATTTCATTATATTATTTAACAAAAAGAAGACCATATATGATAAATTTAATGTAGCACTATATCCAAAATCGTCCAAAACTCTAGAATATAGAAATATACGACAAACAATATGGTATACATTTTAAGCTTGATTTGATACAACTGTTAAAGATTCGGGCCATGGCACAGATGCCTTTAATCACTGCAACCTTAATAGAACTATTGTAACAAAATGCCCTTAGATGTGTTAGAATAGTCGGAAGATTTTAATAAACCTTAGTACTACTCTAGAATCTGCTTCCTTCAGTTCAGTAAGTGCAAGAAATGGCCCACTGAAATCTTGGTGTCATGTGCGACTAATGGCAACACATTTACATAGGATGTGTTCTGCCGTCTCCAGATCTACTTGGCATAAACGACAGATTTGATCTTCAGCTGTACCTAGTTTAAATAAGTGATATTTTAGGGCTATATGGCCTGTCAGAAAACCTGCCAGTAATCTAAGATCCCCTTTGCTGAACGATAGCACTATTTTTGCTGACTTTGGCGAACCTGATATGAGTGCTTTCGCTTCTTTTTGTCCTGGAACATTTTCCCAGTACGAGGCTTTTTTATTGGCCTCCCATGTCTTAATTTCTTGTTTTATGTGGCTTTTTTGAAAACCACAGAAGGGGTTAGGATCAATGAAAGGCATACGGATACAATTGTTTGAATACACGGATCTGTTTGGGAGATTTGATGAACACTTTTTTGGTAGATGCTATTAACTTATCCACCATCGGATACTTCTTTCGAATGGTTTCTGCTACTAGGTGATATGCGTGTATGAGGCATGTTATGTGAAGAAGAGTCGGAAAGCATATTTTCAACATCCTACCAACTCTCAGCATTATTGCGGCTCCGTCAGTAACGAACATTGTGACTTGGGTTCCTGTGATACAAAATTCTCTCAACGAATCTTTTATTATCTTGACAACGGTTTCTGCATTAGTTTTCTGAATCCTTTTACTGGATAACAGCAATGAAGCTGGTAAAATCATATAAAAATTGCCAGTATGGAATACTGTTTCTTAAATTCAATACATGACGTAGTATTACTCAAAAGGTAATAGGAGGGGAGGTTTGTAATACTAAGGACTATAGGACTGTACACTATAACTAAAGAAAAAGCAATTTATCGCATTTTTCAAACTTCCAATGCTCATTTTGGTAATTTGAATTAATGGCAGTGAAATTTTCATATACCAAATTTACGCTATCGGTTGTGCCTTTAAAAATTTCCAAAAATGTTCATCAACATGAGAAAACAGATCTTTCTACACATATCCCCTCACAAACACAAATGATTACAATTATTTATACAAACTAAAGAAAAGGTTGGAATTAAAAAAGAAACAGTACAAATATACAAGACATATTTACTTCGCAATTAATGACAATCAGCCCGTGTAATTTTCAAGGTGCACTAGATTATTTATCTTGTATTTATATACGTATTATATGTACACATGTTCGTGCAACATTTTAGCAGAATCTGGCCTGCGAGAGCGCGATAGAGAACTGGTTTTTGTTTCGCGAAAGAACGCGACGAAAGGCGTTCATCTTGGAAAAAATAAATAAATTTATATTATTATGGGTGTAAGGAACTTTTGCACGGTAAGGAATAATGTAAATTAACATACTTCAGTACCCGTGAGCTTGTTTTTATCTTGTAGGTATAAAAATCTGGTTAAAAAGAGGAAATTAATGAAGTAAATTAAATAAACTGCATTATTTGATCTTGCTCAGCGGGCGTTGAACGATTAACAATGTGTATTGCATAAAAAAGTCAGAGTCAGAAAATTTATCAAAAGTCCATTATTTTTTAATTGGGGTGAAAATTATACCGATAGTGGTATTTTCAGAGATATAAAATATGATTTTGAAATCGAAATTGAATGAATGAATTCTAGAAATGATTAGATGAATCGTTTCTAAAATCTTTCGGTTAGAAGATTGATAGAAAATGTTAAATAAAAATGTTGCTCAAAATATTGCTTGAAGTTGTTGGTATATTGATGGAATACTGTAATGCGCTCTTCTATCTATACACACCACACATAATAAACATTTGTAATCGTCAAGTTTTCTTCCTAATGAAGCGGACAAGGACGGGTATTTGATTTGAATTTGATAAATAGTGCTGTGGCAGTGATAATCCCAAAAGAAAGAGAGTAAGGTGGTTTAAATCAGTTGGTCTTGGCCATAATACAGGTGAGCCCATTCCTACCCATCGTTGTACAAAATTTTCGTATGAATGCTCAATATCAGCAATCATTATTTGTCTAAAAAATCATCCATTGTGTTCTCTAGAAAGTTTAGGCAAGGATCGCCTGTTAACCGGTTTGGTAAACCAACCGGACTTAGTAACCTGTTGCCCAAAATATTCATCCAAATGTTCAATGAAAACCGTACCTATCTGGATTCCATAAGAGCATGAGGATTTTCGTCGGCTTATACATGCGTACTGTGGAAATTAAAAGCTCCATTTCGTGTGAATCCGTCCTCATCGGTATAATGAATACTGGCAGTAAAGTTGGGGTTTTCAACATTATTGCATAAAAAACCAAACGTTGCTTGATGATCAGATGGTTTTTGGGCCTGCAGTCGTTGTACATTGTAGGAATAAAGCTGCTGCTCATGGAGGATTCTCCAAACAAAAGAGCACTAATTCCTATCTCGGCTGATATTCTCCGCAAACTCATCTCCGGATTCTGCTAACTCGTGCTGAAATTGGTTTTTCTGCCTCAGGCGTGGACATCGATCTTGATATCCCGGAATCATGGGACTATTTGCCAAATAAACCGGCATTACGCAATCTTTGGTGCAATCTTGCAAAAAGAGGAACTGAGATCTGGCGATTGGGAAAAGCGTCAATATAAAGGTGTTGTGTTTCTCTAACATTCCTGTTAGCACTACCACACAGAGAAAGAAAAGTTCTTGAATCAAACAAATATAAGTCAAAGGTTTCTTTGAGTGAAAGCACCTTTTTTAAGAACAACAGATTCAATTTGTTTGAATGTATAAAGGTTTTTGTTTGACATAATTTTGTCGCGCGTCGTCGGCAATTTCCGTTGCGTGTTCACGCAACAGGGCAATCGCAATCGTAGTCCTAGTTTAGGTTATGCGAGATGCTGGATCGCAGGCGGTGATATGTAAATGAAGAAAATAATAGGTAAGTAGGGTAATGGATTTATATTTTTTACCATTGGATAACTAACGTTAGAATTTCTGTATAAAAGAAATAATAAAACAGTTGCCACAGATTAGTGAATATCAGAATTTGTGTTTGATTAGGGATTAGCGAAAATTACAAAAATCTCGCCGATGTTTTCAAAGCCAGTAACAACAATGTTAACAGTTTAAATAAATTGCGATTCAATTCGCCATACATTTAACAATGCGTTGATCTTTCCGTTTTCATATTTTGTAACTAATTGTAAGTATATTTCCTCCTCTTTTGATATAACAGGTATTTCAGCAAAGGCAAGTGATAAGATATGCTTGCATACATAAGTCCGTTGAGGTATCTGCTGTTCTATCTCCTACCCTTTTTGTCATAATACTTAGCATCCTTCTAGCACCTAACCATATAGTTATCCCTGTCACTATTTACAAGAATAAGAGTACCGCGTCACTACAAAATGGAGATTAACTTTATTATTCTTTATGTACTTTAGCTAGTTTATCCACAATGTTAATAAAGTTTTTCAAAAGATTGTGTATTTTTAATACATTGTATTATACAAATTTTATATGTATGTATGTTCTCATTTTGGGAACGTTCGCCATTAAAGATGAAGTCAAATAAATGGTAAAGAAAAATATATTTGTTTCAAATTGACGAAGTTCTTAAAAAGAAAGAACTGTACTGTTGAATCAAACATATTAGGTATGTTAAATCAAACATATTAGGTATGTTAAATCAAACAAATATATTTTCAAATCAAACTTGAGGTTATTTGTTTGAAGAGATATGTTTAAATCAAATAGCGAAGTCAACAAAATTATTTCTTTATATTAAAAAAGTATATTTTTGCCGCCGTTTAAAATGACAATTTGGTTGATTGAATTTTGTTTGAGTCAAGAACTTTTTTTTCTCTGTGCATACATGAAATACATGTTGGCTAATTCAATGTTAGAATAAGCAGGCATAGCTTGCTCTAACATTTGATTGACAAAATCTATGTCAACTACGATAAGAGAATGCAAGTTTTTGGGAACGAAGGAAGAGATAAGCGAAAAAATGCAGAAATCCTAAAACATATTTGTTTTAGGATTTCTGCCTTAATTTCGAAACCGTCCATTTCTGGACCCACGTTCATTAAAACTCTTCTGCGTATTTTGGCCTATACTATCCATCCTCAAAGTTTCTGACACTTCTTTTTAACACCCTGTATGAGATAATAGGGCAGTAACGAAATTACAATCCGGTAGAGTAGTAATAAGCATTACTATCACACCAGACCAAATAAACATACATCACACATACGACTGTGCGGTAATTCATTGATTGCATTCCGGAAGGAGAAAAGATGTGTTAGACAAATAAACATTCATACACCTTCCACAAATAGCTAATCCGTTCATATCCAGACTCGCACACGATCTGTTTTTAAAAGTGTAAGCTGATCTTAAACATATAGGAAACCTGTTCCCCTCTCGTAGACGTCTTGAAGAACTTGGAATAGGTTAGATTATTATAATTTCAACGTTGGTTTTCCGAAAATAACTCATTTACCCTTTTAGTTCTGAGTGAAGTTATACATCAAACATCTACCCCTCAATTTTCAATGGTAATTGATTAAAGTTAAAAGTAAAAAATCCCATAAGCTCTGCAGTTTGCTCTATGTTTAAAGTGATCCATAATATAACTTAAGATTTATATAATTTAATTCTATGTATCAAAACGATATTTGTAGCGATTTCGTCCTATATAAGCCGGTGAGTGTGTATCAAGCTGGAGAGATGTTTGCCAAGGTTTTCGCTACGTTATTATTGACGCTGTAAGCGATACCCGAAGGAAGTTGAGGAGAAAGATATTAAACTCGGACGAATACACAAACACGGTACGCACACATATGCTGCGCTCTAGGCAAACGTTAAACGGCCGTATCCTGTGTCCCTTTTCTTTCGATATGTTTATGTATATACACATACTTCGTTTGGCTTTCTTATGGAAACCTTGCAAGTAGAATTTAATAAAGGAGAACTCGTCCCATCGACGCGCTCATGGACGATGGGATATCGTTTTTCATCGACGAATTAATTAAATATCGTCTGCAAAAGACAATACTTTGTCTATAAGGTTGTGTTGGTGAGTATTATTAAAGTAAAGAAAAACCCTCAGACTTACCCTAGAAAAAAATGATGGGCAAGCTATAAACAGGATTATGCAAATTATAGGTTATCGTATAATAAAACTTTAAAATCTTCTAAAATTGAAGCAAATGATCAATATATTCTTGCATTTGCATCGGGGGCTGTTTGTTATACCAAACAATGCATTCTACATGAGGGTCACACTATAGGGTAAATGTCAGTATTCTTTGGCCAAAAATAATAATTTATTATTGTGATTAAATTTCTGGTAGGAAAATTATTACATTACGATTAATAAGGAACATATTGATGATAAAATACCTAATTTATCCTATAGTGAATCATAGCATTATTGAATTGAGGCTGACAAACTCAAAAAATCAAAGAGATATAAGTGTAACTTTTAGTTTTGAGGGAAAGAGGTTCATCAAATAAATTCATGTTTTGGAATGTGTTTTTGCACATAACTCGATTTTAGCAAAAAAGTCTCCCCCTCAATTATGTAACAACTTAGTGTTTAATTCGCAGGATTACCCGACAAACTTACAGCGTCCCATCATTCAATCAATGATATTGATTACGCTGGTATTAATACTTACATCGAATCAGCCCCATATTCCTTTTCTCTCGGCTTAGTAATAGGTTTTGATGTATAGTTAACACCACATTCGAAAACTCAACTCGACAGCAGCAATTGGTATTGATAATATTTCAGCATTTCTAGTTAAGCGTGCAAAGGCATATATTGCTCCACCTTTGGCCAATTTAATTAATTTATTCTTTTCAAGTGGTATTATTCTATATAGGCTCAAGCATGCACAGACCACAGCTGTACATAAACATGGTGATTGTAACAATTATGATAATTATCGACCAATCAGTATCCTCTCATTCTTCTTCAAAATTTATGAAATTATTATGAATCAAAACCTGATTAAATATTTTAGCAAATTTCAAATATTGTGCTACAATCAACAAGGGCTTTCTACCAATAAATATATGGATACCGCTCTGTTTTATTGCTTTAGATAGATATACTAAGCTCTTGACTCTAACCACCCTTGTCTAAGTCTTTTTATAGATCTAATCAAGGCCTTTGATACGCTTAACCATTCGATTCTTTTGCATAAATTGGAGCGGTATGGGATTGGTGGCATTTCTGGTGCATTGTTCGAGTCGTATTTATCGCAGCGCAAATGTAAAATAATGTAAAAATGCATAAGTTAGTTTAATTACAAAGGCCAAAATATTAATAATGAAGAATCGTGGCACAAGAGAAACATAAGTAAAATTACAATTTTTTAAATCTTTTTATAAAGATGACATGTTGTATCGAACCGTCAAAAAGAAGAAATGATTGATGTATTAACTATTTAAATAAAGTTTAAGCGAAAGAATAAGTCCACGAAACAAAGAATTTTTATTTTTTAGAATGTAAGATTATGTAGATATATCAAAACAACTACTAAGGCCGTGTTCACATAGGGTAGTGCGGAGTTAGTGTAAGAATTAGTGCAAAATTAGTACAATATTTCGCACTAATTTGACAATAGATGGTTTCTTTTATCATAATGTAATCTAAATTTATCTCTTCTTTATAATGCACGGAATTTCACAGAAACATTGTATGGTATGTTTGTTGGGAGTTTTTACAGAAATCAAAACATACAAATTCAAAAACAAATGTGGAAGGTATTAATGCAGTGCCGTGGTGGACTCAAAGTTTAATGTGGACATAGTTTCACATTTCACTAATTCTTAATTCTACATTTCACTAATAAATGATGATAGCAAAAACTGTGGGATAGTATGGTAGGCACTAAAGTATCGACATAAAAAATCTTTGATTAATTCGGAACAACTGTTGGGAATTCATGGATTTCCATTGTCAACCGTAAGAGCAACACTGCTATGTGAACGATCGCATTTAACTTGCATTGCTTCAAACTTTCGCTCCATACCTTAATTCTTGCACTAATTTCGCACTACCCTACGCAGAAACAGTATAGGTACTAGCCACAAATTGTTCTCACGTTGACCAACTGTGGTTATTGTCTTCTACAGACGCATTGCATACTGTAAATAAATTAAACTCAGGGTATAAAAGGAAAATTTCTGTATGATTTAGCTATTTCAGAGAAACAGTTCATTAAAACACTTACCACAATACTTAGTGTATACAAAGTATTGTGGTAAGGGTTTTAGTGAATTTTTCAGTGTTCCAGTGCCACAGATTTAGAGTACCCGATTAGCTATTTCAGGTTAAAACGATATATTTTTGGACAAATGTTGCCTAAATGATGTATCTCAACCCAAAAAGGGCGTATTACTTTTGGGTCGACACACCCGTTTTTCAAAGGGCTCAATGACAATGCAATCACGTCAATTTGTTCAATTGAAAAACAACTGAGTTCTAAATGCTATACTAAATACCCTATACCCGTGGAGATACAAAAAATGGATATAACCACTCTGTATCTATCTCTCTTTCTTTACGCTTTAAATGAAGACGCATATGTATATTCTATTCCATTCTATATGTAATGCTGACAGCTATATAATATCGAATCTGCAGTAGTAGTGGTAGTAGCATGGTACGTATGGTATGTATCGAGCGAAATGACATACTACAAAACCCCGTATTGGTGACAATCGGTTCGTGAAATCGGGACGTCGCTTCTTTCAGGGGATGATCCCGGGGGCGCGCCCTAAACTGGTGCCGAATTAGCCGCTTGTCATATTGTTTACACTGTCCCGGTATTGTTATAATGCAATACCGGTCCTGCATAGTAGGGTTTGTCTTTTCTGTTCTTTCTAATAGAGATATCGTTTTTACAACCCCTCTGCGTAAATGTGTGTGTGTGCGGGGATATTACAACGTTATACAATTCAGAATTTGCTTTGAGCTAATATTAGACGGATAGATAAAATCGTGTGTGTGGATTTTGAAATCGGTCAAATGGAAGAACGAATCTTTTACTGGACCGTACATAATATGAAAGTGAAATGCGAAAAATAAATACCAAGGAAAAGGATGCAATTGGAAAATGTAAAGGAACGTTTTTTATTATTCTTGCAGCTCTGTTCTTTGATGGAAGTAAATTATATTTGTTTTGTTCTACATTCTGAATCTGTTGAATTAGAAAGAAAAAAGCAAAATTAATTTACACTACCGGCGATAATTATTTGCCTACCCACACTTTTTCTTGGATTTTAGAAAATTATTTATTTGTTGTCATTTAGAGGTATAATTATTTATCTACAAGTGAAAGAAAGATATCATATTAAATTTGGTGGTTATTGTTCTTTTAAACAGTGAATATCCTTAATAAAATTATCTAAAATTAGTATTAAAATGCTGAAAACAAGAGAGTTGCCTTTAGAAATCCGCACAATGATTGTTGCTTTATATAATCTTGACCGAAGTAACAGAGATATCGCAAGAAAATCGAAATTAAGTCGCTAAACTGCTGACTATAACGTTAAAAAGTATCAATGACTATATTTCTTGGCACTAGGTGGCGCCAACAATATTTTGGTGGTAATTAGGCCAACTACAAGAATATCCAATGAAAGAAAAATTACAATAATGGAAAAAAAACCTAAAGTTAAACTTAGGAACAAGTTAATGAACTAATGAAAAAGTCTTTTTGTTACAATATAATTAAATTATTTCCTTAATAATGTAATTAAACAGGGATTATTTTTATGTAGTTTAATAGTTAACGAGTTAATATTTAAGTTTATTTATCCCTTTTTTTTTATTATTACTATTTATAATATATTAAAAAAGAACTATAGTTAAATTAGCACATGTAAAATAGTAACAAAAAGAAAAAATATTTCATAAACCGGTATCTTTTAAAGATGTTTATGAAACGTTGTATGTTAAAGGTTATATCACTGTATGGGTAAGTATGGCATCTGCACTCGGGTTTCTATCGCTACTATCTAGGACGGCATGGCTATATCTCTTGAAGGTGGGTGGCGCCAAGAAATATTGCAAAAATTATGAATTAAAAAAAAAGGGATTATTAGGGGATTAGACTTTGAGATGTGTAACGGTAAAGTAACCAGAGCAGTAAAGTATTAGAACTGTTAGAGTAAGAAAAAGCTGTAAAATAACTTGAAAAGTAATAAAGAGTTAGTGTAATAAAAGGTGTTGTGAGTTCCGTCATCCAGTTACCTCGTTAAGAAGAACGATAAGTAGACCTTCAGGTAAGTGCCTCTCAATATATATTAGAATTAGAGCGAGTATACCCCCAGTCACATAGGGAACGTGACAATATTTCAGTGAGTGCTTTTGAAGATTAGTGGCAACTGAGCGATGAAGAACAATGTGAGCAGGAGCAAAAAGCGTTACTGTTTTTCTCTTCTCACATTATGTTTGCCGGGAGAGATTCTATCAATACCGTGAGCTATTTATTATTAGCGTTAGCTTGTTTATTGTTTCTAGGCACTTTCTTAATGTGTACTTCTACATTAAGTTTGCTTTTGTTTGAACATTATTCTGTAGACAATCTCCACCTTAGCTTTTTTAAAATCACAAGCAATGTGAATGATTTACTGCATTATGTACGGATATGTCGTACTGTTTTAAACAAAGTTAGTGCAATTAATAATGTGATTGTAAATAATATGCATTTCAAGAATTCTAAGTACATAAATGTTTTATTTTAAGAAAATGAAACGATTGATTTTTGATGAACAATATCTAAACGTTTTCTTGAATTAAGAAAACTATTTACTATCTTTAAGAAAATATTGTTTTGCGTTATAATACCCATTTATTTATACTAAGCATCGGTTTGTTAAAATTTTCTGCAAGATTTTCTTGAATCAAGTTAATAAATGTCGAACAAAGAAATACAATTATTTCATTACATGTACATACTTCTCTTAAACGGTGAAAAAACACTAAAGAAAATATTTCTTTTGCTTTAAAACAGTTATTGTATTGTGGGTAATTGAAACAGTAATTGTCCTGAATTGAATCAGACCGCCTTGATACAAGTAACCGTTTCTCTGCGTGTAGAGTTATGTTTTGGTGGTGTTTCTCACTCTACTTACTTTATTTCGTGTTTGTGAATTATTTACCTATTTGTTTGCATTATTATTATTACTGTGAATGCTGAGGTTGAACACTGTAAGATGTTCTGGGGACAGGCGTTTCTCTTGCAATTGGCGAAAGCTGTTGGGAGATATGAAGGCATGAATTATTATTATTCTCAATAAAACCACGAATCATTACAAAAAATTCCTTTAGAATCTGTACCACATCAATATTATCCTAACCAACTCGTTGATCTTAATTAATAGCTAAAACTTGCTTAGTATATTGTATTGTACTGAAAATAGAGATTTATTATTCGTTTCTGACGTTTCAGATTTCATTCTTCAGATCGTTGACATTCAATTGCTCGTTAATTTTCTATATAATACCGATTCTGTCAGTTGGAATTGTTTTAATTTTTCTCGCCTCGTTAGCCTTTCAAACGCAGACCTTACGCAACTAATTCATAAAATCTCGGGAGCGTTTTAACGTTTCGACTCTAACGAGGCGCGAAATGCTTGCACAACTTGCAAGATAAACTCTCTATCTATAAACGTGTGTCCGTACATATACACACGACTTTATGCCCGCGTTTTTTTTTCGCGGTGTCGTTATAAAAGCGTGTGTATGTGCCCGGGTGTCACTCTCAGCGAAACCGTTATCTGTAATATGCCCTGGTCGCAGTCCCGTGCATGAATACGTATGCGTCTATGGGCATTCGATCGCGTATTGTAAACGCGAGCGTTTATGCCCGCGTGCCGACTCTTAACAACCACCTCTAATAATATTAAATATTATCGTAGAAACGCTGAAAGGTACACATGTAATGGTAATCGGCCGAGATTAGCAAATACGCCGTTCTGACACGCTGACAATGACGTAGGTACATAATTACACGAACCGTAACTACATTTTAACAAATCTGTACACATATATATGCGCTGATACGACGTGCATAAATGGTAAAAGTAAGCGCCACCGAGATGGCGTCACCTGTCGTCGAATCAACTAACACACTCGCGGTAGTAATTAATACCGTAGCGCTGTTGTAATAGTGCAATCCGACTGATTTTATTTTATAAAACGTCTGCTCGGAGAAGCGAAAGAAAATGGTAACACGTAAGATAAGGTTATACAAGCGTAACATTTAGGTTTATTAATATTAAGAATAATTTCCAGTAAAGGCAGTGACGGACCTACAGCTATCGAGGCTCGGGGCGGAAATCTTCCTGGGACCTCTCTTATCATTAGTTTGAGCAAACAGCGGTAACAGTCAGTGTACGTGGTGCGGAGTCGGCGATTATTTATTTCACGCGTTCACAGCGTCAGTACTAAATCGATGCTGTATGCGAGTAGTTCTGTGTATATGTAGGCTGGCGTAACTTATTTCGTAATTGTACGCTTATATTTGCTTTAAAAATGTCGCAGTTAGGTACGTCGAGAAAACGACCAATGGCAGACACAGTTAAAAACTTTATAGTGGACATGCCGGACTTAATTTTTGATGGCGTTAAAATTCAATGTCCAGTTTATAAAATCCCTTTAATGTGTTGGTCGAGAAGCCATTGTCAACGTCACATCGAAAGCAAACAGCATTCTTCTGCAAAAAGTGGCATACAAGACCAAGAAAAATGTACATTTGATTTATGTGTTACTCTTATTTTATGTAATCTATCGTTTCGTTTACTAGATAAAGAAGCATTTGTCTCCTTCTGGAATAAATATGCGGACTGTAAATTACCTAGTCGGACATCGATACGAAATCTAGTGCTATTTGATCGTGAACATATAGAAAAAAGAATGAAAACGGAATTGAAAGATAAAAAACTATGGTTGTGTGTGAACGAAACAACAGATCGTCAAAAACATTCTGTGGTTAATGTAATGGTACGCACAATGGAACCACATCGACCGTCACCCTCAATTTTACTAGCTTCCAGACGAATACAACAATGCACTGCCGAAGTAATTTCAATGTTGGTGTTAAATACATTGGAAAAGTTTGAACTTTCAACAAATCAACTGTTGATGTTTATGAGTGATGGTGCCGCCAACATGCTTGCTGTAGGTCGATCTCTTAAAAAACATTGTGCTAACTTGTTGCATATTACATGTAAAATTCATACTCTCAGTCTCGTAGCAGATAGTATTAGAAAATGCTATCCCGAGGTAGACGCTCTAATAGCACATACAAAAGCTGTGTTTGTAAAATCTCCAAAACGTATTCGGGAATTTCATAGACTATGGCCCGGTATTCCTGAACCACCACAACCTATTCTTACTCGTTGGGGAACATGGTTAGAGGCTGCATTTTATTATCTTAAATATTTTGAGAATATAAAGAACGTAATTTTAGAATTCGACCCAAAGGAAGCTGCGGCTGTCAAGATAAGCCGCTTGAAATTTCAGGATAGTCAAGTTAAAACAGATTTGGAAATTATTCAGAACAATTACGTGGGACTAGCGGATGCGATCGAAAAACTACAACATTCTTCGGTGTCGTTAGTGGAATCTTTGCAAACAGTGCAACATGTTCACGCACAGCTATACGCGATAGAAGACGCAAGAAACGTTTGTGTTTTAGAAAGGTTTGAAAGTGTTTTAGATAAAGACTCTGATTTTGGCACATTAAGACAAATTTGTGAAGGTGCGTCAACAGAACCGTTAAGTTATTTGAAAGATTATTTTACTTACGCAAATATAACGTCACTAGATGTAGAACGTTCGTTTTCGGCATACAAAAACACTTTTTCTTCACGCCGCACTCACTTTACCGAAACAACTTTGGAAACATATCTAATGTTACAAATATTAAATAGACACTATACACTTTGTGATTTCACAGAGGATTCTTAAAGTGTTTGAGCACGTATCACATTTAATTTATTTTGTGTAAACTTTTATGCGTCCGCCACTGGCTTTCAGCGCAGTTGCGTTGCTCTAGTGTTGACGCTATAATTTGTGCCAATATCACTCGACAGTGCTTTCAAATAAAAAAAAAATCAAAAGTATCCATTACAAAGGCCTTATAGGGACTACCTTTTTTCTTTGCCAAGCGTATCACAAGAATCCATTGTGATGGCACGTAAATAGATCCACCTTTTAAAACCATTTTTTTTTTCGCGTTCTATACAGAACTTTCATTTTGCGTATGGCCTGTAATTAAAAATTTATGGATGATGCATGAAATCTTTAAATTTAAAACTGCATACAGATACATCGCAACAATAAACTTGTTTTTATTCTGCCCTGGGCAATTGTCAGAATAAAAGGTGGCAGTTTTGCCACCATAAAATTGTTTTAAGTTTTTTAAAACCCAGGTGCCAATTTCATTTGCTCTCCTTTTCGTACAATTCTCGCTCCAATCATAGCAGTACCTCTTTTGGTACTGCATAAAAAATAGTGAAGTTATAAGTTGCTAATTTACTTTTATAATAAAATGAGGAAATTACGCCACGAGGAGTGGGAAGCATTGCTTGCAAATCGTAAATGGCAACTATCTTACTTTCGTTTTCTGTCGCCTCTTGAATATCTCTTGCGTTTTAGATTGCTATTTGAAGCATTGACTTGCTCTTGAATATATTATAGTGGTGTTTATAAACAACTGAAAACATTATTTCAAATTTTACAATGTATAAGTAGTCAATTTGACAGTTTGGAAATGCAACCACGGTCATTTTAAAATACGGTACTTTGTTCACTGCCGGGTTCGAAATATTTAAAAAAGCTTATTAATCTGTCATTTTTGATGTTTTATAAAAATATTTTTAACTTTCTTATCAATAAAAAAAAACTAAAACTGTTTTTTGCCAGCTTTGACCTCTGAAAATCTTTTTACAGCTTCATCAAAATTAACGTTGTTAGCTACTGCATTTTCATTGGAAAGGATTGCCAAACTGTTAAGGCTTGGCTTATTGTTGATCGAAGATAGCCTTTAATACATTTCAACTTTGAAAAGCTTCCCTCGCAAGAAGCAATTGAAACACACACTGTCAAAAAACTCTTTAGTGCCAAATATAGATTAGGGATTGATTCTTGGAAGTCCATTTCCACAATAAACATTAAAGTTTTCAGTGCAAACCATCTTTTAGCTTTGTCCTTTTCAACTTTCGCTGCTTGACGATGACGTCTCAGCCGTTTAACTTCTGGTAAAATTGAATTTTCTTCTATCTCATCAAAAGTTTCCGTGAAGCTTGAAATCAACTTCGAAAATTTATAATTTATATATTTTTGCACCGAGTTGTAAGTTCTTGATAGAAAGCATCGATAGACTGAAACATGCATCTTCTTAATACTTGTTTCAATGTCAAGGCTCTATCTCTTGCCTCTTCTGCTTGCATCATCTTCTTAATTTTTCAGTGGGTATGCCCATTTCTTCACAAGTTGTTGCGTTGTTTCAGTCAGTTCATCTCGGTTCTCTTCCAAAGAAAATGTTAAAGCATCTTTGTACGGTTTTATCCAAAGTAATTCCTTCGATTTGCAGGTATTTTTGAGTATGGTGTACCTTTCCAAAAATTTTACACCACAAATGAAGGTAACCGAGAAAGTTGAAATCACAAATGTTTTTTTATCAAAATTTAAACCGAATCTCTCGTGTTTATATTTTTTGTTGGATCACACGCCTTTTCTACAGCCTGCACCAATTATTTGTGAACATTTTTCATCACTGGTTCCACTGCATGATATTGCTCACTCCATTTGGTTCCGGACAGTTATCCCCACAGTATCTGATAATACAACCCACCTGTGGGTCGAAGAAGAGTAGAAGTTGTAAACGCTTTTTAGCGTTTCAAAAAATATTCCACAAGTTGGAACACTTCTAAATGCGCCCCGCATAAAAAAGCGAGTGATTAGCGCAATGTACAAATAAAGCTTTCTTATTAATTCGCTGTATCCTAGCTTGTACCCTAGAGTGAACACTTGCCATAGTGCAAGTGTTATCATACTTTTGACTTCGACAGCAGTTTACGTTCAATCGTTCTTTACTAATGACATTTAGTGATGTCAATAGCCTTTTTTTCCAGCAACAGGAAGAAATCCCAAAAACGATTCCTAGAATACAAGGCCCTTTTCATATACCTACATATAGGTACTGTAATCTTATAATTTGCAATTTCGAACGTAGTATAGCATAGATTGAGTCTTCCAGTTGCGTCCCTGCATGGCATACATCCTACTGAGTATTAAAAATAAGAATATTCCTTGAAAATTCATTAACAAATTATATTTCGAAAACTATAGTTATCCAAATTAGCTGTGATTAAACAATCGCTAATAATGGAGTGGAGGGACGCCAATTAATTTCTCACTTTGCGTCAAGATATTCATCCAGGTATCACGTGTTTGGCTGTGTTCCCAATTTCTAAGTATTTAACGTTTAAATCTTACCATAAATACGACGCAAAAGTCAAGTTTAGTATTTTAAGAATATGGAGGGTACCTGTAGGTAACATAGAAACATAGCATTTACATTAGATCGCCATAATTCCAGGTTAGTTTTTTTTTTCCAGTTTTAGTACTCGTAAAATTTCATTAACTGATGTCTAGTTTAATTTAAATTGTCAGAGGTGTGTGTTTAGGACACTCCCGGACTGCATTAATTTCTAAAAACGATTTTTTTTCCCACGTTAAAAACATTATAGTACATATACATAAGATTCTTTGGATGCCCCTTCTGATCAAAGGCCCGAGGCGGTGTCCGTATTCTCATCAAAATATTAATGAAAACGTTGTAAAGTACACCTGAAAGAACTGTCTTTGTGTTCGACATGTTATTCAACTCCACCTGCATGCGGTTTTACTGACCAATTGTTGTTTTATGCAGTTACATTAACTGTTGTTGCACTAGTATATTAAATAACTATCGTAAAAATTTCAAAAATGAATAGTCAAAATCTTTTGGCCGTGGTGAAATAAATTTTTTAGACCCTAGCTCATAGGCGTCCTAGTTTGATTTGAACCATGTTCTCTAGAATGATTTATTGATGTCGAGAAATAGCATCGATAAGGACAAGTTAGGCTAATCGCAAGAGAAATGTAGTACTAATTTATAGAAAATATGTAATTCATTATAGTCATTATTTCATATTAATTCAACAAGAATTGTCATTTTCCTTACTGAAAAAAGACGAGTTTAAAACGTTTTTGTGACAATTTTTTGAAATAATATTTTTGAAACAATTTTAACAAAACATAAAAATTACAATACTTTTCGACTAAAAAATATACTTTCTCCTGCAGGTGCGTTACCTGAATGTCGTTCCATTTCCGCAAAATTCATTTTGACTTATCTCCGCTCAATGAAAACGTTTCGCAGCAGGTACTTTACTATCCATACTATTATGGACGATGGACTTAATAAATCAATATCGACCTCCCCGTGAAAAGCCGAGTGTTCATATTTGATTTATGATTTTATGGCCAGTGTCTGTCATTGATATTTCACCTTATAGGCCATTCTTCTCGACGCACTCAAGAATAAATAAACATTGACCACTACTACAGCCGGTGTTAGGGCAAAGAAGCTATTTGGCTTTCGGGTACCGTTGCAGCGATTCGTCAAGGTGTGTTTTATTCCCCATTTGCACGGTTTTATAAACACCTGGCGTATATATCGATAGTGGACGATGATACGGTCGTAAAAGGTGAACTCCCATTATACAGGATGTTTACTAAACAAACGGCAAAAATTCAAGGGGTTATTTCATGAACTATTCTAAGAATATTTTCTACTTATATGATTTTTGAAACGGCCCTTTGTTTCGAAGATACAGGGCAAGAAAATTTTTCAACAAAACCAATTTTGATATTTTTGAAATTATTAATGTAGCCCAAAATAAAAATATGGCTAGACTTACCGAGTATAAAAAAATTGTAAAAACGCGTTGTTATCTTTTAACAACATTACGATTACAAAGAACGGCTGTTTTACCCACTAACAATAGGCAAGTGCAGACATAGAAAAGTAAATCAGTTAAAACGTGGATTTTGTTTGAATACGTTTCGTGATTGATCATTTTGTAAGTGTCAAATTTGTTGAGACTGATTGACGTGTATTTTCTGTCTTTTAATACTTAAACTTTTGTTAGTGAAGTCCTCTATCATGAATCGCTATACGAACGCCGAGATGACTGACATTTATGGACTTGCTGATGAACGATTTCCTGACCGTAATGTTCCTTCCAACATATTCATCAACGTCTTCATGAAACAGGCACATTGAAACGAAGTGGAGGACCAGGAAGGCAAATGACAGTAAGAACGGTAGAATTAGAAGAGAATGTGCTGGACATGATAGAGGAAGATCCAGGTACTTCTACTCGAAAAATTGCAAATACTTTGAATGTAAGTAATGGGACTGTTTGGAAAATTCTTAGGGAGTATTTGTTGTACCCATGCCACATACAACGCGTTCAGGCACTTCTTCCTGCTGATTTTCCTCCACGGATTGCACTCTGTCAGTGACACTGATTCTTTTTACCGATGAAGCGAGTTTCTCAAGAAATGCAATAAGGAATTTTCACAATAACCATGTGTGGGCTGAAGAAAATCCACATGAGGTATTTGAAGATCGTTTTCTGCATCAGTTCTCGTTGAACGTTTGGTTAGGAATTGTGGGTGACTGGCTAATTGGACCGGTATTTCTACCAGGAAGACTTACCGGCGAGGTGTATCGAAACTTTTTGTTTATCGCCTCGTATCCCTTTTTCGAGGTTCATTATGGCGCACAGGTTTAAAGCAGAAATATCTGCTTGAAATATATTGGTGTGGGGTCCTGTAGGCATTTTTCGGTGGTAGTTAGGACTACTAATGCCTATATCTGTTTCGACACCGTCTATTCTCGAGCCGTCCGTGTACCATTCCAGGGTACCTCTTTTGCGTGGAGGTTCACCGGATGCCCACTCAGTGCGGCTTTCAATGATCACCTTATGCGAACTGTATTGGGATCGTGTCCTTTGCAATATGCATCAGATAATTTATGCAGGAATCTTCAAGGATTCTGAAATGCCCTCTAAGATCCAAAAACTGTAATTTTTCATTCCACTAAGAGTGAGGGCACTCGATATAGCCTGCTTTTGAATGTGGATGTGAAGCGACGTTATTCCCAGCATGACCTTCAGAGCTGCTGTGGGACAGGTACGCATCACACCTGTGATGTTGAGACATGCAAGTCTCTGAATATGTTGAAGCTACTGTTGCACAGTCTTCTGAGTTGCTCTTGGCCACCAAACCAAAGAGGTGTAGGTGATCATGGGTTTGATTAGTGCTGTATATGTCCAAAAGGTCATTTGAGGCATAAGACCCCAGTTTTTATGAAGCAACCTTCGGCGTACTAGTGATGACGTAATGACTTTTTTTTGTAAGTTGAAGATGTGGGAGTTGCATGTTAGTTTCTTGTCGAAGGTAACTCCCAAGTATGTAACTTCATCGCTGAAGCTAATGGTTTTCCCTTCGATAGAGGGTAATTTAAGATAGACCTTTCTTCTTCTTGTAAAAGGGACGATTTTAATCTTTTGCGGGTTTATGCGCAGGCTATGATTGTGACACCATTTATAGGTTGTTGAGAGCTCTTTGCATAACTTGCGGTATGATATTCTCATATTTTCCACGGATCATGATTACCAGGTTATCAACGTACCCTTGCACCTCATATGCGTTAGAAGTTAAGTTCTGTAGGAGATCATCTACAACAAGACACCAAAGTAGAGACGACGGGGCCCCTCCTTGGGGACAGCCTCTCTTGGTTCTAATTGTTGTCATTTCAGATCCAGCCTAGCGCTTATTCGTCGACTTTAGAGCATGGCTTTAATCCATTTTGTAGACGACGGGTGAAAACCTTTGGCAGAAGTTGCTCTTTCAATGATTTTGAAGGAGGTGTTATCAAGAGCACTCTATGTCTAAAAATGCACAGAGAGCTATTTCTTTTGCCATAAGTGTCGCTTCCAATTTGCTTGTAATAAATTAAAGGGTCGTTATTGTTGATTTTGCCTTCTGATAGGCATGCTGGTTAGGATGAAGCGGGTTTGCGCTATGATACAGAAGAAGATAATTCAACTGCGACTATTCCAAACAAATGCTCTCATTTTGCATGGGTGGATGGAGATCTAGATTCACGTATTTCTACATTTTCAACACCAAACTACTTCAAATTTGCTGTTATGTCTATTGTTAAAGTTTTGGAGCAGTTTTTGACGCAGATCTTGTAGTGGAACCTAGTTGAACAGACGAGACTTTATGCACAATATAAAAATAGTCTCGATCCTATAATTTCAGGTTAAGAACTAAGATATGCAATTGCAATTCTTGTTGTAAGTGGCTACAATAAAAATTGCCGAAAAAGATTTTATTGGGATTCAAATAATGACATGTAAAACAATCTAATTTCGGAATTAATGCGACGTAACAGGTTCTTTCCCATAATGGAATATTTGCACTGTGCAGAACAATCCTAACCTACTAGACAAAGTGTGACCTCTAATGAACAAATTAAAACCAAAATGTCTTTTTTGCTCCCGAAGAAGCTACGATGAAGCTATGGTAATTGATGAAACTATGGTAAAATATTTCGGGAGACATTAGAGGAGGACCCGTACGCTTTGGATATAAGATCTGGTCCCCTAGGACTTCTTCAGGTTATCTTATAAGTTTCGATCATTATCAGGAACAGTGTTCGCACAGTGTAAAAGAGAACGAAATCATTTTTGAAAAACCTATAGAACCGTTTATCCGTATGTTGGGTGAAATTTCTGAAAATAGGCAAAGGTTGCCCTATAATTTTTTCCTTGACAACTTATTTAGAAGTGCAAGTCTTTTAAATTACTTGCGTGAAAATGGTTGCAGAGCAGTCCTTTGCCACGAAAACAAACAATTTTGAAAAATTACAAAAGAGGACAGTATTGTTCAATTTGAATCAAAGAATGTGAGGTATTATTTGCCAAGTGGTTTGACAATAAGTTAGTTGGCGTCAACTAACTATGGGGTTGTTCTTGTCGAATTAGTTAGGAGGTTTTTTCAAAAAGAAAAGAAGGTTATTCAGATACCAACCACACATTATTGGCTAATACAATAAACGCAATGGAACGGCGGAACTGATGTAATGGTAAAAAATGGTGGCGGTGCCTTTTTACTTGGATGCTTGGTATGATAACTGAAAGTGCTTGGATTCGTTACAGAAAAGCCGGAAATACAGTTACACAGCTACAATTTTGTCGAGAAATAGCACAGGTGTACTTCACTAAATAAGGAGTGTCTAAAAAGGGTCCTGGCAGACCTTCGTCAGCGCTGGTCAGCTCATCACAAAATAGAATCAGCGATGGTATTTAAGGTACGATCGAATGGATCATTTTTTAGTCCAACAGAAGCGTTGCGCTGGGTAAGGTTGTTCTTCTAGTACATATTAGAACTGCGTGTAAGAAATGCCTAGAATGTAACTTTATTTTTCATAAATAAATGATAGGAATTCGTACATACAGTTTTGTTTTTTATGTAAATTATATGCCCAGTGTTACCATATGGTAACGCCTCTATTATAACTAGTTTGGGCAAACAGCGGTAACAGTCAGTGTAATAGATATGTGGTACGGAGTCGGCGATTATTTATTTCACGCGTTCACAGCGTCAGTACTAAATCGATGCTGTATGTGAGTAGTTCTGTGATATGTACGCTGTCGTAACT
Organism: Dynastes maya; assembly: GCA_029619315.2. Classification (NCBI taxonomy): domain Eukaryota; kingdom Metazoa; phylum Arthropoda; class Insecta; order Coleoptera; family Scarabaeidae; genus Dynastes; species Dynastes maya. The sequence continues at coordinate 77,776,016 of JAROYE020000001.1, forward strand.
TATTTCGTAATTGTACGCTTATGTTTGCTTTAAAAATGTCGCAGTTAGGTACGTCGCGAAAATAACCAATGGCAGACACAGTTAAAAACTTTATAGTGGACATGCCGGACTTAATTTTTGATGGCGATAAAATTCAATGTCAAGTTTGTAAAATCCCTTTAATGTGTTGGTCGAGAAGCCATTGTCAACGTCACATCGAAAGCAAACAGCATTCTTCTGCAAAAAGTGACATACGAGACCAAGAAAAATGTTACTCTTATTTTATGTAATCTATCGTTTCGTTTACTAGACAAATGAGCATTTGTCTCCTTCTGGAATAAATATGCGGACTGTAAATTACCTAGTCGGACATCGATACGAAACATAGAAAAAAGAATGAAAACGGAATTGAAAGATAAAAAACTGTGGTTGTGTGTGGACGTAACAACAAATCGTCAAAAACATTCTGTGGTTAATGTACAATGGAACTACATCGACAGTCATCCTCCTTCTTACTTGCTTCCAAGAGAGTTATAAATTGTACTGCCGATGGGATTTTAAAGGTGGTGTTGAAATTTGAAGTTTCAACTATGCAACTTTTAATGTTTATGAGTGATGGTGCCGCAAACATGCGTTCTTTTGGCCGATCTCTTAAAGAACACAGTGGTAACTTCTTACATGTAACGTGTAAAATCCATACTCTAAATCTTGCGGCACAAACGATTCCTACATGTTTTCCACTAGTAAATGCATTGATTGCTAGTACAAATGCAGTGTTTCTAAAGTCCTCGAAACGTACCCGACTATTTCACAAACTGTGTCCTGATCTACCTGAACCACCACAGCCGATTGTTACACGTTGAGGAACATGGTTGCAGGCTGTGTCTTACTACAACAAATATTTTGATCGAGTAAAGAAGGTAGTTTTAAAATTCAATCCGACAGAAGCTGCAGCAATCAAGAAAAGCCAGGAAATATTTGAAGATAGTCAGGTTAAAAGAGATTTACAAACTATTCTCAACAATTACTTCGGACTAAGGGGGGGAATAGAAAAATTCCAAAATGTTTCGATGTCGCTAGTGGATTCTGTTCAAATTCTGTATGATGTTCACGCACAGTTATGCGCTGTAGAAGACGAAACAAATTGGTATGTAACACGAAAATTTGAAAGTGTTTTAGAGAAAGACACCGATTTCCTCATATTAAGACAAATTTGTAAAGGTAAGTGTGAAGATGCATTAAGTTGTTTCAAAGATTATTTTAAATTTGCAAATATAACATCGTTAGATGTCGAACGGTCGTTTTCGGCATTAAAAAACATTTATTTCGCACGTCGTACTCACTTGACTGAAACAGCTGTGGAAACATATCTAATGATTCAAATATTTAACAGATGTTACGCAGTTTGTGATTTCACGGAAGACTTTTAAAACGGTAAGTGTTTCAGCACGTTTTATAATTTATTCCTTACCTTCTATTTGATGTGTAAACTTTTATGCGCTCGCCACGCCTTTAGCTGTTACCGCATATTTGCCCAGGTTAATTATAGCTCATAGCCTAATAAAATTAAAAATATTGTTAAATAGCACTTTTTTTTGCCTTTCTATTATAAAGATACAAAAAGTCCCTTCATTCAAAATAAAAATAATTCGGGTTTTCATAGGTTAATCTATTTGTTTTATTTTAACGAAATTGATATAAATAAACGATATAGAGCAACACAAAAGAAAATATCCAAAAGTCCAGATATGACAGATGAATGAAACACGTGACCGCTAGGTAACAAACGACAAATAATAAATGAGAGATGAGAGTTTATAGTTTCACCTTGTACATACGTTATATTTTATCACTTGATTCTAAAACACATTTATTACTACTAAACTGTTTAAATACTTAGTACAGAGAAGTCGAGAAGTAATTGATGAATTGACCTATCTACTATTTTCCCATACAACGCTAATGTGAAAAAACAAAAGATGATGTGAAATTTGGCAAAAATATATCAGCGTTATACAAATGACAGCTGACAGATGACAAATGACATACAACACATGATAAATAACAAGTAACAGATAATAAATAACAAATGACGGATGACAAATAATAATAGGTGAAAAATGGTAGAAGACAAGCGAATATTGTCGTTGATAAAAATCACGGCGTACTGTAGCCGTGTTTGTTGTCAGAATTAACGATTACTTCCAGCTGCTGCTCATTTATTCAGATTTAATATGAATCGAATTATAATATGTTAAAGTGATTTTTAGCATATCTTATTTGTAAATCTATATGAATTATCCCCTTCTAATTTTGGGCGCTAAAATTCGAAGATCCTGTCTTTAGTTCTGCGATCGTAAAGCTGGATATTTACTGTCCGTGGCTGCTTTTCATCGAACAAGTTGGGTTGTTTTTCTTATTGCTTTCGCGTGATATTGTCCACACACACATACACATACACTAGAGGGACTTTTATTAAAACCATCTCTCCGGAGGAATATATTTATGGCACCTCTTAAATCGTTCTCGCGCATAAATTTATCCTCGTAACCGAGAGGCGCGCAGAAATGCGAGCCCGCTAAGTGGCGACATTATTCTTTTTAACACAAACACACGTACACAAAAAGCGCAGGCCGTATAGGTGCGGTATGGACGGACCAAACGACGTTTCGCCAACGCATATGCAGGGGTACGTTATACCTCTAATAAAAAGAAATTAATAATCGGCGAAGGCGATAAAATCGCCGCTTATTAAGAGAAAGAGAAGAAACAGACTACCTATTCAATGCGTATAAGAAAGGACAAAATTCGCCAGATGTTTGGAATTTGGTTTCTTCGCAGTAGAATCATATTCACCTTTCGGTGGGTTGCTATGGAGGGATTTATCTCGCTCATTTGTCGAATATAAATGGTAATATGTTGTGACGGTTGGATGAATTTATCGCAGCGGGATGTCGCAAATACGACGACAACTACGACCACTATGAAGAACACCTAATCGTGTATATAACTAACATTACGAACTGGTCTCTACACATCTGATATTGGGGCGAATTTTCGAAGCAAAAAATTAATCCACCAAAAGGTGACAATAGCTGCATGTACATATTGTGTGAGACCCTGATTCTTTTATTTGAAATTTAAAGATAGGAGGCATGATGACAATATTTATAGTATATTTAATGGAGATACAGTTACCTTATGTTATATGGTTACTGTTACATTATGATAATCTTTTTTCGATCAAAATAGAAAAGGGTGCGGTTTCTTGGAGTGTGAATAAAATCTTTACAAAGTCTTTAAATAAAATTTCTCAAAGACCATTGTAACAGGGAGGAATGTTCCGCATTTTGGCAGAAATATGGATCTCTTAAAATATTTTCTCCGTGTACCTCCGTTATACTTATTTACTTATTTAATCGTAAAGCCTGTTTACTCTCACGAGTGCCAGGCTGTGGGGGTGGGCTGAGTTGAGTTATTTTACCGGTTTCCTTTTCATGCAGACTCCTACCACCTATCGAGCAGCTCTTGGGCTGCTTAACGTAAGATGGCATGTCGCGCCTAAGACGCCGCGTGTCCACACCTTTAAACGATTCCTACTACCATGACGTATTAAAATACACATGGAAAGATTGCCTAGTAACAATAACCAAAAAATGAATGCTAATATAGTTCATGGTATTGGTGGAATCATTTCAGGCAAAAAACAAAGCGAGGGAAAAGGGACAGCGTAAACCCGCGAACATATTTCTGCCTACCCGGCGTCATTAGCGCGGTTCTGTACGTGCCCTTCCGGTACGTGTCCTTTCGGTGGTAGGAATCCGCATCCCGAGTTGTTGTCGCTATTCTCTAGACGGCATGTCTATGTTTCTCGACGCTAGGTGGCGTGGGGAGATATATCGTGATTCTGTTCGTGGAGAATGGCAACATATACTCGAGAGGTGAAAAACAATAGCGACGGAGAAGGACACGTACGGAACCGCGCTGATGACGCCGGGTAGGCGGGTTTACGCTGTCCTGTACCAACACCATGAGCTATATTAGCATTAATTTTTTGGTTATTGTTACTAGGCAATCTTTTCATGCGTATTCTGCTGTTATTGTTTTCTCTTCGTTTTTGGCGGTATCCTCTTTTACCGGTTTATTGTTTTCTTCTTCCTTCTCTGTAGAGTTTCCACCAGCCCTTTCGTCCATAGTCTTCTCATTTAGTTTTTCGTCTTCATCTTCCACACATACCGTAAGAATTATTTTCTTTCTCACATTCCCCTATTTAGCAACCTTTATATCTCTGCCTTATTGCAAAGTAGCCAATTCTCCAGAACTTTGATTAGCTTTATACTTAAAGCTAAGCAAGGTTACCAAAATGTATTCTGTCTTGGCTTCTTTCCACGATTTTTTCTTCCGTACTAGTAAAGCGCAGGTGTACAATGTCTTTCTCTGATGCAGTTGAGCTTTTCTTTGTCAACGATGTCCTCAGAATCAAATTCTATCTGTCCCAATATGCACTTTCAATTTTTAAATTGAAATTGCTTGAAGACGCGAGCTAACCTTTAAAAACGATTAGCACCATTGGATTCAGCATACTCGAATTAGGTTAACCCCCCGGGTGCCCAGCTTGTTGTAAAAAAAAGTCTCCAATTCGAGCACAGTGTAATCATTATGAAATACAAAAATGAAATATGATTTGGTACGTAGGCTTCCGCGGTCGTTAATAACTTGGCTTCCTGGTTTGAACCGCGTCGTTGTTGTAGCTTTTACCGACGTTCCGTCCACACTCTTATGGCACATCTTCAGGGCTGTTACTGCACACTGACTGGGGACTATTCCCTAATGCATACTGTAGATTAATTTAGCTTAGTATAATTAACAGTAAATCTACTGTAACCGTTTCCTTTTGTCGGTAAAAATATTAAGTAGACACTTCGCCACTGATAATATCTATTAATACAGGATTCATTTTAGACATATGCTAGGATTCTAATTTTATAAATAATAGAAAGTTGATCTCAATTTTTCTTCGCAATTAAGTCTTTAATTTGTCTTCAATAGTAGTAACTATAACTCAGTCTGAGAAAAACTAATATCGCTGATGAAAATAAACTTAATAAATATCCCCAGTCTGAAGTTAATTCCTTCTAAATAATTGAAATAAATGTATTCTACGTTCCAATATAAGTATATTCCTTCTTGTATACGCATAGAAGATATTCGACGTGTTAGTATATTTTTAACGGGCGTTTACAGCACTTCATATACTAATTTTTAGTCAATAAACGTCGAAACTCGAACGAACTTAACACAAATAAACCCGAATACTATACATATACATACATGTGTATGTATAGACGTGTATAGATAGATACAAGACTAACTAACACGTCTAACGTTGGATGAGATGTCTTTCCAGCATTTCGTCGTGACGTAAAAATAGCACCAGACGGTGGATCTCATCGCACTGCGGCCCGGCCCGACCCAGTCAATTAGGGAAAAACGGCCGCTTCTTTTCGGGAAAATAACGAATTCGTAAAGCGTCCTTTCCGCTGTAAACTATTAAGAATCCAGACGGATGCATTGCATAACATCGGTATAGGTTATCTCGGAAGCGACCTTCCCGACGAACCGGGGAAAGAATACCCGATGTATCATTTGGAAGTAATAATTGTGCTGTAAGTGTAGGGTATTATACAGGATGACGCAAATAAGTTTCAATTCTATTATAGTAAGTGCTCAAAGTGACCTCCTTCCGTTTCAACGCAAATCCTCACTCATCATTTGATGTTATTAATGCTTTGACGAGGTGTTGAGGCGTTATCGTGTCATAAATATTTTAGGTATTTTTTAGGCGAGGGAAAAATAAAATAATTTAAAATACACGGTTATCAAAATATTCATGTACGAGGCTCATTGTTTGTAGAGCTTTATGAGCTGTGGCATTGTGTTGTTGGAAGTATTCATCCCACAGTTCGTCATCATGCAACTGGTTTAGAAAAGGTTAGTAGGATATCTTTCTAATAAAAAAAATGCTGCCATTTGACAGATCTGTCGTTAGTTAACATTCAAGTAATAATTCTGCAGTTAGTAGCCATTGCTCAATTAAGTGACACAATCAAAAGTTGAGCGGTACATGGTAAATTTGCAAAATGTCCAAAATTGAACATCGTGCAGTGATAACATTTCTCAGTTTGGAAGGAAAGACACGGTCCGAAATCAATGAGCGAGTGGACATGGTTTATAAAGACTCTGTACCATCGTATGTCATAGTTTAATGTTGGTCAAAATTGTTTTGTTGGTTTGGAGAATCTGTTGAAGATGATCTACGTGAAAGAAGGCCCGTTGGCACCAGAAAACATCAAATTGGTCGAGGAAATCGTATTGAGTAATCGACAGCTGAAGACTGAAGAGACTGGGCAACAAACAAGGAGTTCAAAAACGAGTGTTTTGAAGATATTGCACGAGCATTTGGGTATGACAAAAATTAGCGTAAGATGGGTCCCAAAATTACTCAGCGCGGTTTATAAGGAACAACGTGTAGCCGTGAGTATTTTGCACTGTACGAAGCCGGCAATACGGCCATTAGCCAAATGGTTCTGTACCACGATCCCTTGTTTAAAAGGGTAACGATGGAGTGGAATCGGAAAAGCGGACAAGGTCGAAAAGGAACAACAACAAATAGAGATGATAGATTTATCATTAGTTACGCGCTCAGAAATAGGACTGCTATTGATTTAGAGATCTGAAGCAGCCTTAGTAATAAGTACGCCAGATGAATATAAGCACAAAAACCTTAAAACGAAGGATCAGAGAATCAGGAATGGTTGCATGTATTCCTGCCAAAGGTCCGTTGTTAACCAGACAGCACAGAGTAACTCGTAAGGCTTATGCTCTAAATCACCGATGTTGGTCTATAAGGAATTGGAGTCACATGTTCCTAAATGATGAGTTCAGATTTTGTCTCCTGCCAGATGATGGAAGAATAAGAGTGTGGCAGCGATCAGGTAACATTATCGAAAGAGTTCCTTATGGTGGAGAATCGCTGATGATATGGGGTGGTATTTGTTTGGGAGCGCGCACAGAGCTTCACATTGCAGAAAGTGGATCCTTAATAGCTGCAAGATATGTGACCGACATTTTAGAAGACCTTGTTGTGGTGACAACTTTCGTTTGATGCATGATGCGAGACCTCACATTGCGGGCATTGTTACTCAGTATTTGCAAAAGGTCCAGTTAACACCCCGGAATAGGCGGCGAAGTCCCCGGATTAAACCCCAACAAAGCATGTTTGAGACAGGCTAGGGAGACAATTAAAGCATAGAAATCCTGCACCTCAGAACCTACAAGAACGTAGAAATGCGCTATTAGAGGAATGGGATCAAATTCCCCAAGAGCACATTTATAAGTTGATTAGAGGAATACCTAAGAGGCTGCAAGCAATGCTAAAGGCAAGAGGAGGCAAATACGTATTGACGTCTTTTTCCCGTGTACCAAGCATTAAGTATTGGTTGTTGATTGCGTTGGTTATATAATTTTGTTTTTGGTTGAAATGTTAGTTCCTTTAAATTTAGGAAAAAAAGTAAAATTGTGCGTAAATATTTCTTATGAATCAGCAGAAAATCTTGTCAAATATGTTTATGCGAATTAAAATATCAATCATATAAAAAATCTTTGTTGTTTTATTTATTTTTCGGTGTTCCTTTAATTTTATCCATGAGTGTATATACAAACTAAATCAAGATAATGCAGAACTATTTGGTTAATTAAAAAGAAACAAGCTAATGTAAGATAAACACAATTAAAGTAAGATAAACTGTAGCATTAAACAATTGCTACAACGATCTAAAAAATGTATTGAAGAAGCAGGAGATTATACCGAAAACTAATAAAGAGATTTTTCTTTTACACGCCCTCTTTCTATGTTAGGCTTAGAATACGTGGACCGCACCCCGTATATTGAATAAATTTCTGCAGAATTTTAAAAATTCCTTCTGTTTTAACTTGGTTACGAAGTTGCCAACATTAAATTATGTATTTTTGCTAGATGAACTTTCTCGATGCATATACTTCGAAGAAACATAATTCTCCATTTGGTCTTATTACTTTTCCATAGAGTGGAGCTATAGGTTGACTAATAACTTTTAGAGGGCACGGTAGATCATCATTGTCATCACCGTCGGGTCTTCCTAGACCGACAGACGACTAAATTCGTTAGACGGTTCATCATCTTCTTGCATTAGATAGCGATATGCGGATATGAAATTCTTCGGGCATGTGTTTTTTTCGACGTCTAGACGGTATCTGGTTGTGTTTGGTTTGGACGCTGGCCCGTTAGACGCGCGCTTTTTCGAAAAGCACAAGAAGCGTTTTTTATCGATCAATATTTCGTCACTTTTGTCTCACTCGTACGACCTATTTTTCACTCTTCGTTTTGGATAAGTTTTTTTTTTTTTTGAGTAAAACGTGTTATGTCTGATGTGTGGTAATGCGATGTGATGTTTAGAATGTCGTAGAATGTGTTTAAATCAAAGCGTAATATCTCGTCCGAATCTTTTATAGTGTTATTGTTTTGGTACTGCATAGTATAGAAAACTCCTATTTAAATAGCCACCGTTGTTGATAATCTAAGCAACCTTATTTAATTTATAGTTTCAAAGCTTTAAGCTCTAGTATGCCAGTATAATATCACCATCATGACCCCCATGGCGTTAATTGATGATTTTTATATTCTGGTTTGATCTTCTTTATTCGTAATCGTATATAGCTGGTCGAAAACGTTTTGTAAAACTCTATTCAAAATATATGGTTATTTCCTTTTATCTTTTTCTAAGAAGATCTATGATTATTTATCTGTGTAGTTCTAGCGATTTTGTATCAGAATTTTTTTGCTAAACGTAAATTCATGTTTTAAACTTTCTTTGTTGAAAGAAAATCACGTTGCTTTTTGGTTATGATCTCCACGTTAATTGCTATAATTGCTTAATATAATTGTTAGCTTCTTGTTTGCTTCTAATGCTATAATTTTTTTGCATATATATTCCAAGCGATAAATTTTCTATTATATCAAATTAAGGAGTAAACTAATCTATAGTTGGTTAGACAATTTTATGATCTACAGTTGACAATTTTGAAGCTATAAGCACTTTAAAATCTGTATTTTTACCTAAGGTAAAGACGTTCAGCTACTATTAGATACTAGATCAAGTGTTTCACTGGCTTTAAATGTATTCAAAAGCATTGATTTTAAAATGTCAATCTTCAAAATTATCAACTATAAACCACAAGTATGATGCATTTTTGGAACGTAAAATAAAATATATACAGGCTGAGTCTGGAGGAACGGATCAAAGGAGTGTATTGTATACGTGAAAATAATTTAAAAACATTTATATGTTCTTATCTGAATTTCACTTGTTTTCAAGTTATAGCGTAATTACAAATGTACAAAATTTCATACATTAACATTTTTTTAGTCGTAGCTTTCTTTTGATTGATTGATTGATTTTCTACCAGAGTAGGGTTGGTCTTTGCATTCCTAACACTGAGGCTTAGTAGCCTATTGTATTATTCCTGCTTCGGTTTCGTTTTACTTCAACAGGTTAGTTCCCTCGATCAGGTTTAAGAGCCTGCAAAGTCTACATAAAGGTTCATCTTTGTAGATCCCCATCTTATGCAAGTGGCCTCTCAAACAGCCATGTCCTGTTAGTAGTCATGTTGCTGCCCTAAGCTGTATCTCTTAATTCAAGCAGGTCAGCAGTCAGATGTTGCGACGGTCTTCCCATCATCCATTTGCTGTACTTTTGTCCAGCTGCATGGTTCCAATTTAATCGGTGTTGTGTTGTGATCCACTCATTAATTGTACCACGCACTGCACTTTTGGTAATACCTAGACCCGGTTCAGGGCCCATATCATTCATTTTTGAGCCTCTCATCGCTAGCTGGTCTGTAATTTCATTGCCCTGGCACCTACACTAGGCACTCTGATACTAGTTTGGAAGCTATGTGATAAGATGCTAGTGCTTTTAAGGCTGTCTGACTGTTAGAGAGAATGTAATTCGTTCCACCCTGTGGTCACCGATGCAGACTCTCCCTTACGCAGGTTTGTATAGCATACATTTTTGTTTCAAAAACCGTGGTGTATCGCCCAAGTGATGTGCATACTTTGTATCCCCGCTTTTCCTCATAAACACCAACGCCAGAAGTATGATATAAATAATATAAATATATAAATAAATAAATTAATAATTTCATTTGCTGAGGTAGCCCATGCCGATTCATCGGCATACATACGTCGCGTCGTGGGTACGGCAACCTCACTTCTAACCTGGCATGAAGCTCGCTAACGTGCTATTTTCAGCAACGTGCGAAAAAATAATCATAAAAATGACTTTTTACACTTGGAAGGCATTCAACTAATTTAGAACGGTATGGTTATCAAAAGTGGCCGCTACCTCTCGGTATATACGAATTTAAATTGTAAGTAGGTACGCGTATCGTGTATGTTACATGCGAATAGATATATTGTGTAATCGAAGCCGTGTGATCGATTATACGTAGGTATACTTATGTATTATACCCTGATACGTATTTATTATGCATTTCATTCACATCGCGGCCGATCCATCCATCTAGCCATCCATATTGTAATACGGCGAACGCATATCATAAATTAGATAAGTTAACACCGGTTAACTACTTACTGTTATATTCCGTGAATGTCAATACGAACGTACTGTAAACAGCGACATTCCCATGAACGCGATTCGAATAAAAAATTATTTTTCGTTCGTAGCGCATCCGATTACTGCCTATACACTTATTTGTTAGTAGCTCACACATTGTGATTGTTCGCAGCCCGCAAAGCTATAGCCGGGCAAGGTAACCGTAGCCTAACCAAAGCTGTCGCCCGCTGGCTGATCGGTCGGGTCGGGTCGGCGCGGTTTTATCGAGGTGCCTCGCGACCAATACCCACATACATAATGCGAGAAATGAATAAATTACTATATCATGGCATAGGATTTTGCGGAACATCTGCCACCGCGTCGCGGTGTCGTATAGAAAAAATTTGCCATGCAAATCGTTGTTTTATTCATCTTCTCTCCCGAAATGTGCGCAGTAGGCCGGGTAACATATACGAACTCTGTCGAAGATATTCGCCATTTAATGTCTGTAAAAATAATTCTCAAAAACTGTCTTGTTAGTAAATTGTAAGACCGTTATTTTTAAATATGTAAAAGCATTCATTACAGTTTCCCAAACATTACTCAAATACACTCCTTAAAAACAATAGAGACATATCTCCAAAACAAATCGCAATTAATAAGGATTAATAACACGGAAAGCGAAGAAAAGTATACTGAATATGCTCTCCAGCAACAAGAAAGAAAAACCCATAATACACAGGCTGAATCCTAGATTAGATTAGTACTCGAGGTGGTTCCTGACCTATCCCACTGCGACCTTTTCGGATCTATTGTAGTTGGTTTTTCTACCGGACCTAACAGCCTTATGGGTGATACGTAGAATTTGGCTTTTGGATATTCCAAGCCCATTTCTGAGAGCCAGTGCTGTGCAGACGGACAACAAAATCTAATGTTCAGAATGTGCATTAAACAAACCAATAACAACAATAATTGTTTATAAAGAGAGAGGGAACTAGATACAGAAAAGTAATAGAAATAAGTGAATTTGTACCAATACATAAAATAAAAAGTAACGAAATAAAAATAATAATAAATGAGAACAGAGAAGTACGCGATTATGAAATAAGAATCAGATATAAAAACAGAAAGAATTTATCGGATTCTCATTGTGTGTTTTCGAAAACATGGGACGTAAGCCTGGTGTACCTTTTGCATCGCACGTGAAGAAATATATTTGGCGTTTCCCTGGTTTAGAATTTACAGATTCGCACATTCGTTACAAATTTTGCGGTATAGGGTTGCTAGGTCGCATGACATTTGAATGTAGAAGTCATATTAAAAGTAAGTCATGTATTGAATTTAAGAAACAATATTCCGTACTGGCAATTTTTGTATGACTTTATATTCATCTTGAGCACGTGCAACATCCCATAACACCTAGTAGATAATGAAAACTTTCGTCTTTTTTGGGATAAATATGTTCCATCATGGAAGCTACCAACAAAAAGACAATTGCGGTACAATTTACCACATGTGCAACGTACAGTAAAAGACTGTACACAAGACGAGTTGAGAAATTAAAAAATCTGGCTCACTGTGGACGAAACTACTGATGCTCAGAAACACAGCATGATTCATATTGTGGCGCGTCCTTTAAAACGTAATGGTCCAGCAGCTTCCTTGTTGTTAGCCAGTAAAAGGATTGAAAGAACTGATGCCGAAACCGTTGTAAAGAGAATTTTGTATAGTGGGAGCCCAAATCACCATGTTAGTTTCTGACGGCGCCGCAACAATGTTGAAAGCTGGTAGGATGTTACCACCTCAGCCTGTATTGACGCGATGGAGAACATGGATCGAGGCAGTATCTTACTATCGCAAATATTACTCCCAAGCGAAAGATGTCATTTTCAAACTGAATTCTTCTAATTTAATAACTTTTTTCCGATTCGGACGTTCAAAAAGAAATAGATGACATTTCCATAAACTATTCTATAATGACACAAACTATTTCGCAGTTAGAAAATACTCACTTATCTATACAAGACTCGTTAAATAACACCAACAATTTAGCAGCCGCTCTACAAAGCTTGACGGATCCTATAGGACTAGATGTCGCGCAAAAATTTCGTGCAGTTTTAAATAAAAATCCGGATTTAGAAAAGGTTCGATCTATATCTGGAATTCAAGACTGCACGGAAGAGATACAGGAGTATTTGAATTTCGCAAATCTTACATCATTAGATGCTGAACGATCATTTGCAAAGTATACGAGAACGTTTTCAGACCGTCGTCGAGGCCTGACCGAATCGACAATGGAAGCATTGTTTATGTTGCGGTACTACGCGGCGTACCATGGCAGTCGCACATTTCCGCGGTGGTCATCGATACGCCAATAAAAGGTAACAATCTATTATTTTTTTATTAATACTGTGTCTACTTTGGCGCGGTACGCCCCGGACGGTTCCACTAGTTTCTCGAACATTATAAATAGTACACGCACACCGATCAACCGATAATAACCGAACGTCCACTCGATTCCTTGTATGTACATAGTAAACACAGCTCCTTTCATGGCGCCTGTGCGGGTGCAACCGTTTGTCACGCTTTAATGATAATGATATGCAAAGCATTTCCAAAAGACCCTCTATATGAAAAACATAAACAAACAATCAATATCAAAACGAACTTAGATCAGGAACCAAACAAGAGTTGCTCTACACCAGCGGGTCCCAACCGTTTTCTACTTGCGTACCCCTTCTGAAACCAGAATAAATTGACGATACTCCCGTGTAGTCGTTATTGAACATATGTAAATAAAATAATATACATTCAAATATTCAATAAATGACTAAAATGCATTCTAAAGTATATTTATCAGAAATGTAGAAGGTACAGTGGAAATTATTCAAAAATTTATGGTAAAATTGCACTGAGAATAGAAGGAGCAGCAAATACGAGTAAATAATATCCAATTTGTCGTGATTTATACTAAGCATATTTGAACACTGCCGTTTTCATGTTTTTTTCTATATATTCACGAGCAAATGGCATCACATTTCGTATTGATGTCCGACTAGGTAATTTACAGTCCGCATATTTATTCCAGAAGGAGACAAATGCTTCTTTGTCGATAGATTGCATAAAGTAAGAGTAACACATAAATTAAATGTAAATTTTTCTTGGTCTCGTATGCCATTGTTTGCAGAAGAATACTGTTTGCTTTCGATGTGACGTTGACAATGGCTTCTGGACCAACACATTAAAGGGATTTTACAAACTAGACATTGAATTTTAGCGCCTTCAAAAATTAAGTCCGGCATGTTCACTATAAAGATTTTAACTGTGTCTGCCATTGGTCGTTTTCGCGACGTACCTAACTGCGACATTTTTAAAGCAAACATAAGCGTACAATTACGAAATAAGTTACGACAGCCTATATATACACAGAACTACCCGCATACAGTATCGATTTAGTACTGACGCTGTGAACGCTTGAAATAAATAATCGCCCACTCCGCACCACATATCTACTACACTGACGGTTACCGCTGTTTGCCCAGACTACTCATAAGTGAAGATTTGTCGGAACAGTAGTCTTTAACATTTTTCGTCATCAACATCGTTTTATTCTTAGGACTTTTAATGTTTTTTTAATAAAAAAATGTAGGAAGCTGTAGGTTTGAGTCTCACCAGGACTACATTTTTCTAGTGAGTCTGGTACAATCCCGAATCGCCATTCTCGTGCTGGGAAACAATTAGCTGCGTCTCGCCCTTAACGGCGAGCCAAAGGTTGATAATAACAAAGGTGAAACACTTTACACGTACTATTCGCGCACTAAAAAGCTCCTGAGGTTATGGCATCGCTTTAACTTTATATATCCCTTTGGTTCCTCACTAGACGTAAGAGAAATAAATAAAGATCTCCAAATAAGAAGTTTATAAGTAAAAGATTTGGAAATTATTTATTGAACACTTGTCCAGCACATAAAAACGCATATTTATACCTACACTTTTGATCGCACCTGTACTTTATACATTTGCTTATTGCCTGTCGGTCCAATGAAAATGCACATCCACGTCCATCACAATAAATTTTAACGCAACGTCGCGTATTGAATATCGAACATAATGGGAGAACGTACGGTTGTATGTATGTAGGTATATAGCAAATTCATACGATTTAGGTGGCGAATTGACGTGAGACCGCTGATTAATTCAACTCATACCCGGTACGCGAGTATGATGAGCAGAAAAATCAAGAGAAAAAAACACGAACGGGAACCATAACGTGAATTACGGCTGTAGATAAGTGAAATAAGATGTGTGTGATCAAATGGAAATTTTTTGCCGGGTGTTGTATGACTCATACATCAGTTGGTATGAATTTCTAGAAATGTTAGTATAATAAAGGAATTTATGATAATCGCAGTTTAAATAATAGCATCAACAAATGAATACCAAAGTATAGGAAAGCAATCATTAAATTAAACAATGCATAGCAAAATTGGCGACTTTGTTAGTGGAAAATGTAAAATTGCAGTCAGCATTGACGATGAAGTACTTGAAAATAAATAATCATATTTTTCTTGGTTACAAATGCATTAAACAACAATTCTAAGAATAGAATACCGTAATTTGTGATATAGACATTTAAAATTGAAAAGAAAAACGTCGAGAAATATGTAGAAATTATTACCATAAAAGAAATAAATTAGTACCAGTCATACATATTTATGTGCAAAGTAATATGTAAGATTTCCTTTTGAATTTTCAGATTTGCACCGCATGAAATGTTAAATAATAATAAGTTTTGACTCATTTATATGTAAAAAAAAATTACAGCTATTAAAGTTTATCTGTAAAGGATCTAAAACAGATATATTTACATTAATTAACTGAAATGTTATTTGAAATCAGCAGAAGTATATAGTAGGAGTAGCTTTACTTTTTAGTACAAGTTGGTAACAGATACACAAAAGACATGTCAACAGAACTACAATCATAATTAGAGTTGCTCAATTTGCGCCAACAGCCAGTGGCGGGCGCATAAAAGTTTACACAAAATAAATGGTCAGAAATAAAATATAATACGTGCTTAAACACTTACCGCCCTAAGAGTCTTCCGTGAAATCGCAAAGTGAATAGTGTCTGTTAAATATCTACAACATTAGATATGTCTTCACAGCTGTTTCGGCAAACCGAGTGCGGCGTGAGGAAAAAGTGTGTTTATATGCAGAAAACGAATGTTCTACATCTAGTGACGTTATATGTATTTGCGTAATGAAAATAATCTTTGGAACAACTTAACGGTTCCGTTGACGCACCTTCACAAATTTGTGTTAATGTGCCAAAATCAGAATCTTTCTCTAAAACACTTTCAAACCTTTCTAGAAGACAAACATTTTTTGCGTTTTCTACCGCGCATAGCTCTGCGTGAACATGTTGCACTATTCACAGAGATTCCACTAACGACACCGAAGGATTTTGCAATTTTTCTAGTGCCTCCATTAGTCCGAAGTAATTGTTCTGAATAGTTTTTAAATCCGTTTTAACCTGACTATCTTGAAATTTCGACGGGCTTTCCTTGATAGCCACAGCTTCCTTTGGATCGAATTGTAAAACCACGTTCTTAATATTCTCAAAATATTTATGATAATAATACGCGGCCTGTAACCATGTTCCCCAACGTGTAAGAATAGGTTCTGGCGGCTCAGTCATACGGGGGCACAGTCTGTGAAATTTGCGAATACGTTTTGGGGATTTGACAAACACTGCTTTTGTATGCGCTATTAAAGTGTCTACCTCAGGATAACATTTTCTAATACTATCTGCCACGTGACTGAAAGCATGAATTTTACACGTAATATGTAACAAGTTAGCACAATGTTTTTTAAGAGACCGGCCTACAGAAAGCATGTTTGCGGCACCATCACTCATGAACATCAACAGTTGGTTTGTTGAAGGTTCAAACTTTTCCAGTGTATTTAACCAGTGTATTGTTGTACTCGTCTGGAAGCTAATAGAATAGAAGGTGACGATTGATGTGGTTCCATTGTACGTACCATTACATTAACCACAGACTGTTTTTTACGATCTGTTGCTTCGTCCACACATAACCACAGTTTTTTATCTTTCAACTCCGATTTAATTCTTTTTTCAACATGTTCACGAGCAGATATCATAATTCTTTGTAACGATGCCCGACATGGTAATTTGCAGTCCGAATATTTATTCCAAAAGAAGACATATGCTTCCTTGTCTAGTAAATTAAACGGTAGATTACATGCAATAAAGGTAACACATAAATTAAATTTAAATTTGTCATAGTGTCGTGTGCAATTTTTTTCTGAAGAATGCTGTTCACTATTTACGTGATGTAGACAATTCCTTTTGGATCAACACATTAAAGGGATATTACAAACTACACATTGAATTTTAACGCCATCATAATTTAGGTCAGGCATTTCTGCTATAAATTCTGTAACTTTGTTCAACATTGGTCGTTTTCGCGACGTAGGCAACATTTTTAAAACAAACGTAGAACTACGAAATAGTATTTACGGCAGCGTACATGTATATACAACGGATCTGGTTGAGACTCGCAGTTATACTGAGGGTTGTGTCGAACCTCCGCCACTGCCCGCCGGCGCTAGTGAGTAACTCTAATCATAATACAGAAATATCTAGTCACTACTTAAGAAAAAGAAATCAGTAAGATCTTGAATTGAGTACAGTCTTTCAGTTCGTTAGGCAAAACGTTGAACAATTTCATTTTCGTAAACGTAAGACTTGTTCTAAACACAAAATTGATGTCTTGTACTTATGAAGGTGGCAACAAAACGTCGTTTCAATTTCTAGTGCTGTACGCAAAGACAAGTCTTGGGACAGCAAACCCTTGTATTTTAAAAATAAGGACAATTCATACTAAAAAAATTACAATACGTTTATTTCATCTAACATATTTTTTCTACGCATATTGTTTTTAAGTATACATTTTTTCGGTGTAAGGGTGCGGCAAACGCACGTCAAGAGTCACGAAATTTAAAAACAAAACAAAGTACATCGAGAACATCATAGAAACTTAATAAATTCTTATTTCTAAAAACTTCTTTACAAGAATCCTACCTTTAATTAAATAGGGTTCTAATAGCTGTTTTTTTCAATAAAAATACGATCCGCGTCAGCAGAAGGGCCCCAGGGTATAACTCCGTAATATATCCTGGAATATAATTCAAAGTAGAAAATGATTTAACAGTGAAGTCATTACATGATTCCTTCAATTGGAAAAGTGCATAACGTGACCTTGCTAGTCTAGGACATACATGATTGGATCATTTTAAATTTTCGTCTATATCGAGGCCAAGCAACCTAGGTGCATTACTGAGCTCAAAATCAGAACCAGCTAGATCAGATTACATTTAATATCGAGGTGGTTCTTGACTTGTCTCACTGCGACCTTTTCAGATCTATTGTGGCTCCTCTATCATTAGATCAATTACGCTAGCTTTGTCTTTCTCACTAGAACTAACAGCCTTGTGAATGATCTCCCTGCATAGGTTTTGGCTTTTGAATATTCCGATCCCACTTCTAAGAGTCGTATTCCTGCTAGTGCTGTACAATCGGACAGCACAGTTTCTTCTTCCGCCTGGCTAAATCTACACGGTGTTTCCTCGGTCAGGCCTAAGTTGCTCATATGCTTCTTGAGCATACAGAGTCCTGTTAGCAGGCCTACTATTGTTCTGACAAACTTTCTGCCCCTGCTTAGTAGGTCTGCTGTAAATTTATGTGTTACTCTTATTTTACATAATCTATCGTTTCGTTTGCTAAACAAAGAAGCATTTGTCTCCTTCTGGAATAAATATGTGGACTCTAAATTACCTAGTCGAACATCGATACGAAATGTAGTGCCGTTTGCTCGTGAACATATAGAAAAAAGGATGAAAACGGAATTGAAAGATATCAACCTGTGGTTGTGTATGGACGAAACAACAGATCGTCAAAAACATTCTGTGGTACGTACAATGGAACCACATCGACCGTCATCCTCCTTCTTACTTGCTTCCAAAAGAGTTATAAATTCTACTGCCGATGAGATTTTAAAAGAGGTGTGAAGTTTCAACTAAGCAACTTTTAATGTTTATGAGTGATGGTGCCGCAAACATGCGTTTTTTGGGCCGATCTCTTAAAGAACACAGTGGTAATTCCTTATATGTAATGTGCAAAATCCATACTCCAAATTTTGCGGCATAAACGATTCTTACATGTTTTCCACTAGTAAATGCATTGATTGCTAGTACAAAGACAGTGTTTCTAAAGTCTCCGAAACGTACCCGACTATTTCACAAACTGTGTCCTGATTTACCTGAGCCATCACAACCGATTGTTACCCGTTGGGGAACATGGTTGCAAGCTGCGTTTTACTACAACAAATATTTTGATCAAGTAAAGAAACTAGTTTTAAAATTCAATCCGACAGAAGCTGCAGCAATCAAGAAAAGCCAGGAAATATTTCAAGATAGTCAGGTTAAAAGAGATTTACAAACTATTCACAACAATTACTTCGGACTAGCGGAGGGAATAGAAAAATTACAAAATGTTTCGATGTCGCTAGTGGATTCTGTTCAAATTGTGAATGATGTTCACGCACAGTTATGCGCTGTAGAAGGCGAAACAAATTGGTGTGTAATACGAAAATTTGAAAGTGTTTTAGAGAAAACTCCGATTTTCTTATATTAACACAAATTTGTGAAGGTACGTGTGAAGATGCATTAAGTTGTTTCAAATATTATTTTAACTATGCAAATATAACATCGCTAGATGTCGAACGGTCGTTTTCGGCATTAAAAGACATTTATTCCGCACGTCGTACTAACTTGACTGAAACAGCTGTGGAAACATATCTAATGATTCAAATATTTAACAGATGTTACCCAGTTGATGATTTCACGGAAGACTTTTAAAACGGTAAGTGTTTCAGCACGTTTTATAATTTATTTCTTGCGTTCTATTTTATGTGTAAACTTTTATGCGCTCGCCACGAATCTGGCTGTTACCGCATATTAGCCCAGGTTAGTTATTATTGTAAAATAAAAAGAGCATGGGACCAATGACAGATTCCTGTGGATCTCCATTAACACTATCAAGTAAAATGTTCCAATGTAAGTAAAATTTAACTTAACATTTTCAAGATGTTTCAAATTGTTATCCCTTTGTTAACGATATAAATTCAATTGTGTAGCAATATCACTTTTCAGTATATGTACTTTCCTTATAAAGCAATACAGCATTAAACACCTTTCCACGGACTGCTGGTGATTTATGGACTATTCTTTTACCTTTCAACGTTGCCATGCAAATCCGCCGTGTAGCCGGTTAGCAAAATGTTAGATGAAAAGCACTTTCCATTCATATAAGAGTTAATACAATGAACACAATGGCGAAAAATTACTTTACTACCTCATTCCGCTTAAGATCTTTAATGTGCCGTAAGAAAAAATAATCACGGAATCCAAGAAATCTCCGAGAAACATTTTTTCTGTTTTGAAACTATTAAAAAACGATTCTTCTCTTCTATATCTCGATTATAGCGGGATCTTCTAGTATTTCTAACGCCCTTCCCACTTCTCCCGGATGACATATGCGCGCTGACAAGATAGTCCATCGATAGCATCGCGCAGCTGGTCCTTTGTGTGTGTACCAATTTTAAAGTAACATTAAATATAGCATATCTCGATGCCGATCATCATCCTCTCGCCGTCAACAACGGGAGACGGTTCCAGGCATCGGTGGCCGGTCAGAAACGATGAGCCGTCTTGCCTGACGCATCAACGACTTTCGAACAATAAAAACACGCCCTAAGAGACATATATACAAACACCAACATGAAAACACACGGCAGCATATTATTGCCGACGTATTACCTAAATCTATGCAATCCTCAGTATATTTTTCGAGCGACATCTAGGCTAGATTAGCAGCTATGATATAATGTAATAGTAAAATGGGGATTAGATCTTTTAGAAATCTATCTATTTAATATAAAAAAAATATTTTAGAAAATATCTGGGGTTCAATTGTGCTACCGGATTTATGTAGGCTAAAATCAATTTACTGCTCCTCAAATTTATTAAGGCCAATAATATTGCAATCCAGTTGATCTAGATGTATTCAGTAATAATTGTGCCAATATAAAAAAAAACAACAACTGCTGATTTACAGCAATTTTTTTCTTTTGTTAAAAAAAGGACCTCTGGTTACTTTAAAGTTTCTGTAGTCCGTTTATGTTTTGCATGTTGTTAGAAGATTGTTCGTTGGATCTTCACTTTATGCAAGGACGAAAACTAAGATTGTTTTTCAAGCATCCGATGGAGATATGTAGATGGTAAGTGCAATTCAGTGTAGAGAATTTGCTCTCAACGTATAGACCTCGTGACTTATACAAAAAGATGTACTTACAATGACCTTGTTACAATTTAATAATCGAATTGCAAAGAGGATTCGATGCTATTTTTAGTAAATTAAGTTACTGCGCTCAAATCGTAACAGGTGACATCCTTTATATGCTGCATTTGGAGACCATGCAAGAGCCAAAATTGTTTTTAAAGCAAAGACATATACTTCCTACTGTATAAGTTTATACACGAAAGTGTTAGAGATTTGTTCAAAAGAAAGCTATTTATCAAATCGAAGAAATTGTGTAGCAAGAAGTCAATATTATAACAACAAGGCCAGACTGTGGGTTTTCTAAGAGAGACCCCATTTTCAAAACTGTCTTCTATTGCTTCAATAAAATGTTGGTCAATAAACTCCCTAATTACAATGATAGATTTTTTGGAAGAATCTGAGGCAATTACTCAATATTGAACCATCTCCAATAGAGAGCAGTATCTCTGGACCAAGTCCATGACAAGATTAGAAACCAAATGTTGGCCTGATTCTTAAATAAGTTAAGTTAAATGTAGGTTTTGCATTTCGTTTTTCTTTTATATTGGTTTGCCCAAAATTTTGATTCATTTACCCTATTTTCAGTCTTTTTTTTTATATGACGTATGTAAGAGACAACCAAAGTAGCTTCTATGCCTTTTATGTAGTTTTTTTTCTTTTAACAAATAGTTTCTTTAAAGTTGCTTAAAACTAGCGAACGACAGGGTAAAAGCTGTTTACAGTTACAGCTCTGCTGTATCCTCTCATCGTGCCATATTTGTGTGTAATTAATAGAGCAACGCAAACTGCGTTGAAAGCCAGTGGCTGACGCATAAAAGTTTACACAAAATAAACACGGCCGGCACAATTCGGTATAAGCGTCAGTATAACTGCGACTCGAAAGCCGATCTGTTGTGTATGTATCTACGCTGTCGTATACTATACCGTAGTTCTACGTTTGTTTTCAAAATATTTCCTACGTCGCGACAACGACCAAAGTTGGACACAATAAGAGAATTTATTGCAGAAATGCCTGATTTAAAGTGTGATGGCGCGAAATTCAATGTGTAGTGTGTAAAATAGATTTAATGTGTTGGTCGAAAAGTGATTGTCTACGGCACGTAAATAATGCAGGGCATGTTTCAAAAAAAAATTCCACACGAGATTATGACAAATTTTAATTTAATTTATGTGTTTATTGCATGTAATTTACCATTTCATTTACTAAGGAAGGAAGCATACGTCTCGCTTTGGAATGAATATTCGGACTTTAAGTTACCAAGTGAGAGAACATTACAGAGAGTTGTGCCGTCTGCTCGTGAGCATGTCGCGAAAAGAATTAAATCGGAGTTGCAAGATAAAAAACTGTGGTTATGTATGGACGAAACAACAGATCGTAAAAAACATTCTGTGGTTAATGTAATGGTACGCGCAATGGAACCACATCGACCGTCACCCTCAATTTTACTAGCTTCCAGACGAATACAACAATGCACTGCCGAAGTAATTTCAATGTTGGTGTTAAATACATTGGAAAAGTTTGAACTTTCAACAAATCAACTGTTGATGTTTATGAGTGATGGTGCCGCAAACATGCTTGCTGTAGGTCGATCTCTTAAAAAACATTGTGCTAACTTGCTGCATATTACATGTAAAATTCATACTCTCAGTCTCGTAGCAGATAGAAAATGTTATCCCGAGGTAGACACACTAATAGCACATACAAAAGCTGTGTTTGTAAAATCCCCAAAACGTATTCGGGAATTTCATAGACTATGCCTCGGTATTCCTGAACAACCACAACCTATTCTTACTCGTTGGGGACATGGTTAGAGGCTGCATTTTATTATCTTAAATATTTGGAGAATATAAAGAACGTGATTTTAGAATTCGACCCAAAGGAAGCTGCGGCTGTCAAGGTAAGCCGTTTGAAATTTCAGGTTAGTCAAGTTAAAACAGATTTGGAAATTATTCAGAACAATTACGTGGGACTAGCGGATGCGATAGAAAAACTACAAAATTCTTCGGTGTCGTTAGTGGAATCTTTGCAAATAGTGCAACATTTGAAGGTGTTTTAGATAAAGACTCTGATTTTGGCACATTAAGACAAATTTGTGAAAGTGCGTCAACAGAACCGTTAAGTTATTTGAAAGATTATTTTACTTACGCAAATATAACGTCACTAGATGTAGAACGTTCGTTTTCGGCATACAAAAACACTTTTTCTCCACGCCGCACTCACTTTGCCGAAACAACTTTGGAAACATATCTAATGTTACAAATATTAAATAGACATTATCCACTTTGTGATTTCACGGAGGACTCTTGAAACGGTAAGTGTTTGAGCACGTTTTACCTTTAATTTATTTTGTGTAAACTTTTATGCGTCCGCCACTGGCTTTCAGCGCAGTTGCGTTGGTCTAATAATTAACAAGAATAAAAAATTAGAATATAGAGGAGTGAAAACATTAAGCAGGAAAAAATAGGAAGGGGTGAATAGTTTTGGGTGCATTTGGGTGCATTCGGTTCACTGGATAACGTTTTTAGTGATCCATTGCCATTCTGAAGTCAGTTTTAGTGGACATCATTATGTAATACTAGGTTACAGCAGGGTGGTGCATTGAAACTTGTTCATTGGAACCGTTAACGTGGGAGGCATAATGCAGCATCAGGAGAATGTTTAACCTTAGCCCGTCTAAATATTAGCTTTTTTAAACTCAAAATAATATTAAATTGCTTGAGCATGTTCTATATCTGATTTTCTTTTTTTAAGACATTCTAAAAAAACAACATGGAAGGCTAGATTACATAAGATTTTTCTTGATGACTTGTTATTCTACTTATTGTTAGTATCTTACAATATACGTTACAAAATGAACCTCGTATCCAGTTTGTTACATATTAGAACAGCATATAAATTCAACGGCAACGAAAGTAGGAGGAAGACAGACAAGCATCACTATACACTTAAGTTGACTAATTATTCGGCAAAACTGTGGTGTCGTATCTCACGTGTTCTTCGTCGGGGCTTAGTAGAAGCAAGCGGTCCAAAGGCGGACTCTACTCGACTTACACGCGGTTTACAAACGCACGGCTTATACAAATGGTTCCATTCGGGATGATTAATGGAATTATGAGGTGTGCGCGTTCGGACCCCCTCTAAAACTGGTCGTAAAAGATATCAGGCGGCACACCGGCGTATTCGAAGAGATCAGGAGATGAGATCCGAAAGTGTTACTTTACATCATTTTATCTTCGCGACTGTAATCAATTTAAAAGGACCGAGGTGTGCTGGTACGGAGCGCATCACCTTAAGAGTTTGCTGCCTTAGTGTTCCACGAGTTTAAAAGAGAGTTTAAAAACTTATTTCCGCATGCGAAGTTTTGGTAGGCATTCAGTAGTTGCCGCTCGGTAACATTTACTTTTTCTGGAGGAACTTTGAATATCATCGAATCATAAATTAATATCTTCATGACAAAATGTGAAAAAGGCAATTGTTTCAGGCAAAGATTATTCATCTGAGATGATTTTTGCGTACTTCAAAATCGAAAACCTTACAAATAAGTTTGGTTTTTGCTAAACTGTAGTAGTATAACAATGTGAAGTGATAGCAGATTTGAATAAACTGACAAAAATTCTTATGAGCAATAAAAGAGAAAATACTGTAAATGGTATCTAGACAGTTCGAGAAGAGTAGGAGTCGGATTGAGGGCACAACCACAAATATTTCGACAGTTAGCTCGACGTGCCTAAATTATGTTACTCTATGGTGGCTTCCAAACAACCAAGGAAGTGAGGAAAATGAAAACGCTGATAAGTTGGCTAAATAAGCATATGCTTTTAATTGGTCTTCAAAAGAGCTACCTAAAACAGAAAATTAAGGGGAAAATTAAAAGGTCTTGTATTGACAAAACATCAGGACAAAGTCAGGAAAAAATATTCATATTAGGTTCGCCAAAGACAGCAAAAGCAATGTTACCTTCCACCTAAGGGGAACTCAGAATACTGACGGGCTTGCAGCTATAAAATGTCGCTTACAAAAACTAGGAAAATGTAAGAGCAACTCTGCAGTCTATGCCAAGAAAACCAACAACTAAAAATTGCTTTGTTAAATTAGCAGTTGGGGATAGCAGATAGGAATCCAAAATTAAAAATTGAAAGGGTTGTTATAAACTATAATGATTTAAGGTCCAAAGGACAAATTAATGTAAGGAACTTGCACAGTTCAGAAATTAACAAGAAATTATGGAAATGAATGAGTGTAAATGCTGAAGTTGATTAAGTTAATAAGGAAGATGTAATAGAGAAAAACGAAATAGACAAAAAATGCAAGAATAATATTAAAGCTGCAATATAGTGCATACAGTAATGTAGCTTTGGATATGGATTCCGAAATATTTAAGAAATCAATATATCATTAAAGGTTCAATATTGGACGGTGTCGATGTCAAGTTTTTAAGTATTTCAATATCCTCCCTGCTGTGCTTCCAGTATGCGAGATTCAAGAAATTGCAGAAATAATGAAATATACAGAATATAAATCTTGTGGTAGGCATAAAACCAATCAAAGCAACACTGATTCCCTGAAACATATCAATCATTGTTACGTTTACAACTGCCCCACAGCATATGGTAGATGGGGATATAGAGTTCTCAACAAAAATTTAGCATAGGAATTTCGACACCGAAACTAATTGCCTTAAAAAAGCAATTCAAATTTGATATCTAGTTCACTAATATGGCATGTAAAAGACAAGGACCAGCTTTAGAAACGTTGTATATAATCAATAATTCTTCTGCCATTATAATGTGTAGGAATGTTTCTTGTACCTCAACTATAAACAAACTTCTGCCTTTCCCTCCTGTCCCTTGCCATTCTTTTTCGCTTCTATCCATTTCTCGTTCCCCTTCTATCATATTTTAGCTATTTCATCAACCCATGCTTGTCCAAGTCTTCCCCGTCTTATATTTTTCTGTATTCTTGCTTCCTATATCCTTCTCATTGGTTTCGATTAGTCTATTCTTAATGTCTCCACCATTCTTCCAACTGTCCAATAAATTTTAGAGTAGATTGTATTTTCAGGTCTTTTCTCATGTCTTTCCTTCTCAATCTGTCTCTCTTTGTCACCCCTCGTACTCTCCTCAGGAACTTCATTTCGACAACTTACATCTTATTTTTTGGCCTTCACTTAGTATCCATGATTCACAGCCGAATGTTAGTACTGAATATTAATGTAAAAACTCTTTGCTTTCTGGGATATTTCTTTTTTACCTATGAATTTGTTGTTCGTTGTATAATAAGGATTCATTGTTCGTTTAACTCTTTTCTTTATTTCTGCCTCTTGGGAGTCTTTTTCGTTTAATATCACTCTAATATTGAATCGTATTCACAGGTTTTACTATTTCTGCCTCTTGGGTGCCTTTTTCGTCTAATATGTGCTACTGTAATATTGAATCGTATTCACAGATTTATATTTTTGCTGTCAATATCTATTTTAACTTCTGCGGGTTCATCTCCTATTGTCACAACTTTTGTTTTGTTTATGTTTAATTTCATACCGTTTTTTTTCATGTTACATTGCAGATCTGTATCATTTTCGGCAACAGTAACCACATCATGTGCGAACACTCCTTCCGGGGTTTCTACTTTTTGTAAGTTGATATCCTACACAAAATTTATTACTCTTTTAGTACATTTCTTGAAAATTTCGTCCATGGGTATTATAAATAATATTAGGCTCAGATATATTGTTATTAATAATTACGACGTTAATATTGGTTTCGTATACTTTTGTGATTATAGTTTTATCATTTATGTTTCTTTCTTTTAAAATATTCCATACTGCCTCTTGAGACTTTGTCGAACGCTTTTTCGAGATCTATAAGAACTAAGAGTAGATCCCTTCTTTCTTTTGTTGTTCTTTTTTTTTGTTTAATGAAAAATATATGATCATGTGCATTACTTCCACGTCTAAATTCATTTTGTGATTTTTCTAAAGTATGTTTAAGTTTTTCTCTCAGTTTTTCTCCAACAATTTTCATGGGTGTACTTATTAATGATATACCCCTGTAATTATCACAGTCTTTTTTATCTCCTTTTTTGAAAACTGGCACAATTAGGGTAATTTTCCAGTCACTGGGTATTTATTCTTGTTCCCATATTTTACTGTACATATCTAGCATTATTTCTTTTCCTTTTTGCCCTATATTTATTATATTATCGTTTCTGTTGTTATTTTATCATATTCTAGTGATTTTTCGTTCTTCAATATTTGTATTGCTTCTTCTAATTCATCCATGCTTATTATTGCGCTATTTTCTTTTATTGTTATTTGTTTTGTTGTAACTTCACTTTTGCTTCTTTCCCTTCTAAAAGTTTTTGATGTTCCTTCCATCTTCTCGTTATTTCTTCATGTTCTGTTATCAAATTTCCTTATGTTAATTTAATAATCTTTATTTTAATGTGCACTATTTCTTGTTTCTTCTCTTTTCTAAATGTTTCTAGTACTCCGTAGAGCTTTTGGTTGTCTGCAGTTTCCTTCCGTACTCTCTGCAAATTCCTTCTAGCTGTTCTTCTTTGCTCCTGCCATGAGTTTCTCCACTTTTCTCTTTCATTTTAGAAAAGTTGTCGCAATGAAATACATCACAAGTTACTTCCAATAAGCATCTATATACCAATAAATACAACATTTCAGGAATTGACAGCACGTCAAAAATACGCTCTTGCAGGTATCGAATTCTTCACTAAAGCTTCCCCGTCTGCCATTTATCTGGTATCTCGCGCGACGCGAAAACTTCTCGCAGCATCGAAGCTTGCTCCTTAATGTATGCAACGTGTCTCCTTCGTCTGCTATCGCTATCTGTCCGCTGCCGTATTATGCGAAGCAGCGCGTGCATGTGTCTATGCATTTGTATTACGGACTAGCCGGTAGCAAGTAGCAATAGTTGAACTTGAATACCAGGCGCGAATGCTTGCACTACTACGAATGGAGCCACTAAATCTTCGGTTTTGTCTGGCGACGATGGCGTACGCTCGTGTCACACCTCCTCTTCAAGTTGAGAGAGCATCCAGACTTGTACCGCAGCGCTCGCCAAGGGGAGGAAAGGTTAAAGGATTATCGTGGGTGGCAAAAGAAGTACTTCAGGTGATACGGTAACAGCAGAATAGATTTAATACGTATATCTTTAAGCCTATCAGAAACTAACAATAGGTGTTTGAGTAATACACTTACAGTTAACACAAACACATAGGTATGCATGCATATAAAGAATGACTTTTTGTTAGATCTTTAGAAATGATAGATGTTTTTTCAATAATAAATTTATTTAGTTACTGTTGACCTTTAATTTTGATTATTTAATTTGTTCACGAATTTTGTATTATTTAAATTAGGATTGTAGTAATACGTCAGGCTTCGTGCGAAACCGGGAAAGAAAACAATTTGTAGGAAAATCAATAGATTTAACAGTGTGGATTTGTCAAAATCATAGCCAGAGAGATTGGAATTACAGGATAAGTTCACACCTACGCTAATTCAGCAGCAGTTTTCCGCCCACCTCTAGTTTTTCCCTTTTATGATTTGGAACATGCATCAGATTTAAACTATTCTGAAGGAAGATTGACCGAAACTAGTATATAAAAGGTTTGCAAAGAATAAAGGGCTTTTTTTAAAACAACCTTCCCAAAACTGCCAATATTCTCTTTACAATGTAGACACCAATTATTATTGCCAATAACTTACGAAGGTAGTTTGAAAAGTTTCAAGTCTAACACAGAAGCAAGTATTTTGTTTGTCAAATATAGTTTTATTTTTCAACATAGTCTCCTTGAAAGTCTATATACTTTTCCCAGCGATGTTCCCCTTTATATTCCGTAAAAATAGTAGCTGGCATCTTGTTTTAGCGTCTTCTCATTTGATGAAAATTTTTGTTTTCCGAACGAAACTTTGAGCCTAGAAAACAGAAAAAAGTCGCTGGGAGTCAGATCTGGTGAACTGGGTGGGTGGTTTATCAATTCGAACCTCAATTTCTGAATTTTGAGACGGTGCGTTGTGTTGGTGGAACAAAACTTTTTTTTTTCTTTAAATGAGGCCGTTTTTCCGCAATTTCTGCCTTTGGCTTGTCAAGTAATGATGCGTAGTACGCTTCCGTTATTGATTTTCCTTTTTTGAGATACTCGATTAAGACAACTATGACTATCCCAAAAAAACAGTAGCCATTACTTTCCCGGCAGATGAAACAGTCTTCGTCCTTTTCCAAGCCGATTCATCCTTTGCAGTCCAGTGTTTCGACTGTGCCTTGGCTTCAGAAGTATACTAGTGTATCTAAGTTTCCTCTACAGTTATTAACTTTATTTATTTCGCTTAGACTGCTTCAACAGGGTTTTGAAAATGTTCGTTCGAATGTGTTTTTGGTCCTAAGTGAGCAAACGCGGAACTCAGCGCGCGGTTAGATTTTCATGCCCACATCTTTAGTCAATATACGAAAAACACATTCTGTCGAGATGTTCACAGCCTCTGTTATGTCCTTAACCTTAATTTGAAGGCCGTCTAACGCCATTTGGTGAACTTTTCCAATGTCTTCCAGTAGTTGCAGTTTTGGCTGTCCCGAACGTTCATCGTCAACCAAACTAGTACGACCACGTTTAAACATTGTACATTTTGGCTTTGATTTTCGTAGGCGGATTGTCTTTAAAATGCAAGAAATTGGTGACGACTTGAATTGATTGGTTTCACTAACAGCGACTGACACAAGCGACTGCTAAACAACAACTGACCGTTCAACATGGCTGAAATGTTCAAAAGTACCTTTCAACACATGCGCATTACCAGAATATTTTTGACGAGAGCGATCAGTAAGATTTTCCAATCGTGGTCAATTGTTTTGCAAATCTCATTTACATTTTGTGGTCCAAAATCTCTTTCAGGAATTTTCGCACTATGTGTGCTAAAATATTTAGTTGGTTTAGAAGTTTGCATAGGAAGATTTTTAGCAGCTACATAGTTATTCGATTAAATTGCTTTAACTTTTCTTCGTACTGTCTAAATGCTTTCATAACTGTGGCTTTTGACTTAATTACCTTTTTTTTAATACAAAGACATTACGACATTATGAAGTTGAATCCAGCTTTGTTTCATTTTCCAATACACATGGGTGTGTCTGTGCACAATGTACGTATGTGTAAAGAATGTATGTTTACATGTGGACAACTGAAATTTGGAAGTAACATGGTTGCTGTACATTGTAAAGAATAGCAAAAATGCAAACAATATCACCAGTTAACAATCAAACGTTGCATATATGCACATCATCAATTTATGTACATAACAAATAATTGCCGGCATTCTCTTTCAAAATTCATGCATTTATTATCAATACCAAAGACAATATCCTACTACAAGTTGAAAATTAAATTCGTCCGTGGTTCAGGAAACTACGAAACTGGTCCTTTTGATTGAAGGGTTGTTAGTAGTCGCCCACAGGTTTGCCACTATTTTGGAACCTTGATAATTTAGTGAAATTCTTGACACCATGGATATAAGGCAATAAACTCAATCAAGTGCTTCTTTATAATGACATTTGCAAAAAGAAACCAAAGAAACGTAAAAAAAGATCGTGAGTAGCATCAGCGAGTCTATGTATCTCAAAATTCATCTACTGTTGTATAGGTGTCAAACTTAACTGAGCTAATCAGCTGATTTTCGTTGATAATACGTGGTCCGTAATTCGCCAAACCACCGGGAACCATCCAACAATCTATTTCTTTGTTTCGCTTAAATTTTAGCGACAATCAACGGGATCATCCGCGAACCGCGAGCCACAGCAAACCGCATATGTTACACGGTACGCGATCCAAGGTTCATCATGTCAAGTTCGTCGAACCACGGATCCTATAACAGAGCCTTAAACACATGTAGTACAGCAGATAGGTAATTCTCCTCAAACTTATGTTGAGAAGAAGTTCAGCCGTATTTTGTTGCAATCAAATGCGAAAAGGGGAAATGTTAAATGTTGAACAAAACAAGTGAAGGAAGTTCAATTTTCACCAGCATAGCTTTTGTAATTTATTTATAACATAAAACAAAAATTTTAGGTAGTTGTGCAATTTTTACCAAAAATTTAGTCCGGGCATTCGCAGCAATTTTCAAATGTTCTTGCACATCCGCTGTTTTAATCAAAA
Organism: Dynastes maya; assembly: GCA_029619315.2. Classification (NCBI taxonomy): domain Eukaryota; kingdom Metazoa; phylum Arthropoda; class Insecta; order Coleoptera; family Scarabaeidae; genus Dynastes; species Dynastes maya. Next base: position 77,807,231 of record JAROYE020000001.1, read on the forward strand.
GCGGCTTTTGTTGTATTAAAGCTTGTAGATAAAGAAAATTGAATTTCGATTTTCAAATATCGTAATCCATGCGTCCATCACTAAAGAAGTCTTTTGGAAAAATTGACTTACATATACGTATACTACTATTACTGTTTCAAATTTATTTTGTGAAAAAAAAATAAAAAGAACCCTAAAAGCCCCGTATTTATTGTAACTGCAAAATTGCTATTGCGGATACAAAGTAAACCCTTTTTTTTTCTTTGGTCTTTCAAGTCTTGACATCTTCATAGTTTCTTGTTTAACTTAAGGCATTGATTTTACAAATATATTTAAGTTATAAAAAAATTTCGTTTTCCAGAACGAAAAAAAATTCAATTGTTGACATGTACATCAGTCTAACCTGAGCAAATATGCGGTAACAGCCAGAAGCGTGGCGAGCGCATAAAAGTTTACACATAAAATAGAAGGTAAGAAATAAATTATAAAACGTACTGAAACACTTACCGTTTTAAAAGTCTTCCGTGAAATCACAAACTGGGTAACATCTGTTAAATACTTGAATCATTAGATATGTTTCCACAGCTGTTTCAGTCAAATGAGTACGACGTGCGGAATAAATGTGTTTTAATGCCGAAAACGACCGTTCGACATCTAGCGATGTTATATTTGCATATTTAAAATAATCTTTGAAACAACTTAATGCATCTTCACACGCACCTTTACAAATTTGTCTTAATATAAGAAAAACGGCGTCTTTCTCTAAAACACTTACAAATTTTCATATTACACACCAATTTGTTTCGCCTTCTACAGCGCATAACTGTGCGTGAACATCATTCACAATTTGAACAGAATCCACTAGCGACATCGAAACATTTTGTAATTTTTCTATTCCCTCCGCTAGTCCGAAGTAATTGTTGTGAATAGTTTGTGAATCTCTTTTAACCTGACTATCTTGAAATATTTCCTGGCTTTTCTTGATTGCTGCAGCTTCTATCGGATTGAATTTTAAAACTACCTTCTTTACTTGATCAAAATATTTGTTATAGTAAAACGCAGCTTGCAACCATGTTCCCCGACGTGTAACAATTGGCTGTGGTGGTTCAGGTAAATCAGGACACAGTTTGTGAAATAGTCGGGTATGTTTCGGAGACTTTAGAAACACTGCCTTTGTACTAGCAATCAATGCATTTACTAGTGGAAAACATGTAGGAATCGTTTGCGCCGCAAGATTTGGAGTATGGATTTTACACGTTACATGTAAGAAGTTACCACTGTGTTCTTTAAGAGATCGGCCCAAAGAACGCATGTTTGCGGCACCATCACTCATAAACATTAAAAGTTGCTTAGTTGAAACTTCAAATTTGTTCAATCAATTTAATATCACCTTTAAAATCTTATCGGCAGTACAATTTGTAACTCTTTTGGAAGCAAGTAAGAAGGAGGATGACGGTCGATGTGGTTCCATTGTACGTACCATTACATTAACCACAGAATGTTTTTGACGATCTGTTGTTTCGTCCACACACAACCACAGTTTTTTATCTTTCAATTCCGTTTTCATTCTTTTTTCTATACGTTCACGAGCAAATGGCACTACATTTCGTATCGATGTCCGACTGGGTAATTCACAGTCCGCATATTTATTCCAGAAGGAGACAAATGCTTCATTGTCTAGTGAATGAAACGATAGATTACATAAAATAAGAGTAACACATAAATCAAATGTAAATTCTTCTTGGTCTCGTATGCCACTTTTTGCAGAAGGATGCTGTTTGCTTTCGATGTGACGTTGACAATGGCTTCCGGACCAACACATTAAAGGGATTTTACAAACTAGACATTGAATTTTAGCGCCATCAAAAATTAAGTCCGGCATGTCCACTATAAAGTTTTTAACTGTGTCTGTCATTGGTCGTTTTCACGATGTACCGAACTGCGACATTTTTAAAGCAAACATAAGGGTGCAATTACGAAATAAGTTACGACAGCCTACATATACACAGAACTACTCGCATACAGCATCGATTTAGTACTGACGCTGTGAACGCGTGAAATAAATAATCGCCGACTCCGCACCACATATCTACTACACTGACTGTCATCGCTGCCCAGATTATACATCACTGTTTGCAATAGCTTAAGCTATTGGTATGTATTGGCAAAATTGATAACTTTGGATGTGAGATACATAATTGGCTATCATGTTGGTACTTGGAAGTTAATTTCGCGGAATCTAGAAAAACGTTAAAAAGTCTAAACAGATATTGAATAAATTGAAAAAGACAGGATGTAATACACAAAAAAGTAAATATTTTTATAGTTTTGCTAGGTATTGCATCATCCTAAAACGGATTATTATTTACAGTATTTTTAACATTTTTTTTCAATGCGAACACTTCTTCAATTATCTAGCAGGATTTATTATGTTTGAACATGAGTCTAACGTACTACGATATCTCCTTTATTAATACAAATATCCTTATATTATACATAACTGACAAAACAGTACAATTCATTAAGCAACCAAAGAAACTATAAATGCTAACGGATGAAAAGAATATGGTAAAAATAATAAATTAATGTTCTGTTTATTTTCTATATAAATTATATCTACCACATTCAACTAATAATAATATAAATGATTTCTTAATAATTCTATAAAACACGATTTTAATCTTAAGACATTAAAACAACTCTTCGTGAAAGAAATTATACGAAGCGGATGCTACGCGAGATAAAAGAACGGGTTTCCGTTAATCATTTTGCTTTATATTTTCAATATTGGCTGTTATTAACTTTTTCTTTATTATATACCTCGGCTTCAATCTCGCGACGTTAAATTTATTAGCCTTATTAAAGTTTGTTTACGATTCTAATTTTATATAATTCTCTGTAACGAAATGATTAAATTGGCTATATACAGAGCGTTACTATTAAGCTTAGATATTAAGAATGAGAACTCTGGCGTAATAACACTTAATATTCGATAATATTAGTACAGTGTGTGAGATTTTTCGTGTGTGGTTACCTATTATTCTCATTCTGCTTTTAATATTGCTATCTTTATATTTCAAACAGTTCACTAAAACCCTTACCACAGTACTTAACTTGTACTGGACGCACGTTTCGATAGCCAAGCTATCATCATCAGCAGTAAAACTGGATTGCAATTCAGTTTATGGACCTTAGATTTTATAGACTTTGAAAAGGCGTTTGATCATGTAAGACGAGAAGATATATGAAAAACTCTAGAGAAAAGACAAGTAGATAAGAGAACAACAAATAGTTAAAGCGTTATATAGGAACAATTCAAACATAGTTAAAACTAACAACGAAGGGTCTAAAGAATTTGAAAAGAAGATTGGATTGAAACAAGGTTGTGTGCTAAGCCCATTATTATTCTCCGTAGTATTAGACGAAGGTATTAAAGAAACTAAGGTAAGAATGAGACCACCAAAATAGGATACTGAAGGATGCAACGGACTTATTTGAATTAGCTGATGTATATCTTATTGCTAGCAATAAGAAATATGTGTCTATATTTTCATTTCATTAATTTACTAGAAAAATATAACAAATTTATCACTAACCAATCATCGTATTACTAGCTATTTTTCAGATGCGCCAACACAATCAGACTTTTTGATTTCACTGTACTTGCTAATGACCAAGTTTAATGTTAACAATCTGTATGCGCTTCTAATTAATATCCAACTCTATAGCGTTCATTTTCACTACTTATCAACTATGCATACGTATACATCTCAATTAAAAAGCGTTATAAGCGAAATTGCGTACATATATGTGTAATGAACGAAGCCGTACATCATCCGGACGGATGGACTGACCTCCTCCTCCTCCGGGCGATCTATTCATCAACCGGAGAACCCAGAGAAGTGTTCGGTGACGGTGTCAACGCGGCGATGATAAAATTATATTATTTGCATTTTAATTCAACACGTCCTCGATGATATTAGTACCTAGAGTGAACGCTGTAGGACGTAGTGTGAATAATACGGGCGTATTTAAATAAATTTTTGTCGCTTTGAGTTCGAATTATCATTCTAACCTCACTTTGCGACTGTCAAAGTTGACAAGTGAACTTCAAAAATTTGATTTAAGATACGGTTTTTTCCGGGTATCTGAATGTCGTTTGATATTGAGAAAAGGTGCTTGAATTGAATATTTATCGTATAATTTATTTAAAGGATAAAATAATGAACAATGAATTCGATTTTTTTTTATATTCATTACAGTATTTCATTATCAACGGTTGGCAACGAAATGTACCTACTTCATATGAATGTATCACCTACCATTTTAGATTACATAACCTTAAAATTCGTTTGCAAATGAAATACTAATTGTGATGATAAAGATCAGTTTCATGATCCTTGATGTATTAAAATCTGTATGGATTGAGTTTGATTTTCTAATTTGTTAATTTTATGTATTTCTGTATATTTTCAATAAATATTTTTCATACCATCTATATGTACTGTAATATTATAAATACCAGAAATTTGTTTTTTAAATTAAACAAATTATATTTTTTACGGTCGGTAGATCGGGGAGTGTCCCCTAAACACTCTTTCGGTATCAAATGTTAATTGAACTTGTAACTGAAGTTAAATTTGTGCATTACAGCATTTGAATTTCCTGTTTAAATTTGTTATCAATAGTATTTGTCAAAAATTACGGCCGATTGTGATACGCATTTTAAATATCCAATATTCCACATTTTTTCAATTAAATTTTAATTAAAATTTATGTTCTGAAAAAAATAATCTTTTATATAGGAGTCCGCGATCTAACGCCTAACTTTTTGACGTTAGCGAGTACCGCCAACCGTTGATTGTGGATATTTATTACCGGACTTGATAACTTCTTACCGAGCAAGACGTAAAAAAAATGGAGCGAAGACGACTAATTTAGCTGTTCCCAAGGGATTATCTGTTGGCTGGAGAATTACCTAATAAGAATATATGAGGTGTGACAATTAAATAACCGGACTGGTGTTACTATCGGCAAACAGCGAGAACGCCACGGCAGGTTTGAACATGTCTGTGCTTGTAGATGCTTCTCTTACCCTGAGCTCGATGGGCACGGTTGTACGTCGCTCAGTCTCGCTGTACCAATCGTCCGTTCAAGTCCTTACGCTAGCGTCGCGTCGGAAAAATGCGGAGTATTCAGATCGAGCAACGAGTTAACCTCAAGTTTCTGGTGAAACTGGGAACAACTGCTACAGAAGCTCATGCTATGTTAAAGGAAGTGTAAGGAAGTGAGTGTTTATCGCGCACACAAGGTTTCGAGTGGTGTAAAAGGTTTAAGGAGAGACGTGAAACGAACGAAGACGATCCGCGCCCTGGACGACCCTCAACATCAAAAAGGGACGACAATATTCAGAAAATTGGTCGTTTGAGTGGCCGAGCTCTTGCGGAAATCTCAGGAATTAACAGAGAAACTGTCCGTCAGATTTTGCATGAATCCTTCAACATGTAGAAATGATGCCAAAACTTCTCACTCCAGAGCAAAAGGAATCGAGAATGAACATTTGTGCTGACCTTTTAGACAACATTGATAATGATCCAGAATTGTTAAACAGAGTGAATCGTGGTTTTTTACTTACGATCCTGAAACAAAGCGCCAATCGATGCATTGGAAGAGCCCAAGCTCACCATGACAAAGAAAAGCGAAAATGAGCAAGTCTAAATTCAAGGCCATGATGATTGTTTTTTTTGGTACGCGTAGAATTGTCTACGTCCACTGGGTCTCCGAAGGTCAGACAATCAATCAACATGATTACGTCGAGCTTCTGACTACCTTTCGTGAACGGCTGAGAAGACCCGATTTGTGGAAGAGCAAATCCTGGATGCTCCAACAAGACAATGCGCCAGCCCATTCCACCTTGTCTGTGGAGGCGTTCTTTGCGAAATCCGGCATCACCGTGTTGGACCACCCACCGTACTCGCCCGACCTGGCCCCCTGTGACTTTTTTTTATTTCCTAAGGTAAAATCGGAGCTTAAGGGGACAAGATTCGACAGTGTGGAAGCGGTGAAAGCGAAAACTGACAGAAACGGGCTTCCAGCACTGCTTTCGGCAGCGTTGTAGGGATCGGCAAGGAGAGTACATTGAAGGGGATAAACTTGGTGATCAATAAAATGTTTTGTAGCTCCAGTCCGCTTATTTTGCCACACCTCGTATAAGCCATTGAAGAATTGAAAGTAGATCAGATACAAGGGTCGCTTGGACATATGTTCTCGGACTGCGCTTGAGTGAACGTCACACCACGATATATTTTTAATAACATATTAGTACATTCTGAAATTCTTGGGTGTAATAAGATGTATATATACATTTACACAATAAGGCGCTAAAATTGACGCTATTGAATTTTTTAACAGAGGATTCAATTAAGCCGTTCAAAACGAGATTATAGCGAGACGAGGCGGTGCTGTCCCTCGAGTGTGGCGCGATTAATAATAACGTCGAGCGTAAGACATCTATTTTAGCGAGTCTATTAACGTGCAAGGTAATTTACTCTTCTCTCTGAAGGCATCCTCTTAACGATACGCGTGTGCTGTACATTAGGGTATGAAGATTTCGCTTTTATCGTATTCTTCTTATGCGTACATATACACGATCCGGAATAATTTTATTATGTTCGCACCTGAGTAATTAGTCGGTTAAACGTTGGTCAACAATAGCGTCCATCTTGGCAGGTTTGGTGTGTAAAACGAGACGCTTAAAACCTCTGTGCACTCAATAAGGATACTCCAAGCATAAGCGTTACATCGCAATTCATACAATAATAGATCTGGCGCGCTTGTGCAGTTTGTTTGTGATTATGAAAGATGATTACTTGATTAAAACGGAATAAGATTATTGGCTAGTTAGTCTCCGGTACATTGCAGCTGTTTGAAAAATTTGTATCTATCCATTTTGTTTCCTTTTAGTTACAAGATCAAAATTACATTTACAATAATTATGATTTAAAATATATGCATTTATGAACATTTGTGAACAATTTTCTACATAGTAGCAGTATTCACTTAAATTATCATAAAGAAACTGAGATTATTTAAACTCAACTGTGAGAAAACCACAAAATGAATTACTTTACAAAGCTCCTTCATAAACTATATACACTTCTTTTCAGAAATATGATCAAATATGTACTCCACTTTTATTGCCAATAAATCTTTTTTATTGAAAATTTAAATTTTTTCAATTAATCTCTTTTATATAACTAATTTCCGCTGTTTAATTCTTTAAAACGATCAAATTTCTAAATAACCGGATGAGTGGCGAGCAGCCTTGCGTAAGATGAAGCACTGATTTAACTTCTTTTAATAGTATTTCTATACCTAGGAAGGCTTACAATTCAATTCAATAAATTTCACCTTTTTAGATCACGAACAATAAATAAAAATATTAAATACATCGTAAAAAGGATTTTGTGAGTTTTCACCATAGATTCTGATGCAGCCTTACTTGTAAGTATAATATTTAATTCTGAATGCTAACCATACATTTAAGAGCGTACACGCAAATAAATTTTTACTTGTATCTGGACTGTCCACCTCAGTTCAAGACAATTACTGTTTCAATTATTCACAATACAATAACTGTTTTAAATAAAAAGAAATATTTTCTTAGCGTTTTTTCTCCGTTTAAGAGAAGTATATACTTGTAGTTGAATAATTGTATTTCTTTGTTTAACACCTTTGTTAACTTGATTCAAAAAAATCTTGCAGAAAATTTGAAGAAAGCGATTCTTAGTATAAATAAATTGCCGTTACAATACAAAACAATATTTTCTTAGAGATAGTAAATATTTTTTTTAATTCCAGAAAGCGTTTAGGTATTGTTCATAAATCAATAGTTTCATTTTCTTGAAATAAAGCATTTATTTAATTAGAATTCTTGAAATGCATATTATTTATATCCACATTATTAGTTGCACTTACCTTGTTTAAAACAGTACGACATATCCGTACATAATGGAGTAAATAATTCTCATTGCTTGCGATTTTAGAAAGGCTAAGGTAGAGGTTATCTGCAGAATATTGTTCAAACAAAAGTGATCTTAATGCTTTAGGGCTTTGGGAACCTTATTTTATAATCATCCCTCGTATTTCACAGATAACTTAATATATATTGACATAATTTCTATAAATCTCAATTTTTTTCTAATAATTTGAAATATCTTCTCAACTATTGAATTTAGATATAGGGAATGCTTAATAGAAATAAGGGTACGTAATGTACCCCTTCTACGTTTGATATAACATGCATGAGTGTCCATTTGAAAAAAATGAGAAAACCGTACATTTCCATTTTGACTTACCCTGTATAAATGCGATACTCGTGGAAACAAATTACAGTTGATATCAAAGTAGAGTATATTCCTAAACTCATGGTAGTTTTAAAACGATTAATTATTCACTAGTTATCAAAATAGGGGTTATTAAATTTGTCATGTTTTCAGAATAAAATTGACCACAACTTTTCAAATACCCGGTATAACGTAATGAAATCCTATATTGGGAGTATGGGGGAGATGAGCTTAACCAAAATTTAAATTAATATATTTAGAAAAACCAAGAGTTAGGTTCACCCAGGAATCGTAGAACATCCTGTATAAATGTAAATAATTTTAAAATGTTATGTTTGGGAGTGTCTACAATGTTTATTAGAAAGTTTTTTCGATATTTCTCTTAATAGCAGATATATCGAGCTTTGCCACACTATTGCGCCCTCCTGATTCATAGCTAAGATAAGACTGTCCTAAATTCTCTATACATCCAAATTGCGACTGTGTGCAAACATACATCGAAGCTGTGTCTTGTTACACGGATGTTTAATATTACTAAACATGTAAATTGTGTTTCGATAAAGGATTAATTTCAATAACTAATTCATAATGCTTTTTTGTGTTATATTCTAAACTTAATTAAAATACACAGAGATGTCCCGCTTATATCGTTTTCATGTTCCTTGCCTTTTTCCTGCGTCTGAAAGTCTCAGCGGGAGTGATTTCACCCACCGCATCTCACAAGCGTTTAAGTTATTAATTCGCCATATTAATCGCGATAGCCGCGCCATTTTGTAATCCTCTCGTGTATTGAAAGCGGGAACAGTAGTAATACCAGCAACAGCTATAGTGGCAGCATCATAATCTCGTTAGGAAGGGTGTCTCCCTGTTAGCCGCCGTTATAGTCTAGCGATGCATAAGCAAATAGCTCGTCATTTCATAGGGTTGAACCGCGCGCTTGTGCCACGGTTAACGGTTTAATCGGAACGACCCCACAGTGTACGTCGGCGTCGCTCTCATCAAAGATAGAAACCGCCCATCATCAACCCCATCTCACGGTCAGAGAGCACATATTAGGTACATGCATGTATCCAGCCTACGTTTACCTAGCGCGCAACGTATCCAACGTAATAATAAGGCAAACGCAATTAAAAGCCGACGGCACCGATCTCTACCTATCTCCTTTTGAAATTTGATTTTTGCTTGCATCTCGTTCATCCTTCTCTGTTTCGATTCAAAAACCCCTTTCATATGCCTATATACATCTCCGTTCGGCTGGTCCGCCGGGTGGTTGAACTGGTTCCGACGTATTTACACAGGATCGTTGTTCATAATCGTACGGGAGGAGTTCCAGTCCTCTCCCTGTGCGTATGTTCCCAATCCCTCGCCCCTTTTTGCCATTCCGGCAGACTTGACAAGAATTTTATTACGATTCATTTATTCGGTCCGGTCGAAATTGAATTTCGTGAATTTTAAATGTCGGGTATCTTTTTTTTTACCAGCTGTCAGTCACGGAGCGATTATGTGCTCGCCGCGCCCTCTGTCGATCATCCAGAAGGTTACGAATGTCATTTTTCGAAAGGGTATAGAACTACAATAAACTAATATTCAACTAAAATGTTCTACCAAAATATATAGTTTATTACAAGCCATTCCATATGCAATTACTTATTTCTTAAGGAATTTGAAATTTAATTTGGTATTGAATGATTTGAGATAACAACTATTTTAATCTTGTTATGGCCAATTAAGTATAACAAGTAAATATGTACCATCACTTGCACAAAAATCTAGGACAACTCTTATGAGCTCATTTTGACGTTTTTTCAATCGTGTGGCAATGACTTGTCCATTTACGATTGACACTGACAGACAATTTCACATATTTTTTCATAGTTTACAAAAGACATGTTTAAAATGGGTAATGTCGCTTGTCCCAGATTTTTATGCAAGTGATAGTACCATCGCTTTCACAAAAATCTGGGACAAGGGATACTATTGTGACATTACCCATTTTAAACATGTCTTTTGTAAACTATGAACTGTCAGTGTCAATCGTAAATGGACAAGTCATTGTCACAAGATTGAGAAAACATCAAAATGAAAGTGATGGTACGCAAGATAAGATAATGCAAAGAATTTGTGCGCTGAAGTTTCATTTTTCTTTGTGTCAGGGGTTGTGAGGCCGTGGAGATGATGTACAACACTATTTTGTGTCTTTCTTGATGATATTAATGAAAATACTGTTACTGTTATATTATATTTCTTACATCGATATATTTCTTACAGAAATATATCGATGATTATAACTAAAGCTGGCCACGAGCGGTACCGCGCAGTAGCGTAGAGTCGACCAGGCCTCGCGTTCCACTAGAGTTATTCTGCTAATAGAGATGTTTGCTGCCGCAAACAATTTCGCTCATCTTTTAAATAAAAATTAAATAACACGTGCTCAAACACTTACCATTTTAAGAGTCCTCCGTGAAATCACAAAGTGAATAATGTCTGTTAAATATCTGCAACATTAGATATGTTTCAACTGTTGTTTCGGCAAAACTAGTACGGCATGAGGAAAAAATGCGTTTATATGTAGAGAACGAACGTTCTACATCTAGTGACGTAATATTTGCGTAAGTAAAATAATCTTTCAAATAACTTAACGATTCTGTTGACGCACCTTCACAAATGTGTCTTAATGTGCCAAAATCAGAATTTTTCTCAAAAACACTTTCAAATTTTTCTAGAACAGAAACATTTTTAGCGTCTTCAGTCGCGCATAGCTGTGCGTGAACATGTTGCACTATTTGCGGAGATTCTTCTAACGGCACCGCGGGATTTTGTAATTTTTCTATTGCATCTGCTAGCCCGAAGTAATTGTCGTAAATGATTTTTAAATCAATTTTAACCTGACTATCTTGAAATTTCGACTGGCTTTTCTGGATAGCGGCAGCTTCCTTTGTATCGAATTGTAAAACAACGTTCTTAATATTGTCAAAATATTTATGATAATAAAACGCGGCCTGCAACCATGTTCCCCAACGAGTTAGAATAGGTTCTGGTGGCTCTGGTATACGGGGGCACAGTCTGTGAAATTCGCGAATACGTTTCGGTGATTTGACAAATACTGCTTTGGTATGCGCTATTAAAGCGTCTACCTCAAGATAACATTTTCTGATACATTCCGCCACAAGATTGAGAGCATGAATTTTACACGTAATGTGTAACAAATTAGCAGAATGCTTTTTAAGGGACCGGCCTACAGAAAGCATGTTTGCAGCACCATCACTCACTAACATCAAGAGTTCAAACTTGTCCAATGTATTTAACACTAACTTTGAAATTACTTCGGCAGTACACTATTGTATTCGTTTGGAGACTAATAGAATTGAAGGTGCCGATTGATGAGGTTCCAATTTGCGTGCCATTACATTAAGAACAGAATGTTTCTTCCGATCTGTTGTTTCGTCGACACATAACCACAATTTTTGATCTTTCAGCTCCGATTTTATTTTTTGTTCAATATGTTCGCGCGCAGATGGCACAATTCTTCGTAACGATGTTCAACTTGGTAATTTGCACTCCGAATAGTTATTCCAAAAGCAGATAAATGGTTCCTTGTCTAGTAGATGAAACGGTATATTACATGCAATAGACGTAACGCATAAATTAAATATAAATTTTTCATTGTCTCGTGCGCAATTTCTTTTTGAGACATGCTTTTCACTATTTACGTGTCGTAGACAATGTTGTCTGGACCAACACATTAACGGGATTTTACAGATTAAACATTTAATTTTAGCACCTTCATATATTAAGTCTGGAATTTCTGCAATAAATTTTCGAAGTTTGTCCGACCACGGTCGTTTTGCTGACGAAATCATAATTTTTCTATGACAGATAAACAATTGCGGAAATGACCGGCAGCGAAAATGTCCTTACTGCTCCGCAGACGAAGTAATACTACCGTTCCTCTCGGTCCGAACTGATTCTACGCCGATGCGCGGTACCGCTCGTGGCCAGCGTTAATTATAACAGCAAAACTGTTGATACAGAACTGATTTAGGTCTACAAACTTAGAGATAAGGAAACCTCGGAGGTAGGCGGTAAAATGGCTTGAATCAAATACTACAGGCATTCTATTGGTTATTCCGAAGGCAATGGCAGCTGTGGGGAAATCCAGCGTTAATAATACACTTTACAAAATGATAAAATCATAAAATACATTAAAATCATAACTTATATAGGCCCTTTATTGGAATAATCCTGTCTCAGCGCCTTGTTTCTTTTAGGTATGCCATGCCTGTCGTAAATGCTAATAAATATTAATTTTAGTAGAAAAACCTGTGACAAAACGGGTAATTTGAGGTGAATAAAATTACTTCCGTAACAGATAGTAAGTGCAAAACAAAGATCATTTACGATAATTCGGGTGCCTACGTCAAAAAAAAAATCAGAAAGACAATTTAAAAGGAGAAATGATAATGATAATAAATATTTCCACCTCATCTCAATTTTCAAAAGTAAAACAAGTACTTTGTTATTCCTAATTATTGTCAATTTTTAATTGCACAGAAGAGAAACATCAACGGTGACAATTGAAAAATCTTCCTTCAAGATTATTCCAAAGATTCATTATTTCGAAATGTCAAGCTATTAAGAAAATTGTAACGTTAGATTACACTAACTGTTATAGCTGGGTTTGTCTCAAGTTAGTAAATGTGTTTGGAAGAGCAATTCCATAATAATTTTGCAGTGGAACAGATAATCTTGCAGAAAGTAACGCCAAGGTTTGTGCGTTTTTAGTTCTTATGCAACTTTTGATCAGTGCATAAAAAGAAAGGCTACGGTTAATCCAACAAAAATAAACCTTTAAACTTCTTTTATTCATTGAAGAAGTTATCGATTTAAATCAACTCATTTAAACAAAAGTTAGTAGAATTTAACTGAAGTTCATGTTTTTGTTCTCTTAGTGTGCAATCAATAAATCTGACAGTTAATTTACCTTTTCTGTAATACAGACAACAAATACAGAAAACTATTAAAAAGTTTTGTGTTTCTACAGACACTAAAATTGGGCTTAAATAAATATTAACGAAAAAAAAAAACGTTACAGAAGTGCGAAACAAAAAAAAAACAGATCATTTAAGAGCTGCGCATTCAATACTATGAGGGATGATCGTAAAATAAGGTTCCCAAAGCCCTATAGCAGCAAGAAGACGTGTTAGGCGAAATCCGACAACATTGGCGTGTGCGGCAGCTCTCCCACTCTATATACGTACCACTCCCGTCTCGCTACGCCGCTCAGTGTTGGCTAAGCAACCGTTCCAGATGGAACTACCGATCGCCGCTACCGCCAGGTGCGAAATTCGCGCTGTGATACGTTTTTTAAGCGCGAAAGGGGTTTCACCTATAGACATTCATCGAAGTTTATGGAGAAAAGTGTATAGCTGTTCAACGCGTCCGCAAATGGTGTAGGGAATTCACTGGAGGTCGGACGGAAATTCATGATGAAGAGCGGAGCGGAAGACCATCAGTTTCAGAGGAAATCTTTGAAAGGATCGAAAGCATACTGCTTGAAGATCGGAAGGTCACCATTCGTCAACTCGTTCTTCGGATTCCTGAGATTTCCAACACCACGATTGAAAAGATGCTTGAAAGGACTGGCGGCAGAATTTTACGACATGGGGATACAGAAGTTGGAGCACCGTCTGCAAAAATGCTTGGATAGAAATGGCGATTATGTCGAAAAGCAGCTTAAGTTTTTACCTTTAAAGCGATGTGTAATGTTAAGGAAATAAAGAATGCTGACTATTTTAAAAAAAATATGGGAACCTTATTTTACGATCGTCCCTCGTACATCGAAATGGCGTAAAGTACATGCCGATATTAATAAACTTTGAAAGTACTCTTTGAAAGTATTTTGACAATATTTTATTTAATTTTACATCAGAATTAGTACTAATAAAATAAATTAAGTAATTAAGGAAATTCATGTTCAAAGTGTAGCTTCATGACGTTAATACACATACTAGGAAATATATGTTAGGTACTATTAATTAGATGTACCTTTGCTCTTGGAGATATATCTTTTTAACACGCAAATGTTTGTTATACGTTTGGTTTTTCCATATGTATTGAGTGCGCTGGAACTGTGCAATATTTTAAAAATAAGTAACCCACTAAAGCTGAAGTATCGTATCAATTTCGGTTTTGCAGTATCGTTGGTGATGAATTAAATAATTACGAGTTACATTTAATTAATTCGAAAACAACCCTATTCATCGACTCATCAGCCGCGAATTTGATTAGCGGATCGCTTGCAAATGTAAAATAAAAGACTTCGTCATTTACAATATTCAGTATCACATGCTAAATATTGCAAATGATGAAGTTAGTTATATTATATATTATCACATAATATAAAGTATTTTCACATGAAGTGTAAGTATTATAAATTCACGTGTCTGTATATGTAGTGTTTTAAACGAGGGAAAAACTTAAAAAAAAAAATTTTCGAAATTAATTAATTAATTGTACGGTTTGTAGGTCCGGGAGTGTTCCTAGACACTCTTTCGGCAACTTAAATTAAACTAGATATCAATTAATGAAATTTTAGGAGTCTTAAAACTTGAAAAGAGAAAACTAGCTGGGAATTGTGACGCTCCAATATAAACTCTATATTTATATGTTACGTACCGGAACCCTGCGTATTCTTACATCACAAAACTTGACTTTTACTTCGTATTTATGGTAGAATTTAAACGCTAAATACTCAGAAAATGAGAACACGTGCTACGTGGATCAATATTTTGATTGAAAGTAAGAAATTGATTAGCGTCCCTTCACTTCTTTATTTCGTTGTCGATAGCGATTGTTTAATCACGGCTAATTTGAATAACTATACCATTCGTAATACAATTTGATAATAAAGTTCAAACCAATATTCTTATTTTTGAAAAATAGCATAATGGATGCCAGGCAGGGACGCAACTGGAAGACTGAATCTATGCCACTCTATGACACTTAACACCACCAACAACTGTACAATAGTAAAATTTACTGACAAACAAGACGATTATGTGGCGAATGATATTTAATTTTCGAAATTATGTTAAAGATAAAACTGAATTTATGCTGTTAATTGTTATAGGAAAATAATTCCATTAGAATTTAAGACTTAGGATATGAAGAAAATGAACAGAAGACAAGTTATTTATCCGTTCCACCATGATCGTCGTTGAAATAATCTCCTAGCACCCCCGCTCCAGCGATAGGAGGCCATAAAACGAGTTGGAACTATGGAGAAAGAGCTTATAGCCGCCAGTGAGATTTTGACGTTGGACGAGTGGACATACTGAACTCATTATACGTGCCAATAATAAATTATAACATTACAGTATTGATAAGAATACAATTGAAACATTATACTAAAATATGTAAAAATATATGGAAATTGGAAATTCACATTCTTTTTATTTCTTGCAAATTAAGAATACATTTTATTAAGCAGGGTTACGGTAACCTGTTTACTTAATTGTAATATCACAAAGATTTTATTTGCAGTGTAATGCATGAACTTGCACAAGATAGCGACCTCGGAAAAGCCAGCCTTATATTTTCAACTAATCCCTAATTTGCTCCTGTTGAAAGTAATAGTACGATTCATGTAAATACAAAATAGGGGTGCACAAAGAATTTTTGTATAAAACTGGGAGCTATAGGTAAAGACAATAAAGTGAATGAAGAAGAAGTTGAGTCGAATAAAAAGAAAAAAGAGACTCGAAGCTAAAACCTATGAAAGATTACCGAGCTAGAGGCAAAAGAATACAAGGTAACTGTAGGATAAGCAAAGCAGGTTGATTTATACGACTTATCTAAACTCTCGTTCAATAAACTTATTTGACATTTCATACACTTACCTGAAGCGAGCGATAATTAGCAGTCAGCCATTCGAATCAGTAAAATCGGCAAATCGCTACGTTTATTGGTATTCCAAGTACCTTCAAAACATTCTAAAGATACACTTACACATACCGACAGATCCATACATTAGGGAGCCGTGGGGGAAAACACATGGGAGCACCGTTAAAGTGCACACGCACAAAACGCCGTCCTGATCATTACCGTCGACTTTACGACCTTATTACGGCCGCCGTAAATTCGGAATTATTAGATGATAAATTTTACGTAATATCTTAATTAATTAGCGAATGATCCTATATCCTGAAGCTAGTGTGGAAACACAGTATATCTTCAACGAAATTGCCAAGGTTCCGGATGGTTCTAAACTATGTTATGTTTGCATCTATGTATCTAACTTTGTATATATGTATGTAGAACGTTATTATATATGTACAGATACATATTCTCTAACGACATGGTGATTACAATTTGGCTTTTTATGTGGATTTGCGCCATATCTATGCATATACACATATACGTTAGCTTATTCGCATATTAGCAGCTATTATTTTTGACATTAACGAGATACTTCGTCGACTATAATATGAATGGCGAATGATCCTGCGAGAGAGATAAAAATTTCATCTCGTCTTTATTAGCGTATAGCTGGAGATTAGTTTTTCCAAAGAGCATGTGATTAGAGCAAAACCTATCTGTCGTATATAGCGATGGGAAAAATCGTTATTTTAAAATAATAGTTTCAACCGTTATTGTTATTTTGAAATAACAGTTGCAAAATAACAGGTTGAGCGTTATTTCGTAGTCTACAGTTCTACACGATAACGCATCATGATTCCTCATAGCACATGTGCAACTGTTGATCTTGCAGCGCGCTAAAATTTAAATTCGGAAGTTTTTTGTAATATAAATATTTTATTGCATTTTTTTGCAGATAAATTATAAACTGGTTAATAGATTAAAATAAATTAAGTGATAAACTGTTCACTGTTGTGCTATCAGATTCACTGCAATCATTGTTACAGCAGCGTTTAATTTCCACCATTTTGACTGACCCTACTGTTATTTTCTTTATATTTAATCTTAGTTAATCTTCGAAATGCGAGAACATCTATGTGCTTAAATGCTGTATAATAAATATAACGGTTTTATTTTTAGTTTTTATAAGTAAATTTTTTGTAAATCGGGACTTTTCGTTAAAATTGCACCAAATTTTTGAACAACGTCGACACCTATAGTGTTTGTTTATAGTTTATTATTATTATTTATAGTTTTCTAGAACGGTTTGTAAATTGTTTATGCAATTTAATACGTCTAGTGCAGGTAAGTGATAGTTTTCTAATATCGCAATAGCTTGTGCAACTTCAGTATAGTTCATGGAAATTTCATTTATTTGTTGTTGAACGTCCGAATTGGAAAAAAGTTGCTGACTATCTCGAACTGCTGCAGAATCATCTGAATCAAGTTTCAAGATGACATTTTTCACTTGCGAAACATATTTCTGATAGTAAGTAACTGCCTGGAGCCATGTTCCCCATCGCGTTATTACAGGCTGAGGTGGTGGTGGTAATTTCGGACACAATTGTTTGAATACACGGATGTGTTTGGGAGATTTGATGAACACTTTTTTGGTAGATGCTATTCACTTATCCACCATCGGATACTTCTTTCGAATGGTTTCTGCTACGAGGTAACATGCGTGTATGAGGCATGTTATGTGAAGAAGAGTCGGAAAGCATACTTTTAACATCCTACCATTGTGACTTGGGTTCCTGTGATACAAAATTCTCTCAACGAATCTTTTATTATCTTGACAACGGTTTCTGCAGGTGGACCATCACGTTTTAAAGGACGCGCTACAACATGAATAACGCTGTGTTTCTGAGCATTAGTTGTTTCATCGACACATTGGCAGATTCTCTTATTTCTCAACTCGTCTTTTATACATTCTTTCACTGTACCTTGCACACGTGGCAAATTGTATCGTAATTGCATAAATGTTGGCAGCTTCCATGAGGGAACGTACGTATCCCAAAAAAGACGAAAGTGTTCATTAGATACTAGATGTCGTGGGATGTTGCACACACTTAACATAACAATAAAATCATATAAAAATTGCCAGTATGGAATACTGTTTCTTAAATTCAGTACATGATGTTTACTTTTACAATGTTTTCCACATTCAAACCTATCGCGACTTAGCAATCCGCTATTGCATATTGTGCAATAAATATGTGGACTATATTCAAATCCAGGAAAATGCCTGAGATATTTATTCACACAATTTTAACGTCTGATGCGATAGGTTCCTTACGAAGTAGAAGAAACGTGTAAAAGGCATAGATTTTGTGATGTAACGTTATAAGCCATGTATTGTATACGAAATACGCATGTGAACATGTTCAAAAGTAGTTAGACAGTAAGATGTCTTTGGTGTAACATATGTAATGGGTGATTCATTTAGAGAAACATTTTTTAAAAAATAAAATAAAACCGAAAAGTTCAATTTTATCGGGTAATCTTTATTATCATACAAAAGAACCATTCTTTACATTTATCTTTTGAAGAGTACTTCTTTCAAATGTTGGCCGTAACTGCGGCTAATATGGTCCATTCTGAAGTTCCAATTTTCGATGATGCGTTCGAGTGGTATTTGGCCAATGACACGAGTAATATTGGCTTCCAATTCCTCAATCGTAGACGGCTTATTCATGTAGACTTTGGACTTTACGTAGCCCCAAAGGAAAAAGTCTAGAGGTGTGATATCACATGATCTAGGGGGCCAATTCACCAGTCTGAAGCGTGAAATTAACTGCTCACCGAATTGTTCTCGCAATAAAGCCATGGTTTCATGGGCTGTGTGGCCAGTCTTGCTGGAGCCAAATGTCGTCGAGATGGACCGATGATTCCACCAGCCCATAACCCGCATCAAACTGTTGTCTTTTCTGGATGTAATGGCAGCTCTTGAACCTCTGTGGGTTGCTCTTCAGCCCAAATACGGCAATTTTGCTTATTGACGTAGCCATTAAGCCAGAAATGAGCCTCATCGCTGAACAAAATGTTGATCGAAAACAATGGATTTTCTTGAAGCTTTTCAAAAGCCCAAACACTGAAACGGCGATGATTCGGAAGGTCAGCCGGCTTTAATTCTGGCACGAGTTGAATTTTGAACGCTTTTAAACCAAGATCCTTAGGTAAGATACGCCAAGTTGTTGCATACGACAAGCCAAGCTGTTGAGAACGGCGCCGAATCGATTCATGACGGTCATTGCGTGCACTCTCAGCTACCGCCGCTATATTTTCTTCACTACGTGCTGGATGTGGTCTATTTGGTCACGTATTATCCAATAATGAGAATTAGGTTTCAAATTTTTGGATGGTATAGCGAATTGTGCACTCGGTAGGCCGATTATGTGGACCATAAGTTGCTCTAAGCGCACGAAACACATTCTTTATAGAACGCTGATTTTCGTAATACAGCTGAATAATTTGTAGGCGCTATGCCGAGCTAAGTCTTTCCATGATGAAATGTCAAACAATACTGAACAAAAATACCATTACAGTTTGACACGACTCATGCGTGATCTGTCATAAAATCCCTACTGAAAAAAGTACATATAAATGAATCACTCGTTACGTCCAAGCATTTCTTCACATTGGTACTTGTAGTAAGAAATAATCTTTTTATGAAAGCAGTAATAAAGTAGACAAATTCCTAATATATTGCGAAATGAATATCTACATTAGGAAATAAGAACGTATTGATGAAAATATGTGTAGATATATGTAATAATCCATTATATTTTTTATAAAAGCATCAAACCAAAAAAGTAAATGAGTGACTGTAACTTTACTAAAAATTATGTAAATCCACATGCTACTACTTTAGCTTTACTAAATACATATTGTAAATTCGCAGAAACGTTTCCATATTATACTGGTATTTAATTTCTAAATTCAGGTTTTTTTATAGCTCTGCGTGCGTTGGTTCGTTAATGATGTCAAACAAACAAGAAATAGTAATCAACGTTTATAATGTTTTGATACAAATTATAAGGTAGTCTGACAGATCACAACATTTCTAACAAAAAATGTAATCAACAACCTAATGAATAAGGTAGAAATTGGACTGCCGACATAATCAGAATATTTACAAAGAAGCACTTTTAGGTAATTTAAATAAAATTCGAAAGAGGGCGCTAAATACCAAGATATTTTTTTATTGTAAAATAAACCATAACGTTTTTAGAGAGAGTAACGTTTTAATCTTCTTACACATGTTCTCAATATAAACTGCTCATACCGGATTGATAATATCGATTTATTGGCGGCCGAGCGCGATTCGCTTTAGTAAAAACACACTTCTTCTTCGGCGTCGGCACGGATTAATGCGTAATCGACGAAACGGAAAAATATTTAAACATTCTCAGGTTCGCCGACGTGATTGATAGGTGTATAAATCATAGCGTCCTTTTCCAAATAAGCATACATACATCTAAGTGATGTGTTTGAAATTCGGTATGGGGTATACATAACACCAATCGAATTGTGCGCATAATCCCACGCATTGTTCTGTGCAATCTTTGTTATCCCAAATGATGTAATTTCGGATGATTTCGCGTTAATGTTTCAGTTTGTTATACCAGTGGCAGCTCGTGACCTACAAACCGACAGGGACGTCGTACATTTTGGTAAAAAAATGAAGCTATGTAATCATTTTTTTATGTGACCTGATTATTATCGTGGTTATAATTAAAGCTGGCCACGAGCGGTACCGCGCAGTAGCGTAGAGTCGACCAGGCCTCGCGTTCCACTAGAGTTATTCTGCTAATAGAGATGTTTGTTGCCGCAAATAATTTCGCTCATCTTTTAAATGAAAATTAAATAACACGTGCTCAAACACTTACCATTTTAAGAGTCCTCCGTGAAATCACAAAGTGAATAATATCTGTTAAATATCTGCAACATTAGATATGTTTCAACTGTTGTTTCGGCAAAACTAGTACGGCATGAGGAAAAAATGCGTTTATATGCAGAGAACGAACGTTCTACATCTAGTGACGTAATATTTGCGTAAGTAAAATAATCTTTCAAATAACTTAACGATTCTGTTGACGCACCTTCACAAATGTGTCTTAATGTGCCAAAATCAGAATTTTTCTCAAAAACACTTTCAAATTTTTCTAGAACAGAAACATTTTTTTGCGTCTTCAATCCCGCATAGCTGTGCGTGAACATGTTGCACTATCTGTAGAGATTCTTCTAACGGCACCGCAGGATTTTGTAATTTTTCTATTGCATCTGCTAGCCCGAAGTAATTGTCGTGAATGATTTTTAAATCCATTTTAACCTGACTATCTTGAAATCTCGACTGGCTTTTCTGGATAGCGGCAGCTTCCTTTGTATCGAATTGTAAAACCAGGTTCTTAATATTGTCAAAATATTTATGATAATAAAACGCGGCCTGTAACCATGTTTCCCAACGAGCTAGAATAGGTTCTGGTGGCTCTGGTATACAGGGGCACAGTCTGTGAAATTCGCGAATACGTTTCGGTGATTTGACAAATACTGCTTTGGTATGCGCTATTAAAGCGTCTACCTCAGGATAACATTTTCTGATACTATCCGCCACAAGATTGAGAGCATGAATTTTACACGTAATGTGTAATAAATTAGCAGAATGCTTTTAAGAAACCGGCCTACAGAAAGCATGTTTGCAGCACTATCACTCACTAACATCAAGAGTTGGTTTGTTGAAAGTTCAAACTTGTCCAATGTATTTAACACTAACTTTGAAATTACTTCGGCAGTACACTGTTGTATTCGTTTGGAGACTAATAGAATTGAAGGTGCCGATTGATGAGGTTCCAATTTGCGTGCCATTACATTAAGAACAGAATGTTTCTTCCGATCTGTTGTTTCGTCGACACATAACCACAATTTTTGATCTTTCAACTCCGATTTTATTTTTTGTTCAATATGTTCGCGCGCAGATGGCACAATTCTTCGTAACGATGTTCGACTTGGTAATTTGCACTCCGAATAGTTATTCCAAAAGCAGATAAATGGTTCCTTGTCTAGTAAATTAAACGGTATATTACATGCGATAAACGTAACGCATAAATTAAATATAAATTTTTCATTGTCTCGTGCGCAATTTCTTTTTGAGACATGCTTTTCACTATTTACGTGTCGTAGACAATGTTGTCTGGACCAACACATTAACGGGATTTTACAAATTACACATTTAATTTTAGCACCTTCATATATTAAGTCTGGAATTTCTGCAATAAATTTTCGAAGTTTGTCCGACCGCGGTCGTTTTGCTGACGAAATCATAATTTTTCTAGGACAGATAAACAATTGCGCAAATGACCGACAGCGAAAATGTCCGTACTGCTCCGCAGACGAAGTAATACTAGCGTTCCTCATGTCATTTAAGTGTTCTTCATTTTGATTTTCACGGGAAGCAGCTCTCTGTTCAGATGCAACAAAATCTTCCTCTCCAAAAACTTCTGGATTAAATGGAAATATTCCACATTTGTTAAATCCAGAAGCAGCATTTTTGATGGTAGCACCTTTTCCATAAGCCAGTTTGAATAATTCCGGAATTTCTCGTTCCGTTACGGTTCTTCCTGGATGATGAGTCAACCAAGTTGACACATCTTGTGGTGTTGTTCGAAATAGATTGTTATCAAAATTGCAATACTAAATGCATTAGCGAGCAAAACGTTGGCAAACCAATGCAAGATTTTAAATAGAGAGAAATCAAGATAGACAATCAATAAAAAAGACACGCTTTGTATATATATCTTTTACTTTAAAATTGATTTGCCTCCAATGACAACAAACCATTCAATTGTTTAACTAATGCACATGTCCTTATGGCTATAAGCTATTACAATGTATAGTTCGCTTGTTCAATCAAATAAACTTATACAGACAGAAACACGTCTTCGATATTGTCCGTAATACAAACAAATATAACAACCAAATGATATCCCCATAATTTATTGCTGGACAATATAACATGTCGAACAGGAGAAAGATAAACACACACCACTCACACACACCACTCACACACACCACTCACACACAACAATAATAATGACGACTCCAATCTTCGATATTCCAACTTACAGCGTATATCTGGGTGGTAGAGGCATTAGGGCGCATAATTCCTCACCTTAATCTGGACTGCCTATTATTTATAATGACTTGTTACACGTTAAACGGCAATTACTTTGAAAAGGATCGATCAGGTGTAATGTTATTCGTTTATTCAGGCTTCTGTTCCGAGTTTCTAAATTCGTTTAAAAATAGGTTGGTAGTATTTTCTGATCTAATAATTATTTTCTAGGTTATTTAGATAATTGATTTTTTGATTTTCTTTAGCAGTGTTTTCTCTGGAAGAGAAATACTTCGATATCTGGGTTATCTGGACTCTACATAGAAAGAAAAACTTGGAAAGTCATCATTTTTTCTCCACGCAGAGAAACGTTTACTTGTATCAAGACTGTCCGCCTCAATTCAAGACAATTACTATTTCAATTATCCATAATACAATTACTGTTTTAAATCAAAAGAAATATTTTCTTAGCGTTTTTTTCTCCGCTTAAGAGAAGTGTATACTTGTAATGAAATAATTGTATTTCTTTGTTTAAGACATTTGTTAACTTAATTCAAGAAAATCTTGTAGAAAATTTGAAGAAAGGGATTCTTAATATAAATAAATAGCCGTTATAACACAAAACAACATTTTCTTAAGGATAGTAAATAATTTTCTTAATTCAAGAAAGCGTTTAGGTATTGTTCATAAATCAATAGTTTAATTTTCTTAAAATAAAGCATTTATTTACTTAGAATTCTTCCAATGCATATTATTTATATCCGCATTATTAATTGCAATTACCTTGTTTAAAACAGTACGACATATCCGTACATAATACAGTAAATTATTCACATTGATTTAAAAAAAACAAGGTAGGTTATCTTCAGAATAATGTTCAAACAAAAGTGAATTTTAACGTAGAAGTACACATGAAAAAAGTGCATAGAAACAATAATCAGGATGAGCTGATATATAGCTCATGGTATTGATGGAATCATTCCCGGCAAAAACAGTGTGAGAAGAAAAAAACATTGACGCTTTTTGCTCCTACCCACATTGCTTTGTTGATTTTGCATTGCGGTTTAGTTGTGTAAAACTTTAAGTAAGGACGAAGTTTTTGCGTCTGGTTATAGAAAAAGTAAAGACCGGGTGGCTACTCTCGCTTGCAGCAATTATTCTGGACATCATAAAATTCGCCTCTTGTGTATAGGAAAATTAGGAAAGCCAAGGGTATTTAAAAATCTGAGCCCTAACGTGATGCCGTTGTATTATAAACAAAAAAAAGCTCATGGATGGATTCGAAATTGTTTAGAAACTGTTTTTTTTTTGAAGAGATTGTTACATCGATTGGTTACAAAATTCCTTAAGAAAAATGGACCACCTATTAAACCTTTGCTGCTAGTGACTAATGCTCCTTCTCCTTTGTGTGAAGACGAATTTAGGTTTGGAGAAATTGTTCTATTTTTACTATCAAATGTCACCTCTTTACTACAGCCGATCGATCAAGGCGTTCTGGAAAACATGAAGAGAAACTACCGGAAAAAATTATTGCAATTTGTATCGGAGAAAGAGAACGAAGGAAGGGATTTAAGCGATTGTTTGTAAAATATTAACATAAAAAATGTAATATATTGGATTGGCTGGAACAGTATAAAACGGCCGAACCAAATGAATCAACAGAACTGAGTCACCATGATAGTGAAGATGTAGACAATGCACATGATCTTGCGACTAAGATACGTGGCTTCAAGGACATTACTCCAGAAGATATTGATGCATGGGTTCAGTCAGAACAGGAAGATGGCTAAGAACTGTCAAACTTAGACCTAATTAATCTAACTAGTGAAAATGAAAATCCCCATGACGAAGAGGAAAATAGTGAAGCAGAAATAAATCCAACGCAAAATAAATCACACCGGGAAGCAGTAGAATGTCTAGACATTTAATTTATATCGAGCAACAACCGGAGGCAAGCACGACTGATGTTCTTTTTAATTAAAAGTCGGAGAGACATTGCGGCAAAAAATCAATACGTATGCAAGTCCAAATAATTAAAGATGGATTCTTTTGTAAATAATTATTAAATTTTTAATAATAAAAAAGTGTTTTTAATAGATAGGAGCATAACTACTTTATAAAGTTCTAACCGAAATTCTATAGTAAAAGGTATCTAAATGTACACACATAAATGTAAAATTATTTTCACCTCCGTATTATCCGAAATTTCGATTATCCGAAATGGGTTCGGTCCCGCCCATTTCGGATAATCGGGAGTCTACTGTAATTTGAAGAGTTTCTGAAAGATTACTTTTTTGAAAAAATTGGAAACTCGCCGGTTAAGTGTGTAGAGTTAAAAGGATTATGTTGAAAAATAAAATATATTTCTTACAGTAAAATAACGTTTTTATTGAAAAGTCACTCTTCCATCAAGTCGCCCTTGTATAATGCAGAGCAGAAAACAACACTAGTCTTTAAAAAATTGCTGAAGAAGCTGAAAGTATGTTCAACACGGCAAAACCACCACTTCAAAGCTTGTGTCTTCTTTGTTA
Organism: Dynastes maya; assembly: GCA_029619315.2. Taxonomy (NCBI): domain Eukaryota; kingdom Metazoa; phylum Arthropoda; class Insecta; order Coleoptera; family Scarabaeidae; genus Dynastes; species Dynastes maya. The sequence goes on from JAROYE020000001.1 coordinate 77,833,114, forward strand.
CAGTGTAAATTGTAAAGTAATGGCTGAAAGTAGCTTAATATAATGTGCAATTTAATTTTTCTATGTGAATTTTCAGAAAGGAAGACTAAATTCTCAATATTATATCTTGGTGGATCTCGTTCATTCTCCAAGTTTCAAATATTTCATCTTTCATCTATAATAAACAACGCTTTTGCCGTTCTTTGCCAGACATACTGCAAACTTAGTTAGCTTAGCTTTTTCAAAGCACATACCGTCTAGCATTCTTCACGATATGCCCGTGTATCGTACCCATTGAACTGGGAATGTCTTCCATGCAGCACCGTCGCGTCGTGGTAGTTGTCGGTGGTACACAATAATAATTATGAGACGGATGATGCGGAGAAGTCACGGAGGCAGAAGAGGCGAATTTCTTGTATTTAACGCGACAACGGCACCGCGGCATAGATGCTGGAATCCATGCCGCTGTAATTTGTGTACAATTAAGGTGGATTTACAGAGCACGCGGCCGCGGCTGTCGTTTTGTTGCGCTGCGTCTTGTGTGTGAGTATGTGTTGGTGTTACTGTTTCGTCGTGCGCACATATAGGAGATATAAATGCCGGGCGGTCGTCCCGTACATGCACAAGATGTACTGCACGCTTGAAACTACATACAAAGAGCTATTAGACAATTCAAGTTAAATTTGGAATTAAGTGATGACAAATATGTAAGTTAACACTCGAAAAGGAGAAAATAGTTGGGATACTCTAGATTTGAGCTGGAATTTCGAATTCGATGCCATAGAATTGTTTTTAGTGGTAAAAGTGGCCCAATGAGTTTTGTTTTCTTGTAATAATTTTAAGACGCGTCCAATGAATTGCTAGAAGTTGCTTAGGACATGAAAACCACTTTTATAACATTATTATGACAAAATTTGACTTCACATATGAAGTTTCGTCAACTTCAAGATTGAATGGTGAAATAAATTATACTAACAAGGGAACATCCCGAACCCGTAAACTCAAAAAAAATTGAAACTTTGTGGACAAGTAGTCCTCACCCCAAGATGTTCGAAGCCATTTTCCTTATCGGCCTAATTTCGTTTTAAGAGGGTGAAACCACTCCTGAAATTTTACTTGATTTTCGGTTTTTTGAAAATAATTCGATAACGGTTGGACCAAATACATCAAAGTTATATATTAAAATAATCATCTCTTTGAGCTCTATTACACGTGTGGAAATAGCGTAGTATTTCTATTTAAAAATTTGGGGGTGCCTTCCCCCACCCCTTCACGAATGAACCTATTCAAATGCTATATTGTGGCATATGTTATACAGCCCTTCAAGCAGTTACAAGAACGTACTTCAGTTTTTTGTAAAATAATTATTAGAAAAGGATAAAACTTTCCTCACGATACGTCGCTTTATGTAATTGTCAATGCCTGTGCAAAACAAAGATATGTTAAAGGTAATCCACAGATATTGTGTGAATAATGTATTATCTTCGATGTGTACACTCACAATCAATGTCATAGAATAATTTATGCAATGAGTTTATTAGTTCTTTAAAATTCGATATATGAATTTGTAAATTGGTAATGATACTTATGAAAGCAGATATAGTGCGACGACAGCTGTACATACATATGATAACAATGATAAAGTATGACTTATACTTATAATAAGTACATTAATTTTTAATGAGAGTAATAGTTAATATGTAATAGTTTAAAATTGTTGATTTGTTTGGATAAAAATAAGTATATAAGAAAAAGTCACTTTTGTAACTTTTTAATACTGCATCTGACTGTGAGAATTACAGTACTGGTTCAACAGTGGTAGTAAATCCGATAAATGTAGTTCGATTACTAATACTGTAATTTAATGTCGCAAATGATAATAAGTACAATACGGGTACGGGATGTTCCTTTGTAAGTTGAAAATATACAAGTTAGAAGCTGGAATGTATCCTATATTACCCAATAATCAAATCTGTTATCGTCGTTTTACTTACAAGAATAGCTTTGAAGAATGCCCGTGAATCACAGGCACATCACAATAGAATTTAACTATTTTTTAATATCCATTTAACCGGAGAAACGGATATTTGAACTAACAGTAGTAAAATAATAATAATGATGTCTTACTTTCAGCAGATATAAAACCGAAGAACAGAAAATAGAAAATATGGGAAGTAAATATATAGTTCATCTAAACAAAAATAAATAATGCAATTAACAAAATTAAAATTAGTGCATTACATGTAGCAGGCCAAAACAAAAAAAAAAAATAAATTATTAGAAGAGAGCAAAGAGAAAGGAGTAAATGCAACAAAATTATTTAATATTCTTAATAATCCTGCTTATATTACAATTGAAACAGGAATCTCGCGCATTACAAATTAATAATTAAAAATAAGGGCCTGGATTGGATCCTTGGGGGACACCGGAATAAAATAGGGAACAACGAGGAAAAGTTATACGGTATGTGATATATGCTGTCTATTTATATTTATAATTCTGCAGTATATTTAAGACATTTATATTTTACGACAGTTATGATTTGATCGAGAAATTAGGCGATCGGTTTCGTGTTCAAAAAACACATCACAAGGATATCCAATAAAAGAAAAATTACAATAATAGAAAAAAAAATTTAAAGTTAATAATTAAAATTAGGAGCAAGCGAATGAACAGAAACAGTATTTTTTTATATGTTACAGTATAATTAAATTATTTCTTTAATAATGTAATTAAATAGGGATTATTTGTATGTAGTTTAATAATTAAAGAGTTAATATTTCAGTTTATTTATCCCTTTCTTTATTATTATTGTTTATTATATATAAAAAAACTATAGTTAAATTAGTACACGTAGTAAATAGTAATAGAAAGAAGAACCAATATTACATTAATCGGTATCTTTTGAAAATGTTTATGGAACGTTGTACGTTAAAGGTTATATGATTGTATGGGTAAATATGGCATCTGTACTCGGATTTCTATCGCTACGACTGCAAGATCATATCTCTTGAAAGTAGGTGGCGCCAGGAAATATTTCAGTGAGTGTTTTTGAAGATAAATGGCGTAAACTGAAGGATGGAGAACAATGTGGTATTACTGTTTTTCTCTTCTCACATTGTTTTCGCTGGTAGTGATTCCATCAATATCATAAGCTTTTTTATTTGCATTATTTCGGTTATTGTTTCTAGGCATTTTTTTCATGTGTACTTCTACATCAATGTCACATTTGTTTGAATATTATTCTGTACCTAACCTCCGCCTTAGCCTTTTTAAAATCACAAGTAATGATTATAATTTACTGCATTACGTACGGATATGTCGTACTGTTTTTAAACAAGGTAAGTGCAATTAATAATGTGGATATAAATAATATGCATAAATAATATGCCATAATAATAATTGAAACGGTAATTGTCTTGAATTGAGGCGGACAGTCTTGATGCAAGTAAACGTTTCTCTGCGTGTGCAATTCATTGTATATTGATTATTTTAAATTTGCATAATACAGAATATACGATTATATAAAAACAAACAACGAAAAAACGTTGTTTTTGTACCTCTATCCATTTAATATTTTGTATTTATTGTTTCTTTGTATTTAACATTTAAATACATTTATCTTTTATCCATACACTGTTTTATTTATTCATGTATAAGTTAGTTGTTGTTGTTATCTGTTTTGTTTTTGAAGTTATAGTTATTATTGTATTTTGATGTTGTGTATGTACTGATACTTTTTCTTTCTTTTTCAAATTGACGAACCATGTACTTTTAGTGGTGTAAATAAATACAATACAATACAATACATACAATAAATGAAAGCATATACACTGAAAATAAAGTCTTTGCACTACTACAATTAACTGAACCGGTTACCGTGAATCTGTTTGAAAAATAGCTTTACAATGTAAATTTCCAATTTTAATGCAATTTTACATATTTACATTGCACATAGAGTTACGTTTTATTGTTGCAAGCTTCATACTCTAACTAAACCATGAGGTTTGGTATTTTACACCCGTATTTATTAATCCCAGCAAAGAAGAATAGCACAAGACGCCCTAAATTTGACGAAACACTTTTCCTACCAAGATATTCTTTCATTTCTTCATGTATACTAGTCCCATGAACTCCCACTTCGAATGTATATTTCCTCAACTATATTTTATTATTTCAAAATCTATTGTAAAATTGCATAACATATTCCTCAACTATAGCAATAAATGTACATGCTGTAATGTTTGATAGCGTTTCAAATTTTATTTTTACCTAATTCCCTATCCCCTTGCATACTTACAATTTAAACTCCAAATTTAAATAACCTTTTTGCGAATTGCCATATAGATGGCGCTATTGATCCAATTAAAAGCAAAGTGTCGCCAGATGTCAACAGTAACATCGTAGCTTTGCGCGAAAAAAGAGTTGAAGTTCTTCCGGTGCGTGGTGTGAGTTTTATGACTGTTTACAATGACGCATAAGATAGAAAATCGGGAGCAATGGATGAGTCATCTGTAAGGCGCTGGGTTCGAAATTTCAAAGAGGGAAGAGATAATGTGCACGATGAAGAGCGGTCAGGTCGCCCGTCCCTTATCACCGACGATCTGAAGAAAGGTGTCGATGATTTCATCTGCGCAGATCGACGCGTAAAACTGAAAGAAATGAGTAAGCAATTTCCTGAAATTTCACAATCATTGCTCCATGAAATCGTGACGGACCATCTGAATTACAAAAAAAATTGCGCAAGATGGGTACCCAAAATGCTTACCGACGAGCACAAAACCAACCGCATGGGTGCAGCGTTGACGTTTTTGACTCATTACGAGCAACAGGGTGATGCATTCCTTGACCAAATTATTACTGAGGATGAAACCGGGGTGTGCCATTTCACACCTGAGACAAAACGCCAGTCCATGGAGTGGCACCATCCATGATCTCCAACAAGGCAGCGTAAGTTTAAGCAGTCGTTTTCCACGAAAAAGGTTATGGCCTCAGTGTTCTGGGACAGAAAAGGTCTGTTGTTGGTTGATTTCATGCCCCAAGGGACGACCATCAATGTAGACACATACTGTGAAACACTTCAGAAGCTGCGTAGGGCCATCCAAAACAAGAGGCGAGGAATGCTGACAAGTGGCATTGTTCTTCTGCATGACAATGCTCGTCCCCATACGGCTCGAAAGACCACTGATCTTCTTCGGAAGTTCAAGTAGGAGGTTTTTGACCACCCTGCGTATAGCCCCGACTTGGCTCCAAGTGACTATCATTTGTTCAGTAAACGCAAGGATTTCTTGTCAGGAGAATGTTTCCAAAGTGATGATGACTTAAAAGCAGGTGTACAGCATTGGCCGGCTACTTTGACGGTAGAGGTTTACGCGAAGGCATAAACAAACTGGTTTCAAGATACAACAAATGTCTCAACAACGGCGGCGACTACACTGAAAAATGAGTAAATGTATAACTTTCATTTAAGTAAAATCATTATGTTTACTTTCCTTCATTTTTCTTTTAATTATATGTAAACGGGTACTATTTTCTGGAATGCCCTCGTATTTTCATTATTTCCAACTCTTTTTAACCTTTTTACCAAAAGTAAATTGACTTTTTTTAACCTTTTACCAAATTTCACCATTAAAAAAAAGTCAATTTCAACTTTGACATTTTTACTTCTAATAACTTCAATTTTCACACATTTCGTTTTCAACTTAAATCCAACTGTAACATTACACATTTAACAAAATGATTTACTCTACGAAGTTCTAATTTAACTGTAAGTACCATACGCTTTCTTCTATTTATATTGATGTAATATACACCGTAGATTTTAGCTAATGATGGAGTAAGTCAAAATTGGTCCTAGAATACATCTTAAATAAATGTGTAAGAAATAGAGAGGACTACTGTATTTCTATTTTAAGATAAAATATTGTTGAAATACATTTAACAAGGGATCATTTACGTTATTACACCTATTTGTCTATAAAATTTTCACGTAATTTCATATTTGTCCTTCGAGTCTAGTTTCAAATTTACTATTTTCGCCCATCGACATACTTCACATAATAACATTTATTGAGATATAGTAAAAGACTGAGTCGAGAATTCAGGTGCAGAATACACTGATAAGTATAGTTGGCCACGCGCGCCAACAGGCAGCTGCGTCGTATCTATACAGTTTCATACAAGCCTCAGTGTAGCTTCGACCTTCCATTAGCGCGGTACGTGTTGTTTAGAAATGTTGCGTACGTCGCGCAAACGACCCAAGGCGGACCAAGTTAGAGAATTTTTAGCCGAAATTCCTGATTTAACGTATGATGGCGCTAAAATTTAATGTGTAGAATGTAATGTCCCGTTGATGAGTTGGTCCAAAAGGGCCGGCACGTAAACAGTGAACGGCATGCTTCAAAAAAAACTTGCACACGAGACTATGACAAATCTATATTTAATTTATGTATTACTTTTGTTGTATGTAATATACCGTTTAATTTACTAGACAAGGAAGCGTTTGTCTTGTTTTGGAATAACTAGTCGGAGTACAAATTACCAAGCCGGACATCGTTACGAAGGATAGTGCCATCTGCTCGTGAATATGTTGAGAAAAGAATTAAATCTGAGTTGAAAGAAAAAAAAATGTGGTTATGTGTGGACGAAACGACAGATCGTAAAAAACATTCGGTCGATAATATAATGGCACGTAAAATGGAACCGCATCAATCATCACCATCGTCACCGAATACAACAATGTACTGGCGAAGTAATTGTAAAGTTAGTGTTAAATACATTGGAAAAGTATGAACTTTCAACAAACCAACTGTTGATGTTTATGAGTGATGGTGCCGTAAACATGGTTTCTGTAGGCCGGTCTCTTAAAAAGCATTCTGTTAACTTGTTACACATTACGTGTAAAATTCATGCTCTCAATCTTGTGGCAGATGGTATCAGAAAATGTTAGTTATCCTGAGGTAGACGCTTTAATAGCGCATACAAAAGCAGTGTTTGTCAAATCCCCAAAACGTATTCGCAAATTTCACAGACTGTGCCCCCGTATACCTGAGCCACCAGAACCTATTCTTACATGTTGGAGAACTTGGTTAAATGCTGCGTTTATTATCATAAATATTATGAGAATATTAAGAACGTGGTTTTACAATTCGATCCAAAGGAAGCTGCGGCTATCAAGGAAAGCCAGTCGAAATTTCAAGATAGTAAGGTTAAAACGCATTTAAAAACTATTCAGAACAATTACTTCGGACTAATAGAGGCAATAGAAAAATTACAAAATCCTTCGGTGTCGTTAGTGGAATCTCTGCAAATAGTGCAACACATTCACACATAGCTATGCGCGGTAAAAGGCCCAAAAAATGTTTGTGTTCTAGAAAAGTTTGAAAGTGTTTTAGAGAAAGATTCTGATTTTGGCACATTAAGATAAATTTGTGAAGGTGCGTCAACAGAACCGTTAAGTTGTTTCAAAGAAAATTTAGTTACGCAAATATAACGTCACCAGATGTAGAACGTTCGTTCTCTGCATATAAACACATTTTTTCCTAGCGCCGCACTCGGTCTATCGAAACAACTGTTGAAACATATCTAATGTTGCAGATATTTAACAGACATTATTCACTTTGCGATTTCACGGAGAACTCTTAAAATGGTAAGTGTTTGAGCACGCATTATTTTATTTTTATTTAACAACTACGGGAAATTATTTACGACAGCAAACACCTACACATAATAGCTCTAGTGGAACCCGAGGCCTAATCGAAAGAACGCCGCTGCCCGTTGGCGCGCGTGGCCCACTCTACTGATAAGATTAATATTTCGTCTATCATGACGTTGTTCTTGTAAAGACGCATTCGTTGACAGCTAAGTTTTAACTGCGTCAGTCTCTTGGTGTATAAAGTTAAGTTTCTCACACAAAATTAATTTTGTTTTGAAAATGAATTTCACAAATATATTACAAAGCATAACAGCAAATTAATTTCATTGATAAAATGACAAAAAAAGATCATTAGCATACTTATGCTTGTATACTGATGCACAACAAGATGAAATAAAAACTGCAATTGATAGAAATAGTTTATTTAAGAACAGTTTAAAATTCTGTTCAAGTAAAACAGGTTTATACTTGTTTAAACACTTTGTTGAATAAATTCTCCTGTCCTTTAATCTGTTGGATTAATTAATATAATCGGAATCATTCTCATTAATATCATTTGATAAAGAAGAATTTGGCAAAAAGATTCTTAGATTTAAAACATTACAGGATGAATATTTCTGTGATTTTATACCTTGAACTGGATACCTGCAGATCCTCGCAGAAAAGAATATAAATATACGCGGATGATAAACAACCACAAAATCCATACCTATATATCATCATCCTATCACCATATCTCATGCCGAACGTAGAAGAAGAATGGCAAAAAATGGAAGAGCCAAATATAAGAAAAGGGTCAGTTCGCAAAATCGTCGCGCATTAAAAAAAAGTAGAAGAAGGGGAACCACGGACGCCACATCCAAGGTGCACATCGCGAGGAACGAGAGAGAAAGATCAAAGTGACCCGCCGCCGGGCAAGAACCAATTACGAACGTCAATATATCCAGAAATTGACAACAAATTATGGTCCTTTGTAATGCGTCCACCGCAAACGGCCAATCGTCCATCATCAATTAAGCAAGAAGAACAAGAAAATGATGAAGAAGAAGAGCGCAACAACAGCGGTAGCGGCTACCGCTTTTTTTATGGGCCCGTATATAACAACAGCATATTATATGCTATCGTCACCGGAAAGATGACAACCGATCCGAATTCAGTCTCATCTGGCATTAATATTTGCCATCTTTTGTCGTAATCCGCTCACATTGACATTGTCGATGTGATTTTCCATTACGGAGACACACAATTCTCATGTATTAAATCTCAATGTGGATTTACATCCTTAGGAAAGATTTTGAGCGTATTCTAGCGGATTGCTGTGGTACTAAAAGCTACATGGTTAGGAAAATTAGATTGGGATGATTTCATTTTTGGGAGTAAAATTTTCCAGTTATTTTTGAGACAACGGAAGCATTACACGGAGGTGAGGGGCGTTGATAGCGGAGGCTCTATAGCTCGCCACATATCTGATTTTGTCGAGGTTGCATCCGGTGTACCGCAGGGCTCCATATTGGGACCACTATTGTTTGTCATTTTCATTAACGATTTATCACATAATAAGCCAGGTTTTGTGACTTTGTACGCCGACAATATAAATGTGGTTGTGACTTACAATGATAGACACGAATTTCTTGCGAATTCTGGGAATACTCTTGAAAAACTAATATTGATTTTAAATATTTGGCAAAACTAATACAATCCTCTTTTAATACAGAGGAGTAATTATATTTACATATTAACAGTACGAAGGTGATGTATACATCAATTCGTAGATTGCTGGGTATGGCTTTCGACCATAAACTAAAATGGGATATGCATTTAAAAACTATTATTTCAAAATTGAATAGAGCCCCTTTTGAACCAGCTAAGATGGATGGATGGTGTCCACTTCTTCCCCTACTGTAAATTTAATGCTCTTGAATTCAGTATCACCAGGAATTCTGGAATAGTGCTTTCCTTAGTATCAAAAATGAATGTGTCGTCTACATACCTAAGCCAGACTCTGGGAAAATACACGGTGTCCTTTTACATACACGTTTCAAATTTGCTCATGAGCAGGTTGGCTATGAAAGGAAACAGTGGATTTCCCATCGCCCACATCATTCGGTCGTACGGTAGATAATAGGTATCTACGAATTCCCGAAACAATTGTTCCGAATTACTCAAACAACTTGTGCAGTGCGGAGTGTGACGATACTTTAGTGTTTGAAAAATTCTATTGTAATTAAACAAAATAGTGTGAAAATGCTTATAGACTGATAACTTACAACAGTATATACTTTACGCTATTAGATCTACACAGCATAAAAAAGAGTTCTTGAAACAAACAAATATATATCTTTGAAATTATTTATTTAATTCAACAAAGGTTTTTTTGAGTAAAAGCGCATTTTTTAAGAACAACAGATTGAATTTGTTTGAATGTACAAACGTCCTTATTTGACATAATTTTGTTAAATCAAACAAATACATGTATGTTAGAATATCAGAATTTCTGTTTGTATTAAGGATTGTCGAAAATTAGAAAACTCTCCCCGATATACTTTTCAAGACCAGTAACACCAATGTTATCAGTTTAAATAAATTGCGATTCAACTCACCGCACATTTAACAACGCTTTGATTTTTCCGTTTTCATATTTTGTAACTAATTGGTACTATATTTCTTCCGTTTTTAATATAACAGCTATTTCAGCAAAGGCAAGTGATAAGACATACTTGCATGCGTAAGTCCGTTGAGGTATCTGCTGTTTTATCTCCTACCCTTTTGTTTTTTATAGATACCTATATAAAAGTGCATACCTTTTAACAATTTTTTTGTCGACCTATATTTGTAGCTATATATTATAACAATTTGGACATACTACAGTTTGTTTAAAGTTATCGGCGCACTATACCTAACTTCGATGTTATTAATATTGTTAAAATCAGGTTACAACTTCGACATTGGGACCTAACCTAACCTAACAAGATTCACCTTACAGGTTCCTAAGAAATCTGAGTAATCTGGAACTTAAAGGAAATCTGTAAGATTTAAGGTTTTTGTTTGCGACCACGTAGATCTTTAGGAAGGCCTTAATATCACTTTAACGTAAAAGAGGAAGTTGATGGTATTTTAGGGATTTGGGGTTTATTTACAAGGATAAAAGCACCACGTCACTACAAAATGGAGATTAATTTTCGGCATTATACTTATTCTTTATGCATTTTGTTAGTTTAAACACAATGTTAATAAAGTTTTTCAAAAGATTGTGTAGTTTTAACACATTGTTACCCTATGTGCTCATAAATGGGTGCTTTCTTCTCTTAAAACTAACTATTTCAGTGGAGTAATAACACCAATTGAATAATATATTTAATAATAATAATAATAATAATAATAATAATAATAATAATAATAATAATAATATTATTAATAATAATAATAATAATAATAATAATAATAATAATAATAATAATAATAATAATAGTATATTTTGCCCAAGAGGTTAACCCCAATTACAGGACAAGAAAATATATGTATAGAATGTGAATACATTACAAAAGAAAAAATAAACATTGTACATTAAAAAAAAAAGACAAAAAAATACATAAGTGCAAAAAAAAAATTGTAACAAAAAACTATTCATGTGAAAAAGGAACCGACAAAGATATCTTCATATTGCACGTTGGCATTACGTGTCATGTGGTAGATTGGTCCTTGGTGTTGGCATATTGAAAGTAGACGCATGACGGGATGCCAGTCGCGGAACGTTAAAACATATAGTTGACAACAAGTAAGGACAATCAACTTTGTTGTTAAGGAGCTTCTGCAGGTACCGAGCGCTATGGAGCTCGCGCCGATGATTTAGTGAGTCCATTTGATGTCTACAAAGTAAATCATGGTAAGATATACCTCACTCTGGATAAGTTCCGTCGATTTTCCATGACAAAAACTTCAGAAAACGTCGTTGAATCCGCTCAACTGGAAGCTGCTGAGATGTGTAGAAAGGAAACCAAACTATACAAGCGTATTCTAATTTACTGACGACAAAAGCATAAAAAAGTATTTTTAGTAGTCGGATATCATTAAGGTGTCGTGAAGTTCTCATGAGAAATCCGAGCATTTTTGAAGCGGACAAGCAGATAATTTCTGTATGGTTAGAGAAGGATAAAGTTGGATCAAAAATTACGCCTAGATCTTTGATTACATTTACTTTAGACAGAGTTTGTTTATCAATTGAGTAAGAAAATTGATACGGTTTAGTTTTCCTTGTAAAGGACATGTAACAGCATTTAGCGGTATTGAGCAACAAGTTATTATTCGCTGACCATCTAACCAGAAGATCAATATTACGCTGCAATTGATCAGCTTCGTCACGACCAGACACAGCACAAAACAGCTTAACATCATCCGCATATGCCAAAACAGAACAGGTAAGTGATTGCAAGAGATCGTTTATAAATAAGTTAAAAAGGAGAGGACTAAGGTTCGATCCTTGCGGAACACCACTTGTGGATATAAAATTAAATGATTTAAATCCGTTATAGAAAACCTAGTTTGATCTTCGTGTTAAATATGATTCTATTAATAAGCGCAATCCAGGAGAGAAACCAACAGAATCTAGTTTATGTAAAAGAAGTTTATGATCAATCCTATCAAACGCGTGAGGGAAGTCGGTGTATACGGTATCCACCTGTCCTTGATTATCCAAGATTTCACTAACATACTGAGTAAAGGAGCATAAATTTGTCGTTGTAGAACGGCCAGTCATGAATCCATGTTGATGTGGCGATATGTATTGTTTTATATTGAAAAATATAGTACAGTACAAGTATTACTCAAGAACCTTAGAGAAATTATTTAAGATAGAGATCGATTGTCAAAGTAACAGCATACTTTAAACCACAGAAATATTTTGTTAAGCAAATGCATACTTATTTAGCCTGTTAATGGCGAATGTTCCCAAAATGGAAACGTTGAAAAATCTAATTATTATTGAATTAATCATATATATTATTTGCATAAGAAGTTTATAATTAATGAACAGAACATATTACGTATATTAAACCAAACAGATATATTTTCAAATCAAACTTGAAGTTATTTGTTTCAAGAGATCATATGTTTGAATCAAATAATGATGTCAAAAAAATATTTCTTTAAATTAAAGAATATATCCTTTTTCGCCATTTAAAATTACGATTTGGAAGAACTTTTTTTCTATGTGCACTTCATTGTAAAACTTTTTATATTTTCATTTTTTTTTCATTATACGGTGGTTCAAAAAATATATAGATTACATATACTTTTTACTATAACGGCGATGGAAAATATTTGAATAAAAATGCTTTCGTATAAACACAAAAATAATTCTTTGTTAACGCAACACCAGCGAAAAGTGGGTTTCTTTTTTTTACAAAAACAGGTTTAACGTTTATAATTTTGTAAAATCTGACAGGTTTAACTCTTCAGCGTATCATCGCATCGCTCTTATTTATATGTCGGTAGCAAAATATACAATCACTTGCCTAACAATTTAAAATTATTGTCACGAGGGGAGTTTATTTTGTTTTAATATGTTGGACACCACTGGTAATGAATAAAGCATCTACTACTACTTCCAGTTTAAACCAACACACACGAAAGAATCAGATCAAAGATATCAAAAATAAAATACATGTCTTGTGAAGTTGACAATAATCTAAAGTTCATAACTTCTGTGGTGTTATGTTATGTTCAACGTTGTATCTACGACAACAACTTCTCTCGGTTGTCACTTCGGTACTGACCAAATGCCAGGCTGGCCACTTGTTGGCAACCAAATATCCCTCTTGCGGGGATAAATGGGAAATTTCTTCGTTACCATTCCCCCTCAGCCAACCGTCCTTGGGGCGAGGACGGTAGAATTTAATTATAAGTCCAGATAATGACGAGTGTGGGGTATCATGGACAAATCAACTCGTTTATTAATTTTTCTATTCACTTATTTCTTCCAAATTAATGTAAAAATCGTCTGGAATAAGCAACAGCATAAATTGCAAAGCACAACAGATAATATTTCATCAATTAAATCTTTATCTGAAAGGTTTCTGTAAATTAGCAGTGGATTTTCTCTTTTAAAGCTTGTTGGTGACAGTTCGGACCACAGAATCATCAACAAACAACCTCTTGGTTAAGTCACTGCATTCGTTCTCGTATGCTAATATTATTTGATAGAAAGTCATCGAAAAGTTGGTTTCTATTTGGGTAAATTATCAAAATTGGCTGTGAAAGAAAACAATCACCGGTCTTTCGCGATTTAAAATAAAAGAAAGAGGAACGACGCCGGAAATTTTCATCAATCTTTATTCGGCCTTGGTTGAATCAAAGTTTGTCTTGAATCCAATCCAAAGATAAGTATTCGTTGTGTATTCAAAGTCATTATTAGAGAAGTAAATAGGGTTGAATATCCAGAGCAGGCAGTTCCTGTGGTGGGTATATAAACAGAGGGTTTGTATACATTGGCGTCGTTCGAAAGTTTAAAGGTTAGTTAATTTAAAAATCTTAAAATTCGTTAATTTGATTTTACCGAGTTGGAAATTCATTCAAAATTGCCGCAAGGGTATCTAGGGATACCCCCGAATCTACAAAAATCATTTATTAGAGTTAAATTAGGAAATTTAACAAAATTTCAGTAAAACCCCCTAGAAAGATATTTCAGTAGATACATTTTGCCTCAAAAGGGTACTAATAACCTGCAATTTATTAGCGAATAAATTATCGCGATCATCGTTTATTCCAAACGAATCTTTTCAACAAGCACGTAGGAAAGCCATTTAAAAGCGCCACCAATATTGTTCATTACTTAGAGAACTAGATTATTATCAGAAAATAGAGTTATAATAACAACTGAGTGAGAATTTCTTACATATACACTATTTAGTGAGATAAATGACAGTTAAAATGTTAAATTTCATTTACTACAATTATTTTAATTAGGAAATAACTCAGATGGTTTACTTCTTGTGAAAATCAATATAAACATAATTTTAACTACATTGTAAGTGTTAGGTTAATAAATGTGTATATAAGATATTTGCAATACACCATAAACGCGATAAGATCTCCTGATTAAATTATAGTATTGTAATTCTAGATGTCAAAACGTTAATAAAATTATGTTTGCAGTAAGATTCTTTATATTGATTTCATGCTAAAATCATAAACCTCATTAGCTCGATTTCCTAAGGAAGCCTGTTCGCTATTCAATGGCATCCCTAACAAATACAAAGCAAATCGAGAGACTGTGGGCACAATTCCAAACAACACTATTTTCGGCTCATTCATATAAATACAACGACGGCAAAGAAAAATAGTGCTGGATGTGGTACGGAACCTTGAGGGACACCGCAATGAATCACAGGGACATTCTTGATGATTCCAAACGAATTATCAACAACGTGGTTATGGTATTGTTTAAAAAAAGGTGTTTTTGGTTTATTTTTGTTCTATTTCTTACTTAGATCGTTGTTAGTATTTAATTTAATAAGAGAAGCTTAACGTAAAACTTAATTCAGTTATACCAGTCAAAATACCATTTTTCTTTTATCAATATTATGTAGTCAGACGCCCTTTCTGATTCACACAACGTCTTATATTCTGTTTACGTTTTGGCTAGAATTGGAAACTTTAGTGGTTTCCTTTTTAACACGTTGTCGAGTTTTAATAAGATACTTGCCCTTGTGGGTATTTAATATTAATAATAAGAATGAGAGATAAAATAACCAAAGTAAAAAATTCGGGTGTGTGGTCTGCTACTGGATAGGCAATTAAAACTCTTCTTTCAACAGCCAATATTTCGTTCCTTATTCCAAACTTTATCAAGTTAAAAAATAGTTGCAAATGTTTGCGGCGATTCCAAAAAATTGAAACACGAACAGTAAGCAAGAATTTTAGACTTAAAACAGTTAACGTTGTACTTCTACATTTTAACGTATCCAAAAGGACGTTATATTTTGTAATAATAATAATAATAATAATAGTAATAATAATAATAATAATAATAATAATAATAATAATAATAATAATAATAATAATAACAGTAATAATCAAAATAAATAACAAATTTGTGAATTCCGACTCTAATCGCCCTGAAAATCAAAAATTTAACACAGTGGAAGCAATGAGGAACCGCGCTTAAATTGTTGATGTTTTTACCAGCAATGGATATCCCAGACCTATTCTAAATAAATTAATAAATAATACTAATTTTTATGATGTCTCCATAAATTACAGTAATGTACCTTTGAAATATAAAAAGATTACCATACAGTGAAATTTTTCAATTTAGGGAAATTGTTAAAAAAATTGGAATTTTTGTAAATTAATTTTTTTAACTGTGAGATTCGTATTCTTACACACTCTTTCGGCAATTTTAAACGAATTTTGATATCAGTAAATGGAAATTAAGTTGAAATTGAAAAAAAATGTAACTAACCTTAATTTTTCGAAGATGTCATATAAACTCTATGTTCCTATGACATTCACAGGAAACCTGTCTATTCTAACTTACAACCTTCTCTTCTTCTTTGAATTTATTATATGATCTAAATATTAGACTCTTTAAACTGGGATCGTAGCTAAACTACGAGTTAACTCGATGAAAGCTTGAACAGAAGTGATCAATTTAATTAGCGTCCCTTTTATCCTTTATTTTAATCGCGATGGCGATTGTTTTTATTCACAGCAAATGTTGATGATTTCTATCCAAATATAATTTAACGAGGAATTTTGATAAATAAAGATATTTTGGAAGTAGCATGAGAGAATGAATGGACTGACTCGACTAGACGACTCTGTGATACAAAACTTCAACGACATAAAAGACGATACCTTAACGAAACGTATTTAATATACGAAATAATGCTAGAAGTAGGTACCTCCGAATTTATGCTGTTATTTGAGAATGAAAAGAAGAGGAGATAATTCATCATTACCCCCCGCTTGTCGTTGACTAGACTCAAATTAAGTTTGTAGCACCCCCACTCCTAGGCCAGTTGGCCTGGGGGGAAATTGTGGCAACCGAACAGAACTAATAGCCGCCAGAGGGAATTTCATATGGAACGATTAGCCACACCGAATACACTACATGTACCGAATTGACAGCTGCATTTGACTATTTAAAATTTCATCATTACAATAGATAACTTAACTAATCGGATTGTACAGATTTTCAAGCCTCTCAATCACATCAGTATACATAAGAAAATTTGTTAAAAAAATATGGTAATTCTGACTGCACAAAACGTATCTCATTTTTTAAATTTTTATAAAAAGCCTGGTAAGTGAAATTGGAGGCATGAAGAAAATTTGTAATTAGATCTATTGCAATTTTACACATATTTATAGTTTAATATTCTATATTATTCCGACAATGTTATTAGACTAAGAACTGTAACCATATATTCGGGATTTACTCGGAGTTACATTTTTTGGTTGTGTTAAATCAAATGTTAGCTAATAAAATTAATAAATTCTAATACCTTTAGATTTGAAGATAATAACGAGTGCTTAACAAATGTTCTCGTTTTTCTATTGTTTTAATTATATTTATGATGTAATCTATTTGCTATGTTTAACTTGTAAGAAATAAATATGTAGATTATCATTATTTGAGGTTATAACACTTGTTTACAGTATACGTAGGTTATCTACGCCGCTTTTTTAAATCAATAAAAGGAAACTAATAGGTAACGTATCAACTTAGCTGTAGATCACTTAAAGTAAGTTAAAAATTGGAAAAAAAATGATTTAAGTGGCAATTTGACTTAACATTAAGAAATTCCCAATAAAATGATTAACATAATCTTCCTTTCCAATTAAAATATAAGACCCAGAAACGATTCACCATCGTCTTCCAATTCGCATATCGTTATCGTCATCCAGTGACTTCAGATGTAATCTTTTTTAAGGCGATATGACGGTGATGAGTAGCGCGCGGTGTCCTTTTGATTCTTCGCGAACGCACCGAACTCCGGAATCTCGATTTTTCGAATGCCAGACGTAGCAAAGCGCAAATAAACATCGGGAGAATTGCTCGTAATAGGAACAAATTACCGGTAATTTATATAGCAATAATATTTTTAATTTCGAATTTGCGCTGCGGAAAAAACTCGAAACAACGGCAAGACAACGAGCGGACGCGATGCCTGTATAAATATTTTTTTCTTTCGTTAAGTTGGTGAGACGCTAATGATCGTCATTTTTGATTATGTTCGAAGGAAAGATTTGGAAATTGGTTTAATATTTGTTTGGAGAGGTAATTTAATTTTATTTTTAATAAGAAATTTTCACGTTTCAATTTGTTTGGGTGAAATGATGATTTCTTACAGCAAGCTTCAATGGGTGAGAATCTCGAAAAAATGGGTAAGATTAAAATTAATTGATCTAATAAGAAAACTCTACAGATATATGATAAGCTCTTAGCATTGGATAGAGAGTGTTTTCATTATATAACCTTCTCTTGGTGACGAACTATTTTTTTGACCTTACCAGAATATTTAAGCAATTGTTGTTTATTTTTAGTGTATGTCGCTTCTTCTACTTTCAAGTAACATAGATAGAAAGCTGCTTCTGCAGTTTTTTTTTTTTTACAGAATATAAGCTAAAAAATTAATTGGGGTTAAATTGGCACCACTTCACTAGTTGCATGATAATATTCGAACTTCATCAGTAAAACGTGGTACCCCGTCCGGTTTAGACGGAAATGGTAACAAGTTTATTATTTGAAATAGAACATCCTATATATGTTTACGGATTTGGATAAAAGATTAGATAAGCTTTTCAGTAAATCCTGCACATGCACGATTATTATGAATAGTTTTTGATCTATTATAACAAACACATAAATTAAATAAAATGGATGAAAACAAATAATTACCACAATATAATAATTTTCCTCCTTTTCAGTTAATATCTGAAATCCTTTTGTAATAAATCCCCTACAGACAGCTTCTTAGCTTCTTTGGTTAGATTTTCTTGGTTATTTTTCTTCAAAATGTTTTTGTTTACTTTCTACAGTTTCTAATACTTTTAAATATTATTTTAAACTGAATTTCTAGATGAGTATACCCCCTGTCAAAAAATTGCTAATCCAACGACTTGATACTTTTGTGGTTGGCCTTAATGATCATTTTCGATGCTGTGTGTAGGTGACGTTGTGAATTTTGATGACTAGATTCCAAATAACATGTGTTGTATATGAATTTCGTGTGATTTTTACAAAAAATATCTTCAAGAATATTATTGAAAATAACTTCTGACTTTGATTACCCCCCACAAAGTAATATTAATGGAGTATTTTTCTTTTAAGAAATAAAGATATATAAATGATCAAAACGCCGAATTCGAATAATAACTAGAAATAATTCGAATTCTGAAAATATTGAGTTAAATTTGATATTTAACTAATATTGAAATTAAAATAATAAAAATCAATGAATTAAGGTGTGAGTGCACGTACTCCACCCTAATTTCCCCCTAAATACGATTACTATGATTTTTTGAATTGTTGAGTTAATTTGCTGCCCTAGTCAAACTATTGTTTTGTTTAATTAATTTAATTTTTGTAATATCTCATAAACTATTAACAATAAACCTGTGTATGGGAGGTTTACTGAAAAACTTATTTAATAACAAAATTGCTATTACTCAAACCGGAAGTGATATTAGATCGTGGTATAAGTAAAAAACACAAATCAAAAATATGAATCGACATATTTGAGCATTTTTCTCAAAGGAAGGTTGCTAGAATTTCATCGAATTTATTCCTTCTATCATTGAAATATATCCCCTTTCAAATTATGGTAAAAACGCACACACACAATTGGTTAGTTCATACATACAAGTCATTTAAAAAATTTACTATCCAGAAAAAATTTAAAGAGAAAATGAGCTTGTTGTAGATCAAGTATAAGATCAAATTAGAGCCCGCTTTGAAGATCTCTCTTGAAAATTATAACAAAGCCACTAAAGTCACTAATGTTAGGAAAGTCTTTTGGATTATTTCCCAAGTTATTGCGTTGGGCTACGATGATAATGTAATACAACTTTGAAGAGTACTGCAAAGAAACCTACAGATTTTATATTAACGCAGAACATTCCTTTTTATGGCTCGGCAACTTTGTTTGCATTATTTTTAACCATGCATTGCTTGAAAAGGCTTAGAATCTAGAAATAAAATCTCAATGAAATTGAATAATGAAGGTGTTTTAAAAATAGTTTCATCTGCTGAAACATTTACAGAACCTAGGGGATAGTCCAACTGTTTCTGTTAGACATCGTAATATTAAATTCCAAGCTTCATTTTCATATTTTTCAAAAAGTTAAACGCTAGGTCAGGATCACGTCTTCACAACTAAGGCAATTATAAACAAAACTCTGACATATAATAATAAGGCATACTTTACGTTTATGGAAAAGGCTTTTGATAGAGTACCAAAAACAGAAATCTGGAACACCTTAAAGAAAAAAAATGTTAGTAACAAGATGATCAATGTAATTAAATGCATGTACGAAGAAACCCACAATTATATAATAAAGGACAACATGAAATCAGAAATATTTAGGACCAATGAAGGCGTACGACAAGGAAGAGGCCTTAGCCCACTGTTATTCATTATATACATGGATGAGAAAGCACTGAACCAATATACATAGGATACAGAAATCTGCAACCAGTCGAAATTTCAGATTGTGCCTTTGCAGACGATATGGTGATTGCTGCAAATACTGAGAAGAACATACAGGACAACCTTATAATATGGAATAATGTAATAAAAGAGAAAAGCATGAAATTAAATAAATCCAAAACGAAAGTAATGATGGTAGCAAAAGAAAAAGAGGAAATACACATACATATAGAAGGAATAGAACTAGAACAAGTAGACACATGTCAGTATCTGGGTATTATGATTGAGGAAAATGGTAATAATGATGTGGAAATAAATAACAGAATACAAAAAGCAAATAACGTATACTATGCGATGAGCAAAGGACTTAAATAAAAAGCAAGTGTAAAAAAAAAACAAAATGACAGTATTTAAGACAATTTATAGACCGATACTAACATATGGCTGCGAATCCTGGGTACTCGGTCAACGTCAAAAGAACAAGCTACAAGCGATTGAAATGAGGTACCTAAGAAGAGTGAGAGGAGTGACAAGAAAAGATAGACTAAGAAATGACACAATCAGAGAAAATCTACAAACGCAATCACTGCAAGATTGGCGGGGTCATCTGCAAAGAAGGAGCAATGATATTCCGGTAAGGAAAGTATGAGAAGCAAGAACTCAAGGGAAGAGAAGCAGAGGAAGGCCGAAGGAAACGTGGGATAATGTAGTAGAAAAGATTATTCAGAAAAAGGGAAGAACATGAATAGAAGCAAAACAGCTGGCTCAAGATAAGAAGAAATGGTTTACATTTGTTTATAATAATGTGAAATGAAAATGTAATCCTGACACCCAATTTGGGTATAAGGGAATTATCGATTATATATAAACGCTAGATCACGTCTAGAATAAAAGGAGTATTTTATCCACTCAATGGGAGAAATGGTTTTAATTTTGAGTAGAAATAGTATTCATGTTTGCTACAAGTTTAGTTAAAAAAATAAAAATTTAAATTGTTTCTTCAAAATAAAACTTAGAGGATAATTTCGGCAATACTTAATGTTTTCTGTTAAAAAAGTCTTTCTACATTTAAATCATTCAACACTCGACATATATTGAACCAGTAATTAGACAGTTTTTAGAGAATCACGTTATTACAAAAAAAAAGAATATACCAAAGCTCTTCATACAGAAACAAACCCACATTTTTTTTAAATTAAAATATACAACCCGATCCTACAACTAACCGTTTTAGTTATCTAGGTATTCCTATCTTTAAGAATTCTCACCACGATACATAAGTTTAGGTATATATATATTCTTGAACTGTCACAACAACTTTTCTTTACACTGTCAATAAACTCATTCAAGGAGAACGTTCTAGAAAACGTATACGACGTGAGCTCTCAATTCTCAAATAAAGTAGCGATATTTAAATTTAGGTGTAAAATTCGATTCTGTTGGGTGTCGTGCGTTATAATCGCAGTTGGCCGTCGGTAAAAACTCGTATGCGTGATTTGAGATATGAAGAGGAGGTTCTATAATATTTTCTAACAGGATTAACTAACATATGCGAATTAAATTTAAATAAAATTCTATTTCGTACAACAAATTTTTTTTTTATTTATGTTTCTGAATAAAACACGTTCCTTGAAATTAAATAGTTCGGGAAATTGAAAGAATTATGTTTTAATTAATCGACTAATAAATCTAGAATTAATTGTTTTAAATATTTGGACAAAAAAAAATCAATTGAAATTGTTTAATTTTTATGGGTATTTATAGAATTTTTATCCTAATGTTGTTATCTGGAAGATTCTTTACGAAAGATTCTTAAAAAAAATTTCTAAATTATATAAACATCATTGTTATAGCAAAGGTAAAAACTATGTTTATTTCAAATTTTTTTAAAACGAGAATAAATTTAATGTGGAAAGTTTTTTTTTTACAAAAAAGAAGCTAATGTTCTTAAAGAAAGTCTAGAAAAAATTTAAAAAATTGGAGTTAAAAATTACTTTAAGACTTTGCTGAGATTGTTTATTAAAATCGTCTTAAAAAGGTTATCTATTGAAAAGCTATTGTCGTGAGTTAATATTGTTGAACAATTTTAACAACTCTTTTTAACATGATCTACATATTTTTTTTAAAAATTGTAATGATGACTTCTAATACCTATCTTCAATTATTAAAAAAATCTTAATTCCCTAATGTTAGGAAATGTATTTTCTATTTCAAGTAGGATTAAGAATTTTTATTCATTAAAAATCGATAGACTCAGAAAATTAGTGTTATCCGTTTTGGAGAGACGCTCATATTATTTGTACAGTTAAAATGTTTTATGTTAAAGTGGGTTTTTCGAAAAATTGAAAATATTCTGTTAATAAAGAATGTCTAAACGTTTATTTTTTTAAATATCGATGGCGAATCACTTTTTCGAAAAGATCTTGCCGTTTTTCTATATTATTCCATAAAATCTTGTTCCTCCCAGAACCTATCAAATAGTAGTTAATATTTCTCAGTTCCTAATTTCTTCGACACTCACTTGGATAATACAGAAAATTATCCTAACACCCGAGACTAAATACTCGTAATGTTTTCCTTTGAGCAAATTCACTCACGAATTTTTTTCTGTGTTGTTGTTATTTTGACTTACCAAAATTAGCTGAGGTTGGTAGACTTCCGGGGATCGGCGATGCAAGTTCGTTCTCCAAATGCCGAATCGGTCTGGATTGTTTGCGTCGCGACATGTTCTTTCACGCACTCCAAAACAGAAACGAATAACCGTTTTGGGGAATATAAAAAACAACGCAATAATATGAACCAACAACAAACGAATGAAACGAAAAAATAAAAATAATAAACACACTAGGATGATCGTCTTCTTCGTGCACTAATTTCGCTTGATAGCGATGATCCTTTGTAAATTCGATTATGTTAGGTATCACTTAAGATTCGCACAGGTCCAGGATTATCCAGAGAAGGGGTAAGAATCGAACTTTTCACTATTGTTAACTAATTAAGAGTATTCAGGAAAATATTAAAAAAATAGCACGACAACATGTTTTTTCCTTTTTAGGTTTCACTTGTTTTATTCGATCGTGATGGTGGAAATTCTTCTTTTGGTGATGATGTTCTCTTTGGAGTCTTCACTTTCGTCTTCTGCTTCTTCCCTTAGGACGTTGACGATGATCCTTGGCCGTGATGGACACATCGTTGATCGCGTTGGCGAAGCGTTCTCATGCCTTTTCTGCAAAGTTCTTCACCTCCTGTTACCAGTTTGCTAGCTCGAAGGGGCCGTCCGGTTGTATTGTCTTGCGTTTCGACGAAGAACGACGATTATCTCCCGAAATTATCGTTAGGATACGACGATGACAACTACTACGGTTGCGTCTTCCTTCTCGGTCCGGTGCCGCATATAGCGGCGGAGATATTCAGTTATGATTGGTCACTGGCGCAGGTGACGTGTGTATGTGTGCTAGCCCGAAGCCTCGTCGAGATGCTGTGTGAGTATTTGCGAGCGGCGCGTCCGTGGTGGGGGCTGTTCTTGATTCGGGGCGGGTTACGCCGATACAACCCTTCGGTAGGGGTCGGTTTATCTCGACTGTGCTTCGCGCGACGGGCGCTTAGCGGCGCTCGTTGTTATTATCCTGCGTGCCGTCAGCATCGGTACGTATTTACCATTGAATGGATAAACAGCGGAAGAAGAAGAAAAAGGGTGGTAGGTTGTTGAGAAATTGTCACATAAAATCTCACAGCGAAGCAATTGCAAAACGTTTGGTGTGATGGACGAACCCCGGATTGAATCCTTGCGATAACCGAGGAATATTCTTAAGATTCACCCTTTGTTTCTTTCGAAGAAATCACTAAACTAAATCATCAACCTCTTCTCTGTTCTTTCACTCACATAAATTCGCGTACACAACGAAATTAACGCACCAATACTCAATGATAAATCGTCCAATTAGAAATTGAAGCACCTGTATTTTTCGTAAAGATTCTGTAAAGCTGTACTTGTCTATATTTATATTGTTATTATATTTAGTGTTTCTATTACTTTATGACAGGCAAAACGAAAGTCGCGCGGAGTCGGTGACTGACGCACTGACTCGCTAACCGTACGGCATTTGACTAAGTGACTGGATGGTGGGTCCGGCCTAAGGAACGCCCTCCGCCGTACTCACCTGGGTCTATCGGTCTTTGTCGGTCGCGCGCCGCGCTACCTCGGTTCGGTTCTCTCGGGCGGAGGAAAAAGGGTAGGGCGAGCGGGAGCGAGAGAGATAGACTGAGACAAGGTGAGTAGCGGCGGCGCAACGGCACGATGCGACGCGGTGTTCCTCATTCACCCGTTCCGTTTGTACGTATATGTGCCTCTCGCTCTTTCCTTCGTGGACGACTCGAAGCGGCTCCGTAAGGTTGTCCCGGAGAATGGGTGCTGCTAAGCGTGCGATTCATAAATCGGAAGAACGGCGGGACGGTGCGATTGTCTGATGGCTTTTAGCAAGTTTGGAAGGGAAATTTTCATTTTGTTAAGAAAATATATTAGGTTTATACGAGGGTTGTTTTTTTGTTTTGCCGTTAGCTATAACAGCAAACATTGACTTAACCTTTAATCGCCGTTGTTTGATTTTTGAGACATATGATTTAATATCTGCCCAGGTTTTACAGACTACAGAATGGCGATTAAGGGTTAAAGTGCTTTATTGCTTTTCAAAGTATTCTCCACAAAGATTGATTGGTATAGTTTTTCATTCTTTCAAATCAATATGTATAACATAATGTTGATCACATAACTAATTTAGTCCCTTCTATTGATTTCAACTGTCCAAATTTCAATTCTTCTAATTGTACTGATCGAAAGACATTCACACTTAATCATTTCTTATCAACTTTAAACCTGAAACAATTTAACGAAATCTTGAATTGTAATAACAAGGTGCTCGATTTTGTTTTGTCTAACGTTCCATGCTTGATTAAAGTTGACCATGATACCAATCCGCTTCTATCAGAAGATGTATTTCACACTGCGCTGAATGTATCTCTCAACATACTAACTTTTCATCTAACAATAATCTAAAATATAATTTTAAAAGTGCAGATTTCTGGTCACTGTTTGATAGTATACTGAATACAAGTTGGTCTTTTTTTCAGGAATTTCTAATGTTGGTAATGCTGTTTCTGCATTCTATGATCGACTGTTTAGTACCATAAGTCTTTTTGTTCCAAGATGTAGAAGTTTTCAACGTAATTTTCCTTCGTGGTTTGTTATTATTATTATATGGCTTTGGCTGACGCCATTGGCCAGTCTCCGTGGTTTAATACTGATATCAAAAGAAATCTGATAACAAAGAACTATTACTACGCCGAATGGAAGAGAACTGGGTCGCTTACCCACCGAGCAGAGTTTTCACGTTTAAAGTCCTTGATCAAAACTCAAATCAAGACAGCCTACAAAGAATATCACAAAAGGATTGAGAATGATATTGCTAGCGACTTGTTTTGGAAATTTATAAACGCTAAACAAACCTCCAGAATTCCCGGGTGTATGAAGATCAACAATGTAGTTTTCGACAAACCCGCTGATATTGTACAGGCCTTTGCAGACGTGTTCTCAAATGTATTTACCACCAATATTACTAATATCTCCAATAAGAACAGATCAGACGTCAATAGTTGCTCTTTCAGTATTGGGTGCTTTTCTGTCCAAGATGTTTTACATGCTTTAAATAAACTCAAAGCGATTATGGTTTGTGGGCATGATGCACTTCCAAGTTTCCTCATTCATGAGTGCGCCCCGGTGTTACGCGAACCTCCTTGCTTTATTTCCAACCTGGCCATTCGCACATCTACTTTTCCATCTTATTAGAAAATTAGTAGGATAACACCGGTTTTCAAAAAAGGCGATAAGAGAGATATTCTTAACTACAGACCAATTAGTATTCTCCCTAATTGTGCTAAAGTTTTTGAGCAACTTCTTTATAATAGACTGTATAACTGCGTCAAACCATATCTCTCTATTCATCAGTATGGTTTTGTTAGTGGACGGTCAACTATTACTAATTTAGTTGAGGTCACTCAATACATCAGTGAAGGTCTTGACAATCGCCGACAGGTGGATGTAATCTACACGGATTTTAGATCATTGTATTCTAATAGATAAACTATCTGCTATTGGTTTTTCTCCTAGCGTTATTACTCTAATTCAATCCTACCTTCACGACCGGTCGTGCTATGTCCATTATAATGGGTTTTTTCTCACAAACATTCGTTGCTTCCAGCGGCGTACCTCAGTGCTCCAACTTAAGTCCGCTCCTTTCTTTAAATTGTAATACGCTTGCTTACGCAGACGATCTAAAAAGTTAAGTACCATTACCTCTCTTTCCGATTCATTAAGTTTACAGAGAAATATTACAGTCATTGACGATTGATGTTGGTGTTCCGCAAGGGTCTGTCTCACGACATCTCCTTAAAATCTTAAAGCTTTCTTACTTTTTATGCTGATGATATAAACGTTCTGATAAGTTCGAATTCCCTAACTGACATTTTTATTGAAATTAATAATGCTTATATGCAAATTTTCAGCTGGATAAATGCTAATAAATTAATTATTAATTCTACAAAAAGTAAATTCATACTGTTTTATAACGAAGTCAAATTTAACGTACAAGGATTACTCCTCGATACTACTTTCACAACCTTTATTAAATCAGCCAGGGGAGTACATATTGGTGAAAATTTGAGGTGGTCAGCTCATCTTGAGGAACTGTGCGGGGAGTTAGCTCGGATCTGCTACGCTATCTCTAATATTAGAAAGTCTTGCAGCTATGCAACTTTAAAAATGTTTATTATTTCAACTTTTACTCCAGGATGGCGTATGGTGTGGTGCACTGGGGTATGAATTCTTCATTCGAGCGTGTGTTTTTGCTGTAAAAACGCACAGTGAGATTGATGACTGGTCTGAGTTGGCGTACTTCCTGTAAAAACACTAAAATTTTGTAGAATACTGACATTTTATGATATATTCAGTTACCTTTTTGAATAAAATAGTGAGTTACATGGTAGATATATACGACAGCAAATGCAATGAGTTCAAAAAATCTATCTGTAATTGTTTTAATTTTACATGATATTTATATTAATGGAGTGATATGCATTTCTTTCTCTTTTTTTTCTTTCTTTATTGGTAATTGTGCACAGGTTTAAGTACTTATTGTGTTATAACAGCTACGACCCTGTAGGTGGATTTACAATCTGTTGGGTTTAATAAACTTTATTATTGAAAAAAACATTGTAAATTTTTTTAGCAGCAATGACTTAAGCCAATTTTCTTGACACGCATTCGTTGATACTGAGTAATGTTTTATATTCAATCAAGATGCAGTGTGTTGTTGACACTTTCAAACACAATTGTTTGTTTATCTGTATATGATCTGTAATCCGATCGTTTTGTGAAATTGACATGTTAAAGGTGCTTATTTAAGACAAATTTCATTTTTGTTTCAACAAAGATTATTTTTTGTTGATGTCAAGAAGCAATTTCAAGATACGGGGTCTTACTGAGGTTGAGGTTTCTACAGCTGTCACTCTGATCGAAAGTGAATACGGTTATCGAGAGGTGATCGAAATATTGAATGTTTCAAAATCAGTGACCTTCCGTGTTGTGCGACGGCATCGGCAGACGGGACAATACAAAAAGTATCGTGGACAAGGTCGAAAAAGAGTCTCAATAAATAGAGACAACAGATCTATCATTAGCTATGCGTTCAGAAATAGGACTGCCACTGCTTCAGAAATCAGAAGTAGCTTTCAGCAAGTACGTCAGGTGAAAGTAAGCGCAAAAACCGTAAAGCGAAGGATCAGAGAATCAGGAATGGTTTCACGTACACCTGCTAATGGTCCGTTGTTAACCAGGCAACACAGAGTAGTTCGTAAGGCGTTTGCTCTAAATCATCAACATTGGTCTGTAAGGAATTAGAGACAGGTGGTTCTCAGTGATGAGTCCACATTTTGTTTCCAAGAGTAAGAGTGTGGCGGCGATCAGGTGAAATGTATACCAAATGTAACATTGTCGGAATCCCTATGGTGGAGGATCGCTGATGGTATTTGTTTGGGAGCGCGCACAGAGCTTCACATTGTAGAAGGCGGATCCTTAACAGCTGCAAGATATCTGACAGACATTTGGAAGACCTTGTTGTGCCTTTCGCACCATATATTGGTGACAACTTTCTTTTGATGCACGAGACCTCATATTGCTGGAATTTTTACGCCGTATTTGTGCAAGAGATTCGGTTGAACACACTGTAATGGGCAGCGAGGTTCCCGGATTCAAATCCAATAGAGCATGTTTGGAACAGGCTTGGGAAACAACTAGCGCATAGAAATCCTGTACCTCAGAACCTACAAGAACTTAGAAATCCGCTATTGGAGGAATGGGATCAAATTCCCCAAGAGCACATTGATAAGTTGATTAGAGGATACTGCAAGCAGTGTTAAGAGCAAGAGGAGGCAATACACGATATTGACATCTTTCGCCGTGTACCAACCATTAAATATTCTTTGCTGATTGCGTTGGTTATGTTAATTTTGTTTTTGGTTGAAATGTTAGTTTTTGCAAATTTCTTTAAATTTAAGAAAAAAAGTAAAATTATTACGTAAATATTTCTTGTGGACCAACATGTTTATGCGAATTGAAATATCAATCATATAAAAAATGTTTATTTTTTGTTGGCGTTCTTCTAACTAATGTCTCACATTCTTATTTTACAAGAAGTGAACTTTATTTGCTACCAGCCTGTCATCGTACTGCAGGTTTCCAAAAATATCTACGTTTGATGGGATGTAGGCTATTTAATTTATTGCTTATAAACTACAGGAATATTTCGAATTTTAAGGCTTTTCAAGGAAATGTGAAAAAGTTATTGTTAAATGTCAATTGTTATTCGTGGAATGATTGATTCACCTATTTCACAAGTACCAATATTTGTTTATTTTGTTATAGTTTATTATTGACTTATTTCCTTCATGTTATACATGTTCTCTGGAAATAAAGATATTATTATTATTATTAATCAGATTCGTTGATTCAAGTAGTGAAATCGCATTCAAACTTGCAATAGATATCGCAAGTTCCGAATCGGAACATTCTGCAGATTTCATTGGTTTAGGCAATTCTATATAAACGTACATTTTTCTAAAGTATTACTTACAATTAGTAAAACTGAAATAGTGCATTAGATTATTTTTCTAACAATACAAATTGCAACAAAGATATTTTTAATTTTTTGTTTGCTGAAATCTCACCACGTTTTTTTTTAAATTTATAATCCATACCACGATTCCCTCAGATAATATTCCCATTATACACTCGCCCATATCTTAATCGTATTCAAATCTACTGCCATATGCAAAATCGCTTTCCACCCCAAAGTCAAACAATTTAAAATGGCAATTATGCTCGCGTCGACTTGTGAATCAAAACTCTACTTTTTCCCCCATTTACAACGTCGATAAGGAACTCCCAACGTGCTCGTCAAATCGTCCTCCGCATTCATATTTGCACTCGAAACAGGAAAAAACATACGCGAAAATCTGTCTCTCCCCTTTTTCTCGAAAAAAGGTGAAGCTCCAACCCTTTTTTATTTACACATCGTGATATGAACGTGCCATACACATCAGATATACATATGTATGTGCATATTTTTCCGCTGAGCACGATGGCGTGCAAATCGCTCGGGTTATGAAAGTTACGAGGTAACTTGACGTCGTCATATCAATCAGGACCTCCCTATGGGGAACTTGGCGTGTGTGGGCTGCCGTAGGGAAGCCATGCGACTCGAATTTTATTATGTGCAGATATACGTGTACTGACATAACGTATGCGGTCGTGAAGGGAAATCTCCGAACGAAGAAATTCCCCTTTTTATGCTAGGCGTATGCATTTATTTGTCGAGAAGTAGAATAATTTAGTTCAGATACTTTCTCCGAGCGCTGTACATAAACCAAAAGCGATGGTAATATAAACTTAGATATACAGTGGCTGAATGTAGAAATCTGTAAGGTAGAGAGTTCGATTTTACTTGTTGGCAGATTGAAACAGTCACAATTCATTGGTGTATTTACACGTGAACCCGTATCCTGGCGTTATCGTAAATTATACATACATAGATTTCATATTACGGGTGTGGTTTGTGAAAGATAAGGCTCGATGATTACAATGATTACATTTAAAAGACGTTTTTATCACATTTGCAGTATCATAAAACCCGAAATTGTACAATGCCGACATTGTACACAGAGAAAAATGTGTTGTAAAATTTGTGTTGTTAAGAAAATATCTTTAGGCTGACAAGAATATCTTGTACAAATAACAAACTGATTTACTAATCATAAAAATATTTTTATTGCAAAAGAAGTTATAAAATAATTAAAATATTTCTTTATTTAAAAGATAAGTTTAACCCGGAATTATAATTTTTACAAAATATTATTTTTAACCTGTGATGACGTAATGTAGGTTCGCGTTGCAACCAATAATAACTACTTCCCAGCAATTTTGACATTTGTCTCGCGTGGTTGTTGAGGCTATCTAGTGTGGACAAGTAATTCCATTTTCTTTAATAACACAGGCCTGCATTTTTTTGGTTGTGTCATGTTTTTCAACTTTTGATGATTGATTCCTATGTATTTTTTGCGCTGAATCCGAAAACCGCCTTACTTTTTTCCCATCACGTCAGAATTTTTTGCAAATAACAATTTTCAAAATTTCTAATATGTCGAAAAATATCAGAAATATGAGACTTAATGACAGGCTTAAAATGGTGTTTTTCTTATAAAATGTATTATTTTTTGGCTTATCCTATGCAATATTATAGCTAAGCAGAGGGGCAGGGGGTCCATTGACCCCTAAAAATTTAAAGAAAACCGCCACAAAATTAGCCTAAATTTCTGTTTTATTACATATATATTTAATTTTTATGAGGTTCATCATGCCTTGAACCACTCTTAATGATGAAGTATGTAAAAAAAAACTGACGATTTTATTCTTTGTGTCGACGTCTCTTTAGACCAGTCATGATTTGTTTTAGGCTATTCCGCGCATGTGCTCTTCTTGGTTCATCTCGGTGCAACATCCAGCAAGAGACCGCCATCATGTTAATATTCCATCTTCCTTGATAACGCCTCTCCATTTATTTGATGTCCTGATGGTATCTCTCACCCATCTCTTCACTAACAGCACCCAGATTGTCAGGAAAGTAGTCCAAATGTGAATTTAGGAAATGAGCCTTCAAACTCATGGAACAGCCAAAATTTTGGTACTTCTGCAGCATAATCTCAACGATAGATTTAAAATTCGGTTCCGTCTTGTTGCCCAGAAACTTGGTTACCACGTCTTTAAAGGCGACTCAGGCTTCTTTGAAAAGTTTTCTAACGTCCGGACCCGTAAAGACACCCTCTTTTACTTTTGCGATTGATAAGACTGGAAATTTGTTACAGATGTATTTGAAACATTTACCTTCTTTTATTAAGGCTTTCACAAATTGCTTCATCAAGCCGAATTTGATATGTAGAGGTGGAAGAAGAATGTTATTCGAATCTATGAGGGGTTTTTCGAGCATATTTTTTATTCCAGGTTCTAATGAAGCATGTTTTGGCCAATCTTTCTGTTACTTGCATCAATCATGTACTTCGATGAAGAATCACATACTATTACTAGTTTTATTCCATACTTTGAAGGTTTGCTTGGGATATACGTTTTGAATGGGCATCTTCCCCGAAATGCCAATGATTTCTCGTCAATTGTAAGGTATGACGATGGAGTGTACGAAGTTCTGCAAATTTCATTAAAGATTTCCCAAATTTCTCGGATATGTGCAAACGGATCTACTAATTTTCTTTCTTCACGAGTTTTTTTATTATCGAATCTTAGGCAATTTAGAAGAAATGTAAAACGGGCACAGAGTATGGCAGGCTCTATAAAAGGAATCAGTTATTGTCTTGTCAAACATATGGTTTGCAGACAAATGATTGTCTTTTTTAGCAGCAGAAAGTATCGCAACTGCAAACAAGGCATTTGTTCGTCTCTCGTTATTTGCGATACATTAGCATGACTATTGTAATTTTGAGCTTGTCTGATAATTCTTCGTTTGTATATTTTATTATATAAAGAATGTGATGAGAAAAGAAATGTAAGATATATTCATCTACAGTACTACAATTTTTAGCTTTTTCATTGGGGCCTGTCGCAAAATGTATTATGTTTCTAGCAGCTGTTGTCTTGCTTCTTTGCGGTAACTCTGAGAACCACTTATGCCCCTCTTTGCCCTTCAGGTTTTTGTATTTGGTTTTATTTTATATTTGGTCTCACGAGACAATACAGATAGGGAGAGATCGTCTTCCCATATACTTGTAATTTGTTCATCATATTCGCATTTTTCATTTTCAATTAGATCGTTTTCCAGTGGGAGATGGTCTTCGCACATAAATTGTTCCTCTTCATCATCTCTTTCGGTTTCCACTATAACATTTTCATCCAGTATGTATTCAGCATCTGACTCCTCTGATCGACCAACAAATTGTTACTGCCACTGTCTTCGAACGGTTCTGGATCAGTTTTCTCTTCTCTCATAATTCGCTCTATCTCTTCAACTAATATCAAACAATTAGTGAAGATTACACTCACCACAAGCTAGTCTCCAACTAAATAGAACTACTAAAAGGCTCAATGCGTTGGCATAACCAAAAGTCGCCAAAAATCTATCAAAACATTTCGGGCATCGTAAATTTGACGAATGACCAGTAATCTAGGGTTAAATTCACGAGAGACACGAAATATCAAACTCAGCAATCTAAATGCTTTTTGAACAATGAAACAGAATTTTATTGTATAATTATATCCTAAATTCTTAATACATCTACATTTTGTAAAGTAATGCCATTAAGCATGTACGAAAAATTCAGACTAGTTATATTTCGTGTAAAAGCGATTACGTGACATTTTTCCACATTTATTGTCAATCCGTTTACTACACAGTAATTATAAAATGTCTTTAAGTTTTCTTGAAACATTAAATTTGGTAATCTTGAAATGTAATTATAGGCGCGTACAATTTAGCATCATCAGTGTATAACAAACCATGAGAAAATTAAAAAATCTCGGCAAGATCCTTCACAAAAATATAAAAAAGTAGCGATCCAAAATTGCTACCCTAAGGAATTCCGGAAGTAACCTCAAACATTTTGGATGTAAAATTATAAAATGTTACAAACTGAGTTCTAAAGCTAATACTCCTTCCTCCGCTTATCTTCGTTCCATAAATTAAAATCAGCTGGTGGGCAAAGGATGTTAGGATTCACTATTTCCAGTAAATTGACAACATTCGATGATGCATTGACAAGAACATCAGCATCGGATCGCAATTGTTCCGTAATTACGCTTAAGGGAACATAGTCTTTATCTTCATCACTTTAACATTTTTCAATTTGGTGCAGTTTAAGTGCATTCCAGGCCATGTGGAAATTTAAAACTGGTTCTCGTAATGTTACCTGTTTCAAAGACTCGGACATGTTTTCAGGATTTTGTGTTTACATTTACGGGATGTTTCCATTATCTGGTGTTTATGTTAACGAGCGTCTGCTATATACTGTATTCAGTTTCAATTGTTTGCTTACAAATGTTGAGATTTCAAATGGTATTTATGTTCTTTAATGGCGAATTATGTCATAGCAAATTTTCCCTAATCAAAGTGGAGAAATTGGATTTAGAAGACGGGTACCTATCTCGATTAGCGAATTCCAAAGGCGAGCAACAGCGTTCGCCAAATACAAGAACACCCAGTTCATCCATTCGTCGTCATATCAGCGACCGCGTATTTATGCGCTCTTTATTCTGCGCGTCGTTTATATTGTGCCCGGCCGAGAACGCAGGGTAGAACTGTCCCCGGTCCCGTATTAATATTTCCATAACAATATTATGTATCTGTCAGTCGCGCTCTCGCGGCAAAAAGGTAGCTTTGTCGCGAGCCGACGTCCATTCATTATCTGTTGTTCTTCTTGCCGTTGCTACCGTTTGCTCCGGCGGAAAAGAAAGAGATGAAAAGAAATATTATTCTATACGATGACGATCCATCGCTATAGCTAGCGATTCTTGAAAATAAAGAAAAAAAGACGAGGAAGAATAAGAAGAACGGGCAGAAGAAGAGCGCCCTTAACCCAATATTACGACGGACATGCATATAACGTCCCACCGTCGTCGTGACGGGTTCGCATTTGCATGTCATCCTCCGGATCCGCTGACAGATTTATTGAAAGTCATGCCCGATGCGTATATACATACATATACGCAGAGGCTACCGGACATCGAAGACGGCATTGCTTGCATATTATGTGTATGCTGATAGGAGCTCTCTTGATTCGGTAAAGGAGGATAGTGACGGGCAGGTCACTTTAATATTAAAATCGTTCGCTTTCACTTACTGCCAGTAGCAAAAAGTTAAAACATACGTATATACAGCGTGCTTCTTTATATTCTAGCCGATACCAAATTACATTTACAAACGTTAAATCTGCTCTTAATAGTTAGGGAAGTCAACAGTTTATTTTTAGAATACGGCTACGAGACTACGGAATAAAATTTGAAAAATTAATAGTGAAGAAGAAATGCTTTTGGTAGTAATTTTTTTATTTTCTAATTATCAGACAATACGAATTTCCTGTAGAGTGGAAGGGCTGATATCACTTTCGTTGCCATGAGAAAAAGTGTCCACTTTCTAGGCATCACTGGAACCAGCTCCATTGTTCTTATTCTTTTTCTTCTTTCGCTACAGCTTTATACATTTATCAACATTACGATATCTAATGTTAATTCGCAAAATATTGTAAGAAATATGCATGAGCGATATGCATTATAGTGGAAATTGACTCAGGCGATGATAAGGGTGTTTTAGATGTTGTACTTAAGGGATAAATAAAGAATTGAAGAGCAAGGTTGAATCACAGGACGTTGTGGAAGATGAGCAAAGCTTTGAAAAGGAAAAATGCTCTCAAGAACCAACACCTTCAGGGGACACAAGGGCCTGTGAACACACCGCTAAAGAAGCGAATGTTCACGCCGGTGTACTGCAGAATATATGTTCATGCCCTGATGGTCCCGATGAGGATGATCTTGAGGAGAACGGGCCGCTGGGTGAACTAACTCGTCCGAGGACGAGTTAGAAAACTATATAAAGACCTTAAGGAATAATAAGGCACCTGAATGTGCTGCGGTTCTGAAATATTTCACATCTGCGATTATTAACTTCCTGCTATTACTTGTCAACGTTGTTTTAAAACTGTCGCACTTCTCGATCTTCTGGAAGCATGCAGTCATGGCGGCGATCCTTTAGCCGTGGAAGGGTCCTCGGTTTCCACAGAACTATAGTCCCATAAGTCTTTTGTCTTCCCTGACCAAGCTGGTGAAAGCGGTCATTCTAAATCGATTAGGAGAACGTTAGGGCTACTCCTGGATGAGCAGTTTGGTTTTCGGGCAGGACTGTCAACGGACTTCTAATTGCTTCGTCAGTTGGTGGCAAACAGGGAAGCGTTTGAAAACAGAACGACAATTGAGGCGGTGTTTCTGGACATTTCCCGAGCTTTGGACTTGGCTTGTTTCGCTCATTAGGTCGTACCTTCAAAACAGGACCTTTGTAGTCAGATGCGGTTCGTCTTTCTCTTCTAAGAAATCTCTATTGCCCAGCATCGAACAGGAATCTTTACTGGCGCCGGAATTGTCCATTTTTTACACTCACGACGCCCACATTTTTCGCAAGTTGAGTTGTACATATATATAAGGGACTGGTAGCGCGGTACCTAGCGCGACGGGGAACCAGTCTCGGGGTACCGGGTTCGAACCCCGAGCCCGTCACTCTCAGAGTAAGGTTTTCCGTAGTTTTCCTTACTCCAAATTTGGCGAATGCTGAGGGTGAACATCTTAAGACGCTCTACGGGCGCAGGCGTAATAATATCTCATGGCTGGCCGATGCCCCCTGTGTAATTGGCGAAAGCTGTTGGGGGATATGAAGGCATGAATTATTATTATTATTATTATCGATTTACGCCGATGATACGGCAATTTACGCTGCTTGAGGGGACGAGGATGTGCTGGTGAGAAGGCTACAGCGTGAGCTGGGCGATCTGGCCGGTTGGATGACTTGTTGGCCGCTCCGGATCAATGAGGACAAATCAATTGCTGTCAGATTTACCAAAAATGACATGAGAATTCCGTGGAGCGCGACGGCCAGATATCTGGGACTGGTTTTTGGCCGACGGTTGACCTGGAGACCGCATATCGATGAAATCAAGGAAGTATTAGAGGGCGAGAAACATGTTAATGCCCTTGATCGCA
The DNA here is from genome assembly GCA_029619315.2 of Dynastes maya. Lineage (NCBI taxonomy): Eukaryota > Metazoa > Arthropoda > Insecta > Coleoptera > Scarabaeidae > Dynastes > Dynastes maya. The sequence continues at coordinate 77,869,751 of JAROYE020000001.1, forward strand.
AGAGATAGTATTATGGACCTGGAGACGATGTTGTTCTTCTACAAAACTTGTTTGCGCCAAATTCTTACCTGTTGATATGATCGACAGCCGCGGCATCAAACTTTCGAAAACTGGAGATCATCCAAAATTCCAACAGTGACGTAACATCCCCGTATGATGTCGGCCAGGATCTGGACGAGGACAAGGAGTTCGACTAATCCGCTAATGGTACAGGTGATGGCGAAACCACGGGACCGACCGCCCCCTCACTGCTGGGTGACTCGCTTGAAAAACTGGATCCTTCTCTAGTATTACTCAATATTTTCGCCATACCATGGAATCAATAATATAGCTGTTATAAAATTCGTGAGAGGGATCAAAATAATATAATGAAATTGATGTCCTAAAGTCTGATACTAAAAATATGGCATTGCTGTTTTAGTTATTTCAATAGAATGATAAATTACGTACCTTTGGCAAAATCCGAAATAGTTGATGCCAACAAAGAATTTTTTCTGTGTAATGAATAAAGACAGCAGTTGAACATATGCAGTTATGGCTTATTGTTAGTTTACAGTAAATGTATGATATGAACATATGTAACTTTTTGTAAGTGATTCTGAATGTTTGATTGGATCTCAACCTAAGCTTTTATTAAAGTTGTATGTATAATTTTCCATACTGTCACTTGTCATCTTACTAAAATACAAAACGTTTTCAACAAAAGAATTTGTGTAGTCAATAACATATTGGCGTTACTGTATATGCGACATGAATATCCCAACGAGATGAATATTTCGGATGGAGATTCGGACTCAGCTGTAGACTATACATACATATGTATGTAGATTGTAGATGAATGTGGGAACATGTCATACAGCCGAAGGACCTCCGAATAATGCGACACGTGTAAACACATACGACAGGCGTTATCTCGGAACGAAATTCCCCAAGCATCCCTTTCCTCCTAATATGACGGACGCTACATATGTCGTAGATTAAATCCAGCTTACGAGAATTATGTTTTGATTGTGTTGCCATTGCTTGAACGCCCAGTTGTGATCGTTCTCATCGGTCAGTGTCTGTCGATTAACTAAAGGATAACATCCTGCAAAGTTAAATCATATAGTCGCTTATTTATCAAATTATTGAAAGCTTAGGTTAGAAATATTTAAGTGCTTTACAAAGTGTTTTACTTTTTGTATAAATTTACATGTTTTTGCGACAATAATGCAGTAAAACTATTAGAAAAAGCAGTTAGTTTGCATGTTCGAAAATTTTTAACAGCTCGTGAAAATTTATCTAGCCAGCAGGATTTTGCGCGGGTTATAGTTGTAAGTCTCAGTACCTTACAGTGTTGATGATTTATTGCAGAGCATTGATGATGATCAAGTTACTGCACGCAGAGAAATCAGTCTCTATTCAACAAAATTTTTATTTCAAAACTATAAAAATGTACAATATAAGAAAATAATTTTCTTGAAATGTTATTTGGATTTTATAAACATCGTATTTTCTTAGGGGTTAGAAAATTCAAGACAAAGAAATGTTTCTTTCAAGTAAATCACTTACAAGGGAACACCAGCAACCCGCACTTCTCGATTTCGATGAAACTGCACAGACTGAAAGAGTACCTTGGTATAAGAACTCAATTTTTTTCTTACCCAGCGTATCTCGCCGATTTGGGGGTACAGCCCCCTTCAAAGATTTTTGGTTTTTCTATTTGTGTAAATATCTCGGAAATTATAACAGATATCTTTTTCTTTTTATATAATTTGAAGTAAATTACATAGTCCCAAGGATGACGCGAATTATTTTCGGAAGAAATTTATAACGCAGGACAGGGGGCCCCCCCCTTTTTTTTAATTTTTTTTTCTTTATTTTTCACAAATGAAGTATATTACATAGTCTAAAGGATGGCGTGAATTATTTTCGGGAAAAATTAATAACGGGGGACCGGGTACCCCATACCCCCATTTTTTGTACATTTTTATATTTTATTTTTTCACAAATAGAGTCGGTTTTATGTAGAATATGTATGTGGTCAAATTGAGACAGTTAATAATAAAGATATTAAAAGAGCATGATAAAACTTTACTTGTCATTGATTGTCGTTATAAATATATATTTATTTAGAAATTATTTATTATTTCGATACATGCTTTAAGAAATGCTATAATATAATGTGATTGAAATGACCACAGGTGGCCGTTTAAAATAATGTATGAGAAGCGTTCTTTCGTGCAGTGTAAATTTACAGCTCGGCATATTCTATAGAGCAATATTCATATAACTAACTTGTTTGTAACTAACACATTTTCGGGAAACAGTGGAGCAGAATAAAAAAGAAAGTGTAATGCTTATGAAATATTCAATACACTACACACTGTAATGTGATTATTGAAATTATAATTGTGACTGGTAGTATTATGCATATAGTAATTATGCTACGTAATGATTACAATAATGATAGTCAGTATAAAAGTGTTCAAAACACAGGTATTGCTTGCACCACGAACAACGCACAATAGCAGGTTTTTCACAAACACTATACAAGGGCGTAGACTCCGCGTCTTTAGCAAAACAAAACTGTACTGGAGTTCTAAAGGATCCCGGTCTTTCATCCACGTATCCTCTTATACCACGAGTATTTGAAGACACCGAAAAATCTTGGTGAAGAAAACTGATTGTGGGTAAACGATTGCAGCTTAATAATACTATTTCTCTGATGCAAATCTATGTCGTAGTTCATAAGAATCACTGTATCAGAAAAAGTTCTAATAACATTTTTCCATAATCTAAAACCAAACACATTTAGAGGTTGTACCATTGCTGTTGTTTTCTTAGGGATATTTAAAATGTTAACAGTTTTATCTTTTGGCACCAATTTCTGAAGTTTGGCAACACAATGTCGACTTCAAGAATCAATCAAGAGAACACCTTTTGGTCCGATATTTGGTAAGAAAACATCTGTTAGCCAGGTTTTGAAATGATTTGAAGTGAGCTTTCCAGACGTCGAAGAAGAAATATACACATTTACTGGTCTAAACAATGATTGCGCAACTCGAGGTCCAAACGTATTCGTAGATTCCTTTAATACCAAAAATAATGGCGAAAGTAACCGTCCATCTGCAGAAATGGCCGGTAAAATTGTATAACTATGTGTTGTCGAGTGCAAGGATTGCACAACAGCTTCAACGGTTTTCTCACCCTTTACTGTCAAAGTATGGCCGGAGTGCATTTCTAGATTAAATACTAGCGATATGGGGTTTGACTTCCTTAATAAAATTACTGCTTAACAATCGTAGGTCTTCCATACCAGCACGAGTCGACCTAGTAATAAATTTTGTTATTTTACGTGACACAATATTATGTACTTTCTTGAAATGCCATATCCACCAATGTCCTGCTTTAAACGTGTCGTGTCCAATTTCTTCTTTAGCTTCTAAAGCTCAGCTTCGAAGGTCCATGTCATAAATGATTTTTCCATCGTCTATGCTATCTTCAAATTTTGTATGAACGTATTCTGTAATAAACCGTAGTTTATTCGTATGCGCGCCTCTGTTAACACTTTCTTCCCATTTATATAATTGGCGTAGCGATTTGACTTTTTTGAATGTTTGTTTCACGCCTTCGACAGAACGTCGCTTGCTTTTACCACTTCTCCAGTATTCAACAGCTTTAATTTTGTAATCTAGGTCAATACTGCCTCCTTCTTCAGGAACACATGCAATATTTTCATAATTGTCTTCCTCATCTTCTGCTACATCTTCCACAAATTGCGCTTCATGTGGTTCTTCTAATCGTTCAAACTATTAGTCATTATTTATTTATTCATAATATCCCAACAATGTTTGACTTTTGAATTAAACCTATCAAAAATTGAACCTTAGAGTTTCTTATTGACTTCATTTCAATAAAAGGTGAAGTCAGTTTGACAAAAAAAATGCAAATATAATTCAGTTTTTTTTCTAATTTTTTCAAATATTGAATCCGAGCTTCTCACAATTGGCTTATTTAGAAAAAAAAAAACTCCTCCACGTCAGCCGTCATTTACATTGATATTAAATTGAAACCTTTTCACTGGCACGTCAATCACACAGAAACCTATATACTTTAGTAGACCGCAATCTTCAAAGGAAAAAGTCGAAAAAACAAACACTTAAAGCCTGAAATATTCGCCAAATAGTTCCGTCCGCGTGATAGTTTTAAGCATTTGATTAATCACAAAGCCCGAAGAGTTAGATTAACACTCACTCACTATACGAATATACATACATGCACATATATTGGTAAGTATATTTTCGCTTTTGCCTAAAATGTGCTAGCCGTTAAGTCTGGAAGACGGTATTTGTTGATTGTTGTGATGGTTTGTATATTATTAAGTTTACGAGTAATGTTGTGTTGATCGTCTTCGGTGAAAACGACCGGAAATTTATCGAGGGTAAAGAATTTAGCGGTTTACTTTTTTCTTTTTTTCACCTTTCATATGCTTACGTGCGTAGATTATGGTATACACATATGTTGACGATTCTAGACAAGTTCTAAGAACCTAGTCGAATGTTTAATATGCACAAATTAAGACCGAAAGTTTTAAAAGCTTGTCTTTAGGTATTAAACTAGGCGTTTTATATCTAACATGGTTAAAAGATTTGTTTATAGAGTGACTAGAGTCAGATGCTCTTATTTTAAGTGTTAGCGGTTAGTTATCCGGACACGCTTTAACACGTATTTCTCTTATTATTTCTAATTACGATCCTTATTATTTCTAATTAGGACCAAGTTTGTAAAGCTAAATGAAATCAAGATCTATTAAATTTCTTTTAATATCTTAGAATTCAGTGTAGATAAACTAGCATGCAATTAGAACACAGAAGAATTTTGTGATACTTAGGGTTGCAGCGGAAGAGCTTACATTTATCCAAATGATTATTAACTTAAGGATCACCTGATGCAAAAATTAAGCAAACATCCGAAATGAATGGAATCTACTATTATTCTATTCAGATAAATATATCTATTAACAATTCAAATAGAACGAAGAAATTGAGACCCGGATATCCGGATCCAAAACTACCCGATCCCAGGATCCGGATCCACTATCCGATTCTCGGATCCGAATCCACCATCCGATTCTCGAATCTGGCTGCACTATTCGGTTCCGTTATTATTTTGCAATATAGAAAACTAATTAAGAAAATATGGAATTTGTGTTATATGGAGAATAAGTGCAATAGTTTTTAAAATCCGTGCAGTCAGAGTAATACTGGGTTTCCATGAGCACAGTTTAAAGTTATTTTTAAAGTGTTTAATAAATCTGGTGATTATTACAGCTACATTGTTTGATAATTACTCGACCTATTGCAGATATTTGGTCGGAAAAGGTGTCAGAGCACGGGGTTGGATCCACGTTATTGGATAATGGATAAAGAATCTGAATTCAAGACTTCAAGAATAACAAGAATTAGAATGAAAATCAATCTTCAATTTTTAAGACAAAGATATACCTAGGTACCTACATAAATGCTATAAAATTCGAACGAATGAAGATAAATTGATAAATTTTATATCAAATCAATGACAAAAAAATGTGTTCTGTAGATGTTATACAAATAATACCTATATAATCCGACAATGTCTCCAATTAATTGAAAAGTTGTTAATGATTCATAGTTATAGAGATTAATTTACCAACAATTTTAACAAAAATGAATAGACACTCATGAAAACAAAATACATCAAAGGATGTTTGAGCTTGAAATTTGTTGACGTCTTCGACTGCGACTGTTAATATCACGTTTATGTTTTCAAATGAAGGATATTATAATATGATAACAATTTATGGAGGGAAAAATGCAAGAGCCGTGCAAGGATTGTATGCTATTAGATTTTCTCATCGACACGATTCAAGAAAAAATACATTTATTCGTGCGGCTAATATGTTAAGGAATGCTGGTCATTTTCCTAGATAAATACGAAAATCAAGAAGAATCGCAATGCATAAAGCCAAGAAAGTAGGTGTTTTAACATGTGTTGCTTACAATCTTCACGTCCCTCTAAGATCTATTACTGAAGATTATGCTATTGAGTTGGTTCAGCTCATAAAATCCAAAAAATACAAACCATTTAAAATTAATTTGGTGCATGGGCTTTACGATGACGATGAAATTCGTAGACTTAATTTCATTGCAGAAGATTTTGTAGAACTTTATTTATAAATTCCAAATTTCCTAGCTCGTATTCTGTGGTCTGTAGGGACCTACTTTTCAAATAACGGAATAGTCGATCATCATAATTAACATTACTGGTCGTCTGAAAATCCACATTACATGAGAGAAATTAATTTCCAAGGAAAGTGGAGCATAAATATCTGGTGTGGAATATTGGAAGACCAGTTAATCGGTCCGTATTTTTTTAATGGGTACCTTAACGGGACCGCAATACCTAGATTTTCTAATACCTCTTTTGTTTGAGAATGTCAATTTAAATTGCGTCAGGTGCTGTATTTTCAACAAGACGGCGCCCCTGCCCATAACAATAATATAGTAAGCGACCATCCGAACAGGGTATTTCCGAAATGATGGATGGGTACTAATGGTCCTTCAAGATGGTCAGCTCGTTCTTTAGACTACTATCTTTGAGGACATTTAAAAAATGTAATCTACGATATACCTTCCAGAAGTGTCGATGAATTACTGTGTACTGAGTACTTATTAGGATCGCTTGTGCCAGCATAGTTCCAGCTACTTTGCGAAACGTAACCAGTACAGCCTTAATTAGGCGAGCTTTTACTTTAAAGAAGATCGTCTTCATATTTGTTTTTGTTTTGAGTTTTGAGCCTTTAATATGTTCAATTTGACTTTGAGGTGTGTTTTTATTTGACTTTTGTTTCATTAAAATCTTTGATAAATTAATCTTTCTTATTATCTCTAGAATTAAAACAATTAGAAACTGTTTGTCGAAATATTATGATATATTTGCAGATAAAATAACAACTGGGTATTAAAAACTGAACGTTCTTGGCATCAAGGTCCCTATGGTGTAGTGATTAGCACGCCCGCTCGGCAAGCGGGGGGTATCCGATTCGATTCCTTACAAATATTTAATTACGCCGGAAATTATATCGGAAATTCTAGATTTTCGTAATTCATCGATGAAAGCCAAAATATATTTCTTAATCCGTTTGTTTATTTTTAATTCTACAAGTGTAACAACTTCGATTTATAATATTAAAATAACGAAAAAGATTTTAAAATTGCTTTAAGTGGTAAGTACACATTAAAATTTACTTCTAACCCGAATCTGATGATATTTCCAATCGAGTTAACCTGTAAGTGAAAGAAATTTGAGGTGAGAAATTTGAAAAGTAAGTTACCAGCAATGTAAGCAATGTAAGTATGTGTATATATACATATGAATATATTTTTTATAGCTGTGCAGTTGGATTATCTTTTTCGTCGTAAGCCACACACACACATACATATGTGTATATACATACATCTACGAGGAATCTACTTGTAATAAATTGTACTTCTAATGTCGGCGCGGAAACTATGTATCTCGCTTCTACGCGAGAATGTGTGTGTATGTGTATGTATATGTATATGTAAAGGCCTAGATACTTCTAATACGCCCGTAAAATCAAAAATAGTATTTATTTTTGACTAATATAATATAATGTTTATAAACATGTCTTTAAATCTAAAACTACTGCAACATTAAGTTTTTATTTCTTATTTCGACTTTACGAAATTTATTTTTTTTAGTCGTCCGCAACGCAACACACACATACAAATAGTACGCCCAATCCAAATACATCTATACTCGCATACGGATTGTTGATGTTGAGCTTAGCCAAGCGGGGTATCAAGTTGGCTCACACACGCGCAACTTTTATAGCAACCAATTGGTCAGTGGTAGGTACGAGATATAGGGGAGCAATATGTTGTAACATAATTCAACCCTAACGCAGTAACATTTGTTTTGTATGAACAAATACTGCCGTGATATCAAAATCATTGATGATTGCTGTCAAATGGGCAATTTGAGTTTTAAGCATAACGTGGGGGCAATGAGTAGTTCCCTATCAGAGACAGATAGTTTGTATCAACATTAAATGTAAGGCATTGAGTATTAAGTATTATTCTTATATTAGAGACTTCTCTTGATTCATTGTGGTGAATTTTCTTTTTATTCTTTGGGTTGGTGATGGTTTACAGCAGAATATGTTAGTGTTGCAAATAGTACGATTTTTCTAAGGGTTTCGCTTGATTACTAGAATCAGGCAACAAGCCTTCGACTCCGTAGTTTCAAGTATACGGCAATGCCACTCAAGTTATCACCCACAAGGAACCACACACTAACAGCATTCAACCAGAAAACAACAGGGTCGGTTTGGAATTCTGACAATTCCTCGTCTAGGCGATGGACGATCTTTCGGAACCTCAACGGTACAAGCCAACACAGGAGTTACACAAAGCTAATGACTCTGCTGCAGGTATCAATGGTTAGATGATGCAATTATTCAGAGTGTCGGCTGTCGGTTGCGCACACACAACGGTGCCCCCGTGACTAGTCTGAGCATTATACTTTGCAGTCTCTTCAGTGTTTATAAATGGCTCCTGGTGGCAGACGACCACGCCAGGGCACCGTAAGGCTGCGCTCACATAGAGTATTTGACAACTGAGACCAATGATTTGCTTTGTCATAACCTAACCTAAATTTATCTGTTGATATTAACAATTGCTTTTGTAATGTACGGAAGTGCACAGTAATGTTACATGGTATGTTGTTAGCAGTTTCTGCAGTAATCAGAACATACACATTCAAAAACAAAAGCAGAAAATAATGTTAAAGTTTGACGTGTGTATAGTTTCGCTTTGCACTAATTTCGCGCTATCCTATGTGGACGCCACTTTAGTCAATATCGGCCTAAAACAGGCGTAGAACAGCAAAGCTTCATGTTAACGTCTAGCGGTATCAGTCTGCGTTTGGCCGCAACTTATTATTGGCAATAGTGATGTGGCAAGTCAGGCTATTGTCCAGCTCTAAATATCTGACTTCCCTGCCCCACAGCAATCCGCTATCATTAATAAGGATGTTATCAACTGGAAATAGCCCGATTTATGGATAAGTAAGTGGTTTAAATAACGTTTAGACTTGAACATGGTGACCTTTGATTGTGTGTCAACGGGAAATATGAAAGGTAAATTTTCGGTTTTTAAGAAATTAAATACTACCATAAACGGGGGCTACTTTGACATTGGGGGTTACTTTGAAACATATTGGGACTATTTTGACATGCATTCATTAATTACTTTGAGGTTAAGTTTTCGCTGCATGCAAGCATATTTGCAAGACAAGCAACCACCTAAGCTTTGAAGGAAAAGAACAATGATTAGTTTAGGATTACGTTTACATTGATATTGCTGCAATTCGTTAAAAAATCCCCTAAGTTTGGAAGAAGAAGAGAAATGATTAGTTTAGTATTATACTTGTATCGTTGCCTAATATGGTTTAAATGGGTTTGGTGGAGGATCCAAAAGTCCACGGTATGGGTGTTACCTGTTACACTTTCTGATTGCTACTCTTGTGTAGGTAGCACATCACCTCTGGTTTCTTTTTCTTGTATTTTACAAAAAATGCCACAAATTCAATGTTTTAAGTGCTATTTTTGTGTCAAGCTAACTTCACGAAGGATATTACCTTAACACAGCATGAAAACAAACGCTATGTCAAAGTAATCCCGCCTATGGAGCTACCTTTATACCAAATTGGTATTTATTTTTCTCAAAATCTCAGCTTTCGACAAATTCTTCCTTTCATGGTTTTATAGCCAAAACTCCGTTTATACTATTGGATACAGATTGATTGAGATATCTTGATTTAATGAAAAGTATTACGAGCTATGGTTTCCGGTACCTATTTTGCTATCCTGAAGCTAAAATCCAGTTTTGAAACTGAGTTGGCGCCTCTGTGGTCATGTGTGCGGAATTTAATCACGATCGCGTCACGTGTCTGCTAGCTACAACAGCATAAGCATGTTAGCTCCGCTATTAGTTTGCACTAAAGAGGAACAACGAGCAGTGATCCGATTTTTGTGGTCAGAGGGTGTGAAAGGTGCTGAAATTCACCGAAGACTTTTGTCACAATACGGGGACAGTGCTTTATCTCGTAAAAGTGTTTTTTATGAATCGAAATGTTTCAAAGTGGCCGCACCAGCGTAACACAAAAAGAGGGAGCTGGACGGCCGTCAACCTTGACCACCGACGACAACATTTAGCAAGCTCGAGAGATGGTTACAGCAAATAGGCGAGTTACCATAGGTGAGGTTATATCTTCTTTAAACGTCAGTCACGGTTCTGCCTGTCAAATTATCAACGATGAACTCGGGATGCGGTGCAAAAGTGGCTTCACGACCAACCGAAAACCTTCTTCCAGGAAGGCATACGGAAGCTTGTGGCTCGCTGGACCAAGTGCATTGCTAAACGTGAAGACTATATCGAAAAATAATGTATCTGTTGTACACCTATCTTTGTTTAATACAGTTGTAGAACTAAAAGTGTAAGTAATTTTTAACTTACCCTCGTAAAATACAGTTCTACTTACAAGCTGCAACGTTGAAAGAGCTTTTTATGGCAGTTCAAAGTCTATTACTTCCAAGAAGAAATTTCTCTCCGGAAAATTTAAAACCATGGCTTGTAGTTAGGGTGAATCCTGCCGTCCTTCTTCTAGATTAAAAACTATACCTTACGTATTCATTTTTATTAGAACCTGTATTTTGCTCACGCAGTACCTACATAACTATATTCTCTTTCACCATTAAAATTCGTTATTGGGCAGTTAAACTTGCTGTAGTCCTGCATTACCAATAATCTCGATTTGGACCTGGTCTCTGTTGATAATACAGCACTATTTTGCTTGTAATCTACATCCAAGAACCTAGATTTTCTATTATATAATTCTGTTTTTATTGCATCTCTTTATCTTTTCATGTAACGAAATTATCACTTAGCCAATAAAATCTGGAACACTCGGTATACTCACTGTCTGGACTGCATAGGACGTGAAGACGTCACTACACATCCCGTAACGCAGAATGGTAACAAACGTTCGATCGTTGAGACGAAGGAGGCAAGAAGGGAGAGCCAAAATAGAGCGTCTCTTTCTTCTTCACTTCGATATCGATATTTTCATTCGGGCCGTACGGGTACGCTGTACGTATACGTATTTTGACACATTCCGCGGCATAGATTTATTTCTCGCGGGCCATTTGATCGACCGTAAAACCTATTTCTGGCGCTAAACGCGTAAACAATTTTATACAATTCGGTCTTATTTCTAAACTTATTATGTTTTAAGTTTTAATGCCGTTCCGTTCAAGACGGTAGCACGATGCGTCCCGCCGATCGCCGTCTTCTTCTATTGTGTCCAGGAAACGAAGAACTAACAAACGAAATATATGATCATAATAAATAAAAATATAGATGTTTCTTAATTATTATATTATTACCGTTACTACTATTGTTAACATTCGTACGTCATCATAAAGTTAAATTGAAAAGCATATATAACTTTAGAATGAAATAAAAAGACATAGGTATATGTTAGCTACGACAATATTTATGTATAAACTAGGATAGATGAATATAAATTCAATTCAATACTAGGTAAAGTTTGATTTTAATACTCTGTTCAACAGCCAAAATGCTTCGGAAAGAAAACTAATAAATTCTTAGTAATATTAATGTGCAAAACACGAAAATCACAATGATTTTGCATGATTGGTTTTCGTTGCGAAGATTTAGATGTCATGCGTTTCCTCGCTATTTTTGTAACTTGCAGAGGCATTTAAAAATACATATTATGGTGCGCCCTGTACTAGAGCAGTAGGTTTATATGTGTATATTTAAAAGTGGTGGTTATCATACTAGGACTTCAGCAGGGATATACAAAATATTGCTGTTTCCTTTGCGAATGGGACAGTCGTGCAAGGGATAAACATTATCAAATTAAGAATTGGCCTCTTCGACATAAATTGGAACCAGGGACTAAAAATGTTATCCGACAGCCACTACTGGATCAGTCCGCCTGCATTACATCACATTAGGATTAATGAAAAATTTTGTGAAAGGGATAGACCACAATGGAGAAGCATTTAGATATCTCTTTCATAAATTCCCCCGATTGAGTGAACCCAAAATCAAAGAAGGAGAGCCGAAGAGAAAACTGCATGGAATGCCTTCAAGTCAGTTGTGCGAAATTTTCTTGGAAACAAAAGAACGTCGAACTATAGAACAATAGTGACAACATTGTTGCAATCATACAGGAAGATGGGGTGCAACATGTCGCTTAAAATACATTTCCTCCATTCTCATTTGGACTTCTTCCCTCCAAACCTTGGCGCAGTAAGCGATCAGCATGGGGAACGTTTTCATCAGGATATTGCTACCCTTGGAAGGCGATATGAGATATAGAGACATGTTAGCGAAACTTCCCAGAGACTAACATCTGCTCTGTACAGCATGAGAGTATGAGCATGAGAATATGTAACAAGTTAGCACAATGTTTTTTTGCGGCGCCATCACTCATAAACATCAACAGTTGGTTTGTTGAAAGTTCAAACTTTTCCAATGTATTTAGCACTAACTTTGAAATTACTTCGGCAGTACATTATTGTACTCGTCTGGAAGCTAATGGAATTGAAGGTGACGATTGATGTGGTTCCATTGTACGTACCATTATATTAACCACAGAATGTTTTCTACGATCTGTTGTTTCGTCCACACATAACCACAGTTTTTTATCTTTCAACTCCGATTTAATTCTTTTTTCATGTTCACGAGCAGATGGCACAATTCTTTGTAACGATGCCCGACTGGGTAATTTTCAGTGCGAATATTTATTCCAAAAGAAGACATATGCTTCCTTGTCTACTAAATTAAACGGTAGATTACATGCAATAAAGGTAACACATAAATTAAATTTAAATTTGTCATAGTGACGTGTGCAATTTTTTTTTTAAGAATGCTGTTTACTATTTACGTGACGTAGACAATCCCTTTTGGACCAACACATTAAGGGGATATTACAAACTACACATTGAATTTTAACGCAATCATAATTTAGGCCAGGCTTTTCTGCAAGTTCTGCAACTTTGTCCAACATTGGTCGTTTTCGCGACGTATGCAATATTTTTAAAACAAACGTAGAACTACGAAATGGTATTTACGGCAGCGTACATGTATACACAACAAATCTGATTGAGACTCGCAGTTATATTGAGGGTTGTATCGAACCTCCTAATAACAATTGCCAAACTGTCAAATCTCAAATCCAAAAGCGTAAATTATTCTTGTTGTTTATTATTATTATATCCTGCATTTGTTATACATTCCTTCTTTGTTCTCGTTACTTTTTTCTCTCATTTTAACTTGTTTTCTTAATTGTCGTTATTTCTTTACTTTGTCGAACTTTATAGCAAATAATTAATTATGGTAAGTTTATTTAAATGTGTTTGGATAAATATGTTTGTTTTTCAGGTTTTTTGTGTTGTTACTTTTATGATGGCTTCGGTACGAACCATGCAAAATTGCTGGGTTAATTTATCAAATTATTTGCCATGGCTGCGCAACAAATTGTGCAATAATTTAAATCATATTATCTTCTGTTAAAGCTGTTCGCCCTGTAAATTTTATACTATCTATCCTTACTTAGCGCAAAGTTCAAATATTTCCGGCTGTACAAGGGCAGTGTTCATTATGTTCTACTTCGTGGTAATTGTTGCCAAATTCACCGAATATTAAAATTAGATACTTGGGGGTTATCTTACGTGGTCCATGCGAAGGCCATTGTAAAATCAACAGCATAAAAATCTGAAACTTAAGCATATTGCCTGTTAAAAACTAACAAATTTAAACAAGCCTACCATAATTAATTAATTACAATAAAGTTCAATAAAGTAAAGGAAAAACAACAATTAATAAAACAAGTTGAAAAGACATAAAATAATAACGAGCACAAAGAACAAATGCAGGTTATAATAACAATAAATAACAATAACAATTTACGCTTTTGGAATTGAGATTTGACAGTTTGTAACTTTTGTCTGAAACATTCTTTTGTTAATTTCGTAGATGGCGCTGTATTTGGTCAAAAAGATTACCAAGCATTGAGAACCTTTTCAAAGTTGCCCCCGTTCAGCTGGCGACGACGTTGAACCCGTTTGTGGAAATTTACCACGTTTGTTTGTAACATAGCCGGTATTACTGCTGCGCGCGCCCTTCTTATATGATCTTGCATGTCTTCGCGGAAATTTCGTACATTTCTGGCGAAATAAGGAGGAGCGCCATCGTGTTGGAACCACATATTCGCTCTTACTGCAAGAGATATCTCTTCCAAAAGTCCAGGCAGTCCTTGCTGTTAGAAATGCAGATAATTATCGTCATTTTCATCAAAGAAATATGCCCCTATGATTTTCGAGTCTACAATTCCGCACCAAACATTGACGCTCCAACGGTTCTAATGGTCAATTGTACGCATCCAATGAGTATTTTCTCCACTCCAATAATGACAGTTGTGTCTATTAAAAACTCCAACATTTTTAAATGTAGCCTCATCGAAAAATGCGATGGAAAAAGCTTGCACTTTCTTTTATGTTTTGTTGGGGCCGCGAATCCTCAGCCGTCAACGATTGAATCAATATAATGTGGTACGGATGAAATCGAACCGATTTTATGATTCGTTCTGCTGTCGATCGGGCGATATCAGTTTTCTTCTTGGTTTCGCAAAGACATGTTGATTTACACGGATGAGTGCAAGCACAACAAGAAGTCTCGCATCTGGATTATGGTCATTATTGTAGATTTTTGTCGTCTTTTTTCGTTTCACTTCACCTTGACAAGCCCGTTGTTCGATAGATTGGTGGCATGAGATGGAGATCTCCGACCAGAGAAACGGCGTCAAAACGTACACTGGGCTTCACCAAGATATATCAAAATATCGACTATATCATTCGGCGTGTAATCGGACATGGCTAATTGCATGGCAAAAGGTACTGTCGTTTTGACAATAATTGTGTCAAACTAGGCATTTATCAAAACAAAATGTTATAAAATAAAAAAATCTGATAAAATAGAATCAAGTACTGGAAATGTGTGGAGCTGGAACACTGAAACAGAGAAAGTGTTATGCAACTTATAACGGATATTGCTCTCGTAATTTTGTTCTCTCCTCTGGCGTTCCCCAGGGATCAAATCTGGGACCGTTACTGTTTGTGCTTTATATTAACGACCTGCTTTTGAAAATTGACCCTCCCACCCTTGCTTATGCAGACGATATTAAAATATTCTCGGAAATATCTTCCGTTGATGACACGAGGAAACTGCAAAATGATCTTGATATGTTAGTAGAATGGTGTGAGCTTTTTAGGCCCAAGTTAAATGTTGATAAATGCTGTGTACTTACGTACTCGCATTCCTGTTCGCCGTACTTATTGTCCTACCAAATCAGAGGTACCAATTTGTCACGTAACCTTGAGTTTAAGGATTTGGGTGTACACTTCGATACCACTCTCACATTTAAAGCTCACATTAACAATATCTGTTCTAAAGCCATGAAATCTCTGGGGTTTGTGATGCGTGTCTCTAAATACTTCCATAATCCTTCTTTATTAAAGTCATTATACTTTGCCTTTGTACTCAGTAAACTGGAGTATGCCGCTCTAATTTGGTATCCCTTATATACTTGTGACCTTCTAAATCTAGATCGTATCCATCGGAAATTTTTAAAATTCCTGTCATTTAAGATTGATGGAAGTTACACTGAGAGAGGTACTCCACAGGATGGACTATTGGTAAGGCACGACATGCTGGCTTTGAGTTCGAGGAGGGATGGCATCTGCGAGAAATTTCTGCAGAAATTGCTTAGAAATTACATAGATTGTCCATACATACTGGAACGAATGAATTTTCTTGTGCCACGTTTGAATTCAAGATCTGATAGTGGCTTCATTCTTCCATGCGCAAAGACTAACACAATGAGACGAGCGCCGACGTATACTTTGTCCAGGGCGGCTAATAAACGATGTGACTTATTTAAGTAAAACTTGTAAAAATTTACTCTTATTTTTTCATGTATTGCATTGTGTTTTTTTTAGTGTATATACTTACCTACATTTCTCCTATTATTGGGCAATATGCCTGTTGGGAAATAAATGTTTATTATTATTATTATTAAAACCCTTACCACAATACATTACTCGTACTGCACGCACGTTTCGATAGCCAAGCTATCATCATCAGAAGTAAAACTGAATTCCAGTTCAATTCAGTTTTACTGCTGATGATGACAGCTTGGCTATCGAAACGTGCGTCTAGTGTGAGTAAAGTATTGTGGTAAGGGTTTCAGTGAATTGTTTCATTGATAAAGTGTTTCTATGATAACGTGACAGATTGGTAAACTTGACAGATATGTAGAAGTGATGGACAGTTTAATAAAAAATTAATCTTAAATTTACTGGGTTGATAAAATTTCAACTTTATAAGATACTGTTTTTATGAATTGTTGATTTTATAAAATGATTTTTGATACAATAAATATAATAATAATTTTTTTTAACTAAAGAATATGAGAATATCTCTTAGAAAAATTAAGTGTGCTGTATTATAGCAATTACAACGCCATCTAGGGTCTTCAAACAAAATAAGAGCTTTTGCTTCACACTAAAGTTACTTGGTCTGTAGTCTAGAGTTATAATACATACTATGGAATGCAAAATGGAGGTGTCCACTAAAATAAATAAAGGTAAATTTTCACCAATTGCAGAGCCATGTACAAAATTAACGAAAAATGTTTTAGACAAAAGTTACTTACTTTTTAGCGTAGAATTGCAATATGTAATAAAAAATAGGGGTTTCCATAAAAAAAAATAAAGTTACCCTAGTAATTTCGTGGTCGACGATGAGGGGAATAAACAATATGACGAACTTTTTCGTAGGATTCACATTTCCCGAGATATTCCTCTGCTAAGATTAAAATGGGACACCCGGTACGTATGTAATCAATAAGATTAAAATTATATTCATGTTTCTGTACGCAGGAATCTCTGTGCCATCGTTCAGTGTCAATTCAAGGGTCGATTAAATGCTCGAATCGTCCGCAATGATTCGCCATTAAATTCTCCTTAACTTCATCCGATCGAATCGAAGGTGCACGCAGGTTCTTTTTCTTCTTCTCATGCAGGTAAACAACATCTTCCCTCCGCGCGATTCGCCCGATTCATTCACCCATCCGATGATGCATATAAATAATTGGATGGTTAGGGCATAGGAGAGAGCTAAAAAGCGACCAAGAAGATCGTGTCGTCTTTCGAGGTCCAGGGCCCGAAACCGTTCCACAAATCACACCGCATCTCCGCGCCGTCGTCGCCAGTGTGTGAGATCCAGTTCTCTGGATTTTCGTTATTCTCTTTCGTTGCCCTTCCCATATATACCTACACCTTCGTTCTTTCTTTCTTCCTGTCAAAAACTGAACATAAATCTATATTATATCGAGTCACCATCCAATTAGATGAAGTTTTGTTGTGAGGCTCCTCTCTTTCTTGCTCTCCACGGAGCGGTTCTTCGTCCTGTCACCGAGAACTAGTTTGCCTGCGCTGAATTATTCCCTTGCTCCGGACGGGGAGCATTGCCAAACGAGAATTTTCGGCAAACTGCATGCAACTGGTGCACGTCTTATCTCTACGTGTATGCGTGTGCATGTACGCGGCGTTCAAGCGCAATATACTACTCTTCACGTATGTATTTGTACATTGTAGCTATGCAGAAGCTCAAACTCCCATGCATGTCATTGTTGTTGCAGTCGTCGTCTCTTTATTCTGTCTTCCGTCTTTCTTCTCCGATTCTATCTTCCTCTCTATTTGGTGCTCTGCAAGTTCGATCGTCGAAAAACGGAGAGATTCTACGTCTGTGCCAGCGATCGCTTCCAGTGTAGGAAAGATGTTTCCTTCTGACTACAAGGCGTCGTAAATCCATCAGCTATAGAAATTTGAAACTCTAGTTTAGAAAAGAACGCCAAAATGATCGATTCTAGATTTGCAGAAGATCAGTTTTAGATGGTAAATTGTCCTAAAATTTATATTACTTTTATTATTCGAATCATGTTCCTTCATTATTCCTATTACACTTATAATTGCTCAAATTGATTTAATTTTGTGTAATTTGTCAGAACAGATGTCTTTTTGGATGTTTTATCGCCTTCCATTTGTATTTTTTGCTACACACACTACCAGATTTATGTCTTTATATAATATTTTTAAAGATTTTGGGTAATCAGCGGAAGGTACTGATATATTTCCATACTAATCTGTAATAGTAGAATAAGTTTTAATTGTTCCTATGAAACTCTCTTGCAATACAAGACGATAGAGTAGGTTCACCTCATTATGTACAGTGACATAAAAAACTAATGTCCCTAATTGGTGTTAGTTGTTCACAGATACATACATTTTCAAAGTGACATAATCGAAAGTGACAAATAGTTTTACATTTTTTTTCAATAAGTTAGTCTTATCTGAACGGAAGAACCTAGGGTGTTCGGTGTGGCGGTTGGTGCTCAGTTTTTAGGCCGCTTGTGTGTGGAGTGCCGCATGGGTCGGTACTCGGCCCCCTGTTGTTCTCTGTGCATACATACTGCTTTCACCAATGTGTCCAACCACGTAAAATTTAGATGAACGTCGACGATATTCATTTGTATTACTCATTTAAACCTGAAGAGCGTCGCACTGCCTTAGCTCTTGTGCAGCGGAATTTTGATAATATTTCAGCAATCTCTAGTCGGCATTCCTTAATTACGAATCCTGCAAAATCAAAAATTATGGTATTTGGTGGAAAGAACGCCAGCAGGATTGATGGCACTACTTTACTTGTTTTTACTCAAGCTAGAAATCTTGGCCTTTTCATGGATGATACGTTCAGGTTCAATAACCATGTCTCCAAATTTGTTAAAGTAGCCTATGTTAATTTGAAACAAATTTATCCTCATCGACGTTCGCTCTCGATCCAGACAAAAACGGTTCTCTGTGAATCTCTTGTGCTTTCTCATACTTCATTCTGTAGTGAGATATATGAGCCCTGTTTAACGTGGGATGCTTCAGAAAGACTCCAAAGGGTGCGGAATGTCTGCCCAGACTGATTTATGGTATACGTAAGTATGGTCACATTTCTCAAAAGTTATCTGCGGCTAATTGGCTTGGTATGGATAGTTGCAGACATTTACCTTCCGCTTGCATGTATCATAAAGTTCTATTGCTATATATATGTCCGTACTGATGTCCACCATTTGAATTTGCATCATAAAGGTTTACTGACTTCACCGAGTCATCGCACGGCTCTCTTCGAAAGATGTTCTTCTTATCAAATCGTGAGGATATCCAACTTGTCACTGGGCTTCATTACGATCCTTCAGGTATCATTTCAGACACCATTTACTTAGATATTAGACATGAATTAGTTTCTTTCTTACGTATTTGTTCTTGTTTGCCACTTGTATATTTTTATTTGCTGCTAGTGCTATAGTATCCAGAACTCGGAAATTTATTTGTGTTAGCGGTAGCGATAGTTCAGAATGTTTATTTTTAGTTCATCTTCTTTGTTTAGTTATAGGCAGATTTTCTCTTTCTATTTTTGTTCTGAAAGCTCAAGGCCCACTGGTAGATCAAGGACAACTTAAAAGACATCATTTGAAGTGGACCTTGTGATTTTCCTCTATTCTGCATTTGGTCTTATGTTTTCGTCCTTTCCTTTTCTCTGTAACTTTTTTCTTATATTATAAATTGCAAATGTCTATAGAGAAAATAAAAACCATTATTATTATTACTATTATTATTAAAGAATTTTTGAATCCACTCTAAAATTTTGAATATGGCAGATTCCGATATTCATGGAGTAATTGTTAAGGGATAATAATTTTTCTACTCCCATACTGTAATTGACGTATTACATGTGCACTACCTGTACTTTAAGAAGGTTCATTAAGATACAAGTTCTCATTGAAATAAAAATTAAAGTTCATAACCAATAGAAATACAGCTTACACCCATAAAAGTTCCCATGCACATCCGAGAAACAAAAAATTTGTCAATCTGACAGTTTCGATAGCATTTTCGCAACATTTCTCCTAATTTGTTCTATTAAAATAATTAAAATTAGTGAAAATGTCTCTTGATGAAAGCGATAGTGAAAATTTAATACTACCTGAAATTGCCGAACACGCCAACAGGATGACAAACGACTTATTGCCGTCAAAATCCCGGAAGACGTATGAAAAGTTTTATTCCCAATTTATGGATTGGAGGAAGGAAAACAAGGTTAGCAACTTTTCAGAAAATGCAATCCAGAATGTCATTACTTACCAAAAAGAATAACATTTCTTTGTTACTGTTAAACTTCAAATATTTTGATATTTCAATTCGTTTATTTCCTTTGGTATTTCTAGTTGTAACTTATGAATAATAAATTTTTAAAATAAAGGTCTTTCATTATTGTAATTGGTCGTAGAAGAAATAATGTATACAACTCTCATTTAATGGCCATTAAGACACTCGTTTTCATTACGTCACTCACCAAGGCTCGTGTCGTAATTCTCATACTCGTGTCTTAACGGCTATCATTAAATGATCGTTGTATTATATACTATTAAAATCTCAATTATCAATTGGTTTTTCCCAATATCAATAAATACGTTTATTACATTTTTTCGTTCCTACTTTGAAATTATAAAGTATTATTCTCATCTATTGCTGTCCACGGTTAATTTTTGTATTCTGTTCAATTCACATATTCAGGCAATAGGATAATCAACCTAAATCAGACCAAAATCAACCACTAACGATTATTTAAAGTTAGATATGCCATTAGGCATTAACGCTTTCAATCATATAGAAATATATTTTAGAAAATTCTGTCACTTCTGATTTTCTAAAATAATTTTAGACTGGTTTTCAAAAGAGTTAAAAGTCAATTAGGTGAGCAGAGTGCCCCTTAGAGGAGGGGAAATGGCTCCGATATTTAATTGTGACCATTGTGGGAGAAATGAAACCAAAAAACAAAAAAGGTAGGCATATAACGGCAATATCTCTGTTTTGTACACAAAAATGTATAACACTCACTGTGAGGTTAAGACCCAAAAAATTAGGAAAACCTCAGAAATGTCAATTAAGTAGATAAATTCTTATGCCGAGAGGCTTGTTATATAAACAAACATAGAGGCCGGGGAAATTGAAGCCCTATATATTCTTTCCATTTGTAAAGATGCATTGCAGGTTCCGAATTTCAGTTTTCAGAAAATTTGTTTAAAATGTCAAGCAAACAGACAAGGATACTGCAAGTCATTTCTATGAAGGAAATATATGATCTCAGCAGCACACTACTCCACAATTGCAAGAGGATATTTGGACGAAATCTTTTGTAGACAGTGGATGGAGGTGGCTTTTGAATTCTTCGTGTGGGGATTATTTCAAGAACGTTGTTTGCTCCAATAAATTAACTACAATAAAAACAACTTTGGTGTGATGCAGAATTTGAAGGGTATTTCTATCTGTCATTTTATTTAATGAGGCTTCGTTAAAACTACTTCCTAATATAAATGAAAAATTTGCATTTTATGTATTTGGGTTCTTTCCGAATCCTATAAACTCCAGTTAAACTATAGGAACTCATTAATCCTTATGCACACTCAACGATACTAAACATCCAAAAAGGACATCAAAAATAGCTTCCAAAGCCATAACGTCGCCTGATCTCGAACCCTCCACCACCATATTCAGCCGCGCCGCGTCTAAATGTGCAGTAGTGAGTAGGTATTCAGATGGAGATCGTTTCGCGTTAAACGCGGCCGATTTTTTGCACCTTCTCGGCCCGTCATCATAACCGCGCGCCAGTTATGACTATCGCGCACACCTGAACGTGTGTGTACGCGTTTTAGATCCCGCCGATGCGATATCGGGCCAACGGGGCGCATAACTCCTCGCAACAATGGCTCGAAAAACACATGCCGACCAACTTGTTTCGATATCACCTCGCCGCATCCCCGGCATGAATTATTTATTTTATGAGAGAATCTCTCCTCCGAACCGCGCCGCACTTCTTCTTCTTCTTCTTCTCCACCATCGTCGTCGTCATCTTCGTCTCCTTCTCCCATATGCTGTTGCTGTTATTATTGCTTCTGCTGCTGCTACTGATGCAGCTGTTGCTTCTCCACGACGCGACTCTTGAAAGTTTTGAGACCGCAAGAATGTCGGACGCGAAAACGGACACCTTAGGATGTTTTGGTTGTTGGGTCGTTTCGCCGCCTTCCATCTAACGAAATAAATTCCTCGCGAGGTAACTTTGGTGGTAACACGAACATAAGCATGGAATCTAAATTTAAGGGAATCGTTTTTCAAGAACAAAATGTGTCTGAGACAGGCAGCAATATGGCGGCATATTATTGGGTACATATTTGTAAAATTAAAACGGATCGGTTATGTTTATGAAGATAAAAAAAAAGGAAAATGAGACTATCCTCCTTGCCTGTTGCAATTATTCGAATTTGCTCATTTGATCTGCTGAAAAATTATTAGGATGTGATCTCATCAGTTCTTATCATTATTACTAGAAATTTTGTTAAGCGTTAGTTCTTGCGCATCTCATCATGATATCCTTTTCAGAACAGGAAGATAATGGTATGATAATTTTATTCTCTAGCTCTCACATTTAGGTTTCGATTACAACAAAATTTCTGAAGGTAATGGTAATGACTTTTGTACCTCGTTCTCGACAATTGTAGTTAGTTAGCTTTTCAATTGGAGGCCTAGAACTGTACACGTATAGAACATATTCCGGGCTTGTTTTTCATATTTACTTTCAACAATAAATTTGTAGTCGATAGTCACAAAGGTTGCAAAAATAAATATGAATGAAGATACTAGAAACTTTGGAGACCTTATGTAAATACACTGCTAGACATAAGTTAGAGAAATGGGGAAAACGCTTTCAACCAGAGATTTTCTCTGCAAGTTTGCTGATATACAGGTACCGTTATTGTAATAAAATTAATTAGAATTAAAAAATATATATACTGTTATGTTCAACGTTGTATGTACGACAACAACAGCCTCGGCTGTCACTTCTCAACGACTAAATTTCAGGTTAGCCACTCGTTGGTAACTAAATATCCCTCTTGCGGGGAAAAATGGAAATTTCCCAGTCACCATCTCCCCTCCAGCAAACTGGCTGTGGAGCGAGGACATTATATATAAGGTCGCCCACTTCGTTCTTCCTCATGGACATTCCTGCTTTAAAAGCTCTCACCCATTTCCGTACCATTCCATCACTCATAATGTTTTCTCCATACACTTCGCAGGTCTGACGATGAATGTCGGCCGATTTAATGCCTTTAACACTAAGAAAACGAATCACAGCGCGTATTTCACAGTCGGCGGGATTCTCGATCGGCGGAGACATTTTAAATAGTGACAAACAAATGTAAACACGGTCGAATCTTTCTGTAATGGCGTCTGTGGCTTGTCAACAGATGTAGGTACACAGCGCGCAAGCGTAGAAAGCCGCCGCAGCGCTCACGGTAGCAGAATTACAAAACGGTACTTACTTTAGAAACACGCCTCGTATAAACGAAAATTGAAAATTGTAGCTATAGTTAATGTAAATAAATTTCTACATCTCTCTACATAACTCTGCGTTGATTAACTAGCCATTTTAGATAATAACTCAAATGTTCTCTAAGCTGCTGATCTATACAACTATTGTTATAAAGATTATCACAATTAACTCCACATTTCTTTTAATTTTATCTGTTTAATAAGTGAATTGTACTAATGTGATTAATTCGCTATATGGTGTGTGGTTGGTTGGGTAGCAAGTTTAATTTCAATTTTGTTACGAATACACCCTTTATAGGTAATGAGCGGTTCTATCAAAAATCACAGATGGTTTGATACGTCGGCGACGTAATACGCGTTCAATTTCTCAACCTGAAACGAAGACAAACTCCTTCTTTCTTTGCTTTTCAATCGAGCGGCGTTAAATTGGAAACGACATCTGAGCGGCTATAATTGCGCATCGCTGAAGAGTCCGAACAAGTTGAAGGAGAGATACCAACGGCTACCAACCTACATTGTACATATGTATAGGCATGTACTACTACCTAACAGCAACAACAACAAGAACATCGAACATCGGCGACGACCAACAACAACAACAGAAACAAACTACGTACATAAAGAGTCACAGTCGGTCATACATAATTTAGCGTATCCGCGAGATGCGTCCGCCGGCGCACAAACGTATAGCTAAGTACTTACAATAAACCAAACCGCACAAATAAGAGATGAGAGGACACGGGAGACCGCGGCCGCATACATACATTCGTACCGTACGTATGTGTACCATCCTCATGCACATGGATGGGACAATCAAACTGTCAGCGACGCGTTCGTTTAAGCGCTCCAGATCTCGCTAATAAGAGTGCCGCGCTTGCTGTGGATCTCGCCTTCGTTCCTCTACGCTTTCTACAAAAACAGAACATCGTATGAGCGGCTAGCTGACTGATCGAGCATAAAACTGCTGCCAAATTGGAAGAATGATAATGATACAAAACGTAAACAGTAATAATGTCAAAGTGCGCGCGTCTCACCTCATGGAATGCCCGAAATAATTGCCTTAAACTATAAATTCCACGTCTGCAATCGCTTTAATCACAGTATTTATTTTGATTAATTCTGCAAACAAGATAGAACCTACTTTGCCATTAGATATCCGACAATCCAAAAGATCCCGCTTGAAAACCTGAAAAAGCAATAAATTTTGACTCAAATACTGTATACATCCCTTAGCAGTAAAAAGCTGATTAAACGTATGGAAAGAAGATTAAGAGAGTATTTTTATGAAATATTTAAGAAATGGAATAAAAAGTACGCGTATTAAAGAATAAAGAGGGGAAACTACTTACATTTATATAGAAATGCCGGTTAGTTTGGTAAGGAAACCTTCAAGGGATGCACGTCAAAGGGTACGTGTAGCTAAAATATGGGAAGCTAAAATACAAAAGAAAAGTAATAGGGGAAGACCGTTGAAAGTATGGAAAGAAAATGGTGGGAATAATATAAGAAGGTAAAGTTGGTGGCATGGTCTTTGACTAAAGGCAGAAACTATAAGATATCTTACTTAATAACCAAAAACCCAATATTATCCTTATATACAATGTATTGTGAAGCACATATGTATATCCATACTATTTTAAATATGTAATTATACGAATGGTATTTTTTAAATAAGGTCCGTTTTCTAATAGGAAGAAAAATTCAGTAAATATCATTAAAATATATTTTTTTCCATATTTTACATACTTTTATTTACTTTTCCACATAATTTCAATTTTTGTTCAAACATTTGTTATACCCACCAAAAAGTTTTCGCATCTTCGTCGTCGTCGTTGAACTGTTGACCACCAAGGAACTCCTTTAACGAGTGAAAATCACTGGGTACAAGGTCTGGACTGTAAGGTGGAAGATCCAATTGTTCCCATCTAAAAGACCTGATTAGACTTTGCGTTTACGTAGAAATATGTGGTCTTGTATTGTCTAACAACATTGTCACTAACAAAATCCCTTTCCTGTCCCAAAAGACAGTTGCCATGATCTTTCGTGCTGAAATTGTCTGTTTGACCTTCACATTGGTTGACCAAGATATGTGTCGCCATTCCATTGACTGTTGCTTGTACTCAGGAGTCATGCGAGACACCCAAGTCTCATCTCCTATCACGATATGGTCCAAAAATTCATTTCCTTTCTGATTGTATCGAGTCAAACACAATAAAGCACAGCCCAATTTTTTTTGTTTTGTGATCGTCGGGAAGCAGTCTTGGAACCCACCGAGATCACAATTTTCGATAATTCAGTTTCTTCGCAGGAATGGTGTACAAAACTGACCTTGAAACCTGTGGAAATTCAACTGATAACTTGGAAATAGTGAATCGTCGATCCTCTTGAATTTTGTTGTCCACATCACGAACCAAATCTTCAGAAATCAGAGAAGATCGGCCAGGGCATGGCCCATCATACACAATAATCCGCCCGTCCTTGAACATTCTCACCCACTTTCGAACTTTACTGTCGCCCATAGCATTATTACCGTAAAATTCACAAATCTGACGGTGAAGTTCCGCTGCTGCCAAATTTCTTGCGCTCAAGAATCGAGTTACTGATCGTATCTCACAGTCGGCGGGCGATTCAATTTTCTTAAACTTCTACAGCTCAGTTCACAGACAGACGATACGGCTGCAAATGGCTTTAAACGCGCCCAAAGTATCCTGGGAACAGACGCGCATGCGCACTGCGACGATTGCGCGTCATTCTCTCTCTCATTCGCAAGCGGACCTTATTTAAAAAACACCTCTCGTTATTTAAATTTTCAGTTTTATAATATTTCGACGTTATATTTGCAAAATACCAAGGAGTATGACGGGCGTTAGGAACTAACACGTAGTTGAAACTGTCGGGATGACGACCAAGGTTTTAGAAAAAATGGAACTCTTTTAAATTTCACCAATATTTTGCTTTTATCTGTAAAGCTTCATCAAGGTCATAAATGAGTTAAAATAGATAGCCAAACTCGTGAAA
Organism: Dynastes maya; assembly: GCA_029619315.2. Lineage (NCBI taxonomy): Eukaryota > Metazoa > Arthropoda > Insecta > Coleoptera > Scarabaeidae > Dynastes > Dynastes maya. The sequence continues at coordinate 77,896,404 of JAROYE020000001.1, forward strand.
ATAAAGATTCAAAGATGTACATGTTAGGAGCCTTGAGTGATGAATCAATATTTACATAATTTAAATAAGCTAGTTTTATTTCAATAATTTATATTACTAATTTTGTAAGTAATGAAAGCCACCAGTTATCTTCAAGGAGTTACTTTGTACAAGGAATACCTTTTAATGATTTACAAAAACAACGAAAGAAAAAAAAATTGGTACAAATTGCTTTATTGTTCTTCAAAATATTCACCATTAAGTTTTATATACTTTTGCGTTCGTTGTTGTACACTATTCAGTATTAACTATTCTTCGCTCCTCCAAAGCAATGCCTGCGACATGTCCGGTTCAACGAAAGAAACGAACAATCATTTTGTTGGATTCGTTACATCTATGAACACCCAAACAGTTGATTGTTGCTTAGTTTCCGGTTACTAATTGACACGAGCCGTTTTCCGTGTCTGGGTCAAATTATGCGGAATCCATTTGGAACAGATCTTTTTCACACCCAAATGTTCAGGCAAAGTCGAATATACTGCGGTCATCGATGCCTCTATCTTATATGCTGATCCTCCTCAATCATGTTGCGCACAGCATCGATGTTTTTTGGAACAACAACCGATTTGGCGGACCTTCACAAAATTCATTGCTGACGGAAGCACGGCCACGACGAAATGTTGCAAACCATAACAATTTTTGTCAAAAAACATACACTATTAGACACATCATTTGCGTTAATCAAGTTATCAGAATGCATAATGTTATCTGTCACAAGACGTACACACATCAGAAGCTCAAACATTTAACCGGTCAGTGAATGCTGAGTACTACCTAGAGAACATTATTCACCACCATGCAATGCTTTTTGCACCATTTTTAGGGAACAATTTAATGTTCATGCAGGATAATGCGAGACCACATATATAGATTGGCCACCATAAAGCCCGCGTTTAAATTCGATTGAGCACCTTTAGGATGCTCACAAAAGATCAGTAAGGTGTCATTCACTATCTCCTGGTAATCTCCAGGAATTGGAACAACCTATATATAAAAAAGGCGATAAATCTTTAATGGAAAATTATCGTCCTGTTGCTCTCACTTCTTGCTTTTCTAAAATTTTTGAATATTGCTTTCTAAATAGGTTGGAGGATTTCTTAAATCGATATAATATTTTAAATGTTAACCAACATGGCTTTAGAAAAGGATACTCAACTTCAACAGCGCTTCACGCTTTATATAAGAGCATTATCACTTCTATTGAAAATGGTACCTACCCTGTAGCAATTTATTTGGACTTAAGTAAGGCTTTTGATTATGTTAATCACAGCATTTTGATGCGTAAATTAGCTGTCTACGGTATTAGAAGTCTCGCTATGGAGTGGATAGAATCATTTTTGAAGAATAGAAAACAATATGTTAGCATTTCCAACTGTAGCAGTAGCAGAGTTACAAACCATAGTACCTCTAGCAAACTTACCACTAATATCGGTGTTCCCCAAGGCTCAATATTAGGTCCTGTTCTTTTTCTATTTTTTATCAATGATCTTCCTCTTAACAAGATAACTTTATCACTCTTTACGCTGATGATATTGCCTTGGTGGCATCTGATAAGAACGACCATAACCTATCAATTAAATGCAACTCTCTGTTGGATAGGATTTATAACTGGTTTATAGATAACCAACTCGTTGTCAACAAATCTAAGAGCGCGTATATTAGATTTCACCCTTATCAGTTACATCCAACTCACGAATTTTACTTAGACTTAAAGCTAAACGATGAACAATTAGCAAGGGCAAGTCAATATAAAGTTTTAGGGGTATGGTTTGACGAGATACTTAACTGGAAAGTTCACTGCAAAAACCTTCTGTCAAAGATTAATTCTCTTTGCTACCTCTTTCGAAGCCTGAAGAATATTCTAACAACTCAACAGCTGCTAAGCATTTATCACGCGTATATAGCAAGTTGACTGACCTATGGTATTAGCTTTTGGGGAAACTCAACACTGGCAAATGATATTTTTATAAGCCAAAAGAAGATTGTCCGTTGTATTGCTGGGATTAAACCTACAGATTCTTGTAGGAATTCTTTTGTTAGCTATGATATCCTGACATTACCTTGTATTTTCATTCAAGAATTAGCGATGTATGTTCGTATAAATAGGCAGAATTATAGATCACATCGAGATTTTCACGATTATCAAACTAGATTCGGGGAGGATCTCCTCACTCCAAAATCCAGGTTGACTATGTATTAGCAGTCGCCTGAAATTCTAGCTATTAAGATCTACAACAAGCTTCTTTTACACTGGAAGAAGTTCAATTTATCTAAATTTAAACAGCAAGTCCAACATATGTTGCGTAGCAACGGCTTTTATTCGATACAAAAGTTTTTGACAAGTAATGTTACTTGATTTTAATTATATCTAATTCTGTTGATGCTTTAACGTGTAAGCGCTCCGCCCAATTACCTTTTATTATTGCCTTTGTAATTGTAGGCTTACTTAATGATCTTTTTTAGTGTTATTACTGTTGTATTTGTGTTTGTATTGTGTGTGTCTTTGGACCATTTCCTATACTTTTTATAAGTCGTTGGAAATAAATTGTTATTATTATTATTATTATTATTATTATCAAGCCGTTCTTTTCGAGTGAGATAATATTCCCCAAGAAATAATCCAAAATTTGATAGTGAGCTTACCACGGCGAGTGCAAGCAGTTATCAGAGAGAGGGGTGTCACGCATTATTCACTTTCGTTCCATTTTTTTTTTGTTTATAGAGTTATTTAAGATTTCCAATAATATCGTTTCTGAATTTGTAATTGAATGGAATTTGTAATTTTTTCCATAAATTTACCTTAAAAAAAAGTTAGTTGACGAACCGATGTTAATTATCTCGTGTTAAGTTGTTTTTTGATGATATTTAAAAATAATTCACCAATCAAATGATTTTATAGAATTATTTGAGTGGTACGTTCATTTTGAATATGAGTTCAGTATACCTATACAATCCATAGCCGTTCTACCTCACATAACAAAGATCGTATAAAGGATTTGTAACGTAATCTCCACTAAATAGGGCTACTCCAACAAGCTTTTACGAAAGCAATACGATCATACGTTCGGACCTACCTTCTAAATACTCGCATTCACCTGTTTGACCGATATATGCGCGTTATACCTGAGTTATACCCACCGCATTTTCAGCTAATATGCGCGTATGCATAATGTGCTATGTTATGCTTTTGCCGCGTTTGTCCGATAAATTTCGTCTTCGTTTTGGTCACTCTTAACGAACACGCGAACTACTTCCTTCTCCGTATGGTGTAAATTGTAAATCGTCGCTGATATGGAAAGGAGTTTACCCGTAGAGACGAAATATAGCTCGTTGTTTGGCGGTACTAATACGCGGTAAGAGGTGAAACGTAATACCGCGCTTGTGGTGAGTGATTTAGACGCGTGATTTAAGTGCGGCTCTTATGAATGGATAGGAGATCGGGTCTGAAAGTCCAATGGACATTGGTTCATATATATAGTCTGTCTACGTAAGTTAGTTGCATATGGAAAACTTTTTTATTATTAATTTTAGGGAAAAAAGTAACTCTATAAAAAGTTCTGCTTTCTGAGAAAATGATATTAACACATTCAAATTTGAGGTAGCATATGCAGGGCAGTCAAGAATGGGTACGTCGCGTCGGTACGTTGCCAAAAATTTTCAAATTTTAAAATTTTGACTTCAGGCTCTTAAAGAGGAAGATTCGGAATTCGTAAAGGTAAAAATTACAAAATCACATTTTTATTGCAGTAGATAGATATGACTGTATATTTGAACCTAGTTTGTTTAGAACGTTGTTTAGAATTACAAACTAGTTTCAAATATACAGTCATGTCCATCTATTGTCAAAAATATGGTTTTGTAATGTTTTCCATATTCTACCTTATTACACTGATACAAAGTTACAATGACGGTGTGGACACATCTGTCGAAATGTCAAATATTAATAGTGATAGCAAAGACTGTGGGGTAGTATGGCAAGTAACAATAAGTCTCGGCACACTCCGCACCACACAAATTACGCTGGGAAACAGTAATTTCGTTGTCTTAAATCTGTGACTTGTTTTCAACTAACTTTTGGCCTCTGGATCCAAAAATAACCGCAGTTTTTGTCAATTACGTCAACTTTTTAAGCTACAAGATACCCTCAAAAGTCATACAAATTGTGCATATAAAGGAAAATAAAGTAAAAACTTACCAAATATACTGTTTACAAAGAATAATTTTATTCGTACAAAGGCTATAAATAGTTACTGCAAGTTAAATTGTGTTCATACAAATAGTTGTTTTTTTATCGAACGATAATTACATATTAAGGCAAAAGTTTTCGCTTATAGCTTTTTCTGGAATGTTTAATCTGTGGACATTCTCGCTTGATGCTCCAACAATAGTCAGCCATCATATGTACATACATCCCAGCTACCTTGATACCGTGCCTCCATGACCTTCAAATCCTGGTGAAATCGCTCACCCTGCTCATCACTGACTGCGCCAAGATTTTCCGGGAAGTTAGCAAGATGGCTAAAAAATGCAATTTGGTGCTCTTGTTGCAACCTAGCAGTTTGAAGCTCTCCTAGAGATGCCGGACAATTTTGGCGTAATTCTGCGCTCGTGTATTTCCCAGATAGTCTTTAACAATGTTTTTGAATGCCAATCAAGCATTCTTTTCAATTTCTGACATTGTTCCGATGAAATGTTCATCTTTAACAAGCTGCTGAATCTGTGGACCATCAAAAACACCGGCCTTTATCTTTTCAAATGGCAGACTAGGAAATGTCGAAATGAGATACATGAAACAGTCTCCTTCAATTGGCAAAGCTTTAACAAATTGCTTCATGAGACCCAATTTTATATGCAGAGGTGGAAATATAATGTTCTTTCTGTCGACAAATGGCTGATGTACAATGCTTGGATCACCAGGTTTCAGGTCAGATTGTGGCAGCCAATTCGACTGCATCCAATGCTTCTCACGAGCTCTGCTGTCCCACATACACAAAAAGCAGGGATACTTGGTATATCCGCGTTGCTGGCCAAGAAGGAAGTTAACCATTTTAAGGTCAGCACAAATGATCTATTGGTGCATATGGTATTGCAACAAGTCAATGACTCTCTTTATGTCTTCATATTCTTCACTCAAACGAACTGAATGGCCTATCGGGACTGACCCAAATAAATTTCCATTGTGGAGGAGAACACACTTCAAGCTTCAAGCATCGCAAAGGCAACAGGCGTGACCGAATGATGTGGGAAAATATTTTAATTCTAACAAACCCGCTCTATTCCTACACTTTAAGAAAAACATTTACAGGCACCTACTTTTGCCGTTTAGAACTAATCTATGGGAAAATAAGGAGAAATAGACGGAAAGATCTTGTCACAATGTATATGAGTGTGTCATAATGTAAAGGTTCGTTCTCTCTATTGATTAAGTTTGTGTTCCTTTTTATGTAAGTAGTTTCGTTCTAATTCCCGCGGCGAAGTTACGTTCTTAATCAATTTTAGGTTTTCTAATTTAATATTATGCACGGTTTCGTATATGTGATGTGCTACATTTGACGCTTGTATCTTCCCGTACTTGTAGCACCTGATGTGATAATTGAATCTAGTACCTACCGCTCGTTTCGTTTGACCAATATAGGCTTTGTCACAATCACTACATGCAATTTTAAAAATTCCCGACCTTTCTTTCATGTCCGGCTTATCTATTGGATTGCTAAGAAGATTTTTGAGTGTATTTCGCGAACTGAAACATGCAAGAATAAATTCAATATACCATAAAGTTAGAATAGGTTGTCAAATCACTGAAAAAAGAGATGGAGATAAACGTTTTTCCAAATATACTGAAAAATTTAACGCTGTCAGAATGTTTATAATTTACTTATCTTCTAACTATACTATTTACTATTTCCTCTAATGATACGTTGAAAAAGTACGAGACCTTATTAAAATCCCGTGAAGGGCTTGATCAAATTGAAGTTCCAGAGTTATCCTTGAGGCATAAATTTAAAAAGAAAAAATTCGATAGCTTAAAAAATTACTTATTTCGTTACTTGGGGAGAAATGGTACACCGATCCCGCTTTAAAATGGATGAAGTCTGTGAACGTGCAGATCAAGATGAAAATGATTTTGCTTGAAAAATATATTTTTCTCTACGAGAAGTTTATTCTTAATTTTTACAATGTTTGTTTCTTTACTTATGTGTGACTAGGAATACCGTTTGTTTATGTACTATGTTCAAGTTCAACATTTTGCTGATGTAACTCTAATATATTACATCGATATTTTTGTGTAACTCTAAAATTAATCTGACTGTCCAAGTAATTAAAAATATTCAAAATGATATTCCGGCTAGCATTAGTGGAGCTGCGGTAAGCATGTACGTTGATGATACTTCCCTATTACTCCAGGATATCGACCAGAAAATCCTACGCCAGAAATCCGAAGCTGCTATTGGGGATACGAGAACATGGTTTGCGGCTAACAAACTAAAAGTGAACGTTGCTAAGACACAAAATCTGTTCTTCGCTACCACATATACTGGCCAGCATTCGGCGGTAAATTTCCTAGGAATTATCGTCGATAGTATTCTTACATGGTACCCACATATTGAGCATCTGGCGAAGAAACTATTATCTGCACTATTTGTAATCAGGAGGCTTAAGCATATAGCCACACATGAAGCAGCTAGGGAAACATACCTCGCAAATTTCCTACTATCGGCAAACAGCGAGCACGCCACGGCAGGTTTGAACATGTCTGTGCTTGCAGATGCTTTCCCCACCCTGAGCTTGATGGACACGGTTGTACGTCGCTCAGTCTCGCAGTAGCAATCGTCCGTTCAAGTCTTTACGTTAGCGTCGCGTCGGAAAAATGCAAAGTGTTCAGATCGAGCAACGAGTTAACCTCAAGTTTCTTGTGAAACACGAGGTTCTAACTACCCTTCGTGAACGAATGAGAAGACGAAGACAGTGCGCCAGCCCATTCCGCCTTGTCTGTGAAGGCGTTCTTTGCGAAATCCAGCATCACCGTATTGGACCATCCACCGTACTCGCTCGACTTGACCCCCTGTGACTTTTTTTTATTTCCTAAGGTAAAATCGGAGCCTAAGGGGACAAGATTTGACAGTGTGGAAGCGATGAAAGCGAAAACGACGGAGGTTCTCAACAAGCTGAGAGAAACGGACTTCCAGCACTGCTTTAGACAACGGAAAATTCGTATGGAGCGTTGTAGGGATCGGCAAGGAGAGTACATTGAAGGGGGTAAACTTTGTAATGTAATTGGTGATCAATAAAATGTTTTGTAGCAGCAGTCTGGTTATTTAATTGCCACACCTCGTATGCACATGTTTTGTTTGTCTTTATTTATTTATTTGTCTGTCATTGTTTGTTATTTTAATTTTATAATTGATTTTTATCATTTATTCCAGTTATATTTGATTGACTATTGTGCCCTTTAGACACATAACAAAGACTGACAATTTTCTGGAATGGTTAAATTACGAATATAAATATATTATTATTTAAGTAAAAACTTGACATTCATAACGCATTTTGTCCATAAAAGACTTGCAAACAGCATTATGTCCAAGTGTTTTTTTTTTATTTTTCTGTCTATCTTTCGTCCTTCTAGAACAGAAATGTGAAACTTAGTAACTTACATCTGCTACGCCTATTTCGTGTTGGAAGGTTTCTATTTGCATTTATAATTTTTTTGCAACAGGTTTTTGGCGTCCCTGTAAATTTGTAAAGATGAACAAGTCTGCTCCTCCTGTTATCATGCCCTCTTAATATTTTGCTAATAAATAATCATAGCGAGGATGTTGCCATTCAACAACATTTTTCTCGGTATTCCACAGCGTATTCTTTAGCTAAACAATGTTTCCGTTTATATAATCTTGAATCGCTCGTTTTCTTCTTTATAATAAATGGTCTTAAATATCGGATAATAGGCGCAACGCAGCGCTATACAACAGTGCGTAGGGTGTGAAGAAATTGTCCGTCAACGTGTGACAACGATTCGACCTCAACGGAGCGCGGGACGAGCCCCCCAAGAGGGAGGGTGTCATCCATACTATTTATACAATACCAATTAGATAGATAAGCGACGCGCATACACACACAGCATTCATAGAAAAAAAAACCTGAATGAAGGTACGCGACGAACCGTCCCACGGACCGTGCCCGGCCGGCTGGTCAACCGGCTGGCCGCGAAGAGAGAGACTCCACATCACCCGGTAATGACGGCTTGAAATTTAAAACCTTCCCGTTCGGAACGATAGCTGAGAAGGCTGTGCGCGTCGTCCTCTTCTTTCGGTCATTATATTAAACGTCCGGCGAACTGGAGCGAGATGGAGAACGCCGTCCAAACAAAGGGTTCATATATGTTTATTAGGGTCGACCCCTATAAATTAACATTGATTAGGATTGTGTGTGATTATATCAGATTGTCTCCGCGAATGACTCATAAATAATGTCCCACAATGTTCTCCTCTTCGAAACCGCCTTATATACATATACAGAACGAAGGTACGTCGTTGTATATTCCCTATACTATACTCTTACCTGGGTGAAGTCCTTCCACTGGCAGGCGAAGTCGTCAGATAACGTGAAGAAAGCATAACGATGTCCCAGAATTTCTTGTCGTTTCGTGTGTACCAGTTTTGTATAAAGCGCGCCGTTTGTATCCTTCCACCAAAATGGCAATATATTATTAGTCGCCCTTAATAATTGGTCACTATGTCGCTCTCTTTTCCTCGCTCGTGTTTCGTATTTAATGATGGGAACCGCCTATTCTCCAATGCCATACGATTTAATATGAGTTCCTCCTTATCGCTGTTGATGTATCGTACCTGTAAACCGTAGCGACATGCCCGGTTCCTCATTGGATCGTCATCGATTTAGCTTTGTCGTGATATTTATTCTACGATCTGCGTAAAATATAACCATCAAGGCTACGTCAATGTCAAAAAGAAAGGAATTAAATTGACAGCCTACAGAAATTAGGTACAAACGTCAAAGTTACGATAGAACCACAGTATATTGTTTATAAATAGGTTTTTGTGTTTAAATTTCAGTGACCTTGGGGGGTATTAAGCGGAAAAATCTATTTGTCATAACGTGTGAGCCAAAAAAACGGCGTCAATACTTTGAGGAATTCCCATTCTTGGCAGCTTGAAAATCCACATGCGATCTACGAACGAAATTTCCAACACCGTTTTTCAGTTAATGTTTGGTGCGGTTTGTTAGGGGATCAATTAGTTGGCCCTTTCGTATTTGACGGTCGTTTGACATCTCCAATTTATCTTCAATTCTTACGAGAAGAACTGCCAGTGTTATTGGAGGATATTCCGCTTCAAAGAAGACAACAGATGTGGGTACAACATGACGGTGCTCCGCCGCACTATGGTAGAAATGTTGTTGGGTATTTAAATACTACTTTTCCTTTGTTGTATGGATTGAAAGGGGTTGGCCACCCTGCTCACCCGACTTAAATCCCTTGGATTATTACTTATAGGGACGCATGGGGACGTTGGTATATGCGGAGGAATCACGTACTAGGGATGAACTGCTTCGTAAAATTATTGCAGTTGCTACTGACATAAGAGATAATCGTTATGTTATTTGGAGAGCCATCAATGATATTTATGAACGGAGTAGACCGTGCTTGCAGTACGAAGGTGGACATTTTGAACAATTCTTCTGAACAATTCGTGTCATGTTTATTTATTTATTTTTTTAATTAAAAGAGACTTTCCAACGATGTTTTGGTTCTTGCTCCTTTAACACTACTACAATTAAAAGCATCATATCTCGATAAGGATGTATTTGCGGATCGTGTTCATATAGACATTTTCGACTCGAATTTACCCGAGGAACACGTCGTGAAAGTTTGTACCTTACCTCACGGGTATATCTTTGAAATTGACAAAATGATCGCATGATGCATTTTTAAGTTCATGCGTCCTCTATCCAGTAGTAAATTAATTTTTGATTGAAATTTAGTTTATATATTATTTTGGATACGTTTTTACTAAGAAAACTGCACCTAGAAAAATATATACTTAAAATAACAATATATACACAATGACCCATTTGAAGTGGAAAAACAAAAACGAAACCATTTTTTTTTAATACATCGTGGGTCAAAATGTCTACTTCCAAACACACAAAATTTCAGAAGTTCATCTAAATTTTCATGGCACACTACGATTAACCAAAATTTCATTCAAATATATTTATTAATAACAAAGTTATGAGAGAATCATTTTTCAAACTTTATCGTGCATTATTTTATAAATCCACTCCTTACAGCATCTACTGACCAAGATAGATCAAATTTTATTAAAAAAACTAACTAAAAAGTGAACAAATTTAATTCCTTATTCATACTTTAACAATTATATCAACCCTATCAACCCCTCAACTATCAATAGAGTAACCTAAACTTGCGGACTCGCATAGGCGTCGGTATTACGGGTTAATATAAGAATACGAAAAATTCATAAATAAACTAAACCGGTAGAGAAGCAGACATGTAGTGTCGACCTTGAATATAAATCATGTTAAACCGCGCTGAGAGAGATTTCGTTTTAGTACCGGTTGAGCTGTTGCAGAGATTAGTCGAACGGTCAAGGTTATGTACTTACGTGTCGCTTTTGAAAATATAGCTGGTGTTTTTTGTGTGTTGTATTATACCAAGTACATAATTAGTGTATCGTTTCATACAGAACTAATATTTACATACCTAAGAAAACAATGCCTCGTAATAGATTTGCTACTAATGTACATAAGTATGTGTCACTTTTTCCCTATTTAAAATATGACGGTAGTGCAGTTTTTTGCTTAATATGCAATGTTCGTTTGGCTGCATTGGACAGAACTGATTGCCAGAGGCATGTCAATGGTGTTAAGCATATGAGAAATGCAAGAACTGAAATACCTTATACACTATTCCTCATACATTTATTAATTATGTTTACCTCTTGTAATATTCCGTTGTCGTTGGTGAGAAAAGCAGCTTTTAAAACGTTTTGGCGACAATACGTTCCAAAGTACCCATTACCCTCACAAACACAATTACAGAATCATTTGCCGCGAATGAAAGAGATGCTAGAAAACGTGTGTAAACGTGATTTGTGTTCCAAAAAAATATGGATTGTAATAGCTCGCGTTTTATCTAGCGAGAACACAGCATCTCGTTATTTGTTAGCTTGCAAACGTGTTCAACAATGTACCGCGGAAAATATTCAAAAAGTGATAATGAACGCTTTGAAAAAATTTAAAATTGCCCAAGATCAAGTTGTGATGATTGTGACAGATAGTGCAGCAACGATGTTAAGTGTTGGGCGATCCTTAAAACATATATTTCCTAACTTAATACATATAACCTGCGTGCTGCATGCTTTGCATTTAGTTGGTGAAGTTGTTCGACAACATTACGGAAACGTTGATCGGATGATTGGAAGTACTAAAGCAGTGTTTCGTAAATCTCCTAAACGTTTAAAAGAATTTCGTAAATTTTGTCCAGGTATTCCAGAACCTCCTGAACCAATTTTAACGCGATGGGGTACTTGGCTAACAGCAGCTTCTTACTATTTGAGCCATTTTCAACAAATTCAATCAGTTATAATGCGATTTAATCGAAATGAATCCAAAGCAATGAGAGAAAGTCAAAGTCAAATTCCTCAACTTTTAGAAGATTTAACAACAATATGTACCAATTATACAGTATTACTAGATGCCATCAGAAAACTACAATGTACTGAATTGTCATTGCAGGAATCATTAGACATAGTGGAGAGTGTATACGCCAGGATTATGCGCTAGTCAAAAGTTGGCAGATGTTTTAAGGAAAAATCCCGATTTTAATACTTTAGAGGCCGTTTATAATAAGTGTAAGAATAGTGAACTTTTAAGTGATTTTGAAAAACAGTTTCTACATGAAAATGTAACTTCCTTAGATGTGGAGAGATCGTTTTCTATGTATAAGAATATTTTTTCTTGTCGACGCACAAGGTTTAAAGAAGTAACTGTCGAAACATATGCAATGATGCAAGTTTACAGTAGTTCACATCCTAATGCCTCTAATTTGTTGAATAATTAGCAAGTAAGTTTATTTATGAATTTTTCGTATTCTTATATTAACTCGTAATACCGACGCCTATGCGAGTCCGCAAGTTTTGGTTACTCTAACTATCAATGAAGTTAATCAACAATTATGTAATAACTGTCAGTGACAGCCCACTCTTAACAATTGAAACATTTTTCTTAAGGTACTGCAATATAAAAATGCACTAAATAAAAATAAAGCGAGATTATTTAAGAAGCGAATTTATGAAATAATGCACGATGAAGTTTGAAAAATGATTCACTCATAACTTTTTTATTAACAAACGTATTTAAATGAAATTTTGGCTGAAATTATTTCAAGACCGTCTGAATTCAGTCAGATTTTTAATAAAGAAATTGCTAATAAAATTTTCCTATTTTCGACCTCGAAAAATATTCGTAGTGTGCCTCGAAAATCTAAATGAACTTCTGAAATTTTGAGTGTAAATCGACTTTCCATTCTGTATTAAAAAAAAACTGGTTCCATTTTAATGTAAAATATATGTTTTACAGGGGTGCTTCCATTTCAAATGGGTCACACTGAATATAGTAAAATATGTGACAGCAACTTTATTGTAAATCCAACTACAATTTTTGTTAGGGCAACGACATATTTTGTCAGATTCGATAAACATGTTCTAATTCTTAGAATAAACTGTTCTTATTTTAAAAATACAAGGGTTGCTGTCCCAACATTTTTCTCTTGTGCAAAGAAGTCTTGTTATGATTGCAACGAAAATGAACACGATGGTAGGTATTAATATTACTATACATATTGTTAAAATAATAGCATGGACAACCAATTATTTAACCTAGAAAACATAATATTTCAAATATTTCTGAAAGTATCACTAAAAATGATGCAGAAAGTATTGCACGAAAAATAGAATATGCCCTAAAACTTAAATTTTTGGTACTGATTCAAAAATCGTATGGAAAAATTCGTAATGTGAACATAGAAATGTACCGAGTTTTAATATCACATAATTTCAGCATTAACCCTGTTTTAGCATAACCACTTTTCGATTTGAAAAACGCGGGATCGAACCTCGATTGGCACAGCTGATTTTTAATTATAGGTAAAAATCGGACTACAGCTCTCTCTCGGATAAGCAAGTAAAACCATAGGTGTCATGTTAAAGCGATGTTTGGTACGTTAAAAATACCTGCATCGCCCAACAATACAATAACAACAAAAGTAAACATTAAGAAGCATTTATATGAATTTAGGAGAGTGAATTGTTTCATCCATCAGCCTCAATGGATTACGCACATAATTCGCTGAAAGCATGAATTATGTCCTACTTTACCCTACCATTATTGGTGAAATATCTCTTTTAATTTTCCTAGAATTTGTTCTTTAAAAGTGTCTGCTTATGCGAGCAACTATGTTAATGATTACTGATTGACAAAACATCTTACTGCATACGCAATATTCTTTCTGATTTAGAAACATTTGTCTTTCTTGATATTGTTGCGACGTGCTCCTTTGCAAGTGTCTCCGTAAATAGGCAAATATTAGAAGAAGAAGAAGGAATTTGCGTGCACGTGTTTATAACTCGATGCCCTTGCATTGTGGTCTCACGACGATGATAATGATTACAAGCTAATTGTTGCGAAACTATAGAAAACGAACGTAATATATGGTTAATATGTACTTACAAGGCATATATGATATAATAGCATGGAGGTATATGCATGTACAACATATATACGTTTAATATTAATTTTATTTATGTATATAGTCACAGCGAGGTATAGTCGGCATTTATAAGCACGCGGGTAAATACATAAATACACACACATACATACAAATATATAAATAAAGAGAGCCTGTTTGTCATGTTTCAATCGCATGGCCAATATATCATTCGGATAATTATATCCTATATTTACGTTTAATGTTCGCCGTTTAGCCGCTATTAGCGTAATAATTTATAAAATAATGGAAATTAATGGTGTCGCTTGATTTTCCATTTACGCTCATTAGAAAGAATTGAAATTTTTTTTCTCATCGACGTTTACGTGCATGCACTGCCTAACCGCTATCATAAATCCACATTGACGGTGACAATTATTATCATTGTATTGGCTTATTTCGAACAATCGTCAAGGAAAGGAAAAAGAACAATGAAATTTCCTCTAAAAGCAATAAGGAAAACGTTTAACGTTTTAAAAATGTCCTACATTAGATACGTTGCAGCTTGTTCGAAATATTTCATAGTTTAACTCTTTTCATACAGACAAATCGGTTACGAACGATGAATTATGTCTTAAAGTAAGGAGAAAGTGTGAAGAAACGACTAAGGATAATAGTACATTCTCCAAAAACGACCTCGGACAATACAGAAAAATAAACTCGTCCGCTTTCTAAATTTTTGGCAGATTATTATTTACAACGGGGTAAATGTTTTGAAAAAGAAGGGTTCTTTATTATGTTATGGTAAAGCTTTTGCAAAAATTTGCCTGCGATATTCTCACAATATCTCCGTATTTAGGTCAGCTAGAGTGTTATGATCGTTTCGCTTATCCTTTAATGGATATTTCGAAGAAACTCTCATTGTAGGGACTTTATTTAATCATCAATTTGCGCCAACAGCCAGTGGCGGGCGCATAAAAATTTACACAAAATAAATGGTCAGAAATAAAATATAATACGTGCTCAAACATTTACCGTCTTAAGAGTCTTCCGGGAAATCACAAAGTGAATGATCTCTGTTAAATATCTGCAACATTAGATATGTTTCCACAGTTGTTTCGGCAAACCGAGCGTGGCGTGAGGAAAAAGTGTGTTTATATGCAGAAAATGAACGTTCTACATCTAGTGACGTTATATTTGCGTAATTACAATAATCTTTGGAACAACTTAACGGTTCTGTTGACGCACCTTCACCATAAATTTGTCTTAATATGCCAAAATCTAAAACACTTTCAAACCTTTCTGAACACAAACATTTTTTACGTCTTCTACAGCGCATAGCTGTGCGTGAACATGTTGCACTATTTGCAGAGATTCCACTAACACCGAAGGATTTTGTAATTTTTCTATTGCCTCCACTAGTCCGAAGTAATTGTTCTGAATAGTTTTTAAATCCGTTTTAACCTGACTATCTTGAAATTTCGACTGGCTTTCCTTGAGAGCCACAGCTTCCTTTGGATCGAATTGTAAAATCACATTCTTAATGTTCTCAAAATATTTATGATAATAAAACGTGGCCTGTAACCATGTTCCCTAACGTGTAAGAATAGGTTCTGGTGGCTCAGGCATAGGACACAGTCTGTGAAATTTGCGAATACGTTTTGGGGATTTGACAAACACTGCTTTTGTATGCGCTATTAAAGCGTCTACCTCAGGATAACATTTTCTAATACTGTCTGCCACATGACGAAAAGCATGAATTTTACACGTAATATGTAACAAATTAGCACAATGTTTTTTAAGAGACCGCCCTACAGAAAGCATGTTTGCGGCACCATCAGTCATAAACATCAACAGTTGGTTTGTTGAAAGTTCAAACTTTTCCAATGTATTTAACATTAACTTTGAAATTACTTCGGCAGTACATTGTTGTACTCGTCTGGAAGCTAATAGAATTGAAGGTGACGATTGATGTGGTTCCATTACATTATTACATTAACCATAGAACATTTTTTACGATCTGTTGTTTCGTCCACACATAACCACAGTTTTTTATCTTTCAACTCCGAATTAATTCTTTTTTCAAGATGTTCACGAGGAGATGGCACAATTCTTTGTAACGATGTCCGACTGGGTAATTTGCAGTCCGAATATTTATTCCAAAAGAAGACATATGCTTCCTTGTCTAGTATATTAAACGGTAGATTACATGCAATATAGGTAACACATACATTAGATTTAAATTTATCATAGTGTCGTGTGCAATTTTGTTTAAGAATGCTGTTTACTGTTTACGTGACGTAGACAATCCTTTTTGGACCAACACATCAAAGGGATATTACAAACTACACATTGAATTTTAACGCCATCATAATTTAGGTTAGGCATTTCTGCTATAAATTCTGTAACTTTGTCCAACATAGCAGCGTATACATGTATACACAACAGATCTGTTACAAATATTAAATAGACATTATCCACTTTGTGATTTCACGGAGGACTCTTAAAACGGTAAGTGTTTGAGCACGTATCACATTTAATTTATTTTGTGTAAACTTTTATGCATCCGCCACTGGCTTTCAGCGCAGTTGCGTTGCTCTACTAATAATTGAAGGGAATTTCTACAATAGAAAGCGGTCGCAAAGGCCTTAAGTCTGCAAACTCCTTTAATATTTTTTCATACCTAATTTCGTAATCTTTACTTTAACAAGTCACTGTCCGCATATTTCTCTTTATAAACAGTAATTTATTGCCAATAGATGGCTGTTTCCGACTCTAGCAACGAAATGCATATGTTGGTTTTAGATTTATGTTTTTTCGCCTTTCATTCACTCGTCATCATCCGAAATTTACAGCATCGAGATTATTTATCGCTTTCGCATTTCTTTTACTTATAGAGAAAGACGCTTGCTGCCCAGCTGCTGCTGTAAACGGAATTAATAAGATTTATTTACTTCGCGGTGGTCGGCGACAATGCGGAACGCATGTTTATATCGACAGTTCGAAGACGAGGATGAAGACGACGCAGACGAAACGGCGAAAGACGAAAGAAGGCGAAACGCGGCCTCGCAGCCATAAAGCAAAAAAATTATGAAGGATGCGTGTCGGATGGAACTCGGGACTTCTTTTTTTAGCGAAACGAAGAAGGCGCACGCACACGCCCGTTATATGTACGTCGGCTTTAGAAGAAAGCGTCTCCGATTTTGGAACTGTTCTTCTTTGGCGGCGCGTTGGCGAATCTAAACGAGCTGATTCTTGATTTTGTGACGATAAATCTGTCGATTGGATTATGAAGTACGCTTACCGGTACAATACTACTTTTCTTTTCGAAGTGTAGAGAGAAAAACCTTGCGGAGCAATATCCACGATTTCTCATCCCACAAATTAGAATGGCCGTAAAGTCTGTACTTTGATATTCTCCAAAATACCAACATAAATATAAATAAGTGAGAATATAGACGCTGTTGTAGGATTTCACAATGTAGATTGGTTTCCAGGCTGTAGCCAGAGAGTAACAGAAAACAAGTTGAAACAAATAGCAATTGTAACGCATTCTGTTCTCTCTGGAACTAGTGAATCTGCTCTGAGGAATTTTCGAACGATTTTTAAAATGTGAAAGATTATGATTAGCTAGTTTTAACAAACTTAATGAGAACGGTGTTTTAATATGTTTGCGAACTTAGCGTTCGTATAACAATCTACCATTGGGTAGCAATTATATCCAAAGTTCGAATCAGCGGAAAGAAAAGAGGAGTACAGGTTTAAAACATATGTTTTATAAAGAAAGAAGTCTTTCTCGGGAGTCAAACAGGATAAAATGCTGAATTACAATTAATTTTGGAAAAAGAAAATATATTTACACGATGAGATAATATATATAGGTTCTGGCAATGCTTCCTACAATTACTTACAAAAAGATATACAGGTCTTATAAAGCGAAATACGTACAGCAAAAAATAGTGCGTCACCCGCTCCCTCTTAGCGATTGGAGATCACAAGTTAATCACGCCGTCGCGCCCTCTCCTGTTCACGCGTAAGTATGACCGCTCTTACTTGCTCGGACTAACACCCCCTTTTTTTGCTGTACGCATTCGCTTTACAAGACCTGTATACAGTTTCCGGTAATGCTTCGTACAATTATTTATTTACAATCAAAGTTTCAATCGAAAAAAGAATTGAATTTTGATTAATAATTAATTTCAGAGATAGAATATTTACTGTATGAAATATTATACACAGGATACGGATTTACTTCGCTAAAATATTTACATAGAATCTCAATCAGAAAATAAATTGAACTTTGGTGTAAAATTAATTTTCGGTAAATTAATTTACGGATATTAGACGCGAATTTAATCCAAAAAATCTACAGCCTTATGCGCTAAGATATATGGAAACCGGACTCCTTACCAAGGACAGCGCTCTATGCCGTCAGCGATATGAGGATGGTTCTTATCAAAGATAGCGCTATACACCGCCAGCGTTACAAGTTTAGGGATTCCTTACCAAGGACAGTACTATATGCCGTCAGCGATAAAAGGGTGAATCTTGCCCAGGACAGCGTTATGCGCCGTCAGCGATACAAATGGGAGGGTCAGGATAGGAGAAGGCTCCCGCAGAATGAGGTTCTCCATCGGCTTAAATACCCTAGCGTAAGTGACGTAGCACTCCTTTTGAATGACGTACTACAGAAAAACAAGTTAAACAGATGCATTGAGGAATAAAACTAATATACATCAAAACATATGCATCGATGACCAAAACTGATATACACCAAAACAAGTCAAACGTGTGAATCGATGAATATAGCAAATATACATAAGAACAAATTAAGCATGTGTATCGACGAATAAAGTAAATACTTACTACTATTCATATGAAACTTACACAATTTTCCAAGATTTTCTTTACATAAAGTAGAAGTATACAATCCAAAGGATCTTGCACGGTATCTTATTGGTTTCCGGGTTGGAACTCCCTCGTTGTAGTAGTTTTTGTCCACGTTTTGTCTACATTCTTATGGGACATTTTCAGGACTGTTACTGCACACTGACTGGGGACTAATCAGCGGAAATGTTATGGATCAATGAAGCGTGGCGGTTGCTAGGAGGTTTGATAAGTTGGAATTTCCACGTGTGATGTAAAGGATAGCCATCTGCGCGATTTAAATTGTTGGAATGCTTGAAAATCTCTATTGATTTACGGATTTTTCTGTTATAATAGTGAGGGTTGCGATAAAAGATGCGGCTAGAGTTAAATTGGATTTAGTGACCAGTTTCCAGTCTATGTTCAGCTAGCATGGACCTGGCTACACGCAACAACCGCGTACAACGCTCAGTAACCCGAGTGCTGACTGATCGCTTTATCTCACCGACTTTTGTGAAAAAACACAAAAATTATTTGTTGAATAATTGCTGCTAGAATTAATTTAATATTGAAACATTTTTAAGTGTTTCTTGTCAGACACATGTTTATTTGACGTTTGTATTTAGTATTAATTTGTCTTACTGAAGATGCGGTGATTTAGCCGCGAAATGCATATATAAGTTTTAATAAACTCGACGTTTTTCTTCGGAGACGGATTTTTATTTTCTTTTATTATATTATAATAAATGCCAATTTCAGCTTATTGACAACTGACAACAAGTACTAGGTACCCTTTCGGCAGTTTAAATGGGTAAACTAAAATAAATAACTTTTATGAATGGTGGATTAATGACGAAAAAAGAATTAATCTTAAAACGATGACATTTACGCGTCCTGTGTATGCTAGCGCGTCACGTTAATAAACCCCATGTTCTTTCAAATAACCGAACATGAATTAAACTTGAACTTTTAATTACATTTAAACACTACTAACAATGGACACTACTTTGAAATGAACACTCAGCTGAACACGTCTTCCTCCAAACACAACTCGAACTAAAAAGCTTTGGTTGTCTTGGCGTCTCTTCGCGCATCAAACATGTCCAAGTACGAAACGTTCTTCATTTTAACAATCCAGCCAACATCCACACAGAGGGATGTCGACTATATGCGCGGCTGTAGCGTCTAAAAAGACGTTAGAGAAAGTATTATCCTGGTAGATGTTGCTGGGGCGTTGGTATGGTTATTAATTTAATTTTTATTATAATTTTATATTTAATATAATTTACAATACTTTTTAAAGAAATAATGATAGCAAGGACTGTGGGATAGTATGGCAAACAACACAGAGTATCGGCACACTCCTCACTACACAAAATATGAATTAATTCGGAACAGCTGTTTCGAAGGTTCGTTAGGCCTTCATTCTCAACCGGGTTCCCGAATGAATCTTAGCGAAAAACTAAAAAATTCCTTAATTCCACCATGCTTGTTTATCCTTACTCTCGCCTCGTGAATTGGACGCATTTGAGACCATCTATATAAAGAAAGCAACCTGTTAAATAAAGACTCCCCCTTCATTACTCTTGTCTTTTTGATTTACTATGATAAAAACGAACATTTGGTTTAAAGTACTACAATTGACAAAAGACTCGGTCGGCGTGTCATGTACATTTGGAATGGTTTAGATTTTTTTTAATGTATAAACGGAAGAATTAACGGGAAGAAACCTTATCGTTTGTCTTGTTCTATTTTAAGAAGGCGGAACAGATACGTTTTCAGGCAATATCAAGGGACCTTTTCGTTCCGTATATACCCCGCATGTTAGTGTAAACAGAAAAGTAGAAATGTCTTTTCCTCGATAGTAGGGATAAAAAAGCATAGCAGAATTAAGAAATTTTTTGGTTTTTCGCTCAGATTCTTTCGGAAACCCGGTTGACAATGGAGGCTCAACGAGCTTTCGAAACAGCTGTTCCGAATTAATTAATATTTTGTGTGGTGAGGAGTGTGCCGATACTCTGTGTTGTTTGCTTTACTTTTTAGATATTAATAAAAAATTAGTGCAAATAGTCCTTGTTTTTGATGGCTTCCTCGCATATAAATAAAAAAAAATTACGTGTGGCAATCTTTTATTAGTCGGTATATTTTTCACTTTTTCCTTTAAAAAACCTGCTCTTAATCATTATATTATAATATCCTCGCAATAAAACCCTTATTAATCGAGTGACTTCTTTCTGTCGACACTGACCATTCGAACAGCTCTTCGTCGTTACTTGCATACCAGTTGCTCTTGCTATCGGTTGCTGTTGGTGCGTCGCGCTGCCAGTTTCCAAATAGGTGCAGAACACGTGCTAGCTCCTTATGGCCGGAACGTGTAGAAATTCTTATAATCTGGCGTAATCGCGTTGTCCATACATTTGCGCGGGCCTCGATTCAATGAATTCTTCTGCTCTCTGCTGGTGCGCGCTACGGGAGCTACCGGAGAGCAGATCTTACAATTAACGGAACGTACGCCGAACCCAGAAGAAGCATCAGTAAAAACAACTGCTGCTCGGAGGAAAAAAGCGACGACCGGACGAGATATTGATAGACTTTTAGGGACCGGCAGTTATAACTGATTCGGACTACTCGCCGTCAATTAAGGCGTACTGGTAGCGATGCCCGATTATAGGCAACTTAAATTAGCCAATATCGAGAAGTATCGTACCTCTATGCGCGTAAAGTTATCAGATAACGTCGCCGTTATCCTTTTTGACCATTTTTAATCGCGAATAATATGGAAGTCGCTGTGTTCGTTACTCTAACGTCGTCTCGGTGAAGAAGCTGGCTTCCAGAGTCGGACGTTCATTCTTGAGAAACTAACGAAAAGAAAATCGTTATTAAGTGACAGAAAAAGAAAAACATTAAAATCGTCTCTAGATTTGAGATAGATTTATTGAGAGTATATTAATTGGAGCTAACACATAGTTGTTTCATCTTACTTAATCTAATATCTACACCTAAAAAGCTGCATTCCTTTTTGGGTGTAGCTATTGAAGAAGCAGCTGTTTCTTGCCTTTAACTTACGTGTATGTAATAAAGATATAAAAGTCTCGTAGGCGTTAAATTTAGTTCACTTTTGATTACTGAAATACAACGTCAACATGGCGCAGCTGAGAGAAAGCTACTAAGAAATCTGTAGAGAGAAAAACTTTATAATGATTTTGGTAGGTGGTGTAAAGTGTTTGATGGCTTTGTTACTATCATCCCCTCCCCATAAAAGTTGAAGTGCTGTTAATTATTCCCCAACATACGAATAATAGCTGGGGATTGTGCCGGACCCACCATAGAAATCTGCTACTTGATGGGACTCAAATTGACAGCGTTTAACTCTGCCATAGTTAGGGGCAGGCCCTCTTGTCACTAGATTACCGACCCGTTAAGCAATCTTTTGCAGCTGAAGAATATTAAACATTGGAAATTTATTACGAAAATAATAGCTGTGCTTTATGACCAGAGCTCGACACCATGAATGAGATCAGCTGCTTATTGTTCTATGCTTGTTTGATGTTTCCTTTACGACATTATGGAAAAACAAAGGAAATGATCGGTATTACAAGAGTTTCTATCAAATTCTCGGGTTTAAAGCTCGTTCTTTTGAAATCAGACATCCTAAATATCTTGAAGTACAAAAGGTGTCCTGTCAACGTCACAACTCATGAATGGGGCTTAACTAAAATGCGGCAGTAAGCTAGTATATTTTCGGTGTAAAATAAATACTCTAATGATAACTCAATATGCTGAAAAAACAACCGATAAACAGCTGCCATCGAACTAAGCAAGTAGTATATTTAATGTTATAAAATTGAAAAAAATGTTTTTTAATTGAAAAGTAATTTTCAGTCGTGTATTCGGGAATATCACCTATATACTCTTTTGCCAGTTTGAAAGAGTAAATTGCAAAATAATATCGTTTACGCAAGATAAATTAATAGAATAAACTAACCTCAAAATTTGATATGTCCGTGCCCTCCATATGTTAACGCGTCACATAACAGAACCTCACGTTCTTTTAAATGACCAAAGCTGCATTAGCCTTGGTCTTAAAAACCACTTAGCTCAAAGGCAACTTGAACAAAAAAGCGTCGATCGTTTTGATATCTTTTTAGTCCTTACAGATAGCTCTTGTTCTAAATTAATCACGGCAACTACGATACATATTTTATGTATACAATATTTTATATTCTTACAATTTAGATTTTCAATTAACTAAATTTCCTTTACGGCTTTTAACATACCACTGGAGTTCGCGATCTAGCGTCTAACGAACTGACATCGGCGAGTATCGTCGTAAAATATATATATTGATAATCTATTAATCAGAAAGTAATCCCTTTCTATACCAAATTGACGGTATTACGAACATAGCCTTAAAATGTTTCACTCCGTTGGCGATGGGCTTCTTTCTCATGTCGGTCAACTGAATCCTCCGACATCGATATTTCTGTACCATCTAGAAACACGCGGTCGAAATGACCATACCCAAATCAAAAAATGATTCTGCTCTTCCTCAGAACTACCGCCCTATAATTCCCCTGGGCCTCTCGCCGGACGAGCTATTTGGGTTTTGGGTTGGGCTCTCTACGAATTACCAGTTGT
Source organism: Dynastes maya (assembly GCA_029619315.2). Lineage (NCBI taxonomy): Eukaryota > Metazoa > Arthropoda > Insecta > Coleoptera > Scarabaeidae > Dynastes > Dynastes maya. The sequence continues at coordinate 77,919,691 of JAROYE020000001.1, forward strand.
TTCGTCTGACAGAACATATCAGGGACGCGTTTGAACTTAGGGAAACAGTGGGTGCGGTGTTCTTGGATGTCTCTTGGGCTTTCAATTCGGTGTCGCAGAGCGGCTTGCTGTACAAAATGAGTAGGTTTGGGTTTGGCTGAAGCTTGGTTGATCTGACGGCTTCGTACCTGCGGGAACGAACTTTCTCGATCAGGTCTGGTTCAGCGGCTACATCTAAGTGGTCTCTCTTATCCGGCGTTCCCCCAAGGGTCACTATTGGCGCAGAAATTGTTCCTTGTTTACACCGCGGATGTGCCCCGTACTTCGGCCATAGAGCTCTCTACGTTTGCTGATGACACCGCAATCTATACATCGTGTGGGGATGAGGGTCTTATTTCTAGATGACCCCGGAGTTCGCTGGATTCGATGGTCGGGTGGCTTGCAAAATGGAAACTGAGGGTCAACGGAGACAAGAGCGCGGCTGCCAGGTTCACACGTCGGAGCAGGCCCGCATACGATTTGTTGACGGTTGATGAGTGACATTTCCCTGGAGTCCCTCAGTAAAATATTTGGGACTTGTAATAGACCAGCGCCTTACTTTGAGTCTCCACATTAACTGGTTCCAACAAAAATGCCTACGAGCCAGAAACATGTTAACGGCCCTTCTTTTCAAGAAAAGCTTTTTGGATCTAAACACCGAACTGTTGATCCACACTTTTTGCCTTAGGCTTATTTTGACATATAACGCTTTGGCTTGGTCGACCACTGCTCCGAGTTATATCAACCGGCTTGAAGTCCACCAAAACGAAATGCGTTATCATCTTGGTACATTCGAAATTCTCAACTTCGTGATATCGCGCTAGGAATGGATAAATTCATTCCTAGCGATATCTCGAGGAGGATGTTGGATCGAGCGGGTAACTTGGCGAATCCATTGTTAATTAGTACGTGTTGTGGAGACTCCTCAAAATCGTTCCCCTCCCAAGAGCCGTGTCGTTCAGATGCGTGATCGAATTGTACCTCGAGATCAGCCAAACCAGCACCTCTCAAGGATGGTATGACATGTCTCTCTTCCCTTTAAATTGCATATGTGAACCTATAAAACAAAATTCCACCGCAGAGCATCCTTCTACACACATGTGATTAAGGGGCTTATAGACTTGCGTCTAGCTCTAGTGTGAGGAGGAAAGCAAACATCAGGCTATACAAGGGGGCTGGTTTCCATTCTATAATGCATTTTTAACACTTTTCTATATAATTTTACACCCATTTAATATACTTTATATTTAAATTTTAGTCCAGTTCATTTCTAACATTGATTAATATGGTTTCTAATTGCATTAAATTGAACGTAATAGTTTGATAAATTTCATTCATTCAAACCAAAAATTTAAAACCAAGTTCGATATTTTGCGTTAACATAACTTCCAATCTTGCCTTGGTATATTGTGTAGTATCCGACTTAAATTTAAATCGTAGAATCGTAACTACGTTATAAAATTTCTAATAAATCTCATTTACCTTCATCATATATTGAAAGTGCCCGCGTTTTTTTTTAACCCAGCAGAAAAATGTGCAACTCTTGCTCTAAACTGTAGGTTAATAGCTGTCATAGACCAAAAGCGGTTCATTCAAGTCTGCCACACTCTTAACATCTATATGCATACATATGTTTGATACATACGTTCACATTTACCTTCGAATCTATGCTGTCTGTATGAACGCAATTACCTCCTCATAATAAGCGGTTTATGCGGCAATAATTAAGACGATATATCATAAAGATAACATCTAAACTCGCGCATAACGAATACCAAAAGCCATGTCTACATACGTTCATATGGAGATCTGTATGTACGCAGACATTTTATGTCCATATTGTACGTACAAAGTCGTGGAAACATTTTTCCACGCCGATCTCGAATATTATTCTGGCGTCCTCATATGTAAAGTACGTGAATTACGCCGTCTACTTTACGATGTAAGCTAGAAAAAATGACATGCCGATCATCTGTTTACGGAGTGAAATAATCCACGATTGTGAAACTTTTATTAGAAACGTTTTTTTTCTTTCTGTAGCGCATTTAAAAGGAGGTCTATGCATATACAACGTGCAATATACAATACCGTCAGAAAGATTAGATGCAACTGGTGCAATAACAAAGAAGTTGTGCGTAGATTATGGTTATTACCGCTGCATTTTTATGGTATGTATTTTGTAGCATTGCTATTTGTTTTAGCAGCTTTGACAACTCAATTTTTAGCGGACTAATGGTATACTACATACGAATAAGTAGCTCATTGATTAACAATTGTCGTCTTCATCGTTAATTATTCTTATACCTATTATTTCAAAATTCATGCTTAGATGCAGTTATTTAAATAATCAGATTGTTAACGTTACCGATTTGACATTAGTAAGCACCAGGAAAATAGAATGTGGACATTAACTATCGGACTTGATTATTTTTTGCCAAATAATATTTAATTTGCCATATATGCACTGAAGGGTTATAAATTTTACATCGTCGAACGCAGCTGTCATTCCAGCACGTATAGTGTATTCAGAATGACTGCTTGTTCAATGTGAAATTCCCTCTGGCGGCAATTAGCTCTGTTTCGGTAGCTTCTATTCCTCCCAGAGCCTCCGATCTTTGGAGCGGGGGTACTAAATAATTATTACAAGTTTAGCCAACGACAAACGTGGGGTAACGGGGGAGAAACTCCTCTTCAGTTCATCCTCTTAATTTCGTAACTCTTCAAATTTAATGGAATATCTTCCTATAACAGATAACAGCATAAATTCCGAGGTATTTCTAACATAATTTCGTAAATTAAATATCTTTCGTAGAGTTATTGTCGTTGTCATCAGTATGTTTTATTATTATTGGGCTGTTATTGGAATTATGTAGCGTAGAGTAATATATTTTGAGTCATCTAGTCGAGTAGTAGTTGTGGCACATTTATAAATAGGTTTATTCATTAAAATTCATCGTTAAATTGTATTTTCAAAATTTGCTGTGAATAAAACAATCGCCATCGCGACTAAAATAAAGGAGAAAAGGGACTCCATTTGATTTTCTCACTTTGAGTGAAGTTTTCATCGAGGTAACTCGTATTTTGGCTGCGCTCCCAGTTTCAAGTGTTAATATTTCAAATCGTATTATAAATTCAAGTTAGAAGTGAAGTTTGGTGGTTAATAATAGGCAGTTTATATTGACACCGTCATAAAATCCAGCTTAGTTTTAATTGTCAGTTTTAAATTTCGTTAAAATCTCATTTGTCGATCTTAACGTTCATTTAAATTGCCGAAAAAGTATTTTACAACACTTCCGGACCCTCAGTTCATATGCATAATTAATCAATTAATTTTCGAAAAATTATATTTTTTTCCAATAATTTACCACTTTTACAACATTTCGGTATTTATAAAGATGCAATAGAATGTATATTGTACTTGTTTGAAGGAAGCAGTTACATTAAAAATTAACATTTGGGGCCTGAAGTAAATGAAACGGAGATGAGTAATATTACCGTTTCCCCGGGATAATCGTTGGCTGGAAATAGATTTACCTAATAAACCGTCAGGGACTAGAAGAGGTGGCCAGAGCCTATATAAGTCGCTGCAGAAACCGAAAAAGAAGTCAGAACGGTTTAACTCTGCCAGATATTGCTAGAGTGGAATTCGGCCGAACGTTATTCCACATGGCGCTAATGATAGATACCTTTCATGTTGTTTTCATATTAACATAATAATACATCGCAGAATTAATTATAGAACAACCAGGGTAAGCTTGTTTTACTCTTTATACAGCATCTCACCTAAGTTATCAACATTTCTGCTCATTTCAACTTTCTCTCACACTTCTTAAATTGTGGTAGTGGAATTGGTACCCGCCTGATTCGTCAGAATTGAACTTCTTCACTATTCCATTGTAAAACTCATGACATTCATAAAATAACTTCACCCATACATTTTGCAATATTGCCACGAAGGGATTACGTTAAGTAGATATTTAATTATTAAAAGAAGCTGACCGATTTCTACCAACTAAGCATTAATAAGTAGAGCATTAGGTGGGGTTACGGTTGGTATAAATCGGGACAGTGGTGTAGTGACGGAGTTGATAATTAGAACAAGAAAAGAGAGGTTGTACCCAAACAAGAGAATAAAGAATAATCGTGGTGTCCAGACAAGTAAGTGGAAGGGCATTCCAGAAAATAGCACCCGTTTACATATAATTAAAAGAAAAATGAAGGAAAGTAAATAATGATTTTATTTAAATGAAAGTAATACATTTATTCATTTTTCAATGTAGTCGGCGCAGTTGTTGAGACATTTGTTGTATTTTGAAACCAGTTTGTTTACGCCTTCCGCGTAAACCTCTACCGCCAAAGTAGCCAGTCAATGCTGTACACCTGCTTTTAAGTCATCATCACTTTGGAAACGTTCTCTTGACAAGAAATCCTTGAGTTTACTGAACAAATGATTGGATCACTTGGAGCCAAGTCGGGGCTATACGCAAGGTGGCCAGAAATCTCCTACTTGAACTTCCGAAGAAAGTCAGTGGTCTTTCGAGCCGTGTGGGGACGAGCATTGTCATGCAGAAGAACAATGCCACTTGCCAGCATTCCCTGCCTCTTGTTTTGGATGGCCCTACGCAGCTTCTGAAGTGTTTCACAGTATGTGTCCGCATTCATGGTCGTCTCTTGTGGCATGAAATCAACCAACAATAGACCTTTTCGGTCCCAGAACACTGAGGCCATAACCTTTTTCGTGGAAAACGACTGCTTAAACTTGCGCGGCCGTGTTGGAGATCGTGGATGGTGCCACTCCATGAACTTGCGTTTTGTCTCAGGTGTGAAATGGCATTCCCAGGATTCATCCCCAGTAACAATTTGGTCAAGGAATGCATCGCCTTGTTGCTCGTAACGAGTCAAAAACGTCAACGCTGCACCCAAGGGGTTAGTCTTGTGCTCGTCGGTAAGCATTTTGGGCACCCATCTTGCGCAAATTTTTCTGTAATTCAAATGGCCCGTCACGATTTCATGGAGCAATGATTGTGAAATTTCAGGAAATTGCTTACTCATTTCTTTCAGTTTTACGCGCCGATCGGCGCAGATGAAATCATCGATACGTTTCTTAAGATAGTCGATGATAAGGGACGGACGACCTGACCGCTCTCCATCGTGCGCATTATCTCTTCCCTCTTTGAAATTTCGAACCCAGCGCCTTACAGATGACTCATCCATTCTTACCGTACCATACACTTCAGTAATCCTGCGATGAGTTTCGCTTCGACGGACCTTTTCTGCATTCAAAAAATGGATCACGGATCGCACTTCGCATTTCGTGGGATTTTCTTATGCGCCATTGTAAACAGTTATAAAACTCACACCACGCACCGGAAGAACTTCAACTCTTTTTTCCCGCAAAGCTACGATGTAATTGGATCAATAGCGCCATTTGTATGACTAAGCGGGTACTATTTTCTGGAATGCCCTCGTATATTATCTGAGCACCCCCAGTCACTAAGCTCCCCAATATTGACGCATTATCTTTTTTTGACTTTATTTGTATTTCCGTCACCACCTTTTCAAATGTGTTGCAGTCAAAATTCCCACAATACTCTTATTTTCGACTTAATTCATTGTTCTAGTTGTCAAATGCTGTTTGAAGGTATGCGCTTAAACTTTCCGACGGAAGAGTATGTACAAATCATATACATATATAAACGTATTCGTACGCGTCCTTCGTTTGTTCTACAGTCGCGAGCGCGAACAGGTGTTCGCGAAGCAATAACATTTTTATTAATAAAGTATTATGCATCGCCGTCGACAATAAAAATCGTTTTGGAAAATTCATCCATCTCGGTCGATCGGTCCGCAAGCCGACAGCAACCGCGGAGGACCTTTTTTGGCGAGATCGCCTTGCCAAAGGCGCATTGTTCGAATTCATCTCTCTCGCACAAAACAAAAAGAATTTATCGCCGACCGATTGTTAATTTATCTACTTTACGTTTTCAGTTAATAAGGCTAATATAACGCATATATACGTATTGTACATATATAGGTAAGGATCGTACATATTTACACATGCATAAGTGGATGAAAAAGGATTCGCGTAACGCATTGTGTATCTACATGCATTGCGGGCCATTAATCAGCTATTAGAAATATTCGTTTCGGATTCAGATTCGATGCGTCAACAATTCCTTTGAAGACGTCGAGAGATGCAGGTATATGACGATGAAATATCTCGTAAATTAACTTCGCCGATTGTATTCGTAAAGGATGAATGTATGTATGTAATAGGTAATGTGAATGACGTTCGGATAATAAAGGCAATTTTTACCACTGCATTTATTTCATTGTTTTCAAGGTGTATTGTTTTTTTGCCATTCTATGCAATACTTTTTTGTTTCAAGCAGAATTGAATGTAAGTAATATGAAGATTGACATGCTGAGGAAAAGTATTTGAATGTTTCATTTATGTAAGTACTTAAATCAGTGTCATTGATTTTACAAGAATGTCTAGGGTTCAACTTGTAAGAAATAGATCAAGTTGGAGTGGGATAAGTGCCACTGCCACTACCAGAAATGTCAGATGGTTTCTTAGAAATAACTCCGATTGTGCAAGTTATATGTAACCTTCTAAATATACAAATTATAAATTAATGCTAAGAATTTAATTATTGTCCTTTTCCTTATCCTAAAAATATTCTTACTAGAAATCATGTTTCACATTTTATGATATGCATTCAAGATTGGACGAATTCCAGTACGGTTTTATATACTCAATGACATAGAAATTGCAACAGTTAGTAGGGGTTGGAATTTCCGCATGAAATTTGGTAGGAATATGTAAAAGTAATAAATGATCAAAATTTGGGAGGAAAATCTTTATTAGTTAAACAAAATTTTATAATAATTTTTAATAATGTGTAGGGTCGCCTCTCTGATTTACACATTCATTTAAACGCCGTGGCATTGATTGAATAAGGTGGTTTATCTCGTCTTGGGGTACTGCCTCCTATGCAAGTTGCACCTCGTGTCTCAAAGTCTCCAAAGTCAAAGGAGGACGCTGCAAGTTTCGCAACCTTCTATCCATTATGTCCCATACATGTTCGATGGGAGAAAGATCTGGAGATCTTGGAGGCCAGGGTAAAAGATTAATCTGGGCCTGTTCAAAGAAGTTCAAGGAAAATCTTCAAGGAATAATGGATCTTCGAGCCCTTGTAAGTATGGCAGAAGATATGTTCCAACCACCTCCGCAATGTAGCGTTGTGCTGTCGTATTGCCTCGAATGAACACCAAGGGAGACCTGCTGCCATAAGTAATCGCACCCCAAACCAGAACACCCACAGTGCTGTGTACGTGCCTCTCAACGGTAAATCGAAGATTCCGTCGTTCACCCCGTCTCGTTCTGACTCTCTGACGGCCGTCGTGCATGCCTAAACAAAATCTTGATTCGTCACTAAACACAACATAACGCCATTCAAGATTCCAATGAGATCTTTCATTACATCATTGTAACCGTTGCTGATAATGTTCCGCAGTCAAAGGAAGCACAAGTTGCGGATGATATGATGTTAACCCAAAACTTCGGATTCGGCGATAAACTGTTCTAAGGGTTACATGGCGACCTTCTTCACCAAACCATTGGCCACCAATTGCCCGAGTAGAAGAAAATCGGTCTCTAAATGCCAGTTGTCTTAAGCGACGATCTTGACGCTCATTCGTTCTTCTTGAAGCCCCGGTTCCTCTTCTACGACGTTCGTGGCCATCTTCAAACCATGCACGACACACTCGCATTACAGTAGACCGATTTCGATTTACACGATTAGCAATTTCCCCAAATGAAGAACCAGCTTCGCGCAAACCAATAATTCGACCTCTGTCGAATTCGCTTAATTGTCGATACACTGCTCGGCTTCTTACTCTAGGCATACTAACACTTAACTGAACTGCAGTTGAATAAAAACAACAACATAAATCGAGAAAGTTATAAAAAACACCGCAAAAAAACATTCAATATCAGTGCTGAGAGAGAGGTAAAAACCTCAATAACAACTTTATTGCTTCACTGAGAGGATTCAAATAATGATCATAATTTTATTGCCGAAAAATTAAGCAGACCTTGGAAATTTACAAAAAAGATTTTTTTTCAATTAGCAAAGTATATTTTCTAAAAGAGATACAATAAGAGGGTTATTATAAAACAATGTTCAGAGTAGTAAATTATGCCAGTGCTTAGTGTGTAAGCGCTTTTATAACATCGGGATATTTTTATTTAAATTTGAACCGGATATTTAATTACAGACAATAATAATGATATTTTTTCCCTAATAATAATTATAATCTTAACAGTAATAGGGGGCATAATAGTAATGTATAAAATAAAATAATTATAAGGAATAAATCTGGTAGGTAGGTTTCTGCGGTCGTCAATAACACTATACTCTTGGTTTCCGGGATTGGAACCGCGTTGTTTTCGTAGCTTTGCCGATGTATAGTCCACACTCTTATTGAACATTTTCAGTGTGTAGTAACAGCCCTGAATATGTGTAACAGTGTGACCGAAACGTCGGCAAAAGCTACTACAACGACGCGGTTCCAACCCGGATTCACTCAGTCCATCGCCTTTATTCGCACACCTCTGGACATTTTCACGAAAAGTAGTAAATGCTGTTCTTATTTCCTCTAGAGAAATGGAATTTATAGCCTCCCTAATGCAATTTTTTAATATTTGGGTATCATTTGGGAGCCTCTCAGAATACAGTATTTGTTTTATTCTACCCTAAAAGTAGAAGTCCATGATTGTTAGATCCGGGGATCTGGGCGGCCATAGAATAGGACCAGCATTAGCTATCCACTTTTCCCGAAACTTTTCCAGCATCCATTCACATACTAGCCAAGTCGAGTGAGCAGGGCAACCATCATGTTGAAAGTATGAAGAGCATCTTGCTTCATATGGCAATTTGTCAATAAACTCATTTGAAATCTCAAAATACTTGTGCTGGTTAAGCTTTCCTTCAATGAAATATGGACCAATTGTACCATAGCGGTAGGAAATGGCACACCAGACATTCACTTTTTTAAAATGCTGCCGTCTAGAATTTATTTCATAATCGCGATTATGCTTAGACCAGTATCGACAATTTTTCCATCCGAGAAAATGATATTTTTGTTGAAATTTCTATCTTGTAAAATTTTGTCACCCAAAGAAAGACAAAATTCCAACCTTCGAGATTCATCCCGTTCCTCCAACGTATGACGAATTCGAACTTTGTATGCTTTTATCTTTTTTGTTGCGATGCAATTTCCATGTCATGTAGTACTCTGAACAATGTTTTCTAATAACCTTCTTATCGTATCTCCTTTAGACAATACACTTTGCTAATTGAAAAAAAATATTTTTTGTAAATTTCCAAGATCTACTTGATTTTTCGACAATAAAATTATGGCATAAATTACTTACTATTCAAGCAGGACTGAACCCCAACTTACCGAACAATCAATATAAATAAAGTGAATAAGTAAATAAAACAAATAAAAGAGTAGTCATGGTCTATATACTACAATAATAGATAAGACCGTACAAGAAGTGACAGCAACGACTCCTACCGGCCGATCGTTTAATTACTTCGACGATAAGCGGCAGCATTGAGATTCCTCTTCTCCATTTCCACCGTTCTTCTTCTTCTTCTCCGCCTAATGCAAATAATCGTTTCTTTTTTCGAACTATCGACTTGCACTGGTTAATAAAAAGAGATCTATATGCTTGCTATATAAGTATGTAGGTATTCGGTGCGAGTAGGAATAGGTTTGACCAAGCAAAAGTGCAAGTAGGAGCACGAATAGTTGCTTCCAGCTTCGGTAGCAGCAAACAGCAAAAGAAGAAGAAGAAGAATTGACATAATCAGTGGTCCAGCGTTGATCTGCGAGGGCCGATGCGCCGAGACCACACCGGAGGTAGTGTGCGACGCACCACCCAATGCATTAATGACCATTCGATGTTGCTATAATTTATGTACTGCTCTTCTTCTTCATCGTCGTCCTCGTCGTTGTTCTCGCTGGCTTTATACGTAGCGTATTCGAGATGGTGAATTGGGAATATGTTTTTCGTGTGCTTTTAATTGTGTGCGTGCTTTAAATCTGTCTCTTTCTGGCTTTCTTCGTATAGAATAAGGATACGTGAGTGGGATGCTTAACGCACCAAGTTGATTACAGTCCCCGGTAACTGGATTAGCTCGGAAAACTTTTAATTTCAATTCGGGTACCATATAAGTAAACTATTGTACAGGGTACCTCACGAGAACTAGGCATTTTTCGAATAGACAGCGCACGCAAGGTAAAGGGCATTCAAACTGGTAGGATCCATTTCAGCTGTCACCATAGCGCGGTTTTCCTGAAGAAAATAAAGTAATAGTGATAGCAAAGAAATTTGCCGCTACTGAGTAATGGAAAACCTTTGGGAATTACACCAACAACCTTTCCACTCACAAAATTCGGGTGTGGTGTGCCCTTATATTGAATCACTATCACATCAGCTCGCTACATGAAGATGTGCGAGTATTTTTTCTAACCAAAACAACACAGCTAAAGAATGTGTGGTTGAATGGTTTCAATAAGACAGTGTAAAACGCTGATATCGAAAATTGGTTTTCTGCAAATAAATTAAAAATCAACAGTGATAAGACGTAAAATTTTCTTTTCTGTACCACAAACTCTTACATAAAGTCGGCGATAAATTTTCTTGGTGTTATCGTAGATACGAACCTGAAGTAGCATGAATTTAAGATTGTCGTCGGCTTTTTATGATGTTAGGAGGTTGAAGCACATTGCAACGCACGAAGCAGCAAAAACCGCATATTTTGCAAACTTTCACTCTCTTCTCTGCTGTGGGATACTCTTCTGGGGCACATCAGTTGGGGTTCACAGAATCTTTGTTCTACAAAAACGTGCTGCCAGATTTCTATGCAACCTACAACATACGGAACGCTGCAAAACATACTTTGCAAAGGATTTCCCTTTTGGCCTGCCATCTGGGTTCAGTATGGCAGCAGTTTGTCCAGGAGAATAAAGCAGCGTTTCTCTTTAAACGAAGTTACCACCACGTACTCTTCATGAAATGAGAGTCCCGTACCACCGTCTGACAAGCTCTCAAACAGCGCTAGTTTCTCACTTCATGGTTCAGTGTCGTATTTAAGAGTTTGAAGGCATAATCTGCATCAGCAACCAGAACTATACAGAACATTTTCTTACAGATAATTTAGTCAACACCTTTTGGGATACATTGGTTCTGACTGCGCAACATGTGAATAAGCTGTGGTATCAAATATTCAGAGCCATATATTTTCAAAACTACTTGAGAAAAATATTATACTTCAATTAAAATTAAGCCAGTCTACGTAAGAATTTCAAACTTCATGAAATATAGCCTTCCTAATTTTCTTTTGGATATTAAAAACACTTTATTAATTTCTTGCAGTATCAGTATCAATTGAAATACTCCGTGACTAAGGAATAATTAATGCGGATTGGTGCTAATTCAGTTAGCAGGTACTGTACTTCCTTTTTTCAAAACCGCGCATCGGTGCGAGGTTCTCCTTTTATTATCTTAAGTATTAGAGATATGGAACGATCCTGCGTCGTGCACAATAATTACTCGCCCAGTACTAGAGTAGGGTCATCGGGTATCTGCGTCTCTCTCGCCCTCCATTCGGACCCTACGTATATGTATATGGTCAAACGACGGTGATATTTAGTGATTTTTAATGGGCGACATTAACAAAAACGACGAAGAAAGATAACGACAACAATAAAGAGCGTCGACAGGTCTCTCGGAAACCTGAATAAATTAGATCGGGCAGCCGTACGGACAGACCGAGACCAAAACCCAAGGCTTGCTATATGTATGGGATATATAATTTTCCACTTAATTATGACAATATTTTAAGGAGTACGTGGGACATGAGAAATCGGGGATCCTAATTATCTAATTCAGAGTAAAAGGGAACGAGTTTAGTTTGTAGTAACTCAAATAGATTCTTTCTCAAGTTTATCAATACACCTTTTTTAATTAAAAAGTTGTAGGAACTGTAGCCCATTTAGAAACTGCAGAGCTAGTTAAAAGTACTACTACTAACTTCTAACCTGGGCAAATATGCGGTAACAGCCAGAGGCGTGGCGAGTGCATAAAAGTTTACACATAAAATAGAAGGTAAGAAATAAGTTATAAAACGTGCTGAAACACTTAGCATTTTCCGTCTTCCGTGAAATCACAAACTGGGTAACATCTATTAAATATTTGAATCATTAGATATGTTTCCACAGCTGTTTCAATCAAGTGAGTACGACGTGCGGAATAAATGTTTTTTAATGCCGAAAACGACCGTTCGATATCTAGCGATGTTATATTTGCTTATTTAAAATAATCTTTGAAACAACTTCACACGCACCTTCATAAATTTGTCTTAATATAAGAAAATCGGAGTCTTTCTCTAAAACACTTTCAAATTTTCGTATTACACACCAATTTGTTTCGCCTTCTACAGCGCATAACTGTGCGCGAACACCATTCACAATTTAAACAGAATCCACTAGCGACATCGAAACATTTTGTAATTTTTCTATTCCCTCCGCTAGTCCGAAGTAATTGTTGTGAATAGTTTGTAAATCTCATTTAACCTGACTATCTTGAAATATTTCCTGGCTTTTCTTGATTGCTGCAGCTTCTGTCGGATTGAATTTTAAAATTACCTTCTTTACAAAATATTTGTTGTAGTAAAACGCAGCCTGCAACCATGTTCCCCAACGAATAACAATCGGCTGTGGTGGTTCAGGTAAATCAGGACACAGTTTGTGAAATAGTCGGGTACGTTTCGGGGACTTTAGAAACACTGCCTTTGTACTAGCAATCAATGCATTTATTAGTGGAAAACATGTAGGAATCGTTTGTGCCGCAAGATTTAGAGTACGGATTTTACACGTTACATGTAAGAAGTTACCACCGTGTTATTTAAGAGATCGGCCCAAAGAACGCATGTTTGCGGCACCATCACTTATAAACATTAAGAGTTGCTTAGTTGAAACTTCAAATTTGTTCAATGAGTTCAACACCATCTTTAAAATCTTATCGGCAGTACAATTTATAACTCTTTCGGAAGCAAGTAAGAAGGAGGATGATGGTCAATGTGGTTCCATTGTACGTACCATTACATTAACCACAGAATGTTTTTGACGATCTGTTGTTTCGTCCACACACAACCACAGTTTTTTATCTTTCAATTCCGTTTTCATTCTTTTTTCTATATGTTCACGAGCAAATGGCACTACATTTCGTATCGATGTCCGACTAGGTAATTTACAGTCCGCATATTTATTCCAGAAGGAGACAAATGCTTCTTTGTCTAGTAAACGAAACGATAGATTACATAAAATAAGAGTAACACATAAGTCAAATGTAAATTTTCCTTGGTCTTGTATGACACTTTTTGCAGAAGAATGCTGTTTGCTTTTGATGTGACGTTGGCAGTGGCTTCTGGACCAACACATTAAAGGGATTTTACAAACTAGACATTGAATTTTAGCGCCATCAAAAATTAAGTCCGGCATGTCCACTATAAAGTTTTTAACTGTGTCTGCCATTGGTCGTTTTCGCGACATACCTAATTGCGACAGTTTTTAAATCAAACATAAGCGTACAATTACGAAATAAGTTACGACAGCCTACATATACACAGAACTACTCGCATACAGCATCGATTTAGTACTGACGCTGTGAACGCGTGAAATAATCGCCGACTCCGCATCACATATCTACTACACTAACTGTTACCGCTGTTTGCTCAGACTACAATCTCAGTGGTTTATTAAGATTGCAGCGATAGAAAAGATAGGCGAAAAATTCGCGGCTTGTGATTGGCTAATAAACGAGGCAAATTTACACACACGAAATATCACCAACATATCTAATGTCATTTGTCAAACATCTTTGTTGATTTCGGTTTTGTATTTATAGCTTTTTGTTGTCGTTCAGTGTAGTTTTTATAAGCAAATTGTCGCAAAAGACATCACAGTACTTACCGTAAGACAAAGATTTGTAGAAAGGGTTACAACGAGACTGAGGAATCCTGTAGGAAGAGGAATCTGTGTTGCATATTAGTAGCGAAGCTGGTTTCCTTGAAAATGGTCTCCTCACTTTGAATCAAAAAAAACCGGAGATTGTCATAAAGATACGAACATCCAAGTGTACACTGAGTGGATGAGAAATGTATGTAATGTACCTTTTCCTGAAGCAAACTCTGTTACTATCACAGACTATGCTCTATACCACTCAATTAGAATAGAAAAATTGTCTACATCTGTCTAGAAAGACGGGCAAAAGGAATTGTAGTTGACAATACTTTATTAAAAGTTTGGTTATTTGAAAAAAAATATATTGTAGCTAACCCCATTACATATGTTATTGATCAAATGGTATTAAAAAGTGGTGGTACAATTTTAAGATTGCCTCCATATCACCAGAACACAATCTCCTTTGAGCGTGAATGTGCGCAAGTGAAACATCATGTCGCCGCTAATAACGCTTATCCAGTAAATATAGTTTCACACAATTAAACAAAATCCGAAAGAGCTGTGGCGGTACAGTAATAGACTAAAGGGTGTTTCACGCATACCAAACACAATCACTGATGGGGATGTGGTATATCAGGATCCCCAGGAAATTGTTGACGCCTTTGCTAGAAAATTTTCTTCTGTTTATCTGCCACACTCCGACAGAGTAATCGAAAATGTATTCAGCAATATACCATCTTTTGACGTCAAGCCTGTGAGTGAGACTGGCCTGCTAACTATAATGAGTCACCTAGCAAATACGGACACAGCTGGTGATGACCTCATCGCTAGTTTTTAGTGAAGGAAGCACGCATAGTACTTGTCAAACCACTCTTGCTTCTTGTCAACATTTCTTTGAGATCTTCTACCTTTCCTAAGCGCTGGAATAGAGCAAGAGTTACGCCAGTTCTTAAGAAGGGAAGCAGCACTGAGGTGACTAACTATCGTCCTATATCTATTTTATCTAATTTCGCCAAGGTATATGAACAACTTTTATATTTTTCTATATTCAACAATGTACAGCCGTATATATCTGCGAAGCAACATGGTTTTTTACCTAAAAGATCTACAACAACTAACTTAGCGACAGTTACACAGTTTATAAGTGACACACTGGGTAATAGAGGGCAAGTCGATGTTATATACATGGATTTTTCTAAGGCCTTTGACGGAATTGACCATGATAGTATGCTCATTAAATTAAGTTCTTTTGGCATGTCACCTCGCCTTCGAGATCTGATGGAGTCCCACTTAAAAAGCGGTCATGTTATGTTTTCTATAATGGCTTCAGCTCATGTGAATATGCTATTACGTCAGGTGTTCCACAAGGATCCAATTTAGGACCTTTGCTCTTTGTGCTTTTCCTCGACGATCTGCTGGAAGCATTGACCTGTGATACCCTAGCTTATGCAGATGACGTGAAGGTGTACGCAAGAATTGATTCCATTAATGATATGGTTAATCTGCAAATGAGTATTGATTACGTATTTCACTGGTGCCAAGAAAATAGTCTTATATTAAATGAAGCAAAATGCACGTATGTAACATATACTCGCAAAATAAAAGGCTTGCCTACTACGTACAGTTTAAGCGGTTACCCGCTGCAGAGGAGCGAGACCATAAAAGACCTAGGAGTTACCTTTGATAGTCAACTATCCTTTAAACAGCATGTTTCGCAGACGTGTTCCTCGGTCGCAGCCATGTTAGGATTCATCATACGATCTTCGAAATACTTCACGAATCAACATCTTCTGAAAACGCTGTATAGAGCATTTGTCTTAAGTCGGCTAGAGTATGCTTCCATTGTATGGTATCCTTACTATCAATCCTACGAGGATTCTATTGAGAGAGTACAGCGAAGGTTCCTGAAATTCCTATCTTTTAGGATCGACGGTATATATCCGGTGAGGGGTATAGACTATGCCACATTATTGGAACGACATGCGGTCCGGAGTATTTCGGAAAGAAGGCAAATTTGCAGTGCGCGGTTTCTCTACAAACTTATTGACAATCAAATCGATTGCGCATATCTGCTGTCAAAAATAAATTTGAACGTCCCTCGTTTGTCTTCGCGTAGTGTTCAATCGTTTCAGCCTTTAGCTGCAAGAACTAATGTGCTGCTGAAATCGCCAGTTCAAAACATGTGTGTGAATGCAAATAAATATTATACAGATATTTTTGTCGGTGACGCGATGCATTAATTGGTGGAGTATATTTTTTTTTTTTTATATTATTTTTCAGTTATCTTTTATTAAGTATTATATTCTATTTTTCTCTTTGTATTATGTGCACATGTATTCGTATTATTATTTCGTCCTGTAATTGGGGTCTCCTGTTGGGCGGATAAAGTTTATTATTATTATTGTTATTATTATTCAGCATAACAGTTCCAGGAAATTCTTTCAGTTCTTAAAGTAACTTCACCCACAAAACACGTACAGAGTAATTCTGTTGTGTGGTATAAAATAATATTTTTCCAAATTAAATTCAGCTATTTAACACCGCTTAAATAGAATTAATTCATTAATCATCTGCATCAATTCATTTTCCTTTTTCTTTTAATTATTAATCTGGATGTTATCAACCTGCGTGATAATAGCAAAAAATATTTATGTTACCGTCTAAATTTCGAAACTATAACATTACAGTGTGGATAGGTTCGTTTCAACTTACTTAACGAACATAAGACGAAGTATAAGCGTACGAGTACGGTTTAGGTTCAAAATTTAGCGTATCACTAACCGCTCAAAACCTTCGAGAATGTCAAACGGATCATCGCGCGGCCGTTGATTTTAATTATAGCCGATGAAAATATATATTTTTATCCATCAGTTGGCGCCTTGGCATCAAATCGTTGGATCTTTTGTTGTGTGTTCTATTGTCTGGAAGGGGAAAAGACAAATAAACCGTATGCGTGAAGAAGATTACTCAGTCAGTTATGCGTAAGTTTTATAAATTTGGAACTGGAAGAAGTTGGTCGCAAAGCGTTTCGTTTAAATTTGCCATTGATAGGTTATATTTATTTACTTACGTGATATCTGAAGGAAATAAAATACTACGATATGCTGATTTTTACTTCCAGTGTTGCCTTGGGGGGTTCTTTTCTTGTTCTTATCACCTGGTGCCTTCCAACCTCTGGAGTAGTTGATTTCGTTTTTTTATTTAAAGTCACATCAAAAGTGAATTTTTACGTATTTATAGTGCAATATGATCATATAAAATGTAATCGAGAGGGTCATGTTCTTGTTTCTAATTACGTTTTAAGTTGGTTACAACTACATATGTAAAGGGTTTTCCAATAGTAACGCTCGATGTTTGGCAACGGCGCATGACGAAGTCGATAATCACACAGGTGATATCATTGGCAGCCGTATTCAGTTAGTCTCTGCATTTCAATATGGAGCGTTACACGACCGAGCAACGCGTCGAAATGGTAAAAAATTATTATCAAAGCAAATGTTCTATTCGTCAAACGTTTCGTGCACTCCGTGTAATTTATGGTGTCAACGATCGTCCTTCAGAATCCACAATTCGCCGTTTAATAAACAAATTCGAAACAACTGGGTCTGTGGCAGATCGGAAAGTGCCTGTACGTCAGCGAAACGCAAGATTCCTTGAAAATATTGCTGCAGTCCGGGAAAGTGTGCATGAGAATCCGCAATTGTCCATTCCGCGTCGAGCTCAAGAACTTGGCCTGTCTTCGACGACAACTTGGCGAATCCTGCATAAGGACTTAGGACTTCACCCTTATAAAGTGCAATTAACCCAAGAACTAAAGCCCAACGATCATAAGCAGCGGCGTGCATTCGCTAATTGGGCGCTAGAGCAGTTGGAGGTCGATCCTGATTTTGGCCGAAAAATAATGTTTAGTGACGAGGCTCATTTCTGGTTAAGTGGCTTTGTTAACAAGCAAAATTGTCGAATTTGGAGCGACGAAAACCCACGGGAGATTCATGAGGTCCTACTACATTCCGAAAAAGTTACGGTATGGTGTGCACTGTGGCCCGGCGGAATAATCGGTCCGTATTTTTTCGAAAACGAAGAAGAAGTGGCACTTACTGTCAACGGTGAGCGATACAGGGCTATGATAAGAGATTTTTTTTGGCCTTCAGTGGATGGAATCGATTTAACAAACATTTGGTTTCAGCAAGACGGTGCTACGTGCCATACGGCACGTGATACAATGACACTATTGCATGAGAAATTTGAAGGTTTCGTTATATTGCGAAATGGTGACGTTAATTGGCCGCCCAGATCCTGCGACCTAACGCCACTGGATTTTTTTCTCTGGGGCTTTCTAAAATCCAAAGTCTATGCTAACAAACCGCAAACGGTTGCTGCCTTAAAGGCCAACATTAGGCGCGTTATTGCTGAAATTGAGCCACTTTTATGCGATAACGTCATCACAAATTGGGTATCCAGGATTCAACAAACCGGGCAAGCCGCGGCGGACATTTACCTGATATAATTTTTAAAACATAATGTTAACACATGTACTTTATAATAAAAACAAAAATAGATTACTATCATTCTCACAATTTGTTTTATTGCGTTACAAAAATCGAGCGCTTCTAATGGAAAACCCTTTACATCTGACAGTTAAATCAAAGATTGAAGCTTCAAATGACGTTTGACATTTATTGACAGGCTTGACAATTCAAATTACATTATGTAGGCCTAATTTGGTATTTTGAATTATTTCAATATGGATGGTCATTATTCTTCATCTGTTCTCTCATATCTTGATCAAACACTTGCACTATCCATTGTAATAGGCATTACAAATTTCTCACCTTTTGCCATTTTTTTTTGGAAAATAAAGTATGGGTTCAACATTCAAAAGCCACGTTTTGATTCTTCAATACATTACAATTTCATGTTCTGTGAATTAACGTACGTATTGAACAGAATATCATACTTCATCCTCAAATATGGCCCATTACCATTAAGAAAATTGTCAGTTTTTCTTATATATTGTAGTGAGATGTTCCAACGTGAAAAGCGTATGTTAATATGTTGCTAAATTTATTCTAACTAATATTATATCAAAATTCGAGAGTTTTATGCGGAACTTGAATTATTTTCGATTAATATTCGAGTTCTGACATTTGATTATTTATATTATAAAAAAAAGAATAAAAATAACTCCGTTAGTGATATGTTACAGGGGAGAATAAAAATTCTAGGTTATTTTAAGTTATTTTCATTTTGAAAACGCTATTTGTAAAAATGACACGTACACACACAAAAAAACACGATGTATTTGGAAATAACCGTCAAAATCCCTTACGTCACCTGCGACATCGAGTTCGATCTCCGAAACATCAAAATTAAATATCAAGTCGTTGGATTGGCAATGCTAGGGACGACGAGAAAAACAGAAGTTAGAAACATAAACAATTCTGACTGAAAACAAACATCTTTCGATTGATATTTAGAAATTGCATTATAAAAGTTAAAATCTCGTCAAAGTTATCAGTGCAAATGTATTGAAAGGCGTTTTAAGTGAACCATAAATCATCACCAACGATTGTCAAGAATATTACATCAGTCGAAAAATTTAAAGAAGTAATTTGAAGAAATTTAATTCGAGAAGACGATCAAAGGGCTCCAAAATAAGAGGATTTTACCAAGAAGAAGAAAGAAGGAACCGTTAGGATTATACACACACACAAATATCAAACACCCGTTACTACATAACTGTAAGTAATTTAAATAGATAAATTTCATTTTCTTTTTTGTAAGGTTTTGTAAGCTTAAAATAAACATAAAACTGATTATTTCCCTATTCAAATCTTTTAACCGTTATTTGTAACATATATATTTTAAACTAAAAAATAATATGCCAAAATATTATTTTATCCACCCCCTTTAAACATCCCCTACTGTCAAATTTTCTAAATGAAAATTAATAATAATTTGATAAAAATCAAACAAGGAACTAATATATGAGGCATTTTATTTAAAATAACGTTTAAATAACGTTAAAATAAAGTTTTCGTCCACAGTAATCGAAAGCAACACAATTTGGAAATACAAAACGAAGTATAAGGACTGCATTTGAAAAAATTGTCCACTATATGTGTTCCGATAAGTTTTTTTAAAGATGACGCAATCTCAAAAATTGTTGCGTTATTATAAATGAATGTCAGATAATGCAGTGCATATGTTTTTGTTAGTAGGCGCTTTTATTAATTTAAAAATTTCAAGCGAATCGGATGTACAAAAAGCAATTGTTAAAACTTCTAAGGAGCACCGTCAGTGGACTTTTAAAAAGAATGTTTGGGAACTAAAAATCAACTCAAAAAACAAAACTAAAGAAGCTTAACGAAGACTTTTACATCATACGGAAAGCAGGTTCTGGGAGGAAAAATGGAATCTCCGACACGGAAATGGCAAAGAAAGATATTGCCTTGCTCAAGAAGCGTTGCAACATTTCGGGAAGAAAAATGGCCCAAAGCTTGGGCTGCTCGGAGTTTTCTGCGCGTAATGTTAAAAAAAAAGTTGGATTGAGGAATTTTAAGGTGCAAAAGGTTCCAGACGGGAACTAGAAAATTAAAAACGAATTTTGCTGGAAAAAATGAAGTACTGCATCATAAAGGATGAAACCTATGGTTTATGGTCAAGAAATGTGAACGAGAAATTTAAAACAGAAAAGCAGTCGCAGCTTCCCCGAATATTCCTTGTTTGGCAAGTTGTTTATAGTTGTGGCGAAAGGAGCAAGTCTTTGTCATCATGGGCATAATTAACTCTGATGTTTATGTCGAAGAATGCTTAAAGAAAGGATTACTGTCCTTTGTCATCATGGGCATAATTAACTCTGATGTTTATGTCGAAGAATGCTTAAAGAAAGGATTACTGTCATTCGTAAGCTAGCATCAGGTGTCCATTTTCCTTTAGCTCAACCTTGCCTCTTTCCGTTACAGTAAAGTGGTCTCTTTTACGGTGTTTTACGGAAGGAATAATGTGTTTTTGGTGCTCCGATGAGCAAATTCACTAAATTGTCCAGAACCCAGGCCAGTTGAAACGTATTGGGCTTTGGTTAAGAGGCAGAAAGCAACGAAGAAGATGGCCACAGATGTTAACAACTTTCAAAGAAAATGATCTGCAGCAACCCGGAAGGCATCTGAAAGTACCGTTCAAGCGTTAATGGAGGGAGTGTCAGGAAAAATAGAAAACTTTATAAAGAACGAATAATTTAAAACATGTAAAGATATGATGGAGATCCAATAGTAAGAGAAGCAAGGATAATCATTGAAATAAATAAACTAGAGCAATAGTTTCTAATTAAAGAATAGCTGCTCAGGATGATTTCTCGACTTGGTTCTTTCAAATACCCAATGCAGCGTGGAGATTGAGA
Organism: Dynastes maya; assembly: GCA_029619315.2. Lineage (NCBI taxonomy): Eukaryota > Metazoa > Arthropoda > Insecta > Coleoptera > Scarabaeidae > Dynastes > Dynastes maya. Next base: position 77,941,151 of record JAROYE020000001.1, read on the forward strand.
GAGACCACTTACCATTTATACCAAGTCTTTTTTTTCTGCTTTTCTTTTGAACGCTAATCCTAGATATAATTTTAAGAAAGCTAACCTTTCGAGATTGTATAATGTTGCTTTAATCTTACTAATCTTGATTGGTTTTCTTCGGAGAGCTTGAACGGATGAATTATATACCACCTTATATACAGTTCTTGACCCATTCATTCCCAAATTTTTTTTTCATCAAATTAAAATATCCACCATGGGTTACACATGAAATCATTGCTAATCTGAGGTTGAAGTGCTACTACCGCCGCAGGTGGATTTCCGCTAGAACTGCATGTTATGAAGAGGAATTTATAAGAATCCATATACTCTGGAAAGCACAGATTGCTCTAGCTTAATCCAACCCAAAATAAATATTTAAGAATATTCACGATATAGAGGACACATCTAGAATTCCAAATGTTATCCTACGATGGCGTTACATATGATACGCCTCAAAACATTGTTAGTGCATTTGCTGATAAGTTTACCTCTAGTATATAGTTAGTTACCTTCAGCCAGAGAAAAACAATTAGTCTGACTTATCACTTCTGTTGCAAACAATAGGGTTTCTGGTGATAACTTAATTCCATCTTTTATATTGCGTGAAACTGCATGGTTTTTGCTAAGCCGTTAGCTTTTATTATTAAGCAATTATTATTTAAACGGATACTCTAAAACTGTGGCACTGGAACACTGAAACAGTTCACTAAAACCCTTACCACAACACTTAATTCGTACTGGACGCACGTTTCGATAGCCAAGCTATCATCATCAGCAGCAAGACTGAACTAACAAGCTAAGTGAAAAACTAACCTTATAAGGAAAATAAATTATGCAATATGTAAATTTAAAATCGTAAAATTTAATGAGCCGCTTCATTGCACAGGACTATAAATAGCCTAAAGGTAAATGAGCCGAATGACGTGAGTTAATAAATCCTAGATTACAATGAAGCGGTTCATTGCACATGGTTAAAATTACAACTAAAAAGATTAAACATGATGTAACAAAGGATAAAGGCTGGAATTTAGTGGTCCTAAATCTGAATTCATTAAGTGAGTTTTGTTTTTGTAAATTTCCATGCCTTCATAACAATTTAATTGAGAAGTACTCCTTACGTTTTTAATTAACTTTATATTATCAACATTATGGTTATTTTCAAGCATATGTAGGGCAACGCTAGATTTATCAAACCTTCTGAATTTGAGATGAGCCAAATGTTCTTTGTACCTAATTTTGATTGATCTTTTTGTCTGCCCAATATACACTTGATCACAATCTTTACATGAAATTTTGTAAATTCCTGATTTATCCATGTTATCCACTGGGTCTTTGGAATTTCCTAAAAGGTTTTTAAGGTTATTGCTCGAAGAGAAAACAATCTTGCGGTCAATCTTAGAAAAGATTTTTTGAAGACCCTTGGTGTAACATGGATAAAAGGGTAATTTAACATATTTCTTATTATTACGGCCGTCAATGCGTTCTAATGTGCTTACATTTCTAATTCTTAATCTATTCTTATGTTTCCTAATAATATTATAGACGACATCTTCAGAGAATCCGTTAAAGTTAGAAATATTGATGATTTCTTTTAGTTCATTTTGATATCTATCTTTCGTTAAAGGAAAATTGAGTAACCGGTGCACCAAAAAGTTAATAGCCGAAAGTTTGTGTTCATACGAGTGATTAGAATCCTGTAAGATGAATCTATTATTACTAGTAGGTTTCCTATATACGTCTATTTCTAACTTATTTTTATTTCTTATTACTAACATGTCGAGGAAAGGAATCCTGTTGTCTTTTTCTTCTTCGTGGGTAAATTTGATTTTCCTTATAAGGTTAGTTTTTCACTTAGCTTGTTAGTTCAGTCTTGCTGCTGATGATGATAGCTTGGCTATCGAAACGTGCGTCCAGTACGAATTAAGTGTTGTGGTAAGGGTTTTAGTGAACTGTTTCATTTATTATTTATCAAGCAAGATGTCAGTGTTTCCTACTTGGTGGTAGCGTGCAAGAGTTTGTCTTGTACACAAAAAAAGCATTAAAACGGAGGTCGACAACTACAGACCAATAAGTATTTTATCTAACTTTCCCAAAGTATTTGAGGATATCCTGTTTTTCACTTTGTATGAGAACGTTAAAGCATTTATTTTTCCTCGTCAACATGGCTTTATTCCTGGCAGTCAACTGCTACTAATCTTGTAACTATTTCTCAGTTTATTTGTCAAGATTGGGATAGGCAAGGTCAAGTTTACGAGGTTTACACGGATTTCAGGAGTGCCTTTAATTTTATTAATACTTAACAAATTATCAGAGTTTGGATTAAATACATCTTTCTTAAGGTTGATTTACTCTTACTTAACTGGCAGGTGCAATTACGTCCATTATAATGGATTCACATCCAACCACTTCCTTCCGAAATTTGGTGTTCCTCAGCGGTCTAACCTGGAGCCCCTGCTATTTGTACTGTAAACAAATGACCTACTTCAAAAATGTACTTGCCTGGTACTTGCATATATGGATGACATTAAAATCTATAAATTTATTTCTAACCGGGATTAGCATACTACTGATTCCCATCGTTATATATCGTGTGATAGACCTTTAGGTCTATATGCATTTTTATAATGGACAAATTTTCAAACAATGCCTATGTATTTTCTACTGGGTTTTCGAGACCTGAACGTCTGCATTTCTTGGTATACCAAATATTATCTTTTTTATTGTGGTTCCTGGTTAACATTCTTCAATATCTTCCCTTCACGGTCAAAGTAGGATTCAACCATAAAAGTTTTACATTCTGCTTGTAGCAATTACTGTCTTATGTTCATGTAAAATTTAAATCTAATGAACCTTATCGTATGAGATTTCTAAAAATAACAAACTCATAACAAATAATACCTATTCTCATAGATTATACGCACCTATTTAGTTAGTTGGTACATTAGCGGCTAGAAAAAGAAAGATGTATAAAAGACGACACATACCGAAATAAAACTGCATTCTCTTCTTCTCTAAATCCGGCGTTCTGAAAATAAAAGGGGGTGGTACTCCGGCACGCATCTGCCTGTAAAATATATTTGTTTAGACGCAAGTAAGTTAACGGCGATGACGTATTTGAATTCTTCCTTCTTATGCGCCTCTTTTGTTTCAAAAAACGGTAGAATTACAAAACATTTTTTTCTGCTTCTTCACGTCTTTTACGTTTTCTTACGACTTTCAGTGTTACCAGTAAATATTTTCTATTCTGCTCGAGTTTTTGGTGATATTTTACACAAAAGATGGTTTGTAAGATTCCTGTGATGATAATTCAAACTTAAAGCCAGATAATATCTGTTATGGTGATCTCAGTAAAGTATTTCTAAAAAATATATAAGAAGTAATCCACCATTCACATCATAATCATCACGTAAAGCCTTGTTCTGATTTATAACCCGCAAGTTTTGAAGCTTATGTGGGCTGGACGACTTAACAGACGTACCACAGGCTGTAAACCCGACGGTAATTACCGAAAAATATACCTATACGCCTGTAAAATAACAACGAGCGTGCCCATCAACGCGAGACTAGAAATAGAACGCCTAAGAACGTTTATTAAACTGCATTAGGTGCAAGAGAATGTGCACGATGAATGCGTGTGTTCTAGCAAACGGTATGATATGTCGGTCGTAAGCATGTTAAAGGTGCCACGGGTATCCACAATAAATCCGACAGCTCTTTTCGGTGCTGTATTAGGCACGTTAACGACGGCATAATAATTAATATACAGTTACGTCGAACGACTTGTCTTTTACGTGGTTTTACGATTACTAGTTTTACTCCAAGTAGGAAAAGAGGATTTTTTAAGACCACGCATCTAAGTTACTGCAACCAACCTTGATGCAGATGTCTATGTAATAGGTTTAGGAATATTTCAATTTATATATATATAATATGTGGTTGTGAAAAACACGTAACCTCTCTTGCGTCCTCGGTTACAGATCGGTCGTCCGTATGCGTAACAGAGACGGGAAAGAGGGTCAAAAGGGAGCAAATGTACGGGACTAGCGAAAAAGGGCGAACGATATGGAAGCGCACGATTGACGTAGATCGAAAGAGGACTATTTTTCCTATAAAAAGGCGTAATTTCGTTCGAAACGTGTGCTCATGTCTGGGCGATACGTGAGATTTGTTATTTTTTTATATTCTAATTAATTATTCCTGTTTTTTATATAGATATTTCCTGTTTTTATTATTATATAAAAAAGACAATGTAAAAAAATCATCTATTTCGGTAATTACAAGCTTATCTGATAAATAGATTCGTATAATACTTGAATGGGTCCACGCTTGTTACTTATAAAATCTACAATACTACTTGTAGAGGCCAGAAAAAAATTATTTCTTTCAACTGTTCCAAGAGGATAGTCTGAAAAGTTTCATGCCTCATCATGAAGATGGCGCTACTCGCCAAATAGATTCTGGTAATATAATTGCGCGTTGAAGGATACTTTTGAAAATTTCAGCCATGTTCTACACTCCGTTCTTCTCTAACAGTCGTTTGTGTCAGTTGAGTTAGTGTTTCTGTAAAAATAATAAAAACCCTTGCATTTGAAAGGCAGTATTAAAGCCGAGATGGAGGCTGTTTACAGGGAGTCTTCTCTACACCATCATTTGCCGCAGTGAAACTTTGGCCAGTTGAATTTAAACGTGGTCGTACCAGCTTGGTTGACGATGAACGTTCGGGACGGCCAATATCTGCAATCACTACCGATAACATCGGAAAAGTTCACCAAATTATGCTAGACGACCGTCGTATTAAGGTTAGAGACACAGCAGAGGCTGTGGGCATTTCGAAAGAACCTACTTATCACATATAGACTGAAGATTTGGCCATGAAAAAGTTAACTGCAAGTTGGGTCCAGCGCTTACTCACTCAGGACCAAAAACGCATTAGAATGAACAGGCAGGATTTTTAAATTTTACTTCACACCACTTGTTCTTGTGAGATCGTACCACGAAACTTTGATACGAATTGGTAGTTATTGATGGCGCTCGATTGCTATCTATCCTATGAGAGAGTTATGAAGATTCTTTCAGTTTGTTGATGAAAGGTGTTATTGATCTGGGAAAAAATTGTTCCGTCAAGGTTTTGTCAAAAGAACTCAACTAACAACCTGCTTATTATCCATTTGGTTGTCCGATAAATTTGATGTTCTTCTTCTTTAACTTTATCAATGCAGGAGTATACATTTTTAACTCTCAAATCCGGAATCTGTACTGGTAAATGGATAAATTGATCACACAACCATTTGGGAAGCAAATAATTTGGAATCTTCATGTTGAAGACAATATGTCTCGTATTCTTTCCTAGTGTGTGTTTATAGATTACGTTTATTTTATAAAACAATTTTAGTGTCTACATGTGAACACTTAATTTGAGTCATATAAAGTTAGTATAATTATAACAAATTTTGAGGAGTTTCTGAAGAAGCTAATAAATCTTGCAAAAACATACACTCGAATAAAGAAATTTGGTCTTTCCTTTGCTGGTTTTCCCATGATTCCTGCATGCTATTTGCATAGTGTCTAGATTAAAGTATCACACGTTATGCAATGACATCTCAATCTTCGATATCTCATACTAATCAACAATAGTCATTTCGAACACGTTTTCCGTCCATAAAATAGCCTAAAAAGCTATTGAATTGCGTGAGACTTAACAGGCATTCACACAATTAAAGAATTAATAGTCTGTAGAAAGTAGATTATCAGTCACTACAACGGTAATAGGGATACGGTTGAAAATACGTTGGTAAGCCTGTAAAGCTAGGCTTTACGTCAGATAGGACGCGTATTATGTTGGTAATTATCAATATCCTTCACGAATTTAGTAATTAAACAATCAAATGTGTACATACATACAATATAAAGAATGATCGAAAGATAGATAAGTATAGAATGAAAATTAAAGAAAAGGGAAGGGGAAGAAATGAATATAGATACGTACGGGAAAGGAGAACAAAAACAAACGAACAAGGAGAACGAATACGAACTATTAAATAGGAGGAGAAGCGAAGAATGAAGTGAGCGATGAAAAAAATTAAACCAACAACAACACAACGACAGAATTGTAATTGCCTATCGGTTGGTATACCTGCGTGGTGTTGCGCGTATGATGCTCGCCTGAGTAGAATGAGGTTTATTTTTAAGACGAACTAACAAAATAAAAAGCAGAAAAAAAACCACGAACTACAAGAAGGAGAAAGATAGGAAGAAAAAGAGAAAGACGAAGAGAGAGAGAGCGACTAAGAAGCTGAAAATCAAACAACATTAAAAACATTATTAACGTGCCTGTCTCGTCCGGCCATTAATGTAAAAGATAGGCGCATATATAGATATACATATATATGTATGTTGGTAGAAGGATGCCCGGTGATCGTCAAAGAGACACGCCAGTCGGGAATTTACAATTTTATTGTTGGTCATTTTCATTATTAAATTACCGCCGCGGTCGTATTTTACGCCGTATTTGGCGATTTTTTCCGTACCGTTGAACGGACGGACTAGCTAATAACAACGGAACCAAGACAGACCGACCTCGCCAACTTCCAACATCGACGCACTGTTCCAAAAAGGAGTATCACAACAGATCCTTACGCGTAAATATACGTATACATTATCTTAAAAGATCTTCATAGCCGCAAGATTTTTCGAAAATATATCCATAACTGAAGTGACAAGAATTATAGCAAAATAGGATAGGGTCAAATCTGGGAAATTCAACAACTTTTGCTTTGGTTGCCAAGAAATTTTATTTCTTTGCGTTTTTTTGATACCTCGGTAACCAGCAACAATATACAGCGTGTCCACCTAGTGCGTGGACGGATGATAGTTCCCTTCCTGAGCAATTTAGAGAAAATCTTTTCGAATGAAGATTATTCGGAAATAAATGCTGCACAACATAACATTATATCCAAGTATACAAGGTGTTCAGTTTCCGCTGCGCACGATACAAGTTCAGTTATTTAAATGGAACGGTCTGTATATTATTATGATTTTGGATGCCTCTCTTCAATTCATGTCAACTTTCATCAATATTTCCTATATCAATCTATCTATACAATATTAGTGAAAAATAATATTGTTACCTTTTTCTGTCGTCTTGATGTCCACTGTGACAATTTGCAACCGGCCTAGTAAGCTGCGTAGAATTGCAACATCAGCAACGCTTCCATTGTACATTCATTCAGCCGTCGACGGTGTTGTGAATACGTTGACGTATACTTCGAAAATGATCGTTCGACATCCAGTGAAGTAAGATTTGCAAATATCAGATATTCCTTTTTTTCATCTGGGCACTCTTGATTTTCAGTTATAGACCGAAGCTTTTGTAAATCGGGATTTTTCGTTAAAATTGCGCCAAATTTTTGAGCAACATCGACTCCTATAGTGTTCGTCAAGTTTTCTAGAGCGGCTTGTAAATTGTTTATGCAATTTAATGCGTCTCGTGCAGATAAGTGATTGTTTTCTAATTGCTCAATAGCTTGTACAACTTCAGAATAGTTCATGGAAATTTCATCTATTTATTGTTGAACGTCCGAATTGGAAAAAAGTTGCTGACTATCTCGAACTGCTGCAGAATCATTTGAATCAAGTGTCAAGATGACATTTTTCACTTGTGAAAAAATATTTCTGATAGTAAGATACTGGCCTGGAGCCATGTTCCTCATCGCGTTATTACACGCTGAGGTGGTGGTGGTAATTTCAATACACGAATGTGTTTGGGAGATTTGATGAGCACTTTTTTGGTAGATGCTATTCACTTATCCACCATCGGATACTTCTTTCGAATGGTTTCTGCTACGAGGTGACATGCATGTTACGTGGAGAAGAGTCGGAAAGTATATTTCCAACATCCTACCAACTCTCAGCATTGTTGCGGCTCCGTTAGTAACGAACATTGTGACTTGGGTTCCTGTGATACAAAATTCTCTCAACGAATCTTTTATTACCTTGACATCGGTTTCTGCATTAGTTTCCTGAATCCTTCTACTGGATAACAACAATGACGCTGGTGGACCATCACGTTTTAAAGGACGCGCTACGATATGAATGACGCTGTGTTTCTGAGCATCAGTTGTTTCATCCACACATAGGCAGATTTTCTTATTTCTCAACTCGTCTTTTATACATTCCTTTACTGTACTTTGCACACGTGGCAAATTGTATCGTAATTGCATAGATGTTGGTAGCTTCCATGAGGGAACGTACTTAGCCCAAAAAAGCATTACTGCACATAAGTAATGTTACACGGTCTTTTAATACCTTAAAACCTGGTGCAACTTTTTCATTTTATGGAATAAATGTTTTCTTGGACATTTTTTTCCACCAATGATCGGTCTCGTTGGCATTAAAAACTTGATGCGGTGAATATCCACCCTGTTCAATAACTTCTTCCTTTGGATAAGTTTTTGCTGTTTCTATGTCAGCTGATGCGCTCTCTCCTGGTATTTTTAGGTTTTGTAGTGAAAAACGTTTTCTAAAACGGTTAAACCACCCTTTTGCTAGCAACAAAGTCAGGGTTAGTTGCAGATTCTCCATTTTCCATTAAGTAGTTGTAGATTTTTAAAGATTTATGTTTAATAACATTGGTGTCCAGTGGAATCCGTTTTTTTAAACATTCTTCAGTCCAGATGTTAAGAGCCTTTTCCATCTTCACAATTATAGATGCTCTGGGACGAAAAGTCATATTTGCGGAAATAGAGGTACCAGCATAAACGGTAACTTCATTTTTTTGTATACTCCGGATTGTTGCTTCATTTAAATCTAAGGTTTCTGCGACATATGATACTTTTTCCCTCTTTTCGAACCGATTCAAAATTTATAATTTTTGTTCTCGCGAGATGAAATGTCTTTTAAAAGGCATTTTTTTATTTCCACCAGACATAGTTCAGGGCTATAAATTAATTCACAAAAATGAAAAACATAATTACCATATTTAAAAAAGGTTGAATAATACGCACCCGAAAATTTGTAATCAAGTAAAAAGAAAAACACAAAATTTTGAAATCTACTTAATACTCGGCGAACAAAAATTCAATAAATTACAATATTCTGCAGGCAAATACGTACAAGCTGAAATGACAAATTTCTACTGAGATATATTGTGCACTTAACAGCTCTTACTCCGAGAGATGGGATTCCCCTAATTTTGAATTTTGCCCTTAAAAACGTTAAGCGTTATATGGCGAATTAACTAATTCTCAAACCGTGTTAGAATGAAACCATGTTCTAGGATGCCGCGTTGTATGGGGATTTTCCCCAATCCTCGAACCGTGTTATAGAAGTACCGTGTTATACGGGGGTTACCTGTATACAATTTAATACACTCAAAATACAAAAATAGAATTAAATTAATGATTCAGCAACAAATAATACAATAGAAGGAAAATAAATTAGGCCAAGAACAGGATCAAATCGCCCACGATACCGAAAGCCCGAGACGAAGATAGAGGATGCGAAAGAAAACGCAATACTTTAAAAAATTGAAATTGCAGAATAGAGTTCGATTTGTTATCGCTCAGTACACAGATACACATTTCTTTGTTCGAATGCAACTAATACGTAATAAGTAATTTCAAGAATATTAAAGAAAATTACAGGTGACAAACGAAGGAAAAACAAATCTTCCCACGACCATAAATACTTGACTGGCGTATAGTTAAGTGAGTAATATTTACGTCGCTTATGTATGTATAATGTACGGCGTATAGTGTCCGCGTGTAATTTAAACGACATGATTTGTCGATTTGTACCGGCTGGTTTTATGATGCAACGATAATGTACGATTTCCATTGTTTGCGCATCGCCACTCCGCTACGGAAGTGTTCGGGCGCACCTGTGTAAGTACATCGCATTTCACTAAACGCACCAACGAGACGAGACCGTTTCGATTATTCTATAATAGACTAAGAACTGTAATAGCAATATCCAACGCACTAGGTATTACTTTGTTGTTGTCAAGCTCGTTGTTTTTGTTGCGGAAGAACCTCCCCCGTCTCACTTTCAATTATTACACTCGTTGCAAGTTTCGCGGAACGAAATAGAAAAAAGAGAAACAAGAAAAAGAAATACGGGACATCCGTTCTTCTTACAAGAAAGGGCGAGCAAGTTAGAAGTCGTAAAGTGGGTAATTACTAACATCCATTAATACAGAGTTATTTAAAATTTAAACTATGTACATAGCCATTTATTTAAATACACTCCTTGTTTATCCGGTTATTTCTGATGTATTATCGCAAAATTACATTATGTTTGGCTGCTAGTCAATGGTACATTGATGATTAACTATTTCAGAAAGGTTCTATAAGCAAAATATTTTTCATTGATTTCGCGACTACCAGGAAATCTTCGTTGTCAAAAAATGTACTTACTGGAGAACGTTGACAGTAACTAATTTGGAACAGCAAGCAAGTGATCGCACAACGTCAGGGTTCAGCAGAATTATACCGAGCAAAGCGCTCAAAAGTAAATAATACTCAAATCACTGTTTGATCATGCTTTCGCAGATTTTTATTTCTGCTTCATTGGAATAACACTAAAAACGTTTGCAACTTGTGTGAATTACTATAAAACTCTAACATGAACATAAAACATTATGAAGCAGTTGAAAAATTTAAAATTTACTTTAAATTCGATTGACGACTAGAGTTGCTTAATTTGCACCAACAGCCAGTGGCTGGCGCATAAAAGTTTACACAAAATAAATGGTCAGAAATAAAATATAATACGTGCTCAAACACTTACCGTCTTAAGAGTCTTCCGTGAAATCACAAAGTGAATAATGTCTGTTAAATATCTGCAACATTAGATATGTTTCCACAGTTGTTTCGGCAAACCGAAGAAAAAGTGTTTTTGTATGCCGAAAACGAACGTTCTACATCTGGTGACGTTATATTTGCGTAATTAAAATAATCTTTGGAACAACTTAACGGTTCTGTTGACGCACCTTCACAAATTTGTCTTAATGTGCCAAAATCAGAATCCTTCTCTAAAACACTTTTAAGCCTTTCTAGAACACACAAATTTTTTGCGTCTTCTACCGCGCATAGCTGTGCGTGAACATATTGCATTATTTGCAGAGATTCCACTAACGACACCGAAGGATTTTGTAATTTTTCTATTGCCTCCACTAGTCCGAAGTAATTGCTCTGAATAGTTTTTAAATCCGTTTTAACCTGACTATCTTGAAATTTCGACTGGCTTTCCTTGATAGCCGCAGCTTCCTTTGGATCGAATTGTAAAACCCCGTTCTTAATATTCTCAAAATATTTATGATAATAAAACGCGGCCTGTAACCATGTTCCCCAACGTGTAAGAATAGGTTCTGGTGGCTTAGGCATCCGGGGGCACAGTCTGTGAAATTTGCGTATACGTTTTGGGGATTTGACAAACACTGCTTTTGTATGCGCTATTAAAGCGTCTACCTCAGGATAACATTTTCTAATACTATCTGCCACATAACTGAAAGCATGAATTTTACATGTAATATGTAACAAGTTAGCACAATGTTTTTAAAGAGACCGGCCTACAGAAAGCATGTTTGCGGTACCATCACTCATAAACATCAACAGTTGGTTTGTTGAAAGTTCAAACTTCTAACACTAACTTGGAAGTTACTTCGGCAGTACATTGTTGTACTCGTCTGGACGCTAATAGAATTGAAGGTGACCATTGATGTGGGTCCATTGTACGTACCATTACATTAACCACAGAATGTTTTTACGATCTGTTGTTTCGTCCACACATAATCACAGTTTTTTATCTTTCAACTCCGATTTAATTCTTTTTTCAACATGTTCACGAGCAGATGGCACAATTCTTTGTAACGATTTTTTAGTGTTATTCTGATGTAGCGGAAACAAAAATCTGCGAAAGCTTGATCAAACAGTGATTTGACCGTTTTACCCAATCTAATTCTGCTGGACCCTGACGTTGCTAGTATCTACCTTGAGGTAATAACTACTCAATAATATTCTTGATATTTCAAGAAAGGTAACAGCTAAAGAAATGTGTCAATATGAGAACATGGACAAGTTTTTAGCAAATAGTAAATTATTAAAGTATAAGCATTAGTGGACTTAAGTGCTACGTGAAACTCTCACCAGCAGTCCAAACTAACACTTTTTAAATAAGGATCTATATCCCAAACTTACACCCCAAAAGATTTTGAGAAAGAATCCTTTATTAGTACTGTAAAGTATAACAAAAAATAGCTGTTGTAAGAGCTTGTACTACAGTTCAGATTGAAATTTTGAGAAATAAACGTTTCTTAAAAAGGATTGTTTAAGTGTCTTAATTTTAAAATGATTATATTTAATTTTGACATTAAAGACTGACAATGATCAACCCATTTTAGTGAAGAAGTTAGTATATATCGAAGACCTAAATGCACAAATTATCATCAAATAGATACACAAACTATCTCTACAGGGCTTTCCACGCAAACCGCTCGTTTAAGGTTTAAAAGAAATGCAATAAACGCGTCCGCTTCATTACAACAAATTATTTCTAGACGCATGACCAACTTCATTATTTGTAATGGAATGACATGTTTTTATTATCTTTTTGGATTCCATAGATTGTTATGAAATGATTTGTGTTAAGAATCCCTACCTCTAAAGTCAACTGATTTTAAGTTATTTTAATTTGTGTGTTTCTTTCTTCTTTTACAATATATTCTTTAAAATTACGTATCAAAAATACAATTTATGAAATCTATAATTTTCCTTGGAATTTCCTACGTAATTAAAATTATGTCCACGGCGAGGAATCGAACCTCACATCTCCTGCTTGCCGGGTAGGCGTGTTAACCACTACACTATGAGGACTATGTACTACCCGGCAAGAGATGTGAGGTTCGATTCCTCGTCGTGGACATAATTTTAATTTCATTAATTAATTACGTCGGAAATTCAAAGGAAAATTATAGATTTACAATTGAATTAATTTATATCATACTTATACCTGAGACAATGGAAACCTTTAATACATTCCAATAATAATATTCAATTCGAAGAAATCGATTTTTTCTTGGAGTTCACTGTATATGAGTATACTACCGTGAGCAGAACTGCAATTACCATCGATATTAGGTGACCCTACACCCATCTTGTATAGTTTAGGAGCTATAAGCAATTATTTACATTACAATATCGCTATTTTATACGGTTACTAAATGCGTAAGATAATAACCGACCTTATTTATTGTGTATTCACCGACTAACGTAAGTTGCCAAGTCTTGTTTAGTACGCGGTACATGCGCATAATTAGTATTAAACATGCCCTCAATCGCTACGATCCTCTAGGGGAAAACCGTTCTTTCTTGCCATCTCCGCTTATAAACAGAAAAGACGGCAAACGCGCGCGTTCCGTAATAAGTTAGAATCGCTATTGCGGGCGAATATGGCAATCGTTCGGCTCTTAACCGCCAGCGAACGGGTAAAAGTAGTAATAATTCATTAAAGTTTCCGTATTAAATAATTTTCGAATAGGTTAGCCGTACGTTATATAGCAAGTTATATGTACGAGGTTCGCTTTTATATATACGCGACGGATTTGAAATTTACAATCGCTGCTTGGTAATAAATACTTCTTTCATATACACATTGGTATATACATGTTGGGTACACATATGTATCCTTTACCACTGCATAGATATAAATATATTTGCATGATTTTCCTCGTCGCTATCGCTCCATTAGAACACCAAATATGTATCTAAATGTATACCTAACCTATACTTACGTTGCAGCTAAAACGCGTACTGGTGGTGAATGTTGATCGGCTACGCATTGTGATTACCTAATCCAGCAAAAATTTCGAATTTAAGTTGTATTTTATTCTGTTCTGATTAGCACCATTTCTAGTTCGGCAGCACATACAGAATATTGTAGATTAATAGGTACTAGTCTGCTAAATATAGAGTGTTGTAATACGTAGTCTCACTAATGTAAAAGTTTAGAAAAATCTGTTACAACGAAAATTGAGCACCGCGTTGCCATTAAATTTTTAACAAAGGAAGGGCATACGCCTAATCACATTAAACAACGTTTAGACGGCGTTTATGGTGATTTATCTACTTCATATTCCACTGTAAAAAAGTGGACAAAATGTTTCCGTTTGGGGCAAGAATCCCTTGAAGACGATGAGCGCCCCGGTTGGCCAAATGAACTGATAGCGCCTTAAAACATTTTAATTATTGAAGAAATGTGTGTTAGCAGATCGTCGTTTGAAAGTGAAGGAATAAGCAGTGATGTCTAACATTTCTGAAACAGGCATTCGCCCTGCTCTCCAACGTGAACGTCGGGTCGAAACCGATTTTGGAGTCCATTTTCAGAGGAGATGAAACAATGATTTTATATTATGATCCTCTATCCAAAAGGAATCGATGGAATGGCGACGACCCGATGAGGTCGTCCCAGAAAGGCGAAAGTCGTTCAATCAACGAAAAAGGTGATGGCCACAATATGTCAACAGCACATATTAGTAGTAGTATAGCTATGAGAGTTCGGGGCCTAAATTCCATAGAGGTCCAAATTCACTTTTTATCCTCACTACTTCTGGCTATGATGTTATAGGCCCCGCCCCTTTTGAAACGCGTACGAAGGATATACTTGGCTTGGTTAAGGTGTACTAGTGATGATACGATGGTTTCGGGTGATTCGATTTTAACGTCGAAACGGCGGTAGCTCTTACGGGGGCTGAGATACCGCTCAGGGATGCAGATGATGAAAAGCCGTTCAAGACCCGTTTAAAAGCCGTTCCTTAATGAATGACTTTTGAACAGGGTCTGAACGGCTTCTGAACAGGTTCTGAACGGCTTTTGAACCACTGGCCGTCCATAAGGTATGGCTGGCCGTTCATTAAGGAACCGCTTTTCAACGGATCTTATACGGCCTTTGAACAGGTCTTGAACGGCTTTTGAACAGGTCTTGAACGGCTTTTGAGCGGCTCCTGAACGACTTCTGAACAGCTGCAGCACAGCTTATAGTTCTCGTCGGAACTTGGTACTCCCACATGTATTGCGTCACCCGCATCCCTAAGCGGTATCTCAGCCCCCGTAGGAGCTACGGCCGTTTCGACGTTAAAATCGAATCACCCGAAGCCATCGTATCATCACTAGTACACCTTAAGGCCTTTTTGGCATCTTACGCGTTTCAAATTTCCCACCAAGCCATCAGTACATCCTTCGCACGCATTTCAAAAGGGGCGAGGCCTATGACATCATAGCCAGAAGCAGGAGTGGTGGGGATAGACAGTGAATTTGGACCCCTATGTTAAATCTTATGGAATTTTGGCCCCGAAGTCTCATAGCTATACTACTCATATTCTTTGTTACATAAATTGAGGGACAATATTCGTGCAAAATGCTGAGGAAAATTGATAAAAGGTGTTCGATTATTGCACGACAATGCATCCGTCCATACTACCGCCATTTCTCAAGTTGCTATCCGCGAATGCGGCTTTCAAGAATTGGAACATCCGCCGTGCAGTCCGGCCATGACTCCAAGTGATTATTATTTATTTTCTCATTTAAAGAGAGACCATAGGGGATATCGTTTTAAGGGCCCCAGTGAGATGCAAACAGTTGGAATACAACATTTTGAGGGAAAAACTTCAGATTATATTTACGAGGGTATGGAATTATTAATTGATCGTTGTAATAAATGTATTGAAGTTGGGGGAAATTATATTGAAAAATAAAAATTGTTATATTTAGCAAGTTTATTTTTTCTATATCAAGCCGAGAATTTATGGAGCCTACTACCTACGTCCTACTACTCATGTCTAAGCGATGCATGCTTCTGATCTCTTTCTGGTTGTTTCCAGCCGCTTATATAGCCTCGGATTCCAATTTCCTTGTTCCTGGCATTTTATTGGTTATATATAACTCCAACCAACGATAGTTCCGGTGAAACGGCTATATAACTCCCCTACTTTCCATTTTCTTCATATATCTATATATAAAGGACATTACAAAATGTCCATAGAAAAATGTACAGTATAAATTCAATTGTATTTTTGTCATAATTTCGTAAATTAAGTATCATTCGGTAATAAGTGGTCAAGTTCGAAAGTAAAATTCGGCATTCAAGAGTTGCCGGTAATGTCTAAGAGAGTTACGCTTTATAATCAGAACTTGTATATTGCATTATACACCGTAATATGATATTTATAGAGTAAGAAAAGCTAATGGAAATTCAATTTAAATACTGTATCTTTGAAATATGTATCCTAATTGGCGGTGTTTTAACAAATGCTATCGCGAACAAAGGAGCGAAGGGACGCAAAACAATCTTTCAGTTTAGTTCAAATTGCTATTGAGTTACGTATTTGGCTGTGTCTAATTTGAGAGGAAATCTAAATGTTTTAGTGTGCAAATGATTTTTCGAGAGTAAGGTAAAGTCGAGCTTTTTTAATTTTAATTAATTTTTTGTAAAACGTCATTAATTATTGCTATTAATTTTATTTAAACTTTCTAAAGAGTGTCTATGAGACACTCGCAGACGTACTGACCGTCAGAAATTAAATTCATTTAATTTAGAAAACAAATTTCTCCGATTATAACATTTTAACAACCTTCCTTTTCTAATTACTAGAGCCCGCTAACAGGGAGCCGTGCCATAGCCATACCTGCCTAGTATACAAAAGCAATATTAAGAAAATAGAAAAAAATAACAGAAGTAATACATAATTATAATATGTGAAAAGTAGTGAAAGACTCACCCTTCTAAGCAGCCTTGGCTACGGAACAGTAAAACTAGAAGCACCATTATCAGTATTAACATCATATGGATAAGAGTGGCAAAAAGTTGACATCATTAGATGTGTTTCCACAGTTGTCTCGGTGAGCGATTTTCGCCGTGGTGAGAAAATGAGTTTATATTTTGAAAAAGAGCGTTCAACATCTACCGATGTCATACATGCATCATTAAAGTACTCTTTGTACTTAGTCAGTGGATTATTCGATACACCATCAGAAATTTGTTTTAGTGTGCTAAAATCGGGATCTTTCTGTAGCACACTCTCGAAGTTTTCTAAAACGCGATTATATTTTGCGTCATGTATAGTCAGTAGCTGTGTATGCACTCCGTCCATAATTTGCAGAGACTCCAATAATGATAACGATCTATTTTGTAATTGCTCTAATGCGTCAGCTAATCCTTTATAGTAGCTACGAATATTTTTTAAATCTGTTTCAACGGAAATATCTTGAAATTTCGACTGGCTCTCCTTAATAGCTGCAGCTTCGGCAGGATTGAATTGTGCAACAACACCTTTTACTATTTTGAAATGTTCAGCATAATAAAAAGCTACCATGTTCCCCAACGTGTAAGAATTTGGTTCGGTGAATTGAATTTTTTTTTACAGTCTGTTGTCTCGTCAACACATAACCAAAGAAACTGTTTTTTCAATATACGTTTCATTTTCTTTTCCACGTCATCGCGTACAAATGCAACATGCTTACGTGCCGTTTTCTCCGTTGGCAACCGCAACTCGGAATTGTATTTGTCCCAAAAGTCCTTAAACGATTGTTTATCGAGTAAGCCTAGTGGCAAATTACAGTTTATCAACATAAGAATTACATAAAAAAATGCACTTCTCGGTTGCATGCCCAATTTTTTAGCCTTCGACATGTTCACTAAAAACTACAATTAATAACTACGTCTGTATCAATGAAATCAAAACGCACTACACTAAATAATAACTACAATTAATAACTACGTCTATATTAATAAAATCAACACGCCCTATCCGCTATCCAATGCTAAACTGAACTGAGTGATGATGATTTGTCGTGGCGTATCATAATCGACCAGCCCTCCTCGCCCACCTAAACACAGTCAAACCGCCGCTGCAATTACTCTCCAGTTACCGGGCTCTACTAATTACTATGACAATTGTCTATGTTCAATTGAATTTATGACAAATATACTTATTATTATCATTATAAGATGAACTCCTTATAGTAACATTGCATCTAAGTGAGAAAACAAAAAAAAAGAACAAAATAATGCCATTATTAATAAAACGTGAAAATAAATTATCTAAAATAACACACTAAAATAATAATATTCTAAAATAACACCTTAATTTTTAATCAGTATTTTATTTCTTCTATCTTTAAGTAGCATGCCGTAGTAGCATTGTGATACGTTAAATACATTAATTATTTCAGGTTCAGAAAGCGCAGATCAAATTTAGTACTTGAAACTCTGCTCTCGTTCCTATCTTGAACATTATGAAAGAGAGAAAAAAAACTAAAGAAACATGCAATTTATTATCTTCTGTTTTCGCTTCGAGTCGCAGGTACATAAGTTGGGAATCGAAGATAGATATTTATAGAGATAGACCGCCAGATACACGGGCAGAAATAAGAGGAAAGTAAATAAGGCATACACTCCCTCTAATTAATTCCCATGTCGCACATAATATCGTTTCGGAATAATTACCGACCGAGTAGCGTGTAGTTTCCGAATGCTGTGGTTCTTGTTGTCGTTGCTGCTGCTGCTGTTGTTGTCGTTGTTAGGTATTGCTGCTGCTCGGTATATTACTCGCGGTTAGTAATAGTTGAGTCGCTGATGCGAGCTTATATTAAGTGTATGTATACGCATAGGGATAAAGAGGACGACAGAGACACAAAATCGTCGTCGGTTTTAGTAGGTTTGTACTGCCCATTATGGATGTATCTATCCGTAATATACAAACACGGACCAACGAGAACTAGGTATATAGATACAGTTTCGATTCAAATGGGGAGAGTTCAGAGTAAAACCAAAGCTTAAGGTTTACAGTTTACCGTTCCTCATAGCCAGTAATAAATCTTTGGCAAATCGAGTTAGCGGTTGGTGTTTCCAATATTATACTTCTGGTTATACCACGCTTCGATAAATACACAAAGAGAATTTCATAGAAATATCGTTAGCTCAGTTAGTGACAGCGTCTCTAAATGTTGTGATTAACTTACAAAAATTGCATTTGTCCGCAGATGATCTGCCTATTCTTATATTTTTGACCTTTGAAGGGCATCAACCAATGCAAATTTATTTAATCATGAAAATTCTATAATTCTTCTCATTTGGTAGTAGTTTGTTGGTACGATAAAATCTATAAAGAAGATAATCTGGTAGATTTGCATTTCTCAAAAGCATCCTTGGAAAAGATTCCTGTTCAGAGATGAAACCTTTTAACAATTGGCGGCCATATTTCTTCATTAAACAGTCCTTTTTATTTCTACTTCATAGTAGAACGATTTGGTTTTGATTTTTCGACATAATCACCATTTCTATCCAAGCATTTTTGCAGACGGTGCACCAACTTCTATATCCCCATGTCGTAAAATTCTGCCACCAGTCCTTTCAAAAATTTTTTCAATTGTGGTGTTGGAAATCTCAGGAATCCGAAGAGCGAGTTGACGAATGGTGACCCTCCGATCTTCAAGCAGTATGCTCTCGGCCTTTTCAACGATTTCCTCTGAAACTGATGGTCTTCCGCTCCGCTCTTCATCGTGAATTTCCGTCCGACCTCCAGTAAATTTTCTCCATAAATTTCGGTTAATTGACGATGAATGTCTATAGGTGCAACCCTTTTCGCGTTTAAAAAACGTATCACAGCGCGAATTTCGCACCTGGCGGTAACGGCGATCGGGAATTCCATCTCGGACGGCTGCTTTGCCAACACTGAGTAGCGTAGCGAGACGGGAGTGGTACGTATATAGAGTGGGAGAGCTGCTGCACACGTCAATGTTGTCGGATTTCGCCTAACACGTCGTAGGGCTTTGGGAACCTTATTTTAAGATCATCCCTCGTATTATTACATCAAAAATTAAAATCAATAGCTTTTTATCTTACATTTGAAAGGACTTGAAGCTTTTAAATCAATTTTTTACGCTGAATTTTAATAACTTTGTAAAAATAACCGGTGCAGTCGTAGATAAAGGTTCTAAGATTGTATTTTGGAAAAAAAATTAAAATCGTTCGGTCCATTTTTCACCTAGAGTGGCACAGATTTACATGTAGTTTCCTATACCACAACCTGGTAAAGAATGCCCTTAAATGTTCATATTTTATTGACTTAAGTAATTAATTTTTGCAAAATAAAGACAAATGTATCTCGTTTCTTTCCTTGAGTCCAATATGTACAAAGAGAAATATTTCATTTCCTTTAAGCGGATATTTGAATAAAAAAGATATAGATAATTATTTCGTTCGTCAACTTAATATTCGCTTATCTTAACGTAAACCTTTGTTTTTTCGTTCGTTAGTTCTCCTTTTGCTTTCCTCCGTTTATGCAAATTAGAACTGGAATCCATCGCATTTGTAAAATCTCTCCTTACTCTTTTACATTCAACAATATAAATTATCGGCGTGGATACCGACTCTGGTGTATAACGAACTCGAGGCGTAGGCCTTAGATTATGCAAAAATGTCCGACAATTAGCAGCGAAAAATTCATACAAATGCACGCACGCAAACGATGGATACCTCCTTTTTTACCATCTCCCTCGGCGCTTCTTCATGCTGCAGGACGGCGAGGACGATGGAATCAGAGTGATAAGGCCGAATAGTCCGTTTCTGTACAGGAGAAGCGGCAGGTACCTCTACTACACGCATGGTTGTACCTTACGACGTAGCTTACGTATAGTAGCGTGGCCATGGGCATAGGTATATGAACGCCTACGCCTCGCTGATTCGCCAAGATATTATTAATTAATGGATAAGAAAAAGGAAAAAACAAAAACGAGAGAGACGACGGTCGAAAGGCGAGGTATAATGGTATTCATTAAGAAACACACATATTTATGAGCTTCGGAACAAATTTAATTAGAGTATACGAGTAGACATGGCCATGATACTGGTTTTAGGAGAGGTTTAGGAAACACGAACGGACGTTGGAACAAAACAGAAACAAAATGTTGTTTTGCATACGCATCTACATATTATTATGGTTTTTAGTTGAATTAACCTTTTCAGAACGGTTTTTGTTTATCAATTTTTCTAACATTTACGTTTTCTTGTATACTACTGCAAGTTTTGTAAGGCGAAGCAATTTTGATGGCTGTCCTTCGAAATTTTCCTAGTTCAAGAGATTATCCTTGAGTAACATTTTGTTGTGTTATTATTATGATTTCAAAAAAGAATCCCTTAAACAACAAAGTTAAGGAAATAATTTTCTGATTGTATTGCTTGGATATCCGAAACCCGGATCCGGATCCCCTATCCGGTTTTCTCTACTTATATTATAATTGTCTCACTTGTTCCAATCCGGAAAAGATTCAAGATTATTTTGCAATGTAGAAAGTACTTAATAAAGAAAATATTGAACTTATGTTATATGGAAAAAATGCAATAGTTTTTAAAATCTGTGAACTCAGACTAATACTCAATTTCCATGCTCGCAATTCAACGTTATTGTACATTACATAAGTCTTCAATAAAACGGGTGATTATTGCAGCTATATTGTTTGATAATTACTCGATCTATTGTAGGTTTTCACAATTTACTACAAAATTATCGGAGAAGGGAACTGTATCCACGTTATCGGATAATGGATTAGGATCCGAAATGTCGGATAAAGAACACGAATCCGGATCCGAGGTTTCGGATAGCAGATCCGGATCCAAGGTTTCGGATAGCGGATCCGGATCCGAGGTTTCGGATAGCGGATCCAGATCCGAGATTTCAGACAATGGATCCGGATAACATCAAGATCCGCATATCCGGACAGTAAATTGTCCGCATTTGGATAATAGCCCTATTTGTTAAAACGAATTATAAGGATTACTAGAAGTTGCAGAATGCAAATGTACTATCAGCATGATGGAGACCCAGCACATTTCGCTTGTCAGGTCAAGCAACATCTGGACGATAGATTTCCAGGATTGGTGACGGTGGTCCCATCAGTTGGCCTCCAAGTTCTCCAGACTTCACAGCACTGGACTATTGTTTATAGAACTGGTTTGAAAATGAAGTTTACAAGGCAAAAGTCGACCCTCGGGATGCACTAATTCGACGTATTAGAAATACTGCAGGCGCCCTTCGTGGACGAAGCATAAAATGTTTAAGGGTCAATGGCGATATTTTTGAACATTTATTAAAAGAACGCAATGATTAAAAAATGTTAATGTATGAAATCTTGTTTATTTGTAATTACGCCATGATTTGAAAACAAATGAAAATCGGATGGGAACATAGGAGTTCTTTTACATTATCTTCACGTATACAATACATTCCTGGAGTTTGGTCCGTTCCTCCCGACTCACCCTGTATAGTTTACATTGATATTTTCGAAAAGTTTTCGATAATAGTTTGATAGTTATGGCAAGTGTGCCGTGAAAATATATTTCTTTATCTAAAGAGGATAAATGATCCGCTTCAAAATTTATCACTTCACTTGCAGACTTTAAGTGGCTATAGGTATAACATTGTCTGTTGAATTGATTGTAAATAACTTCAGCTTTTTAGTGTTTTTAATTTGGGAGCTATGGAGTTTCGAAGTTTGAAAACGAAAAGTGTTCATGAAAACAACAAAGTGCTGGGAATCACGTTCAATCATAAGAGGACGCGCATTTCGACCTAGAAGAAAACCAAAAAATTCGATTGCTCTAACAGTTCGGAAGTTACTTATTTACTTAGTCCTGCGTCCTTCTACCGCTCGGTGTCGGACTGGGAGTTGAGTTAGTCTTTGACTTCCATTCCTTGCTATCTTGTGCTATATTTTTGATCTCTTCCCACCTAATGTTCCTCGCTTCTCCTGCGTTCCTCGCTTCTTCATTCCATATCTTTTTAGGTCTTCCCTTCTTGTTTCTACCCATTGGTCTGTCTTTGTATATCCTCCTGGTTAGCTATTCCTCTGACATTCTGTACACATGTCCTAGTCTTCCCAGTTGTCTTTCTTGGATTTTTTGCTCTATGGGTCTTATGTTCAGCTGCTGTTTCTCATTTTATCTCTTCTCGTCTTTCCCTTTATTTTCCTGAGAAACCTCATCTCTCCAGCATTTATTCGGCTCTTATTTCTTGTATTCAGTACCTAGGACTCGCTTCCATATATGAGAGTCGGTGTCACTATCTTTTTTACGACTTCTGTTTAGATCGTTGCCTGGTATTTCCCTTTTTTCTGAAGGATGTGGTTTTTAGTCTATTGAAAATTTTTCCCACCTCCGCCGTTCTCTCGTTTATTTCTTCGTCTACTGCACCCATGCTTTCTATGTATGTTCCCAAGTATTTAAATTTCTTAACTTGTTCTACATTTTGTCTCTGCATTGTTATGCTGTGTATGTTGTGTCCTGGTGCGACGTACATGCTTTTTCTTTTAGTTACGTTTACCTTCATGTTTTCCTTAACCAATTCCTCCTGTAGTATATCAATATTATATTATAGATGTTGTTCCGTGCTCGCTACTACTACCATGTCGTCCGCAAACAATAGTTCTGTCCAATTTATCTGTTCCATTTCCAGTTGCCCACTATGAGGGGTTTCATCTTTCGTTTTGCTATTTTTATAACATTAGCTATTTTTATAACATTCCAATACTATCGAGAATAGCGTGGGATTGAGAACGCACCCTGGTTTTGGTCCTCCTCTCGTTTCGAATTACGCTGATTCCTTATTTTGAGTTCTAACCGCGTTCACTGTCTTTTTGTACATTGCTTTTATTGTATCTACTATTGTCTTGTCTATTCTCTTTCTTCTTAAACTGTTCCTTCTATGTTCTTTCTATCCTGTCAAAGTCTTTTTCCAGGCCTATAAAGCACAGATGTGCTTCTCTATTTTTCTCTAAACATTTCTCAATTGTCTGCCTGATTATGAAAATTGGATCTTGGACATCTCTACCTCTTCTAAACCCATATTGTGATTCTTTCAGTTTGTTATCGATTTTTTGTTATATTCTACCATTTAGTATTCTTGCTAAGTTTTTCTCTACGATACTTGAAAGTGTTATTCCCCTGTAATTTGAGCAGTCTCTACGGTCTCTTTTTTTCTATATCAGGAGAATTATTCCTACGCTCTAGTCCCTTGGTACTTGCTTGGTCATAACGATTTCATTTAATAGGATCCTCAATCTTTCGTTTGCTGTTTTTCCCATGTACTTTATCTAGCTTTGCCTAGTTTTAATTTGGATGTGTCTTTCTCTATTTCTTCTTTAGTAATTTCTACTAATTCTTCTAGTTGTTCTCCGTCATTTTATTTTTTTGCTTCGGAAGTTATGGTCGTTTAATGTTGAAACAGATCTAAACAACACTAAATTTTCACAATTTGAAGCATTCTACTGCCAAAGCTGTTTTCAAAATCGAAAAGCACTTGTCGAAATCTTGATTTCGATTGGTCTGCAAAGTGCGGTTTTCGAAATTGGGCTTACGTAAAAAATTGAAAATGAGAAAAATAGATTTTGATACGCTGAACAGGTTCTTTTCGCAATGGGATATTTTGCGATCTATACAACGTTGCCGCACTAGCTATATAGTTATAGCCGCCGACTTTACCGCTACAAATCACCATTCTCCCCGTTCCTCTCCCATACCGCAACTCTTTAACAGATTCATCGTCGCTAACACAATGAGACCAAACCTCGCACTCCGGCCGGTTGGTGGACGTAAATTTTCGCGAAACTATTCACGGCAGCCGCGGTGATATTATTCCCACCGCGAGGCGCGCACCTTAGAAATAAAAGAATTCAAATTATATGTATGCGGCGATTTTTTTCGTCAGCCCTTGGCGCGATGCTCTCCTCTTTTCCTTCTTCTTGTTCTTTGCCGCTCTACGCGAACCTTTCCCTCTCTTTCTCTCGGTCTTCTTCTTTGCGATGTCGCTTGTTGGTATTTCGTGTTATATTCAGCGTGTCGCCAATAAATAGCGTCCTTTTTATAAACACGAACTCGAGAATAAGACGACCACAAGAACGACGACAACGAAGAGGAAAGAAGAAAAACGGCGGAGAAGAAGGAGGAGGAGAAAAATCGCAAAGATTATACCATTACGTTTTACACTAGCGCTCAAAAAAGTTCGGGTTGCCTCCAAAAAAATATGACCAACATATGTTAGTTAGTACCTTCCATTACACTATATAAACATGCAGAAAGCCACATACTTGTAAAGTCTTAAAAAGAAGGGAGCTATTGGAAGCAATAGTGGTAAAAGAAACCGAAAAAAAATTCGACAGAATCCGATGGCAGTATGCTACGGAAAAAAATAAATGGAAAGCTCTTTGCCCTGAATGGTGTCGTCTCTTTCACGGACGGATCTAAAACCCAATTCGGAACAGGCGCGAGATTAAAGAGTAGAATAAAGGAAGGCATCTCTGTCAGCATCGGGAAGCACGCTAGCATATTTCAAGCGGAAATTTATGCAATCGCATTTTGTGCTTGAGAATTGTTGGAAACGTTGGTCATAGAGAATAGGATTTTTACAGTAACCGACAGCCAAGCGGCTTTAAAACCATTTAGTGCGCCAGAAACAACGTCAGAACTGGTACAAGAACGTATTTAAATACTGAGTGTACTCGGAGGAAGGAATATATTAAAATGGGTATGGGCACCCTCGCACACCAACATACCAGACCACGAAACAGCAGACCGCTTGGCAAAAGCGGCAGTTTACTCTCGCTGATCGACCTTAAGTCATCCTTTGGGAACCTTTTGGAGATGGCTAAGGCGGAGATCAAAAGACAGCTATATCAGTAGCATGAACATTGTAGAGAAGAACTAGGAAATGTGCATTCGAAGGTTTTTCTAGTAAGACCCTCAAAAGAAAAGTTGGAGAAATTACTGGCCATTAGCAAATCCGATATTAAAATCTGGACGGGTACTGACCACTAAAGAAGCATCTACACAAAATGGATCTAGTTTCTAGCCTGAACCAGTATGTAGAGGATGCGGCGCGGAAGAAGAATCTAATCTGCACGTTACACGCACGAAAGCTAGACCCAGGAAAACTGAAATCTAGAGCCAAATAACATTCTGGACATTTTAAAGGTCATAGAACTCCTACGGGATTAAGGAATTGCGTATTTAGAAAGCACAATAGGCTGCTCAACCGCAGTGCAGGACACAGCTTTGGGACCACCTCGTTGTAATAATAATAATAAACCAATTCAACCAGCAATTAGGAAGATGTAATTTGAAAATATCAGGTAAATTTTTAAAAAATATCCAAAAAAGGAAAAACTATTGTTATTGGAGGTAGCATACGCAATATGAAAATGGAAGTAAACTAGTACAAGTGATGAAATAATTTAAAAATTAAACCAATAGAACATAGAAATAGCTCTATACAATGGTCAGTTAAGATTGTTTGGGGATACCACTAGAATGAAGGATGAAAGTTGGAAAACAAGTGCAAGAAGACATAGAACTTATGGAAAAGGAAAGTAAGAAAGGCTACAGTGTTGTATTGAATTTTAAGACCCGTGACTAATATCAAATCCAGCCAGAGTTACAAAGCTTCTTCAAGCAAAATCATCCAACTCTGGTAGATTGAGATGCTAGTTGCAATAAGGTTATGGTGATGGACGAGAGGATAAGACATCTCACACCATTTAGGCTACAATAGGCCTTTTATGCATCCTCTCTGTACTGGAAAGCTGTCTAGGCAGTCAACAAAAGCACTGCTATGGAAGAGGGAATGTTTTGGTTGCCTTAGGGAATTATCTTAGTGCCTAAGAGAGTTGTCTTAGTGGCAGCTAGACAAAGCCTCTCCTCACCTAGCATAATTCCTCTTATTGAAGCTAGCGGACACCAACAGAGGAAGTGCTCCTTAGCTTAACAGCTCCTCCACCATGAAGGTTCCTTTTGGACGGTTACAGATATCTTGATACTGTTAGTTTGTTCGAATAAATTGGAGTGACTTCAGGGTTGTGGCAGGAGATAGTTACTAACACCAGCTCTTCGACAAATAAGTCAAGACGCAGCAGGGAAAGGATGATCTCCATTAATGGTTATTTTCCAGGTATTATTTGATATTTGCTACGAAAACATACAAAATAACCAATGTAAATCTAAATATAACGAAATGTGAAATAAATAAATTGATAAAAACAAAACATAGATGACAAACAGAATGGAGACAAATAATATTTAGAAATTGAGAACCACTATAGAAAGAGCCCTCCAGGAGGTAATTTTTGAACCACTTGCTTAAGTTTTTCTATCCATCATTCGAATTCTGGAGGGAAGGTGATTGTATAGCATCAATCTACGTAATTTATATTCGTTCTTCATTTGTTGATTCGATGTCGGCTCAACAGTAAGTTGTCTCGTGATTTCGTAGGAGAGTTGTGATGTGTGGGGTTGTATAGCTTGTACAATCTTTGATGAACCTCATACCAAGGTACCATAACTCGCTTTGGTATGGAATAAAAGGAAATAGACTGTCCTTGCAGTCTTGTAAGTTGAAACTGTTTTTAATTTTCTTATGACAACAGCGGAGAGCTGGCTTTGTAATTTTTGCATATGTATATTGTTGTAACTACTGTTAAGTGTTTGTCCAAGAAAGTTTGCTCAATCAGATCTTGTAGTTTCATTAGTTCATTAGTTGTTGTTGTATCTGCATTAGAAACCTCACTATTTGCCTTTAAATTCTCCTATCAGCACCCAAAAAAAACATATAAAAAGCTCACAAATATTTACAATTTCCTAAATAGTTATCTATCGTTTCTATGGATAACCGACTAACTACATCATATAATGAACATTACAGTTAAGAAATTCCTCAAAAGAAACCAAGACGATGTAATTTCTATGATCTCCAGTGTACATATAGAAAAGATTTCAAAGAATGAGATCGAGTACGAGCACGAGGGACGGAGAATGAGTAAATAAGCACCGCGCGTATGCAAACTTCACGTTCTCGCTTCATCCTTTATTTCTCGCTTATACATACGTATTATTATTGGATCCTATTCTCTCTTTTTCCATCTTCTTTCCTCTTTTTTCCGCAGCGGCGATCCTCTTTTTTTAATAGGAATCCCATTTATTGCAAACACAAAATGTGTTTTAGTATTGACACCAATTATAAACTACCGGAGTCGTTGTTCTTTTGCATTTTTTCCACCTCTTCCCTTCTTGCTGGCTCATCTCTTACGATTCTTTCTCTCTCTCCCTCTTATTTTTATTTTTTCTTCTTGTTCGTTGCGATTTTCTTTTGTGCGCCTATGTCCTTCTCTCCGCTGCTCTCTCGCTCGGGGAATTCGACTCGACAATTATTCGAGTTATTGTCATTTATACTTGGACGTATTTATAGCTGCGCCATGGAAATAAATCGCTATAAGAATCTATTGTATTATTTTTTTCTTTTTGACCAATGGAATAGAGTAGTTTTAATTAATGAGTAAGTCAGTAGTTAGTGAGAGAAATATTTTGCTTAAATTACTTAGTTTCTTTAAATTACAGAATTTGGCAATATTCACTAAGCTTGAATTACTTTTCTAACTCAATTTGGTTTTTTGAGTTGGGTGTTGGGGCTACTTACGTCGTTAGTGGTATTTTGATAATCCGTCGTCTCGGCAACGAGTCCAGTGTCGTCTTCAGGGTAGTTCTGAGAAGGGATGTTTGTTGCCAAATTCATAATTTGGTTTTCGTCGTCTGTCTATTCCATATCCTGGTTGGTGTCATGCGCCGTGATTGTAGCTCTTGTTGATATAATGCTGTCACGGGCTAATGGCATACACAGGTCTTTAATATCTAGGCTTGGTGTGCTAGCCGTTGGGGTTATTGCTATATATGCGACCTCCCTTTCCTTCTAGCATGATCATTTTTATCCTGAATTGAGGCATCTTTAATGGTCCTCTTCTCAAGTCTGCTGCACCAAGCGTGGTTTATCAGTTTCTCTTTTCCGAGATATTTTCTCGTGTTCTTTGATTCTGGTGCGTAGGTGTCTCCTATCTATCTCTCCTCCTGGTTTCTCCTATCTACGAACGTCCACATTCACAAGACACTCTATACACAGTTCTTTGATTGATGTTCGATTTGATCCTGGTTAGTATAGGTCTTGTGGTGTTGGTTGTTCTTATAACCGCTCTAATTCTTCTGATTTTCCTCGATAGGCCCCTTGTATACGGATTACCGTAGTACATATAGTGCTCTATTGTTCTGGGTTTGTAGAATGCGCTGTTGACCTGCTAACTTAAACTTGGACAGTTATATAACTCTCTTCTTTTCTATTCTATTCTTCCGAGCAAATTCTCTTGCATCTGTTATGTAGGCACCTGGCTACTCCAACATTGACATTGTGTGGATTGTCAGAGTCGAAATGTAAATATTGTTCGTTGTAGGCTTTCGGTATACCGTGGTCTTCAACGAGCCATTATCTTGTTTATGAACTAGGATATCTAGGAAGGGGATTTGGTTTTCTGTTTGTTTTTCCATAGAGAGGCTGATGGAATTCTCTAACTTATTGATGCGTTGCAAGAATCCTTCTGTCTCTTCGCCATGTGGTCATATGACAAATGTATCGCCTACATATCTTATTCACATTTTAGGTTTGAGGTGATAGGTGTTTATGGCTTTTTGTTTGATTTCTTAATGTTACGTCATAAGCTAAATTTAGATTAAATTTTAGTTGCTGTTCAGGCCAAATTTGGTGCTTAATACAGAAGTACAGTATGTGGCAACAAAATGATAAGTATGTCAATCTTCTATTCCTTCCGTTTAAGGGGGTGACACAAATGGAAACATAGATTAAACAACTTTCATTAAAAAATTTTTACTGGATTTCATGCGTTGATATGACAATAGACTTTTACTTTTAATGTTCTAATCAGAGAGATACACGATTTTAAATCTTTCAATAAAATTTGTTTGATCTATGTTTCAATATCGCGTCACCCTCCTTAAGTTAAAGGAATATGAGATTGATATCAATCTCCTATATGTATATTTCATATCAATTTTTGTATATTGCAACATAATCAATGTCATAGGGGCTATAACAAAAAGTTTTTACTTAAGATACAGTGGGATATAAAATTTATTTCTAAAAATATAGAGAAAAATAGACTTCGGGAGGATAGATTAAAACGACGATAACTTCCTTAAAATGGACATTGAGAAAAAAATCCCAAAACGGTTACTTTTATTTTTTTGTGTAGTTTAAAGATATGAAGAGGAAAAATAAATTGACAATCTGTGGGCGGGGGCGAAAAATTAACGAGATTTTTTTAATCCTCTAACAACCCCATGGGTGCGCCACTGATTTTCTCTCATCCGAAATATAGTGTTAGTAACAAAGAACAACTTGTATTTTTAATAAATTCGATATCTCGTCTTGTTCCTGAGACATAGCAAAAAATGTGTTTTCGAGGGGTAACTTTCAGCGTCAATTACACCATCTTAAACTGAAAAGAAGTAGCTAGAGAATGTACGTGTCTAATATTTTTCGGTATACCACATCCCTGCAAAATGTCATCAAAATCGGAGCGGGACAATTGCCTCCGTTTCCTTGTGAGGAGCTACTCCATAGCAACGGAAATTGAAGTGTTGATAAGAATATTCAAACGTGGTACAAGAATAAGTCACAGCAACTAGAGGAAGGCCAAGCTTATCTATTAACATGGAAGTGTAACTTGGAACCATGTGAGTTTAGTTACGTGTGAAAAAAACTACAAACGGCGCTAGGAAGGTTCAATAATTTCTGATATAGTGTTTTCACGTTTCTATACGACTATAAATATATACCAGGTGTCCCATTTTAATCTTAACAAAGGAATATCTCCAGAAGTATGAACCCTTCGAAAAATTTCATCGTGTCATTATTTCTTCGCCTCATTGGGGAGGAGAAATGAGGATTTTAGTGTCAACGTAGATGGCAATGGATGGAATTTTTTGAATGGAAACCCCTATTTTTTGTTACATATTGCAATTCTACGCTAAAAAGTAAGTAACTTTTATCTAAAACATTCTTTTGTTAATCTCATAGATAGCGCTCTAATTGGTGAAAAAGATTACCTTCATTTATTTTAATGGAAATCATCATTTTGCACTTTATCAAATTTCCGTGATATGTAGTTGTTGTTGTCTTTATTGGTTAATCAGAAAACAATAACATATCACGGAAATTTGATAAAATGGAAAACGGAGGTTTCCATTAAAATAAATAAAAGAAATTAACAAAAGAATGTTTCAGACAAACAATGATTACTTTTTAGAGTAGAATTGCAATATGTAATAAAAAGTAGGGGTTTCCATTTCAAACAATTTCACCAACTACAGAGACTACTAAGATTAAAATGGGACACCCGGTATAATAACAAGGAATCTGCTAGTAATTGGAGATAATTCATCATGGCTTAAATTTGGATTTCAGCTGTTCGGTAAAATGATTTTTCGTTATACAAATTAAAAGCTGTAGAAATAAACATTCCAGATGTAATTCCAATTGAACCGCTGTCTCTTTCCTAACATTAAAATTAACAAGAGTATTTCGTCCCCTCTACCATTGTACAAACATATATACATACTATATCCACACATTCATAACTTGAATGGACATCCGTTTGCCTCGTTTGACAGCGAATCAATTCGAATTAATATCATGTTTTACTTGCGCTTAACCAATCTACCTTCTTCCTCCGCTTGAACGACCGGCTACCTATTATGCCGACCGACATCAATAACTGCGATGTCTAGCGCGTCAATGTCAACGGGTCCTCACCGAGTCCGAGATCGGCGCAACAAACTGATTGACATTGATTGCAATGCTCCTCATCATACGCGTACGTCTCCGTATGTTATGTATGTATGTATTAACGTCCACGTCCATTAATATATCGTTCGAACAGGGGCCGGATTTGAACCGGCCACAAAAGCTCCATAATTAAAATAACTCGGGAGACAAATTGCCGGACAAAGAAAATAAGAATGTCCAAGGTACATATTGATATGTAAGAATAGTATGAAAAAGAGTATGGAGAAGAGTATATTTGCTCTTATAAGATTGAGGCTGGGTATTGTTTAAACAAGTGAAAAAGGAAGAAACAAAGGAACTGTAGAACAAGACAGAAAAGAACTGCGATTGGTGCCGATTACACTTGTTATACTCTTTTAATCAGGTTTTATCCAAGACCTGGAAAAAAATTCTGCTAAGGCTTCTTAACATTTCAGTGTTATTTTTGTCAATAAATTCGTGAGTTCATTTATTGTATTTTGTAAACTCATCACTATATTGTTTTGTTTTGTAAATTTAATATTTCATTCGTATTACTCGTAAATTCATCATTTCTTTTGTCTTACTTCTTGTAAACTCATATATATTGTATTTGTATTCATTTAAAACATTGTATGTCTAGGTATTAATCATGAAAACATATTTAAATTTAATATACACAAATGTGACAGAACCATTCGCATACAAAGTAAAACTCAATGTCAAATGCTATTAAATCAAATAATCGCAACTTCGGCAAGCTTTTATGTTGCAAATCCCAAGATAGGACGGACGCGAAACAGAGAATCACCGCAGTCGGGCATTAAGCAAAGAATCACTGCTGAGAGAGAAATACATGTCTTTACTGGTGCATCGAAACTTCCTCGGAGAACGAGCGTCATGAAATATCACAACTGCCATTCGTCGTCCATCGTCTATATGTAACATAGCGTTTATCCATTGCACGATGTTTGGTTTTCAATTTGTCCGCTTCCATAGGAGGCAGTAGCGAGGAACAATGCATACTAGAGGTGGTATAGCAAATACACTAAATAACGAGAACGTCTGAGTAGCCGTCTACGGCTACATCTGTTACTGTCTT
Source organism: Dynastes maya (assembly GCA_029619315.2). Lineage (NCBI taxonomy): Eukaryota > Metazoa > Arthropoda > Insecta > Coleoptera > Scarabaeidae > Dynastes > Dynastes maya. Next base: position 77,973,952 of record JAROYE020000001.1, read on the forward strand.
CGTGACCAGACGTTCAGGCTCCTATAGGTTTGGTGGTGGTCCTAATATTGCATAAAGCATACAATAAACATTGCCAATTTTATATACATATAAGCATTGTGATATTGAAGACACTAAGGTAACAAAATGCCTCGTACTCATGTTAGGTGCGTTTACAATTATATATATAGGGTATATAATGCGTCGGTCTTCTGTTTCTCAGTTGCTATAGAAGATATGGGGTTAAAATTTTTAGCAATTATTTAAGAGGACAATATGCGCATTCTAAAATTACTTTCAATTACACAGGATGTCCCAAAAAAGAGTATCGATGGTCAGCTCTTTCTTTTTTAATGGAACACCCTGTATATTTTTGCAGTTTTTTATGCCTATCGATGGTCCCTATTCATGTTGAAAATATTAGCGACATCCAATCATAGGTTGCCGAGTTACAATATTATAAATAAAAAAATTGGCTATTTCATACTTCTACTTGAAAAATCGCCACATTCGTAAGCACGAAGTTCAACAAATAATATCAGCACACTGTTGCCGCTAGGACTTCGGCAATTCATTTTTGTAAGTTTCGTGCTGCAATATTATACAGGGCGTTCGAAATTATTTTTTCATTATGGACAACTTCACGGCTATTTTTCTCAATTATTTCAAATGGAACACCCTACATATTATGTTTCCATATTATAGAAAATTAAATTCCACATCAATTAGTATAAGGGTTTCTTATACCTATCTGCCGTCGTTTTAGAAATATTTAATAACATTTATTTAACTTTATAAAAAATTACTGTTTTTAAAAATTTTTTGTGGTAGGCGGTGTTTTGTTAGAATCATTCGCTGCTGTAATTTTTAAAGTATCTCTCAGTTGATATTGCATGTTGCACTAACAACTTTTTTGTCATTAATGATGAATTTCAGTAAAAATGAACTTGTTGACATAACCTTTGTGCTTGGTGAATCACACAGAAGCTGTTTTTTAGCGAGTAGAATATATCATGAACGCTATCCGGAACGAAGACACCCAGATGAGACCAGCTTTCGGAAACTTTTAAACACATTTTCGGAAACGGGAAACGTTGCATATTCAAATAAGGTTAGAATTAAGAGAGCTACACGTGAAGAAAATGAATTAAAAGTACTATTGAAAGTAACTGAAGATAGAGAATTTTTTAATAAAGTTTTATTTTCCGACGAACTTTTCATAAAATAGGTTTAGTGAACAGGCACAATTTTCATTATTATTCTCCAGAAAATCCACATATTGTAGGAGAATTTGATTATCAACATCGACAGAGTATAAATGTATGGGGAGGTGTTGTAGGTCAACACATCGTCGGTCCCTATTTCTTTTTTTTTTGAGAGAAATCTAACTGGTCCAATATATATAGATTTTCTTCAGAATCACTTGCCAGGTTTGCTAGCCCACCTTCTCTTGGAAGTAAATCGAGAAATGCGGTTGCAGCTTGACGGTGCACTACTCACAGTAAATGAGAAATTATTTGAATCAGGTTTATCCTGAGAAACTGATTGGTAGAAATTTTACCATCAGCTAGCCAGCTCGATCACCTGATTTAACCAAAATCGACTATTTCTTGTTGGGCTATTTAAAAGCATTGATCTTTAAGGAACTACTAACAACAACACAAAATATGCGCGAAAGAATTGTCAACGCCTTTCGAAGTGTAACAGCGGATATGCTTCATAGGGTCAAAAGAGAATTTCTGGATCGAATAGATAAATGTTTGGAAAAGAATGGGTAACATTTCGAATATTCGTTGTAATTTTTTCCTGTTTTTTTTTTTTACTTACTTTTCATTCTTAGTTCGTAATTTTATTTGTTATTCAGTTTGCGTTATTTAAAAACGGTCTTGTAGCGCCCAAGTATTTTTTCCCTTTTTGTGTTTATTTTTAGTGTTGTACATTATACTGGTTGCATGTTCTGGCTGTCATTAAATTTATTTATTATTATTTACCGAATTCTTGAATAAAATATACGAGGGTAAGTAAAATATTATTTACACTTTCGCCATAATAAGCTTAAAAACGCATCGCCTTCCGCGTTGAAGCGATCCAGTAAGCGTTGGCAGATGTCCAAACGTTTGGTTTTGTTTTCTGCGGTAAGCATTCGTGGTACCCATCGGGCGCACATTTTACGAAATTTGAGTTCATCGTGGATAATGTAATAGGCAGAACCGTTACTGATGCTTAAAGTAGATGCAACCTTACCTATGGTAACTCGCCTATTTGCTGTAACCATCTCTCGAGCTTGCTGAATGTTGTCGTCGGTGGTCGAGGTTGACAGCCGTCCAGCTCCCTCTTTTTGTGTTACGCTGGTGCGGCCACTTTGAAATATTTCGATCCAGAAAAAAACGCTTTTACGATATAAAGCACTGTCCCCGTATTATGACAAAAGTCTCCGGTGAATTTCAGCACCTTTCACACCCTCTGACCACAAAAATCGGATCACTGATCGTTGTTCCTCTTTGGTGCAAACTAATAGCGGAGCTGACATGCTTATGCTGTTGTAGCTAGCAGACAAATGACGTGATCGTGATTAAAATCCGCACACATGACCACAGAGGCGTCAACTCAACGCACTACGATAATCTTCAAAGCTTGTTATGGCGAAAGTGTAGATAATATTTGACTTATCCTCGTATATTTTTTATCTAATTAAAGGTGATTCCTTAAATATCTCTAAAACGACGGCAGATATGTATAAGGAACTCTTATACTAATTGATGTGGAATTTAATTTTCTATTACATGGAAACATATTAACATATGGAAACATAATGTGACGATTTTTCAATTAGAAGTGTGAAATAGCCAATTTTTTTCATTTCAATATTGTAACTCGGCAACCTATGATTGGATGTCGCTAATATTTTCAACATGAATAGGGACCATCGATAGGCATAAAAAACTGCAAAAATATACGGGATGTTCCACTTCAAAAAAAGGGGCTCACTATCGATATTCTTTTTTGGGACATCCTGTATAATTGAAAATAATTTTAGAATGTGCATATTTACTAAAAATTTTTACCTCATATCTTCAATAACAACTGAGAAACAGAAGACCGACGCATTATTGCAGGACCCTGTACACAGATAATATACGTTGCCAATTTAAAAAAATATGTATAAACGTTGCGATTTAATATATACATTTGTACAAATTCACATAGAGATACGTACACAAAATATGTACGCGAACAAGTAAGGAAGGTATAATATACCGGGTGATTCATTTATCTTGAAACGACTGAATAACTCCGAAATCATTTATTTAATTGAAAAAAAGTAGATAAGAATTTTATCATATGAAGGAGGAAAGTATACTGTAAGGTCTACGTTTCATTTTAGAAGTGCCATCAATGTCTTGCGAGTTTTTCAAATGGAAACCTATATTTCTAAATAAGTATGTTATTGTCCATGAAAAAACAAATAACTTTTATCTAAAACTTTTAATAGTTATTTACGGATATAAACATTAATAAAATAATTAAAATAAACTGAAGAAAACAAGTCATTAACATAAAAAATTTTCTCATATGATACGAACTTTATGTGTGATATTGTATTTATTAGAATAAAAAAATTTTTCAGCCTCTTTAAAGTGGACTCGATTAAATAATCAAAAAAGTTATGCAAATAAACAACAAGTTAAAAAAACCTATGTTTATTTTCTATGAAAGAAAAAAAATTGAAAGTGTAAAACCAAAAAAAAAAAACCAAGCTTTCAAACAATTGAAAAGGAAAATAAAGTATCCGTCAATTTCGATAAACGTTCGATCATCATCTCAACTTCCCAATATACACACACACATACACATATAAATACAGACACGTTTCGCATATGCCAATTTCGTTGATGGATCGCGTTGCGAGGGCGTGCTTTTTTTGCTTTCATAGATAGCTAGATATATGTAGCGTATGTGTGTATATATGAAAAAGAACTTTTTTCCCTGAAAGAGAGAGGTTTTCCCTCAGGCAGCGGTAGTAAGTGGATCCGTCACACGTTTCAAACCACGTCCATTTTACCGACGTGTTTCCCATATGTATATGTATGCATGGAATGGATAACAGCAGTAAAGCTTTTGTGCTATGAAATTTTTTGGAGAAATATAGGAGGTATAAGAGGAAAATTTTATTCGATATTTTTTAAAGAATTTCCTTGTTGTCCAAAGTGGTTCACTGCATTTCATGTTTATGTATAAAATAAAACAAATAAAATTATGAATTTACAGAAAATAAATAAGATGTTAAAGGTACTTAACACTACTTTGAAGATGAAGACGCAGCTACAATTTCGTTTTACCTGTACTGCAAAAGTTAGTGTTATGCAGCATTTTCACATTGGAAATGTTTATAACCAATTTCACATACTAAATTATAAAAACGATTTGAATATTGTATATTTATTTATGTCATAAATTTTTTGAATGACAGAATGCCATTTCTTCCGTTTCGACACAGAATCTTTCGTCTCTCTCGAAGACAACTCATTTACAGTCCCTGGCCAAATTACTTGAAACACTCAATATTTTGTAGTTTTTTCATAATAAAGTATAAACTATACATGTATTATATTTTTTATTTATAAAATATATTGTAAAAATATGTAACATATGTAAATATTAAATAAGTAATTAATATTTAGTCCATAATCCATGATTTTTAACATCCTTAATTATTCGGAGCATACTTTCAATGCAAGATATGATTGTCTCTTTTATATCTTCATCGTTCTCCCATACATCCTTTATATTATTCATTCATATTTCCTTTGTAGGGTTTTCTCTTTCATATACCTTACTTTTTAGTCGATTCCATACGTTCTCGATGGGATTGAGGTCCGGTGAATTTCCGGGCCAACGTAAAAGAGGTATGTGATTGTCTTCAAAGAATTTCTTAACCTTTTCTGCTACATGGCAAGGAGCATTATCTCGCATAAATATACGCCCTGTCGGTATGCGACGTGCTGGCTTAAAATACGGTAATAACGTGTTTTTTAACACATTTATGTACTGCCCTTGACGCATTGTACCTTCTACAAAATACAAAGGGCCGGGTCCGTCTCCAGTAATCACTCCCCAAATCATTACATGCGGAGGGTGTTTTACAGTTCGAAGAACCGTGGACTCTGTGAGATGTTCACCAGGTCGTCTACGAACAAATTGACACACAGAGCGAGCATTCGTCACTAAAGAAAACCTATTAAATAATGCAAACATTAATTCAGTAAAAATCATATTGTTAAGTTATTCACCTTTTTCCAATTCTCATCTGTGAAATGTCGGTATTCCCTTGCAAAGTTGAGACGAGCAGATTTCATTTTTTCTGTTAACCGCGGCTTTTTTACAGGTCTTCGGCCCATTAGGCGATTTTCGCGTAATCGGCGCCTGACAGTTCTACTCGAAATCTCTATTCCTGTGTCTTGTAAATTTTTTTGAATCATTTTAATTATAGCAAATCTATTGCTCAAAGCCTGATGAACAATTTCACGGTCAGATCTCTTCGAAGTTTTTCTTTTCCGACCGCACTTTGCCTGTCTTTGTGTCGATGTGCTAGCTCCTTCGTTTAAGTTTCTAGCTAAACACGATACAGAAGAAGGAGATACTTTCTGTAATTTTACAATTTCTCGTTGTGAATGTTTGTTTGATTGTAGAAGAGCTTGTATAGCGGCTTTTTGTTCACTTGTTAAATCTTTCCCGGGCATTTTCTACAAAAAGCCCCAATTATTTCAATTTTTTTCAAATTCCAAATAATTAATTATTAAGAGAGAGATGGAATAACAATTTTACCTTTGCAATAACGATATATCAACGCAAAACACTTAACGATACTCCACAACTTAGCTTCTATACGGTTATGACGAAATATTTAAAAAAATATCGGTGCATTCTCTAAACTGTGAACTCGTTAAATGTAAGTTGATAACTGAAATATTTATATATACGTACTTTACTCTTCTAAATATCAGTTCTCTGGTATTATTATTTATTGATTCAATAATCTAGTCCCCCTATAAACGACCGGATTCAAAGCAAAAGAATATCAATATAATAGGATGGGAATTTCCAGGTAAAAGGGTTGATTTATGACATGTTTCAAGTAATATGGCCAGGGACTGTATTACAATAAAGAAAATGTTTGGTAATGTCTTGTTTTGCGTTGATTGAAAAGCACCAATCAATCATTTTTGAGTTAGTGGTATTTGTACACTTGAGTCCAATCCCAAAAGAAATTGTTTTAACTTAATAAAATTAAATTTTACCATTACTACTGGCAGAGCTGACGTAGCTTACTCCGTATAAAGCTCCGTTTAAAGCTTTAGAGCACAACCGAAGTACAGTAACTCGACGTTTTTTTTAACTTGAACATTATCCATCTCGTTACCTTGAATCTCCCAAAATTCGAGGGATTTCAATAGTTTCTGATGACTAAATACATATTTCTAACTGAACAATACTTTGATAAAGATTTTAATTTTCTAAATTGAAGTAACAAGTGATTTTAATGTTGTCGTACGCGAACGCACCTGAATGCACGTAGCTGAACAGCAGTGATCGTGGCGCTAATGTTAGGCTTATCTTAAACATTATACATAAATAATGCAGATAAGTACAAACACGTAAGATAAAGATGTCGAAACTAGAAGATTCATGTGAATAGAGTCTTGGTATATTTTGGAATAGATAAACTTGATATGCTCCCGTACGACCTTTACTGTAGGTTAATTGATAAGGAAAGCAAAATTTTAGTTGCGAGAAGAACGACACAGGACAAGAAAAAGATTCTTCTCAACCATCTCGACTAGAGAGACTGATTTTCTTTTGAGTTACAAGACGAGGTGGTGCAGGGAATCGTCTTATCCTATCTCGAGATCAACTTTTAATGTGATTTCTGTACTTACATTATTTCATTTGACTAGGAATTCCTTGATTTTTGTTATTTTACATTACTTTAGTCCTTTCTATTTTAAGTATAATCATATAAAGAAACGGTAATCAAATTGTGTTTGTAGTTAAAGGGAAATTCACGTCCAGCAAAAAAAAAAAACAGAAACGCATCGCATCCCGACCGTCGTCGAACGACGAAAACAACTGCGTACATACATATACACCGTAAATAAAACGTAGAATCAGATAGTAAATAGGGAAATTTATTAAACGCGCCCGGATAATTTAAATTTTATCGGTACGGTTGGTATGACTTCATTATTAGCCCGTCTCCGGTCGTACGCTTGCTGTAGTTCGAGAGAAGAGGGCCCGTGTTGGCTGTAACGGTCGGCGATAAGGGTCTCTGGTTGGCCGAGTACGCCGAGACCGCGGTCCGTCCGACCTAGAGCCTAGCATGCATTGAACTAGACGTATTTTAAACGTATCTAAAATACCTGTAAGGGTATTAATACGTTTTTTTTTCAGTACGTTAGCGGCTAAATGCGTATTTTACGTGAAAATGTGTTTTTAAACTTTTCTTTATACAAATCTAATTGAAGGACCTAATTTTTTTCATTTTACAAGCGTATTTTTTGGAACATATCATTATTCGAGTAACAAAATACGTGTGTTTGTTGAGTAATTTATTTTATATTCGTCGTGAAGTGAATGAATAAAAAACCTATGTACATAATTTTATCATTTCACACATAGAATTTATCTGATATTAAGCGAAGGAATTTACGTTTACTGTATGCATGCAATCTGATTTAAAATAAAATGCTATAGCTTTCACTCCTGTTCCACATTTCTACCGAATTAAGGTGTAAACTATCTTCTTGAGAGGTGAATGCTGTTTGGATTATCTTCTATACAATAAAAAAAAATTGTATGTGGTAAAATATCGATCGTTAAAGGAAATAAATGTAAACCTGCACAGCTGTCATGCATTTATAATAGAGGCTTGATGCAAAACTGAACTGGAATAATCACTTAGTTAAAATAACAAACAGGGCTATACAGCTGTTCTGGTGTTCTGCACGAAAGTTGTTGGTAAAACCAGGGAATTAAAACCGAAGGTGATCCATTGGCTATACACGATGGTGGTGAGGCCAACGATTACCTACAGGCCAGTTCCTCGGCAATGAGATTGCTGTTCAATGGCAAATACTGGAGGTCTCTGGAGCAATGAACAGCACAGGAACCGCTTCCTTGGGGGCTATAGTGGGTCACCCCTCGCTGGAGCTTTATATGAAAGCGGAGGTTTTGGCTGCGATCTTTAAATTGAAAGCTGGCAATTTGTGCCAACAGAATATTAGAGTTGAAGAGCATATTGATACTACACGGACGGTACCGGACGGGTCTTTGTTACAAATTCCCATGGACAGCATGGCACCTAGGATTATTTTTACTAATAAATTGAAAATTTCAATACCGAACACAGACCAGTCACGGGGTAACTTCAATGCTCCAGACGACGGGTTTACAGACGGATCGCAGTCCAATCAAGCCACAAGAGCCGCGGTATTTGTGGACTGAGCCCTAGACAGAGGATATCCTTAAGCCTGAGAAAGCAGGCAACCGTTCCAGGGAACTATTCGTAGTTGCATCCTGTGCTGGAGTTATTCTAAAGGGAAGCTGCACGAGGAATAAAATAAATACAATGTCTGATAGTCAGGCGGCTATCAAGGCAGTTACATACGAATCCTATTACTAGGTCGAAACTACTAAAACATTGTAAATATTCCCTCAATAGACTGGCACAAGACAATAAGTTATCTTTGATCTGGGTGCCAGGACGTGAGAATATTAAGGGTAGTATAATAGTCGACGAACTAGTAATAATTAGAATTGCTCACTAGCGCCAGCAGGCAGTGGCGGAGGTTTGATGCGACCCTCAATATAACTGCGAGTCTTAACCAGATCTGTTGTGTATACATGTACGCCGCCGTAAATACTATTTCGTAGTCCTTCGTTTGTTTTAAAAATTGTGCCTACGTTGCGAAAACGACCAACGTTGGACAAAGTTACAGAATTTATAGCAGAAATGTCTGACCTAAATTATAATGGCGTTAAAATTCAATGTGTGGTTTGTAATATCCCTTTAATGCGTTGGTTTAAAAGGATTGTCTACGTCACGTAAATAGTAAACAGCATTCTTCAAAAATCAATTACACACGACACTATGACAAATTTAAATTTAATTTGTGTTACCTTTATTGCATGTAATATACCGTTTAATTTACTAGACAAGAAAGCATATGTCTTCTTTTGCAATAAATATTCGGACTGCAAATTACCAAGTCGGGCATCGTTACAAAGAATTGTGCCATCTACTCGTGAACATGTTGAAAAAAGAATTAAATCGGAGTTGAGAGATAAAAAACTGTGGTTTTGTGTGGACGAAACAACAGATCGTAAAAAACATTCCGTGGTTAATGCGATGATATGTATAAGGGAACCACATAAATCGTCACCTTCAATTCTATTAGCTTCCAGATGAGTACAAGAATGTATTGCCGAAGTAATTTGAAACTTAGTGTTAAATACATTGGAAAAGTTTGAACTTTCAACAAACCAACTGTGATTGTGCCGCAAACATGCTTTCTGTGGGCCGGTCTCTTAAAAAACATTGTGCGAACTTGTTACACATTACGTGTAAAATTCATGCTTTCAGTCATGTGGTAGATAGTATTAGAAAATGTTATTCTGACGTAGACGCTTTAATAGCGCATACAAAAGCAGTGTTTGTCAAATCCCCAAAATGTATTCGCAAATTTCACAGACTGTGCCGTCGTATGACTGAGCCACCAGAACCTATTCTTACACGTTGGGGAACATGGTTATAGGCCGCGTTTTATTATCATAAATATTTTGAAAATATTAAGAACGTGGTTTTACAATTTGATCCAAAGGAAGCTGCGGCTATCAAGGAAAACCAGTCGAAATTTCAAGATAGTCAGGTTAAAACGGATTTAAAAACTATTCAGAACAATTACTTCGGACTAGTGGAGGCAATTGAAAAATTACAAAATCCTTCGGTGTCGTTAGTGGAATCTCTGCAAATGGTGCAACATGTTCACGCACAGCTATGCGCGGTGGAAGACGCAAAAAATGTTTGTGGTTTAGAAAGGTTTGAAAGTGTTTTAGAGAAAGATTCTGATTTTGGCACATTAAAACAAATTTGTGAAGATGCGTCAACAGAACCGTTAAGTTGTTCCAAAGATTATTTTAATTGCGCTAATATAACGTCATTAGATGTAGAACGTTCGTTTTCTGCATATAAACACACTTTTTCCTCACGCCGCACTCGGTTTGCCGAAGCAACTGTGTAAACATATCGAATGTTGCAGATATTTAACAGACATTATTCACTTTGTGATTTCACGGAAAACTCTTAAGACGGTAAATGTTTGAGCACGTATTATATTTTATTTCTGACCATTTATTTTGTGTAAACTTTTATGCGCCCGCCACTGGCTGTTGGCGCAAATTGGGCAACTCTAGTAATAATAATAATAATAATTATAATAGAGGTTTATTTCACAGATCACAACATATATGGCACAAATCAGAGAGCACAAAAACAGTATACACTAAGAAGAAAAACAAAAATATGTTAATACTAACATGTTTCTTAATTCATACTTCAAATTGAAAATAAGAAGCACATGAATGTAAGTCCAGTAGCGTGAGCAACTGATGCACAAAAACACAGTGGGCTGCAATATATGTATAAAGATTTATACGTATTTGTGTTTATAGTTTGCTTTAGTTGTCGTAGCTTAAATATAGTTGTGTTTAATTTAGGTATTAGTCGACTACATCCCATTTCATAGTGGCTGAAGAGGTAACATCCAACAATTTAGCTGTTTTTTTTCTGAAATGCCTCTGTTATTTATTCTCAGGTCGAATTTGTTACTTATTTTCTTTTGTAAAGTATGAAAGAACATATATTTAGTTTTTTCTATGTTTAAAGGCAAGCCGTTCGCGCAGCACCACTTGTACATTTTATTTAACATATTACGAGCCTCAAACTCTGTTCGTTCTTCATTACTCGCGGAAAGTAGAGTTATATCATCTGCATATCAAACTAGATGGTGACCGCAAATAAAATTTACAATGTCATTTATAAAAAGAGAAAACAAAGTGGGAGCAAGAATAGATCCTTGCGCCAAACCAATATTACTCGAAGAAGATCTAATTGCTTGTCTGGTATTGCAATTTTCTAGGGATATTTCGATAAATTACATTCTCCCTGAAAGATAGGAACTGATCCACTTTCCAGCTTTGCCTCGGAACCCCAAAGATCCCCAATTTATCGATTAATAGATTGTGTTTCACACAATCAAAAGCCTTTGCTAAATCGCAGATGATGCCTCCTGGCGTTCGATACTTTGCAGAATATTTTGATGAATATCTAGAAGCGCAGTAATAATGGATTTATCAGTTCTAAACCCATGTTGCGATCTTCTTTTTTAAAAGTAGGTTTGATTGAGACAACTTTCAGAAACTTAGAGAAAATACCTGTTTCAAAAGAGATATTAAGTGTGTTATTGGTCTAACCAATTCGTACTTGAACTCTCTTATAATGCGAGCGGGAACACCATCGGGGCCCGAGGTGGATTTATTTTTAACGTTGGCAAAAATTGCGAGCATTTCACTTTCAGAGTAGGGATGCAAATACATTGTATAATCGTTGCCAGTAATATGAGTATTAAGCTTGGTAGGAGTATTGCTGTATTCCGTCAGGACACAAATCTGGTGAATAGCGTTACGTTACAACAAAAATTTTGAAAAAAAAATTTTTGTTTTTTCTTCAACTTTGAATTTCTGTTTAACTTTTGTGTTTTTTACACTTCTGTAGTAATCACTGAAGAAGCTGTCAAATAAACAGCGAAAGCTTTGATGAATGAAAAAGGAGTTTCATTAAAAACATTAACCGGTGTCTCACCCCGTTATTTACCAGATTTGTGTCCGAATATGAGTATTGGGAGAGACATATCAGGAATGTGTATAACGATGTCTTGTGTGGAGCTTGGAAAAGGTGCTGGATGAAGGCCTCTGCTATGTTTATAGGAGAAGTAATAGAATCTTTAATTTTAATTTCCAATCGGCTCGAAGTCTGCGTTAGGCAGGGTGTGTCTTCTAGGTTGTTTAGAATTTGCCAAGTGGTACTACTTTTATTATCAGATTCAGTTATTTGAGTATCAAAAAATTCTTTTGGTTAAGCGTACTAGGTTATCGTGCAAGTATTTTTGTAATTTGTAAAAATTTTGTAAATCTGGGTACCTTTTCTGTAACTGATACAAGTCTCCTAACTTGGAACTTAATTGTTTGACTTCGGAGTTTACCCAACTTTTGCTGTTATTAGTAATGGAAAGCTTCTTATATTAGAAAAATATATCGAAAAGAAAAATGTGTAGAAAAAAGCTTAAAATTTACTGTTTAAATCGTTAGCGACATACACGTCAGTCCAAGATTCGTTTTGCAAATGAGTGCCAATAATAGGCTTATTGTGTGGGGTATAGATCCTACGATATTCAAACTGTTTGGCTATGGTTTTAGCGCTTTCGAAATAGAAGCGTATTAATCTATGATCCGAGTAAGTAATGTCTTTGACTGCATATCTTGTTCTACATTAGAGATTTATAAAGATATTATCAATTATTGAACTAGAGTTGGTTGTAACTCTGGTAGCGTCAGAAACTAGCCAGGGTTACAAATTCAGCACACCTTGACATTACACCCAGCATTAACGGGTGCATTCTGCCAAACCACTCTCTGCGTTTAAGTGTTTGAAGGACATTCTGTGAATCTCTCATGATAGCAACCTCCTGGAAATCTAGCTTTTCAACGTACTTGAACGTCTGAACATAATTCTTTAAACATACGCGTTTCATGCGTAGATATATGCTTATACCTGCTCGCAACTCCCATAATTCGTTTCTAATCACATAAAATTCCCAGAGAGTCGTTAATATTTTTTACGACAGCGCGCCAGATGCGAACTTCTGATAATATAATATGAATTTATGAACGCACCGATGGGATGGGAGAATAAAAATAAAAGCTAGTAAAAACATATACTTATGTATGTACGTGAGATGAGAAGTGGACTTCGTTTTAATGGGTTAATAATCTCAACCAGGGTTGGCCCGTCCGTCTATAAAATCCAAATCGCGTCCTCGTCCATAATAATTATTATTATGACTAACTCAAATCCTTCCGTCTTTGTCACTCTTGGATATGGTTGTCTAGGAGCGTAAATGTAAATTTTAAAAATTTATTGCGCTCGTAAAACTTGTGCTGATATGTGTTGGGAAACGTTTGATCTTATTGAGATGTCGGTTCGTTATAATTACTTGTATCTGTACGAATTAATTTGGAATGTAATTAAGGAACTGTTATACCTGAAGACGAAAATTATTTTCTATGTGAACGAAAAGGATTTTTATTTGTTACAGCTAGTACAGAAAAAAAATTCCATATTTAATTATATTTTGCAAGAGGTATCGCAGTACAATCGCGATGAATTTCACTGAGAATAAATACTTCTGTAATGCGTTAACAAATCGACGAACAAGTAAAAGGTTGGGTAATGAATTTATTAAAATCACTTTAACCCTTTGGTAGCGAGCCCGAAACCTTCAGTGAAGGAATTTTAAATTAGTAGTAATCTTAGAGGCCTATGATTCCCCATATTCCTTAAATTCAAAATAAGGATTACGAAGCTGTGTTAGAGGGTTAATTTTGCGTTTCCAGCTGTAAAGTCGTGTTCCCAAAAAGTTGAATTTTGTAAAATGGCGAAACGACCGCTTTTGCAAACGGCGCTGGAATATATCGGGCAGAAAACTTGGATGACATTTCTACTGATGATGAACCACTTTCTGACACTTTTGATAAAAGTGATGGTGATTTGAGTGATGTAAAGGTGCACAGTGAACATTCAGATCACAATACTGAGGCGGAAAAGGAAAACGACGAATATGGAGAAGAAGATACTGATGAACCATTAGATTCGCAAAATAACTACGTTTATGGGTGCAACTGTTTCAAATGGGCAAAACAACCTCCAGCAAGTAGCAGAACAAGATCTGACAACATCATGCTTACCAGGACTGAAAGGCGCTGCAGGGATAAGAAAACTAACGTAACGGATGAAATTAAACATTATTATTGAACATACAAACGCTAAGATCACAGAACTGTCAAGTTTTTGGATTGATATGAAAAGTTCCAGCGAGCCTATGGAGCCTCCTTATCAACAGTATAAATTTTTCAATGGCATAAAACATTTTTGGAGGACCAAGAAGCAACGGAATACGATTCTCGCTCAGGTAGGCATTCAACATCGAAAACTGATGAAAATGTGGAACGAGTAAGGACTCTTGTGAAGTTAGACCATCGACTAACGTTTAGGATGATGAGTAGCGAATTACATTTGAATCGTTTTATCTTTCATCAGATTTTGACTCAAGATTTGGGCATGAGAAAGATGTGTCAACCTTACAAAATACTTCACAATTGTGTATATTGACTTTCTCGACAGAATCAAAAATTACCCAAATTTCTTCGTGTTATCATTGGTGATGAATCATGGATTAATTGAGTACGATCCAGAAACAAAAGGTAAAAGTGAAGAGTGGCACACTGACAAGCCTCCTCGACTGAAGAAAACTCGAATAAGCAAATTGAAGAGCAAGTCCATGCTCATTTGTTTTTTTGACAGTAAGGGGATCGTTCACAAAGAATTTGTGCTTCCAGGACAAACTGTCAATGAAGTGTTTTATGAAGAAATCCTTGAAAGACTACGAAAAAGGGTCAGATCGAACATCGCGGACACATGGACGCTTCATCATGACAATGCCCCCTGTCGGCCGTCTCCATCATCCAGTTTTTGATTAGAAGAAGGAATTCCTGTTGTTCACCAGCCCCCTATGCGCCTGGTCTCAGTTCATGGGACTTTTTCTGTTCCCCAAGATTAAGAACCACGTGAAAGGAAGTAATCTTGACACTATCGATAACATCCAAAGGAGCCTAACCAAGGAGTTGCAAGCGACTCCAGTTGAAGCCTTCCAGCACTGATACGAAGAATAGAAACCCCTCTCTGCTAATGAATAACTGCCCAAGGGAGCTACTTTGAAGGAGATATAAAAATAAAATAAAATTGTTGCAAAAAAAATCAATTTCATTTCTTTTCCGCCACATCTCATTTTTAATATAATTATGTACGAGGTGTGTTAGAAATATAATGAGACTGGCACCATTGCGAGCGATCTGGCTACGCTGTAGTTGTTCTCCCTCACTAAACATGTTCGTTAGTCTGCTCCAGACGCTCGGTCCGAGTTTGAACTTCCTACTGTCACCACGTGATTTTTGAGAGCGTTAACAGTGAAGTTGTGTTTTTCTTGTGTGTCACACAGAATGGAACAGCGGTATTTGGAGCAACGTTATGCCATTAAGTTTTGTGTCAAACTTGGGGAATGCGCGATTGTAACTTTTGAAAAGTTGAAGCAGACCTATGGGGAACATTGCTTATCAAGAGCACAAGTTTTTCGTTGGCATAAATCATTTTTGGGTGGGCGAGAACTAGTGGAAGATGAACCTCGTTCAGGGAGGCCTTCAACTTCAAAAACCAATGAAAACATCGTGTGAGGGCTGTTGTGAGGTCAGACCGTCGTTTAACAATAAGGATGATGAGTAACCAGTTACAATTGAACAGTTTCACCGTTCATCAAATTTGAACTGAAGAATTGTACATGCGAAAGGTCTGTGCCAAAACGGTGCTTAAAAACCTCACAATTGAGCAGAAGGACATTCGAAAAAACGTGTGCCTTGATCTTCTTGAAAGAATTGCCAAAGATCGCGATTTCTTCACTCGTGTGATCACAGGTGATGAAACGTGGATTTTTGAATACCCGACCGAAGTAAGCTCGAATGAGCAAATCAAAGATCAAATCAATGCTGATTTGCTTCTTTGACAGTAGGGATACCGTTCACAAAGAATTTGCATCTCCAGGGGAAACTGTCAACCAAGTTTCTTACAAGGGTGTCCTTGAAAGACTCAGAAGGAGGGTGATTCGTGTGAGACCAGGCATAGGAGACAAGTGGATGCTCCATCATGACAACGCCCCATGTCACACGGCCATCTCCATCACGGAGTTTTTGACATCAAAAGGCATCCCTGTGGTCCTTCAGCCCCCCCCCCCCTCCCCCTATTCACCTGATCTCAGCCCTTGCTCCTTTTATTCTTTTCCTCAAACTAAAGAGTGTCTTAAAAGGACGTCATTTTGGGACTTCGGAGAACATCCAAAAGAATGCGACGGACATGCTAAAGGCCATACTGGTTGAAGCCTTCCAGCGCTGCTACCAAGACTGGGAACAACGACTCCGCCGGTGTATAGCTGCCCAAAGGACCTACTTTGAAGGAGACAATATTGTTATTTGAACAAAATAAAAATTTTGATTAACAAAAAATCAGTCTCATTAATTTTCTAACACACCTCGTATATGAATCCCCAATTTGGTCTACCGTTAGTCGATAACTCTAAGGCTCTAGGTAGTCTCAATTAGAAAGTAATTAACAGTTTTTTTTATGTGTGCTCAGTAGGCTCGTTCCAGAAATGTCAAGAAGAAAGGAGATCTATAACGAACCTACCATGGAATGAAATGCAGACCCACATAGCACGGGACTTTTCAAATCATGCATTTTTCACTAGATAACCATAGTGAGGATGATTTACAGACCAAAGCCTGTTATACGTAAAACGTTGTCCAACCATTGTGAGTTTTGTTGAATTTTTATTAGATTTGAAAGAGCGAAGGCATCATTCAGTTACCAGTTTCCTTAATTCAGAGCAAACCTTTAAAAATGAGCGCTATTATACACAGGCTAGGTATCGGCATTGTTTGTAAACACCATTATATTTTCGCACTGAATATTCTAAAGCAGCAAACTAAAAGAAGTGTATACTAGGCTGAGAGAAAAATGGCCTTGTAAGAAAAAGTCTAATGTATGTATACCAATATTGAGTTGGCAATTAGTGTATATTTTCTATTTTATACCCTTTCTCTTGACGACATCTTACAACCTCATAATAGAAAAATTATTTACACTTTTGTCTTATACAACTAAAATGTCACTGACTGCTCTGCTTCTGTTTCCATCGTCAATCCAACAATTAAAGATTTTAAACACCTATGCTAGTTTGCTAAGTATTAATAATTATGTAACAAGTACCCAGATTAATTTTCATACTCATAGCGATCACTGTGTAGCCATACACTAACCGACAATTCAAACGTTCAGAGGCGTCTCATTAAAACGTTTCGAAGACACATCGATTATATCGAGAGGCTCACCTGGACGGACAGCTCGTTTTATATATTTTCAGCGTGAGTTCGTCGTTCGTGTGTTCATACCTATGTGTATGTATTTCAGTACGTGTGCTTGCGTAAGTTTCGCTGGAATCACGGCCGGCTATACTCTGACTCTTCTCTTCTCTTCTCGACTGTCTCGTTTAGTTGATATTTACAAGTGGTGTCGGTGCTCGAACAGTTCTTCGTAGAATAGTCCTTTATAAGGGTATCGGGTCCGTTGTGACAGTGACACGCGACCATGTTATTCTTATTCTGATAGGTGGAACCGAGATTATTGCGAGTCGTTGGCGGCGTGTAATAAGTACTCGCGAAAAATACTCATTCTTGGCCTCTACGTTTGTCTCTAAACGAAGGGTGTCGATAAGTTAAGAAAGGCAATTCCATTTGGAATTTACCTTTTAATGACGAGATATTGAAATTTGTGTCCCCATTTTACAGAATGTTGATACGATGACTCTATGAACCAATAAGGTTCATTTTCAAAGTTGATTTTGACATAAATTTTTTAAGTACTGAGAAAAACTACATTCGAATTTTGGGAACGTTGGCATGTATGTACGGGTGAATTTCAAAAAAGAGTACTAATAAAACATGCAAAAGTGTTAAACAGTGGAACTTTATTTCTGGTGATCATATATCATCACATATCAAAACAAATACTTTTATGTAATCGTATTTCACATTTAGAACATTGAGGCGTTGCATTTTTCTGGCAGACTACGCACCTTTCCTACGCAACGGAATTGGAACACGCTAGAACCTATATAAGCCTGTGGGAAGAAAGATTCCACCTCAATTTCATTTTATCTTGAACGATAGCTACCACCCATTTCTTCATTATATTTTTCTATGAGATTAGGTTGCTGGACTTCTTTTTATGTTTTCCTTTTACTCTTCTAGAGGTCTTTTGCATAGGACTTACTCCATAATGATTACTTGCTGCTGTAACTATAGCACTACCATTCCATTTTACATATGTTGTATGGTATTTCCATTAGATTTGTAATCCTAGAATCCCCTAATCTGTTTTTTTTTCCAAACCGATTGTAATTAATTTCGATTAACTGGATCCAAAACGGAGCAGTTTTTTCCAGCTCTAGTCAAGATTAAATTCCTAAGCTTACTTACAGTCCATCTCCAGTCATCTAGAACGCAAAAGAAATTACCGAATTTTTTAATTCATTAGTAAATCATAAAAATTGCAGCCTTCCGTAAGAACTGCTGAAAATTATAATTTTATATTAAACTTTATGCGGTGATGAACACTCTAGGCTACTGTACATATCTGCGCCTTTAACGGTATAACATTTTGCCCGCACCGAGTTTATTTATTTGAGTTGCAAACGTAAAACTCCCGACAAGCAAGTAGCACCAGCGCGCACTATACTCCGTTTGCCCATATTCGAATCGGAGCGACGCGATGCGACGTGAAAATAAACAAATCGGATCGAGGGTTCACGGCTCCACTACCTAGAGTATAAACCTATGTATGTATGTAAGTACATACATACGTATCTAGATTTAATTTTAAAAGTTTTCTCCGTTTACAGAATATTGTGTATTGAATTTTTATATTTATCGCGTCGCGCGACAGGCGCGTACATCTCGAATAGATTTAGTGCCGCTGGAAGTTTTATTCATGTCTCGGCGCGAGCTCGCGAGAAAACGCTAAATATACATACGTACATACACACACAGATCGCATTTGCATCCGAACGGCTTGAAACGTGCGAAGAAATGTGTATCGATTTGCGGAGAGTCCAGAGAACCTTTCTCTTGATACTATTTAACTATCACAGAAGGCCGTTAGTTATGACGCTATTACAGGAAATGGAAAATAAGCATATCGATCACTATTATCTACAGCAAATCGTTAGAATGAAAGGAACGGTCACATACTCTCTCTCAAATCCAATTTAAGTATTTCGTTTTAATACGACCACTAACGAATTCTGCTTTTACTATTGAAAGAAAGTTATGCTCTGAAATTAAAAACATCTGGAAACATTTTTACTTTATTTCTACTTGTTTTATGTAGAGTAGCTAGTATGTCCTTGACAATTAACAAATTTTGTAGTTTATATTCAACAAAATTATAAATTTGTACATTGAACAAAATAAATATAAAAATATGATCATCATTCGGTCACGCGGCTCCCACGAGTCCTAGATACGGCTGTTCCGAATTACAGTTCCTGGCCATATTAGGACCATTTAAAAATATTATGATTTTGGGGCAATATTAGAAAAACGCGTTGGTAATATTGGCAAGTAAGTATAATTTGAACATATGTATATTCACTAACATTTGCTTGTTCCTCCTCTGTGTTTTATTATTTCCTCAATCCTTTTTCCCATACTGTCAATGCAGCTTTCTATTGTTTTTTTTTTTAAATTTCGTCGCTATTATGCCATGCATCTTCAACATGTTGTCGTAATTCTTCCTTTGTAGTTGAGTTTCGTGTACTTGCGATGTTTTTCAAAACATTCCACACATTTTCAATTGGGTTTATGTGGTGAATTGCCTGGTCAAGGTAGTACACGCAGATGTTTAGATTCAAGGTATCGCATTACACTTTTTGCTTTATGACACGATGCACTGTTTTGCATGAAAGTATATGGTTCTTGAGCCAGAAATTTTACGCTTTAGAAAAACTTCAATTATTCAATTTTTTGCACACAAGTTGAAGCTTCTTAAACACAACCAAAATAATACTCAATAGTCAAGGTGTTGGCGAGATTCAGTGTCAATTTTCCTGAATTTAGTTGGGATCCTGTTTTTTAACTAATCTCCAGTATGGGTCTCCAACCATTCCTGTAAATCTTCTCAGTTAATAAAACCCAAAATGTTTCAGTAGGCCTAATTTGAGGCACATCTGGCGGATAATCCGCGTGACGCACAAAAGGTATGTGCGCGCCTCGAACCATCAATCACTCGAAGCTAGGTCTGGCCAGAATATAATTTCGTCATTTTGGTAATGTAGAAATCAACCAATTTCGGCAAGCAACATTCACAGTAAAGGGTGGCGGTTACTGCTTCTTCTTTCACGTGCCCTAAGTAGGGTCTAGAAACGCCTCTTTCTGAAATAGCGCTTCAGACTAATATCTATTTTTGCAGGGAATTTGGTTTTTGTTTTACTTCATCGGGTGTCTCATCAACATTTCTGGTGTAAGAAAGCAGTACCAGGAAAATTCGCGTAAGAAAGTGGAAAACATTTTTCATCATCCATAATGATTTTGTTTCCAGCAAAATGAATATTTTTCAAAAATCGGCAACATCAAGGAATTCTTCTAAGTTGAGCTTGGGTATATTTTGAACACTTTTGTTTTTTCGTTTGTTTTAAGTTATTTTCTTTAATTTTTCGAGCAATAGTGGTGTGAGAAGCGTATAAAGAAGCAGCTTTACGAATAGACGTTTCAATGCGGTTTTCAGCAAAGTACATTCTTAAAATTTTCCTCTCCCAGGTCTCAACTCTTTGTTTTGTTTTATTTGGCATTGTCCATGTCTCACAAACATACGTTAATGTCGGTCATATCGCCGTCTTATAAACTCCTAATTTTACCTTTCTGGACACTTCTTTGCTTTTTAGAAGCCTTCCCAACCCTCCAGCGCAGCTATTACTCTTGGCAATTCTCAACTCTCTGTCGTCCACTTCCTCAAATTTCGCCTGTGTTCCATTTCGTCTATGCACCTGAAAACTGTTCTTAACGATGATTCCGCACTTATTCTTTATTTCCATATACTTAGTTTTTTAATTAATAATTAACCCAACTTCTTCCGCCGCTTCCATTAGATATGTTATTCGTTCTAACTCCTTTCTACTTCTTACCAATAGCGCAATATCGTCCACATATGCCAGACATTGATGACTTCTATTGAACAGCAGGCCTTTCCTGTTTATTCCACTATTTCTTACACTCTCTAACACCAGGTTGAATAGAGTGGTGTACAAAGGGTCGCCTTGTCTTGATCCCTGCTGTATCTTGAAGGGTTCGCTTATCCTTCCATTGAATTTTACTCTGTTTGTGGTGTCTTTCAATGTCATTTTTATGAATTCTCCTAGTCAGTTTTCCTGGTATTCTTAAGTCCCTTATACATATATACTCTAATGTTGTCCTATTTTTAATTATTTAATTAATTAATTAATTAATTAATTGATTAAAGTATGTGTACTGGTATGTCATATTCATAACATCCTATCAAGACCTCTTTTAGGGTAAAGATCTCTCAGTTGTACTTCTTCCTCCACGAAAACCCCCCTGGTACTCCCCTAGCTCCTTTTCCATATAATATTTTAACCTTCTTCTTATTGCTGTCGCCAGGATCTTATAAGTGACATCTAGAAGCGCTATTCTATGATAGTTTCCACAGGTAGTCCTGTCACTTTTCTTAAATAATGGTAATATCAGTGCTTCCTTCCAACTCTTTGGCATCTCATCTGACTCCCAGGTTTGGTCCAGCAATTCGTGAATCTCGTCCTTTAATTTTTGAACACCATATTTTAGATTTCGCCTAGATATCAATTTCGTCCCGGCCATTTGTAATTCCTCATGCTATCAATTATTTCTCCTACTTCCTCCTTTGATGGTCTTTCTATGTAATCCCCGTTCGAATTAACGTATCCTCCTGAACTTCATTTTGGGACCCTACTGTTTCACTATTTAATATTTCCTCGAAATATTGCTTCCATCTCTTTAACTTTTCTTCTTCATCCCCTATTAGTTTTCCTTCTTTATCTTTTAGATATGGTGTTGATCTGTAACCCCTCCCCTTCACGGTTTTTATGCTTTTGTAAACATTTCTTATCTCTTTCCTTTGATACTCCTCTTCCATAGCTTTTATTTGATGTTCTAAAAATTGTTTTTTTTTAGAAAACCAACGACAATGACCAACTACATATTTGCTTACACCTTTTTCCTTTGGTTGTTGTACAACCTTATTGATTCTTCATTCCTCCCTTGCAGTAGTTTCAATCTTAGTTCCTTCTTTACACGTAATTCTTTCCCGCATTTTTTTGTCCATCATACATACATATTCGGTAAAAAATTTTATTCCAAAACCTTCCGCCCGTTATAATACATTATACACAATCTCCTATTTTAACGATCTGGCATCGATTGTGTCTGGCATATATTCATTTGGTAGCAGCACACGTAGCGGCGTTAATTTTGAGCTGCTTAAGATAATATCCATAAGATGTTCTTGGACTCTCCCTAGGATTTAGATTAGATTCAATTAGAGCTGGTTCTTAGCCTGTGTCACTGGGATCTTTTCAGATCTATTAGGATTTTTCCTTTAACTAGACCGTTTACACTAACTAAGACTCTTTCACCAAACGTGAGCGATCATCTTGCATAGCTTTTAGCTTCTGGATACTCCGAACCCATTCTTTCGAGTCCTATGCAGTACGTGGGCAGCAGTATCCTGTTAATAAGCCAATAATTGTTTTATCGGATTTCCCATCTTTGCGTAGCAGATCGTTTCCAAATCTAGGCCATTTAGGAATTGCGACTTGGAATGTATTCTTACCAGTTTTAAAACTTCTTTTCTTTCCATTATTTAGTAGCTGCCTTGATTGTCATGTAATCAATGCCTACAGAGAACCACGAGTTGTCGTCAGCAAATTAACAAGCCTTCTTGTGCTGGTTCGTGTTCTTTGACTTTCCGTCGACAGCTCTTGTCTCAATGACAAAGAATTGCCGAACTTCTGCGCTAAATGATTTACACTTGTAATTGTCCTATAGGATAATAATGATAAGCTTTTAAAAATTACATTAAAGTTGGGCATCAAAACTGTCCGCAGGAATCCTTCGTTAATTAATTAATAGTTACATGGAAAAATATGCTGAATACTAAATACAATCCTTACAATCTTCGAATGAATTCAAATCGACGAACGCGAGCATTCCTTTCTCTTCTGGCGAATCCATTTTCTACCGTAAACGTAGATAATTATGGCGTATAGGTTATCACGCAATACGTACATACAAACACATACAGACATACAAGCTAGCTTCGTGTACTCTTTTTTCTTTTCCGAAGCTCTATTTCAGAAAGATCTCTCTCTTTGCTAGCGTGATTGGAGTCGTGATAAAACTGTTTAACGAGTGTTCTTATTGCTGAGGCATGGTACCATTGGCTTCTCCCTATCTGGACGCAACAATACTGTAGGTACTTTTATAATACTGTTTCTAGTTCTAATTAGTAGTAGTTAACGTTGTCGCGTTGCCGCAAATAACCATGCTAGTTATAATACAAAATTACGAAGAAAAAAGGACCAAACGTAATCTGTGGGGAGTCGTTTTGATTTCTATTACTACAAATCAATCTAATTTAAGGTTATGACATTTAAAATCAGTTGATTGACTTGCACGTCCATATTTTCTTCATAGCAACGCCATCTTACAATACATGACTTACATATACATCGCATAACCTCGGCACTTCACACAATATTCTCACAGGTTATTTTCCCCGCACTAAAACAATAAATATAGGTTATCTAAGCGTCAAATACAATCCAATTTTGATAGAATAATTATTCGACAACCCTTTTTCAATTTGAAACGGCTACAAAATCGCATTCCGTTAGACGTAGAAATTAGTATGAGTTTGACGTCTGACATATGACGATGATATGCGGCGATTATTCCCGAAATTATTCAAATTAAACGCAAGATCTTGATGTGAGTACGCATACTTATGACGTAGGTACGTATCATTATAATCAAAAAGATCGTTGTCGGTTCGGAAGAAGGGAACGATTCGAGCTGAACGAAAGAGGAAAAACGTAACGATGTTTAATTATAGATACAGGCAGGCGAATTGAGTGACGTTTCCCCGAATCACGCGTTCGGGGTGGGTAATCTTTAATAGCGCTGAGCTACGAATAAGTCAGGTGTTATTAAATATTGAAGGAACAAGCTGTTATTATTATATTTACTTTATTTCTTTTATTTGTTTGATAATGTCTTGGACGATAGCGTTGGACCACCTTTGGATTTGGCAAAATTCTAGTGTTATGTGTATTCAATAACCCTACGTTGCACAAGATTAGTAAGAAATGGCTTTCTAGACCAGCAAAATTCCTTTTTGTGTGTTTTTGTAAATACACAAATTAGCAACTGGCGTTTGTTGTCTCTGGTTATTAATATACGAGGATGGTATGATAAACACCTGTGTTAAGAAAGGCAACGCAATTATTTTACATTTAGTAATTTATTTCGCGACATAACCTTCGTGTAGCTCTATACACTTAGTCCAGGAATGTTCCAACTTTTTTAAGCTATCCAAGTAATAGGATTTATCGAACACTGCAAAACAGGCATTTGTTTCAGCAATGACCTTCTCATTTGACGTGGACCGCTTTCTGCCATGGTATTTCTTCAAGTTTATTTCTGACTCTCCCGATTTGTTTTACAACGGGAGTAAGATAGTTTGTAAAGTGTGCAAAATACATTTGATGTCAAATAAGAAGTGGAACTGTACAAGACACGTAAATTCCGCACAGCATAGAAAACGAAAATTGGACACGCCACCGAGAAGTGCAATTTTTTTAATGTAATTTTTATGTTGATAAACTGTAATTTGCCACTAGGCTTACTCGATAAACAACCGTTTAAGGACTTTTGGGACAAATACAATCCCGAGTTGCGGTTGCCAACGGAGAAAACGGCACGTAAGCATGTTGCATTTGTACGCGATGACGTGGAAAAGAAAATGAAACGCATATTGAAAAAACAGTTTCTTTGGTTATGTGTTGACGAGACAACAGACTGTAAAAAAATTCAATTGTAAATATTATGGTACGCATACTAGACCCTAGTAAACCTACATTACCACTGTTACTAGCTAGCCGAAGACTACAAGAGTGTACTGCTGCAGCAATTACGAAGGTTGTACTTAGTACGTTGGAAAAATTTCAAATTTCGAAAGATAAAGTGTTGATGTTTATGAGCGATGGCGAAATCTCCTAAACGCCTACGATCATTTCACACAGAGTGTCCTGGTATTCGTCAACCACCGGAGCCAATTCTTACACGTTGGGGAACAAGGTTGCAGGCAACTTTTTATTATGCTGAACATTTCAAAACAGTAAATGCTGTTGTTGCACAATTCAATCCTGCCGAAGCTGCAGCTATTAAGGAGAGCCAGTCTCAAGATATTTCCGTTGAAACAGATTTAAAAAATATTCGTAGCTACTATAAAGGTTTAGCTGACGCAATAGACCAATTACAAAATAGATCGTTATCATTATTGGAGTCTCTGCAAATTATGGACGGAGTGCATACACAGCTACTGACTATACATGACGCAAAATATAATCGCGTTTTAGAAAAGTTCGAGAGTGTGCTACAGAAAGATCTCGATTTTAGCACACTAAAACGAATTTGTGATGGTGTATCGAATAATCCACTGACTAAGTACAAAGAGTATTTTAATCATGCATGTATAACATCGGTAGATGTTGAACGCTCTTTTTCAAAATATAAACTCATTTTCTCGCCACGGCGAACATCGCTCACCGAGACAACTGTGGAAACACATCTAATGATGTCAACTTTTTGCCACTCTTATCCATATGATGTTAATACTGATAATGGTGCTTAAAAGGGTGTGTTTCACTACTTTTCACATATTTTAATTATGTATTAGTTCTGTTATTTTTTTTCTATTTTCTTACTATTGTTTTTGTATACTAGGCAGGTACGGCTATGGCACGGCTCCCTGTTACCGGGCTCTAGTTATAAGCTTTAAAGTAATAAAATAGATCTAGGCTTGTAAAAAAAATAAACGGAAGACCACCATAATTTCTCATATTTTCGAAAGCGGTTATTGGTATTTATACACAATAATCTGTATACCACACCTAAAAAGTGTTGTAAATATCCCCGCGTACTTCAATGTAAATTTTTTTTAATTCTCGATAAGTTGTACAAGCACGTATTTTCGCTTCTTACACATAATGTACAAATAAGTCTATCAACTATGTCCATAAAAGAAAATTCAAGATATAAGTTTTTACCATAGTTGTATGCTACACTTTAGTAACAAATATTTTAGTCTGTAGTTTTGATATAAAGTAACTGTAACTGTAAGAAAAATTATTAATTTTTAATCAAATTCGTGTAAAGTACCTTTCTTCAATTTGGCTGGCTCTAAAAAGTAACTAAAGCTCGGGTTACATTAGAAATATTGTGGGAATGAGAGTTCTTAAATATTTCCTTCAAAACCCTTTCTTCAAAATTCTCATTCAGAAAACTTTGATTTTAGGAATAAAATGCACCTTTGATGTCATTTCGACCACAGAGTGCATCCTCACAATATGTTCTATCCATCTTAACCTTTGGGCTCTCACCATGCCTATTATATTCGGTTCATTAAATAACATTTCTAGCTCTTGATTAGTTCGCTTCCCCCGCACCTCTGTTATTTTTTTCGCTTAAAATATCTTTCTCAACACCTTTTTCTCCCATACTTCCAGTATCCTTCTTTCCATCGATCCTAAGATCCACACCTCACATCCAAGTGCGTAGAAGCAACGATTTCCTGTCAATATTATTTGTTGGATCTCCTTCTTTATGTCGAGGTTTTTGTTAAACATTCTGTCAAAATATACTTACAAAAATTTCCACTTCTTCTTTATCTTTAATTCTCTATTCATCCCTAAATCATGATCAGCACCACTTAATTCTAACAACCCACTTTAGTTATAAGCAATACGTTGTATTATAATAGAAAATAAATGAGGTGACCACAATTTTCCTTGTGAGATTATGTAATCCAGTAGCCAGTAGTGATTCCTGTATAATGAAATTGTGCACTGGACTAATAAATACCATTAAATACAGCTCATTCGGTACGGAGAAGTGCGAGTTTAGATTTTGCGACGTAATAGCGTACCAAAATTTGATAATCCCTCTTCGGAAACAACAAGAAGTGAATCGCGCGCGATGTACGGGGGGAAAGGCAAGCGGCTAGCGTCAGCGACGAGACTTGTTTCCAATTAAACGCGCGCTAAACTAAGTACGGCAATTCGGCCATTAATTGTATCCACCCCGAAACAGATTAATGAAGTTCTCGGACGATTTTCCAACTTCGAATATATCTAAGATTACAAGGCCTTCTCCCCTACCCCTTCATACCCTTCCCGCTGCTACGGAGGCGGCATCTCGCCGCTACTAATACTAATTCTAGATGCTGTCGATCGCGTTTTATAACTTCGACGACGAAGACGACAGCGGACTTATTGTAATTGCTGTCGTTGATCGCATCGAACTATACAGTGAGGTCTTAACGGAAATATCCCCCTTTCCTCCTTCAGTTAACTTCTGAACGACAAAAGCTGGTGTTAATAGAAAAAAACGCGTCGTCTTTTATTTTCTACGTACTCATGTTATCGAAAGTTCTCCATTTCCGTTGTCACCGGAAGTGATACTAACTTTGTTATCTTAAATAAAAAATCCTGTCTATCCTTACGCTTCCAGAAGAATAATAAAAAAGCAAATCCAACGATACAACATATGACAGAAATAACGATTTTAGTAACCTGTGCTTGTTTTTATGTGGAAATAGCTTGGGAAAGTCGCCTTATTGTTTCCTACAACGTTAGGTTTATGTAGAAAGACAACGTGACCACTGTCAATACGCTAATTCTAGGTCGTAGTTATTTCCCTTCATTTCTTGCGATTTTGTTAATTGTTATGGTTTTTTTGGTCCCTTGAATGAATTTGTTGGTTTTTCAGAGACGATATGCTCACGTAGCATTGGTGGCTTGTTGCGTAATTTGTGCCTCTTGCCCAATTTTATCAAAAAATTCACAGATTTCTCAATCCTTATAACTAACCTGGGCAAATATGCGGTAACAGCCAGAGCGCATAAAAGTTTACACATAAAATAGAAGGTGAGAAATAAATTATAAAACGTGCTGAAACACTTACCGTTTTAAAAGTCTTCCGTGAAATCACAAACTGGGTAACATCTGTTAAATATTTGAATCATTAGATATGTTTCCACAGCTGCTTCAATCAAGTGAGTACGACGTGCGGAATAAATGTTTTTTAATGCCGAAAACGACCGTTCGACATCTAGCGATGTTATATTTGCATATTTAAAATAATCTATGAAACAACTTAATGCATCTTCACAAATTTGTCTCAATATAAGAAAATCGGAGTCTTTCTCTAAAACACTTTCAAATTTTCGTATTACACATCGATTTGTTTCGCCTTCTACAGCGCATAACTGTGCGTGAACATCATTTACAATTTGAACAGAATCCAGTAGCGACATCGAAACATTTTGTAATTTTTCTATTCCCTCCGCTAATCCGAAGTAATTGTTGTGAATAGTTTGTAAATCTCTTTTAACCTGACTATCTTGAAATATTTCCTGGCTTTTCTTAATTGCTGCAGCTTCTGTCGGATTGAATTTTAAAACTACCTTCTTTACTTGATCAAAATATTTGTTGCAGTAAAACGCAGCCTGCAATCATGTTCCCCAATGTGTAACAATCGGCTGCGGTGGTTCAGGCAAATCAGGACACAGTTTGTGAAATAGTCGGATACGTTTCGGGGACTTTAGAAACACTGCCTTTGTACTAGCAATTAATGCATGCTACTGGAAAACATGTAGGAATCGTTTGTGCCGCAAGATTTAGCGTATGGATTTTACACGTTACATGTAAGAAGTTACCACTGTGTTCTTTAAGAGATCCGCCCAAAAAACGCATGTTTGCGGCACCATTACATTAACCACAGAATGTTTTTGACGATCTGTTGTTTCGTCCACACACAACCACAGTTTTTTATCTTTCAATTCCGTTTTCATTCTTTTTTCTATAAATTCACGAGCAAATGGCACTACATTTCGTATCGATGTCCGACTAGGTAATTTACAGTCCGCATATTTATTCCAGAAGGAGACAAATGCTTCATTGTCTAATAAACGAAACGATAGATTACATAGAATAAGAGTAACACCTAAATCAAATGTAAATTTTTCTTGGTCTCGTATCCCACTTTTTGCAGAAGAATGCTGTTTTCGATGTGACGTTGACAATGGCTTCTGGACCAACACATTAAAAGGATTTTACAAACTAGACATTGAATTTTAGCGCCATAAAAGATTAAGTCCGGCATGTCCACTATAAAGTTTTTAATTGTGTCTGCCATTGGTCGTTTTCGCGACGTACCTAACTGCCACATTTTTAAAGCAAAAATAAGCGTACAATTACGAAATAAGTTACGACAGCTTACATATACACAGAACTACTCGCATACAGCATCGATTTAGTACTGACGCTGTGAACGCGTGAAATAAATAATCGCCGGCTCCGCACCACATATCTACTACACTGGCTGTTACTACCGTTTGCCCAGACTACTTATAACCATCGGATACATTGCAAAACCAGTTGGCACCCCCAGTTCGACTCTCTGGGAAGCGACACTTTTCTACCGTGCAAGTTGCTTAAAATCTCATAACTCGTGCCTAATATAAACATTTTCAATGTTAATATTAGTAGAAGTCACCTTGCCAGAGGTACCTGGGGGTAGGATACACAATGACAGCTTTCACTAAACTTTGTTTATGTTGTTATATATGAGGTAGCCGCCATAAATTCTTGGTCTGACAGGCTTATACAGGTTCTAGCGTGTTCAAACTCCGGCTTAAAGAGTAATAGTTTTCAGTAGCCCGCCAGGCAACGTGACTAGTGCATGAAAATTTCTCGGGTAACGAAAATTGAGTACCGCGCGGTCATTAAATTTTCAATAAAAGAAGGGCACGAATAATCACATTAAACAACGTTTAGATGGCGTTTATGGCGATTTATCTCCTTCATATTCCACTGTAAAAAAGTGGCCAAAATGTTTCCATTTGGAGCAAGAATCCCTTGAAGATGAGGAGCGCCCCGGTCGGCCAATTGAACTGATAAGGCCTCAAAACATTTCAATTATTGAAGAATTTGTATTAGCAGATCGCCGTTCGATAGTGAAGGAATTAGCAGTGATATCTAACATTTCTGAAACCAAGTATTCGCCGAAGGCTCCATAACAATTTGGGTATGAATAAGATTAGTGCAAGGTGGGTACCGCATCTTCTTTCTGCTCTCCAACGTGAACGTCGGCGTCGGGTCGAATGTGCGCGCTCGTTTTTAAACATGTGTGGAGACGACCCGAAACCGAATTTGGAGTCCATTGTCGCAGGAGATAAAACAATGGTTCTTATTTATTTTCTCATTTAAGGAAAGACTTTAAGGGACGTCGTTTTTAGGACGATAGTGAGTTGGAAGCAGCTGTAATATAACATCTTGAGGGAAAATATAGAATTATTAACTGATCGTTGTAATATATGTATGTATTGAAGTTAGGGCAGATTATATTGAATTGATTATAGTGAAAAAGTGTATGGCGAGAATTTATGGCGCTTACCTTGTATGGCATAATAAAAGCAAGAAGCTAGAAATGAGAAGGTATGCACAGACATAAAATCAATACGTTAATTAGACATGACGTCATTCTCGCTTATAATCCAGATCCTCATTGCTCATACACTAATTATTTCCGAAGCGTTAATCTTTCTCTATCTTAAAGAAAAATGCAATAACCAACTTTTCTAAGGATAATTTATTACAGCTTCGTCTTGACCCAAATACGTTACGAAAAAGTAATACGTAAAACTCATTTTAGAGGGACTATCGTTTTCAATCTACATCTAGCAGTTGATCCAACAGTGAACCTTACTATCCCAGTCCAACTTATAAATTTTCTGGATCAATTTAACTACAAATGTAAAGATATCATCTATTTCACTTGATTGTTCAATCGGTGATTTTATGATATCTAAAACTAGCAGTGGTACCAACCGAATCGATATTTAAACTAGAATAATTGTGCACAAAGCGATCATCAGAACGTCGATAAACCTCGGCCAGTAAGAGTCAATAATCGCTAAGACGATGGTGGTAGTTTCCAACCCTTTCCCTCATTACACCTCCACCAGCAGCGCTGCCACCATCTCATCGAGAATGCGAAACTAAGTCTTCTCTCCTTAGTCTTGCCGCTAACTATCTCATCTGATTATAGTGGACCTTAAAACCGTACAACAACAGCGCGCTACAGAACTAACAGTTCGCCAACTGCAGTTAGCCGTCTTAGTACTTACGCTGGCGGCGTTGTCGAGGGATCAAGCGGGCTGGGACTTCGAGGGAAGGCGATGGGTCGGATGATCGACCGGTAATCGGGGGTCAAGCGTACGCCGCCACCCCCCATTACTGTTTCCTGTTCATCGCGGTCATTGTGCAAGAGATTGGGGACCAGGTTATGAGACCCTTGCCGCTGCTTTCTGGATGTTTAACGTTTCGCCTGTTCGATTGCTCTGATGACCGTTTCTTATCATTATCTAAGTGTGCCGTTGAGGATTACCGGAAGAGTGGTGTAGTTATTCATTTGTTTGAAAGTGTCCGATCAGGAAAGATAAAGAAAGTTTATATCTTCAATGGTAGACAAATGTATAAAAGTAATCAATAAAACAATGCTTCCTAATGCTTTTGAATTATATATGTATATTCTTGTCGGTTAAACCAAAAATTAAAAAATAATTACATAGCGAGTTCAAAAATATCTGATTTTGTTGTCGCGCCTGAAAAATTGGTAGTAATATGACACAAATTTACGATTATTATAAAAATTTCAGTGACGTCAGGGGCGGGAAGTTGTATTCATGATGGGGAATTATTAGGCACCTTCAGCTGATTTGGAAACATCGCACCATCAATTATCTGATTAACGATAAAGGTGAGGGGCTCGCAATTTAAACGCGCTTTTGATTTATTAAAATTATATTCCGACAAAGTTGTTAATTATGTTTAAAAGTTTTGCGTAGATATTGGCCAAATGAAGTGTGTTTGTTGTTGTCCGATTAAAAAAATCATAGCAGTAGTGAAAAAATTGAATAACTACAAAACGCCGCAACATAAATAAGTAAATGACTCATGTTTGTCAGGCGAAAAACAAAGAGGGTCAGAATATCTGATAAAAAATATAGCTTGCTATTTAAAAAACATTTTTTTTCACTGGGCAATTTGTGAACCACCCTGTTTTAATATCATAAGATGTACCTTTCTAAAAGATAATCTTCTATCTATTCAAATGACCATCATATTCGCTGTGCAACAAAATTTGGGACACTGGTATATCATTATCATTCATTACGTTAAGAAACCATTGACAATATTGTATTCGAGTATTAAAATCTTGGCCAAACAAGAAGTTGCTGAACCACAGTCATTCTATCTGGATGTATGTGCAGTTGTTTAGGAACTCCACTGTGCTTCTATGTGATAGCCTTGGAACAGAACTGCTTATTAAATATATTAAATTAAAAATACAAGGAAAAATTATCTGTTTGCTGTGATAGGTTGATTGATTGATTGATTGATTGATTGATTGATTGATTGATTTTCTACCAGAGCAGGGCTGGTCTTTACATCCCTAACACTGAAGCTTAGTAGCTTATTGTATTATTCCTGCTTCGGTTTTGTTTTACTTAAACAGGTTAGTTCCCGCAATCAGGTTTAACAGCCTAGGTAGTAAATCTTTCTCCATTGGTAGTTCAATTGTGCTTCGTATAGCGAATCTGCGTTGAGCTAACGCTGCACATTCGAAAATAATATGAGAGGCTGTTTCCTCCTCCTCATTGCAAAGTGTACATAAGGGCTCATCTTTGTAGATCCCCATCTTATGCAAGTGGCCTCTCAAACAACCATGTCCTGTTAATAGACATGTTGCTGCTCTAAGCTGTATCTTGTTTAATTCAAGCAGGTCAGCAGTCAGATGTTGCGACGGTCTTCCCATCATCCGTTTGCTGTGCTTTTGTTCAGCTGCATGTTTCCAATTTAATTGGTGTTGTGTTATAATCCACTCATTAATTGCACCACGCACTGCACTCTTGGTAATACCTAGACCCGATTCAGGGCCTATATAATTCATTTTTGAACCTTCCCTCACTAGCTGGTCTGCAATTTCATTGCCCGCTATGCCCCTGTGCCCTGGCACCCACACCAGTGTGACCTTGTTGTGTTTAGACAGAGGCATTAGGGTTTGCAGGCACTCCCATACTAGTTTGGAGGTTATGCGATAAGATGCTAGTGCCTTTAAGGCTGCCTGACTGTCAGAGAGAATGCACATCGTCTCACCCTGCGGTCGCCGACGCAGACTCTCCCACTCGTAGGTTTGTATAGCATATATTTCTGTTTGAAATACCGTGGTGTATCGCCCAAGTGATACACATACTTTGTATCCCTGGTTTTCCTCATATACACCAACGCTAGATGTAGTGCCCGTTTTGGACCCATCTGTGTACCAGACTAGTGTTCTTGGTTTTCTCCCCTCTCCATCCCTCCATTCTTCCCAATTCAAGAAAACTTTGAAAGGTTTGTCATAGGAGATCCTGGAGATTGTTGTATCACTACCCATATCATAGATAGAGTTTGTTACTACTGCTTCTATTCTGGTGTGCCCAGACCCACTGTGGGATCTCCAGTTGCTAGTATTTTTCAGTCTGTATGCCCCCATTCTGGCTTCTCCCTTGATATAAATCTCAAGAGGAGGTAGGTTTAGCATGGTTTCAATGGCAGCTGTTGGAGTGCTTTTAATAGCTCCTGTTATACAAAGACATACCGGTCTCTGAATTTTCGAGAGACTAGTTATCGCATGCTTCTGTGTGATCTTAGGCCACCAAACCAGGCAGCCATAAGTTATCATAGGTCTTGCCACCGTAGTGTACAACCAGTACGTCATATGTGGTTTGAGTCCCCATGTTTTCCCAACTGTTCTACGGGTTGTCATTAACACCCTTTTACATTTGTCGGTCATTTTTTGTAAATGTGAGTTCCAGTTCAGTTTAGAGTCCAAGGTTACACCTAAGAACTTAGCCTCCTGACTGATCTGTACTACTTCGTTGCAAAGAATCGGCTCCCTTAAACCGTCCAATTTCCTTCTCTTAGTGAAGGGTACAAGTGCAATTTTTCCAGGATTTACTCTAAGGTTCTCCTTCTTGCACCATACTTCTACCATTTTTAATGCTCTTTGCATTAGTTCTAAGATTATGCTGGCGTTTCTCCCACTGGTGAGTATTACAATGTCATCAGCATATCTCTGTGTATAGTAGCCAGCATTGTTTAACAAGATCAGCAGTTCGTCTATCACCATATCCCACAATAGAGGTGATAATACCCCTCCCTGCGGGCATTCTCTGGCGACAGACACCTGCATTGTCTCACCTGCCAGTGCTGCCTCTACTTGTCTACCATGGAACATGGCTCCAACCCATCTACAGACAGTGTTGTCTACTGCATGGCTGTTCACAGCCTCTAATAGTGATGCAAATGAGGTGTTATCAAACGCACCTTCTATGTCAAGAAACGCAGCTAATGCAATTTCTTGATTGTTTAGGGATGCCTCCACTGTAATAGGTTACGAAGAGATTTATTAGGACATTGTTGCATTGGTTGATCGATATGTTCTCAAACCTCTTCTGTTACAATTCTAGTTCTACCAGGAGGCTTCCAGTAGGTTGTCGATGTTGAGCAAAAGTGTCAAGCGATACAATATACTCTAGATACCTACATTGCGATGTACTGCTCACAGCAAAATTCCACCGAATATATTCAAAAACGCCCTTTAATTTATATCCCAGTGCGAAAATACGTCATTTCGATAAATAAATGTGTCTTGTTCCACAGAAAACACCATTGTTGTCGTCCTTTAGTATTAGCAAGTACTGTTAGTTATAAATATTAGCAATATTAAAAAAGTATGAGAACAATAGGCAACCACACACGACAAATCCCACTTAAAATATCAGTACGTCAATGAAATTACAACTATAAAATACTAAGAAATCTTGACAGTACAAGACGTTATAAATTTAAAAATCAGCCATTTTTGATCTCATTGTACAATAAACAAATTATAATTTTAAGATAAGTTTGAAATGGGCTGAAAGATTTCAAACTCATTTAACTTTATTCGAAGTTATTTAATGAAGTCTCGGTCACGATTTAATTATGTGATCTTTACGAATAACATAATATGCATTAATTCCGGTAGAATATCGTCATACATTACTAACAGGTTTTCAAGAATAACTTCCTCTAAAAAAAAGATCGCCTAACTGAATAAAACAACTCATTGTGTACAAAAGCAAAAAAAGGCAATAATCGAACGTAAAATATAAAACATTCGTCACATTCTCTTTGTTCGAACTTACATACACATAGCAATACATATATTCAAAGCACACGCGGTATAATAATAAATAGTTAGTAGGCGCGTAGTACGGAATGCATTCGCCGAGAGAGAGAGATACAATCACGTAATAATATCATTTATTATTCCCATCGACATGACGGAGTGCAGTTATTCGCGAACGAAATTGGAATTCCCGGTGGGAACATTACGTTCAGCAAACGGACCTATGCACCACACTGTAATACTACTACATACACCAGCACAAAATAATACTGTGATTCAGATTGCCTCAAATATTACCCACATTTTTAGCTGTAAACAAACATATTACATATATTAGCAACGTCAAAACACATCGCTGTCACCTTTACATGTAACCTAACATCCATTTTTATAGATTGCTAAACAAATTAATTTTGTTCGATAGAAGTAGTTGCACCCTACAACAAAAACCTGGTGAGGTGGGGCGAAGCACTGTTAAACATTACATATGATCATAAAAAGACGACATCGAGTTGTTGGTTACAACTACATCTGATATTATATTATTATATTATATTATGATATTATGATTATAAGTATAATTGTTATATTATGGTATTGCATGGTGCTAACTTTTGAGAACGTATATTTTCTTATTGCATGCTGTTGGTATTGCTGCCGCATGGTGTGCATCCACCATTCCTATACGACATTGTAGCCAACCGTATAATTATACAAAGAAATTCCCTGTCCCTTGTTTCCTTAACATTACATTCGATATTTAATAGATAATCCAACAATAACGTAAGAATTGTTTTGTAATATTTTTTTTTCTGTCACATATTTCTAAAAATATTACCGCTATTAAATGCTTATTTGTTTAATAGCTGTAATACCGAGAAAGACTAATACCCGTATAATACCATAAAGGCAAAATACCGGCATTCTCCACCCATATTATGTCTATAGATATTCATAGGTAGCAACATATAGCTAATAATATCGTCCAACATACAACGACCGCATATTATAAGCCTCTATTTTCTTTGCCGCTTTGTTAACGTGCCTCGCCCTCGTTCCACCCCCCTCTTATTTCATCCGTTACGGAAGACGAAACTACCGGATAATAGACCGGTGAAAGGCGTTCTTTAAAACCCGCGTCGATGAAGACGAAGTGAATAGAAGGAAGCAAAAAAGAAAGATCATATCTCGGCATAAGTTTACAAACACGTATACACCGTACACCTCCTCGATTATAAAAAATAATCTCATTGTTGACGCCAGGGTTATTTGGTCGGGCGGACCGCGTCGACACCTTTGAAGTGGCCTGTTTACTTTTGAAGGGGGCAGGCCGGCGTATTAGGAGCGCCGAAAAGTTGCCCGTTTATACTCACCTTTTTTTGGTATAGAATGGGACGAGGTATATTTTGCGGTCGGATGATTTTCGAAACACCTCCAGACGATTATGTTATTTATTGAAAGGAGAGCAAGTGAATGGGATCGATGTCGACCGTTCAACTACGAGCCTAAAGCTTAAAAGTGTTGTTGTGTAGAACGATACGTTGTGTTAGATTCGTGTCATTACTGGATGCAATAACAATATTAACTAGCTTTTACATTATCACAAAGATCTGGTATTAGTATGAATTTTCTTTTGACAACTCACTAATTGCAATATAATTAAAATAAAGATATAATAAATGAGACAGTTTGATTCGCCGATCTCTTTATACATCCGAGGATGGTATGATAAATACCTGTGTCAAGGAAGACAATGCAATTGCTTTGCATTTAATAAATTCATTTCTCGACATAATTTCCTTATAAGGAAACACGGGTAAGTGCATCTCACCGATTTAAATTAAACTATGTGCGTTTATATAACGATCTAGTGTAAGAACAACGGTAACTATCTTAGCTGCTCAATCGCCTACTGGCGGGGTGTAAAACACCCCAAGCTCAACACTACCCTTCGCTCTTTGACTCTATAGTAGAGCAACGCAACTGCGCTGAAAACCAGTGGCGGACGCATAAAAGTTTATACAAAATAAATTAAATGTGATACGTGCTCAAACACTTACCGTTTTAAGAGTCCTCCGTGAAATCACAAAGTGGATAATGTCTATTTAATATCTGTGACATTAGATATGTTTCCAAAATTGTTTCGGCAAAGTGAGTGCGGCGTGAAGAAAAAGTGTTTTTGTATGCCGAAAACGAACGTTCTACATCTAGTGACGTTATATTTGCGTAAATAAAATAATCTTTCAAATAACTTAACGGTTCTGTTGACGCACCTTCACAAATTTGTCTTAATGTGCCAAAATCATGGTCTTTATCTAAAACACTTTCAAACCTTTCTAAAACACAAACATCTCTTACGTCTTCTATCGCGCATAGCTGTGCGTGAACATGTTGCACTATTTGCAAAGATTCCACTAACGACACCGAAGAATTTTGTAGTTTTCCTACCGCATCCGCTAGTCCCACGTAATTGTTCTGAATAATTTCCAAATCTGTTTTAACTTGACTATCCTGAAATTTCAAGCGGCTTACCTTGACAGCCGCAGCTTCCTTTGGGTCGAATTCTAAAATCACGTTCTTTATATTCTCAAAATATTTAAGATAATAAAATGCAGCCTCTAACCATGTTCCCCAACGAGTAAGAATAGATTGTGGTGGTTCAGGAATACCGGGGCATAGTCTATGAAATTCCCGAATACGTTTTGGGGATTTTACAAACACAGCTTTTGTATGTGCTATTAGAGCGTCTACCTCGGGATAACATTTTTGATACTATCTGCTACGAGACTGAGAGTATGAATTTTACATGTAATATGCAACAAGTTATCACAATGTTTTTTAAGAGATCGACCTACAGCAAGCATGTTTGCGGCACCATCACTCATAAACATCAACAGTTGAT
Organism: Dynastes maya; assembly: GCA_029619315.2. NCBI lineage: Eukaryota > Metazoa > Arthropoda > Insecta > Coleoptera > Scarabaeidae > Dynastes > Dynastes maya. Next base: position 78,012,437 of record JAROYE020000001.1, read on the forward strand.
TTGTTGAAAGTTCAAACTTTTCCAATGTATTTAACACCAACATTGAAATTACTTCGGCAGTGCATTGTTGTATTCGTCTGGAAGCTAGTAAAATTGAGGGTGACGGTCGATGTGGTTCCATTGCGCGTACCATTACATTAACCACAGAATGTTTTTACGATCTGTTGTTTCGTCCACACATAACCACAGTTTTTTATCTTGCAACTCCGATTTAATTCTTTTCTCGACATGCTCACGAGCAGACGGCACAACTCTCTGTAATGTTCTCTCACTTGGTAACTTAAAGTCCGAATATGCATTCCAAAACGAGACGTATGCTTTCTTCCTTAGTAAATGAAATGGTAAATTACATGCAATAAAGGTAACACATAAATTAAATTTAAATTTGTCATAATCTCGTGTGGATTTTTTTTTGAAGCATGCCCTGCACTATTTACGTGCCGTAGACAATCACTTTTCGACCAACACATTAAATCTATTTTACACACTACACATTGAATTTTAGCGCCATCACACTTGAAATCAGGCATTTCTGCAATAAATTCTCTTATTGTGTCCAACTTTGGTCGTTTTCGCGACGTAGGAAACATTTTCAAAACAAACGTAGAACTACGATATAGCATACGACAGCGTAGATGCATACTCAACAGATCGGCTTTCGAGTCGCAGTTATACTGACGCTTATACCGAATTGTCCCGGCCGTGTTTATTTTGTGTAAACTTTTATGCGTCAGCCACTGGCTTTCAGCGCAGTTTGCGTTGCTCTACTCTATAGCTCAGAAACTATGAGAGATAAAAAAAAAAGTTAGGATAAGATTTAAATTGTTTTTGATGCTCTTAACGATGGCGTAAATATTTTCTCTATAACGAATATTTATTTAGGGAAACAACCCCCCAGAATTTCTATATACAGAATTTTTATATACTACAAAAATATAGAAGCTACGTAGAATTTACATATATATATATACAGTACATTTGCCACGAAATATTCTTATATCTAACCGATGCAACGTTGGTTGCTCCCTTCTGTAGAAGTCGATATAGCGTCATCAATACAAGTTATTATAAACTTCGTATATATACGACTTATCAACTTAGATCTGTAGGCATTCTATACAATGCCAGCTCATTTTATGTAATGCTAAGCTTATACACTTTGCCGGTAACGTATGTAATTAAATGTTTTCTGCCGATTAAATGTACTGAACTTATTGTTAGCCAACTATGCCAAGCTTATACACTTTGCCGGTAACGTGTGTAATTAAATGTTTTCTGCCGATTAAATGTACTGAACTTAGAAACTTAAAAAAAGACATAGTACGCTTGCAGCATTTGGCGCTGCAGCCAAGTTTAGAGGTACGGGTTACCAATACTAGTTGACCGGATTAAAAATAGTGAATGGCAAAATAGAAGGCCCACAACCACGATAACAGATACGGATTGACAAGCACACCGCGTAATAGGGAATATGCTACAACAAACAATAAAAATAGCCCTAATAACAACTGAAATAGACTTCTTAGTGTATAATTTCACTTATAAATTTTTTGTTCATACTGCGATGACAATATAATCGCAAATTCGTAATAATAATTCATTTGTTGCTTACGTCGTATATAATTATGATGCAAACAACATTCTTGATATGAATTTTAGTTTTATTATTGTATCAAACGTGAGAGAGATGAGGTATTGCACTATTTTAAATTCCATATTGAATATGCTCACTCCCATAGTTTATATTTCAGTTTGTTGCAAGAAGCTATACAATTAAACGCGATATTTGTAAACAGCTAAACTTAATAACGTTAATTCTATTAATCCCAAAACGTAATTATTGAGAATTAGTCTCGGAAAAAGCAAAAATAAAAGAAAAGAGAACCGACAAGCCTACGGAATAGCGAAGAAGCGAAAACAAAGGGGAGAGAACGTCAGCATTTCGGTGCATATTGTGCGACATCGCGGAGAAGAAATCGAAACACGCTTTTGTTTCTGGCATCTTTTCTCTCAGTCGTACGCGTCTCCTCGCGTTTTCCTCGCATTTTTATTCATGTTACGTCTAGATACTCTCTTCTTTTCAATTATTTTGTAACTCATTTATTTAGGGAATTTAATGCGCATTCTTTTTCAATCTATTTCAATCATCGCGAATTCGCAGACATTTGAATGCGCTTTTTGTTCGGTGGCGCATTGTTCGCGTTTGCCCTAAATATACGCGCGCTGCCACGGCAAAACGACGAACCGGCCGGATTCGAACCGATGAATTCAAATAATAATAGACATGAGAAATAAGTTTCTTCTTGCATCCTTGTCGCACCTACGCGACGATCTTTGTCTCGCTCGTCTCTAGCTATGCAAGTCGCCGCTTTTTTACGTTTTCTCGCCCATTTCTTGCCTGTGTATGTTGTACGTTTGCATTTTTTCTCTTACTCGGAGACGGGGGAACTCGCGAAAAATGTCCCAGGTATTCGAATAATGAAACTTTAACACAAAGGCGGATTAATTTTGGCGGCAGCATGAAAAAATCCAGATCGATCCGTAGATGGTTTGCCATATTCTCTTCTATATGTCTTGTTATAATAATAACAATTTTAAATTAAAAACAGCGTGTTAACATTCTTTGAGTACGCTTTTCATTTATTAAAAATGATTGAAATTGACAGACTGTCAAAAATGACGTTTGGAAGCTCACAAATTTAAAATGCCATTACTTTTTAGGCTACGTCAAACGATTGAGTAGGTTAGTGAAAATTTTCAAGCTACACTAATAGTCGGACCGAATCAGTTGATTGTAAAAATTGATCAGGTAATTGCCCCCTCGTTGGTCGAAAGGGTCAAGAAGCAAGTTATCCTAGTTAATCTAGGCGTCTACGATAATCAGAGCGCTGCTTATCGATATATTGAAAACGTTCAGCATCTTGCTCGACAAGTCGTGATAATTTACTAATGAATCTGCAGCATGGATATGCTCCACGAGAGAATACATTGCTGTTGACATGGCAGTCATAAAAACAAGCACGGCTTGTACAAAAGCAGTACAAACACTAGAACACTAGAAAACAAAGGAATAGGATCCTAAAAATATCGGATGAGTAGCATTATGCATTCTACCGTTGATCAATACGATCAAATAATTTATGATGAAGATATGAAGAAATATTTGTATATGAATAACACATTAATACATGCCAAAATCAAAGGCAAAGGCAAAATAACCTATACCAAATGACATGCAAGCTCTGAATTCTCACCCTGCGATATTTTTTACTGTTTACTTCAATGCGAGTATTGGTGTAGATATTTGGTGAATGAAACTTGCGATAGCTCTAACCCATGTGTGGAATAAAGCTTCGCTGCTACGTAGAATTGCTGAAAAATAGATTATGCATTCGCTTTTTACTTTGATTTATGGTTTTCTCGTTTGTACTATAATATTAGTAGCGCGAGAAATAATAAACTGATTGCTAGTAATTGCACAACGCTCGTCCTTATGATTTGAAAAGAAATAGATTTCCTAAAAATACGAAGGAATTTTCGTATAGTTTCGATAATATTAACTATGAATTCAAGTCAAACACGAAGTAGTGGAATAGTGGAACAGTAAGTAACGAGTTGCGCGGGATTTCTGCCAAATCTGTATATCGGTTATATACTGAGCCAATAATTGTAAAGGCCTACTTTGGCCAGTTTCAAGTGACAGGTTTAATCCAATTGATGCAGGCTATGTCTACGTTAAGTCAGTCAAGTTATAGGTAATATTTATATTAATTATGAATGTCTTGAATAATAATTTTTTTAGTCATATTAAAGTAAGATAATCGTTCGTCGCGCCATAAGCGTGCGGTTTCTTCAATATTTATAATACCGAAAAAGAAGTAATAAAGCGAATAATAATAAAATAAACTAATCAAGAATTATAATATCTGTAAGGCTGTGAAACATTCACCCTCTTAAGCAGCGTAATCAAGTAGGCTGGTGGATTACATTGGAATTACTGAACATGAGAAGTAGAAGCACCATCATCAGTATCATAACCCAGTGTATAAGAATCGCAAAAAATTGATAGCATTAGATATGTTTCAATAGTTGTCTCGTGGAACCGTGTTCGCAGTGGTGAAAAAATGTGTTTATATTTGGAGAAAGAACGTTCGACATCTACTGAAATAATACATGTATGATTAAAGCAATCTTTGAACTCAATTAATGGATTAGTCGATGTACCATTACAAATTTGTTGTAATGTGATAAAATTGGAATCTTTCTCTAACACACTCCAATTTTTTTAAAACGCGAATATTTTTTGCGTCATCTATAGTGCGTAGCAGAGTATGTACTTCGTCCACTATTTGCAGTGACTTCACTAAAGACAACGTTCTATTTTGTAATTGTTCCAGTGCGCCATGTAAGCATTTATAGCAGCTGTGAATACTTTGTCTGTTTCAACAGAAATATCTTGAAATTTTGGCTGGCTCTCCTTAATAGCTGCAGATTCGGCAGGATTGAATTGTAGAATAACAGCTGTTACTTTTTTGAAATGTTCAGCATAATAAAAAGCTGCTCCAACCAAGTTCCCCAACATTTAAGAATCGGCTGTGGTTCTTCACGAATACCGGGAGACTGTGCGTGAAATGTTCGAAGACGTTTTGAAGATTTGAGAAACACTTTTTTTGTACTTGATATTAACGCATCTACCTCGGGATAACATCGTCTAATAGCTTCTGCCACAAGATGTGAAGCAAGCACTTTACAAGTTACATGTAAACGGTCGCAAGCGCGTTCAAGAAGAGAACGGCCTGCCGCACGCATTGTCGCTGCACCATCGCTCATAAACATCAACAACTTGTGAGACGTGTTGAGACTTGAAAGTTTTTTAACGTAGTAAGTACCACAGTCGTAATTGCTGCACTAGTAATCTGTTGTCTCGTCAACACACAACCAAAGCAATTGATTTTTTAATGTAGATATGATTTTATTTTCCGCCTCTTTGCGTATAAACAAGACATGCTTACGTGCTGTTGCCGTAGTTGGCAACTTCAACTACGGGTTGTATTTGTTCCAAAAGTTCTTAAACGATTTCTTATCCAGTATATTAAGTGACAAATTACATGTTATTATCATGACAAGTAAATCGAAAATAAAGTAATTTCTATTTGACGCGCCGTTTTTCCTATTTCTGTGTTTTGCACTATTTACATGCTTCCTACAGTCTTTTGCCAGCACATCAACGTTTTCTCGCACACTTTACAAACTATTTTAGCACCGTCGTCCAACAAAACTGGAAACTCACAGATAAAGTGTTTTACTTTATCAGCAAAGGGTCGTTGTTTAGCCTTGCGTACACTGGACATTTTTAATAAAAATTTTCTTGAATAACTAGTATTCCACTCGCCTGGTTCACACGCACACGCCGCGCTAGTGATGATGAATGTGTACGAATTTGAACTGCTTTGCCACCCGGCAGATGTTTACGCATCGCATCAGACAGGCGCGCGCCGAGTTCCGTAGGTTGCTCCAGCTGTTACGGCTATGCTAACCTAACCTCAAAGAAATGATTGTAGAATGTATTGAATGTAGACAATACTGTTTTGGTATATACCACAAAAAATCAAGCTTTGGGTTGAACATGGATGGTAAGTTTGAAGTAACGCTGAAGCCATTCCCATTTCGGTTGGTCCACTGTAGGATTTTCCAGAAAGTGGTATTTAGCGAGTAAAAATACAAGTAATACTTCATGAATTTGAAATAATTTTATTTATTTAACAACCTTGGCATCTCTTTAGCTAAATAGCTAGTAAGTAATTAACACAAAATGGGAGCAAATAGAAAAATGTGAACAAACGTTAAATTATCAAAAAAGCTATTGTAATGTTTACCATTAGGTAACATTTCCTTTATTTTTATGATCCGAAATGCTACAGGGTCATGGTATTAACCAAGCCTTGTCAAGGTCTTATGCAAACGAATTCCGTACTTCGTGCCACAATGTTTTGCTTGGAGACAAATCGGGACTAGGTATTAGAAACCCAATCCGTAGGTGCTAATTTGTTGTCATCTCATCCATTTTAGGGTTTTTCTTGAGGTGTGGCATGCTACGTCGTCCTATTGTACAGAAAATCTTGTACTGATGTCAAATATTCTTCCATGAACGGTACAACCGGTTCTTCTAAAATGTCTAAGTATTTATTTGTATCTACACTTACGTCAATGAAATGAAGCTTTAGGAATGTGAGTGGAGTCAAAAACATTGATATTTTGGTTCCACTCACATTCATGCATTCTTTCATGAATCGATACTTTTATTTCAATAGCACGCGTAAGTCAAAATCAGAATTTTAGGTGCGTAGTTCTAATGAATAATGTAAGAAACAAAAATATTGTTTTCCGATAAGGGGTATTGGAAAAACTAAGATCTTTTTGCTCAAAAACTACATACTGTTCCGTTGATGGAGAAGTGATACATGTCAAAATCATAAATATTTCAGGAGACCCATCTAAAATTTTTCATTACACGACAGTTAATGGCTTTATGTTTGTATACATCAAAGTATTGATATACATAAAATAAAATATTGTGTGATTTTCCCTTATAAACATATTGACTTTTTGGGTTAATTTTGACAATTTTTTTAAAAATGTGACTTTTGTCATTCTTTAACAGTGATTACCTAGACACATAGAGAGTTTTAGCTTAAACGAAATCCTAGCTTCAATTTGAAGAGTTAGTTAATATCTCAACGAAGGCTTGCTTCAGTTTATTTTATTCCGCACTTAGAAACAAACTTCTTTCGGTCTTTCCTTTTATTTTCTTTCTTTATTTCGTGTTGTATATCAGAACTCGAACTGAAAGAAACTAATTAATCTCTTACTTAAAAATAGACGAGAACCATCCCGAAATAACCTTTTCTCGTCTGGTAAGCAATTGTTTGACGAACTTCTCTCGCACATTCGGCGCGGACCAACTAAAATGAGCAGCAAAAGCGAGAAAAGAAAAAAAAATAGAAGTTTTCGCCGATAACACAAAATCCGAGAGGTTAATCCTGGAGGAGTTTTCAAATAGATCCGGATAGATATATAATTGTTATTTTGAAAAGGCAATAGAAGTAAGAAGCAAGATGCGTATGATGTAGGAAACCGCAGAGGCGTGTTATCGCGAAAGTCAGAGTTTCGACGGTAAAAGCGCCAAAATAATAGGACGGCTATCAGGATAACTAAGCCCAAAGGTCGAACACGACGGGCTTAGCAGGAACAACGGCAGCTGGATATGAAGAGGGACCTTTAGAACAAGAGATTGTTAGGCCACACGGCGCGAGATATCCTTCTTTCGTGTGGACCGGATTATCTTCTACAATATAAATCCTCCATCCATGCTGACTTCTTCCTTCTCTTTAGTGTTTACTTAATACTTTGTTTCGAACGTGGAAGATGTAATAATATTGGAGTGTGCGATATGGTGGATCATTTTGGGGTGATCTTTTTGTCTCTGGCGCTTTAGGGAGAGAGAATCTATTTTTATCTAGTGATTGACACATGACGCCAATTATTTTTATATTATTGCAAGTTCTTATAGAAAATAATTGCATATTTAGAAGAAATAGTTAATCAAGAATTATGAATTGTGGAAATGAAAATGTTTCATTTCGAAAACCAACAATTCAAGGGTTTTAATAAGAAACTATTAGAACCACCTCCCCCTGTCGTCGTTCAAATAACTATGTTTTCAAAGCTTTTGTTCCAATATGTTCTGTAATAATAAGTTCGACATTGCTTCCGTGACGTTGTGGTGTATATACGAACCATTGGCCGCAAACGCTTTCTAAGGTTTCTGGTATGCAGGTATACATTACACTTGGAGCACATATAAATGATATGATTTTTACACAATTTGCAACGGCGTTTTGCTTTATCTTTGTGTTTCATAATAAGGTATCCCCTATTATTGTGTCTCATTTCCTGAGAAACAGCAGTGCTTGAAGGTCTCCCTGCCAGAATATCGCGCTGCAGTTGGTTTTCTTCAGCTCGCATCAGATCAATGGCGACAAACGACTTAAAATCTAATAACGAGATTTTGAACAAAATCATGACAAAAATAGTTACAATTGAGACAATATAAAAAATAATTGCTTAACAAATGACGTTAATTTTGTTTATATACTTGCTTCAAAAAAATCCGTGGTATTTTGATTGTCGGTGCATTTACGCACTATAGGCTGAAAATGGGTTAATACACCTAATACTGATCGCTGAGAAACTTCATTATCTACTGCGATTGATCAAACGAGATACACCATGGGGATTCGCACCCATCCTTAACAAAATATCAAGTTTCACATCTTCTTACACACATTTTCTTAGGGCGCACTGCATTTGAAATGTGTTTGACATGCCCGGTTTCTCTAAGTTTTATTTCAATTTTACTCACTGTGGATTGGCTGACATTTCTATCTGGATATTTTGCATTATACAAATTCCACATTTCTTGCTGAGTTCTGATTTCATCACGGCATCCAACAAGAATTAAAACTACTATGCGCCGAGTTTCACTTAAATGATCGACACTTAGTTAAATGTCAAAAAATATTTTTTTTATTAAGAAACATTTGACATATGACATTATATAAAACTGATTATTAGCCTGGGCAAACAGCGGTAACAGTCAGTGTAGTAGATATGTGATGCGGACTCGGCGATTATTTATTTCACGCGTTCACAGCGTCAGTACTAAATTGATGCTGTATGCGAGTAGTTCTGTGTATATATAGGCTGTCGTAACTTATTTCGTAATTGTACGCTTATGTTTGCTTTAAAGATGTCGCAGTTAAGTACGTCGCTAAAACGACCAATGGCAGACACAGTTAAAAACTTTATAGTGGACATGCCGGACTTAATTTTTGATGGCGCAAAAATTAAATGTCTAGTTTGTAAAATCCCTTTAATGTGTTGGTCCAAAAGCCATTGTCAACGTCACATCGACAGCAAACAGCATTTTTTTGCAAAAAGTGCCATACGAGACCAAGAAAAATGTACATTTGATTTATGTGTTACTCTTACTTTATGTAATCTATCGTTTCGTTTACTAGACAAAGAAGCATTTGTCTCCTACTAGAATAAATATGCGGACAGTAAATTACCTAGTCGGACATCGATACGAAATGTAATGCCACTTGCTCGTGAACATATAGAAAAAAGAATGAAAACGGAATTGAAAGATAAAAAACTGTGGTTGTGTGTGGACGAAACAACAAATCGTTAAGAACATTCTGTGGTTAATGTAATGGTACGTACAATGGAACCACATCAACCGTCATCCTCCTTCTTACTTGCTTCCAAAAGAGTTATAAATTGTACTGCCGATGAGATTTTAAAGGTGGTGTTGAACTCATTGAACAAATTTGAAGTTTCAACTAAGCGACTTTTAATGTATATGAGTGATGGTGCCGCAAACATGCGTTCTTTGGGCCGATCTCTTAAAGAACACAGTGGTAACTTCTTACATGTAACGTGTAAAATCCATACTCTAAATCTTGCGGCACAAACGATTCCTACATGTTTTCCACTAGTAAATGCATTGGTTGCTAATACAAAGCCAGTGTTTCTAAAGTCCCCGAAACGTACCCGACTATTTCACAAGCTGTGTCTTAATTTACGTGAACCACCACAGCCGATTATTACACGTTGGGGAACATGGTTGCAGGCTACGTTTTACTACAACTAATATTTTGATCAAGTAAAGAAGGTAGTTTTAAAATTCAATCCGACAGAAGCTGCAGCAATCAAGAAAAGCTAGGAAATATTTCAAGATAGTCAGGTTAAAGGAGATTTACAAACTATTCACAACAATTACTTCGGACTAGCGGAGGGAATAGAAAAATTGCAAAATGTTTCGATGTCGCTAGTGGATTCTGTTCAAATTGTAAATGATGTTCACGCACAGTTATGCGCTGTAGAAGGCGAAACAAATTGGTGTGTAATACGAAAATTTGAAAGTGCTTTGGAGAAAGACTCCGATTTTCTTATATTAAGACGAATTTGTGAAGGTGCGTGTGAAGACGCATTAAGTTGTTTCAAAGATTATTTTAAATATGCAAATATAATATCGCTAGATGTCGAACGGTCGTTTTCGGCATTAAAAAACATTTATTCTGCACGTCGTACTCACTTGATTGAAACAGCTGTGGAAATATATCTAATGATCCAAATATTTAACAGATGTTACCCAGTTTGTGATTTCACGGAAGGCTTTTAAAAGGGTAAGTGTTTCAGCACGTTTTATAATTTATTTCTTACCTTCTATTTTATGTGTAAACTTTTATGCGCTCGCCACGCCTCTGGCTGTTACCGCATATTTGCCCAGGTTACTGATTATCCTGTATTTTTGATTGATAGTGCCTATTTGATCTGTAAAAACCTATCTTTACTTTTTGCTAGACTTGTTGTGAGTAGTAAAATTTATTAACAAATGGATGGCATTTCGAACATTTGATTTAAAAGAAATACTAGTTCATTTCTTGAACAACAGCATTTACCTTTGCTTTCTGTTATTAATGAAAAAAATTTTCCATTCTTTTTGACTTTCATTCCAAAATTTAATCAAATGATCTATCAAAATAAAAGAAATGGGAGTTGTCATTTAACAAATTTATAGGTGACTTAAAAACCAAAACCGGGGGACATTTAAAATTGATGCAAAAAATTTTTTAAAAATAAAATGGACCTGTCTGGGTATTTCTTCGAAAAACAAATTGCTTCAAATTTAATAAATTTATTCCACAATTTTGCCACGCATAGTATATAGATATAAATATATGCACGAGTTACAGCTACTCTAAAATATTTTTAAACGCGAGTGCGAGGAAGAGACTTGAGCAGCCTCCGGCGCTGCCAACCTCTCGCCCGGTGTTGATTTCTAATTAACGAAGCTTAATGGGCTCAAAAGTAGCAGCGCGTCATTTCATTACGACCGGCGTTGATCATCTTCGGCTCGGAACTAATTAAGTAATTAACTTCTGTATTATATGTACAGAGGTGGAATGAGATCTTTTTTCAATACGCGTTCGGCGCGAGGGTGTTCCTCTTCCCTCCCCTACTTCAATTCGCTGGAGCTCTAAAGCTATCGTTTGTTTTGCTTCTATCTATCGGCGCATTTATTATCCTGCCTTTTTCATCTGTTTTAAACGTATGTACGTCATCCAATGCAAATTAGATTGGAATTTTTTTCTCTTTCGTTTAAACTCGTTTAGATTTTATTGCTCTAACTGCTATATGTATGTACATATGTTCGCCTGTGAATGTACATATATCTTTGTACATCGTTCTACTCCTACCTGATGGAAACTTAATTAATTAGAGCCAGTGAATAGGAAAATGAACATTGCACGCTTTAGTTTATGGAGGAGCTGGAGGAGAAAGAGGAAGTAGCAACGGCAACGGTAGAGGCAGTCTGGGGGCTTTTGAAAAAGGAAGAAACAAGCCGCCACGCCGCGATCTAACTGATGATGATCGCTTGTGCAGCTGCGTATCCGGAAAACGTCGCTGAGACTAAATTAAAGCGAGAGGACTGAAGAGTTAGTTAATCAATACGAGATTTATGTTGTTATCGGTGCTTCGTGAATGCATAATAGGTATAATCATGTAAAGAATGTAGATGGCGGATGATCGTAAAAGCATTAGGTATTGATTGATTGTAAACTTCGTCGCAAAAATATTCAAGTCTTTTGGGTTAAGCAGGAAACATAGTTAGAACTAACAACGAAGAGTGTAAAGAATTTGAAACAAAAATTGGATTGATCTGTGCCTAAGCCCACAATTATTCTCAATAGACGAAGTTATCAAAGAAGCTAATAAAAAAATGAAACCATTGAAAATGGGATAATAATAATAATAATAATAATAATAATAATAATAATAATAATAATAATAATAACTATAACAATAATACGTCAGGAAGCATGGATACATACATTTTTTACATACGTTATGTTATTTCTTCTTGAAAAAAGTCTCTTATATCATATAAAAATTTTTTGATTAAATGTAATTTCAAGTTATACTTAAACGTCTTTATGTTTTGAGTTTTATAGTACTGAGGAAGGTGATTGTATATTTTTAAAGTTTGGGTAACTGCACTTTTGTACACTGTCGCGAAACTTGTTTGAGGAATTCGAAGACTTCCTTTCAAATACTCGCGGGTGCTGTATCTGTGGTTAGTGTCGTATGATTTTATTAAGTCATTGTAGTGCTTTTTAGCAAAACATGCGCATTTATATATATAAACACTAGACAAGGTAAGTATGTGGAATGTTTTGAATATTTCTGTGCATGTTTCTCTTTTCTTCAGATGGAACATGCTTCTTAAACACGATTTTTGCAGAGTAAAAATGCGTTTGACGTCTACAGAATTCCCCCAAAATACGATTCCGTACGCTAACCTTGAACCAACGTAAGCATGATACGCTGCCAAGGCCGCTTCAATACTGGAGGATGCAACCAACTCTGAATGAGCTGATGTTTGCGGATGATATGGTTATATTAGCTGAGACAGCAGTAGATCTACAAAGGAATTTGGAAGTATTGGACAGAGAGATAACAAAAATAAACTATGATAATTTCAGGAAGAGGTAAAACACATAACGTAAAACTAAAAGGAAAAGAAGTTGAACAGATGGAGACCTACAAATATCCAGGAATAATAATACAACACAAAGGAGGAATAGATCATTAAATAAATGAAAGAATGAAAAAAGCAGGAAAAATGTTTAGGACGATGAGAACAACATTTCTAGGAAACAGGGAAATCCCAAAACAGATCAAAACTGAAATAATAGAAAGATAAGAAGATAAGAATAGCGTATGGCAGCGAGACATGTACAATGACAAAGAAAATTAAAACACGCGTGAATGCAATGGATATGCAATTTTCAAGAAGAATAGAATATAAAACCAGGAGAGACAGAATAAAGAATGAGGCATACTGACAGAAATTAGGGATTAAACCAATACAGGAAAGAATAGGAGGACAGTTAAGGTGGTTCGGACGTGTGTGCCGTATGAATAGTGACAGACTAACGAAAAGAGTGTATGGGATGCGGATGTTAGGGAAGAATAAGAAAGGAAAGCCAAGGAAAACATGGAATGACGATGCTAGGGAACCAACGGAAAGGAGAGGAACGAAATTGATGCTTCTTAGTTGATGGAAACCAAGAAACTTCCAATAAATTGTACGAAATATACTAAAAGTACCGTTACCTTATCTTTACAGTTGTAGGTGGAATCATATAAGAAACCTAACCTGTTGTTTTCGCAGCTCAAAGGGGTTGGTTGTAGGCCAAAGTCTTTATGATTCTGACGGTGGGTGAATCTTCAGAAATTGGTGGAAATAATGTTACACTTGATAGGAGGAAGTAGTTTATATACTGTTGTAATGTTAACAATAGCGCTAATAGAATGGGTATGATGAGCTTGTGGTTGGTGTTACTCGGACACTGCAGCATTGCGCGGTATAGACATGTGCTTCCTTCAGTAAGTACAATACCAAACAATAAGAAATTAATCGAATAATAATAACAGAACCAGTCAAGAATTATATCTGAAAAGTTGTGAAACACTCAACCACTTAAGCATCGTTACCAAGTAAGTTGGCGGGCTGCATGGGAATTAGCCAACATATAAAGTAAGAGCACCATTATCAATATTATCACCCACTGGATAGGTTTTAAAAAATTGACAGCATTAAATATGTTTCCATAGTTGTCTCATTGAACGATGTTCGCAGTGGTGAAAAAGTGTGTATATATTTTGAAAAAGACCGTTTGACATCTGAGGATGTAATACATGCATAATTAAAATGTTCTTTGAATCTATTTAATGGATTAGTCGATGCACCCTCACAAATTTGTTTTAATGTGATAAAACCGGAATCTTTCTTTAACACAAACATTCGAACACAAACACCCGAACTTTTCTAAAACGTGATTATATTTTGCGTATGTACTATATAGTGTGTAGCAGTGTATGTACTTCGTCCACTAACGACAATGCTCTACCTTGTAATTCCTCTATTGCGTCATGTAATCCTTTATAGTTGTTACGAATAGCTTGTAGCTCTGTATCAACGGCAATATCTTGAAATTCTGTCTGGCTCTCCTTAATAACTGCAGATTCGGCAGGACTGAATTGTAGAATAACTGCTTTTACTTGTTTGAAATATTCAGCATAATAAAGAGCTGCCTGCAACCATGTTCCCCAATGTGTAAGAATCGGCTGTGGTGATTCACGAATACCAGGACACTGTGCGTGAAATGATCGAAGACGTTTTGGAGATTTGAGAAACACTTGTTTTGTACTTGCTATTAATGTATCTACCTCGGGTGAACATTGTCGAATGGTTTCTGCCACAAGATGTAAAGCATGCACTTTACACGTAACATTTAATATTTGCAACCGTGTTCAAGAAGAGAACGGCCTACCGAACGCGGTGTCGCGGCACCTTCGCTCATAAATATCAATACTTGACGTGGTGAGACATGAAAGTTTTCTAACGTACTAAGTATCACCCTCACAATTGCTGCACCAGTACACTTTTCCAGTCTTTTGCTAGCTAGTATCAGTAGAAATGTCGGTTTATGAGGATCCAGTCACGTACTATAACATTTAGAATAAAACTTCTTTTACAATCTGTTGTCTCGTCAACACATAACCAAAGCAACTGATTTTTTTAATGTAGATTTGATTTCCTTTTCCACGTCTTCGCGTGCAAATAAAACATGCTGTTTTTGTAGTGGGCAACTTCAACTCGGGGTTGTACTTATACCAAAAGTTCTGAAACGGTTCTTTTTCGAGTAAGTGAAGTGACAAGTTACAGGTTATCATCATTACAAATAAATCGAAAATAAAGGCAGTTTCCGTTGGCATGTCCTTTTTTTCTGTGTTCTTCGGTATTTACACTCGTATACTTTACAAACTATTTTAGCACCGTCGTAAAAGAAATCAGGAAAGTCACAGATAAACTTATTTACTGTGGTAGCAAAGGGTCGTTTATTAGCCTTGTCAACATGGCACATTTTAAATTAATAATGATATATGAACGAAAAATAAACAAGCGGACGCTGACAAAGCGAGAATCGATTTGTACTCACAGCCTGCTACTCCGGTGAAACGCCTATGCATCGCAGAGACGATTACCTCGCTCTAGTCATAACCGCAAAAGCCTTCAGTCTGTGTGTAAAGTTATACCATCAATTTTGTAAGAAAATCATCTGTTTAACTTACTGCAACTTCAGCTAAATAAAAGTATTTTTACCAACTTTTAAGAACGAAATCTGTATCTCTTTCTTCCCTCTTTTGCTGTTACATCTCAACTCAAGGGTATATACGTTTAATACCTTCAGGTTGGAGAAAAACGGAAAACAGCGGAGAAGCACCTGATTTCAGTGATTTATCACCGAATCCCTGGGTAAACCATAAAGCGAAAGTATATACCGCTATACGTATCTTTCTAAATATATAAGAAATAAGCGGGGGCGGTTTTATTGTCGAAGATACCGCCGCGCCTCGTCTAACTGAATGAAAATATTCAAGAATGTAGCGGCCCTACGGCAGATGCATTTGCATATTCTACCGCGCTTACATGACGCAGCCACCTATAACGTTTTGCAATAAAATTTTCACCGTTCCACCTCTCGCATCCCTTTCCGTTAGTGTGTGCATCATATCCTCTTCTCCACTTCTCATTCTCAGAGTTTGTTTCTCTTGCTTTTTCGATATATTTCACCTATCCATGGAAAAATCAACCCTGAGTCCGTATTAATTTCGCTAATGGAAAATTTTCCGCCGATATAATTTAATTGTAGCCGACGGATGCACGCGGATTAATTTATTTTATTAATGGCGTTGATATTTTATACGTTCCCAGTAACTAAACTCCATAAACCGAAATTATTCCACGCAAATCGATGACGGGGGGGAAGAGGAGAAACGAATGGGGAGATCGTAGTTACAGTTATTGGGCGATTTGCCTCTGCCATCGCTGTTCTTTTGTTTAGATAACGATTTACGTATAGCAAGAAACAAAAAATGTATTTGTTTATTATTTTTACCCAGGATATCTTGTGATTTTGACAAAATCATGTGTTACATGCGAAATGCAAACAGAGTGATTAGGAGTGGGTTAGCAGACTCGAGAGAAGCCTTACTTGTGGTATAACACTTTTCGAAAGAGACTCAGTTATGCTACAGACGTAAGCACTGGACAAGGTATCAGTCTGGCATGGAATGATCAGCATTATTAAAGGTTATCTAACAGAGAGTGCTTCTACTGTCATGATGGCTAGGGTCGGCTAGGGTCCCGTAGGGCTCGCCACTTGCCCCGAAACTGTATCCAATGTACTTGTCTAAAGGTTGACCAATTTTCCTTCCTTTCCCCCTCAGAAATGTGTTGTTAAACAATAAGGATGATGTGGATGATATGAAGAAGAGAGGTATTTTGTGTAATACGTGCCGATGTAATTATGTTGGTAGGACATATCGTAATTTAAAAACACATGTGTTAAAGAACACCTATATGCTTACAACTTAACACATCTGGCTTCTCTCATTTCGCTAACCAATTCAAGGATACTAATCACTCTTTGGATGTCAAAAATAATTTTGTTATTTTACGTACCGCTAATAAAGGTAGTTTTCTCAAGAATCTAGAATTTCTGGGAATTTTATTCCAGCAGTTGTTAAATGAACAACACTCGTTTAATGCCCAACTAATTTTTGATGCGACCAGAGGCGGGTTACCCGTAAGGCAAAATAGGCACGCGCCTAGCGGCCCCGGACCTCCGGGGGCCCCCGGCTCATTTAAGGTTATATACTTAATATAAATTTATTTTTACAATAAAACATATTTTACAATAAAATTATTTAGGTCAATACAAATTTCAAAAGTCTAATAATTTTCGTAGGCTCCCTCCTGGATTTTTGAAAATAAAAAGTAAAAAAAAAAGTTTATTCTAAATAATTTTTTTTTTAGTGTGATGATAGCCCAACGGGGTGTATAAGCTTCTCAAGCTTGTCATAACCTCAGGAGCCTTAAGTGTATAAATTGTGTGTGTAAAGTGTTCCATGATTTTGTTACTATCACCCCCTCGCTATAAAGGGTGAAGCAGGCCCTCTTACCACTAGACCACCGAGAGGTTGAACGAATATAATAATAATAATAATTATTATTTATATATATATATATAAACTATAATAACTATAAAGCGCTATTCTAAATAGTTATAAACTATAAATAATTCTAACTATAGTATTCACTATTCCAAATAGTTATAAAAATTTTATTATTTCGTAATCGAAAAGCAAACAATTTCATAAATTTCGTACCAGAGAAGTCTAGAAGTCGAACGCAGTATCTTGAATAGCGTGGAACAGTGTGGAAAGTTCCAGTGTCGTCTCGATCGATTTTCTCCGCGTATATTTAAGCGCGACACGCTGCTCTCCGC
Organism: Dynastes maya; assembly: GCA_029619315.2. Lineage (NCBI taxonomy): Eukaryota > Metazoa > Arthropoda > Insecta > Coleoptera > Scarabaeidae > Dynastes > Dynastes maya. Next base: position 78,029,923 of record JAROYE020000001.1, read on the forward strand.
TCGGTCCACACACGACAGTGATATACGTAAAAAAGCAGATATTAGTAAGCTACCGAACCGCTCGCTATTCAATGATCGTGAAATATTACTCTGACTTGTACACTTCAACCTTATTTCCAAATTTGACAATAAAACACGTGAATTTATAAAGGTAAGTTTTATTATTATTACTAAACAGTAGGCTTATTTAAATACCTACTCAAGCACAAAATAAACTGACTTAAAGTTTGAGAGTTGTGTCCATTAGAGGCCAAGCTTTGGAATTTTAGCAACCGAATAAATGCCGTCCTAATACATGCTGAAATCGTGGCCTTACAATTTACTTTTCAAACTGCAAAACCTTGTGCTGTTCTACTAATTAAATGTATAATATTATTACTTTTTACAGAAATGAAACGCCATTATCTCAGTGGAGTAGAAAAAAGAAAATTGCACGAAAAAAAAGTGAAAGATTCTAAAGGACAGACGTCTTTATTGGGATTTTTTGAAAAAGCAGCTTCAGATGTTCAAACGGGGTCACTAACCGAACACGAAGACAAAGTCATTGAAATTGATTCATGTCGACATGGACCCATATCTAATGATTCTGGCAGCGATAAACAAGAACCAACAACATCCTACAGTCAATACGAAATATTTAGCAATGATCCTGCTGAATGGAGTAAGTCTAAAGAAGTTTGGCGATATTTGATCGAAAAAGTTAATTTTTAACAAAACATTGATTTGAAGTTAACGGATCGACGCGAAGATTTATTACAAAATCAAAGTTTAAAGGCAAAATGTTAAATGGTGTAGAAGTAGATCGTTTTTGGCTAATATTTTCGCCGAAAACAAATAAAGTTTGCTGCGGACCCTGTAAGTTAATTTTGCTTGAAGAAAATCAGGATCAATTTACCGCAGGTTACAATGACTGGAAAAATGCCACAGCGAGAGTCGTATCTTATGAAAATAATGCTTCTCATACCAAGGCGTGTTTTAACTGGATGGCTAGATCAAAAAAACAGGGCTTGGAAACGGATTTCTCAAAAGCATATGAAAATGAATGCGAGTACTGGCAAAAGGTTTTGCAAAGGATTATTGATGTTATAATTTTTTTGGGTCAAAATGGACTTCCATTAAGAGGCAAAGATTACATTTTTGGGTCAGTACACAATGGGAATTATTTAATCATATTGGAACTACTAGCAAAATGTGACGGGTTTCTAGCAAATCATATTGAAAAAACTCAAAATATTGGACGGGGCAAAATATCTTATCTATCTTCGACAATTTGCGATGAATTTATTCAATTATTAGGCCATCATATTGATTGATTGATGATTGATTTTCCTACCAAAGCAGGGCTGGTCTTTACATCCCTAACACTGAGGCTTAATAGCCTATAGGCGATCATGCTACTAATTTAATTTTACAAGAAGTAAAAGAATCAATATATTTTGGAATAATAGTTGATTCTACACCTGATTTGCAACATGTTGATCTTACTTACTTTTGTAATTAGATACGTGAATTCACAAACATTTGAAATGTCAGAGTTTTGTAAAATTTTTGCCTCTAAAAAGTCACAAAGGTATTGATCTGGCTCGAGAAATTGTGCAATATTTAATTGAGTGCAATCTTGGCATCCAAAATTGCCGGATTGTCGTTACGACAATGCGGTTAAAATATCTGGAAAATATCAAGGTATCCAAAGTAAAATAAAAGAAATAAGCAAATTTGCAGAATTTGTACCGTGTAGTGCTCATTCTCTGAATCTTGTTGGACAGACAGCATCTAGCCAAAATCGGCTAAATGCTTTAAGCTTGTTATGCATAATGCGTGAATTCGTAAAAAAAAATAAATTTTAAAGAAATTGTGCAAAAATTTGCTGCTTCTAAAGTCCGCAAAGTAAATCTGCTATAGAGCCTTAACGTATAGACTTCATTAAATATTTTCATTAAGAATAAAAATTTATTTATTTTAATTTTTACCAGGTTTTACAGATATTACATATTTGTAAAACAATGTTTTTATTAGGAATGTAAAATTTTGTTTAAATATTTTTATTGAAAATAAATTTGTTTACAATTTTTTTGTTTATTGCTATATTATTAAACATTATTTAGAAATATATGTCTTTATAAGAAATTAAAATTTTCATTTTACCTACTTGTTTACACATTTTTGAAATTGCTTATTTTACAATTTGCAATAAAAGAGGGAGGGGGGCCCCGTTATTACTTGTGCCTAGCTGCCCCGAAGGCTTTTAATCCGCCACTGAATGCGACCCCTACTTTTGAAGTCTTGTTTAACACATAGTCACTGTCATATGTAGTATTTCCTCTTAGCATATCCGTTTGTTTTATTTTGTCCTCTTTAGGCGATATATGTCACTAGCAATATTTCTTAAAAACCTTTTAAATTTTAAATCCTTAAAATTTTTTTCACATTGGGAAAAATAACTCAAGATTTATTTTTTTTACGTTTTATTGTAAGGCCGGTCGTCATTTGATTATGATGTGTTCGTCTCCGTATACAATGAATTTTATAATTTTTAACACCCATTTTATAATAAGTAATCTCTAATCATTGTAAGGTTATGTTACGTTGTAACATCGGTTAGGGGGACATTAGACGGTCAAATAAACGTTTTTGTTACAATGTAGTATATTTGTATATTTGGAAATTTTTAATGTTGCCAAATGGGAAGTTCTACTTGATATATAACACACTAAGAAGAGACCGAAGATTCTAGGATATGTTGGCGGCATGAACAACAATTGCTGATAATATGATTCTAATTTTCATAAGGAATCAATGCATTTTAAAGTCCCTTGCAACCTGAAATTTGGTACTTTTATTCATAACCCATCCTTACGAGAAACTCGTTTTTGAATCCAAATCACCTATCACAAAACGATTCTCAATAAATATGATATCCCAATATACACGTTTATACCCTCAATAGCGATGCCAACAGAGTCAAATGCGATACGTACTACGTCGAAAAGGGAAGATTGCCAACACATAGCCGATGGATGAACGATACGGTGTACGTAAGTAGAAAGGAATCGGTGAACTCTCGAAAGAAGGGTCGCCCGCGCATATAAGGTATAATTTCCTAAAGATATAAAGAGAATACGCTGATGTCCGGTCTTCGGTCCGAAGCGTCGGGGCGGCTCCCGCGGGAGCCTTAAAGAAATTGCCGATGTATGAGTTCCGATTTGTTACCGTCGTGAATGTTGGTGTACTTCTATCAAGCGGGAATAGTCATAGACGATTTTATACTGACGGCGACGGTCAGTGTGGATTTTCGCCGCTTTCGTCGATGATATCGTCCAACTATATGTTTGTTTTCTTGTATGGTTTCGTTTTTCATTGGTTTTGTTTTTTTACCCTTTTTTCTGCGGGGAAAATGCCTCAAAAAAACAAGTGCATGTACGTATTGAAGTGTTTTGAAACAGGAAAATTGTCAAAAAGAAATGGAATTTTTGTAAATTAGTTAAATAATTAGAACTGGACATTCGGAAGTGTTCTTATACACTCTTTCGGTAATTTTAAACGAATTTTTATATTAGTAAATGGAAATTAACGAAAATTAAAACTGGAAAATGCAAAGTAACCTGGATTTCTAAGATGACGTCATATAAACCTTATGTTTATATGGGAATCACGAGGAACTGCCAATTCTCAAACTTCAACCTTCACTTCTACCTTGAATTTTTACTATGATTTAAATATTACGCACTTTGAAACTCGGAACACATTCAAAATACGAGTTACCTCGATGAAAGGTTGTACAAATTGATGAAATTAGTTGGCGTCCCTTCACTCCAGTATTTTAATCGCGATGGCGATTGTTTTCTCCACAACAAATTTTGGTAATTCTTTCCAAATGTAATTTAACGATGAATTCTCATGAATTAACTTAACACTAAATTCGTGCTATTACATACAGAATAGCATCGACAACTGAACAATACTAAAACTCACTGATGCCTTACACAGAAACGTTACGATAGATATTTAATTAACGAAATTAAGTTCGAAATACCTCTGAATTTACCATGTTGTTTGTTGTAGGAACGTTTTTCATTAATTTTCTAGATTTACGAAATGGAGAAATTGTATAGAAGAGAAGATTCGTCGCCATTACCCCACATTTGTCGTTGTCTGGACTTAATTAAATTATTTAATACCTCCCACTCCGAAGATCGGAGGCTCTGGGAGGAATAGAGGCTTCCGAAAAGGAATTAATATCCGCCAGAGGGCATTTCACATTGGCCGAGTGGTCATACTGAATTACACTATACGTGCTCGAATGACAGCTGCGTTTGACGACGTAAATATACACCACTACAGTATATAACATGTAGGCTTTAAAAGGCTTTCGTATCCATTTACAGCATATGTCTAAGGAAATGTCAAGTGCATTTTTGGAACGTATACGGTAAAATACGGAAGAGGCTACTTCATGAGAAACCAGCCGCAGAAGGTTAGATTTAAATTTTGTAATTTTCAACCTCGTCGAAGATATTTAATTTTTTTCCAACCATTGCACCGTGGCCCAGAAAGTGATGAAATTCTGTCAAAAATCTAAAACTGTAAAATTGACAATTTTTATCCGCGTAACGTTTATAGAAGAGAATAGCACAATAAACAAATTCATGGTTTTTTATAATTAGAGTTGATATCAGATGACAAGGAAGCAAAACAAAAATGCACCATTATATAGTACATTCGTCTGGTACGTGAGCCCAACATAATTTCATCGCTGAGCTATTTAGAGTTAGCGGGAATTTCTCCAACATACTTTCTGCATAACGTCGGCTTACTTCTAAATCCTCCCAAGTCATTTTTAATCATTTTTCAGGTGGCAAAAAGATATTATTTTCAGAAATTCACTATCAAAAAAGATGTTTTTTGAGAGATGTTTAATTAAATGACTTAGCAAGAGATCCCTACTACTATCAACAAGATTATTGAAAATCAAAATTCTTTACTGGACTTTGGAGGATTTAGCATTAAAATTCTGAAATACTCAAAGACTTTGGTGGTTTTGATTATTTTATTGCAAACGTCACCCACAGAGGGGTGTGTTCCATAAAATAGATAATAATCCATAAGGATACAAGCTTTTAACTGTTGAAGGTGATCGTACTTTGACTGTTTAATGGGAACTTGCTTCTTATAAAGAGGCTCAAAGATCCCGGAGTTTCTATAGCTTCTATGTCTTATACTTTTTCTTTTTCAGAACAAGTCAGTAATAGATTCTCTTCTATAGTTTGAGGCTAAAAATTAGAAAAGTGGATTCTACACACCTTCCTATTGCTGAAATTATCCATGTTTTGCACTTCAGATTGAAATGAAACCCTGGATACTAATAATTGACTAAGAGCATTTCTGTTGAGTACGTTAGAAACTAGACATAAGAGACATAGGAGGTTTTTGAAATATGGGATTCGTGCATCAACTAACTTATCTTGGAATCGTCAAGGAATTTCAGACGTCTTCTAAGATTCCCCGAGGTGAAATACTTAGATTTTGCCCACCAGACTAATAACGCACAGATCATGAGTCTAGCTATGCCTGCATATTACCAGAAAATCATTTAGGGCATATAACTTCAGCTTCTACTAAGCAGCTAACAGCAATTTACTTAGTGATGCAGTAATTCTATATAATAATAGTGCACAATTTTGCAATTATAATGTTTATTTCCTTTAACATATTGATAACTGAAATCTAACGAGTAAAGAATCTACAAACATCACTTGCACATACCCTGACAAGCGACAAGTATACAGTGAGGTCCTAAAGTATATTCCTCTGATACTAACGTTTAAACGACAGAAATTAGCACCATTAGAAAAAAAAACAAGTCAATTTCTATTTTTCTGTGAGCAAATTTTTACACAGAAAGTGGCATCAACTTTCTTATTTTTAATAGAACGTCTCATACATTTTGATCACATATGTCATAACTTAGCTGCTTTTATTGTTACACCAAGTTGGTTAGGAAGAAACGCCAAATTGTCTCCTGTGATGCCAAGTTGATCCAAGACCTCGCTTCTAGGCGACGCAATTATAACCAATGCTGTCAGTTTAGGACCCTACTGTATACATATAGTAAGATAGCTTGTCAGTTTGTTGTAGAACTGAATTAAATTTGTGCATACTTTTACGTTTCTTGAAAGGATGAAAATATATTGAGTTTGTTAAAAGTAATTTGGATTTCATTCTGGAACGTTCTAAAAGCTTACAACGGAGGTATTTGATAGGTTACGAAATTTAATGATAGATGACGCTACAATCTATGGTTGTAGATGGTGTTATAACTGATTTAAACACATCAAAACCTCAAAAGTGACCACTAACGGACTTAGGAGGTTTTGGAAGTAACCCAACGATAAGATAGATGTTTTCGCTGTATACGATACGATTTTGCATATTTAAATTGATATATTACGGCACCTTTAGATGCATACCACTCTTCAATTTGTACTAACACCGTTTAACCTTTGTAACGCCTTCGAAGTCTATCTACGCAGCCAACTATGCTCGGTAAAGAAATGGATTGCACAGAGAAAAAACTTCCTTGAATCTAACAAACATATATCTTTAAAATTATTTATTTAATTCAACAAATATTTATTTGAGTGAAAGCACATTTTTTAAAAACAACAGACTGCATTTGTTTGAATGTACAAACGTTCTTATTTGACATAATTTTATTAAGTTAATTGTTGACGCCTTTGGTAGAAAATTTTCTTCTGTTTATCTGCCACACTCCGACAGCGTAATCGAAAATGTATTCAGCAACATACCATCTTTTGACGTCAAGCCTGTGAGTGAGACTGACCTGCTAACTATAATGAGTCACTTAGCAAATACGGACACAGCTGGTGATGACCTCATCCCTAGTTTTTTAGTGAAGGAAGCACGCATAGTACTTGTCAAACCATGCTTGCTTTTTGTCAACATTTCTTTGAGATCTTCTACCATTCCCAGGCGCTGGAAACGAGCAAGAGTTACGCTAGTTCTTAAGAAGGGATGCAGCACTGATGTGACTAACTATCGTCCTATATCTATTTTATCTAATTTCGCCAAGGCATATGAACAACTTTTATATTTTTCCATATTCAACAATGTACAGCCATATATATATATGCGAAGCAACATGGTTTTATACCTAAAAGATCTACAACAACTAACTTATCGACAGTTACACAGTTTATAAGTGACACACTGGATGATAGAAGGCAAGTCGATGTTATATACACGGATTTTTCTAAGGCCTTTGACGTAAATGACCATGATATTATGCTCATTAAATTAAGTTCTTTTGGCATGTCACCTCGCCTTCGAGATCTGATAGAGTGCTACTTAAAAAAGCGGCCATGTTATGTTTTCTATAATGGCTTCAGCTCATGTGAATATGCTACTACTTCAGGTGTTCCACAAGGATCCAATTTAGGACCTTTGCTCTTTGTGCTTATCCTCGACGATCTGCTGTGATACCCTAGCTTATGCAGATGATGTAAAGGTGTACGCAAGAATTGATTCCATTAATGATATGGTTAATCTGCAAATGAGTATTGATTACGTATTTCACTGATGCCAAGAAAATAGTCTTATGTTAAATGAAGCAAAATGCACGTATGTAACATATACTCGCAAAATAAAAGGCTTGCCTACTACGTACAGTTTAAGCGGTTACCCGCTGCAGAGGAGCGAGACCATAAAAGACTCTTTGATAGTTAACTATCCTTTAAACAGCATGTTTCGCGGACGTGTTCCTCAGCCGCAGCCATGTTAGGATTCATCATACGATCTTCGAAATACTTCACGAATCAACATCTTCTGAAAACGCTGTATAGAGCATTTGTCTTAAGTCGGCTAGAGTATGCTTCCATTGTATGGTATCCTTACTATCAATCCTACGAGGATTCTATTGAGAGAGTACAGCGAAGGTTCCTGAAATTCCTGTCTTTTAGGATCGGCGGTATATATCCGGTGAGGGGTATAGACTATGCCACATTATTGGAACGACATGCGGTCTGGAGTATTTCGGAAAGAAAGCAAATTTGTAGTGCGCGGTTTCTCTTGATTGACAATCAAATCGATTGTGCATATCTGCTGTTAAAAATAAATTTGAACGTTCCTCGTTTGTCTTCGCGTAATGTTCAATCGTTTCGGCCTTTAGCTGCAAGAACTAACGTGCTGCTGAAATCGCTAGTTCAAAACATGTGTTTGAATGGAAATAAATATTACACAGATATTTTTGTCGGTGACTCGATGCATTAATCGGTGGAGTATTTTTTTTTTCTATTATTTTTCAGTTATCTTTTATTAAGTATTATATTTCATTTTTCTCTCTGTATTATGTGCACATTTATTCGTGTTATTATTTCATCCTGTAATTGTAGTCTCCTGTTGGGCGAATAATGTTTATTGTTATTAAAGTTTACTATTATTATTATTAAAGGCAAGTGTTAAGACACGCTTGCATGCATAATACCGTTGAGGTATTTGCTGTTCTATCTCCTACCCCTTTTTTTCCTTCCTAAGAGATTACCGAGGTACTAAGTTTAGTAATACTTTTTGCAAACAAAAGTAGTACAAGTATCAATTAATCTTTATGTATTTGCACACACAGTACACAAGCTATTTTGTGGTTATGTGATCTTCATCGAAATAATTTTGTACGTACACAATTACAGAATTTTTAAATTATTAAAAGTGCATACCTTTTAACAATTTTTTGTCGACGTATTTTTTGTAGCGATATATTATAACAATTTGCACATACTACAGTCTGTTTAAAGTTATCGGCTCACTATACCTAACTTTGTTATTAATATTGTTAAAATCAATATTGTTAAAATCAGGTTACAACTTCGACATCGAGACCTAACCTAACCAGATTCTGTTTATAGATTCCTGGGAAATGTGAGTAATCTCGAAGAAACTTGAAGGAAATCCGTAAGATTTAAGGTCGACCTTTTTTGTTTGCGACCATGGAGGAAGTTAAGGGTATTTTAGAAAGCCCCGGTTTATTTACAAGAATAAAAGCACCACTTCACTACAAAATGGAGATTAATTTTCGGCATTATGCTTATATGTACTTTTGTTAGTTTATCCACAATGTTAATAAAGTTTTTCAAAAGGTTGGGTATTTTTCACACATTGTTACCCTGTGCTTATAAATGGATGATTTCTTCCCTAAAAAGAAAAAAGCATCTATCGTACTAACCATTTCAGTGGAGTAATAGTACAAACAGAATAATATATTTGTCAAAGTAACAGCGTACTTTAAACCACAGAAACATTTTGTTAAGAAAATACATATTTATTTAACCTTTTAATGGCGAACGTTCTCAAAACGGGAATTTACTTACGGAAATTTATCGAAATGGTTAAACATTTAAAGATCTTAACGTTTCGATGGAACGTGCCATCTTTATCAAAAGATTTGAAAAGGTTCCATGTTGTTTTTAAGCCATAGCAATGTATTGTCTGTATGAAAAGTATCACCAGAACTTTCAAAGTTGCAAAACAGCTAAGTATTAAGTGAAGCAACTAAATAATATACATGAGTATCCTAAAATTGATGTTTCTTTCTAGAATCTTACTCTATTGTTCTAAAATCCATAATTTTTAGTTGGTTAGAAAATTGCCAATGTTAACTTATGTACTTTTCATACGCTATAACCTTGAATATTGCGTTATTCTGCTGGGAATTTTGTGAAAAGCATCTTTTTTAAGATTTCACATTACCCACAGATATTAAACCCAGCGTTACCGGGGGTAATAATTTAGTTACCGGAGTATGTATCTAGATTATCGATCTTATTGTGATAATATTCATAATAATAAAATAAAATTTTAGTCAAATTAATGTAGTTCATAAAGAAATTGGTCTAGGTGTGATAGAGATAATATAATAAGTGCACATACTTGTAAACTATATCTCCGTATATCCCAAACGGAGAATCGCTGAATTTATACATATGTTGGGAAACGTGCTGTCGTCAAATGACAGGCACACAGACAGACAGCGTTTGAGCGCACCCCGCAGAACAGATCAAATAGCGCTCAGCGCCAAAACACGATAAGTATAATGCATCGAACAACGTAAATCCATAAAATATTTACGGCGAGCACTGGATTCCCAGAGGATCGGGATTATGACGGGTGACGGGCAGTGATTTTGTTGGAGAGGAGGACGAGTGTCTGCGGGCGAGCTGTCGTCGATATACGCAACATAACAAGAATGTAGCGGGATAAAATAGACACATAGACAGTCGGTAGCAAAACTATTGATGGAAGAAGCAAGGTAAAAGCTATTCCCTTGTCGATGCTTGGAATTTGGATAAATGCATTTTGTTACATTCTTAGATGCATTTTGCATACATGTCGTAAGTGAATGTGTAAAGTTTATTTAATAATAAGGTTTTCTACGTAAGTGCTGTGATTATTATTTATTAATGAAGCATAGATTACATTAGAATGGATAAGAGGTGATCTTTGGCGTGACCTTTTCAAATCCATTGTAGTTTCTAAATAACTAAATGGATTACACTAGCTTTGCCTTTTTCACAGTTTTATTCCTGCTAGTTTTGCAATCGCACAATACGTAATTGGCATATGGCAAAACTTACATGTCGTTTCTTTTGTCAGGCCTAAGTTGTTCAAGCCCATTATTGTTTTATTGAACTTGCTGTTTGTCTAGTAAGACAGCTGCATGTTTGGGCCAGAATTCAATTAGAAATTGCGTGGCCAGTCTCCAACCTGGAATTTGATTCCGCTATTTTGGAGATTTCTTCTTACCATTGTTTAGTAACTGCTTTAACTACCGTGCATGCCATGCTTACAGAGCGCCTTCGTTTTCTGTCAGCAATTGACGAACCTACTTGGGCTAGTTCGTTTGCTTTGACGTTCCCTCAGTGGCCCTCACGTCTCTATACCCAGACCAAGATCACTTTAGGACAGTTATCCAGTATTTAGCGCGTTCATGCAGTCGCACACCAGTTTCGACTTTGCTTGTACGGGGCCTAGTCTCTTTAGTACTGTGTGGTTATTTGAGTAGACAGCAGGGGATCGATAGTTAGCATCTTGCTTGTCTATTTCTCAAATATACCCAAGCAGTGCCGCAATTTTGGCTTAGAATACTGTAGCGTTTTGAGCTAGTGTCTTATCTATTCATGGTCTAATCACATTGGTTCCGACATCTACTTCAAATCTTCTCCTTGAGCGGTCTAGTACCTTTTTTCATTCCTCTCCATCTGGTATTTCATCAAAGCTATATTTAAGGCTAATAACGTTACTGAGCCTGCTATTAAACTGTAACTTGTAATCAATAACACTAGCCTGTATGATGATCGATTGTGAGTGTACTTATTGAGCTTTTCTGAGTAAGTTTTTATATCCTACTGTTCTTCTGTTTTTCTTGAAATCCACAAAAGCAAGAACAATCCAATCAAATAATGTATTCTGTTACATCTGTGGAAATTATGTAGTGCTTAAACAAAGAACAGACATAACAAACTTTGTTAAAAAACAAGAAAAGAGGTTCTATGGGCAAAACCCGCAACAAAGTAGCCATATACATATACAGTTGTTGCGGATTTTGCCCGTAGAACCTCTTTTCTTGTTATTTACCTCCCCGCGTTAATTTCGTTTTTCCTTGTTCTCCTTCCTGGCCTTGGATGTGCGCAAGTTGGCTATCAATGCCGCGCGGCGACATCAGTTGTTGTGTTTCGGATTAAGCATCTTCTGACCGAAGTCGCAAATGGTGGTCGGTCTCCTGGCGTGCTCTATTTGTTTATCTTCCCTAGGTAGCTCACAACTTGCTCCTAGTTATGCCGTACTGATGAGGACTAATAAGTCCGAAACATGTGTATACGGCTGCTTTGTTAGAAAAGCTTATTACGCTTATTTTAGAGTAAACCATAAAGACAAGGATAAGCTATGGGTGCCAAAAAGAGTTTGACGCTATTGTGTTGAGAGGTTATGGTTGTGGACCACAGGCAGTTCCTGTGGTGTGGTGGGTGCCTAAAAACCACTTGCATGACTGTTACTTTTGTTTAGTTGACGTCATAAGATGCAACTCAAAAAATAAGAAACTAACTGTGTAAACAAATATTTCTTTAGGCAATAGGCCAGTTCCGCATAGAGACGGCCTGCTTCATCCCTCTCCTCCTGCTGATTTAGAAAACAAAGCAGAAGGTTATGTGGATAGTGATGAACTCAAACAGAAGCCAAATGTGATGAACACAAACCTGCTGACGACTTTACTCCATACCAATTTTCTCAACCTGAACTCAACGATCTAGTACGAGACCTGAATTTGCCTAAGGAATCGGCAGAATTACTTGGTTCGCGACTTAAAAGTAAGAATCTTCTGGCACCAACAACACATTTTTCATTGTATAGGCACTAAGAAAAAGAAATACTTCCTTTATTCTTACATAACGATTCCTTAGTTTACTGCAACGACATGTTAATGCACTTCTATGGAATTGAACATGATCCTACTCCATGGAGACTTTTTATTGACTCTCCCAAAACGAGTCTAAAAGGCGTATTACTGCATAATGGAAAGTTATCTGGCTCAATCCCTGCACCCCATTCAGTACAAATGAAAGAGAGATTTGGGAACATGAAGATATTGTTAGACAGTATTTATTATGAGGAACATAATTTGTAGTGACTTCAAAGTAATAGGAATGCTATTAGGACAAGCTGGATTCACAAAAATGCCTTGCTCTCTATGTGAATGGGACTGTCGGGCAAGGGATAGGCATTAGAACGTGAGAGTTTGGTCAATGGATTGGAATGGATTGGAAAATGATCAAAATCTGAGATCTTTCTTGGTCCTCAAATTCGCAAACCGATGAATGACAAAGTATTTGAAGACATGATGAATAAGAGAGAGAAAGATGCATGGACAGCTTTCAGATCTGTTACTGAGAATTTTCTGAGGAATAAAAAAGAACTGAATTATAAAGAAATTGTTGACACAATGTTAAGAAACTTCAAGTAGTTAGGTTGTAGGGTGCGTGTAAAAGTTCACTTTCTACATTCTCACATTGCCTAATATCTAGAAAATTTAGGACGTTATAATGAAAAGCACGGAGAACGCTTGCACCAAGATATTAAGGAGGTGGAAAAGAGGTACCAGGGGAGATGAAATGAAGCAGTGATCGTCGACTATTGTTGGATGTTAAAGAGGGACAATAAAGACAAAGGAAAACATTCAAGGAAGTTAAATGAGAGAAAATTTGAAAATTAATGCAGTGTTACAATACTTCCAAAATTATTGGGACAATTGTTTATAATATTTGTAAAATATATTTGTAAGAAAATGATTTTTGTGTGTAGTGTTGTTTGAATAATTTGTGTTTTTGTTACTTAAAATCCTTAAAGCAAAATTCTCTTATTGTGTAAAATTCCAACGTGTTCCGCAAAAATGAAAATTATTTTCAAAATCAGCACAAAAGGTTGATTCAACAACATCTATTTTTAAAAAGTCATCTCGTAAAAAATTTAAAAATGCAGACTGGTGTAACATAAAAGGCACTTTTCATTCTAAAATCTATTGATCTTCCTAAGATCCGTTGATAGTTTATGCTATTATTTTCTTTGTTCTTACTATAACCAATTGCAGACCTTCACGATAAGGTAACAAATCGTCCTATAAATGATATAAGATTAATCATCCAGCGGCACGTACGAACTTATGAAAGAATAACAATGATAAATTTCCCATAACATCTATGATATGTACTTTACCATACACCTAGGAAACGGTACACTCTCTTCTATGTATAGGCGCTAAAATACGCGAGCGTGCAGTTCAAGAACGTATAGCTATCTAGGTATACAAGTACATAACCTTTTCGTACGTTCTTCACGAAACCACTTCATCATCGATTAATTTATTCGAACGGCGTTTGCGTATCGGGGACTTGGAACGAATGGACGGACGAATGCCTCGTTATGAAGCGTGTTCCAATTCAACAAACGTAAATGGCCTTGAGTACTTTCAATAACCTCACCGCCGATGGACGGACGCACGCAGAAGAAGAAGAGGAGTTCACAACTAACACCCGAAGAGCCGAGAATTAAACGTTGGTCATCGTCACCGTTGTATGTATATACTTGGTAAGTGGAGGCCGATAAAATAACTGTGCAAGTGGACATGTCAAGGTCGCGAATGCAAAGATTTTAATGGTGTAGATTTCAACAAGGCAGCGTTGAGTTAGGAAGTCGAAATTTGGATTCTGATTGGATTAAACTTCAGCGTTTGTAACCAAATTTGGGTGCATAATGGTATAATATTTTACTTAAGATATTAGCGCCATCGTTACTTACTACACTGACCACTACAGCGCTCCAACTGGGCACCGATCAAATATTTGTGACTTCTATTTAGACAGTAAAATCCTTCAATGTGTGGACACCACAGCGGAAAAACGACGTTATAATTTTGACTTGCTTGCCTGCACTACACACCCAGTACATTTTTAAACTACTTGTATAAAGTTTAAAATAAATCTTTATTCGATAGGATGGGTTCTTAAGATTCTTGTAAAACTAAAAATTACACGTTTGTAACTTTCACTCTCTGAACTATTTTAATAAGTGCCATAATTTTCTCATACACTTCGATTATGTACCAACATCTTATTAACATATTCAAACTTACGTATTACGACACTCGTTCCCTTTGAAATTTAATAATAATGTTGAATTTTCTCGGGATGTCTAAGGAGATATGGTCAAGGGTATGGTCAGCATAGAAAAATATTTTCTGTAGATTTAATTTAGAAATTCCTGACAAAAACAAACTCCTTAGTAGTTATTCTGTTATGGTTCATTTGAGTTATATTCCTACTAGTTACGTTGTTAGTGTCATGAAGTCAGTATATCCGGCAAAACTATCTTGGTTGAGCCTGATTTTATGTATTTACGAGGACGGTGGGAGAAGTATCCGTGCAGACAGCTTTGTGTTAAAATCTGCATTACCGACTGTGAGTACCATTCTAGAGTCGACGTCTGTCAAAATTTCGGAGAGATTCATCGAGTAGTGTTGTTTTGTGGAATCATGGAAAAAGAACAATACCGGTCAGTGATTCGATATCTTTCTTTATATGGGAAAACGTGTACAAAAATCAAAGAGAAGTTGGATACAGTTTATACCTTCGGTGACTACCATCAGATACTAGTTTAATGAATTTAAGCGTGGCCGAACATCCGTCTTTGATGAGGCATGGCCTGGTCGTCCCATCGAGGTGACTATGGACAATATGTTCAATAAAAATTCGAAGAATCAAGAGAAATAGCTAATATTATGGTAAACATCTTAATTGAGCGTGTGCAAATCATCCATTTCGAAAAATTGAGTATGAGAAGGCTATCGGCAAGATGGGAAACGAAAGGTCAGTTGGCAAAATGGGCTTTTCCAGGAGAACGTGGACCAGAAGGCGAAGACGATTCCATCAACCGGAAAAGTTTTGGCGACGATTTTTTGGGATTCGCAAGGCATAATCTTAATTGATTATTTGGAGAAGGGAAGGACAATCACGGGGTAGCAAGTACTATGCTGACTTATTGGACAGAATAAACGCTGAATTAATTGAGAGGAAAGCCCTACCTAGCAAAGAAGAAAATTCTCCACCATCATGATAACGGCCCACTCATCTGTAATTTCAACAGCAAAATTTGTTCATTTGCAGTACGAATTGATGCTTTTCAAACATGAAAAAATTACTTGCAAATGAAGAGGTCATCGCTGCCTACTTTGCAGGTGGATGGCTTAAAAAGTTAGAACATCGCTGGACTGAGTGTTGTGATAAACCATAGTTCATCCCTGTAAATTTTAAGAGTTTTGAGAATAAGAAAATATTGAAATTATTGTCTGAATAATTTTGTAATAATTCTTTAAATTATTTTTGCATTTTAGTTAATTTTTATTCTTGTCACTTATTATTCAACAACATTGGATATATATAACTTTTGTACAACCCGCTGATCGGTAACTATAAACTTGTGTAACATTCTATTTTTAGATTCTTGTTATCCGTCTACGTCATGAACAAGAAATTCATATGTCACTCTCAAATTTTGTATATAAAACCAATCAGAATTACATTCAGGGGCAGAGAGAGATTTTTCTTAACCGCTCCTTCAATGACGGAAGAACTTACTGTCTGGAGGGACTAAGATCGCCGAATGAAATTATTACTGGTTGGGTCTTGATAGCAAAAGGACGAGTTCGTTCTGCCATTGTTATATTGAATCATTAGGTGATAGTTTTATTAGCTGATGCTCCCGATTTAAGAGTTCATACCCGTATAATACCGCATAAGACTGTTATCAATTGAATTTTGGCAATCGAAAGTCGGGCTTGTTCTGAGAACGTTTTCATAATTCACTGATGACAGATTTATCGGTTGAAGTTGTCTATTTATAATCTCATTACCAAAAACCGCATAGCTTCCCGAATTTAAATACTTTACAGCATAAAGTTACTTTCGCTTGAGTTTGACGAACGGAAGACGGACATTGTTCTATCGAATTTCTTGTAACACACTGGTAGTAGTTTTATTGTTTACTCTTTCTGCAGACTCTAGAATGTTATTCCCGTCTCCCCGCCTGTTAATCACCGCAACATAAGATTTAACTTTCACGATGAATATATTTCATTTTACCGAAAAGTTCCTTGTACATGGTCTCAAATGAAATTTTAATTCTTACATTTGATTTTAAGAAAAGTAAATTATCCCGTTTAATTTTTCATTCTTTCTTTAAACAGAATGCCGTTTATTTTGTTTTAAAACCGTTTTGTAAATATGTACATAGATCAAAGTGTAAAAAAGTTATTTGTTTTCTTATCCGGAGACTCTAGATAAATTTGAGCTACCTGCGGTAGAATATTGTTGATGAACTCCGTGTTCCAGGACACCATAGAACTCACTTTTCTTCGAATTCACAAATTTAAGGCTTGTCGTGACATCTGTTACCGAGAAGCATGATTAGAACCTCTGCACAGCTAAGACCGCTAGTAAAGAAGCCTGTTAACGTCAGAGATTATATTTAGTTATGAAAGGGAAAGAAAATAATTCATGAGCAAATTATTAACTTTTAACAATTAACAATTTACAATTACAAAGTAAATTGTTAGAAAAAATATTTAGTAAAATGTATTTCTTAATTTTTCTCAATTTTCCCAAATCTTCCAAAATGTGACACATAGTCCCCGGAGTACCTCCGGGGAGACACGGTTGCAGTATATAGAGCTACAAATTTAATCAATGCAAACAATTGCGTTGCCTTCCTTAACACATGTATTTATCATACCATCCTCGTACAAATCTATCTGTAAAAGAGGTGAGTGCGTTCCTTTTATATCTGTGCGTATAGAATGCAGCGTACACGTTTCACTTATTTGATTCGCATAATAAAGAACTTCGATTCGAACGGTACTTGCCGTTTCTGGCAATTCGATCATTTCTACTAAATACCCGATGTTTTGCTGTTGTTAGAATATATCTATGTATAAACAAATGTACATATGTATCGTAATGTTATAATAAGAACGTACGTTGGCAGGTTCTTCTGCTACTATTTCCCTTCTCCTTATTTCGCTTCGTTCATTTTGTGTAAACTTGGTTATATTATTATTGCACAGCAGCTTTTTGTGAAATATGTAAGACCATGTTTCGCCTTAGATGAATTACAGTTAAGGGCTGCGAAACTTCATTGGATATTAGAATTTATTATACTTTAATGTAAGGTCAAGTAATTTAGAAGCCTGAAATGTAAGGTGTGTTTAATAATGTAAGATGAAATATGTCTTGAAAAAAAAATAATTGTGTTTTTCAAATGTATTCTGCTGCTCAGTTATATTCTTTAGTGTAGTTTTGTTTTTTAAATCTTTAACATACCTATATATATGTGTATATATGTATAGTTTTATGCTTTTATGCTCAGGAATAGAGATTTGCAGAAACGTAAAGGAATAGATGAGAAGCCGTATGTAGCCTTGGCCAACAAAAACGGAGCACTTCAAACAAAACAATACTTAAATCTTTTTTGAAATATATTTAATGACTACATTATAAAATTGTACATGTAAATTGATATTATGTGTGATCTCCTTGAGCTTTAATGACTGTCTGTATACTTTTAGGCATTATACTCACCAATTTTTCGCAATGCACCCCTGGAATATTTGTCCACACTTGTTTTATTTTAATTTCGAATAGTGTTTTTGAAGAGTGTTTGTGACCGTTTAGTTGAGTTTGTGCAAAGTGCCACAAAGGCTGAAGGTCAATCCAGAAGGTGGAATCCATTGTTGTGTATCCAACCTTTAGTTTTTCGAGCTATGTGGCAGGGAAAAAAGTTTTGCATACAGTGGCCTTAATGTTGCATTTAGAACTTCTGTGTGGGTCATTTTCAATAACTTTTTAATTTGATGATACTGGGATGTTACACATGTATTTCGTAAATTTACAAAGTATATTCTGCTGTACCAGGCGGATTGAGACCCGTTCTCATAAGGAAGAAACAAAAAATTGGCAAAACTTTTAATTCTATACTTTTTAAATTTTTAAACAATTAAATTCTCATTTCCGTCACATGTAACTATGGCATATTTCAATGTTGCCACCTACTTTATACACTTATTTCTTCCTAATCTCTCATGACTTGACTTTCTAAAATTGGTTAAAAATTAAAAAGTGCCAATGATGAATATTGTTAAAGAAACGAATATTTCTTATGCAACCGCGATTTGGTTTTTCCGTCACGCATGGTTTAAGTAGTGAAATCAGTCGTTAGATGGCGTTAGGAGTTATTAGACAGAGTTTGGTTATGTTGCTTTACAGACAGCGTGACATTTTCAAAACAAACGTAGAACTACGATATACTATACGACAGCGTAGATGCATACACAACAGATCGGCTTCCGAGTCGCTGTTATACTGACGCTTATACTGAATTGTCCCGGTCGTGTTTATTTTGTGTAAACTTTTATGCGTCCGCCACTGGCTCTCAGCGCAGTTTGCGTTGCTCTAATCCTCGTATTACCTCCGTGTTTAAGAGTAGGAATGACGCAATCCTTACGAAATTCTTCGTTAACTCTACGGCGCACGAAGGTACTTCCTGGAGTACCAAAAAGATGAAAATGAATCTATGGATGTACTCCATGTACTCTATCACGACTATAGCATTCAGTTTAAAAGCAATATCTTTTTAATAATTGCCTCTATATTTGTTTTGTCAGATCACAACACCCTCTTCCAATTTTCAATTGGTCAATGTTGAAGTAAGAAATCAATGGTTCTGCTCAAAATATTTGATTAGGAAAATCACTATTTCACGAAAAAAAATTTTTCTAGAGCCTTGCTTTTTGGATAAGTAATTAAACTCGCTGAATTGCCGTCTTACAAAAAGAAATACATAAATTAATTAATTTTTCTGATAGATGCAGTTTTAGAAGGAAATAGTTATTCTTTTATTATTTTAGGTAAATTTTGCAACTATCAGTAACAACATTTCATCTGTTATTTATTGTAATTATTGATTTGAAAGAAAAGAAAAAGAAGAAGAGGGGTTTGTACGATAACTCTGTGTGCAGACTTTATAACTTATCCCATTTGCTTAATTTTCTATCTGATTTTTTTGTTGCTTCACTAACATTGTCAATGAAGCTTTTATTTAATGAGACAGGCACTATTAAAGGTCGCGAGATTATTAAATTATGCGCCAAACTGTGTCTAATAGATATTCGAAACCAAGATTAATTTCTGCTGTTGTAAGCAAGGAGCAAAAACACTTCAAAACGCACCGTTCGTACAACCTACAAACCGCAATACACTCTCGTTTTCATCGATTCAAGACAGCTTACTGCATCTTTTCTCTCCGCGTAAACGACAGTGGAGAACGGTAGCTACTAGCTGATTGTGAGCTAACAGCATCGACGATGGTCGAAGTGACACGTGCACGCCGCATATAGAGCGAAGAACGCTCCCCGCAGAGTAGCCGCGATACGTCAAGGAATTCAAATGGGAAAAGGACAAATGCGGCGTTACGTTTAAGGGAAATCGTTTCGTTTGTCGTAGGAATTGTTTAATGTCATACCTAATGTTTGCGGTATACGAAAGTAACCATCGCCAGATGAAGGCAGCGACGGTGGTGGTGATTCAAGGTGGTTCAATTATTATGCAGACACTAACGATGTGTATTTTCTCGTAGAACAAGAGAAAATCGATTTTGGGTGCAATTGCTCTAATCTTTCGAGACCTATAGGCGTTCAAACTTGAAACACATTTAAAACATACTAAATTTTAAAGCTTTGAAGCACTCTAACACCTAAACGGTTAGTGCTACGATGCGTGTTTCTAAAGTAAGTACCATTTTCAAATAAAACAAAAACAAGTAAACTTTTCTTAACAATGTTATTTTTACATGAAAGCCTGTACCTTATTCTACTTTTCTACATAATTTCCACCAATATTGTGGCATTTATCGTATCGAAAAGCAGTGCATGGAACGCCTAACTTTAGCATTTGGCGAAGAAAAGCCTTCAAGGGCAACCATTTATCGGTGGTTTGCCGAATTTAAACGAGGTCGGAGTTTCTTGTCTGATGAACAACGTGACACAAAACCAAAAACAGCTGTCACTGCAGAAAATATTGCTCGTGTCTAGAGCATAATTACCGAAGACCCACACTGCACATACAGTGCGATCCAGATGACATTAGGGATTGGATCCGCAGTAGTTTCAAAAAATTTGTATGAGGAAATGCGGATGAAGAAAGTTGTCTGTAGTTGGGTGCCACAAGAGTCAGCAGGGAAACTCTCAACATTTTGAAAAATGGCGGTCATCGGATTATTTCCAAAATTGTGACAGGTGATGAGACCTATATAGCATTTTATGACACTCCAACTCGACAGGAATCCCGTGTGCAGATCCATGAAGACGATCCAACACCGACAACACCAAAAAAGCAACGCTCCATGAAACAAATTATGTACGCTGTTTTCTTCAGAAGCACCGGTTTGGTCAAAGCCATTAAGTTAGAAGAACAGCGCACAGTCTCTGCAAACTGGTACATTAATAAATGTTTGCCTGAAGTTTTTAAAGAACTTAATGTAAGGAGCTTTTTGTTGCATCACGACAATGCCTCTTCGCATTCGGCGCGCGCTACTGTCTAAATTGTGAATTAAAGCTTTACCATGCAAAACTTTTAGGGCCAAATATAGTCTACTATAGATTCGAAAAATGGGAATTTGGGGAAAATATGGATAGCAAGGATGCGAGAGGCCTAATATCAGCAGATGAAACATGATAAACATTTAAAAAAGTTCGTGTACATGAACTTTTCTTATAGTTATTATTGGTAGTACACGTTTATTCATTTTGACCAGTGTAACAGTACCTTGCATGTATTTACATGGCTATAGGGCGGTCTAAAGTAAACACACCGTAGCTTAATATTATCACCCATACGTATTGCCTCTGTCATTGACTGACGCGGACGCTCGATTTTAATTTAGACGTTTTATATATACGAGCACCACGGTAACAGTCTATTAATCTTCCGACACGGATCGGAAAAAAGGGACAAGTGTAAAAAACAAACAAGGGTCGCTCGTCTCGTACGCCTAAGCTAAATTATTTCCTCCTGATGCTTCACCGTCCGCATTAGAGGACACATAAAAGGTGTAACCAATCTAAATATTAAAATCTCCACTCGCAATATGCATGTGTGTAGAAAAGGGTCCAAGTAAGCAGTGAATTTGCCGCCGGTTCCAGAGAGGATTGGCGCGAATGGAAGAGGAGGTGCTGTTGTCATATGCAGCTTCCCATAATTGTAGCACTTTATTCGGACGCATGTATCCAAACAGATATACACATATATACATATAAATGTAACACAAGCATCTACGAACGTTGTCTTTGTCTTACCCGTACACCAAACACGTATAGCTCTTGGTACATGTCCTCCTGTGTGTACCACCTCGTACGGTATAGCTGTCGTTCAAGTCGACCTTCTGCATTATTAAAAGGGAGTGGCAGCTGCTGACATTCGCAAACGTTTTATTTACTTTTATTAATTGAAAATTTCCAATTCCCTCTTCCTTTTGTTGTTCTGAAACATTGATAAAAAAGGGTCCGCGACGAGGATGTAGATTTCGATAAAAACACGTCTGTTCTGCATGTGTATGTCGTTCGTATCAATACAGAATGCTCGGCTTTAGCTAAGGGTTTTAATATTTAAATAATGGTCTCTCGAATAGATGAAATTCATTGGAAAAAAGCGCGTGAAGAAGAATTTCCATGTTTAATTTCATTCTTTACGTGTTACTTTACTCAGATTATTTTTTAAAACATCGCTATAATATATGCACCCCTAAACAAGGGGAGTCAACGTCTTGAGTGTTATTATTGTATGTTTCTGGATTTAATTTAGAAATTTGTACAGGCTGTCCTTTCATATTTTACCAAAAGCCCATATATCTACACTATGACCACTATTTTTAATAATTTTCAAAATATATCGCTCTGAAAATACTACAAGCCATGTTAAATATGATCTTGTTAAGCATCGATAGCTTTTTTCATAATCCACTAGATCTTAGTATTGGACATTCGCATATCTCAAAATCTGTTAATGGTAATGGTTGTAATGTATAGATT